>JABYQN010000005.1:0-2400000 GCA_022606135.1 Fomes fomentarius | reverse complement strand
ACAGCAGCAGCTAGTTTTCGCGGATCCGCAGGCTGCCGCACCAGATATCATTACTTCCATAGCACTTCAGGCGACAAGCAGGCGGTACGTATGATCTGTAAAAAGGAGACGACACGCGCTCGCCAGATAGGAGAATCCCCAAGCACACCGCATCTGGGGACAACCGAGCCTCGGCTATGGGGACTGGCCGGAGAATGGCAAAAACAAGCACTCCATTTGTCTCGATGGCACAGTAACGCCAAACTGTCTGTCAGCTAACTACCATATTGGCCCACTGGTGACATCAGGCATCCACTGGATGAAGACGCTGTAGTGTGGTGCTATTTGTCGAACCTCACTGCTCACTGCTCACTGCCCAATGTTACTATTCTTTGGCATCCGAATCGGATGCATGGTTCCAGCCACTCGGGTAAATGGGAAGTCGGACTCGGAGCCTCCAACCAACTGCGTGCGTGCAGGCCGCTACCAATACTTACAGCCGCCAGGGCAGGGTGTGACGGTAAGTGCCAATTCGCATTCTTGGATATCATTCAACCTGTTCCCGGTTGCAACAGGGTCTGACTTACTTATTTCAGGTGCAGTCATGGCGGATAAGTACGTGCTCAGGGACGCCCCCGCCCCGCCTGATGCGCTAGAACGAACACAGACGTCCGGCGGGACAAGTACCGGAAGGTGGAGACGAAATTGCACACGCCGCCAGGACCGCGCCGCCGTGAGCGAGCATTCCGGCGCTCGTCCGAACCTCGTGTATGGTGTGCCACATACTGACTACCCTTCTATGAATTCGATCATCGATATGCTCTGGCGTGTCTCGCAGGCGAGGTGGATGACAAACCCTTCAAACGCATTTCGGGCGGTCAGAAGCCGAACCACGCTTCATTGGACCTGTCAAGAGAAACCTACCATGATGTAGTATGGCAGTATGGCCATGGGGTCGAATCATGCACTGAGAGGATGGAAATGGAAGATGGATATGTCGGAGTTGAACTCTCTGAGTGTCCATGGGTAACTCGGGAGACCGGGACGTCGGTGAGTATCAGAAGCGCCCCTCTTCACTGATTAATTCCGAGGAAGCACTCCTCCATCTAGGGACACTCAAGCATGATTCTGTGAGCGCGAGAGTGATAGACCTCCAGGGAATACCACTATCGTACGTGCGCATAAGCCAAGCTGACACTGCAGTCCCATCTAGGCAAGTCTCGTCGGCCGTGAGGTCGATATTTTCCTGCTGCACCACACGGCAGTGCCACTCCATGTACACCGAGATATACCATTAAGAACTATACATGTCAAGGGATGTGTCAAACAAACCGCAAAATAGGCGCACTGCTGATGAGGTACTACAGAGTATGTCCCAGAATGCTCTCAGCGCACAATCCAGGCAAAACGCCTCACCACACCTCCCATGGACCATAGCGCGCCCACACAGCCGCAGCAGGCAGATGCGCCCGCCAGAGGAAGCTTCGGTCTTACCACCCTGCACATGCATCAAGTATACTTCATTACAACAGCCACCACCCGCTGCCAGCAGCCAGCGCCCTTCTCGGTAGAGCTGGTCATCCACACCCACTCTGACACAGGTACTTAATCAGATTAATCAGATCTCAAGACCCGAAGCTCACCAAGATAGTCGCCCAACGGAACATCGACGGAGGACTGCTCGGAACACCGCTTACGTGCTACGGAAGGCTACGGAGTGGGGGGTACAGTGAACAGCATTGCCAGCGACCCGCGATTCCTCGATCAGTGTAATTCCGGAAGCCATTTCGACTTGGGTGGCGGTAGACCCTGGGATGCACCTCGGACTCGCCACCAGGCGCAGCGCTGCGGCCAACGGCACTGCCTCAAGTCCAGGCGGCCTCGGAGGGTGCACTCGAGGGGTAAGCACCGTGGCTTCTCGCGCGATACGCCCGCGGGCACTCACCAGACCAGGGCACTGCATCACCATTACCGCGCGCCAGGCCTTGCAGCGGAGGTGGTAATCGGAAGAGGCGAACATAACCAATCCGGTGGACTCACCTGGACCGGCACTGTCGTGCGGCGTGCGGTGTGCGGGTGGTTGGTGGGGGTGGTCTATAGAACTCCCGCTCGACCTTGAAGCGCCGTACGTCCTTCTCTATCGTTCATCCGAAATCGTGCGTCAGGCATCTGCAAGTTTTGAACGTTCATCGTGATGCTCTGTTGTTGCGCCAATTCCATCTCCGATTGCATCCAGCGCTGTGTCACAGGGAGATGCAGGAAGCCGAAAAGCGGCGGGTGCTTTCTGCTACGTCCGTGTATAGGACAAAGGGCCCGAATGGCGAAGGCGGCGTGAGCATATCCAAGTTATCAACTGTTCCCCGAGACACCGCGACAAGCCGCACTTTTGCGACTACGCAGATAATGAATGGAACACCGCAACCCGATTACAAGTGCGGGACGGACGTCGAGATCGGAAGGCGAGTGTGGTTCTGTGACCGCGAGCCGGTTGACGAATTCGAATGCCACCGGGCTCAAGCCGGCCCCGCAACAGTTATAGAGCAGAAGTGTGCCTGTGCCGCACAGCAGCAGGGATTCCGAGCGACGAAGGCTTGCAGCTGTCGAACGTTAACATTCGCCTGCCCTGGCCAGACCGGTATGAGGTGACGTTGAACTTTGGTTGCCACTCCCAGACCGCGAGTCGAAGCTTCTCGGTGTCCATGGCCGTGGCATCGCACGATCAACGGTCGACGTTTCTGTCGACATCCAGGCTGGAGCACATCGGGATTGCTTTGTGCACACTGCGCACCGTGCATATCCCGGTCTGTCGGGACAACGCGACGAAAACAAACCCAGCAGGGCTCGGAAAGAAGCACGAGAACACAAGAACAAGAACGGACGCGGACGCGCGCGTTCTCCGAGCGCGACCGCACTCCCAGCACGCGCACAACCACCGTCTGACAGACAAATGACATATGGACTCGACTCCGTCTCGTGGGGTTCTATGTCCTCAAAAATCGCACCGAGAATGGCGTACTGTGACTGTACAAACCTAAATCACCCAATGGCGCAGGATCAGTCACGGGTCCCTTCGTACTCGGACCGACTTTCCGCCCTCTGGGCACCCCGAAGCCGCTGGTGAACGATCGTCCGCCAGCCACAAGAAAACCATCCGGCATGTTCATACCCAGTTATCTCTGAGTATGAGACCCCGATGATAAATCAATGTGGTGAGGTTCGGATTTCGGGGAGAGGCCAGCACAGCTCGACCGGATGGGCGCCTGTTCACGCGCGCTTGGCATTCGCAACACCGCAATGGCGGGGTGCTGTGCATGAGATCTGCCGCCTCGGGCGGCTGAGGTGGCAGGGGCACCAGTGCACCACCCGCTGCTGCGCAGATGCCAGATGCATCCCTCTTTCGTCAGCAGGGAGGGGCCAAGCACAGGAGCGCTGAGCGCAAGCAAGGATAATGCAAATGCAAATGCAAATTACTGATGCCACAAGATCGGGCCATCGGGCGATGGGCGATTCAAACCCGCACTAGGCAGGTACGAGCTTGCGCGCGAGCCGCGCCCGGCGGCCTCTGTGGGTTTCGAGAACGGGCAGGGGCTCGGAAACCTAGGGAAACGGGGGGAGAGAATAAGCAGAGGCTCGTCATGGCGGCACTTAAGCACTACTACGTAGGGGGACCTGAGACTCGTGAGCTTGGTCCTGGTCTTGGAAGCTGCTAGAGAGGAGCTGTCATGTCACAGTCATCATGACGAGGGTCGTGTGTGTGGCAGAAGCACTTACCCGGGACGCAGCGCAGTCGCTCGTATGGGCCGCTGTTGAGATCAGCGTTTGGACAGACTGGATCAGGTCGCAGGCCGACGCATTTGAGCCTCCGCACTGCGCAGGCTGATCTGCTCCCGACCATTACTTACTGTGTCACTTGTGTACTTCACGGGAGCCACCGTCCGGTCGCGTCGGGAGGTCGGGAGTGATATGCGTTATGCCTCTGCACGAGAGAGCTCCCACCGGGCTCTCAGCCCGATGCAAGACGTCAACATACGCACCGGTGCATCCTCTCACGCACACCCCGTCCCCGGGCGGTATGGGGTTCAGGAGTGGGGCGTCGGCTCCCTGATACTACTTAGATATTAGTGTACACCAGGACGAGCTGGATGTCATTACTTAATATTGGCGAAATGTGCATATTATTACCCATACGCGATGCGTGATGCGGGTATGCCTTCGCGAACGCCATCGAACATTCCGCGCAGCACCCGTTGTCCACCGCGATCAGCCCAGCCGCCGGAAAGACTGGAGGGCAAACTTACAGACGGTGACCGCAGGGAGGGAAGAACCCGCCGGGACAGGGCTTCTAACCTTGGCCGAACAGCCCGTCCGGGTGGGGGAGCTCCGGTGCGCGCATCGCGAGGCGACAACCTATAAAGGTAACGTTAGGTACAATCGAACATGCGAGGAGATGAACAGAGAGGGACGAACGCAGATGACATTGGAACTCGGGGATGGGATGCGAACCACAGATTTCGACACAGTAGAGATGGATGGCGTCGGCGCGTGTGGAGGAAACCAGCGGCGAACATTAGGACATTAATTTAGGAACAGAGCCCGGCAATACTACATGTACACGATGGTAGTTGCAAGAGAGAGGGACCCGGATGTGCGGGTATCATGGCAATGGCATATGCATGGCATGCGTAGACGGATGATGCTGCGAACGCGGGCGGACGTGGGCTGTGAACGATGAACAAAAGAACAACAACGGGGAGAACAAAGCAGACAGCAGAAAGAGCGCGAGACCATCATCCTCCACCCAATCCCAGATACTACCCAACCTATCCCACCTTGACCCTCATGTGCGATGATGCAAGGGTCCTCACCACTATCCTAAATGTAGCTGACGTTAAGAGAGGAACTTGTGCGGGGGAGGGGCGTGCTGATATGCTGATGGTAGAAGCCAGATTCGAAGTTGGTGCGCTGCACGACTTGTCACAGTCAGGACACAGAAGCATCAACTTGCTGAAGTACGTTGCGGAGACCGGCGCGGCGCCCGATCTGAACGCTCGGTCGAATTGCTCGCATTCTCCCAGTCGTCTTCTGGCGGACTCAGTCGTTGGGCGATATGCGCGGCTTCTGTGGCCTGGCGGCAGTCCGCACCTCCATCAGAGCGCACTGTGGAAAAGAAACACAGAGTTAGACGGGTAATGGAGTTCCCAGTTTGGTGCGAACGTACAATGACGCTGTGAGAGCGCATAGGCGTCAGCGAGCTGCTTGAACGAAGAAGGATGAGCCAATGTGACTTACGTTGAGGGCGTCCAGGCGGCTGAATGTCTTCCCACATCCCTGGCATACGTTTGATTGTGACCTCGAGGTGTGTAACGCCTGGTGTCGTCTGCAAGATAATCGAGCGCGCCCCGAGAGTGATCAGCAGCGATTAAAAAGCGGTGCCAGGGTTTCCCAAGCGCATACACTCACTTGCAATCATGCTGGCGTGCAAAGCCCTTGTTGCACCCGGGCCATTCGCACAGGAAAGGACGTTCGGCAGTATGGGAACGAAGGTGTCCTGTGTCATCGGAGACGAACAGGCGAAGACAGGTTGAATGAGAAGCGGCACGCAGCATGACACGATAAGGCAGACATACCTCTCAAGTTGAAGCGCCTGGTGAACGTACTCCCGCAGCCGGGAACGGGGCAGACGAAGTTGGCCTCGTTTCGCCGCCGACTCGCGCTGGCCGCCTGGGTCGCGCTTGTCGTCACCTGCTGTTTCTCGACCTGCATGATTGGGGGCAGACGCGGGACGTTCGCGCCCTGGGAGAAGGTGGACGCGATCAGGGAGGATGAGCGAGTGCGCGTTGGGGGCGCGGGCGCAGAGGCCTGGATTGGGGGGAGCTGCTGGGATTGCGCGTAGAGCATCGCGGCTTGGGGCGCGCGCTGGGAATCGTCGTTTGGGCGACGGCCGGATGAAGATGGAGGTGGAGAGAAGTTAGCGGGGGTCATGGAGGGACCGGCGAGGGAGGATGGCGGGGGCAGTTGCTGCTGCTGTTGCGGTGGCTGCTGCTGCGAGCCGGAGATGGGAGGGAGGCCCCAGTTGACGGCATGTGTTCGGAACTGGGGGTTTGGAGAGGATTGAAAGTGGGTACGACTGGAGGATGCGTGCGCGGGGGCGGGTGGTGGGTGGGTGTAGTAGGCGGTCTGAGGGTGATCCCGATCGTGCTGCTCAGAGGGCGCTGTGTGGTCGGCGCGTGGTAGTGGCGGATGGGGAGCATTTGGGGGGTGGTCGGGAGATGGCATGAGCGGGTTGTACTCTGCCGGGGCGAACTGGTACGGGTGCAGCGCACGGAATGGGGGGCCAGTAGGTGGGGGCATTGTTGAAAGACGGAATGAGCCATCTACTTCCATGTCAGTCCTTTGTAGCGCTCGTAATCACTGTTCCTGATGGTCCAGCACGCCGTTCCAAATCGATACAGGCAAGCGTGCAAAGCGGGCGCGACGGGTGCGGGCGCGGGCAGGGGAAAAGAAGAGCGTGTGGCGGGTGGTTGAGGACGCAGCAGTCGACGTTGGGGACAAGCACTCGCAGAGTCGGGGGCGGGAAAATTGGCAGAAAATGAGAGCGGCTTTAAACAAAATAATACAGGAGAGCCAGATGTGTCATGCCCAAATCTCAGATGCGCGTCCTTTGATTCCACCACACTGCCACTACTCCCACTCTCTTTCGCACGCAGCGCTAATCACGCTGTCCGGGGTCCCTCTCGTCATCTCCCTCCACGACACAGGCGCCGGCCCCTCCCTCACCGCCGAGCGCGTCGATCCGCCCGCACCCAGCCACACCCTCCCTGTCTGAACGAAGCCGCCGTCCGTGGACTACCCCGCGTGTCTGAGCAACCCGCCGTGCGTGTCGGGATCACCAGCCACGTCCAACGTCTACTCGTGCCTGAGTCTGCAGTCTGACCGGCGTCCACGACGTTCTGTACTTGGCACAGCATGCTGTATCACATTAGCCCTCGCACCGCATGTCAGGCATGTCATCGTAGACAAGGCTGATCATATTATTTTAAGTATATTGCTCTCAAGCGCGCTCGCTCCGTACTCGACGCCAACGCGAGCCTGACTCACTCTATGGAGATAATCCCACCTGGAACATCGTCTCATTTGACTGATTTTCACTTGCTATTTGGCATGCACACTATGTGGTACCCACACACCCATGGCCTGGCAGTGCCCGGCCCATGCCGGCTATCCCAGACTGCATGGACATGGCCAATTCACACATGCACACACACACATGTACGAGTCTCTATACTGTGACAAATGCGACAACTATGCATATGAGTATCCCCATCCTCGGGCGGCCTCCCACATTCCCCATCCAATTGCAACATTCCGTTCAGACCGGATCCGAGTCCGACTTGCCCCCGGAGCCCTGTCAGTGCCCTTGAACAGTGAACGGTGACCACACGGGTTATACGGGAGTCGTCTATCCGCCTCGCACTTCAAACACAACCTACCGGGCACAAGGCCACACATCCCAGACACCGCCTCAGGCTCAAGCTTGACAACTGAGACAAATCGCACAACCCTCCAATGGGAAGGAGCTGTTGTTCGAGTTCGAGTCTCACATTAGATACGAATACAATGCACGTTTCTCTAGGACGTTTCAAAAACATAACCAAGTCAAATACGATACAGTAGTACACGCCGACCTGCAACATACATGCGCAGCGACTAGATCGAGCGCAGCGACACCGCCGCCCCCCTTCGCACTGTCCCCGATCCCCCATGCAGTGTCCGACTTCGGGAGCTGTACGCCTTCTGGCATCCCGCGTGGGTCGGCCACGGACTCACGAGCTTCGCACACCCCATCGCGTTAGACTCGCGCGCGTGGCCGGGGACGCGTCTTCTCCCTTCGCCTACCCCTACTTGACAGAGTCCTGCGACTGCGGGATGAGATGCGAGTCCAGCAGCCGCCTTCTCCTCATCAGCTCCGACTCGGTGATCGTCTGCCCGCCCTTGTTCGACGTCGGCGTCGGCGTCGGCGGCCCGTTCCCGCCAGCGGGCGACGACGTCCGCCGTTTCGCACTCGCGCTCGGGGGCAGGGCGTCCACCGTCGGGGCTTCGTGGAGGATGTCCGACCGCATCTCCCCAGTGAGCCCCCCGGGGGCCCTCGGGGGTGAGCGCGCTTTGGACGTAGAAGTGGAAGTAGACGTAGACGTCTTCTTTCCTGACTGCCCCGAGGAGGTCGATGGCCGCCGCACCGTGCCCGTGGACGCGTTCGAACCCCTCCTCATGTCGGCATATGACGTCGGCGGTGAGCGCCGTTTCGGCGAGAACGAGAGCACCTCGTCCGTGTCGAGCTCGGTCTCCGTCGCACTCGACGTCAGTCCGTCCGGGTCTCTATCGCGCACCGCGGCCGTCGTCCTCGACCACCGTCTTGGCCTCGGACTCTGAGTCGAATAGGAAGAGGCAGATGGAGAAAAGTTCGAAGCGCCGCGGCGACCATCCGAGACCGTGCTCGGGATGCCGTCATCGCCATCTCGGGACGAGGACCAGAGCCCGGTGTCGTTGTCGTTGTTCTTCGTGAACGCCTCGTCAATCCAGTCCGCCAGGTCGTCGATGACCCCGCGGGCCTCGTGCATCAGTGCAGGCATCTGCAGGTAGCCGTGGCTCCATTCAGAAAAGATGACCATCCGCGCCCAGTCCTCCTCCGTCTCTGCCGCGAGCCGCTCCATCTCGCGCCGCAGCGCGCGCATAGCTTCCTCGTGGCCCCCAGATCCGTGCCCGTTCATGCTCATGCTCATGCGCAGATGCTCGCCGTACTGCGACGACTTGCCCGCTATGATGCGTTCGAGCTCGGCGCGGCGGGCGCGCTTCGCCTCACGCACCCGCCCGGCGAAGACGAGCGTGTCGTCCACGAACGGGTCCTTCTCGCCGCACGTCATCAGCAGCGGCGGGAACTGGGCCAAGAGATGGTCGGGTGCGAGGATGGGCGAGAGCTGGTAGTCCGATTGGAAGTCCGGGTTGCGGTGGGGCCCGATGTACAGAATTGCCATTGCGCGCATCTGTGGGCCAGGGTTGAATACGCATCAGTCATAAACACGACACGACGATACGGCAGGATAGCGACCGGAGAATTGCGGGGAAAGAACTCACCATGCTCGGGGAGATGATGCGGTCCTGGAAGTAGCCCGTCCGGCTGGTCATGGTCAGACGTGTTCCGATGGGCGCGGTTGCCTCAGGTACTGAAAGCTCCGGGGATGTAGCTTCCTCCTTCTCATTCATCAGAGGAGGGCTCTCGACTACCGTTCGCCGGGTAGCGACTTGCTCGACGTCCGGATTAAACCGGATTCGAGACTGCAAAGGCTTATCTTCTTCTCGAAGTCGCTCGTCCTCCACATCGCCCATCGCACCACCCTCGTCGTAGCTGTCGTCATGGTTGAACAGCGTCCTGACATCAGTTGTGGTATGCCGCGCGCGAAGAGGAGGCATCGGCCTTGCCGTAGAAGAGGTAAGTTCACGCAAAGTGTCCCGGAGGCTTCGTCTCCGGCGAGGGCGGCGGTCCCCAACCATGGAGAGGGGACTGATATGGCGCAGGTGGTCCTTCTGATCAGGTGGAAGCGAGAGGTGTCCAGACGACTGTTCAGCTTGCAGAACACGGAGGTTCTTGGGCGTCATCCACGATGTGAAGTTAAAATCAAGGGCCGCGTAGTTCAGCACGAGCGCAACAGGATGCGGCAAGTTCATCTGAGTCTGCAGAATCTTGAACATGACCGTGACGGCAATATGGGCGCCGCTATTGAGCCGTCAGTATAGAAGTCTGAACAACGATGTCAAGAACAATACTCACGCCGAGTCGCCGGTACAAATGATGTTGAGCGCATGTCCTGACATTCCAATAACTATTCCAGTGGTCTCAACTAAGACCCGATACAGGTCAAAGCACTCGTCTATAGAATAAGGGTATGGATCTACAATCGCCGCTCAGTCAGCCAATGATGGGTACACAAATGAATCTCACTGTGACTCACACTCCGGTGCCTTGCAATAATCAACGGACAAGACCGGTTTACCGGTGCGAATCGCCCACATTCTCAGGCGCTCTTCGTGGTGTTCAGGGGTCATCGATACAAAACCACCCCCGGGGAAGTCGAGGATGAGGTCAGTTGCGCTCGAGAGCTGATCCGCCGGGGGCGCGAAGAACAGCCATGTTGTTATCGGGCGGCGCTGAGTTGAGTCCTTCGGGCGGGCAAGAAGGATCTTGCGACGAATACTGATACGAGGATGGTACGTGACCATCCGTATCTGAGTTTGGCGGTGAATCAGATTGTTAGTGGTTCACGCATAAGTGGGGCACTAACGTAAGGGTTCGTGGTCTTCTCCCACGTAGTCCGAAGCATCTCGACTGTGGGTACCGCACGGAATTTGCGAAGCTGTGTGTGGGTGAGTTTGAAGCTCATGAGTCGACACGTCTGACTCAAGGGCGCACCTTCTCGTCCGCTTCATTAGCATATATGATGTAATATATGGAAAATAGAATAGAACAAATGTCTTTCAACCATTGCGGCCTTATTGACATCGCAGTGGCGAAGCCGGCGTCAAGCCCAGTCGTTACCCATGTGGCACGATAGTACGAAGGAGAATACTGAGCAGTTGAGTTGGTAAAACCGCTCTGAATCATTGCCACTGCACGTACCAAGTTCGCAAGAGGTTCGGGCGCTGGAGCGGTAGGATTAGGGACATACCGCGAGTGTGGGGTGAACACAACTTACCTGCTAATCCAAGAATTTTATCGAGGTGGCGCACAGCATACATCCCCGTTAAGGTGCTTACGATAAGTTGCCATGGTGTGAACCGTTCTTCTCGGGTGATTAGAAAGCTTCTCCACGCAGCACAGACAGACTCACTCAACGCCTTGTTCGCCCTCCTGATCCAGAGTAACCTGGGGCCATTAGGGTCTCCGCGCAGGATTCGCCAAAACCAAAATATGATCACCAGAAAGACCTGTCAAACGAACGCGCATGACATCAGCGCCACACCTTGTATGTCACAATGGGTTGCTCGAGACACAAGATACTGACCTGGGTTCTCTTCCAACTGATGCTGGGGCGTCCCAGCAGATGGTCTATCATGAGGTGGTGGTGGTGAGAACGAGAGGGATGGATCCTGGCCGCACCAGCACTGCTCGCATGCTTGACATGATATTTCGAGTTGTGGCAGATACTTTGTTCGCATGTGATTACTCCAGTGTGCCCGATCTGGGCACATGACATTGACACATGGAAGCGCTCCTGCTGCCGAGCGTCCAGCCTGCTCGTTGTTCACATCGTCCAGCGATATATACACAAGAGCGGTCTTTGCTCGTGGACAAATCTCGTGGGCTGGTAGCACAACGGGAACGGAGCAGCCTCCGCGTTCTTGACCTCGCATAAACGCGGTCACGCCGGAACGAATAATTAATCGGGGGCCGTAATATGGATAATCTCTCACTTCGCTTATCTGCCAGGGCGCCCAGGTCGAAATCGGGATCGGATATGAATCCCATCCTCACGTTCGCGATGGCGCGCACGAGACATATAAAGCATGCGGCGGCGCTGCATTAAGCTATCGAGTCGCGCGACCTCCGAGTCATAACTGAAAGAATACTGATACTTACCACATCCCGCACTACTTATAATATGGCCTATGTCAGAGTCTCACTCGACCAATTCAAGGAGACTTTCACGACAGCAATCGGTACGTCAAATTGAATCTTCTCATGGTGCCCCGACGAAGCATCCAGTCACAGACATTGACATATCACACGAATACTTGCAGAACTATCCAGCATCGCTTTAGGGGGTAAAATTTGCTCAGTGTCGGATGAGTTCTTCGCGGAGGCATTTCAACTCCTTCTTGTCGAGGTGAACCCCATTTGACAGCAGGATGCCATGCACGCGACACCCGATGCTGATATCCTTCACAGCCTGCTCCGAGCCTGAAGGGCCAGTTTGGACCGAATGGTGCCCTTTTCAGCGGATGGGAAACCCGGCGGCATAACCCTACCTACGACTGGTGCGCTATTATCATGGCTTGACATATTCATTGCGTGAGATGTCTAAACGCGAGACAGGTGCATCATACAACTTGGGACCCCCGGTTCAATTAGCGGCTTTGACATTGACACAAGCCATTTCAACGGTCATTCCCTGTCTTCCGTCCAATGGGGTTGTGAACCGGTCGTTGATGTTAGATCTTCAGGCAACGAGGCTCCACAAGCTTCTGTTGACATCCTATACTCATCTGACGGCCCGGCGCCTCAGGTAGACGACCCCAGAGTCAGTCCGATCCTCTCCGACGATCGTAAGGCGCTACTGACAGAGACAATTCTAGTGGGAAGAGTTACTTCCCAAAGTTAATCTAGCCCCAAGCTCGAGGCATCTCTTCACCGTACCACAATCGAAAGGGGCAAACTACGTGAAGCTCAATATGTACCCAGACGGCGGTATCGTGAGTCGCAATCCTGCGAAGCCATACCCTTGTCCTGACTGAGTCCGGATTCTTGTAAGGCGCGATTCCGTGTATATGGTTTAGTCTCACCCGTCTTTCCCTCGGACACCGCTACGATCTTCGACTTGGCCCACGTTTTCTCTGGTGGACGTGTCGTGTATACGTCTGATCAGCACTTTGGTGTCGGTTCAAATCTCATCCTCCCAGGGCGAGGTATGTCAAACGATCCGCGAACATCGCAAAATAGCGTCATCCCGCAGCTGACCGTCTCACCATCCATCGCAGGCAAAGACATGGGCGACGGCTGGGAAACCAAACGCAGCCGCGCGCCTGGTCACAGGGATTGGGCGATCATCAAACTGTAAGTTTGTCAGGCCCCAGTCTCCATAACAAGCGGTGCCCCCAGTCTGACTTGCAGTGACACTAATATTTGATCTCTTACCCATCACAGCGGAGACGCCGGCTACCTTTCTCAAGTGGAGATCGACACTGCGCACTTCAAGGGCAACTTCCCCGAGTCCTGTGAGCTCCACGCAGCGTACAGCACCGAGATCGTGCCAACAGACGTACCCGACGACGGCTGGACACTCATCCTCCCGCGCACGAAGCTGGGCCCCCACCGGCAGCATTTCTTCCAGCTCGAGAACGTCGACGGCATCCCGTACACCCACGTCAAGATCACAATCTATCCTGATGGCGGTATCAAGCGCGTGCGCGTCCTGGGCCGGCGGACTGCTGGTGCTCCCATCATCGGGAACGGCGCAGCCACACATGTGTCAAATGACAGCGTAGCTGATGGCGGGAGCGGTGCTGTCCCTGACCCTCAGAGTACGAACGGATCACCGATAGCACGAGGACCTGTCATTCCGGCCCTTCCGCTCACCCCAGAGGCGTTTGCACCGTACGGAAAGGTCGTGCAGGCGTATGCAGACGTGACTGCCGTCCCCAACCCTCGATACACCCGCGTGACGGGCGCAAACCAGGGCACCGCGACCAAGTTTCACAAGCTCGCCCTACTCGAGGCTTCCTATCCCCCTGAGTCTGGTGCCACCGCAGGACTGTCCGTGTACCGCTGCAAGCCGATCGACGCGCAGCCTGGTGGGGAATGGGCGGTGAAGCTGCTGGAGCGCCACCCGCACACAAACCAGGCGTTCATTCCGATGGGAGGGGCGGTCGGACACGGCGACGCGTTGGAGGACCCGGGAGCTGAGTACCTTGTGATTGTCGCGAAGAGCGGGACGGATGGTAAGCCAGATTTGACGAGCTTGCGCGCGTTCGTCGCGTCTGCTGCGCAGGGAATCGTGTATGACACGGCTATCTGGCGTGAGTACAGTCTATGTTTACTGCTTCGATGGCCGGTATTGCGTGCTGACTAGCCCATCCCACGACTTCCCTACATGCATAACGTGGTCTTTAGATCATCCCATGGCTGTTCTCTACAAGGTGAGTAGTGCGCCACTCGCTTTAATGTGGCGGCGGGTGCTAACGACATGCCTGACATGCACTCGCGGCGGATCTGTATTGCAGACGATGGACTTCACCTGCGTTGAAACGCAAATAGGCAACGGTGACAAGCTTGACTGCGAGGTCGTTGATCTCGACGGCTCTGCTGGATACGTAACGGTGCAATTGCCCAGGGCCACGAGCAATTGAGATGCTTTGCATCTGCTCCCCTTGTCGCCCATCTGACGTGCGCAGCTGCGACCTGAGACCGCTAGTAGCTGTAGCACACAAATAACATAGACTGTGGTTGTAATGTCGACTGCGGGTAAATGCCTATCAGTTGATGCGAGCCCTTTCTCGCCTCCTGCTCTGTCATATCTGTGATGAAGTGCCAGTACTTGTGATCTTGACTCATACATAGGGTCGAGATCGCGCGAGCGCGACTTGCAAGTTGCCACCATCAGTTGTGCATCCAGAGTCTACAGGCTCCTACAGGTGAGGGGTCAACGTTCAGGAACCTCGGTCCGAATATTCTTGACGAGAGGCGTTCCGGGGTCCTTGCGACTGAATATCGGGCGGCACAGCTTTCATTTGCTCTCCATGATTTTTGCAGTGCGGTGATTGACCTGTGCTCATGGTTCAATTGGCTCGGCACTGCTCTCCAGTCTTCTCGAGCGCTCAGTGCCAGTGTGTAAGATTAGAGTTACACCGATTCAAGTCGGAGGTAATCTCAAGCCCGCTCGCAAGTTCTATGCTGCCAGTCGTTAGTGGGCTATCATTGGGCCTGAACACTATGCTAGCTGTCCACTCCCAGTGTGTGTTTTCAGGCTCGCCCTTGTGGGACCGCAGAAGCTGGAGGCGCTGGACTAGACAGTTGTGGCCACGATCAGTGGGTTCTGAAAGCCCGATCCAGCCCGGTGATTGGATATGCAAGGACATCGTGACAATGTCCGAGCTCCATTGTGAGACCGTCGACGTCTGCTGGTACTCACTGGAAGTCATCCAGTCCTCAGTGGACCATGGGTATGCGCCTCGGTCCGAACACGGGCAGTTTAGCGGGCCACGGTTACATCGTCTCGTAGAACGCATTCAACACACTAATTCACAACTTTTCGGGTGAATGCGATCGTAACTGGATGCGACCGTATTCATAATTAAGGGGCGAGGTTGAACGGCCAGTGAGGCACATACAACGTCACTAGTTCAGCGGATAGCATCTTGAAGCCACAAACTTAGTCCGTCAACAGATCGAATATGAGCCCTGGACTTTGAGAATTGTGGAGCCAGGGAGCCTACTATTAGTACAGGGAAGAACTAGGGCTCAGCTGGCACTCTAGAGTTTAGAGCTTCGCGCGTACTAACTTTAAGCGGCCAGGGCATCGAAATGGTGCCAGCGGCGCAACGGAACCTGCCCAATGAGTGGCGGTTGCAGAACGACGGTCCGCATAGCAACAAGTTTACTGTCAGTACTTACCATGACCACCTCTCTCTTCACGTTCATATAGTACTACATATTCCGACCAGCGGTCCCGGAAGGGCTGAAACCGACTCGTCGTCGGACCTGTCGTCGACGCACGTGGCTATGACGATTGAAGATCGCGTAATTGGGTGATTGTCCCAGAAAGGCAGTAGGTACAATTTGCACCAAGGTTCATAACTCAAAAGTAGCTGCACGACTATCGATCGAACTTTCAGCTCGTACATACACAGGCACACACTGTGAGTGCCAAAAGCATGTGTATAAGCGGGATCTAACAAGCGCGCAACCACAGAGCGCGATGCCCGCGCTCACCTCGATCCGGACGAGCGAAGGCAAGCTGGAAATCGTCAACCAGCTCCTGTTGCCCCATACCACAGAGTTTATCGAGATTCAGACCATCGACGACGCCTATGATTCTATCAAGTCCATGAAAGTTCGAACTTTGTCCTCGAGGTTCGAGCATATGCGTGAATCCTGGCTGACACGCGTACTACTCATCACAGATCCGAGGCGCGCCTGCGATCGCATCCCTCGCCGCCCTGGCCATCGCGGACCACCTCTCTCGAGGGCTACAGGGCTCCCCAGCACCAGAATGGCTTGAAACAACTGATGCGCTCAAGCAGCACGTCGAGGGCATCCTCGCACACCTCTACACTGCGCGCCCAACTGCAGTCAACCTCGGAGCGGCCACTCGCCGGCTATCGAAGAAGCTCCATGTATCAATAGAGGCGGGGAAGGACACCCGCGCCGTAGTACAGGACCTCGTTGAAGAGGCCAAGGAGATCGACGCAGAAGACGTCGGCAGGAACAAGCTCATGTCCAAGTGGGGTGGGGAGTGGCTTGTCGAGCAGGTCAAGAGCCGCGGGGGCAGCGGTGCGAACCTGAACGTGATGACGGTGTGCAACACCGGCTCTCTCGCGACTTCGGTGTGTGATGACCCCCGTGGAATCGGGTTCACGCAGGTGGCTAACTATCCCCGCTCGTTCCTGCATGTGCATGGCAGGGTTACGGAACGGCGTTGGGATTGATCACGTATTTGCATGAGACGGGCAAGCTGCAGCGCGCGTTCTTCACGCAGTCGACGCCCTATCATCAGGGATCGCGGTGAGTCTATAGGTAATTGGGAGGGTTGAACTGCGCTGACTTACTGTGTCTGATACTAGACTAACCGCATTTGAGTTGCAGACGCTGAAGATTCCCTCCACTATGTTGTGCGACAGTATGGTTGGCTCGCTGTTCCAGCACAACGAGATGCATGGCATTGGTGAGACTGAAATCGACTAAGATGCAGTGGAAGGCTGATTATGATAAAGCTGTGGGTGCGGACCGTATCGCACGGAATGGTGATACTGCGAACAAGGTGGCCACGTCTTACTTATATCGCGCTTCATTTCCGCCACTGACAGTTTCCGAGCAGATTGGTACTTACAACGCGGCTGTTCTGGCGGCACGTCACAACATCCCGTTCATCGTCGTGGCGCCCATCAGCACAGTGGATCTGGAGGTTGCGGATGGCAGTGGGTGAGTGATGAATCGCGCCGTTTGAGGCAGGATGCATCTAACACTTTCCTTGCAGCATCCCCATCGAACATCGCCCAGCAATCGAGGCGTGTCTCGTGCGAGGTGCGCTGGTCCCGACGGCGTTAAACGCAGATGGGACGAAGGAGCAGGCGACGGTGATGGTTACGCCAGAGGGGCTGGAGGGAGTGTACAACCCGAGTTTCGACGTGACGCCTGCAAGCCTGATTACAGCGATCGTGACCGAGAGGGGGGTGGCAGTGAAGAAGGCCGGGGAGGACTTCTTCGATTTAACGCCGATAGTATGATAGCCTCGTGGGGGAGGTGATGCGCTTCCCAGCGTCGGGAGTGCGCTTCCGCAGCAGCCACTATATAGAGAGACGTTTTCCCGGCCCACGTTGCTCTTCTTAGCCCTCTCGTCCATGCTATGCGATCTATCCGACATCCTTCTTCCCCCCGCAAGAGAAGCCGCAAAAACGACGCCGGCACGGCATGAAGTGATAGATACAGTGCGCCAGCAGATTGCGCCGTCTTGGCGACGATGAAGCCCTTGGCGCCGTCTGGCGTCCTTATAAGTTACACCTGCCCAGTCGAGACGAGGCTGAGTGCAGCACAGGTTGGGCATTGCCGCCCCGGAGACGGAATAATGGGCATCATGGATCGCGGCGTCGTTGGCCGCGCTGTGAGCCACGGGACGGACTTCCAAGCTGGCGGAGGTGAATGGAGATCAGTTCGGCTTGGGTGACAACAGCCGCGATTGGCTATAGACCAAGAGAGTGGACAGTACGGCGCGTGGCCGCTCTCGATCGCCAGGCTTTTAGCGGTTTGTTCATCTTATTTGGCCCACTCAAGACTCGCCTCATCTCTCTCTGCTGTCTCCTGTCTCTTTTCTCTCCTCCCTCACCATCCCGACCTTACGTCGTACACAACGAGCTCCTCCTAATGAAGCTGTCCGCTCCTTTGGTTCTTATTCTCGCCGCCTTCGGCGCCGTCGAGGCCAGCGTCCACAATGGCCTTCTCCACCATGCAGCCCGCCATCACGACGTTGCTGCCCGCAATGCTGCACCCTCCCTCTCCCGTCGCGGTACCGCCCGCTGCAAGGTCCGCTCTACCTCTACTGTGAGTGCTATATTTGTCTATCTTCGAAGGAGGGCGTGTTCTGATTCTTTCGTCACTTCATTTACTAGCTCCAATCTTCCACACACAAGGCAGCCCCCACCAGCAAGCCTGTCAAGCTCACCACTGGTGACAAGAACGATGACAAGAAAGACGACGACAAGAAGGACGATGACAAGGGATCGGACAAGGGCAGTGACAAGGGATCGGACAAGGGCAGCAAGAGCAACGACAACAGCAGCTCTGGCTCTAACAACAACTCTGGCTCTGACAAGCCTGTCGGTCATTCCAACGGTCTGATCCGCATCCAGGGCTCCTCCTGTGGCAGCCCGCGTGCTACCAGTGCGTTCTTCGTCGTCTGTGCCGCGCGCCATCTGAACGGATCTTGCAGCGGACATCACTGGTACGCACGGTCCCAACGGCCACATCGACTGGTTCAACTGCGGTGTGGAGGATGGTGGTTGGAGGCCCCCCATGGTCACCGTCAACGATATCGTTACGGTCGACCTCGACCAGGCTCTTCAGGACGGCAACAGCCCCTTCAAGGCGTGCAAGCCATTCATCGGTCTCATCAAGAAGTACGCCAACCAGCAAGGCAGTGAGTAATACTTGTCTTTCATATGTACCAGGTGAAGACCGACGATCCATTCAGTTCCCCCGATCATCATTGCCTCGATCGCCATGCAGGAGTCCTCTTGCAACCCCGACACTGTTGGTGGAGGTGGCGAGCAGGGTCTCATGCAAATCACTAAGGAGAAGTGCGGTGGCGCTCCTGGCGGTAACTGCAGAGAGCCTGTGAGTTCCAGTATGTAGCAACGTGAGACGAGGTTCCACTAATTGTCGTGCCATAGGACTTCAACATTCGCAAGGGCACTGAGTTCTTCGCCAACGTGCTCAACAGCAACGGTGGCAGCTTGTTGAAGACCATTGGTAACTACAACGGCTGGCCTTCCGGCATGACTATCGTGAGTCCTCGCGTACATTGGTCGGTCGGTGATGTAACTCACACGAGTATGCAGCAATCCGCCACCGCAGCAAGGCATAGCTCTTGCTGCCTTTGCCAGAACAACCTGGACTAGTAAGATACTCTCCTGCTCTCAGTCACATGCAGTCGTTGATAGCCTATGAATAGCCTCCAGCAGATGCTCAACGGTTGGTTCCTCAACAAGAGCCCCTACGTCGCACACATGGGCAAGTACTTCAACCTCGATGTTTGCCCCGGTCGCGGATAAACGTTTTCGCCGGTCCTCGCTTTACGATCGGTTGCTCACCAACCGCGTCATACTAATGGCGGGTTTGGACTTTCTATGTGACACGCATCTGCGACGCCATATACCCATTTTTGTGACTGCTACCACCTCTGGGAGGGCGAGGGTGTGATACATTCATACGAGTATAGTGCACCTTCCGTTCGTCTACGCGGAATACACTGCTGTGCATGTTTGGCATTATTTTATATCGTCGGTCTAAAAGCTCATCGCGAGAAATGTATACTGTTCAAAGAGCGGAATGCGAACGTCTCACAAGGTTAAGGTAGATTTTGCGCACGCGACAGTTACCATATGGGCGGCTATGCATGAGACTGGCGTGTTTCTTGGTTCTTTTCGCTTCTATCCTCAACCCACGTCTTTGGCACCTCTTCCCTTCCGACTTCCTGTTATCCTCTCGTGACACAAGCAGACGGAGCGCTGTTTGGACGATTGAATTTTGACGACCACACGAGCAACACGCGCGCATACGCACGTTCCGCTGCAGTCGAGACTCCTCTGGCCGCGCCGATCTGATCAACAACTTCACACCCCATGTCGAGCAGCGCAAGTACCAGTGACGTCTCCTCGTCGCCCTCGACCCCTGTGACATCGCAGCCGCCGTCTCCGACGCTCGCGAACTTGAGGCTGGAGGATATCTCGGAGGAGGCCAAGGCGGAGGCTGCGAAGCTGAAGGGAGAGGCGAACAAGGCATTCCAGGGTCTGTCTCGGCCATTTTTTGTCTACTACTTTTGCCATGCCGCGTACTGACGTTGCCAACTGCTGTGTGTGATGGATGATTGGTGTTGGGTGGGTTGGGTGAGATAGCGCATGAGTTCAACAAGGCGGCGGACCTGTATACGTTGGCTATCGAGAAGAACCCGGCCGATCCTACGCTTTGGTGCAATCGCGCATATGCACGGATCAAGCTTGAGGAGCACGGGTATGGGCTTTCCGACGCCAGTACGTGCTTCCTTCGAATCGACGCTCCGAGCTGATGTTGAATGTATCGTCTGCGATGCGCACCAGGCGCGGCCATTGAGCTCGATCCCAAGTACGCGAAGGCGTACTACCGGTACGTCTCTCTCCATATTCCGTCCTCATATGCACGCGCTCAGATCTCGCATTCCTGCACCTACATTCCCTACGAACGAACGCATGAAGACGAGCAACATGCTACCTGCAGACGCTGAGATACAAGCAGGCGATTGCAGACTTCAAGAAGCTGCTCGCCCTCGAGCCGCAGAACCAGCTTGTGCGGATGCAGTTGGATAGCACGCAGAAGATCCTCCGCAAGGTTGAGTTCGAGAAGGCAAGTCTCTTGAGTCTATTAATAGACAGGCATGTCTTGGGATGCTCAACAGGTTATATGTGTTCGCCGTGCGTAGGCCATCGAGATGGAGGAAGAGAAGAACGCCGCAGAGCGGTGTTACGAGATCATTGCTGAAGGTACGCCCCTTCCGTGATCCGGCAATTATAACTATGTCCCGAGCTTGTTTTTCCTGTGGCGAAGGTGGCTGTGATACGGACAAGGGATATGCTGGCCCCGTGCTGCCGACCACAGACGATGGAAAGTACACGGTCAACATCGAGTTCGTGCGGAAGATGATCGAGTGGTTCAAGGAAGGCAAGTCAATACCGCGAAGGTAGGCCAGCTTCTTCACTTTTGGCCGCTATCCCACTCAGGCGACACCAAGGTATGTGTGGGAGATCGCCCTCGGGGCGCACTCGCACTTCATACAGGAGGAGAGCTTGGTAGACTTGGTTCTCGAAGACGAACAGACGGTTGACGTGATCGGTGATGTCCATGGTAGGCCCCACAAAATCTATCCATGTCGCCTTATGATAGACCTCTCTGTCAGGCCAATTCTACGACTACCTGCATCTGCTGTCCCTCACTGGCGAGCCAAATGAGGCGCACGCTCTGCTCATGAACGGCGACCTCGTTGATCGTGGCTCGTGGTCGGTGGAGGTCATTTTGACCGCGCTCGCGTTCAAGTGTGAGTTGCGTGAATATATGGGATTGATATCGTGCGGACTGAACCTGGCGAGCAGGGCTCTACCCCAAGCGGATGTACATCAACCGCGGCAACCATGAGGCCAAGGAGATGAACCGCACATACGGCTTCGAGGGTGAGGCAAAACACAAGTTTGGCGAGCAGACGTACAAGGTGATCCTTCCTTCTATAATCCCACATCCCGCAAGCTGGACTGACCCGACTTGACAGCTTTTCGCGCATATCTTTACGGAGAGTAAGCGGACAGCGTACTATCTCCTAACGTCAAGACGGAAATTGAGCAGTGCTTCCACCTTCCAGTGCCCCTGGCGACTCTCATTTCAGCGACCAAACCCCCTTCGGGCTCAGCAAAGAACGTGATCCTCTCACCCGATGGCCGGAAGCGCTACTTCGTCGTGCATGGCGGACTCTTCAGCAAAGACGGCGTTACACTAGACGACATCCGTAAGGTCCCGCGAATAGGACGCCAGCCAGGGCAGGAAGGCCTTATGTGTAAGTCATCCCGCCGCTTGTCTTATACGGTCGCCGTACTAGCCTGGCTCTGACGCACGTCTATAAATGCATTCACTCAATAGGCGAGGTGTGTATTTCCCGGTCCCGGAGATAAGCACTGCATTGACTGAAGCTGCTGCCGCATCAGCTACTGTGGACGGACCCCCAGGAACTCCCGGGTCGAGGGCCGAGCAAGCGTGTGAGTGCGCCTAGCGCGCCACGGCGGCTGCTATTCCCATCTGAGCTCGAGCTGACGTTCTGCGCATATCTATCACCCAGGGCGTCGGAATAGCGTTCGGGCCTGATGTGACGCGGCGGTGGTGCGAGGCCAACGGGGTCACGGGTGTTATTCGCAGCCACGAAGTCCGACAAGGTGCGTGTCTCGACTCGCTCGTGCGCAGATGTCGTGAGGCTAACCCATATCAGACGGTTACTCCGTCGAGCATGACGGGCTCTGCACAACGGTACGTTCACCCTTTTGCCAAGCGTTGCTGCCCTCTATGCGCCGTACGGTGTTCTTGCGCTTTGCAGTGTTCTCATCACTTCCGCACCTGCCCCTCCCCGCGCAGGTGTTCTCAGCGCCGAATTACGTCGACCAGGCCGGCAACAAGGGCGCTTTCGTAAGTGCTGCATGTTTCAGTCGGACGCGACGCCGTCATAATTGACCATTCATACCTGCTCGCTCTCTTCACAGATCCGCATTGATGCCGCAGGCTCGCAGACGTACACCCAATTCGATGCCCAACCGCATCCGCCGATGAAGCCCATGGCATATGCGTCCACGGGCCTCGCAAGTCTGTTGACGTAGTGAAACAAATTGAGGGCGGCAGGACAGCGGTGTAGATCTCCCGCTCGCGAGCCTTTGGGTGAGTCAAAGGACACATCGTCTCCATGCACTGGTTGATACTCATGCACCGGCATTTGATCACAGCTCCCGATGACGGGCGTGTAGGGTCGATGAAGATAAGGTAGAGTTGAAAGAACTGCTGTTGTAGGTGCTATTCATGTACGCGATGGTTCTGCGGTTTCTATGGGCAATCTAGGTGTAGCATATTACTCAATCGGCCAGGGCCGTCCACCGTGCGTCCCCCTCCTCCTGGCCTGGCTGCTATTGGCAGGTTCTCTCCCGTTGTCCTTGTCGGAGGGGAAGGCGGTGGTCCGCCGACTGACGCAGTCACTTGGAGGAGTGAATGAATGATCTGCTGAATCCGGTCTTGAAGCTTGGGCGGCCCAAGATCACACGCTTCCTTGACCCTAGGAGCGTGCTATCGGATAGCTTTGCTGCTAATATGTTGTGGTTCTGTCGTCGTTTTATCGGCGTCGTATGACATCGATATCGACGGTCCGGCCTCAACCCCATCTGGAAGATGTGTAGATGCAAATCTATACCACATGCATGTTATCATGCAGTCATAGACCCGTATAGCAGCAGGGCAGCAGCGGTCCATGTCGTCCGTGAACTGGCTGGAAGTCATGAGTCCGTATTTAGGGGTGTGGGATTGTCCTTTTCGCCGGTTGTCTTTGGCTGTCAGTTGTCAATCCTGGAAGCGCAATCTGCAAATAATCCCCGGAACCACTGAGTCCTGACAAGGGGTGGTCTCGAAGACGGCTGTTCATGCAGGCTTCGTTCATGCGGGCTTCCTAGAGCACTGCGAGAATTCTGCAGGCGACTAGAAGCCCGGGCGTACGCATGGGCGCTGTTTGTGAAGCCGTGCAGAGTGCGTGAGATGTGTGGTTCCACAAAGGGTTACATGCCCTTCATGGTTGCCTGTGAGGAATTGATCTAGTCCGTATACACGGAGGTGCGTAGTACCCATCAGGGGTGATATGATTCACAAGGGCCTAAGTGGAGGTTAGATCGAGGTCAACTCGGGAAGGATCTTGCTACCTTCATCGCCACCACTTGCTGATTGCATTCCTTCTGCACCCGTGTGAATACTGCGTGGCTATCCGTGTAGCTTGGTTACGACATATGTTTCGAAATCCACGACAGTGGACAAATGTGAGCTTAAGCCTGGTGCAATACAAGGCCCTGGGGACGGGTTGGCCAATAAGGAGATGCAGAATCAGGGTGCATTTGGGCAGGTGAGGGGTTATGCAGGGAAAATGTATGCCCTGTATTTCCAAAGGCTCGTGGTCTAGTAGCAACGGACGCAACGCAGGGTGTTGTGCACTGAGCCATCGTCGCGAGCACGCGGCAAATGAAATGTGTGAGGGAGGTGGATCAGGACCGAAAGAGATAATAATGTTGAGAAACGATCGTAAAGGATGAGTCCGAGAAACCTTTCGGGTTGACCAACGTGGAGGAAATGGAAGTGTAGGGTGATAGACTAGTGTCCGAGAGAGGAGTTTTTTGATGGCAGGGGAATGCGTCAGGAGAGAAAAACGCTCGTTTCTCGAGGTAGTGACGCTGTATGAATTTAGGGCGGCGCTTGCTTAGTCATTACTAGTCACTAGGAGGAGGGCGGTGGAGAGCTGACAGTGGGACTGGTCGTTGAGCCCTTCTGCATCACCGGGTTACAGCGTCAGCACGCATGCTATCGGGAGCGGACGTGGGGGAAGGAGATATACTCGTCGGGGCCGTCTGTATCGCCACCGGTTGGCCAGTTCATTCTTCAGGGTTGCCTTATTTTCATCTGCACAGTATTAGCCTATTCACAAAGCTTCTTGGCAGAGGCGAGGAGCTGTTCAGTCTGGAGCAGATGCTCCTTGGGCTCTTGTAAGCGACTGTTGATCACGATGCTACTCCTCAGCAACTGTGTAGCGTCGGTGTTTATCAGGTGCTTGGCGAACGCAAGGACCAACGCCAACTTCAGGCTATGCTTGACCCTAGTACCGGTGCGCAGAGCCTGAGTCCGCCGGAGGTCAAGCCATTAGTGAATGAAAGTGATCGCGAGGATAAAGACATACCTTAAGAGACGAAGCGCAAAACGGACCTACGATGTCGATGTATGTATGCATCAAGCCTGTCCAGAATCAGGCCCGTGACAACGATCACGACGACGAGGTGGTATGTGACCGTTGGTAAGCTGTAGAGGACGACAGCCATCCGGCGGACCAGGTGCCATAGATGGATGAGCACGAATATGACATGGAGGGTGACATTCGACAGCATGCTGGGAGAGGTCGAAGGACGTGGTGGTGGTGATGGACAGAGGACAAGATGCCGCAGAGCATTTCTCGCAAGGACCGAGCCTTATGTACTGCTGACCTTGGGGCTGACGGTGTCGCCTTCTGGTCTGGCTGGTATTGTGTCCCGACCGTGCTCTCCTGCCTTTTCCGGTCGATGACGACACAAGTATTCATGGCGTGAGCCGACGCTCAAGCCGAGCAGGCTGACAGGGGTCGGGCCGCCATCGCACCGCTAGTCGTTTGTGTAACATCTTCTATGCCCCGGGTGCCTACCTTGGTCCACTGAAATGCCCGGAAGTGGCGTCCGGATAATAACAGACGACCCATGTAATGCAAAGTGTGAGATCCCCGTAGTCTGTTGCATTATATCTATACAAATGTTTACCATCAATAAATACGTCCCGCGCTCACCACTGTCCCTATGGGAGATGCAATCATAAATCACTCCTAGGACCCTGATCCTTCCCAGAGAGCTTGAACACACTCGTCGCCGCACTCAAGACTTCGTTGACACCGTCGACGAGTCCCCGCAGGCAGCCTAGTGTGCCATCACGACACGCACGTACCCAACACGCTATCCGGTCGAGCACATCGGTGATGAAGTGCTGCGGCCCAGATTCGCCAGCAGGGGGCGAACGACGAGGCTGAGACACAATGTCAGCCACACAGTAGTGAATATCGTGAATCAGAAATCGAGCCCTACCTTGGCAGCACCCTCGGTGCTCTGAACCAGACGCGCTTCTTCCTCCACTCCAGACTCTGCCCACATCCGCCGGAAATCCTGCACCATGTGCAGAGACTCGACTAGTCGGTGTAGCGTGTTGATCAACGCGACGACTTCAGAGCGTTGCAGAAGATTAAAGTTCGATTTCGGACTGTTCATCGAACCGTCGGTCAGCTAACAGATAACAGCGCAGATGGAATCAACGAGACGTACTCCAGAGCCTTCTCATCGAGCTCAAATAGGACCTTGAGCGCAGTCGCGATACCGGTGGTCTGCACCTTGCCCCATAGCCTGCACTTGTCGCATCCAACACAGTCCATGATGCGCGTCACGTTGCGGAAGTGCTCCTTGAACTCCTTCTTCAGAACGTTGGCGTTCTCGCCCCGGAAGAGCACCGACTCGTCGAAGTGGCCAACGTTGCGCGCAATTTCGATCACACTTTGGAGACTTTCATACGTCTGCGCGTCGTCCTCGTGTGTTCCGGTTGCACAATAATCGTATGCGGAGAGGTAGGGTTCCAGCCGCGCTACCGCGCGCAGGAGCAGAACAGCGTCGAAGTAGATGTACTGTAGTCGTTCGGGGTATGCGGCGACTCGGGAAATAAAGCATTGGAGGTTAGGACCCTAGGTAGGGATCGATTAAGCAACACAGGATGGGCAGAAGATAGGGCAGAACGTACCCATGTACCAGTAGTCTGGTTCATATCCTGATGACATATATGCGTCGAGATGCTCGCATGGAGACCAGAGACGACCTTGTAATAAACCCTGCGCTCGAGACACTCTTTCGAGCCCTCCGCGCCATCTGCGCCCAAGGTACCAGACAGACTGTCGGGTAAGCCGACCAGAGCGGGGTTGGGAGAGCTGGAGTCCAGCTCAGTCATGCCGAAGCAGTTCTCTTCGTAGATCGCCTTCCATACCCGCCGTGCTGAAGGACCAGCGTACCCGGTGAATCGTTCTGGGTTGAGAGAAAGGTCGACGTAGTCGCCCTCGGTTAGGTCATCGAGGAAGCAGTAGTCGGAGTCGCGGTAGTAGCATCCCGGAAGTTCCGTCCGCTGAAGACAGGGGATCATTGGTACATTGGGGAAAGGAAAACAAAGGCTGGTGGACGCACCTGGTCCCCTTCGGGCCTCTCGATCTTACTCAAGGACGCGGCCCTCCACCTTTCTGGTATCTCTCTCTGGAGAGCCGAATTGATCCTTGAGCACTGAGCGCGAAAAGAAGACGCATGAAGAGACGCACCTCGTCGACTGTAGTGATACCACACTCCCTGTTCATGCAGAAGCCATTTTCTTGCCAGAATGGACATTCGCGGTAAAGGTCGATCTGGATGTGCGCAAATGAAGCGAGGCAGACACGCTCAGAGTTGTTTTGACTTACCCGGAAGTATTTGAAAAACGGAGTTTCGACTAGCGCATGGAGTTCATTGTAAAGGGGGTCTGTTACGCTCTCTATCGTCTCAAAGTCACATTGTGTTGTCTCGATGGGTCCGGTGGGCTATTTCGGAGTTAACGGATACAAGGATCAAAGATACTGACGGAAGGGACATACGAATTGTTTACATGCAGGCTCCTTCACCGGCTCATACTCCAACACAGATTTGACTTGTCCACTTCTCCCAGCAAACGAGTTTTCAACTAGCGACTGACGTGCACTGGAGTCATCGGCACTGGAGAGAACAGGGTCAAGGAGAAGAGCGAAGAGTAGCGCGTATAGATGACGCGAGAACATGTGCCAATGGTGGACAGGTGCGGTGGCTGAGATATCTTCTCACCGGCCGCTAGACGATTACTGGAAGTTGGTGGTGCAGTCGGAATGGACGTAGCAGGCGTCCGGCGACCCGTAGGACTTTTAAGCAAAGCGGTGGTGGGAGAAAGAGAGGAGGAGACTGGGCCGGGATGTGTCAGACGCACTCGGGGAATTCATACGGTGCAGTTGAGCCACGTCGGCGCGAGAAAGCAGCGCCTCCGACCAGAGTCTCTTGCTCTCTCCTCCGACCATCTGGCCTGTCTCACGCTCCAGTCGGCTCTAGACGGCTTGCTCGACCCCTCTCGCCCTCGCTTGTCACCGAGCATCTGTTTGAGTTGCATTGATATATGGTCGAGGCGCGTCAATGTTATAGTATCGCGCTTGAGCCTGAGCATTTGGTGTAGATGAAGGAACATGGTCTACCGAAAGCAGTAGTACATCGCAACTTTCGTCAAACCGACTTCGCACCAAATTGAGAGCCTCTGTCCTTTTGCTACACACGACGTCACGGTCTCAGGGACGCCGACATCATGTGCTAATGTAGTGTGAATGGCTGCCTGAAGATGTACATGTCAAGCTGCTGCGCGGACCTGCTTGGGTCAAGATAGGCACCTCTGTGCATCCTTGCGTGACGTATGGGTTGCATATTGACTCAATGCATAGTTGTTGCCAGATACTGGGAATCGCGAATCGACGGATTCTGAAGCTTAGTAGCTTACGGTGCGTAGTCACGTTGCCGGTATGTCAACCTCTCTCGCTGCTCACTTGAGAGTCCCAGTCTGTATCGCATGCATTTGAACACCTATCAACTACCTTCAGCAGAGGCTGATGCAGTAGTAGTATCGCCCATAGCATATGGCACCAGCACACACCATCGAAAGCGTTATGCGGATGCCCGACGGAATCCAGGTAAGATCATGCGCTTCGGCAATGGATCTTGGGGAGAGGACCATGAGGTATCGTCGCTAACCATCGAATGAAATGTGATAGTGGCATCTGTGAAGGCGTCATTCGCTACGAGTTATGAGTCTGACTCGTCCTGACTCATACGAGGCATTCATTTAAGGGGGAGTAAACCGAGAGTAAAATTCAGATCTCCTCACCCACTCCGCGCCATGAGTTTCGTCAATAACTACACCCCTGCACCCAAGCCCACTCTGGCGGAGTCAGAGCTCTTTGGCCCTACGCCATACGACATCAACTTCGCGTGGCCACTGCATGAGGAAACACTGAGCAGCGATCGCCTCAAGCTCATCCCATTCATCCCATCCATCCACGGCGAGACATACTGGGCCAACGTCAAGCATCGCCCAGAGCTTTTCAAATACTACCCCCGCTTCCACTCGACATTCGCAGAGTTCCTCACCTGGGTCGAAATTTTTGTACGGCGAAACCCCTATGTTGTCCTCCTCGCGATAATCGATACCACACGCCCGGACACGGAGCACCCCGATTGGGGCGGAAGCCTGGCGGGGATACTCACCTTCTGCAACACCATCCCGGATAACCTCCACACTGAGATCGGATATGTCGTTACCTTTCCGGAATTCCACCACACGCATGTTGCGAAGCACCTTGTCGCGCTCAGCTTGCGCTACCTCCTCAATCTTCCTACCGCGTCGCCGCCTGGAATCGGGTTCCGACGCGTACAGTGGAATGCGCACCCCGGGAACGCGCCCTCGATTGGTCTCGCGGAGCGGATGGGATTCAGGAAGGAGGGGATCCTAAGATGGTTGTGGGTGCTTCCGGAAGCTCTGTCGCAGTATGGGGACAAGGGGCGCGAGGGAGACCAGTTTGGAGCTGAGAGGGCGGGGAGGCACACAGTCGCGTTGTCCGTTTGCTGGGACGATTGGGAGGGCGGGGTCGGGAATAAAGTTGACGCGTTCTTGGGGCAATGAAGTGGTTTGATATCGATTGGAGATGATGCTGCTGGTCAATTATACATAAACGCGCCGCTGTACTTAGTTGCAGTATGGGAATCGAAGTGAGCCAAAATGCCAGAAAGCTTTCGACCCCAGACTGCGATCCGCATAAGGCAGGCGGGTCGCACGAGTACGTGAGGCGCCCTGGAGGAGAGCAGAGGATCGCCCACGTATATTCTCATCCACACATCTTGCTTCCGACCTCCATATCTTTTTCTCTCATTCGCGACATCCGTCACTTGACTGTCGCTTGGACTCCCCCGTCTTAGGCCTCGCGCTCTTCGGACACCCGTAAACCAACCCCCTTCCACCATGGCACTCTCCGCTGCTGACCTCCAGGTAAGGCACCTGCTATATCTTGCCACAGCCGTGTAGTTCACATAGGAGTACTCCCGGGATAGAGGAGGCACGAACTTGAAGGTGCCCCGGACCCCTTCCCCAGCTTGGTTGAAGATGCCCCGGTGAGGGCCCGCGCGACTACCTCGAACGGCACCATTGACACCAGCTCTCAAGAGGCATTCCCCTCGCTCGCACCCACTCCCCAGGCTGCCAAGCCTGCGGCTTCGGCGTGGGGTGCCAACGCAGGTCCGCGCATTAAGCCCGCGGCATCGAAGCAGCCGGTTGTATCGGACACCTTCGTGGTACCGAGCATCGACTTGGCTGCTGGCAAGGATGGCAAGCCCACCACTCTGGGAGACATCAGCAGGCAGGTCATGGCTCAGTACAAAGTCAAGCTCGACTCGTCGACGAACGCGAAGTCGCGCCAGACCACGTTCTTCCTCAAGGCCGAATCGAAGAAGGAGCTTGACAAGGCAAAGAAGAGCCTCCTCGCGCTTCTCAGCCCTGTAGTACGTCGCATTCTGTATTGCCCCACTTGACTGGTCCCGAGCCTGTCCATATCGCGTGCTGGTGTGGTCGAAACGTGCGGAATGAGGTTCACGTTTCCTCACTGCCATCAGCACGCGTTGGGAGAAGGCTTGGCTAGTATGAGACCAAACAAATGGTATTCGTCCTAAATTATGAAAAGAACGTGACGAACTGGCGCTTTTAGGTCACTTTGACATTGAACGCCCCGGCCTCGACCATTCCCGCTATCATTGGTCCCAAGGGTGCGAACTTGAAGCAGGTCCGTGACCAGACTGGCGTCAGGATCGATATTCCTCGCCGCGACACGCTGGCCCCGGCTAATGGCAATGCTAATGGTGCTTCTCACGATCCCTCGCGCACTGCTACTCCTCTTCCCGGCACCCCGATCGACGGGGATGAAGAGGCGGAGGAGCCCACGATCCCCGTCACTATCACTGGCCCACAGCCCCTTGCGTATGAAGCCCAGGCTCTGCTCAACGAGGTCATCGCTTCGAGGCGCTCTAACACGACTCAGAAAGTGCGCGACATTCCCGAGCACGTCCTTCCGTTCATCTTCCGGCGCCGTGCGACCTTTGAGGCGGCTGCCGAAGGGGGCAACGTGCAGTTGACGTCGAATACGGCTGCTCGCGAGATAGCTGTTTCTGGAGACCGTGAGGCTGTTACCCGCGTCATCGAGGCTATCAAGTCCGCGGTTGCATACTTCACAACAGAGACGATTTCCCTCAAGCTTTCCCTGCCGCGGCGCCAGCACCATCTCCTGACTGGCAAGAATGTGGAGGAGATCATGGTTAAGGCACGTTGCGCGGTGGTTCTCCCTAAGCCCGAGGAAGCTAGTGAGGAGATTGTCCTCTGGGGAAAGGCCACGGATGTCGGACTTGGCGTTCAAGCAGTTATGGAGAAGGCTAACTCGGCCTACATCCACGAATTTCCCCTTCCTGGTCCTCTCCCTGTCTCCCGGCAGCTTTTGACGTATATGTCGCATGTCAACTATGATACCACTTTGGCCGCTGCGAACCCCGGTGTACAGGTCTTCCTGCCTCCTCTGTCTACTCTCGATCGCGCGACCTCCGTCGCTGTCGACATTGTTGGCGAGAAGTCAAAGGTCGACGCCGCGGTCAGCCAGGTTTCTGCACTCATTGGCAAGCTCTATGGTGCCACGAAGGAACTTCAGATCGACTGGCTCTTGCATCGTTTCATCAACTCGCACAAGAATGTTAAGAAGTAAGTACTTTCTGTGCGTCAACGTTGGACGGACCTTCAACATTTGCGATAGAATTAGAGGCTTCCACGAGGCCCACAATATTTTGGTCTTCTTCCCGCCCGAGTCTGCTGAGCAGTCCACCGTCCTTCTAGTATACGACCCCACCTCGCCCAACGCGTCCCCTTCTCCCCTTGAGAAGTCCAAGAGCCTTGACGATGTTGAGAAGGAAATCACGAAGTTGGCGCGTGATGCTGCTGACGTCAAGACCGAGACTATCGAGGTCGAGAAGAAGTGGCACGATGCTGTTGTCGGCCGCAATGGCACCACTCTCAACGCCATCATCGGGGAGGACAAGACGCTCTCGATCAAGTTCGGTACCGAGGCTGGACAAGCGTCCGAGAATATCATCGTTGTCCGCGGTATCAGCGCGGATGTCGACCGTGCGGTCGCGGAGATCCGCAGGATCGTTGAGGACGCGAAGAACGACGAGATTGTCAGCAGCTACTCGGTCGAGTTCGAGATCGACCGCGAGTACGTCGGCCGCATCGTCGGTTCGGGCGGTACTAGCGTGAACAAGCTCCGAGACACGCTTGGGGTCAAGATCGACTTCTCTGACGAAGGCGACGAGAAGGAGAAGGACAGCACCAAGAAGAAGAAGCCTGCCCACCTCAAGTCCAAGGTCAAGATCGTTGGCCGCAAGGAGAACGTCGAGGAGGCCAAGCGCCGCATCCAGACTCAGGCGGAACGCCTTGCGGATGAAACCTCTGAGGTGCTCAAGATCCCGCACCAGTACCACTCGTCGCTCATCGGACAGAGTGGCAAGTACGTCATCCGTCTGGAGGAGAAGTACAGTGTGAAGATCACCTTCCCCCGCGAGTCCTCTGCCGATGGTGAGGGTAGGACCCGTGAGGTGCTCAAGCCTGATGAGGTCCTGGTCAAGGGTGGTCGTAAGGGTGTCGCTGGTGCCAAGCAGGAGCTCCTTGATGTCAGTGCTATTGGTGTTCTAGTGACTACAAGTACTGACTTCTGTGCTTGCATAGGCCGTCGAGTTCGAGAAGGAGTCAAACAACGTCGTGAAGTTCACAGTCCCGGCTCGCTCTGTCGCGCGCATCCTCGGTAAGGCCGGTTCGACCATCAATGACATCAAGGACACCACTGGCGTTCAAATCGACGTCGACAAGGCTCCCGAGGACAAGGACAACGCGAGCATCAGCATCCGCGGCACCAAGAAGGCCATTGCTGAGGCCAAGGCCGCTATCCTCGCCATCGCGGAACAAGTCGCCGAAGAGACCACGGCCACCGTCGAAGTGCCCAGCAGGTTCCACCGCACTATCATTGGTGCTGGTGGCCAGGGCCTGAAGGAGCTCATCGCTCGGTGCGGCGGACCTACCGACTCGAAGGCTCAAGCTGGGTTGATCCGATTGTGCGTGTTTTGTGCGATGTGGTCCAGCATATGGCTTGAAATTGATGTATTGTCCATCTAGCCCCCGCCAGGGTGAGCCCTCTGATGAGGTCCGCCTGCGCGGTGAGCCTAAGCTCGTCGCGAAGCTTCAGGCGGAGCTCGAGAAGGTTTCCGCGAACCTGAAGGACCGTGTCGTCCTTGGTGTTGACGTGCCCGTTGCTCAGCACAGGGCCCTTATTGGCCGCGGTGGCCAGCACCTTAACGACCTCCAGAATCGCACTGGGGCTCAGATCCAGTTCCCTGGCTCCCGTTCGTACGCTCAAGTGGGCGAGCCAGAGAACGTTGCTGAGCTCGAAGGCGTGGACCCTAGTAACCTCGTCAAGGTGACTGGGCCTCGTGCAGCTTGCGAGAAGGCTACACAGGAGCTCAAGGTATGTATCATCGCCTCCAATGTCTTCCAGTTATCGTTGACGAACTAGCAACTATAGGCTCAGATCAAGCCGCCTGCTCCTGAGGGCGTTACCAGTACTATCACTGTCCCGCTCAAGTATCACTACGCCGCCTCGCAGCAGGGCAATCTCTTCCGCCAGCTCCGCTCTTCTGGTGTGCACGTCGAGCAGTCCGTGTTGCCCTCGAAGCCTGCTGTCCCCCCGCAGCCTGCTTCCCAGGGCGCCGCAGCAACCGCCCGCATCGACGACCAGGACGCTGAGGGCACGTCTACGGACGCTCAGTGGCAGGTTGTTCTGAACTACCAGGACGCGGAGGAGGGCGAGTCGGAGTGGACGCTCAAGGCCCGCGACCAGGCCGGTCTTGACCGCGCGTTGAAGTTGATCAAGGAAGGGGTCGAGCATGCCGAAAAAATGACCCACATTGGGTTCCTGACTCTCCCCGACCGCTCGATGTTCCCCCGCATCGTTGGTGCCAAGGGTTCCAACGTCGCCCGCCTCAGGAATGAGAGCGGGGCCGACATCACCGTGAGCCACGAAGACAGCACCATCGTCATCGTCGGTGAGTACAAGTGATATATCGCTAGGTTGTTGAGGCGACGGTTTTACTTATCACTAAATTGTAGGTTCGGAGGATGCCATCACCGCTGCGAAGGATGCCATCCTCAAGATGACGGCCAACAGCGGTCGCCCGAGGGGTGGTCGGAGGGACGCGTAAAGTTTCAAGCTTAGTACTTGGAATAGTAACGACATCTAAGGATCATATGTGACATTGGGTTGCACGGTAGTGTGCATGGGTGATTGACTTGAATAACATACGGAATTAATTCACTTAGTGTCGATCAGTTGGAGTGAGATGACGGCGATTCATTGAGGCAAAACGTACACAGCACAAATAGCACAGGCAGCAACACATTGAGTCACAACTTCTCAAGAACTCAATCGGAATGATTCCGATTACACCGGGACGGGATCGCCGTCGATGTCGTCCATCGGCTCACCGTCGACGTCGACAGCATCCATGGGCGCGCCGTCAACATCGTCTCCGATGGAGTTACCATCGACATCGTCCATCGCCACACCATCAACGTCGTCCATCGGGTCTCCGTCGACGTTTTCCAAAGGAACCCCATCCACGTCCGCGTCGATGGGATCCCCATCAACGTCCTCGACGGCTGTGCCATCCACATCGCTATCCTCGTCCATAGGCTCGCCATCATCGCTCTGTGCATCCTTTCCGGTGACGTCGGCGGTCTCCGGCTTGAACCCGATCGTCTTGAACTTGGACGCAAATACCGGCGCGACCTCTCTGACCTCGGTCGCCGCCTGTTCCGCGGGCGCCGAATCGTGTCTGACCGCTGCGCCCTCGAGCCGTGCACGGAGCTCGGACGTGAACTCTGGAGGGAAGACGATCCAGTCCTCCCAGATGTCGACGACGGCGGTGATCTGCTTCTTGAACGTCTCTGCGGTGATGCGCCCGGGGAAAGAGTGGTAGATGGTCGAGAGGTGGTCGAAGACGAGGCCGAGGCGCGCCTGGAACTCCTGCCGGAACTTCCACGCCATGGGCAGAGGCGCCGCCGAGTTGTGCAGGATATCGCAGATGAGGTGCAGTCGAGCGACCTTGCGTGGGACGGGTGTGCTGTCGACGACAAGGGACGCGATGATGATGTCTGCGACCTGTTTAGAAGTAGTTGAATATGGTGTATCCTCGATGATGATGTAGAGAACGAACCTCAGCAGCCGCTTCGGCATGCTCGAGACTGAAGGCCATGCACCGTGCCATCTCTCCTCGTCTTCCGGACAAGCCGCGAAGCATTGCTTCGAATCGCCGGCGCGCAAGCTTGCCTAATTCATGCTTTCGTCCGCGCTCCCGCTCGGACTCCTCAGCAGAGTCTGTCGAGTAGATGGAGTTGTATCCCTAATACGTCATGAGTTGGCAATGTGCGAGCGATTGGAGGGTGAGCTCACCTCGTCGTCAAATTCAGGCTCGAGTGAGTCCTTTTCAATCAGCGAACGGTAGTACCGATTGCGTCGATGCTACAAGAAATTTCAACATCGTTCGCAGGCTACCTGCGAGGGCCGCACTCACATCTCTGTTCAAGAACGCATACTTCGTGTTCGACTTCTCGCGCTCTTTCAAGGCGGTCTCATACTCCCCATCATGGCCACGAACCTCCGACGCCACCGTTCGGATGAACTGGTCAGTGACCTCGTCGTCTTCCAGTACCTGAGGTACAGGGCTGCGTGACCTGCGTCTACTAGGGGGATGACTCCGACTGTCACTGTAGCGACGCGAGCTGCGGTGTCGCGACCTAGAACGCGACCGGCTGGGAGTGTACGAACGGCTGCGTGACCTACGTGAAGATCGGTGGTCGCGAGAACGATGGCGCTCTCGGTCCCGAGAGCGCGAACGCGAGCGCGAATATGAGAGAGAGCGGGACTGGGAGCGGGACCGAAGACGGTCGCGGTCCCTGTCTCGCCGAGGTGATCTAGATGTAGACCTTGAGCGCGACGTCCGCTTCGCGACTGTATACACCGCTGGTCACGGACTTTCCTCGTCAATAAGAGGCATGAGTGCTTACCGTACATGGGCTTGGCTGCTATCGGGACGGCCTTACTCCATCCTACCCGGAGGACAGAACCACCCCAGTCATAGCCGTCGAACTCTCGAAGAGCTTCCTCGGCATCACGACGTTTCATGAACGAAACGAAGCCGCTCAGCCCAGCATTCTTGTTTCTCCTTGTGGCTGTCATATCGGCACCTGGCCCTTGAGAGGCATCGCTCCGCGGCCACATGATCTTGACCTGAAGAACAGGCTATGAATTAATACTGCGAGCATACATTATAAGGATAACATACCGAACCAACAGGTCCAGCTCGGGCAAAGAAGTTCCCCAGTGATTCCTCGTTGACGTGAGGCGGAAGGTTCGCCACAAAGACATTCGAGGTCTACAATATTCGTGAGTATCAAGTAACGGGTATTCTATGATATAGCTTACTTGTGGATCTCCTCTGTCTTTACTACCACTCTGGCCCTCATACGCTACCCAGATAATGAGCATGTTTCAAGTTTCTGAACAAGTATCGCACTCACCTGCAATGGAAGTGACGGATCTACCGTGGGTAGCTGAAGCACGCATGAGCGAATCACCGATCTGAGCGTAATGGCTGAACATAGACGTACCGTGTCGCGACAACCTAGCTTCTCTGTCTGCTTGCTCTCTGGTCCACATGCTCAGTGGACCTGTCAAGGGATGTATATATATGAGATTATCCTTACCGCTTGATTTCCTCCAAGAAAGAGTCCATGGCACGCTTGCCTTTGGGCTTTGGGGGAGCAAGGGTAGGAGAAGGAGGCCGCTTCCATACGGACAGAACGTCGGGCAATATTCGAGTACAGTGACAGATACAACACGCACCATGGATGAATCTTCAAATGCTCGAGACATGTTCGGTTTGGTCTTGACAGACGGGGCATACTCGGCGTCCTGACCAGCCTTCACGAAGGTCGACGCTTTCTTCCTGTCTGAGCCTTCGCCTTGGAACGCGTGCAGGAACTCCGCGTACGCCTTCGCCGCATTCTCTTCCTCCTCCTTCCGTTTGGCCTCCGCTGCCTCCTTTTCTTTCTCCCGCTTGGACTTCCGGATGGTTCCCTGCGTGTAGACCGCCTTTTTGTAGTCGTCTACCTCCTTTTGCTAGTCACACAGAGAACAGTTTGTGAGCGAGCACGCGGGAGAGAGAAGGTCGAGTCCGTCGCACTGGGAACGAAGTTTCCTCGTCATCATTGTCGAAAAAGGCCGCGAGCTTTGATTTCGTCTTGTCCATGAGCTCAGGGGAGCAGTGAAAGAGATATGAAGGGTTACTGAGAGTGACGGCTAGCTCGACGTTCAGCATAAGCGCTTCCGAGTACACGCCCAAACGAGTTCTATAAGTTGTGTATAACTGAGACGAAGAGCATTGGGGAGGTATCCGGGTTGTAAGCCCCAATTATCCGTCGACCCGAGCATTGGGGGGACAAATATATATATAATGGCCCGATATCTGAAACCGTTAAGTGTGAGGTACGGATGCGGGCGCTTGATTGCCGCAAAAGGCAAGCCTGAGCACAGAGGAGGATTACAAAATGGACCACACCACTGGGACTCGAACCCACGTCATTAGCTTGTGGCTTGCTATCCCATCACCTCTTACCACTACACCACTTTGGCTTCTTGTACATGAAGATTGTATAGCATATATCACCACCTCTGCTGGACTTGAACGAATTTTTCTGTTCTCCCCCACCAGAACAAGTGCACTAGACGAGGAAGCTCTGGTTGATTCTGGCTCTAAGTATGTACATATATGCTAATATACTACAGCAAATTGATCTCCAACAACAGACTGCTAGAAGATGCAGCAGCAAAGGTGTACCCATTGAAGGCACCACTTGAGATTCTCGGTGTCATCAGGCGCCCATACCATACCTGCACATTACATGAGAATAGATGTGGGTGATATGTGACATTACTTACAGTGACCTTACGCCGCTAATGCGTGACATATGCTTTTTTCACGGTATCTGTAGATGACATGCCGCGGTATGGGAAGGTGATCGGACCTGCATCGGGAAATTAACGGTCGACCTCAATAAGTCCCAGATACTATATTCGTTTGGGCGTGTAGTCACATTCAAAATGCCTCGTGCAATCAGCGTGTAATTACAATGTAACGTGCTGCATCATGCTTGATACATTTGTACAATGACCATCATTTGATCAGAATGTAACAGCTCGTTACATGCATTAATGCCCCCGGTGCCAATGTCGCGTTGCTGGTAGTATTCTTCTTCGCACATCCCTTCAGAGAGTTCTGCTAACAGTTCACTTAATCGTGCACATTCGGGGCCTATTCGACTCTTTTACAACCACCCTGGTCGGAAATGGTGTGCCATACGCGTACCGGCCACTGCAATCATCTTGAATTACAACCACTCTTGACCGCGGGACGAGATCAATGCTCCCTCGTTTCTTCTTGGATAAGTAGAAGCAGTACTCGTGCTCCCGAATCTTCATTAGCAAACAGCTTCGCGAGAACACTTCGGTCTCACTCGTCCCTCTGCGTCATGATCTAGAAAGGCAGGTGAGTACGATCGAGAGCAGCCAGCCTAGCGCTGACGGTCAGCCTCAGCCTCAGGTACATAACGTAGCCCTCGCTGCACGATGGTCCTCAATCTTCGTTCACGATATATCACCATCCCACCCATCACCCACTATGTACCCTGCGGCCGACACCGTATTTTTCTTACTCTTCCCCTTGCTCTCCTTGTCCTTCTACCTCTACTCCCTTCAACCCACCGCCGTTACCGTCGTCATCTGCACAATGTGGTTCATCGGCTGTCTCCTCCTCCTTGACGTGTATGATTTCAGCCACATCGCCATCAGGGTGAGTCTTCACCTATGCACTCCACCTCCATCGGGCCCGGCCTCACCCTCCGAACAGGTTTCGGACGCTGTCAGCCACCTCAAGCGTAGGTCCAAGAGAACATTTACCCTCGTGGCCGTGAAGTACCTCGTCGACAGCGACGTCGTGCACTGGCTGCTGAGGAAGGACATCGCCGACAAGAAGAAGCGCATACAAGAGCTGGAGCAATTCCTGTCTGCGAAGGACAAGACGGTGCTCCGGCTCGAACAGCTTCTCGCGTCCGCCAAGAAGGCCTCCGATCAGGCGAACGAACATATTGCCGCAAAGGAGGACGAGAATGCGAAGCTGCTGAAGGCGATACAGGCGGCCGAGCTTGCCCAGGTACGTACTCTTTCGGTTTCCCTACCTTCGCAGTATGCTATGGCTAACGGCGGAGATGGACGCAGGCCAACAGGCTATCCAACCAGACCCAGGTTCTCACCGCCGCTGTCCTCGCCAAGTACACCCCCGAGGTCATCCAGAGCATCCCCGAGTACCTCGTCGCCTCTCACCCCATGGTCCAGCAGCTCAAGCGCCAGGTCGGGAGCCTCAAGCGCGCCGTCACCGAGGTAAAGAAGTCCAAGGACGATGACATCCGCGTCCTCGCGGCCGACACCGCCCGCCGCATCGCGTCCTTGGAGGATGAGAAGGCGTCCCTGCTCGCGTACGCGCGCGCATCCCTGGCGAGGCAAGGTGCGCTGAAGCAGGAGATCAACCGCCTGTCCACGGAGTTCGGGGCATCGAAGGAGCAAGTGGAGGAGTTGGAGGATTCCGTCCAGGTCACCGAAGAATGCGTGGAGGACCTCCTGGCGCAGAGAAACGTCCTCCTGGTATGTTCCCCCCATCGTTCGACTTGCCCGCCCCCTGATCGTTTCGTTTCTCTGACGGCTCGGCGGCTGTAGGAGCACCTGGGCGAGGTTGCAACCCACCACTTTGAATGCACGGAGTGTCTTAAGAGGGCTGGAGAGACGCTGTCGAACGTTCGCGGATGGGATAGGGGCTCGCAGGCCGAGGGGGGCCAGTGAAGGAAGGTATTGATGAGAGCAGGTTGGTGCTTCGAAGGTCAAAGCATTAATCTCGGCCGTTTGTGCAGGCGTGTTAGCGAGCTTTGTGAGGGCCCGGGAGGGCTGCCCGGTCCTTTCCCAGTCGTTCCACCTCTTGGCCGACACTCGATGCGGGTCGCCAACGAACAAACCTCTCACCTACTGCAAGTTACTCCTTCGATGATTGGCTCTTCGTACCTCCGGTGGCTCATTACACATTCGCCGTTTTACCCGTGACTCGTATTGCTCAATATATACAAACATTCCTTGCCTAAATAGCCATAATACCTGCACAATATGCATCACACATACACCACGAACTTATGAAAACATACCATTCCAGTGCCTCCATCCAATCTTCAGCACGCTCTGCAGACCGGGCCCCGTGAGATGGGCTGCTTATATACTTGCATGTTTATGGCATTGCGAGCGAGAGTGGGAGGTACGTTTGTATGCTACGATCAGATGCAGTGGCCGAGCGAATGACTAGAAGGTGCGTACGGGGGAAGGACTCGAAGGGGTGGGGTGGCAAGCTAAAGGAAAACGCCCTATTCACGGCGATAAAGTACTGTAAACACAAGAAGCACGAAACAGGAGCCGGGAAAGCAGAAGCCGGAATACGGGTCCTATGATACACTACACTAGTGAACGACGCTCTGAAAGCCGGAAAGTGTTCGCGTGCGAGAGAGCCATATGACGGATGACGAGGGAAGGAGGAGGGGCGATGCGGGACGGGCGCTGTACATACACACACGAGGAAAGTCGGCTTTAAGCCGACCCACCATCTATGCTAGGTCCCGAAGAACCCACCGTGAGGGAGGAGAGAGAGCGGAACGAGATACCGAAGGGCGTAGGACGGTTACGGCTGCAGAATGAGCTGCACCCCATTGAGCGAGGATATGAGGTCCACGTGGCTCTGGTTGCCGTAATTGTTGTACCCCATCGAGAGTGGTCTTGGTGGTGTACCGACCCATCCCTTGATCTCCGAGCTCGAAATGAGGTCATACTCTAGACACCGGCCTGCTGTCGAGACCGAGCCATCTGCCGTCGAGGTCGAGGTCGATAGCGAGGGCAGCCTCATCCGGACTGTACCCTTCTTGACTTGATTGTCGTTGCCTTCGTCATCGTCGTCGTCGTCGTCATCGTAGTACGCGCTCGCACTCGCACTCGCGGCAGCGCTCGTGCTCGACTTGGACGCGTTGCTGGTGCTCGCGTCGTCTTCGTCCCCATCGTCGTCGCTATCGCTGTCCCCGTCGTCGTCGAGGCCGTCGAACGTCGTCCCGCCCCATGTGAGCACGTCCGCCTGGGCGAACATCGTGCTCACGTCGAAAGTGCCCGCGTACCGCGAGTCGAGCGACACGCGCGTGTGGCCCAGGTTGTTCGTCGCGCGCAGGCGCATGTTCGCAGTGGGCGAATCCGCGTCGTGCGTGACGGCGAGATTCAGCGGGCCGTTGAATGTCTCGACGTAGTTGTAGAACTGCGGCCCGGGAGGGTGATACGACTTGTCGTCGTCGTCGTCACTGTCCGAGCCGTTGTCATTGTCTTGAGATTGGGGGAGGTAGAGCGTCACGTTGGCATTCAGTATACTGTTCTCGAGTGTGAGAAGTAGACGACTAGGCGGTGTGTAGGGCAACCCTACCTATTACCAGTGGTGAGACGCATGAATGTTGGTCCTGTCGGATAACCATAGTTGTACAGGTGGGCGTCGACGTTGATCGGCCTGGCAGTGGGTCAGCTCGCATCCCATCGTGGTGGCGTGATGCCAGACGTACGCTGATACAGTCTCTAATGTCAGTTGCTGGGTGACCCTAAACGTGCCGCGTATCTCCGCTGAAGACGCCTTGACCACAGCCGAGACTGCTTGCAGCGACTTCGCTGGAGTCAGACAAGGTGGCAGTGTGAAACATTCCTTAGGACATTACCTCGACGTAGACCTGTGACATTGCTCCCCCGAATATGACACTGCCGAATGTGATATCGGGGTCGAGCTGGTTGTACGTGTGCTGGAAGTGCGGGAGGTGGCACAGAAGCTGGGGAATGTTGCGCGGTGAAGAGTTATTCCGGGGGAGGAGGAGGGTAATGTTGAAGATAAGAGCGTCAGTAATGCCCAGGGTTTTAGGAGCCTGACATCATTGTGTGAGAAAGCTACTCAGAAGGAGCATCAGATAATAGGCGTACGAAGAGATATAGTCCATCACCATCATGCGCCTCCATGAGACAGACATGAGTAGCATTACCGAGTGCTGGGGTGGAATGGTGCATGGTGACGTGCACTACGCCGTCGGGGATGGTAGCGTCATCATTTACAGCGACAAGTAATGACCCTGCGAACTGGTTGAGATAGGTCGTATTGGAGGCGTAGGTGATGTTGGTGTTAAGAAACACGGAGCCGTTGACAGGGATACGGTACTCCAGTCTGCATCATTCAGTCAGATACAGAACACCTAGCGAGGATATACACGCACTCTGACAGAAACATCGATCCGTCCGGCCTATCCTTCACGTTCCAGCTGTTGCATGACTTGGCAGCAGATATTCGCAAGGGGGCGTCCCCGAGGGTGATGGACTTGGGTGGTATTGGGGCATTGTCTTCCCATGAGGAGAAGGGATTTGCCGTACGGAGGATAGACTTGTGCTTCATTTTCTGGAGCAGGGACGCAGAATTGCATGATGTCATAGAATGGGCATGAAGGAGGAACTTACGACAACGATGATTGGGATACCAATGACCACAGACAACAAGAAGTACGTAGTGAGTACATATAATGTCCATTTCCTGCATCTCCGCCTGCGGGTGCGCTTGTCGTTGATGTCAGAGTAAGATTGTGTTGTCGGCCTAAGTCTGTCCTGGGGCTCGATATGAAGTTGAAGAAATTGTGAAGTTGGGCGAAGCTGGGCCTGGGAGGCTTCGTAGTCGGGGAGAGAAGGAGTGGGGGTCTGAACGCGGGTTATAGGGTGAAAGGAAGAAGAAGCCTCTGTCACGAGCTTGGGGGATTGTTGGTCATGCTTGTCAAGTCCATCGAGCAAGATCATCGCAGAGAGGACTACGAGTGGAGTGACATGGAGGACTCGAGGGACACTGGGAGGAAGAGAGAGCAGAGCGTGAGTAAGTACCTGTTTGCGCCCAAACGGCGGATGGCCCGCCGTTCTCGGCTCTTCCCGAGCCTCTCCTGGCCTTTCGTCGATGATGGTCCCATGCCTGGCTCTCTCAGTCAAGTCTTCTCATACTCCGCCTTCCGCTACACTCACCGCCCACCGTCTACTCACCTTCTTTCCCAACGACTGCTCCCCCGTTCTCCCGCATCCGCAGCGTCCCCTTTCCACCTCATTCATCGCACAAATAGTACCGTTGCTGTCAACAGGTACTGTGTATATAACTTGAAATCTCGGAATCAGTTCCCACTGCTGTAAGCTTAGGCTATCTGGGTCACGATGGACGCACGCTTATCCGTGCCGGACCGCGTCAGGATCAACTCTTCCACTTCGTTATGGGTTGCAAGGTTTCAAGTACGGACGTTCGGTAATCCATGGTGGGGAAAATGAGTATGGCCGTTGCTGTGTGCACAATCCCATGTGACATTATATTACCTACGGCTTCCATCATAGAGAAGTACACGGTAGCAACGCACATGCATAGTGTATCTGCCACGATGATCCAACCAACTGCGCGTCTCTAAATCGGGTTTCTGCTAAATCCGAACATCGTGGTCAACCGAGAGCAATTGAAAGCCTATCTAGAACGCAGTTATTACGGACGTCGGCTGTTCCACAAATAGGGTATGCAGCGCATGCTCAGGCTGTGACCAGGAGTTGACGGGCTCTTCAGGTTGACAACAAGGCTCAACACCGTCGCAACGGTGATGTTCTTTATGGTACATACCTTTGCCCCGACTCATCGTGAGTGACCTGGATGATGGAGGGAGGCGTGTGATTGGGAGACCGCAAAGTAGGACTGCTGTATATCGTCTCAAGTTCCACGGTCGTCGCATATGGACAAGACAGGTGCAGGCTGATCAGTCAGCGATTCTGTGCGGCGACCAATGGGGATGGAGGCAAACGGTGCAGCAGGGCGTCGAGAAGCGTGATAGCCACCCGAATTCCAGATAGTACAGCGTGCCGAGCCAGCAATTCCAGATTCCGTGGTAAACAGCGGCCGCAATGAACGTCGACTAGAGTAAGGGTGTCCAATGGGCGGGGGAACATATCTGTAGGGAGTGGGTGTCCAGTGAGCGCCTTCGTATCTCGCTCAAAACGATTGGCTTTCATTCGTCTTCTTTGCGTCAAACCGACAAGCACCCCATCCTCCACGTCTCTAACGACATGCTCTGTGACAGTGCGCCAGCAAGGCACGTATTGACCAAGATGACAGTGGTCGAGGGCCAAGGCGGGTGTAGGCACACTTTTTGCGAGGACAAGTCAGAGAACGTCGATTGCGTGATCACCTCCTCACTCTTCCTCATCCTATAAAATCAGCTTGGACTTGACCCAATGGCCCACAGTCGCTCACCTCCAAAACTTATATTTCCTGCACGGACCCACCGCAGCTAGCTCCCTCGCTCTCCCTCGTCGAAGACCACGAAAAAGATGGCTAACACTCCCCATGGCGGTCTTCTCAAGGTGTGTGATGTGTTTGGAGCGTATCAAGCACGCCATTTATCGCCATGAGACAGGACCTTGTCGCAAGAGACGAGCATCTGCGCGAGATCCTCAAGGCAGAGGCGCAAACCATCCCCGATATCATCCTCACCGAGGTCCGTCAATGCTTCCCGCCCACCAATCACTCCTTACAATCTTATTGATGATGTCATACTCCAGCGGCAACTATGCGACCTCGAGCTCATCATCAACGGTGGCTTCAGCCCTCTCGAGGGTTTCATGAACGAGGCAGACTATAAGGGGTGGGTTCGACTGCATCCCCAATATTTCTATCTTGACTGAGCCCTGATAACAGCGTCGTCGACATTCTTCGTCTCGCTGACGGTTCTCTTTTCCCCATTCCTATCACTCTCGATGTATCTCGCGAAGACATCGACCGTCTCTCCATCACCCCTGGTGTGCGCATCGCACTTCGCGATCCCCGCGACGATCAGGCTCTTGCTATCATCACTGGTGTGTCTTACTTGTCATGCTTCTGACCGCCTGTAGCTCACGGGACCACAGTCGAGGATATCTACCGCCCCGACCAGGTGAACGAGGCCATCAAGGTCTTTGGTGCGGACGACCCCGCCCACCCGTCCGTCGCATACCTCCGCAACAAGGTCAAGGAGTATTACGTCGGCGGAAAGGTCCAAGCCATACAGCCTCCGACACACTTCGATTATGTCGCTCTGCGCTACACCCCCACTGAACTCCGCGCGCACTTCAAGAAGCTCGCATGGCGCAAGGTCGTCGCTTTCCAGACGCGCAACCCCATGCACCGCGCGCATCGCGAGCTGACCGTCCGCGCGGCGCGCCAGCGGCAAGCAAACGTCCTCATCCACCCCGTCGTCGGTCTCACCAAGCCTGGCGACGTCGACCACTACACCCGCGTGCGCGTCTACGAGGCGATCATGGCCAAATACCCGAACGGTATGGGCCACCTCGCCCTCCTCCCTCTCGCGATGCGCATGGCCGGGCCCCGCGAAGCAGTCTGGCATGCTATTATCCGCAAGAACTTCGGCGCGACGCACTTCATCGTCGGACGCGACCATGCCGGCCCGGGCAAGAACTCGCAGGGGAAGGACTTCTATGGTCCGTATGACGCACAGGACCTTGTCATGAAGTACCACGAGGAGCTGCACATCGAGATGGTGCCGTTCCAGCAAATGACATACCTCCCGTCCACGGACGAGTATCAGCCCGTAGACGAGGTCCCCAAGGGTGTGCAGACACTCGACATTTCTGGCACTGAGCTCAGGCGCCGCCTGAAGACTGGTGCACCCATCCCTGACTGGTTCAGCTACGAGTATGTTACTGCCATTCGCATATGTGGAGATCTGAGTGCTAAAGCTAGACATCTACTCTTTTAGTGCTGTTGTGAAGACACTCCGTGAGAGCTACCCTCCACGCCTCAAGCAGGGCTTCGTCGTCTTCCTCACTGGTCTCCATAATTCTGGCAAAGACACCATTGCCAAGGCTCTCCAAGTTACTCTCAACCAGCAGGGCGGACGCAGTGTCTCGCTCCTGCTCGGCGATACCATCCGCCCCGATCTTGATACCCGTAAGCATCCTTTTCCCCCTCTCATCCTCACCGGCTCATCTCTCATTTCCTCCTTGCAGCCTTCTCCTCTACCCCCGAAGAGCGTTCCAAGAACATCCAGCGCCTGGCCTTCGTCGCAGCCGAGCTCGCGCGCGCCGGTGCGGCAGTCATCCTTGCCCCAACCGTCCACTCGCAGGCCGCGCGCGACACGATCAAGAACACGATCCTCCAGCAGGCGGGCCCCGGTGGGAACTTCTTCGGCATCCACGTCGCGACCCCGCTCGAGCACTGCGAGGTGAGCGACCGCAAGGGCGTGTACGCGCGTGCGCGCAAGGGGGAGATCAGCGGCGTTGCGGGCGTCGACGAGGAGTTCGAGCCGTTTGAGCGGCCGAACCTTACTGTGGACGTCACGCAGCAGAACGTGCCTGAGATCGTGCACAGCGTTGTGTTGCTGCTCGAGACGGAGTCGCTGCTGTAGACTCTAGAGACAGTGTTGCCTCCGGGGTTTGCTCATAATGTGTCGCACAGATTGTTGTGTTGTTATGTTGTTTGATTGGACATGGATCTGGGCGGTGCTCTGTGCTTTGTATTATCACTATAGACCCATGTACCTTGATATATAGGCCGTACATCATAATTTATGCACTTCGCCGATATCTTTGCGTTCGACTACTCTGCTGATTACTTGCTGTATCGTCAACTTTCGTCGAAGTTGAGACGCAGACCTCTCATTATTGATTATAGGCTCTTACCACCACCACCATCTATCATCATCATTCGCCGGACGGGCACTGGCACTGGCAATTCCTCACAAGTCTGCCGACTAGCTATGCACCCCTTCGTTGGTGGGATTCAGAGTGCTTGGACTCGTACTCTATCGGACATACCCAGCCATCGACATCTGTGTGACTGGTCACTAATTCATACGAGCATGTGGGTGTGTTACATACACTTGAAGTTAGACTAACACCAGTCATAGTACCTTAGGAGGGTATAGCTATTAGATATGACCACCGTCTTGCAATTCATATACGTTTCCTACGAATGCCGCACCTTGCGAGTCACATTACTAGTGAGACTGAGGGCAACGTGCTATCGTGTGGGCGCGCCGCATCCTTGTTGTGCGTCGGAAGCTGAAAGGACTGACTATAGATTGTCCTACTTATGTCACAGCGCTCACATACCTCGTACTTAGTAATAGGGCTCGGCGTCATGCCGTCTCGCACCACTGCCAGGGCACCAGGCAGACCGTCGATCCGTTCCCTTCGGACAGTGCGCCGATGTCGACCTGTCGACCGCGCTTCACACGCCGTAAGGGATATCTGCTCAGCCTGACCCTTACGAAGTGTGACTGTTTCGCCAGATCGGCGAGAGCCTTTGCTGAACGTAGATGGTTCTCTTTACTGGCTGTCCTGTGAAACAAGTTGTGAACCTTTACGTGGGCCTCTATTTCTACTACCAGTGCTACACATTCCCGGGAACGAGTCAGGTGAAGCTAAAAATAAGGCTTCCATTTTCTGTTCACTCATCACAGGCTACTAGTTATGGTGGTAGCAAGCTGGTGGTAACTTACCCTTGAAGCATCTAGCGGGGTGCAAGCCTGAACATACATTCACCGTGGATGATGATACATATATTGAATGATACATGGCGCGAAGAGCTCATACGACATATAGGTCAGTACACCATTGGTCGCAACGCTCGGGGCCGGGTAGGCAAACTAACACTTCAAACTACAATATAGTACAGTACTGAGCATCTCTGAAACCGGAGTACGATGAATGGTCCAAGGGTAAGGCAAAGACGATGTGGGTTCGAACGATTGAAAAAGCAATGTGAAGCGGCAGCAACCTCACCACTCGAGGGCTATAATCAAACACTCCTTGGCCACCTAATCAACTGGATCACTTGGATAATAATCAGCTTCCTTCCAGCTCAGTTCAGCAATATGCCGCATTCTCCGGAGGAACTCTGCACTGTTCCAGGGGAACCAGCCACCCGTTGGATGAACGTTACGGATAGGTGCCCCCATCTTGGTCCTGTCACGATCAGCGAGCATGAACTCGAGACCACTTGCAGACTCTTGGGAAACACGACAGCCGAGATACCAGATGTCAAGCGATGCTGGGAAGAACAGAGAGTATCGCCGCAGCTGGTCAGTCGGGTCCTTCTCCAACTTGTCCTCGACAATCATGAGAACTTCGCCTGTGTCTTGTCTGATGACCATAAAGTCTGGTGCACCATGCGGGGCGTGGCCATGGCCTCTACCGGGGACCCTCCTCCACATCGAGTCCTCTGAGTTTTCCAGCGCATTGCTAGAATCCGGGAAGCCCGAAACCTGCGGCGTGCATGTGTCCGGGGTGCTGAGGTTGCTGTCGGGCATGAGAACATCCCGTCGCTCACTGGAAGCCGGTGTATCAAGAGGATAGAACACCTCCAAGGAAGTCGAGGATTGTTCAGTGTAGGCTCCAGGGCTCAGGGAGTTCTGCCCAAGAGAGCCTTCGAATAGAAGCGGACCAACACTGGCATCGGCGTGTGAATAGTCATGAACGTTGGATGTCGAAGGACCAACAGAGTTCTCATGAAGGAAGTTGCGCGGCACCCTTGACGGTGTCAGGTGAAGCGCATCAAGAAACCCTGAACCATCCTCGACCTCGAACGTTGTAGCCCCAACCCCACCTGGTGTCGACTGAAACAACGGGTCGTCGAAGAGTGTGTGACTTGGCAGTAGCATCTCTTTCAAGTGCCCTTCTATGTCCGGGGGCAAGACCTCGTCGTCTGCATCACGTGCACTGTGCATTTTGTTCATCCACATCACCACAGAAGCAAAATTGTATCGCTCGTCCAGAGATTTGTCGATATCGATCTCTTTCCGGACCTTGTGATGCGCGACCACTTTGAAAGTACCCTCGGCAGGGAATATCGTGTGTAGGAAGGAACCCACATAGGCATCGACGGAAGATTCATACCGGGGAGCACTGATGTTGCCCATCGCGTCCCATAACCACCGAGGAATTTGCCGTTCGCGCCTGCTTTCCGAGTCGGGCTGATCCTAGTACACAAGGGGTCAGCTCATAGGGAGACGATACATTCATAGGACTATCGCACATCGAGCAATGCATCTAAGCGATCCTTGACACTCTGCACAGCATGGCGGACGTCTTTGCGAATGTTCAACTTCGACCTAGGTTGCGGGACAGTAAGTCACGGTGGTAATGGCCACAAAGCACTATCGACTCACAATATCTAGCACAAATGATTTAGTTATTGGCGGTGTGCATAGATAGTAATGAAGAGACTTACTGCAGTACATTCGTCCAGCTTGTCTCTTAGCAACTTAACCTCCTTCCCTATCTCGCCCACAGGCATGGTTAGGTCACTAAGGGATTGGTCAGAGATGTTTCACGGATCGCAATCAAGGTCATCGTTTCAGAGGGAGAAGAAACTCACATTGCATCGACCTTTGGTTGATTGCTGCGCCTTCTCTTGACCATAACGAGAAATGAACGAGATGGCGGTTACAGACTCAGATGAGGCGGTTGAAGGATGTGGAAGAGCGCCTATTTTATGGCTCCGCTTGAATCAGTATCGCGGACGCCCATGTTGAGTTTCGGTTGTCCGAGCGCTTGTTGATTGCACCTCTTACCACACAGTCTCTCTCTCGATCACTCCCTAGTGTTGCACCATGACCGACGCTCCCAAAGACAACAGACCGGCTCTTGACGTTGTTCTTGCAGGCTATCTCTTGGACGCGGAGATGTTGAAATGCCTCTGCATTGCCAGTTACGGCGCCACTGCAGCCGAGCTCAAGACACGCAGCCCCGTCGACTTCGCCTCCTGCTACTACGGCGAACGCGATGTTCTTGACGCCCCGTGGCTCGTCCCCGTCAGGTACTATTCGAAGGCCAATCCAGACGAACCAGAACAACGTTGGGTCCTGCCTGGTAGGGCCGCGTTCTTCGTCGCCGGCACAGAGCCTCCCAAGCTTCCCCTTGATCAAGAAACCAAGACGTACTTGAACGCTTGGTTCCCTCCGCGATTACTCAAGATGCCAGAGTTCAAAGGCATGCGATACTACCAAACGTATTGGCCCCGCGATTGGCCAGGTATTCGTGTTTCGCTCCAACGCGTCGCCGTCACTCACTAACCGTGCCAACAGTCACAGGCATCGTTCTTACGAAGTTGAGGATGCGCAACAAGGATTATCGTATTGCACGTGAGAAGCACCAGCAGAAATACGTAGATTACCATAAGTCCAAAGGAAGGTCGAACATTAAAGCGGTATGTATACATTGCTGGTTGCCCCGTCAGTATCGTCTCTAACCAATCCCTAACTCCAGCCGATCCAGTTCCCGGTCTCATGGCATCTTGATTAGTTTGTCATCGCGCAGGTGAGTGCCGTGCTTTGGTGTCTGCAGTTATTTGCATCTGACTCAGTAGTGAAATATGTAAAGCAACGCGATGGACGATCGACCGTCACGGAATACTGTTACTTAACCGAGCGCGTTTTTTCTGTCTCCTTGGCTTCGTATCACACGGACTCTTGCATATACTCACATCAATCATCACATCCATGTACGAACAGATACCTATACACTACCTATCAATGTATCATACGGATGGTTTATTTCTTTGCTTTTCTTGTCAAGTACAACGTGTTGTGCCACTGTGACAGTGCGCGAAACCGAGTTTCAAAGTCATCACAGTCTATCAATATATTGTCTTCTGAGCTCACAGGGCCCGCTGTTTGCTCCATATGATGAGCTAACTATTGCATGCAATGTTGGATTGTACCCGGTGGAGTTGAGTGGTATCGGGGGGTCGTGACTCTGTCTCACTGTTGAGTTATTCGCCCTTCGCGCAATTATAGCAAAAGTCATGAACGACCGCGGGAACTTGATGGCAGTATTTGAAAGCTGAAACAGCACAGCCAGGCAAACTCCTACTACTCCAAGATTACTTATCAGTTGCAAACCACACTATTTGTCCGACGAGACGGTCTCAGTCATATCAAATATGGCCACGCCTGCCCGTCCTCATCCGCAAATTTCAATCTCTATTCGGTTACCGTCGATGCACCCCGTACTAGTACTACGGCTCCGAACAGGCTCTCAGCTCGAGGGGAAACCGACAGTGCGCGCAAATGATCATCGGAGGCTAGGCATGATATGTATATCATAGGTCCGCACGATGGAACTGCTTTTGCTCTTCAGCTTCTGCCCTGCTTGCCCTTTCCCTTCCTCGTCATTCTCTTGGGGCGGACAGTTCTATGGCTCATTTTCTTGGATCTCTTCTCATCGGAGGTTCCTTCTCTGACACCTCTCTTTTCATTTGCAATATCCTACAGATTCGGTATGTTCGCGATGCGGGTCCAAAAAGCCCACTTTGTGTTCCTCTCCTTGCTTCTGTCATATAGGCACGGTGCTGGCACAGCAGGAGAGAAGCAGAGTCTAACAGACATAGTGGGCCCCGCGCAAGCAGGGGTCACGTCAAACTTGCATATTTACAACAAACAAGCCTTGGAGCATCAGACAGACGGTACAACTCGTAAAAGGTATCATGCGGTGGTCACGGATGCGGATGGCCAAAGGTGCGTAACCTGACGACTACCCGCTACCCTGCTGCCGACGCCTAGGCACAGCGCGGAGGTCGTCCCGGTGCAAGGGCCTACCAGACACACTGTCTCACTCCAGTGTAGCGGAGATGTGAAAGCAATCATATGTCAGTAATTACAGGTCGGCGTGATGATGCTGCGAAGTAGATGTTGACATCAAACGCATCTAGTTCGCACTTCCGGTGCTTCGCCGCTCTTCATGGCAAGAGCTGAGGTCCCTAGCAGTGATAACGCCAATAAAGAGACCTCACAGCCCCAAATGAAGCGTGCCATGCCATGGATCATCGCTGGAAGCGTGATAGGAGGGCTTCTGGTGGCATTTGCGCTCGCAGCAGCCGCGTTCATCTTCGTTCAGGGCAGGAAATACCGGAGTCTGCATGCACCCGCTCCGGAAGGGGTCTCAACCATGGAATATACTGGCACATCCAGACCGCTGATGGCAGGGCTGAAGACTCTCGAGCTTGTCAGAACTTCAGCCGGCACTCCTCCCCGGCCTTCTCTAGAACGAGATCCAATGAAGCGCACGAAGTACAGAGAAGCGATCAGGCTGAAGAGGGAAGAAGTTGGAGACTTTATGCCGAGGAGGGGGCGTACTCTGGACTCCATAGACCAGCAGGCTTCGCTGGTGCAAAACGCTGAGCCTCCGGCGGGTTTGCTACCTCCTGGCCCTGATATATCTCCTCGTATCGCGGCATTCAAGTCTGCTACAGTCACTCCGGGTTCGATGTCGGCGGAGCCCGTCGTACCTGCACCAACCACACTGTTTGCTTCACCTCCAGCATATTCCGCGAGGTCCGTTCCCGCTGCATCCATCGTGTCGCCCGACTCCTCCGCGTCTCCCGTGTCTCCTGCGCCTTCCGCTCCCATCACTCCGAGTGAGTCTGGCTCTGATACGGAGTCGTCATCAAGCGCACCGTCTGTTTCCAAGCTTGTAATACCTCAGAACACTGATGGATCCCTCCCCAATCCCTGCGGAGACCATACCTCCGAACTGCCACTGCTGACGCCTGCAGAAGACAAGCCTCTTCCCTCTCCATATGCTCAATCGGTTGCGACGACGTTGTCATCCCCAGCGCGCGGATACACCCGATCCGTACTCAGGGTTCGGCATCCCGCCTCCCTCCGTTTCCTCCATTCCACCGCTACGGGTGCAGAAGCAGTCAAGCATGTCCCGGGCGCTACCTAATCCACATATGTACGACCGCGCACCTTCCCAGAACCGGCAAGGGTCAACGTCGTCTACGTTTGACATGGCGATGAACTCGCGCGGGTCTGCGCTGTACACGCTTCCGGTACTTGATTTCTCCTATGCTTCTCTGCAGATGAGGATGAAGGGTTCGAGGTCAAGCTCGACGGATTCTATTTCCGAGCATAGGTAGTATCTTTTGTTCCTCGTGCCTGAACCTCTGTATCCCGTCTGCTACCACTACGTGTTGCATAGATATTGCAGAGAACGTGTTTCTTGTGAATATGGCCATGTTTAAGCTATAGTAGTCGTATGCACAGTGCGACCGACACTGTGATGGCGTGTTAATATTTGAATGCACACATATTCCTTGAATGTGGGCTGAGAGAGCCATATTATATGCATCGTCAATACGATACGCTCACTGTATATTGCATAAGCGAATGAGAAAGCCCCAGGCCTCAGTACTCAGTACTCCACTGTACAAACTTCACACGGTCGGTTAAGAAACGCGACCCGAAGCACTGCTATGGTCGACCTCCACACCTACATCCTCTAAAGTCTTGCGACCTGGATTCACTTCCAATGCCAGACATCGTAGAACGTCATTCCTTGTCCGACCCACTATGATAAAAAGCTATATCTGGGGAGTCAACGACTATGGTACGTGTGGGGTCCGACTTGATACGAAATGTATCCTACATAGTATCATGCCCATTTACCGGAGTTTGATTACTTCTTCTCATTCGACTGATGAACAAACCCGTGCTAGGAAACTACATTGGCCAGCGGGATATGGCCCCACTCCCTGAAGGCTGGTGAGTTGTGATTCGTCTTGGAACGCGGCCGACCATGCCAGATTCATCCCTATCAGGATTGCTGGGATGAACGCCGGGATGACTATTAAGAAGGACGTCTGGGACAAGACGGCGGACATGCGAACGTGAACAATAGTTTGCAGTCACGACACATATTTCTGAGGCCCTCGAGGTCGAATCAATCCCCTGCTCAGATACTCGTGCGTCATCCGTGAGCGCGAGATGTACGGAGGGGTCGCAAGTAGCACCTCATGCCATTGCTGTGATGTCATCTGACTCATTGGACTAAGCCCATCGATCCTCGTCGCAAGCGCACCCGCGCCTGGCCCCTCTCCTCGTCACCAACATTCATTCATTGATTGTAGCTGGTCGCCACATGGAATACTAGCAAGGCTCAATCTTCAATCTGGCCCTCCGTACCGCTCCTGAGCAAGAAGGCTACACCATCTCTGAGCATCTTCACACCTTGCGACAAATACTGTATATGGTTCAACGGCGCACTGGACTCTACACCAACCACCTTTCGTGTATCGTCGTCCCTTCTGGGACTATGCACCCATTTCTTTGTATCGTGGTCTCCGCATCCCTCTGTGTCCAAGCCTGGTCCCACAACTTCATCGCTTTTCGTGCAACGCCGATATATATATATATACCGTCGCCCTTCGACCTCCCACCCTCGTACGCACGCGCGATCTCGCTGCCTAGTTTGAGGCCAACCACAGAGCTCGAAGTCTGGTGAGCATGCGCGCCGCGCGCGGTCTAGTCCAGGAGCACGCACATCGCTCCAATCATTTGTTTGCATGATCGTACTATGATCTGGATATTCATGGGAAGTAGCTGAAGCGCGTAAAACCAACTATGGTTACTCCAGTGGTGGTGGGAGGCACCGTAAACAGGTTCTTCGTGAATGTATCGCCTAACCCATGACCCGTAAGCTTGGCAACGGAGAAACATCCTCGGCGGTGACAGTTCAAATCCCTGACGTCCACTGGCTAGCCCATGATATCTTGCATGTATTTTATGTTGGTATTAACCCAGCACTAATATAACTGAGCTTAGTGAGATGTTTTGGCCAACTGTCAGCCTTTTGTCACCTTTGTATGAGTAGTACAATTTCAAAACTTGCAGCACAAGCGTACTCTACCTAATAGATGCCAATACACTTGACAACCAAGGCGTCGTGATCGCCGAGCGATGAAGGCCGTGCAAGAAGCCGCCTTGCCGTTATTTGCGCTTTGCAACAACTTCGGTGAGAACAACGTGCGTTCAAGTCTACTGCAGCGCCGCCGATCTTTGGACCATTCAGGAGGCACAGAACTTGTGCAGCAGGTGAGGTAGATGTCGGAGTGAGAGACTATTGGAGGACGTTCATTATATTGAAGTGTTCACGGGAAGAGCCGCTGAGAGGAGGACGGGCGTCGGTGCCGTGCCCCTGACCGGTCGCGCTTGTAATGCAACACGATCACAGCCACGCCATGACCAGAATATACATATTCATGCCTCCACCACCGCCCGCACACACGTTGTGCTTTCCTCTTTCTTTATTCTTCTCCTTCTTTCCCGGCCCCTTCCGCGTTGCCCGTCCATGAAGCTCCTCTCCTCGTCCCTCCTCCTCTATCTCACTTGTCTTCTCGATGAACTTCCCGTAGCTCGCGCGGTGCGCTTCCCGCTCCAGGCCCGGATGGGCGGTTTCGGTGTGAGGGGCCTAGGGCGGCGCGCGAGTCTCGAGGGTACCCCGGATCTGGCGAACCAAGGGAACATGCAGTACCAGACGAACATCACGCTTAACGGGAAGGAGTTCCATGTTCTCATCGATACTGGAAGGTGAAGCGTGCCCGTTGGGACGTGTTAGTCGTACTCAATACGCGCCCGTTATAGCTCGGATTTGTACGTCGTGGGTGACGTGCCGGGTGCGAAGGACAGCGGGAAGATCGGCCAGGTTACTTATGCGATCGGGGCTACGAAAGGTACGAGCACTTGCTTCTGGGAAGAGTGCACCACTCACTATGGCGCTTAGGACCGATCAAGACTGCAAGACTGGCCTTTGAGCACTTCACAGTGGACGACCAGGCGTACAGTGAGTGTCAATGCTATCATGCACTGGCTGTGTTATCCACCAGTCGAATGCACCATAGTTGCACAACCAGTCGACTTGCAGCATGCAGAAGGCGGTGGCATCATTGGTTTGGGGCCAGGAGGCGCGTCCGAAGTACAGGACCAGCTGGGCGCACCCAAGGGCAACCCCGTCCTGGACCGGATATTCAGACAGAACACCACCACCTCCAACTACATCACCATCCTTCTTGGTCGTGCAGGCGATCCCACCGACACGTTCCCCGGAGACCTCACGGTCGGCGAACTCATCAGCCCGTTCGAGAACATCACAAGCCAGCCCAAACTCCCTGTAACCGAGATGAAGAACCGGGATGGCCAGCACTGGACGGCGTTGCTCGACAAGAACGGCATCATCGGCCCTGATGGTCAGCCTATCATCACCCCGAAGAGGGCTACTGGAAACCGTCTGAATGTTATGTTCGACTCTGGGTTCACCTTCCCTCAGGTGTCTAAGTGAGTCTATCTATCCATTGAGTGTTCTTTGGCTTCGTTACACTGGGGATCTGCTTGGATGGGCAGCAGCCTGCTGAACATTGTCCTATATGCGAACGCGAGCGCGCGTGCATTCAACGTATTCTCGAAGCCGCTCCCCTAGCACGCTCTGTCTACTCGTTGGTGCTGACCGTGTTCTTTCAGGAGGATCGCAGACGCTATCTACGCGCGTGTGCCAGGAGCAGTCTTCCAAAATGTCACCTCGGGCACCGCACCGATGTGGACACTCCCTTGCACTACCGAGCTGAACATCACTTTCGTTTTCTCCGGCGTTCACTATCTCATTCACCCGCTGGACACCGTTACGAGCGCCCTGCGTGGACCGGCTGACGAGACGGGCCAGCAGACCTGTGTCGGTGCGTTCCAGCCCATCGTTGCCTCGCGCAATGGCTTTGACATCATCCTCGGCATGTCCTTCCGTGAGTATCCATCGCGCTTTCTCCCCTCACTGGCGCTGAAGTAATCGTATTCGTCTTCGCAGTCCGGAACGCGTACATGCTGATCAACTTTGGCGACTTCGTCGACGGTGCGCTCGCCAAGGTCGGGGACCCATACATCCAGCTCCTTTCCTTGACGGAGCCTGCGGAGGCGCACAGCGACTTCGTCGCGGTCCGCATGGATGGTATCGACCGTACCGCGGACTTCCACCTGCTGCCTGCGCTCCCCGAGTCCTACGAGGACGACGAGCCCGAGCCCAAGGAGGATAAGTGGAAGAAGTACCTCCCGTACATCATCGCCGGCAGCATCGCGGTCGGCGTCATCATCCTCATCCTCGTCGTCGTCGCGTCGTATCGGAAGTCGATGGCCAAGAAGTACCGTCGTCTGCACGAACCTGCGCCCGGTGGCCTCCCCACTACCAACACCGCTCCCTTCCAGCAGTACCAGCCCTCGCGCCGGTACTAAGGCTGAAACTCTGAATGCGCCCGCGTATGCGGGGCGTTGCTTGATCTCTCATTGCTGACATCTATCGCATCTACGACTCAGGTTGCATCTAGTCAATTTCTTCTTCATGTTGTGGGCTTGCTTTCATATCATGGACACTAGCATGGTGTACGTCGGGAACTGATCTACTGGCAACTTTACAACTAGCGCACACATAATTTATGATACGTGCACAGTGCACCCGCTACCCGTGCTTCTCCCGTCTCCACCTGTGCTCGTCGTCTTCTACCGTCGATGGCCAAGTACTTACAGCGTCAGGGTCCGGATTCGCCGAATTTGTATCTAGCCGCTCTGCCCGGCTTGCATCGGAAAACGAGACAGACCCGTCCGTGCTGGAAGCTGCAGCCTAGGAAATGGGGGCGATGATGAACTCACCGATATGGACGACGGTGGCGAGTCGCTGCGGCAGTGAGCGGCAGAAGGGCGGTCTAGAGCCTGGACGCCCGTGAGATCGATGCGGGAACCGTTGTACTCCGGGGCCGCGGCGAGACGGGAGCTCAGCGCGGCTTGCGTGTTGACGGGCAACGGGGGCCGGCGTGACGGTGACGGGGCCGTGGTGGACAAGGTTCGAAGGTGGGCGATGATGGTGGACTCACCTACAAGTGTCTGGGTGTCACTGCGGAAGATGACATGCGGTGTGCGGCGACCTGCGGGTGGACAAAGGTCGGACGGGGGGATGGTGATGGCGACCACAGGGGGCGCACAAGGGGAGTGCTGTAACGAGGTGACTGGGTGTGACAAAGAAGCGTTGGTCGCTGGGGGGACAGTGGGGAACGCTGAGCCGGGCCCGCGCACGTTGCCGGCCGCGTCGTCGGCGGGGGAAGAGACGGCGCCGTGGACGGATGGCTTGGTGATGGCCCATGAGGCGCTCCCACGCTGGACAGGACGCTGGGGTGCATGGCTGATGGTAGCGCTGATCGCGTGGGCCCGCCAGCGATGGCTGCCCGTGGACGTCACCGCGCACGTTTCCGCGGCGTTGAGTGCGAGCTCGGTGGGGATGGAGGAGGGGGCAGGGCGGGCGACGAAAGCGAGCTGGAGGGAGACGGGGGGCGAGAGTGGCCGGAGATAAGATGAAGAGGGCGACTGGTCGGAGTTCGCCATGGGCAGTGACGAGCAGGCCGCGCTGTGTGGCCCGGCGCACGCGTGCGAACCGAGTCCGAGCTGGGCTGTCGGCTCTGACGCTCGTCCTTCCCCTTCTCAACGCCCCCAGCATCTCCCTCCCTCTCTCCACCATCCCCCTCCCCGTCATCCGCCCCTCCCTGGCTGTCTCCCTCCCACGAGCGCCTTCTGCCCACCCTTGACATCCATACACCATGCTCAACGGCCACCACGATGACGACGACCCCATGGCCGACAGCGCCCTATCCCCCGTCGCCCCACTCAGCGCAAGTGAGGACAGTGATAATACGATGCAGGTTGACTCCGATGTCGATGTGACCCGCAACGCCGATGCCGATGCCGACGGCGAGTACGACGATGAGGATGCACAGAGCCCGCCCCAGACTAGCGGCGCCTCCTCGTCCTACCATTCCAAGCGAGTCGTACGTGGTTTCGATGTTGTGTGGGGTCTGGTTACGAGTGTTGACACAGGGTACATGGCAGGTGAAGGATGAGGACGAGTCGGTACGCGCGCCTGATTATTCGCTCCCTTACCCTCGCTTATACTCTTTTACCCAGGGATACGAAGACGAAGCGGAGGATCCAAACGACGACGATGAAGATGCTTCGTATGCAGATGAGGAGTACACCGGTACACTCAAGAAGAAGGCACCCAAGAAGAAGAAAGCACCCTCCAAACCGAAAGGTACGTTCGCCCGTCTCTCGTGCCTACTGCGCGCGCTTGAAACCACACACGCGTCCAGTCGCACCTCGCCATTCTGCACCCGACTCGGATTCGGATTCAGACTATGGCGCACGTTCGAAGAAGAAGAAGAAGACACGAAATGCCGGGGACGAGATCCGCGTGTCGAGCAGAGGAGTGAAGATCCCCAATTATGTCGACGACGTGCAAGACTTCGAGCAGTTTGACGATACGGAGGGAATCGCCTTCGCAGAGGCTACGGTACCGACCAAGGACGATGATGAGATCGAGTATGTCCTCGGGCACTGTAGAGACGAGGGGCACGAGAACGATCCAGAGGATGATTGGAATAGAAATATCGTGCGTCTCGTACTTCGTATTCCACTGCGTTATTCTGAATCCCACCTGCCAAAAGCGTTTCCACATCAAGTGGAAAAATTTCTCCCACTTGCACAATACCGACGAGGTCTACGAGTTCCTCAAGCGATTCAAGGGCCTCAAGCGTGTGGACAACTACATCAGGGCATACAAGGCCGAGCAAGAATCTCTCACAAGAAATGACATTTCCTTGGAGGAGCAAGAAACCATCTTTCTACGTCGCGAGCGTGAGAAGGAGGAGCTTGAGCTACACAAGACCGTTGAGCGCATCATCGCACAGCGTGATAACGAGAATGGCCAGGTTGAGTACTTCTGCAAGTGGAACGGCCTGAACTACGATCACTGCACATGGGAAACGTTGGACGAGATACGCCCCATAGCGAAGGAGCAGATCGACGCGTTCCGACAACGAGAAGCGGAAGCGAAGTTCCCATTCAAGAGCACGGTATATGCGCGACACGGACGTCCGGCATTCGAGAAGATCACGGAAGATCCGCCATATATTGTTGCGACGGGCGGGAAGCTCAAGGATTTCCAGCTGACTGGTCTGAATTGGCTTGCGTATCTCTGGAGCAAGGGTGAGAACGGTATCCTCGCAGATGAGATGGGTCTAGGAAAGGTACGTTACAATTCGAATTTTCGTCCCGGCCATCGCTGAACAACACTGCTCGCAGACCGTCCAGTCCGTCTCCTTCCTCTCTTACCTCTTCCAGGAGCGGCGACAGTATGGCCCATTCCTTGTCATCGTTCCTTTGTCAACAATCACTGCCTGGCAATCGCAGTTTGCAACATGGGCACCGGATATGCACGTCGTCACGTATATCGGCAGTGCCACTGCGCGCTCAGTTGCTCGGCAACACGAGTTCGGGCCCTCAGCGAAGAAGCTCAAGATGCATGTCCTGTTGACCACCTACGAGATCACACTGCGAGACGTTAAGGAGCTAGGCGAGATCAAGTGGCAGATGCTCATGGTGGACGAGGTGCGTGCGGACACAGCTTCCTCGGAGATGAAGCGGTATCTAACGCTTGTCATCTAGGCACATCGCCTGAAGAACTCGGAGAGCCAACTCTACGAAGCTCTGCGAGGCTTTTCGGCAGCTTCTAAGGTGCTCATTACAGGAACACCGCTCCAGAACAATGTCAAGGGTAAGTGGGAGGTCTAGCTTCACATCATGAGACCCAGCTTATCGGGCATGTTGCAGAACTCCTGTCATTAATGCACTTCCTCATGCCTGAAAAATGTAGGCACCCGCTCATGCTTATAACTCAGATTGATCGCTGATCATGCTGAGTTTCTAGTCCAACTGACGAACGAGTTCGACCTCACGGATGCGGATCATGAGCAGAAGATCAAGGAGTTGCACAAGCAGCTCGAGTCCCTTATGCTGCGGCGCCTGAAGCGAGATGTCTTGACTTCCCTGCCCACAAAGAGCGAACGAATCCTGCGGGTTGAGATGAGTGCGATGCAGACGCACTTCTACAAGAACATTCTCACGAAGGTCCGTACTCCTTCATCTGTGACCGTTACATGAAGCAGACGCTCATCTCGGGACCAGAACTTCCAAGCTCTCGTGAAGAGCGCCAATGGCAATAACAACATCAGCCTGTTGAACATTGGTAAGTACCTCGCCTATACTATCGCCACTTCGTTTTGAGACTTCGGCACAGCCATGGAGCTCAAGAAGGCTGCGAACCACCCATTCTTGTTCGAGGGCGCTGAGGTCAAGTCCAACAACAACGAAGAGGTTCTGAAGGGTCTTGTGATGAGCAGCGGGAAAATGGTTCTGCTCGACAAGCTGCTCGCTCGGCTGCGTCAGGACAATCATCGTGTCCTGATATTCAGCCAGATGGTGCGGATGCTCGATATCATGCAAGACTACCTACAGCTTCGCGGGTATCAGTATCAACGCTTGGACGGCACTGTGGCATCCGAGCAGCGGAAGAAGTCGATCGCACACTTCAACGCGCCAGGCTCAACCGACTTCGTTTTCCTTCTCTCCACGCGTGCGGGTGGACTGGGCATCAACCTCGAGACGGCTGATACGGTCATTATCTTCGACGTGAGTACCCCGAATCGTATCCGCTCGGCCGCCATGCTGTGCGCGCCGCAATGAAAACACGTTGTTGACGTCCCGGCTCCATCTCTCCCTTGACAGAGCGACTGGAACCCTCAGAACGACCTGCAGGCGATGGCACGTGCCCATCGTATCGGCCAGAAATCGCACGTCAGCGTCTACAGGTTCGTGAGCAAGGACACCATGGAGGAAGACGTTCTAGAGCGGGCGAAGAAGAAGATGGTGCTGGAGTATGCTAGTAAGTAACGATGCACAATCTCCGTACCCTGGACCGCTGCTCAATGACCAATGCGTCGCAGTCATCAATCAAATGGACACGTCGCAAGCGCACCTCAGCTCGAAGGGGAGTACAAAGGACACCGCGAAAGCCGAAACGCTTAGCAAGGACGAGCTGCATGCAGTCCTCAAGTACGGAGCGCAGAAAATGTGCGTAATATGTGTGCATGCCCTCTACCTCGTTGCGCTCATTCATCGCCTCCCTGAACAGCTTCGACAAAGATGACACCCAGCAGAGCAAGAAGCTCGACGAGATGGACCTCGACGACATCCTCAACCGCGCGGAGCAGCACGAGACGGTCGCGGAGCAGAACGAGGGTGCGTCGCTCGGCGGAGAGGGCTTCCTAGAGCAGTTCGCGAACATCAGCGACGTGAAGAACGACATGAATTGGGAGGACATCATCCCTGCTGAGGAGCGGCAGCGGTTCGAACGCGAGGATGACGAGCGCAAGGCCGAGGAAATTGCTGCGGCGGAGACGAAGGACAGGAAGCGGTCACACGCGCAAATTTCGTACGAGGGCATGGATGCCGAGCACACCCCTTCAACAGCCCCTGCGAAGAAACCTCGCCATCCTGCCCCCCAGCGTAAGACCCCCAGCCAGAAGGCCATGGAGCTCAAGGAGCGAGACGTCCGTGTTCTCGTTAGGAGTCTGCAAAAGTGGGGAGATATCAGGCAGCGATATGACACGATCGTGCGTGGAGCTTGCATCCATTTTCTAAGCAGCATATGCTAACATGAGGATCGGTAGGTCACCGAGGCTAAGCTCACTGAGAAGAACCGCGGTATGATCCAGGACGTCGCAGACGACATCATCGACCTCTGTACTCGTGCCGTCGAGGAGAACAACGCCGAGAAGCGGGCCCGCATGGAGGCTGGTGAGACTCTGACGAACGCGCAGAAGAGCAAGGCGGTCCTGGTCACCTACCGCAACGTCAACAACATCAACGCAGAGACGGTGCTCTCGAGACATCGCGACCTGCAAATCCTCTTCAAGTACCTCGACCCGCTCACCCAGGATGAGCGGTACGAATGGGCGATCCCCATCGAGAACATCCGCCCGACGCTCAACTGGTCAGGGCGGTGGGGCCCGCAAGAGGATGCGATGCTTCTTGTTGGCGCGTATAAGTACGGGTTCGGTAACTGGGAGGCCATGGCCAAGGACTCACGCCTGGGGCTGGAAGGCAAGTTCTTCCTGGAGGAGGGTAAAAAGGGGGAGGACGCCGCTAGTAAGCCTATCCCCAACGCCATTCACCTCGTGCGCAGAGGAGACTACCTTCTCGGCATCCTCCGGGAACACGACGAGAAGATCCGTGCGATCGAGTCGACGCTCACGCAGCGAACGGGGAGAGGGTTCAAGACGTCAATCTCACCACCTCCGCCCGTCGCCTCGACATCGTACACGAGCAACCTCAGTAGAAAACGGGCGGAGAGCGAGGCTGTTGCGTCTGTCGACGAGGGACCGAATAAGAAGAGGAAGCGGAGACCGACACCGACTTTTACTGACTCGTCTTCGTCCGATGAGTGGTACGTAAACTTGGTATATGCCATAGACACTGGCGCTGAGGTCTGACATCCGTGCAGCCCATCCATGGACGAGGCGGCGACTAAAGAGGAGCTTCGGCCGGTCAAGAAGCAACTCGTACGTTATACCGTCACTCCTAGATCACGGTCTTGTCTTGATGAACTACATCCGTAGAAAAACCTGAAGCTTTCTGGCGGTGACATGCCCCGGGAAGACAAGGTTGCCATTCTCAAAGAGTCTCTAGCTGCTATCGGCAAGCGCATAGAAGTCGTGCTGCAGCAGAAGGCGACAGCTGGTGAGGACCGGGACCGGTGGCGACGACATCTCTGGACGTGAGTACTACCTTTGCCCTTTGCCCTGTCTCGTCCTCGAAGCTCAAGCCACCTCACGCTGTAGCTTCGTCACGTTGTTCTGGCCCAAGAAGGTAAAGGCTGGCAAGCTTGAGGAAATCCATGCGAAGATGGTCATGAAGGAGGCTGTTCCTCGGGCATCGTCGAGTGATGCCACCTCCGCTGCCAAGAAACCCAGGCTTAGCACCAGCACGGCGACGACCCGCGCCGCCCCTTCGCTCCCCTCAGCGTCGACAACTTCCTCGCACACGAACGGCAAGTATCGGTGACACTACTCACTCTCAACGTTCGTTTGGCCGTCTTTTTCTCCCTGTCACGACTTCGTTATGCCACTGTATCAATTCCTCGTTCTCTATTTCGCTGTACTATCCGCCATTCATCATCTCGCACGCTGCTTACCGCTTAGTCTCTCGCACCATGTCATCTTGTTTATCCATCAGTGCCGTACGCTACATGCTCGATCCTCATCATATCTCATCGTTTCCGTTTGCGCTGCTCATGCTGTTTCCTCAGTCCATGGTCCGTCAATTGTTTTCGATAGCACCACGTACAGTGCCGCAGTCATCAGAATTACGCCGTGTAACATTGTGTGCCATATAGTAATACAACAATATATCACATCGCGAACACGCCCATCTCCCTACGCTCCTCCAATGTCTATCACAAGAAGGCAACTAGCGTGAAGTCGTCGACGGCCAGGAAAACATGATCCCTGCTCCGAGTCTTGAGTCGTGTGTCGTTCCACATGTACACATAGGCAGCTGCGAAGACAACGGATGTGACGTCCCGACGTTGTCGCCGGCCTCGAGTGGTAGCAATGGCGGTATGCGTGCCATCAGACGTCGGTAAGTGGTGGTGAGGTGGGCCGATGTCGGTGATGATGATTCTATTTTACACCTAGGTGTAGACTAGGGAGGGAGTTCAGTACACACGTGCGGAACGGCAGTGGACCAAGTTACAGGACATACAGACACTCACTCTCGGCCGTGGACGAAGATGGCCGGTTTGAGAGTTGCGGTGCCGCCGCTCCGCTTCCGCGTGCGAGGGCTTGCGCCGACGGTGACGCTGACGAGTGGCTGCCCGTTTGTAGCCGTCGACCCGCTCAGACTCGGTTTGCGCTGTCGGGATTGCGATCGACGTCGCGACGAGCTGTGCTGTCCCGCTGCTGCTTGCCCGTTGGGCGCGGCCGCCACCCGTGCGGCTGTTCATCGCATCGTCTCAGTTGCCGTGCTCGTGAAACAAGGAGAGTGGGCACTGCGACGCACCTTCGACAACTTTCGCGTCCGCCTCCCTGTGGAAGCTTTCCATGAGGGCGGTATAGCGCTTGACCTGCCACGCCAGCTGGCTCGCCCGCGCCATGTTCCCCTGGCTCATCGCCCACTTGCGCTCCTCCTTGAACCGGCGCCGCTCCGAGTCCGCGAGGCTCGCCCGCGCACGCAGCACCGCGACCTCGCGCTCCTGCACCGTCAGCTTCCCGTCCGGGTCGATCGACGACGGCACAGAGTCCAGCGAGATCGACGGCGCGGTGCTGCAGTACGTCAGCGTGGGCGTGATCGCGCGCACCTCGCTCGACCGCCCGTGCCGTTCACGTTCACGTTCACGTTCGCTGTCGCCGCCGCCACCGCCGCCGCCGCCATGGACGCGGTGGCGCTCGTAGCCTTCGAGCTCGCGCTCTCGTTCGCGCTGCTCGCGTTCCTTCTCCCGCTCGCGGTGCCGCTGTGCGCGCGTGCGGTCGCGCCCAAACGAGACGAGGCGGATGCGTTTCGGGGGATCTGGGGGCGGCTCGCGTGCAGCGGGGACCGCTGGGGTGCGTGAGGCCGGTGCAGGCTCGGATCCGAGGAGGCCGAGCCCGGAGGAGCCGTCGACGAACTGAGCTAGGAGGTCGGTGGCGAGGACGCCGAGGGCGACGCCGAGGACGGTGCACGCTGTCTGGACGACGTCTGCGAGGCGGACGAAGTCGATGACGAGCTTGGCGGCGACGCCGACGACTGCGACGACGACGGCCTGGGGGATCTGGGTGAGTGTGTTGTGGATGAGGACGCCTTGGAAGAGGCCGTTGAGCAGGAAGTCGGGGGTGGACGATGTGTGTGTGGGGTCGGGGACGATGGTGTTAATGAAGACACGGGCGCCGAGGGCGATGAGAAGAGGAAGACCAGTGGTGACTTGCATAAAGAGTCAGCAGGGCTCAGGCATGAGACAGATAATCCGCTGCAAGCTTCGGTCCTGCGACAGCGAGCACGAGGGCGGGCACGACGAGGACCACAGTGAACGAGATCTAAAGCTCGGCGCTCGTGCGTCCAATGTTGAACTCGACAATACGCGAGGCTCGCACGTGGGAGAAATTAAACCGCGTCTGTGGCGGTTTCGTATTGTTCATGTCCACGTCTGCAATTCAGCTGTGACTGCCCAGTTTTGCTGCGAAATATCTGGTATAACACTATTAGTGCGTACCGTAGGCATCGCAGAATGCGCGTTCCAAGATTGTTTCTCCACTATTCCAGGGCGAATTCTAGGGGAGAATCTCGACAGTCCTCTGTTTGTACTCTCGGACTAGGTAGCGTGTACACACAAAGCACATACACACACATTGTTGGGCTGGCAACACCGACACGCGGGGCTGGATTAAAGGGCACACTAGCATACAAAAGCATCCGCACACATATCGATACAAACGTCCCTGAGAATGCATGACATGCTCCCCGAAGCTCACAGCGGGTCTGTGTCTACATAGTTGGCCATCGGATCCTCCATCATCCGACGGTTCATCCGGTATGCCTCTGCGAGCCATACAGTTAGCGGGGTCCCCTCGATCGCACTGCAGAAGACAAAGAACCTACCGAGCTCTTCCTCCGAGACCTCATGGCTCGAACCCAGTCCACCCTTCGGCTTCTTCCCGAAGCGGTCCTCATCGTCGTCTCCTCTTGCCTTCCGTTTTCGTTCATCGTTGATAGCTTTCGCGAGCTTCTCCCTGTCAAGTGACAACTCGCCCTCCCCAAGTCGTTTCTTCGAGAACAGCTCCTCCGCCTTCTTCTTGCGGTCCTCAGCGGTGTCAGCGACAGCAATGGCTGGCGGGGGCGGAGGCGGCATAGATGACGACGAGGGAGCTTCCAAAAGCTTCTTCGCACTCGAGGCTTGGGCCGCTTGTATACCCGCCTCGCCGGTACAGTAGGACATGTGCACAGATGAGTGACAGCATCCGTAGCCCCATGTCCCGCTCGCGATATCGTACCACGAGCCCCACACACCGGTGTGGTTGTTCACGTATACTGCACAAGCAATGTAAACAAGTTGTGAGAAGGAAGCATGAAACCCAACGAACACACCATCCTCTGGGTATTTGGACCGGGTCTTCGCCCGCTCTTTGCCCTTGATGACCTGACCTGTCCGCGAGTACTCGACGTACTCCTCCGTCTGACCCTGCAACAATTCTTTCGGCGCCTTCTCGAGATACTCCTCGCCGCCGTACTTGGAGAGGATGGACACCTTTGTGCTGTCCTTGATCTCTTCCTTCTTCTTGACATACTGGTGGTGGAGAAGCTGTCCGGCAGTGGGGTTGGCATTCATGTGGACGTCGTTGCCTCGTGCGGCCGCATTCCAAGCAAACAGCTGCAGTTTCTGCACTTCCGGAGCTTCACCAGAGTACCGGAAAAAGTTCTCGCCAGCAAACTTGGCCTGCACGCCCCTCGTGAGTGGGCACGAAACAACACATCACATACGACGACCTCGCAACGCACCTCTTCAGGCGGGACACCCACCAACGGGTTGTCGCGCATCGAGCGAGTCTTTGGGTCGTAGTACGCACTCGACGGGTCCAGGTTGATGAGATACTTCGCCGTGTCCTCCCTAATCCGCAGATTTCGCACCGTGATACGCGTCTTCGTGTCCAGCTTCTGTCCCACCGCGTCCGCCGACTCCGCATACTTATCCTGGTCCTCATCTTCGTCCTCGCTGCTCCCGAAATCGTCGTCCCTGCCTTCCCCCTTCTCCTTCCCCGTCCCCGCCTTCGCGACCTTGCGCACCGCCGCGAGGTCCGTCGTCGTCCGCTTGTCGATCTCCTCCTCGCGCAGCTTCTGCCGCGCCGCCTCGATCGCCTCGTACTCCTCGTACACCTTCTTGTGCTCCGCCGCGTCGTACCCGTTCCACCTGTCCCGCTTCGCGTCGTAGCCCGTCGCGACGTCCTGCACCACCTCGTCCGGCGCGATGTCCCTGTTCGTGAACTTTGCGCCCTTCTTCCGCGGCCGCTCGAGGCAGTCCTGCTTCTTGTGTGTCATCGCCCCGCAGTTCTCGCATGCGCCCTTTCGGTATTTCTTCGCCGCGGGCCCGGCCTTCGCACCGCGGTCGTACCAGTTGTCGAGCTTGTCGGCAGAGCGGTCATACTCGGGGATACGTTGGTGGCTGAGAGAGGGTGCGCCGGTGTCGAGATACCATGGGGCTTGTGCGATATATTCTGCACAGATACGGGAGTTGGGAAGGTATAAGGAGCCTCAGAAACACGGTGCTTACGTGGAATATGTGGGTTGATAGGCTTTCCCTCCTCGTCGAGAGCTGCAGGGGCGGTACCGGCCTTACGAGCTGCGTCGAGATCCTTTTGTCGTCTGAACTCTTCACGAGAGAGCTTGCCCGTGGCTATACCACTAGGTGTTGAACACAAATAAAACATACTAGGAATATTGACATACCTGAGGCGGAGGCCATAATGGGTGCAGAAACGGTGGTGGTGAGAGGTAACAATTGCCATGCTCCTCTGATTCATGAAGTCACCATTGAAGCGCCCGCAGTGGACAAGATTCCAAAAGGTTAATGATGACAGTGACGAGATTCGAACTCGCGCGGGAAACCCATCACGGATTGGAACAAGCCTAAACGTGACGCCGTAACCACTTGGCTACACTGCCTTATTTGCTCTTCCAGATGCGTAAATATGTCAGCAAATATGCTTCAGCGTGACGCTACTGGGGTTCACAAAATCTATGATTACATGGGTGTTCCGTGGAGGACACAGCTAGCAGATAGAAGTCATGTATTGCAAGTCATAGAGCGTGAAAAAATAGCCAGATCACAGGAGCATGAGATGGGACAAGGTAGATCGTAGAACAAAGAATACCAAGCACCAGTACTAGTTACGAAGGACAAAAACTAAAAGATACACAACGCCGATACGTGGATACTTTGCATGTCCGAGCATGGGGGTCGCAGCAATGGCACAGTATGGGATCACGCCTCGGAGGCGATAGACAGGCTCGCCATGGACGCATCCAATGAGGGGTGATCGCTCCGGCTTGAGCTTGGTCTCGATGTACTGGTGAATGTGGTGTTCAGCCACTGTGAGCATTCAACTGAAGCATAGACAAACCTCTCTCCTGACTTCTTGACCTTGGGCCATCCCCAGACTTTACGCATCCAATATGCCATGTCAACCTTGTGCTGCATGACGTTAGCGATCCAAGGATGCTCAAGCATCTCCTTTGGCGTAGGACGTGTCGCAGCGTCTCGCGTGAGCCTGCACAGCCGTAAACGATCCAGACATGCGAGGTATGGGCACCTAGAGATACTCACGTTTTCTTGATGAAGTCTTTCATCTCCGGGCTGTACACGATATCCTCCTCGTCCTCGAGTTCAGGAGGCTATCACGAAGCACAGCAAATTTGCGGAAGCAGAGCAAGTAATGCGGTTCAACACACCATGGGCAGCAAAGACACAAAAGTGAACCACATACCTCATTCTGGAGGATGTGCATCATGAGCTCGATCGCGGCCAGATCAGTGGGGAAGGGGAATCGGTTCGTCACAAGTTCAAGCAGTGTAATCCCAGTGGACCAAACATCTGATCGAATGGTGTAGTCATGACCGGACAGGCGTTCCGGCTATGCCACGATCACGGAAGATGAGCAGGGGCATCTCGCGCTGTCTACAAAATACTCACGGCCATGTAGAGACTGGTCCCAGTGAACGTTCCAGCCACGGAGTTAATCAACTCTCCCGAGACACCGAAGTCACAGAGCTTGACGATGCCTTCTCGCGTGAGGAGGATGTTTGACGGCTTGATATCGCGGTGTATCGTCTTGAGCGAGTGTAAATATGCAAGTCCCTGCAAGATCTGCGCGTCCAAACAAAGTCCAGTGCCAGTCAGCATCCAGCGCCTCGATTTGCACACCGAAGCGCAACGCAACCTGAGCAGTGCGAACGTACGTACCCCTTCTGCGAGCCGCCCAGCGACCTTCTCGGCGACCCTACCGCCGATCTCCCGCATGCGCTTCCCGACCGACTCGAGCGAGCCGCCTTCGCAGTATTCCATGACCACCTTGACCTCGCTGCTGCTCGGGCTGATGTACGCGCCATAGAAGTGTATAATGTTGCCGTGCGAGGTGCTGGACGTAATCTTGATCTCACGCAGCAACTGCTTCATCGGGGCCTCGAGCGTCGTGATTGTCTTGCGCGCCATCACTAGGCCCGTCCGACGGTCGCGTATCTTGTAGACCGCGCCTCCCGCACCCTCTCCTAGCCGGGCAAGTTGCTCGAGCACGTCATCGGACCACTCGTCAAACTCTTCCACTGTCTGCCGCAGGTCCCCCATGGACACTGTAGGGGGTCGTAGGCGTGGTGAAATGGTAATCTCTGGACGGATTGTGGGCTCGCTGGTATTGTCAGTATCTATGCGTGGGGCTGGTGAGGCTTGCTGCTGTGGACCGCCTGCGTATAGGTCGAATTGGTTTTGGCCAATGCCAGAGAAGTCTATCTTAGGAAGTGCGGGTTTTCGTCGAGGTGATGAGCCAGGGATGAGTAAGGTGGGTGTGGTTGACCTAGAGGACGATTGCGGGGCAGGTGCAGGAGGAGAAAGAAGAGCGTAGCCATTTGGCTGTTCCCGGGAGGATTTGCGTATGTTCAGAGGGGCAACCTCAGGATATGGATGGGGCGACGCCGAGCGATGTGGTGTACGAGGACCTAACGGGCGGGATGGTGCTGGATGGAGCGACTGCATCGTTTCAGACGGTGAAGACGATGGTCGCGGGTCTGAAGCTTGCAACGGCTTCTTGTGCAGTTCAAAGCGCTTGGACAAGGACCAGCGCCCACGTGGGCGTGACCACACTCCCGGGTCTCATATCGCCGCCCGACCGTCAAAGATGCCAACAAGTGACCAGCCCGCCACGGACATCGTCGCTCGCTATCCACACCGACACGCATGCACACAGCTGCCGAAGTCCATGAGTCTCACTATTCTCTAGGCATCGATACACGATGTGCAGATCACATGTAGCTTCTATACACAGTTCTTGAACCGAACCCAATCCTGCGAATCGATCGAACTTGTAGAACGAACACACGTTGGAAACTACCGACACTGGGGACGTCGAGCTCAGAGACTAGCCCTTCAAACTCAACTGCTGGCTGCGGAACTGCGCGGAGATACACCCTATTTCGTCAGTCAACGCGGGGCCGGAAGCTGACCGTCTCACATACCACGTTCATGACTTCACCACAATCCCGCCATCAACTCTTTCCGTGCCGCGTGTAATGGGAGCCCCGCCTCGAGCCTTCTTGCCCCTACTGCCGCGCTTTTGACCTCTGCCCCGGTTGCCTTCACTTCGCCGGCCGCCGCCTTCGGGGTCGTTGCTAACGTTGGTGCTGCCCTGGCGACGAAATGCTTCTCTGACACGATGTGGTTCGACATGAGATGCCGGGCCGGGACCTGTCGCTGGAATTCCAGGCAGTTTGACGCTAGGGCCATGTTCTGAGCCTTCTGTCCAGACTTTCCAATATCGCCTGTACCATAAGGGGTTCCGATTGTGTCACCCGCAAAACCAAGAGACGCAGAGTTTACGTCTGACCGACTCGTAGGAGATAGGAACAATTGTAGCCCAGACGAACCACGAGTAGTACCCTCAGCATTAGTGCGAGTTGCGTGTGGAGGGGTTCGTCCCCCTGCACTAGAAGCGTAGTCTTCTTCGGGCACAGTAGAAAGCCGACGTTGAACAAGCCTGCTGAGTGGGATAGAACGCGCATGCTGAGGTAAATCAAGACCGGGCACGTTGCGTGGAGACTCGGATGTCGGCGAAGTAGGTGCTACCAGAGATGACTGTGCAGTGCCGCCTAGACGCCTCAGGCCATACGCAGAGGAGGATCCATGAGGTGTGTTGGGCGGAACCTTGGGCACCGCAGGAGAGCTTGTGAGACCATATTCTGTGGCGGACAGACCTGGTGGGTGGATTGACATGTCCTCCGGCGTAACACGACGTCGAGCATAGTCAGAAGCGAGACGAGGGGGCAACTTTTGACCATTGAAGGTGCTAATATGGGCAGGAGGTGCGAGGCGAGACAAGCGGTTGTCGTGACCAGGATTGACGAAATTCTGTCTAAGCAGCTCTTGAGATGCGTCCATTCGGGGAGGTACGTTTTGGGAGGAGAGATAGTGGGCATTGAAGTGTGACAAACCAGCAGCAGCGAGCATCTCAGGAGAGAGGAGACCACCTTGATAAGGAGAGAACGTAGAAGACCAGATTGGCGAAGAGGAATTTGGCGGTGTAGGCAACAAGTTCTGTTGGAGTTGTTGTTGACGATACTTCTGTGCGATATCCAGTGCAGAGGGACGCATGCCCGAATTCGGACGTTGGAAAGCGAGTTCTTCCAGAACAATAGGAGAGCGAGAAGATTTCAGAGTGCTCAGCAAAGACGAAGAAGAAGAGGACGTAGAGATAGAGCCTGACAAGAAATCGGTTGCAGCCGCCAACGATGAAGGGAGCAACCCGTTGGACCTGAGGCGCTCCTGAGCGAAGAGCATTGCTTGGAGCTCTGGACTAAGATCATGGACTAGTTCGGGAGTAGGCATCCCGTATGAGTATGGCGTCTGCCAGCCCGAGCCGTGCAAATTTTGATCTTGCGATGTAGTACGACGAGGCCGAGCATGTTCGGAAAGATTGTCAACCAAGCGTCCTAAGTCAATAGGCTCCGAGTGTTTTAAGATGAACTCGGGAGGCTGAGGAAGCTGCTGGGAGGAAGTAGAACGAGTAGCTGGCGTGCTCTGGTACGGGTGTGACTGACGACCGGCGACCCCGGAACCAGAAACCTTCGCTTGTACTGTTGGAGGAGCTTTGCGTTCCTGCTTGACTTTCATGGAGGATTTCGTAGGATTGTTCGGACTCTCGGCGAAAGGCTTAGGAATGGAATGCGGATCGACAGATTTGTGAAGCGAACGTGTGCCGGCGGGGATGTCTTCGCTTTCGAGTCCCCAGATAACACGAGGTAGTATTTCTGGCTCTTCGATGATCGTTCCTTCCGCTCCGCTTCCTAGATGTCAGACCGTGTGTATGAAGGAGGACACCGACAGTATACGTACGAAGGACAACGTGCATACGGCAACGACAGAGGGCCGTGCAACGCGGGGATAGGTCGAGGAGGGGACTTCGCCCAGGTGATCCAGCCTGCTCATCTATTGGCACTCCGTCTGAGCTGATCCGAACACAGACATACCTTCATCATCCGATTCCGGGGGTTCTTCGACCCGTGGGCGCAGGAAGTCATTAGAAAGTTGATTGCTGTTGTTCGCGATGATGACCACTGAGTCCGGCGAAGATGGTGCCGAGGGAGTGTATGGAACGTCAGTCGCCTGGGAGCGAACCCGAACCCGGCTGCGCGCCTCATCCTCTGAGACGAACGGGTCATCGGGGCCATCAAGACTGTTAGGAGATGCGTTGCGCGTCGCAGCGGCCGGCATCGAGACGACCCGTGCTTTTTTCTCGAAAACACGCCTGAGGCGAAATTTGGGGGTCGCCTCAGGGAGGGATACGACTCGCGGCATAGGCAGCTTGTGAGCTAACGTCGTGGGCAAATTGACGGATACTTTCTCTACCCTATAGGCGCGAGACGTAGTCGTCATAGACTGGTTCGCACCGGAACTTGTCGACTCGAAGGAGGAATCGATCGGATCCTGTGTGTATGCGTCTTCATCGTGAGCAGGTGACGTCAAATGCTCGCCAGGGGAAGAAAAAACGGTCTTATGGGGGCCAGCGTTGTCCGGGTTTTTGCGCGGAGGGGAATCCATAGGTTGTTGTGGGGCATGAAGGGAGAGGACGTCTTCGGGGGATCGGTCTGCACGCCGCGTTCGTTGTATTCTTTGGCGGCGGGGCGGGAGGTCGGCAACATACCGTTCAACAGCGGACGATATTGGCGAAGATATCGAGGGAAGAAGAGTTGAACATGGAGGTTCTGGTGAAGGCGCAATGCTGCGGAGCTTGAAATCACTTTCCAAAACGCGTCTCGTCACAGTGTGACGTGGTGATGGAGAAAGGGTGGTTCAGTACGGGCTTTGACGACAATTGACAAACGTGCAGAACGATATCATGGCGGACCAACACAACGTCGAGAAAAGTGAGAATATATATATATATGTCGCACCGATATGCACAACAGTGCATCGCTCATTTCTTCTGGAAGAATGTCGACAGCTTCGCCATCCCCTTGATGTTGGCTTTCTTCAACTTTTCAATTCCTGTCGTTCCCTTCGCCTTGCGCTTCTTATCTCCGCCTGCATCTTTCTCCTCCTTGCTATCTTTGCTCTCTCGTGCTTCCACAGCGTTCATGTTGACAGCCGCGAGGGCCATGGCCTCTTCCTTGAGCACCTTCATGTATGCGTCCAACGCGGCGAAACTATGGCAAACAGTCAGGAGTTATCTACGAGCGGAGTGAGCTGATCAAAAGTCGCGACGTACTCATATGAGGACAGCAATTGTTCATATACGTCCCTCGGAAGATACTGCGACACGAGATCGCACGCGCACCGCAACCTAGCAGCTACAATCACTGTGATGAGGCATTTGCTGAAACAGCACAGCAAGCTTACTCACCAGTTAGCAAGGTCTCCATTCCGTCTTCCAGAAGACCATCTTTGGCAAGGCTCCGTGTTAATGTTCGCGACATCTCGCAGATGTCTTGATGAGACAGACGCGTAACCTTGCTGTGAAGGTACAACTGAACGCGTTCCGAGGAGTATCGATAGACAGTGATCTCGGGGGTGATATCTGCGAATCCATGAAGCGAAAAGCTTAGCCAGTGGTTGTGAGCGTACATGCCTTTGAATTCGCAGACGCGTCGCATAGCAGCCTGGATACATCGCAGTGATGACAAGTGCCGGATGTCATTCGGACATGTAGCTAGCCCTGCATCTTGAGTTGCAGCAGAGGTCAGCTTGTTAGAGGCATCTTCAATGACGTCGTCGAACGGCCGAAAAGTCCCCAAACCCTCAGACTACCAAGTAATGTGAGTGGACTGAGGACATGGATAGAAAGAACTCATACCGGCTGTATTGTTCGTAGTATGGGTATTAGCAAGAACGCCGGATCAATAGGAGTCATCACAAGGAGCTTGCCATCTAGACGGACGCGTGAGTCGCGTCCTCGATCGCAGATGTGCACGCACCTTCTACCACTTCATCACCCATGAACCATGACCTCTTATTTGGGGGAGATATAGCTTGGATCTCCAATATCGCACCGTTTCCATCATTTAGGAGCTCGCACGGCAAAAACAATGCAGGTATCCCTTCGCCCCAGGATGAAACTTGATCTCACTACACACAACAATGCACAAAGACACACCTGTGCGAGGGTGCGGAAGCCTCAGAAACCGCCGTCCGCCGTCCGCCTGCATCCCGTCCCCTGTGCTCTCTTCCAGCTGACTAGCCAAGGTTTGAAGGATTTCTACCCAAAACTGTTATGTCCAGAGACCCCAGTCGCACTGCAGAATGTGGACAAACCTGCGGGTAACACACCGACGTGGCTTGTCATGACTGATTTGCAGGCTCAGTGGTAGCGTAGCGTGGAGGATGAACGAAGAACGCGTAGATGTCGACAGTAACTGGAGCTGGGTACTTGGTCGCGTAGAGGCGGGTGAGAAAGGGACGAAACGCGTGTGTGGCTAGCCGCGAGCGCGTTATGTATCTCTGTTTGGTGAGGGCGCTACCACTCTTACGGTGGCCACGGCCCCGGAAGAGTCGACGAAGGTCCACAACTTCGACCTAAGTTGTTCTCATACATATGCGAAACTGTTCTAACTCTTCCGCCTCTGTTAATGACACCGTGCTCTTCCAACATGGCCAACCGTTCTGAGGACAATAGACCACATATCGTGGCAGTTCACGGGGGAGCAGGCTTCCACGCTCAATCTTGCGATGCCGAAGTCAAGCGTGCGCTGCGCTCGTGAATATCCTATCATTTCTCTGTTAAAGCATCTTCTGATATCAACATTACTCGTAGCGCATGTATGAGCGCTCTTGCGAGAGGAGACTCCGCTACGCATCTGGTGATCGAAGCGATATCCATTCTAGAAGACGAGGAATACTTGAACGCCGGTATGTCTTTGGTCTTGTCTACACGGTACAGCTCCCTCACATAACAGGTTGAATTATACGTTGGTGCCGAGTACATCTTATAGGCTATGGGTCCAATCTCACTATGAACGGCTCGGTTGAATGCGACGCATCCATCATGGACGGACTGACTGGCGACTTTGGTGCTGTTGGCGCGATTCCTGGTATAAGCCGTCTACTAGCTGCGTTATTGCAAGCCGGGGCATACTGAACGATTTGCAGGAGTGAAGCATCCTGTCCAGGCGGCACATGAGGTGCTGCGGTACTCGCGAACTTCTGATCCACTGAGCCGCATTCCGCCACTGTACGCAGTCCTTCCACCTCCTGGGGACGAGTGGTTCTTAAACCTCGTTTCCAGACTTTTGGTGTCATCTGGTGCAAGCGAATTCGCCAAGTCACGCAATCTGGAATGCATACCCCCAGAATCGCTGATATCCCCTCGAGCAGAGCATGAATGGGCCAAGTGGAAAAGCCAACTTGAGCACGCCCGAGCGAATCAACAGTTGACTAGCTCGGAAGGTATAGATACAACTCGCCGTGACTTGAACCAAGTCGACGGAATGCACGAGAGGCAAGACACAGTCGGTGCAGTAGTTTGGGACGCTTCAGGCAATCTAGCGGCTGGCGTCTCAAGGTAGTTTGCCTATATCCTGCGAACGACAGCGCCCATTCGCTGACATAGTTGTAGCGGAGGGTTACTACTGAAACTCCCGGGAAGAGTGGGCGAAGTATAGATCTCGATTGCTCCTCTAGTATCTCCTACTAAAGACGCGGATTACCTGATCATACGCAGGCGGCGATATACGGCGCGGGATGCTGGGCGACACAGAACATCGCTTGCAGTGTGTCAGGTGGGTCAGTGTCGCACTTAGAGCGCGCCGACTCCGCCCAAACTATGCTTCATGTTCTTCCAGGTGCCGGGGAGTACATAACAAGGTTGTCGCTCGCTCGAACCATATGTGACGCCATCGAAGCCGCGGGAGACAACCAGGACACGCATGGGATCCTCGAAACGATTCTGGGCGGTGTATTTCGCAGTACGCCAACCTTCACGCCACATGATCAGTCTTCCCCGCCATGACCTTCCCGCGTGTAGAACTCTGCTCTGAGCGAGGAGAACGCTCGCCGCAAGCCGGCATCCTCCTGCTCGCCAAAGAACGCGACGACGACGGTCAACACACACGTAAGTACCACCCCAAACCCAAATACAAATCCACTTTCCGTTAGCCTTCTCCAAAAAGCGTCCAGAGGCACTCCTTTACGTCCAACTGTCGTCCCTGCATCTCCGTGTTTGAGCTACCGTCCTGGCGTCCCTGCTTCCCATATCTATCATTCACTTACCCTCCGTGCGCCGGAACAGCTCGGCTTTGGTGCGCGTTCACCACAGATAGTATGGCCATTGGGTTCGCCTCGTCCCTGAGTCAGAGACCTTTCGTACGTCTGGCCCGCACAGGCTCTCCACGCTATCCCTTTTTCGCTGAGAATGTCCCTCCCTCTTTACATCATCGTGCATCACAGGCGACTATTCTGCGCCGACCACCGCGGCCTCCGGGAAATGCCCCTGCCCCTTCTCAGTCCGTGTATATCACCGCTCTACCGCTCCATCGCGGAGAACCTCGCAGCGAGACGTAAAGGGACTGTATATAGAAAATTTGTAACTCTTACTCTTTCCTGCAACACTTACTACATTGTGCGAGGCGCTATTGTTGTCAACCCACTCACTCTTGACAACACCGGCCTGCGCGAAACTACGTATACAATTGGCGGATATCACCCATTTCGTTCATGGACTGGGGCAATCTGTCATTCCCATAGTCGTCGTCCATACGTACATGGTGCTACTCTACCGCAGCGTTGCAGTCCCCGCCGACGCCTTTTCAGGGACCGATTCGTAGATCGAGACCTTGCGCAATTCGGATTCATCATGTATGACAATGAGAATGATAGCAAAATCACCGCTATTCGGAGACCCTGCTTGCTTGCAATGGAAAGAAACTCTTCAGTGTGTCAGACCGGTATGCAGGTTGATCAGGCCAGTATCTTCCGGCATCTGCCATATTGAGTGAGCCCTGACGTTGACCATTGGCTGGCGGATGAACAGGTGACTGGGAAGCTTGAACATCGAGAAGCCGATGGTGCAGCGAAGTGACATCGGCACCGCTGGCATTGCACGCTCGTGCGAGCGGTAGCTTGGCAGACGTGCCGGATTACCCCGGCCTGGTAGGAGTCGCGGTGCCGTTCCTCTGAGCGAGTGGCCGGACAGGTCCATTTGCAGGTGTACCGAGGGCTGATAGCGGAGCGGCGAGAGGTCGCGCATCCCGGAGTCGCAGCAAAGTTGCAACGGGGAATTTAGTTCTACAAAAGAAACACCATCGATTAGTATCAGAACGCGGACTACGACGAGCGTGGGTAGGGTTGGCAAGATCGCAGATGGCTAGGTTGGGCGAGAGCTCACGGGAGATAAGCTGCGCTCGGTCGAGCCTCAGGCAGAAGTGATAGGAGCGGATAACATAGTGTGAAAGAGACGAGCGGGACCATGTTGGACAGCTTACCTGCATGTCGAACAAACTGGCACGGGCTGACAGAAGACTATCGCAGGTGATCTGGATCAGGCGTGGTTCCACGGTTGCGAAGGGGACAACTCACTGGATAGGCATACTGAGCATACGAAACCGACTTCTACAATCTTCTTGTGACAGAAACATGCTGCACGGAAATCAACCCTGTCTTGTGTGGGTACTGACATATATTGCCTGAGTGCGGGAGGTGGCAGGAACGACATCTTCGAGAAGAATGATGAATAGACGGCAAGGGCAACGCGAACTCGTGACTAACCATCATGTACTGCAGAAGAGCATCCCTTCGCTCGACATGGACGTATGCGCCTCCAGTTAGATGAGCTGCTTGCTGCAGGAATACATTGTCTGCCCCAAATATCTTGCACACATCTATAGTGACTTTCTGTGTAGACGGTTAAGCGCAAACCGTCCGTGACAAAATTGCGGGGCCACTCACGAGCTTCTGAGCGGAAAAGATGGAATTCATGATGGGTATGTAGGTCGAAGATTGATCCGGGGATACGGACAGTACGAGAATTCGTGGATCTACGGACGAAGTAACCCCCTCTCCACCAGGTGCTGTTGTTGCGGCAGTAGCAATCGTCCGGTTGATGTCTACCCACGAAAGAGGGGATGTCCAAGCGTGCACATCCGTCATTCGATGAGTCAACTTACAGCAGAGGGCCTTAGTCAGGCATCCCACCAGTCCAATGGGTTCTGTCCCATACGACTTCGCCTCCACATCCAACGCAGGCGAGGCACAAGAGCGACTCACCTTCGGCCGATACACCATCATATGACTCCAAACGTTCCGCTATTGAAGCTAGGACGGTGGCATCCAGAGTCTTGAAGGGACGATACGTGTTGGAGTCGATATTGTCAGATGTACTGGTTGTGACCTCCCCCGTAGATGAGTACAGCATGATACTGCATGTCGTACGAGTGAATACACATGAACAACGTGAAATTCGGCCTAGGTGTGGCCCATGATGTGAATTGAAGACATACCCCTGACCTGGTAAGGCTCCAAACACTGCCAACGTGTTCTCATCTTTGCACGCAATATGGGCGTTGAGAAAGGCTAGAAGGTGTGAAAGAAATGTTTGTAGTGTGATCCCGGGCGGATTCGTGGACTGGGCGCACAGTGCCCATTGCGTAGGAGATGAGTCGATGATCACGCTCAAATGAGACGGCTTGTCCATGCAAGCGAAGTCGGGTGGCGAGGGACTGGAGAGATGGGTGTACAAAGCCTGTGCACAGCGAGTCCACCAGGGGTGTTAGCGGCGGAGCAGCAGGGCGGATGAGACTTATGAATTACTAACAGTTACACAGGCAGGAAATAGTACTAGTGGACTCAAACAGAGCCCTCACACGCACGCCACAGACGCGACGCGCAAGCGCCGGTTGCCAGTCATCCGGATGTAACCCAGCGCATATATTACTGAACGGGTAATTTGTACATAGAATAATTGCTTAAATAGTCCAGCCTAGTTCGTGTTTGGGCAAAGGCACGACGAGAACATCCGAATCGTCCTTAGGCTCGCCCATCCACCTCCAACATGGTGCGCATATCAGGAAAGGACTTTCGCCAAGCCTGACATCTCCTATAATCGAGTACACCGCCGGGACCTTGGAGCAGACACGGCAAAAGTCGCTCAAAGGGGGAGTAATTTGCGTTGTGAGTGGATATCCCGACTTTGGGTCGGACGGATGAAGAAGTCTATGTCGTCTGCGCTTAGCATCTATCAGACCGAATAACATAACAAAGACGAACCGAAGTGCGGTAATTGTAAAGAAGTGTTCACAGTTACCGGCGTGCAGTATCCAGTACGGTTCATGCAGCCGCACCGTCAGCGATAGAAATTTGGTGTCGTGCATTGATGAGCCTTTCGTGAATGCTTTCTGCTGCCCCTCAGGCATAGCTTGCGATAATTGAAGAATCTTTCTGTTGAAAAAAAGTAAGCGATTGTTGTGACGATATTCTGCCAGCGTACTCCGCATAGTCGTGTTCACTCTGCCCATCCCCATATAACACGCGCTCTATGAATACGACTGCCCCCCCAGCCTGCTCAACCGCCATGTCGTCGTCACTTCGTCGTGCCTTGTACCCCGTGATAGCGCCGGATTCATCCCGGACCTCCTCAGGGAGCTCGTTTGACGTACATGGAATAGCCTCATAAAAGTCTCCGATGGACTGAGACGCGCGCACGACGTGCTGAGACACTCTAGACAGGTTCTTCTGGCCCCATGACTGCCGGTTGTATACCGTGACGAATACCAAGACATCCCGAGCGCGAGCGGGTGCTTCGGCCGTCGGGTCCGCACCCAATTGCTTCTACAACGTCCGATATGTAGAATGTGAGTGAACAGGTACGAAATGGAACTGCGGAGGAGCAAGCAATACATACGATGCTAATGAGCGTGTTACGGTCTGACTGCCTTGGTGGACGAATGAACGACGCAGCTCGTATGGTCAATCTTGTATATGTGGAATGAGAGGCGCGACTATTGTGTTCGCGTAAAAAGGAGACTTACGGCCAGCATGCTAGTTTGATTGCTTCGTGCTTGAGTCGAAGGGCTGTCACTTCAGGAACCTCTGTCTCGGGGTCGGCAAGCAATGGTCTCTTCCGCTTTCGCTTCGTAGGCTGCGCGGTCTCGTAGATGGCAGTGACACTGGCTTCATGTGTCTTCACGACGTGAACCATCAATCGCGAGTTATTTATCGTATCTTCAAGCATGGTTTTCAGATCGTTCACACTGTGCTAGGTAGTCCGTGTTGGCTTTGAACGTGCTTCAATGCAGCATTCGCGACGTACCAACATTCCGCCTTTATTCCGTCCATCTCAGCCTGTGAGAGAGAGCGCCACGACAGGTCTTCCCTTAACGCGGCACCCGATTGCGAGAAGATGGTTGTATTTGGATGTTCCTCCTCCAGCTTCACCGCAGACTCCAGGAATTCGGCGACTCTTACCGGTTCAGAGGGCGGCCCAATGTACGCTTCATGCGCCTGTCCCGGGGTGAGATTCATGGGCTCAAAGACGCGTATGGGGTGGACTACGGAGGCCGCTACGAACGCGTGCGGGTTGACGCGCGCGACGCGACGTGTCTGTACGGACTGCGCAGCGATATGTATCCTCCGACGCGTTAGCACGAGACCGCGACGGAAGAGTAGTTCCGCGTTGCAGAGCAATGAAAGTCGGTTGTAGACGAGGAGTGTGATTTCGGGATCGTCAAGAACGGGGAAGAGGAGGGGTCCGGCAGAGTTCCGACCGGGCGCCCTCGTCATGAAATAGCCGTCGGACAGGGCTTGCCTTTCCCCACATCGTCCTCCATGCTGTCCACTGCTCGTCGTTCGCTGCCCCAGACGTTCCGCGCAAGGGCGTCCGTGTCGCGCGTCCAGACTGCTGCTATCTCTTCTATCAGTCGATCTACCGGTCCGCTCTTCCAGCGACCACCGCGTTCGGCCGGGTCTACTCTCAAGCCCACTTCATTTGCCCGCGCCATGTCCTCTTTCATGGCGGAGTCTGCAGTCCGCCCAGAGCCCGATAGGGTCCTCCAGGACATCGCCGACTATGTCCACAACTACAAGATTGACTCCCCCCTCGCGTTCGAGACCGCTCGTCTCTGCTTGATTGACACCATCGGATGTGGTCTGGAGGCGCTCAGGTTCCCCGCTTGCGCTAACTTGCTGGGTCCAGTTGTGGAGGGTACTGTCGTTCCGAATGGTATGTGAACATGTTTTAGGTCGTTATCACGACATGCAAACATCTTAGTGCAGGTACGAAGGTTCCTGGCACCAACTTCCAGCTCGACCCTATCCGCGGTGCGTTCAACATCGGCACCCAGATCCGGTGGCTGGATTACAATGACTGCTTCCTTGCGGCCGAGTGGGGGCACCCTTCAGATAACCTGGGTGCTATTCTCGCGGTTGCAGACCATCTCGCCCGCAAGGGAGAGCCTTTGACCGTCCATGATATTCTCGAGGGCATGATCAAGGCACACGAGATCCAGGGTGGTCTCGCACTTTTGAACTCCTTCAACCGTGTCGGTCTCGACCACGTAGTCCTCGTGAAGGTCGCCAGCACTGCGGTCGTTTCGAAGTTGATGTACGTACGGATTGCTGACGTATTGGGCTCCGATGACTTCTGTTGACCATGTTTCCAGTGGCCTGAACCGTGACCAGACCATCGACGCTATCTCGCATGCGTGGGCAGATGGTCAGTCACTCCGCACGTACCGCCATGCCCCTAACACTGGCTCTCGCAAGTCCTGGGCTGCTGGTGATGCGTGCTCACGCGCTGTGAACCTCGCCTACCTGGTCAAGCGCGGTGAGAAAGGCATGCCTTCGGTGCTGACAGCCAAGACATGGGGCTTCTACGATGTCCTCTTCAAGGTCAACTGCTACCCACTTGACTGCCGTACAATGACTAACGTTGTGGTATAGGGCAAGCCCTTCGAATTCCAAATGCCCTTTGGCTCGTACATCATGGAGAATGTACTCTTCAAGATCTCCTACCCTGCCGAGTTCCACGCGCAAACGGCTGTGGAGGCTGCCCACATCCTTCACCAGAAGCTGCAGTCGCTTGGCAAGACCTCGGACGACATCAAGAGCATCCGCATCCGTACCCAGGAGGCAGCCATGCGCATCATCAACAAGAAGGGTCCGCTCGACAACTTCGCCGATCGGGAGTACGTGTATACAGCATTTTCATACCATCCCTAGTTCTGACGTCATTATGGTGTAGCCACGACATCAACTACATGGTTGCCTACCCTCTCATCTACGGAGAGCTCACCTCCCAGTCATACACCGATGAGGCTGCCAAGGATCCGCGCATCGACGAGCTCCGTGCCAAGATCACTTGTGTCGAGGACAAGCGGTTCAGTGTTGAGTACCATGAGCCCAGCAAGCGCTCGATCGGCAATGCGCTCCTGGTCGAGCTCAACGACGGTACCGTTCTCGACGAGGTCGAGATCGAGTACCCCGTTGGTCACAAGCGTCGGCGTGCAGAGGGTACTCCCCTCTTGCTCCAAAAGTTCGAGCGCCACATCGACTCGCACTTCTCGCAAGAGCGCCAGGAGAAGTAAGTCGATTCTTCGCACGTTGCTTGTTGAACGACGAATTGACCTCCTCGCTTCCAGGATCCTGAAGGCTGTCAACGATGTGGACTACATCAACAAGCTCCCCGTCAATCAGTTCACCGACCTCTTCGTCAAGGCTTAGGGTTACGATTGCATGGAATCTGTCAAGTCATGTAGTGAGCGTAGAGAACAACACCATCTTTCATATTCTGCATGTTTCGTACACACGGACACATCCGCCTGTTTGCCTCTTCTCGTCGCTGCGGTTCAGGCGGCTGCTCCCGATTCTCTCGGTCGTAGCGCGACCTCATGGGCTCCCCGAACCGTCGGTAACTGTTCTTACCTTCCACTCTGGGCTTGTTGCAGGGCTGATCGTAGTATGACGACGGCTATCATGGAGGAATTCTGACGGGAACGCACCGAAGCCGGGCGAGAAGCCCGTTGAATGTCGCCTGCACAACGTGCTGCCCACGCGGTCTCGTCGAGGAGGGTGCAGTGACACTCACACTGACTCGCGGTGACCAGTGACGCAGCTAGCTTCGGCGCCCGCGACGGTGAGCGCGCCCGGTTGCCAATATCCTCAGCCTGCACTACCAATTCGCAGAGTAGTCATGCACAGGCAGTCCAGATTCCACTGACTCAGTAGCGTAATCATATGTAGTACGAGAACTGTTCCATGCAGGAGGTTGCCTTTCTATGTTGTCACGCACGACAGGGGATGTGTGGACGATAGCATGTTGCGTTCCTTACTCTCCGATGTTCGGCGTTACAGTAATGTAGGTTCTTCCTTTGGTCCTTCTCAGGCCATGACCGTCGACGGGTCTTCGCTAGCTCGTGCATCGAACAAGTCTTGGATCAGAAAATGGGCACCTTTTGACTCATAACTCCGCCCTAGAATCTCACAAGAGCGGGGTCGAAGGCCAACTGCTGTATTGAGGACGGTGACAGGCACGAGCGGTCGTACGTACTTGTGAGGCTAGCAACGTTAACACTAGCTCACCGCGTGTTTTCTTGTGTTATGTGCGTGCACCAAGGTGGTCTCCCCTGAAGCCTGCAGCTCAGAGCATCGTGCAGGAACATATGCCTCGTTCCGAGGTTCTGATCCAGTACTGGTACCGGTGTCAATCCCCATATGTGTGCCCTCGCACGTACATAGCTATAGACCCGGATGCAGCATGGCCATTCAAGTTTCCCTTCCTGTTTGACCTTTCCGATTTGTTCCAGGTTCGAACTGCAAATTGAATCGTGGGATATATACGGCATGTCCGCGGTATTGTTCGGATCAACATTAACGTGTGTGTACATTCCGGGTACATTCGCTCCCTCGCCTCGTGTGTCGTGAGTACTTTCATATTTATATCGACCATGGTTCGAGGTCGCCTCGAACTCGGCGATGCAAATATTTGTGAGCTATATACGTGCCTATTCGGATGCATTTTCGGGCCAGTCGGCGAATACTTCCTCCCCCGGTCGTAGGTCCCTGCAGGGCTGAGGGGGTGTGGTGTGGGGGCTGAGCGCTGGAAGCAAAACATAACGTGAATGTATGTATGTTCTCTGTGAATACCCTGCGTTAATAGTATGACGTGAAGGGTGTCCGGGAAGCCCGTAGCATGCATGCAGGGGAGACGAACATAATACGGCTAGAAAATTCCTGCAGGAAGGGGACTAGTACTGCGCGACTGTGCGCCCTACCACTCGAGAGTCTGAGATGATCACCGGGCGCAGGATCTGGTTTACACTGAGGTTCGCGGCTCTCAATCCCTCTCGCGTCTTTGCCGGTTACATCCGGCCTCTGTGAGCCGGACTGAATGCAGGAAGATTCAGAACGCGCGCGGTGACTGTAGGGGGTGAGGTAAACGAGAGTGGGACGCTCGCTACTGACCGGACTCGACCTGAACATCAATATCCGCTCTGTCCGTCTCACCTCGATATGCGATAGACGGAGCCGATTTCGTCGGAATCGGGTTCCGCCAACCCCCCAGCCGCCACGGGCATCGGGAGGTCCACAGGGGCCGCCGGGCCAACATGGGGGCGCTGCTGCCACGGCTCCCGGTCATCGAAGTGAACCTCGCACGCCCACGTAAGTATAGCGTTCAGGAAGAAATCCAGGAAAGCGGATGAATGGACCCGACGACAGGTCACGTAGTAGTACGTCGCAGTCGCAGGCCTCGTCTATAGAGTTCTATCTACTTCGGAGCGCCGTCGAAGCTCGGGGTACTAGCCCCTGTCGTGCGCAGGAACTCAGGAAGCCGTGCAGTTGACGGAATTCTGCGCTCAGGCTCGTCATGTCATGGATATTATTCGCGACGCCGGCGGAGAATTGCGGTAGCGGAAGCTTGGAAGTTGGAAGGGGAGGAAGTCTTCTTAGGGTCTTCAGACGAATTGCGCCCGCCCGGGGCCGTTCGCGAACAATCGCGACGTCAGTGCACGTGGGCGTGAGGTCGCGCCTTCGTATCTGGTTTCTGTGCTCCGGACCGCCACTCTGAGGGAGGGAATTGTCTCAATGTCTGAGAGCGAGCGGGCCAACATTCGTGCTACTAGTACGTGACCAGGCTCGCGGGAGTCTCAAGGCAAGAGAACTGAATCCTTCTCTGTGCATGAGGTTCGGTGAGTCTATGCCTCTCTTCCGACTGTCTGGTCTATGTAGAATGACGTACTTACGGAACAGTGAGGCATGAGAAGATTGAACGCGCAAGGCGAGAACGCGGATCCTGTGTACAAACGTACGTACCACGCGGGGAGGTACGTATGCTTCGTGTTTCAGGTTTCCATTCTCATATTCAAAGATATCACGGTCTAGGTGTGTGGCCTGACGTGTCGAGGTTGGCCACAAGGTCTTGGGATGCACCAAGTGGCGATGTTTCTTCACGCGCAGTATCACATGCGCAGCTGTAAGTCTCATCTCATCCTAATACATACACACTTCAGGTCTTCCGTACTGACTTGAGACGTGAAGGTGGAATGACTATGCCCCGCTGGGGTGTTCCCGAAGTTCGAGTTATTTACGTGACCCGTCGTACGTTCTTCTGAAACCTGTACTTACGCGCAGGGCGTGCGAGCTCGCAGGCAGATCAACTCTAGCCCGCAAGGGAGTTCGAAAATTCTGAAGAGCACAATCATGATAGGGACGCCCACAATGATGCTGGGGGACTCACCGCCGTGATGACAGAAGTAGGGCGCGTTTCGCTGCGTGTATGGAAGTGTGATGCTGCTTTGACCCACCAGCCACGAACCTTTTGATTTTGAAGGACAGATAAGTGATAGTATTGGCCGTGATGCTGATCCAAGCACTGCCAGCCCGGGGCTAGCCGCATACAGCCATTGAGGCCGCCGTGGACTGGATCGTCGCCGTTCTCACTGAAGGACGCGGTGAAGAACGACAGCATAGGATAACTCTTCACGCAAAGGAACGCATGAAACAGAGCCCAGAGTCCAGACGACTACCACCCGAAACAAACGGCGAACGGCCTAGGAACCCATCAGCGCGAGCTCGCTAGTGACCGTGGGGAGCACCTCGGGAGCACCGCTCGCCCGAACCTCGCGAGAGTGCGCGATCCAGCATCTGGGGCTAGCGCGACTCGTGGCACCGAGCCATTACTTACTTTGTCCTCCCCAGGCGTCCGGCCGCGACACCACGTCACAGCGCGGTCGTTAACAACACTAGTCAGGGTCCACAGCGCTCGGCGGGCATCCTTCGCCCTGCAACTTCACACAAAAAATTCGCACTCCCCGCCCGCCGCATGGCAGCCAAGCCGCTGGAACGGGAGGATGATTCGCCCGACGTCCTGTGCTGAGGGTCGTGTCCTGCGCACGTCATGCCCGACGTTGACCGCGGGGATTGAGCGTCGACGGTGCCCCCTCGAGTGTAAGTACTGAGATGATATCCGTCCCACCTCCGCGCTGTCCGGCGTGCGCATCCGTGGCGGCGGGGCAAGCGACCGCCACTGACCGGCCGCCAAACGCCGGGGGGGGGGGCGGCTGGCGAGTTGACGGAAGGTTCACGGGGGGCGAAATCTTCGTTACCCGGCAGTATTATGTAGTGACGAGTCTGACGACGACCGTCTGACTGCGTCGGATAGGCAAGGCCAGCTCCGTCGTGGCGACCTCCCGTCCACTAAACCTGTGGCGACGGGCCCGTCCGACCGCGCCAAAATTCCCATCCCGCGAAAGTTCGTGGGCCCGTCCTCTTCCGCCTCCGTCCTCAGAGTCAGATTCCTTAAAGCTGATACGCGGCCGCGTGCGGCGTCCCCGACAGCGATGTCGCCCCACCGCCCAGGACCCAGGTTCAGCGGGTCCGCGCTGTGCAGATCCGCTACTGTTTGCGCGGCTGGCCACGCGTGACGAGCCTCAGGCTAAGTATCTAGAAGGACGGCGACGTCAGAGTATGGAGTCGGCGCACTCACGGCTATGCATTTTGACTTTTTGCTCGTCAAGCTTAAAGTGCAAGCGCACTTCCCTAGTCGTTAACGTTCGCGCGCGGCGTGCGACGCTTGTGTGCAGGGATCGACGATTGTGCACCCGGCCGACGTCGACGGCAGGCGATAGAGCGTCGAGCTGAACAGCTCTGCGCCAGTCTCCTGGTTGGCCCCCGCAACGGCTCGTGCGAGATCGATGTCGCCCCGACAGGTGAGTATCCATGTCACCTTGACTAGAGTCGGCTGATCGCATGCTCCTTGACTAGTTTCCTGGCATGTCTTGTGCGATCCAGAGCAGTTCAGGGGGAGGGGGCCTCACGATATCGAGACGTCGGGTTCGAGTGTGGGATGTGTGCATGGCTGAGGGCTTCACTGCTGCTGTTTCGACGTTACCCCGGCTTTCGCCACACCAGATTTGGTACTGCGCTCGTCCATGGTCCGAATATCGTCAGGATCCGAAGAGTCTTTGGACACACTTGGACCGTCTTCGAACACATGGACCCTAACGACTTCCCCTTCGGGGCGGATGCTTTCCTTTGGTGCAAAACTCGCCCGCTGGTTCGCGAACAGACATGCAGGATGATCAGCTAGCCATTCCTATCGCGCCGCTGGAAAACGTGCAGCGAACGCTGCCAACGCGAACCAAGGTCGGCGGTTCGGCTTCCGGAGCGATGTGTGCCTGCGCACGGCCGGGAAGAGCTCGCCAGGCCCCGGGAAGGCGCACCTGTGCACCTTCGCTGCCACCACGTTCAGGGCAGTCGCCCGGATTTCCCCATACACAAACGTCCATGCGAGCACCGGACGACAGATCGAAGACGTCCGCCCTTCTCGTCTGCTCGCTCGCGGCTTCTCGATGGGCTGACGAGCACAACAATAACGTCGCCCCGGCAGCCCCCGGGCTCGGGATGTCGCGCCGCACGTAAACGCGATTGAGGGTCGCGGACTCGGCCGCACACGGCAGCGAGAGACATGGACAAGGTAGTGGACAGGTTTCCTTGTGGCGTGTTGGGTTCTTCGAAGCCACGCAGGGTGCGCGCAGAGTGTCATCTACGTTTACTTATCCGAGGGCACTCAGCCGCCGGGCTAATAGGAGAGCGCGGGACGACGCCGCTAGCGGGGATACTTCTGATCACAGAGATAGAGAAGCAGCGATTTACGTTAGGCGTGTCGAGGATATGATATCTGGGTACCGGCTGACGGGACACAATACAGCATCGTCCACACACCTGCCTGGTGGCAGGGGATGCATGTCCAGAGTGTCGTAATGTGTCCGTTATGGCGTCGACTTGGTGTGGAAAAAAAGTAGGACAGAACTATCGCCAGGTTGAAGACCGGTGTGTTAATGATGTCGTTGGGTGGGTGGCGTGAAGAAGCCGGTGGGATGCAGGGATGCGGTCTTGTTGAGATTCCTCTGCGGAGAAGAGGATGGTGTGGGTGAATGGGGCGAGCTCAGATTGAGCTGAAGAGGATTTCTCGGCTGGGAGCCGATGCCTTTGTGGCGCAAGGAAGCTACGAGCGTTTGCACGGCCATCCTCACCCAGCAAGGACGAGGTTGGAATGGTATAAAGGGATATGCCGAACCACGGACAAGGTGAGAAGAAATGGATGTTATCATCTGCCGGATGAGGCAAGTCTGTCACGGCGTGGCCTAGTTGGTGATGACCCTGCACAGATGAGGTACATGGGGGAGTGGGAGAACTGTGTTCTGGTACTGTCAGCTCCTCGGCCCATCAGAATGCCCGCCGTTCTCTCACAGAACGGATAGAGAGAGAGAGAGAGGGCGCAGAAGGGGAGCACACAAAGCACGGTCGGGTGTTCGGGTCGAGGCAGGCAGCATGTTCTGCTAACGGTTAGCTATGCATCGTCCGTGGAGACAAGTGTATTATTCTGCAGACAATACTGGGGACACGAGGCGGCGGGGAAGGCGAATTGGATGGACCTACATGCTCATATGATATGTCAACATAATGAAATCAGACGTGAGCACAACGCATGTGGCGTGAGCGGGCGCTCTGGGGAGACTAGAGGAATGATGGTGTTTCGAGTGCGGGCGCGTGAGAACGGAGAAGGACGGTGGAGATAATCGTTTTCCCTTGCCTGCGGGCGCATGGCACCACTCGCCGGGAGCGTCCTCCGCCCGCCGGGATCCATGGCACTTTCCGGACGGCTTCTTCAGTACGTTATGCATTTAGCTATCAAAGGTAATTGTCGGGCACACTGAGCTGCCATCGCTCCTGCACCGCTGTGATGAAACCGAGAGGCAGCGCAGCGAAGGGCTTGCACGACAGCGAGCGTATGGCGATGGTATGTAAATTCATGGCTGGGAGGGAGCATGCAGCAGGCTTGCGATCACTCACTTGGATGGCTGGGGACTCGCTCAAGGGAGGGACGACAGCGTGGCGCATCCGTGCGATCGTATACGTGATGTGGGCAGTAACCCTAATTTAGGCTTCAAGCTGCGGGAATGGATTATGCGCCTCCCGGCCTCCGCTGGGCGCAGATCACCCTGACCCCAACACTCTCTTGACATCAGACAGCTGCCCAGGGCCAGTCTTTTGTCTGCCCTCTGCGTGAATGCACAACAGCTCGAACGGCAGCCCGCATGGCAGCCCGCGACACGTGGCTTCGTGTGGAGGCGGTAGTGAGACTGGTCAATAGGCCGTTGGAGCCGTAACCAGCAGAAGCCCGGCCGTCGAAAGAAGGGTGCTAAAAAGAGGGAAAAAAGAGAGAGAAAAAAAGAGAAATATGATGATTAGCCGAGACTTCGACGGGTGACGGGGACATGCGACTGCAGCACTACGAGATCGCACATCGGGGATCCCCCAGCCCGATTTGCCATGATCCGCAACAACAATCAACAGAGCATCCTTTTCTCGACCGTCTCCTGCTCCCTGTCACCTCCTCCCATTTCGTTTTTAACCCATGGACGTGCCCCATCATGTCTCCCGTCCTTACGAATCTCACTCGCCTCCTTCTCAATACCCACCCATGGCTGACTCGCTCCACTAGTTCGTCCTCTTTCTTCTCCCCGCTTCCCGCGCTGACCATTCTTCCAGCCACGCTACCCCTACCCATCACTATGTCCCTAATGCATACTACGCCTCCCAGATGCATGCTGGTGCCGCCCACATGCACGTAGTCGCACCAAATGCCATGCGCCAGGATCCCGCCACCCAGCGCAAGCGTCCCAAGTACACTCGCAGCAAGACCGGTTGTCTCACCTGCCGCGCCAAGAAGATCAAGGTGAGCTCTCTCCCCTGGCCCATGTCGTCCCATCCCCTCACCTCGCGTCAAGTGCGACGAGACCAAGCCCACATGTGTGCGCTGCAGCCACGGTCAGCGGGAGGTACGTCTGCATTCCTGAGACGCGTCGCAGCGTCCTGTCTCACGTTTCGTGACGCGTCTAGTGCACCTGGCCCGAAGGTGTCCCGACGCGCAAAAAGCCTGCTTCCCGGAGGGAACCCCCCTCTCCCGTTGACGGTCTCGAGACGCGACCCTCGACGGCCGGATCGTCAGGTCTCTCCGAGGCCGCCACTCCTCCCACTCGCGGCCCCACTCCGCCTCGACGTGGAGAGCCCGTGGAGATGGGTATTCCTCCCATGGTCTCACGTCGTTCCAGGTAGTCTCTCCTCGTCTCCAGTTTCAGAGCATCCATTCACGCGTTTCATCCCAGCGATCCTAACGTCAATATACCAGTCTCAGTTAATGATAGCCGCCGCCCTGCGTACGTCCCTCCTGGCGCGTCGCTTGTGCCGGACCGTCTTTAACGAAGCATTACAGTGTGGCCCCAGTCTCTACCTCGTCTCACGGATACCCTATGCACTCTAATAATACCCACGGTCTCCATGCTATCCCTGAAGTCGCACCATCTTACTCCAGTCAACACCAGTACCTTCACAACTATCCTGCTTCTGCTCATCACTATTCCTCGCACACTACCCATCATCTTCCTCGCATCACGGCTCACCATGATCCCCACTCTCGCGGCACGGACAGCGCGTCTCCCGACTCTCAGTGGTCGTCGCCCTCGCTCCTGACCCCCGTCGACCCGATCGAGCCTTACGTGAGTTCCTCTGGGTCGGCTCAGTATCGCGATTGCGATTGCTCATCGTGTATCGCTCCGTCGCAGTTCCCGACGCCTCAGGAGAGAAACCTGGTGGGGTCTTCTTCGCACTCTACGCATCACGTTAGATATCAATGAACCAGTATTTTGTTTTGCTGTCTAAAGATCCGTCATTACTGCGACAATGCGCTTAGCATAATCATGGCCTACCCGTCTGAGAACCCTGTGCTGGCCGCTAACTTTCAATTCCTGTTCGACGGTGTACGAGGTGCGGATTCGGCGGTTGAGTCATTGCGGTCCGCCCTGCTCGGCGTGGCTGCGGTGCATCAGTCGTTCCTGCTCTCCCGCAGCGGCGTGTCGACATTGGCGGCGGAGGAGGCGTTGCGCGTCGCGGACTCATTCCGCGCCAAGTCCAGGCACCTGCTTGTCTCAGCATGCGCGACCCCGGAGGGATGCAATAACGATGCGGCGTTGGCGGCGGCGGTCGCGATTGCTCTCATCGACGTGAGTGCTGCAGTCCGCTTCCTGCGCGAAGAGACGATGAGTGACTATGAGTGGTTGTGTCCGGCGTGCCCCCCCCCCCCCCCTCCCCTCACAGATATTCTCTGGCGGCCGCAACTGGGCCAACAGCATGGATTTTGCCAAGAACTTGGTGAAATCGCGAGGCGGGCCCGGCCTGTTGCTTGCGCGGAGCAGGGGACACAGGCCGAACGCGGTTACCGGCGTGTGTCGCGCGAGGCTGCTTCTGGAGATCATTGCGGTGTATGAGTTGTTTGGTAACTGTCTCATTCCGTGTGCACCGCGATGCTTGAGCTCACGGATGGGTCGCTCCAGGATGCCTCGCTCGCGGAAAGGCACCGGCGCTCCTGAACATAGATTGCTGGTGGTAAGTCCCCCCTCCCGGCCCGTCCCCCCCTTGACCACTGCCAGACAGATTGCCGTCCAGGTTGACAAAGACGAACCCGCTTGACAACGTGTCGTACATCGACAAGGTGTTCGGCATGTCAAGGGAGTTCATTTTGGTGCTCGCACAGGTGAGGAGACGGAACGCCCACTTTGTCCAGCGTCATGGAACAACTAAACCGTTCACCCCCCCCCCCCCCTGAAACGCGTTCCTCCCTTGTTTCCCCTCCTCTCATCTCCGAATAGGTCGCGACGCTCGTCTCGCGGGTTCTGCACGCGCCGACATCGAAGCTGACGGAGCTCAACGACGACGGCGAGCCTCGGAGCGACACGGTCAACGCTCAAGCGCGAGAAGCAAGACTGTTGTACCAGACGCTCGAAACCTGGCAGACTTCGGCGGGCCAGCTCCACGAGCGTGTCAGGGCGGGCAACTGCGTCTATCAGCACGCTGCGCAGGTGCGTCGACCCGTGCTTCGTACAGAGGAGCAGCGGGCTATGAGCGTTATGAGTTGTGCGCTGACGCTTGATGACCGCTCGTGGTGCATAGATCATCCTGCTCCGAGACGTGCTGCAGGCGCTCCCGTCAGACACGCTTGTCCAGGGGCACGCCAGCACGATCCTGACGCTCTGCATGGAGTGCGGCCAGAGCAGAATGGGCGTGGAGTGAGTGATCTAGTCCATTGTGTTCCTGTAAAATGTCGCTGACCGCGAAATCCGCCCTCCGCGTAGTCTCACCTGGCCTGTCATAATCGCGGGATCACAGCTGTACGGTACCGATCGCGCGCGGGTGCTGTCCATATTCGAGCTGTTCAGGTAAGAAACAAGGTTCTGTCTTCATTTCATTCTGCTAAACCTTAGTGCACGCCCCGCCGGCCCGCAACCCAAAACCCGCTCAGAACACAATGTAAGCGCTGGCAGCCTATTGAGTCCGGCACATCTTGCGATTCAGGGTACTCATGCGCATCGATCTTTTTTCGCCCTTTTCCAACAGGCTGCTACGAAATCGAAACGTCCGAGTTCATCGTCAGACAGGTGAGGACATTGCGTGGGCTGCAATGCGGCTGGCTGACGTATTTCTGACGTGAAAACCCAGGTGTGGCAGCGACTCGACACGAACCATCCCAAGCCAGACTGGCGCTCGGTGATGCAGGATAACGACCTCGATGTTCTCATTCTCTAGTGCTCTCCTTCCGCGTGTCCATGCTATCGATTGCTGTATAGAGCGGGGTTTGTAAGTTAGGCCGGGATTTTCCTGTCTTTTTTGACTGTACGATAGGCGCTAGATTGGATGTTGTAGACTTCTCCGTTTCCGTGGCCCAGCTGGGCGCGTCGATGGAAATCTGACCATCTCCCCATCCTCCCTCCCCGCGGGCAGCCTATCCCGTACATAGGACGTAACATCACCTCCCAATGCGCCGCTCACGCGGAAGCAATGAGGTGCGCCGTCGTCTTCGAGAACCTCGCAAGTCGCTCACAGCCAGGAATAACGTCTATTGCGCGCGCTGGGGGGGAGACGGCGAGCCACTTGCCAGGTTTTCCCCACAGTCAGGCGCCTTCTGCAAGCCAAGAACCGTGTCGCCCACGAACAGGTGTTGATAATGATTCTCCGAACGTGTCTCCGTCGGCCATTCCCCGCCCGCCATCCTTCCCACCGCTCTTCGACCCTTCCACGCCGCTGCCCGAAAGCAGTCGCGGAGCTGCGCGCTGGTGCCAGCACTGGGGGACCCATGCACGCTCCCAGCAGCAGGAAAAGCCCTTTCCTGCGGACCGTTCTGATTCGTGTCCTTGTTTCTATCAGGTAAAGAATAAACTTTAGGAACGGCCTTTGGTGCGCCGACGCGTTCTTGCCTGATTCCAGACACGCTTCTAGTTCCTACCTGCCCGATGTGTCAACGCTCGCCGTGCCCACCGTCCTCTCGCCGCACACGGGTCTGCGCGAATGTGGCTTGATGTGGTCCGATTTTCTCCATCCACCGGGCCCCGGGGGCGCTGTGGGCACTAGTATTTTCGTGCGCGCGATGCGCAGAGCTGGCTGGGCTGGTAGTGGACCGATCCGTCCGTCCTTCGCGCGCACGATATCGTCTCGTCGCCGGCGAGGTGGCCAGGGAGGCTGACATCCGACAGTCGGGAAGAGTGGAGTCGGGGCAAGCGCAAGCCGCAGAAAGGGGAGGGTGGCATGCTCGAAAGGAGTAAATGCAAGGTTTACGCCCACACTGGCTACCCCGCTCCCACACTTCGCGGGTTGTATAGAGTGCCAGTGTAGTGCGCGGGAGGCTCGGACCTGCCCCCATATGCCACGCCGCGTCCCATGACCGACGGGGGAGCGGAGGGGAGCGGCGACCTAGAAGTCAGATCGCCTTGATTGCGTTTGCCCGCGATGAGCAGATGTCTTGGTGACAATGAATTGTTCATACGGAGCGTGCTCACGCACGGACACCCGGACCCAATACGAAGACCCTAGAGGCTCGCGCGCGCGATTGCATCGCGACTTCGACATGAGCTAGTGCTCGTTGTATACGTATCATGTCGCGAGCCCACGGCCACGGCGACGCTCGTCTGCGTAATCAGCATTCGATATCCAAACTCAAACAGCCAGCCACTCGAGTGCCACAACCGCACACGACGTCCTTGAACTCAAGTACTGACAGGCTGCCGCCGGCGTAGCTGGACCCCTCACCAGTATCGCGGGAGGCCTGCCGTGATACTGACATATCGTGTGTGCGTGCGGTGTGCGATCTTCCTCGAGGGAGAAGGGGGCATGATCGCCGAATGCCGTGTGTATTGGCCGCCGACATCGGGTGGAGGGGGCATGCCTGAGGCAAACGGACACGATAGTTCTGTAGAAACTACTGTTCGCAAGTCGACGATTAGGCGGCATTTCAAAGCCAGCGACAGCGCTCTCGAGCTTTGGGGCACCCCGAAGTACTAGAACGTGTGGAAGCGTTGCGTCACTTACGGCAGTTCTCGACAACGAGTGCGCTTGGGCTCGGGCACACATAACCCTAATCGAGAACGCGTGTTTTCGAAGAGCGAGGGCGTGAATTGGTGGGTAATTTGACAGTGGAAGGTTGCAAGTGGTGGGTCGTGGCTGAGGCATATATGAAAGGCGTGTAAGAGTGAAGTAGGGATGTTATTGGTAGTCACGTAAGGGTGAGAGCGCGATGAAGCCAAATGAATACGTGGATGAAGCACGACTGGGTCTTCTGAGGCTATTGCGGCCGGGGTGTTATGTAAACCTGCTGTACAAGAAGGTTCGGATGGCTTCTCCTGAACAAAGCGTGTACTGAGCTCTAGAGTCATGTCTCGAGAGAGAGTTATGAGCTAGAAGCCGAGGTGTGACCGCAAAATACATGTCGGTGGCATGACTGTTTAGAGTCCTCGCCGAATGCTTCCTGGTCGGATAATCAAGCGGGGGAAGATCGGGTCAGAATAACCACGCTCAGGATGTGTGTGTCACAAAACACGTACTCTGGGTAGGAATGTACGCCCTTCACGTATAGTGAGTGAACTTGATGCCAGTCCGCAAGTCCAGATACGAAGCCTCTGAAATGGAAGACCGCCAAGCCTCACACGTCTCAGATGGTATGGTCTGTGTACGAACAGGAAGAATGAATGGTTAGGGCATCGCAAAGAAGATACAGGGTCTCGCAAGGGCGTTCTGACACGCACGATCCTCAAGGGTGTCCTCGTAACAGTCCTTGACGATGGTTTACCAAATGATGCGTAGTGGGGCAACGCCCCTTGTTGGCAGTCTCGGGTCACTGAGACGGAGGGCAGTCATCATGAGTAGAGGCGAGCGACGTGCAACGTCCGGCGCGAGTGCTGTCCGATGGCGTTGAACACCCATCATGACATGGCAGAGGGTCGGGGCACTTAGCCGATTTTCATTCCGTGGCCGGCCGGCCCACACGAAGGGCATGAGGGCGCATCACTTTGCGCCACACCGATGTGTAGTCGGAGTGTGCCGTGGCAGGATGACGTAGCGGTCGAAGGAATGTTGAGACCCTCTGCGCTCCCTTCCACGACAGCGAGCAGGGAAACTGAACGTTTGAGCCAGGCTCGTGGGTGCCACTGGTCAACTCTGGTGATTTATTTTCTTGTTCTCGAACATAACCCGACGCCCGACGACAGGCGCCGCGTGAGCCCTGGAAAGCAAGCGATCGTAAGTATTAAGACAGGAACACATGAGCCTTCGCGCTGGGCTAACGTCCATGTGGCATGGAAAATGGTCCAGAAAGACTTTTGTGAAGACAAGGTCAGTTCCGTGAGCTGGGATATCATATGCATATGGAAACGACCTGGCCGTCGTGAGAGCGCAGGATCACGGTACCACCTCCGTTCCAACCGCAGTGACGCCGCAGCCGCATCGCAATCCGCTACTATCACCACGGAGCCGCACTCCTGCATTCTAACGCCATTGCACCGGCGAAGAATGGGCCAGAAACACTGCGCATGACGGCAACTTAACGACGGCCGGTACCTGTCGTGCCGCTCAGGCCCATTGCTTAGGGTGGCTGAACGATTCCTAGAGAGAGGCGCTGAGTCGACCACAGACCGCTGTGAATTCTGCGGCGTGAGCTCACCAGAAACGTTGTACTAACTTCTATTCTGTAGCCCGCCACATCGCGCTGGAGTGGGCGCGGAGGCTGAGAAGACTCGGAGGGTCAAATGGTTGGTCGGTGATAGCTCCGGACTGACTACTTGGAAGAGGCCTCGACGCGTGGCACTAGAAAGTAGTGTGTACTTTCTGCCATATGTGAATGCACCTAGCGGCACAATGATGAGCACTGTATACAGACTATGGCTACGATGACCACATGTGTGCCACGAGAAATTGATGATATGGGTGATATAGCCTGAATTGTGTACACTCTGCGAGTGCATAAGCCACTCCGTGATTCACCTCGAGACTAGCTGCATACATAGAAACACCGCATTACCGATCAAGGTATAGGTGCAGGAACGTAGAGAGGGACATCCAGCACTCCTCGATCCTGATGTTATTACATGTCAGCTCGAGAGCCAAATCGACAGGTCAAGGAATACTGTCACGGCCTCCTCCACCTCGCTGACACGATGCCCACTAACACGCTGACGGTGTGTGCTGCGCGTCCGATTCCCTCAGTTGCGCGCTTTCTCGCCATCATCGGATCCCAAGTGGATAGCGGTCACAGAACGCCAGAAAGAGTTACAATTGCACCCCTACTCCCCACCGCTGAATCAAATGGATCACACGACCCATGAATAGGCGTAACCGTGCGTGCGGCACTTCGGTATGCAAATGCTGCATACATGGCCGCACTTTGCCTAAACAAAACATTGTGGATGGCAGTTCATGAATCACCTCGAACGCAGTGCCGTGTATCCACACCCTCTGTTTTGTGTTGTACCGTCCAAACTCGAAACCGAGGCCAGCACGTCAAGCCAATTGTGCGGCGAGCAAAGGTCATCACCGCCGCATGGCGGTGTCGTAGACGGGGAGATGCGCGGTTGTCCGAGCCTACATCGATCGTGCAACCGCAGCAGCAGGTGGCAGCGACACCCATGCCCAGCACTGCGCTGAATCGCCAAGCGACTTTCGCAGTGCTGGGTCCTCTAGGTGAACCGTCTCTTCCACAATCCAGGACAGGGAGCCCGGCCTGGTTTGGGTTGGTTTGGACTGTGATTCACTCGAGCGTAGCCAGGTCCGACCGGACGCTCAACAGGTAAGCCCGAGCGATGTGTCACGACCCAACCCGTGTGTTCATCACTGTGCTGACCCGCTGACCCGCGCAGATCGGTCCCAGGCCGAGTCATCAGCAGCCATAACAGTCATGGCCATGAGCACTCGTACTGGGATCGAACGGGGTTCGTTCCGACAAGTCTCAATCTTTTTGGAACTTGATCTAAACGACAAAAGGTAAAGCCGCACTGCTTTGTGACTGCTCCGGGCATGATGACTCTTCCGGACACGGAGATATGACTTATGTGGACGCACACGACGCACGGCCATTACTGCGCGGAGACCCGTTGTTGACCGTGAAACCCCACGTCGACATGCCGGCCGGGCTCGTGCGCACCTAGGAACACGATTAGTCAGGGCACGGATGCAGATTGAGTGACTCGCCCACGAATTGTAGCCGACACTACGGAGTGAGTGGGTCAGTCAGGCCGACGGCGGAGGTGGGTCATTGACCGATCGGACGATGCAGCCAGTTATTTGGCACCACTTCAAGTGAGAGTATACTAGCTGCTTCAACCACCTCAGTGGTGTGCCGGAACCCAGCGAAGGCTGATTTGAACCAGGACGACCACCAGCAAGATCTCGACCTCAGTCGGTTTGAGGCATGGGTGTTGCTGATGGGCCCACCTTCGTCTGGCTGCTGGCTGCCAGCAGCGGTGGACTGACTAAAATTGGATATCTGAAGACGGCGGGATGAGTCAACGAGGTTACACGTGGAACAACGACGGGATGATACTCTCACGGCAGACAAAGGCCCATTATGCACTGTGCGATAGGTGGCCTATAGGGGATTGCAAGGCGAAAATCAGATGATAGGCAGTCAATAGTCATGCGGTAGGTTGACTTCCTCAAAAATGCACGCATATAAGCCGCCTCTAGCCCGGTGCAATATCTCGCGGTGCCCGGAGGGTCCGCTGGACAGGGTGCGTAGGAAAGAGATGTCTATACGATCAATATGACTGTCTTCCTAGTCGAGCTGTCGCAGCCCAGATTGATCATCCCATTCCACGCCGTTCTGGATGAAGCCATCGACCGATTGCGCAACTTCAAAGGATCTTGAAGTTCGAGAGGACCCGTCAAATGTCGAGTGATGGCAACTGACGCACTTGGTCCATTGCTATTCTTGCCACGGCGGGCAACCCTACATCGTGTATGAAAGAAAAGGCGTGGTCACCACCATTCATCGCCTTTTCTTCCAGTATCACAGAAAGAGAACCGAACTCGTTACCTTTTTGACACGTTTTCTGCATTTTGACTACGTGTGCAAGAAAGGTTGACTGCGCCTTTTCTGTCCCTTTTCGAGGGAAGAAAAGGGGAAATTGCCTGCCGTGTGACCACACTTCGCATGAGCGTGAGCCCATCGGGTGAATGTTGGACAAACTATTTTCATGGTGCGTGCGGTAATTTGGAATACGTGTCTGAAGAGAACACTACTTCCAACCCAGGAGAGCCTATGCGCCAGCAGGTACATATCAATATTGATGAGCTTTGCCACAGCGTTGCAGACGACCAACTCTTACCAGGGAAATCAACTTGGGGGTCGCCACAACCGTGATGAGTTGACTGGATAGTTCAGGTCCGACGCGCCATCACATAGCTTGCAATATGTTTAACTGCGCAGCCATGGGTGTGAAGGTTGGAGCGCGGAAGCAAATGACACCTATTCTAAGGGTGTCAGCGCAGTTGGCCAGTGAATGAGAGATTGGGACCATGGAAGGCCGTGAAATGGAGGACGCCTGCGCGTGAAATGTTGGGCCTCGGTATCGCCGCGAACACCATGATGGTCGTGTTCACAGGTGAGATGGAGCCTCGCACGGAGAATGTGGACTGAAACCCTCATCGTTTAGAAAAACTGATGTCAGGCCGCACAGCGATCCGGCGTATGGAGGCCAACGGTCCGAGACGAACCACTGCCTGTTCTCCGATCCGGCTTACACACAATCATATCTGAGCAACTTCAATTGAAGCAGAACAGCCATATAACAGGCCACACCAACCGTCCTCGACTCGATAAAACCCTACTGACTCGCGGCGGTATGAGCAGCGGATGCCATGGGTGCACCATCGGGGACCTCGGCACGCGCGCCCGGTCGTAATATTGTCAAATGACGCCGACGGCCAAGTGCCTGCGAGACGAAGAAGATCGCACGGAACGCCAGCAGAGCCCGTCGATCCCGAGTTGCCCTGTGTCAGCCCACCGACTTCGAGCTTCCGCATCTTCGCCAACAGTCAAAGGTGTCGCCCGTAGACGTCCGCGTCAAATGGCGTCAATTGTTGTTTCCGCTTCGTGTTCGACTTCGAGCGCGCTGCCAGTGCCAATGTCGGCGCGTATCTGCTGCGTGGAAACATCCAATGGCAATGGGGTCAATGGATGTATATGGTGACTCTGGGAAGGAGCAGGTCGGGGCATGTCGGGTGCCAGTGTGAATAGAGAATACAGTGGGAATGCGGACGAGACCCACGAAAGGACGACGAGGTTCTCGACGGCGAATCTCCGAATGGAGAAGTCCCAGGTCCATCTCGCCTCACGTTCCAGCATTCAAATCCATGGCAGTCGGTGTTTGGGACGGTTTGATGTGTCGAGCAGCTGACTGGTCTAGTGCCACACCGGGTCCGGGTTCGCCAGTACCGGGTCCGGTGCGGTATACCCAAAATTCCATATGTCGTAGATCGGCATGGCGTGACTCGAACCGGAGCTAAGTCTATACAGTTGCACTCAGCTGGCCTCCCAAATTCCTATTAGTACTCCTGAGCGCAAGGTCAGCTGAAGATGAGCCTGAGGCAGGGTAGCGACATACGTGAGAGTGCGGGTGTCGCGATCATCTGGTGGACTCAGCTGAAGCCTGTCAATATGTCAACAGTGTCGCGGTGAAGACTCAGTATAGGCTTAAGCTTGCAAAAAGGAGCGTGCTGCGGCAGATGATGGCGGCGGACGCGGTCACTCAGAGTCAGACTCAAAAATTGGCAAGACTATTAGGTAAGCACTTTGACGCGCGCATCTCCCCGACGAGCTCAGGCCAGTCAACGATCCTCGAATACTGCAGCTGGTTGGCAGGTCAGTGATCACTAGTGGTGGTGTGTTTCTACCACCGTCCTCCTTTGAAGTTCCCCCATACGCAGACTTATAGTCTGCCTGATGAAAACCAACCGGGAAGTGTGCCAACTTGAGAGCACATTGCACTTACTACGGTCATTGACACGGTAACTGCGGTGCAAGAGCACTTCTAGTCATTGATGTTGATGAATGGATGGACTAGTCAGTGAGCGGCACCATGTATGTGGTTTTGCAACCCTCATTAACCGACGAGAGCCTAATGTGGTGTAAAGCCGGTTGAAAGGCGAGCCACTGGTGCCAGTGAATTTGTAGAAGTAGGAGGACGAGCATCGTGATCATACATGCGCGACCCGGCACTTTCCTTATATCATATGTGATTTATCATAGGGCGTCGTGTAGGACACTGTTGGACGCGATAGAGTGCATGTACATATATGGCCAGCCCGAACACAAGGGGTGCTATATCAATAGACCACGAACTCTTGAACAGCCTGATGTCGCCATTCACAACCTCACCCCTCGCCACTCGTCAAAGGGTCCCATCATGCATATGCATCATTGCGTGCGGTTGTGGTGCGGCGGGCGGCGATGGGGAACTCGATGCATCGCCCATATATGATACTCAATTACAGGGTTTGTACTCGTGGTTGTGATTCTATTCAGGGCGCGAATCTAGTTATCGCAGAATACAGATACAGAACGAGAAGGGCAGTTAGTTGACAGATAGATGCCTAGCTTCTAGTCTTCGGATCCTTGAGGCTCGACGACCACGGTTGCATACGTAGTTGATGATATGACGCTCATGTCATGGCGATTGTTTGGGTTCAAATTTAAAACGACCATGGGACTGGGTCGGTCTGATGAGTACTGCGACTGCACGAGTTGGAAAGAAGTGCTGAGCATTGACCTCACGATGAACACCATGATGATATGTTCAAGGGCGGCCATCGAGTCCGAGTGCCACACACGAGTATGCATGCACACGCAGTGGCATTTGCACGCGCTATCGTGCATATTCCAGGGAAGAAGAAGGCATGAAAGCATGGCTGAGAGCTGGAATGGGTACATATAGAGCTATCTCAATGACGGAGACGACGCATGCCCCCTGGGCTAGGGCGGCGGGAAGCTGGAAGCTGGCGAAGATCGCACAAATATGCAGGGCGTGAATCGGACATACGAGTGCCGTAGGAGGACAGGCGGGAACGGGTCCGCCGATCGTCGTGCTATCCGCAGCAACGACTCTGTGTGACGGTGAAGAGGATGGCGTGCGTGCACAGAGATGCTCGCAGCAGGACGATGCTCGGCGAAGGAGTCCGAGCGCGCGCGAACACGAATACGGATGAGAGTAGTAACACAGCAATAGCCGTAGTGTGCGGAAGCTATGCAGGAAGTGCACGGCGATTGGCACGCTGGCCTGTATGTGGACTACGCAGCAGTGGAGGATAACGTATGGGTGTACAGCAGATGAGGAAGAGTGAATCAGGAGACGGTTCACATGGCGGATGACTGGGAAAGCGGGGATGGATGACATGTACTGGGCTTCGGTTGCAGCTTGGGGTGAGCGCGGACGCTGAGAGGATGGTGCGACTTGATTGTGCGAGGTAGACGGTGCTGGAGATATGCTATCAAAGGATGGTTGTCGAGGAGGACATGAACAACAACAAGATGACGTGATACAGGACGGGTCGATGCCAAAGTTGGCGTAAGTAGGATAGAGTCAAGCAGACAATGGACGGGAGAGCGACGGAATAGGCCGGGCGCAGAGCCAAGTCAGAGCAGACGGGATCAAAGTGACATATGGAGGATCGTGTACAGGAAGCACTGAGTCATGCGGAAATTTTGCGAGAGAATTGGGGCAGGCTGTGGGGAGGCGGGCGTCGGGCGGAGGAGGTGAGGCTGATGCGCAGCACGGGATATGAGAGACGGCGATGAGGAGCGAGAAGCTGGGGGCGGAGCTGGCTCCTTGGTCGACGCAGCGGACGAGACACAGCCTGAAAGCGAGCGCCTAAACGAGAAGGGAACATGTGCCATTGACTCAAGCTTGTGTTTGGCGCTGTTTGCGTGTGGCTCTCGATATAGCGTCCTGACTCTTCAGTTGCTCCCTTTATAACCCCCGTTCCTACGCCTATCGTCCTCCCGACGCTCCCAGTTGCTCTGCTCCTGCTTGCGTTTCCTCTACTCTCTCGACCGCTCGTCTCCAAAGCCTCACAGCCCGTACTGACCTCAGTTACGAGCTCGCCCATCGGACAGTCCATAGTCTACGACTAGGGGCTTCCGCTAAACTCCCCTCTAACCGAAATGTATTCTCTGCGCCTCTCCAGAAACAGATACCCCAAAGCGTCGTCGATTGCCCTCCCGTCTCCTCCCTCTCTTCTTGCTTCGTCTTCTGCTTCTAGTATCATTATCACCCAGTCGACTTTCGCAATTGCCCATGCTATTTCTAACTGAATTTTAATCGCGCTCGTAACTCTCGTCTTTCGCTCATAACGATCCTCCACTCCGTCTCTCGCAGTCTTCGACAATGAATATCCATGCTGTTTCCCACTCGGTTCCACATCGCGGTCCTGGCGCATCTCGCGCCAGGACCCGCTGGCAGCCCTACGCTCCAACTATCTCCTTATCCGGCATTCAACGCTCTCCTCCCTCATCCTACCTCCACACTCCTGCCTATTCCTCTGCTTCTTCCTCTCCCTCAACTGTCCTTCTCCATCCCATATGCGATCTCGAACGCTCCAAATCATCCCAACCACCCCCAACTCCACTCGCCGCCCCCCTCCGCGACATGCAGAAGACAAAATACGCCGCAAAGCTTGTCGGTGAGTGCGCCGTTTTCCACGTCCTTGCTTCTCTGTCTTCTCCGTATCGTTCGTTAGCTTCCAGAGTGTCAATTTGCGCATGTATGCTGTCACGCGTGCGCGACTTGATGCATATGCCACCGTCATTGTCGGATGCCCAACTCTATCTTGTCCCCTGCCCGCTTCCAGCGATAAGTTACTCACGTTTGGTTGGGCTCAGATCAAGCGGTCAAAACTCTCTGCGAATCCTGGAGGCCGGACGATATCCCTACCCTGTTCACCGCATGCGGTCGCGAGGCGCTCTGTGTTCAACCTGAACTTGCGAAACCTTCCTCCCAATGCATGCCTCCACCGACTTCTTGTAGCCTCTCGACGCTGTTCGCATGTCGGAATACGCAACTCCCCTCCCCGGTCTCTCCCACGAGCCACCAGACGCCGTCTCCCACTGGGGAAGAGGGCGAGTCATACTCTCAAGCGCCCGAAGGCCCCGGTAGCAGTAACCTTGTCCCGATTAAGGGATTCGTTCACGAGGTGCTCCGCCGGTCCCGGACGTCTACCGGAGTTCTCCAAACTGCGCTGTGTTACTTGGAAGCGGTCCGATCCAAGGTGCCGGAACTCCTCCACATGGAGAAAATCTGCCCGACCTCGGAAAGTATCCCAGAACAAGCTTCAGAGCCGCGGATCGTTTCTGGCTTGTTTGAGCAGTATGACTCTCCAACCGCGTCTACCGGCTTGTCGCCACTGGACGCTCCCGACAGCCACAAGACCGCCGAATTGACCTTGCAAACGGTACGCATCAGGAACACTGTCCTCGTCAGTGATCTGGACGCCGACATGCAACAGCCGACGCCTGCACCTTCGACCTGCGACAAGGAGCAGTCCTCCCTTCCACCGCTCCCTACCCTTCCTTCTCCGCTCTGCTGCCCCCGCAGGACCTTCCTCGCCTGTCTGATATTAGCGTCCAAGTTCATGCAAGACCGCTCGTACTCCAACCGCGCCTGGGCGAAGCTCGCTGGCCTTCCTCCTCGTGAGATCGGTCGTTGTGAGCGCGCTCTTGGCGAGGCTTTGGAGTGGCGTCTTTGGGTCGGCAAACTTCCAGCAACAAGCAACAGCAGGGCAGTATCACGTAGTAGGAGCGACGGAGACCTCTTGTGCGGGGCCACTCGTACTTGTAGCTCAACGTCGACTGCGTTTCGGGCGGCTACTCCAACTGCGGGCGTCGCTGCGCCTGCATCTTCGTCCTCATACGCTCGTCCCATACTACCTGCTCCAGTCCCAGCTCCAAGCCTCCGGACACGTTGCCTGCAGCGCAGCGCGACCGTGCCTGCGGTTGGGACAGGCCGCAGCTCCCTGTATGCAGATTCGATGGCGTTCCCGTTCAACAACGGGAATCCGTACTTCTACGACGCAAGTTCGGCACCTGGAATGGGCTTCGACATATCGTCCGCCATGGATGTGGAGCCCCTGATCGAGGTGTCACCATCGCTGTCTACGCCCACCCTATGCGACTCGCCGATGTCTTCCTCCTCGTCCTCGTCGGACGGATCCGAGGAACGTACGATCCAGATGTCGATGTACACGGATCTTCAGACTCCGTCGTTCTCGACCTTTGGGTCATGCAGCAACTCTAGGGGCCCGTGGGTTGCGAACTTGTCCAGCTATGCCTCCATGGATCCCGCAAATCCTCGTGCGACACCTGGACCCCTCTCTTACAATCCGTACTACAATGTTTCTAATACCTTGGATCTTGATATCGACTACGCGACAGAGAGAGGAAGCGCTGGCGGTCCGACACTTATGGCGATCAACCCGACTGTCTCGAAGCAACACAATATTACTTCTTTACCGTCGTTTTCGGAGGCGTTCCCGGAATCGTGTCTTGGCACCATCGGTACGGGTATGCAGTAACCTATTCTCCTGTCCTCTTGGTCCCTTCAGTGTAGGGAAAAAGAGGAGAGGAGTTTGCCCAACTTATATTATTTGGTTCGGATCCATTCCCTCTCTTCTTTCGGACTTCGTTTACTTCTTTGTCCTTGCCATCTTCTGTACGTCATCGTTCACCGATCGGCCCGTCACCTTTTCTACCTTCGTAATTCAGCGTGGATGCCCATTGTCGTTGGCTCGTGATATTCTGTGTGATCGCCTCTTCCTGTTCTTCTCTCTACATACGGTTTTCGGTACTACTAGTGTCTCCGTTCCAATTCTATCTTTCTCTCTCTGTGCTGACAATGTACTCACACCCCTTGTACATAGATATATGCCTTCCCTTGTCTCTATGCCACTATGCGCACTCACTGTACTCTAGGGACTCGTCGCTAGCCCGGCGATGGGCTCTGCGGCTGGCCGCCGCGTGCCGACGCTGGTCGTCGGGCGCGGAATGGCTGCCGTGTTGGGTGTGGGAGTTGAGGTATAGGTGTCGTCGTGTACCTGGGCGGGATCCGGATATCCGATAGGAATAGTCTGGTGGGCCGCTCAAGATCGTGGACCGCGGTGTGTCGGGACCCGAGTGGATCGTGGCCGGACCAAGGACCTCGTCGACGTTGGATCGTTCTGCACAACGTTCGCGTCCCGAGTCTTCCTCCCGGACCTCCTCCTCTGGGAAACCCCGTCGCACCCATGGCTGCGTTCGTGCCTTCTCGTACATGGCATATCTGATGTGCATGACGAGAACGGCCCGGCGGTCGTCTGTGCGTGCTGGCAATCGTACTCGACGACTGCTCTCGTTGCAACTCGGGTACCGCCTGTGACGTGCGCTGTGCTTTGTGGGGCATGGGCGGTACGGATTACGCGTGGACGGATCTCGGATATCCCAACCTGCGTTCGCGGCGCAAGGTGGACGACTACGTACGATGCGATGCGCGCGCGCGTGAAGCTGTCCCTGTTGAGAAGAGGTCCGTGCGATGTAAGAAGAGTCCGCCGGGTGTTCGATACCAGTAGCGTCTTCGATCGATGAGTCAATGCCGCGACCGCCATCCCCCCTTCACAGGCCACGGAGTTCGTCAGATCGTTCCCTTGTTCTCGCTGTTATCCGTGTTTCCCACTAATCCCCGTGTTGTTCTCTGCCCTGTTCTGTAGCAGCCTACAGCATGCACGCCTCTCGCGTCTGGCGGGCGGACCCACGTCGGGCTGCGGTCGTCCTCGATCCAGGTACGCTGGTCTGGTGCTGGTCTATCTCCGCTGACATCACCTTAAGTGAAGGCATGCATGTCATGCGTTCCAGTGTGGACGTCGAATGCCTATCTGCTACGGCGAAGTCGTCTCGCATGGTCAGCAGACCTTCTCTTATACGCGCAGCGGTAGACGTGCCAAGGGGGCCATGTGCATGAAATCCGCTGGGCCTTGTGCTGTTACTGCGTTCTGTCCCCTACTCTTCCGAGGTCGCCTTAACTGAAGCATTTCCTCACCCTCTCTCCGCGTTCGGGTGCTTGCTGACTGGTGGTTGATGATGTGTTTCCAGATTTGGCTCATTGTGGGTTCGAAGTTCGTGTCGTGTCACGGAGCATACACACCGACCTCAGCCGTGTCGACGCATCAGGGGTTCGGGAAGGCGGCGTAGAAGCATCGTGCGCCTCAAATATCGTATTTCTGGCTCTGAGTCCTTGTTCGGTTGCGGCTGACTTACATCGTACATACAGGCTTCTCCACGGACGTGTAATGGCTCTTATCGTATCGTCCATCGTACCACAATCGCCGTCGGTGGCTCACGTCCGTATGCGCGTGTCCCACAAGCCCACGTTACTCATCGATATGGACCAACAGCCTCATACATGCACCAACAACGGCACCCAACGGGGGTCCACATCCATACAGAATAAAGTACCATCCGATCGCCATCGGCCTTCATATATCGTATAATCGACTAGTACTCATATACATCGCACCGCCACGGGGCCTTCGCTGAGCTCCCGAATCTCATTTCCAACATTCGTTGGATCTCATCTGTGGATTCTTGTGCAAGACCGACCCAGCGTGGATGCTCGACATCACCTGCCCAATCTCATCTACGTCGTGCCCCCGTCTTTATCTCGCTTTTCTTCTTTTCCCGATGGAAGGACGGATCATCCGAGGCTTCGGTACCGGGACCTGGCCAGCGACCTTCCGGATGTACGTGCATGGAATAAAGGAACGATGCCATGGCGGACGGATGGAGTGGCTCACTGATCTCTATCGATCTCTTGGACCCGCGCGCCGCGTCGCGTCACTGCAGGCATCCGACTGTCCTCGGACTCTGTACTCGCTTATGGTGTTCCTTGGTCCGACCATGCGGAAGCGAAGACGAAGACGAAGACGACGCTTCGACTCGATGACGATAGGAGCTTGCGAAGGTGCCAGTGCTTCTGCGTCGTGTATTCGTTGTTCATGTACCTTGATCCCGCATCTCCACGCGCAATGCGTTCACAGCTCAATATACAATGCGTTCACAGTTTATATTGATATCGTCTTGCGATGCTTACCTTCCACATCTGGTAGGTGGCACCAGAAGCGCATCGAGCTCCCAACGGTCAAAATACTTCTTGAGCTTCCCAAGTACCTCTCGGCGAGTCGGTAAGAGGGCAGGGACTGGTCGGAGACTGCTCGTCAGCACAACTTCGGCTGAGTGGAATGCTCAGCAGGCTATACTTACATGTGTACAACATCCTACATTTAGAGCACCGGCCCGAGCGAAAATCGATGTCCCGCTACTAGGCGAAGCGCAGGCCTGATCAGTCTATGTTACTGTAGGCTCCTTGAATGGGATATGTCTCCTTCGCATTGAATGTGGGTTACGTACCGGTACTTGCCTTGCCATGTACAAAGCCAACTTTTCTGCTACAATTCTGAGGAGGGAGCGCTTGCTTGCCGGCAATTCCCGAGTACGATCCATCGACAATACCGCATAGGACAACCGGATCCATTGTTCCAACATCGGCGACTCTGCACGTTGACTGACCTCGAGACGACTTTCCAAGTTCTGTCCTCATATCTGCCCAGTAATTCAGTTTGTCATGCCCTGCTTGCGTTACACAACTCTAGCGTGATTTGATGGACCTACAGTACTTGCTATTCCACTGCTGGTATACCAACTTTCCACGTCACGGCAAGGCGAGATGCTAAAGCGAACGGGATACCCGATATGTCGGCAACTGTGCTCGTCGAGTAACTGGGAGGATGCTTATCAACGTGCCACGGCCATAGCTCTGCTCCTCCGACGAGTCCGAGACTCCGAGTTACTAGTTGTCGTCGGCTAGGACTGAATTCGGCCCCGGGTGTGGGATCCAGTTCGAGATACCCACTACGACTTCGTCTGACGCGAGCTACTGCATACTATGGCCGCTATGGATCACACGATGGGCGGGCGTGCTCCGTCGCGGGTACTCAGAGAGGCGTTTGATGATAATATGCCAGCCCAATACTCCCGGTTTGCTAAACAATGCAGGCGGTCTGTCGCGGGGATTATGCCCAACGCTCGTACTTCTAAACGGCGTCCATCTCTTGGAGGCTTTATGACATGTTGGTGCGCGGTGCGCCCATGGTTCATTGCCAATCATGAAAGGCTTCTTCGCCGCCATCGTCCGCCGCGCTTACTACCTCATTCAGTATGCTTTGCATAAAGTCCTGGCGTGTTCCGCCGACCAGACGTTCTCTCTCGCTCGCAGTTACCCCAAGAACAATGTCGCACGGCAAGCAGTTCACTCTCTACACCCACGCCGGCGGCACCAACGGCTGGTGCGTACCCCGTTGTCTCCCTATCGCTCTCCCACACCTTCAAGTTATCTGAGCTACGCATCGTCCTCGGCAGGAAGGTCGCCTTTGTCCTGGAAGAGCTCGGGCTCACGTACGAGTCCATCTACCTCGTCTTCGAGAAGGGCGAGCAGAAGGCCCCCGAGTTCACCAAGTACTGCCCGAACGGGCGCATCCCCGCGCTCATCGACCACCACAACGGCGACTTCGTGATCTGGGAGTCGGACGCGATAATGCTCTACCTCGTCGACCGCTACGACGCGGAGAAGAGGCTGTCCGTCGCGGACGAGAAGAACCGCTACTCGCTCATCCAGTGGCTCTTTTTCCAGGCGTCCGGCCAGGGGTGCGTCGCCGTCTCCTCCACCTCCGGGTCCATCTTCCTGCTTCATTCAGCTCTGACCGGACGCGGATGGTGCTATGTGCTGTGCCAGCCCTTACTTCGGCCAGGCGTTCTGGTTCCTGCGCCGCCATGAGGAGAAGGTGCCGAGCGCGGTCGAGCGGTACCAGAACGAGGTCCTGCGTGTGTTCTCCGTCCTCGACGGCGTGCTCGCCAGCTCGCCCTCTGGATACCTCGTCGGCGGGAAGCTGACCGTTGCCGACTTGTCGTTCGTCACCTGGAATCGGATCGCGCTCGCGTACCTCCTCAACGTCGGGGAGGGCATCGCGCCCGTCGATGTCGAGAAGGACTATCCCGCGTTCTATGCGTGAGTCCGACTGTATTACCCGCTGCTCCCGAATGCGGTAGCTATGGCTAATCCGATGCTTCTTGGTATTAGGTGGCACCAGAAGCTCATCGAGCTCCCGACGGTCAAGAGACTTCTTGAGCTCTCCAACTCGCTCTTGGCGAGTCAGTGAGTGGATAGGGACTAAGCGGAGGGCGCTCTGAATCGTCAGCACAAACGCGTCCGAGGTGAATGCTCAGCAGGTTATTCACGTATACAACATCCCAGAGAATGTAGCATGAGCGACATTCGGTACAATTGATGTCCCGCTACTAGGTGAAGCACAGGCCTGACCGGTCTATGTAGGCCAAGTGGGTATATAACCATCTATGCGCCTTCAACGCATTGAAAATAGGTTATCTCAGAGACGTACCGGTACTTGTGAAGTTGCCGCGATGCTAACTTTGCTCTGCGACGAATGTTTGCGGATGTGTTAGAACATCCCGTTCAATGTGTGATATCATTGGCACGCGCGATGTGTCCTAGTGGCAGTCCTCCAAACTGCCCCCCAGAGTCATATATCGGTCACCCCCCACCGCACGTGAATTATCCCAGTGCCACCTAGGAGTAACACTTTGTCGTCCATTTGCGCAGTCTGCCACCAGTGGCAGAGGCCAGACCAACCGGCGTTCCAGAACGCGATTTCTGACATGCTTGACGATAGTGCTCAGCCTGATGTAGTGCATGATAGCATAAAGTCAGACTTTCTACAGCCATGCGCAAGGGAGCATGCTGGCCGAAATCTAGATGCTGGACTTTCAGGTCTCCATAAAGATCGAAGTCGTTGACCCATGGCACTTCGACGGCGGGAATATCCATCGCCTTCACATCGCAGTCGGAGAATGAGGGGTCGTGGAGCGTGAGCACTTGACCCATGAATTCCCCCCCCCCCCTCGTATCGATCTTGACATGTACAAAACATTTGATCGTAAGGATGACGTCCAATTAGTCAAGGAAACTCCATACAACTAACTACTCACCTTCCACAGATGTAATCCATTCCGCATCGTCGGCTCTGCATCCTAAGTATCGCTCGACGTACTCGTCTGAAATGGGCGAGGAGCCGACCGCCAGCTCGACATACGTCACAGAGGCAGATCAGACCTTGCGTCCACAACTCGTCGGGCCATGACGCTACAGCAGCGGGAGACCTCGGGAGGATGCCGTTCGCGACGTCACGTTGCAGCATCCCAGTGCGTCGGGTGGCTGCGTCGGCGATTTGGAGGAATGATCCGGCATTGACCTCCTGGACGAGTTATTGATATTAGTAGGACGAGGAGTTGAGTACTTTGGCGATGCCGAGGGCGAGATCTACGGTGCTGACGATCTCGCCGAAGAAGCCGAAAGAGTGTGTGTGATGTGTAATCCAGTAGTAGGCAAGGAGGCCGAGTACTCGAAGTGCGAGAGAGCGACGGTGTCCGAGTCATAGGCACCTAGGCAAACCTACTTAGCAGAGCATCGAATTTGGCGGCAATGCCGTAACGAGCTTTATTCAAGGGAGGTGCACCGTACGCTGCAGAGTGGCACGAGTACGCATATCTAGAGACATAGCGTTCAGTGTCTTGCCTTCTTCTGTCCTAGCTCATTGCGAGGAACTTGGCACGCACCCTTCATGCAACCCTTGTTGACGACCACTTGATGATCACAGAGGCATTATCTGAGTCCTATTGTGAGACGGTCCACCGGATAGTATACACTACTGACCTCGGCACGCTCCTGCCAGTGGGCAAAGCTCCCATTGGTCACGGTGACTAGTAGTTCGATTGTCGAATGCGATGCCAGTTCATTCAAGGTTCTCAAGACGCACTGGTTACCAGTGCACGTTGAATTGAGTGGTCTATAAAGCACGCTGGCCTCCGTGGTCACTCTCTCAAGAGGGAGCTGTGTAGCCACCAATTCGACGAGGTAATACTACGCCGGCCGCTGGAGGCTGAGGTCAGAGGTCTTGACGCCCGCTGCGGCACGCGGAGGCATGATGCGAGCGTCAGGCTATCGACCCTCGGCTTGGACCACTTGCGTTTCAGATTGTGGAGTGGCGGGCTGGAGGGGCTATTGTGCTCAGGCGTCGGGACGGCGGGGACAATGAGCAGTTCGCTGGTGTGGTGTTTGGCCGGCTTTGGCCGTATGGGCGGCCACAGTGGCCAGCTATGATACCATCTGGGCTGCTTCTCCCGTCCTCCGCTCTCTCCTCACCTCACCCTGCACCTGCTCCTCTCAGGCCGCTCTGTTCTACACACCCAGCAGCCTCCCTCGAATGCCCCTCTGGAAACACTGCACGCAATGTCATCCTACAGCAGCACCAGTCTGAGCAGCTACGACCCCGCCAGCAGCGAATCCTCAGACCTCCCCTCCAGCCCCTCCACATCTCCCAGCACCTCTCCTCCATCTCCCATCGCACTCAAGAAGGCCCCCTCCTTCCCCCCAGGCCCCTCCTGCTCCCAATCTCATCCAGTCGCTGCACCCGGCCCCCAGCGCACACGTGCACTCACTCTTGACGTACGCCCCCAAGGTCTCGGCGTCGATCCCTCTTCGCTAGTCGGCAAGCAGCTCACTCGCGTCCGTCGCTCCCGCACCCACCCGTGCATCACCCTCCACTTCGCAGACAGCTCCGCGTTCCAGGTGCTCGTGGTAGGCTACGACCCGCACCATCGCGGCGTCCCCAAGGTGCTCGAGAGCGACTCGCCCATCCTCAACCCCCGCACCGCCCACGGCGTCGCCGACCTCCACCTCACCATCTCCCACGCCGCATCCATCACCCTCTCCGACAAGGCCTTCCAGGCGCGCTCTCGGTCTGGCTCTACTGCGTTCGGCAAGGCCGCGATGGCGAACGAGGACAGGTGGACCCAGCGCCATGCCGCGTTCGCGCTCAAGTTTGAGGAGGAGCAGGGCTGGCACTGTGTCTGGGCCACCATGGCCGAGTACGACGACAAGGACCGCGAGAGGTGTGTGTTCAGAAACTACGCCGACGTCTACCTCGACAAGCTCCAAGCCCAAGCCCCCAACCACATCCACGCCCACGCCCACGGCCATGCCAACGCTCACGTCAGTCCGCTGTCTGCCCCTACGCATCGCACGACGTACGCGCGTGCCCCGACGCCTGCTTCCCCGTCAGGCACTACACCTGCTTCTAGTCCGCAGAAGACCCCAGGCCACCATAAAGGGAAGCGGAAGAACTATCGAAAGAACAGGTCGACCTACGGCCAGCCTGGTAACGTCTCGCCCTCACCCATGCCCGGCGGCAGCACCAAGGCACGCTGGTGAGCGCGAGCATCGGCCGCTGTACCGTCGTAAGGACGGTCGGAGCGGGTCGCAAGGCAACAACGACTCACGGAGCAAGGAATGGAAACGCTAGGTGAGTGACTTGTCTCGCATGGCATGTGCTGGCCGCGGCTGATGCCGTACATTGACTTCGCCGCCCTCGCCAACTTCGAATCTCGCGCGTTCTCGTGTTTCGCCCCGTCACTCGTGGTGACCCGCTGCGTTCATTCCGTGATAAAGGGGGCTCGGAAGACGAAGCATATAATCGTGTTATAGAGAACGCAAAGTCACTAGTCTCTAAGTTTTACGTCACATCGCCGTCGCGCAAGTCGCCGCATCACCTCGCATTCTCCTCGTGCATCATCTCAGTCCTCTCTCGCGTACCCCCGCCGCTATCGTGCATCATCTCGCCTCGGTCTCTCACTGTACATCTCATCCCCCACTCAAACTCACTCCGCATCGCATGGAAGACGAGCCTGGACGGACTCTACGATTTCGATGTCGAATCTACTGTTGTTGTCGTGTATCTCTATACGTACGGAGTATCTCTAGCTGTCGCGCTGTTATCTGTTGTACCTACTCCAAGTCGAAGTCTCTCTCTCTGTACGCTGTACGATACGCTGTTGGACGAATGCTATCGCTCTGTTATTGACGTCTACCGCGACTTTGTGTGCATGTAGTTGCTGCCCGGTACCGGTGCCCGCTCATCACTCATGGTACGTGACTCTCTTCGTGTCTTGTCTCCTTCCTCGGAAATCTTGGGTGAACATATGCGTCCATATTCAGGACCCCCTCTCGCCAAGTTGTCATGTTACTGACGATGACTCCTGAATGCCGAGTGACGACGACGGACTTCCCCCGCACCAGTATAGTACTCTCACTCCCATTGGCAATCTGGCAACTTCGGACGTGCCCGATCGTTCGGTATCGAACCAAGGCAGGTCCCAAGTGGATGAACCTCCCTCCAAAGCTTCATCAATCATGACATACTTGCGCGAGCAGTTCCAGAATCCGCTCACTTGAACGTGAACAGGGGAAGCCGAAGGCGAGACTTGAGTTGGTCGCGATCGCGGACCTGCCAGGTCGATTGCATGTGCAAAAGGCACGCGAGGAAACTCTCGGACATCTCGCGTCCCGTTTAGTAACAGCGGATGCTGTGTGCGTACATACTACATACGCGATGCTCATGGTTATAGTAGTGGCCTCGCCATTCGTGAGTCCAGCTGTGCAGTGGCAGGAGGACAGCGTTCAACGGTGGCATACTGTTCAAGTGTTTCCGCGGACTCATATCAGGGCTGGTCGCAGATCCAGACGGGCCCCTCGGGCGAGCTCGAGTCCGTCATTGGTTCTTCATGTTCGGAACTCGTACTTGGCCCAACTAGGGCATAATGCATAGTAAGTATGTAGTCTGTCCCGTGGCTCTACCGTGACACCATCCGCACCCGGACTGCGCACTATCCCATTACCCGCGGACCCGGAGTGCTGTTGTCGCCGTACATACGCGAAGGACATCGATAATGATGATGTTAATGTATAGAATACTTCATCCCGGACGGCGGAAGATTTTTTGTGACTTGACTTTTGATCTGCAACCGTGGCCAATCTATCAGTATCATTGCGCGCATTCTATCAAGCAAAATGCCCGATCCAGTGCGCTGTGACGGTTGGGAAGTATGCAGGCAACTCACATGTGTAGTACTACGCATATATTGAATTCTAACTACTAGACTTGGTAAGTACGTACTCATTTAGGATGTACTCACTTAGCGAGCGTGTTCAACGACGTCCCCCGATTGCCGGTGATCTACGCTCAGTGGCTTCTCCTGATTCGATTATGTACTTCTGCGCCCGGGTAGATTGGTACTTCAGGGGCCCAGGCTCTTTCCGGTAGTAGACTAGACAAATTCGAATGTACCTGCTCGACCGTCGCACGTGGTGTGTGAACCCAGCCTGGGGATCATCCAATCAAATAATGCTACTTGCCTGTAACTCAATACCAGTACCTGTTCCGGACTTCCATGGCCAGGATAGCTTGCCCTCGAGAGTCGAGACTCTAGAAGGTCCCTACTAGAGGTCCCGGCTTGCCCGACCTGCAGCTGATGCGGACCCTTGGGGCATTCTTGCCTCTCCGGGACGGCCCAGCAGACTTCCCGCGACGCTTGGGTAAGGCTTGAGTGACACGCGGATGCTAAGCATGAGTAACTCGTGCCTGGTCACCCGTCTGGCCGGTTTGAAGGTTTGTCTTCTGCAACAGACCTTGAGCTTGTCCGGGTCCCATGTACCGTGTGTATCGGGCAACAGGAGTATGCTAGTAGGTGCCCCTGAACCGTCCGTTGAAGCGGGTGATGGGTGATTTAGACAGGTCAACTAAGGGGGTGCTGTACTGATTACCACATGTCAGCTATGCGCAGAAGCGACGCGAATAAGTACTGTATGTAGTGCCAGAGCATGTTAGATAATGTCTGTATTCACCAAACATGACATCACCTATTGTCGTATATTGAGAGATCGAGGTCAGAACGCGTAGCCGCAGAAACAGCAGGTTCGGAACTGACCTTGTCGTGACGACTAAGTAGCAGTACTAGTAAGTACTGTATCTGAGCTCCCCGCGATACATGCAGCAAGATCGATGGCACATCTGATCATGATATACCGTGTGCCGTTTCCCGACTGCGTTCTGCTTGACAAAATGCTGAATACAACCGACCAGGATGAAGGGGAAACGTGATACGTACTGTACAAGGTAGATTAAGTTCCCTGGCAGCTTCCGATTGCCAGCGAGCAAACCACGACGGCCAGTAACGATACACGGGTCCCGAAAGAGGTCAATGGAGAAGAACGGAGCGCTGAAACACGCATGGAGACAGGGCAAGTGACCCTGACTCTCGTGAACGTGGCAAACAAGAGCGGGGGCCGTGTCGCGGGCGATGATGCAGCAATACTGGGATGCGCATATGTAGCCGACATACGGAATGTTTGGATCGTCTTTCAACCAGGCGACGTCAACGTCAGTGAAGTTCCCACTCGGAGCGCACGAAAGGGAGGGATGAATGGTGTCAAGGCCATGATCCGCGACACATCGCGTTCCTGAAAATCTGCACGGTTGGGTAGGCCGTATACGCTGGAGGTCCTGTTGCGGCACCATTAGGTTCGCTGCAGTCATACGGAGGTGTTCGTGCGGTTAAGCTTGTACATGTACACGGTGGCGAACTGATCGGACTGAAAAAAAGTTCAACCAGATTTCGTTTGAAAATTTTGAGGTGTGTCACGGACCTTCATTCTCCCATTTGATACCATCGTGACCTTGATGTTGGACAGAAGCAAACTCCGACTTCATATGTTCCTCGAACAAACGACCGGCTGACATATGCATGTACGTCCAACGGAATGGCTTGGGCGCCTCTCCGCATGTGTATAACCGCACGGGCATGATCCGTTACGTCGCAACGAGTCGTTTCATTCTCCGTGCTCCGTTCCGCACTGCAGTCCGATCAGCAAGGAAGATGCACAACAATTCCACTACAGACGCATCGAGACATAATCAGGAGCTAGCAGCGTGGTCAAACATCAACCTTGTCAACTTTGAGGCGGTAATCGTGGCACTCACCCGGTGGCACTCGTGACTCTACCACAACGACGCCTGGTCTTCCCCAAAATAGGCCAGACCGTCCCAGAGATCCCAATGCACCCCGAGTCAGAGCGGGGAAGGCCTAGTCCGCAGGCATCGGGCGGCCGTAGCGAGTGGGAGCGGACGCCACAAAGAAGGCAGAATTAACACAACCCTGCATGCGTCATAACGCAACACCCTGGCCACCCTAGACACCCTAGAATGACGGTGTTAGCAGCGGGATTAGTAGCGCGCACGTGCGGTCGGACGTATCCAGGAAGCAGCACGCACATCCATTCCTCCCGCCTCACTAGCCTCGACTACCTCAACGGCTAGGCGAGAAACGAGCCCCGGGGCGCTCTGGCGATTGTCAAGCCGGGGCTTGACGCCTGTCTAGTATGTCAGACGCACATGTCGCCCGCGACGTTCTGCTGCTAGCTGCCGGCCCATAGCAGTCTTATGACGGGCGACGGTCGAATTACCGACCGAAGTCCGTCCCTGGTCCAGGGACACCCGACGCCCTCTGCGTGAGAGCAATGTCATTCCCGTTGATCCCGAGTACAGCGGAAGGCGGCGTGTGATCTGTGATATACGATACACGAGCCGCGATGTGCGCGGTCTGTGTCCTGGATGAGACTTCCTGATGGGTCGAGTCTAGTTTGAGTCCCGAGGGCCCGCGGAACATGCAAAACACAGCGGGCAAGCGAGGGGTGTCGAGACGAGACGCGTTTGAACAAGGGTCACAGTTCAGCGGAAAGGCAGAAGCATGCACACTATGGTTCCCGACACGGGCGCTCGGGGAGGAGTGTGGTTGCCGACTACCAGATGTTGTTTTCTGCAACAACAAGTAGTAGGTGCACGATGCACATACGTACGGGGAACACTGCTCATCCTTCTCGCGTCAGCACGGGCTCTTTCGGGATGACCAATACGGGGCGCATTGTCGGGCGCAATCGAAGCCGGCGGCGGGAGTGCGAAAGTGAGTGCGGAGCAAAAGTTAGAGGAGCGTCGAACGGCGGGCGGGGCGCCCTGGGACAGGGTCGTGGGCGTCCGCGTTCAGGTTATGGTACAATGGACCCATTCTTTGAACCATGAGGAGGGGTAGTGCTGCGCGCTCCGGCGCGCCTGCACAGGCCGACATATTATGTGACATTGATTTTCGAGCGTGGGTGGAATGCGCGCCAAGAACAGGCGCGATGTCGTGAGGGCCATTCCGGGAAACACGGGCTCTTTTCTTGCGGATGGGAGAGACGATCACAACGTTACGCAACCGTCAAACACGGGTGGAAGGTGGGGGTATACAAACGGGTCCGGAGCACAGCGTTCCCGACGTCGTATTTGCACGAGGGGAGAAGAACTACCCCCGGATGGAGCGGAGTTGCGAACGTACCGACGAGAAGATCAGGCAGCATGTTGCGCTTGGTGGGGGGATGGTCGAGGATGTTAGACTGGCAGTCGAGACGCTACTCGGCTCCGCCAGGATTCCATCGACGGCTAGCAGACGGCGGGTCGGCGTGTTGACTCAATGCTGTGCCCGGTCGTCGAGGACCAATTCGATCTGGTTCTGCAGTCGACTGAAGGTTCGTCTGCAGGGTGTGTATGATTGATATCCACCCACTCGACTCCGACGCTTTGACGTTGCACTGAAGGTCCGATGTGTAGAGTCGAATTACGAGCCGAGATGCACGACCGAATACGGAGGGACGAAGCGCCTTGGGTACTCCTGTGTGCAAAATGTACCAGAACGAGTCTGTCAAGCATTGGATTATCAGGCGATGTACTTGGCATGTCATGGAATGAACTTCCACCTAGTTTGCGACGTTCAAGCGGTTGGTCACTGACTACGGGCGCAGATATCCAACCACATCGAACCATAAGTCTTTGATCAAGGGGATTTGTTAATACACAAGCATCCGCTGGGGACTTCGGTACAGACACCTGCACAGATCGCGTTGCAACAGCAGTAGCTGCAAGGCGCAATCTTAGTCAAGGCAATTGAAAGTCCGTCATGCTATATGACAGGCACAGTATCAACGTTAAGATGTTGGCGTTTTGACATATCCAACTGGATAGACTTACGGGGAGCATAATAGCGATGCTGCGTTGATTGCACCTCGCAAGCTGATCATCCCGACAGGGCGCCCCGACGATCCTGGTCGAATGCTCGTTCCGTGCACCCAGGATCGCTAGGAAAATTGCGGCAAAATGCCAGAGACACTTCTGGACGACAGTTGGACGCCAGGGACCGATCGCAGTCAACTTTTCCGGTGCGGAGATTTTGCAAATGATGCATGTATGCGTCTGCACAGTGAAGGCCTGTGCGAGCGGCCGGAGCCCCTCCTGCACCTCCTGACGAAGTGCGCACATACAGCGAAGGACTAAACACATGCCGTCAAGCCGCTGACGACCGCTGCGTCACGGCATAGGATGGGTGGAAATCCACGTAGATGTGGATGACCGCCCCAGGATAGATCGTGGGGGCACCGCTCCAGGAGAAGGGTTCTCCTGCTAGATGGGGCAGGAGACGGGACACTAGAAGTCGGAAGCACGCGAATACACGGCCTTGAAATTTGTTGTGCGGAAAGACCCCTGTGATTTGGGTTAGTCATGATACGACTCCCGAACCTCAACCACAGCTTCTGACCCTACAACCTCGATCGGGGTGGCCAGGACAAGCCGACAGAATGCTAAGGGCAGAATTGCATCGATCCTCTAAAAGGGATGTACAATCAGGGAGCCACGGCGAGACGCGATGCCACAAAGTTCAGATGGACGAGAAGGGTCCAGATCTGAGGTTGACAAGGGTCCATTTTCTCGCACGACGCGAGGAGAGGAGTGTACGTACGCACTGCGCGACTGGAGCCAAGTTTCAACTCCACGCTACTCCGCTAAGGTCTTCGCTGGACATCTAGGCGCGGCGCGGCGAATTGCGATCGTGCGGGCCGCAGGATCTTGGCCTTAAGTCAGTTTGGCGAGCCCGGTGCGTAATAGTGGGGACAGGTCTGTCAGGCAATGCTTCCGTGCTACGAGAATGGGTTAGCGTCAGCGGCTTGGACGCACAGCCTGCGAGCGGGATATCAATAGCATCTCGTGGGAGCGTCTTAAGGTTGCAATAGCAATAGGACGCAGAACCACGGCTCTGATCAGGAGTCGTGCTGCCGGAGGGTTTCCGCGATTCCGAAATGTGGGCGGAAGAGGGATTGAATTCGAAGCTGCTCACCGTCGTCCGCAAGTGGGGGAGAGTGACGGCATCGCCCGCGCAGCAGACTAGAATGCAGAATCCTGGTGACATGCTCAGTTGGTGACAAGAACACGACGTGGGCACGAGCGATACCTTAAAGAAAAACACGTCTTTCTAGGCCAAACAGGGAGTATTGTCTCCCAGTGCCTGTTCGGAAGACCGAGGCGATTCTGAGATGAGATTGTTCATGCCGAAGGGGGGTAATCAAAGGTGCTGAGCGGAAGGAGCCAACATCTCGCGATAGAGTCAGATATCCGCAGCGAAAAGAGCATTCAGCATCATCTCGTGCTGATTCAGTAGTGGGCGTTGCACGGTCATTCTGTCCACGAAATGAACTTCGGCGCGATATCGGCGCAATCAAGGCAGGGTAGGAGACCGCCATGCGCAGGTTTGCGGTGAGGGCACGGCCGAGAGAGAGAGGGAAGGCCGACCTGGAAGCGGGCACGGGGTTTGTGAAGGCTTGCAAATAGGGTGATTTACTTAGTCAACATGCGCTCCGACAGAGTCGGTGACTCGACGACGGTGAGCAGATATCGAAAGCTGGGTGAGCGTCGAGAGTGAGGACACTGCGGACTGACCCCAGCGAGGTGAGAGGAGATCGCGATAACGATTGTACTAGCACCGACAGGCGAGGCGGGGTTCGTGGATCGTGGTATTCATTCTGACGATCAGCTTCGCTTGCCGAGTCTTGGAAGTTGGCGTTCGCGTGTGCAAACAGAGCCCAAGAAAGAGAAAGAATTTGAGAAGACCGGGAATGAGGCCGAGGAAGAGGGACAAGCAGCTTCTCGTCCAGGACGACCTCAGCCTGTACGCCGTCGTGGCACCCCGCACACGCGACTCGCTGACGCCCGTACCCGTCGCCCGCGGGCGCCTGTGCCTCTCGCTGCTCTCCCATGTCCTCTCGTCCGTCCCCGACCCGGGTCTCCTTTGCCTCCGTCACCCAGAACAACCTCGGTCTGTCTGCGAGCTCTCTGCGGCCCCCATCGCACTCATACTTGGCCTAGGCACCGTCCGGAAGCTCAACTCTGTCCTCTTCCCCATCAAGTACAGCGAGAAGTTCTATAGCGACATCGTCCAGCCCAATGTGGAGGACTTCTGTCAGCTGAGTGCGTGTGATTGTCCCCGCGGACCGTATAGCCCCTCTCTCACCAAGCTCCTAAAGTCTACTACAATGACATCCCCATCGGGACCATGTGCTGCAGACTGGAGGTGAAGGACGATGGCGCGAAGCTCTATCTCATGACCCTGGGGGTGCTTGCAGTGAGTGAACCATCGTATATCGGAAATCTCGCCTATGCCGATGTCCATGTCGTAGCCGTATCGCTCGAGGGGTGTTGGATCACAAAGTCTGCAACATCTCATCGACGCGGCTACTGCACACGCGAAGCCAAAGATCACCGCGATCTATCTTCATGTACAGGTCTCAAATGGTGATGCAAAACGCTTCTACGAACGCCACGGGTTCAAGGAGATTGGTGTCTTCGAAAATTACTACAAGAAAATCGAGCCGCACGATGCGTCAATCCTGCAACGAGACATTGAGTCACCCAAGACTGTTGAGGGCAAGTAATAGATAGGATGGGATCGCTCGAGATTCTGGTAAGATACATTTGTTGCGAGTCTACGCAAACTACAGATCAGGCTCACATCTACCTGGCCGTGCAGTACAGTCCGTGTCAGCTATACTTTTACAATGCTTATATCAATACACGTAAAACAGAAATGGCGCATAACATAAGTCAAGACGCGAGGATGTAGGCTAAGTCTTCGTGCCGTATTAGGGGGTGTAGTTTCTGCACAATTGCGGTTAGCCACCAACGCCGCCACAGCACACAAACGAGGTTCGAAGACGTACAGAGCGGCGGGGATCCGGTCCTCAAGTCTCACGAATTGCTGTCGTCGATGCCACACCGCTTCACGAGCTGGCCCGGCCGTAAGCACACGGAAGGAGGTAGAACCCGACTGTGGCGTACCTGGTGTCTCTTCAGTGCGTCCTTCCTCGTGAACGTCTTCCCACAACCGCCGTTGCAGAAGAACGGCTTCTCACCCGTGTGCGTGTCGCGGTGGCGCTTGAGGTCGTGCTGGCGGTTGAACGACAGCGCGCACAAGTCGCACGCGAACGGACGCGGGGGAGAAGCGGGGTACTGCGAGCTGCTGACCTGCTGAGGGTATGCCGCCTGCGACGCATACTGTGCGGTTGCCATGTTAGACATCGCAGGAGAATGCTGCGGAGATGACGACAGTGGCGTTCCGTACTGGTGTCCCATCGACTGGGCCTGCGGGTACGGGTGCGTGGGGGAGTGCGGGAGCGCGTGCGAGGAGTGCGAATGCGAGTACGAGTGCGAGTGCGAGCGTGGCGCGACCGGACTCGGAGTGCCATCGACGCCGTACGCGCCGTACTGGGACATGGATATGGACGAACGCCGGTCCGATGTCGGGAGGTGTGAGTAATGCATCTGAGCGTCACCGAGCTGATACTGCACTGCTATCGCCTGCGCCTGGGCAGACATGGTGTCGTACGCGGGCATGGACTGGGGAGGGTGACTTGTGGCGCGAAGCGAAGGGTGGTGCTGGTAGGGGGAGGAGGAGTAGTGGTCCTGCGTAGCGTAGCCAGCGGGATATGGACTGCTGCCAGACCACTGTGAGGCGAGAGCGACGTTCGCGCTCTGGGGGTACGGTTGGGCATGACGGTCCGACATTGGAGGCAGCGAGGCTTGTGAGGATAGGAGAGTGATCCCCATTCATATGTACTCGCGCGCAGACGCTGGCCCGCCCCCGTAATAGAGGGGCGGCTGAGTTTTCTCAGGCACAATCTCACTGCCACAAAGGTAGCGGATTCAGAGCTGGAGTGTAAAGCACGGGCGTCGTGACAGGGAGGCCCGAAATATTACGAGGCAAAACTAGTAAAGTGCAATAACACTGATCTGTCATAGGGTGAATGATGCCGTGCCAACGGGGGTCACTAAATACAGTTAGCGTGCAGACCGGAGTCTGGATAATTACACAACGGCTTGTGGACGAGCGAGACGCAGAAAAATACACCGTGCAAATGTCCTCAATCTAGCCATATTCCGGTGTCCGGCTCGCCCGATCATCCTGAACCCAGTCCGCTAGGAACGCACGATCACGACGAACCGGACGTCCGAAACGCTCCCACTCCCCGCAGTCTGCGCACGGTCCGGCCTGCTCAAAATCACTCATCACGACATATGTTCCAAGCCACAGAAAACATGAACATCGTGTCTACTCACCTCCGCTTCTCTTCCTGAATATCAAATATCAGTATCGATGCCTACAGATTGGCAGCGCCCGATCGCGCAGTCGCTCTCCTGACAGCTACTGCCCCCTCTTTCATCATGCTCATTCATCGGGGACGTCGTGTGATAGCGTGTAGATGTTCACAAACCACCCCTCCAGATTCGGTTTGCCAGATTCGCATTCACCGCTGTACCCCAAGGTTGTGCGGAGATGTGCACTACGACAGAAGCCTAGATTTCCGCACCCTCCGAACCCTCGTCATGATTATTCATCGCGCCGCGCAAGCAAGGCTTCTTCGCAAGAATCCTTGTGCGCTGAAGCTAGCATTCAGAGTTATGATCGGTCTGCACACGAAACGCCCTCGTCGCGCCCTGTTCCAGGTGTACGTACGCGTCTAAATTACGGCACGAAGGCCTTTTGATCGTTGTGTCGTCGTTGCCGCCACCATGCCTGCCGTGGCGTCGATGACGCCCAGCCCGGTCTCGCGCACGACGAGCAGCGTCGAGCAACATATTGGTACGATGTGCCGCCGCCGACCCGTCCATTGAATGGATTGACAGTGACATCACAAGTGTTGCGACCACATCCCGCCTGGGACTCAGAGGAGGAGCTAGAATATCAGCCCATACAGGGTCTCTGTGGGCGGGTGCAGGTGAGCGTCAGATCACGCAGCTACAGAGGGGGTCGGAGTATTCATGAAATGCATTTCGAACGGAGGCATGCATGAGCCGCCTGAACTATGAAGTGGACAATCAACCATGTCGGCAACTTCAGAGCATCTGTATTTTCGCTCGCCATCTTTGAAGAGTCAAGAGCAGGGTTTATTGCGGGCAGTAATGTTTCTCGCTCAAAGGGGCATGGCGGTACCAAGACGGGCAGGCGACATTCCCGACCCATGATCGCAAGGGGATGGAATAATTCTCCCGTTTCGAGGCGGAGAAGCTCAAAAAACCTGCGCAGTCGATCACTTTTTATGAGATCCTTGCCCGTCCATCGTATCTCTGATTGAACGAGCATGATGAATGGTCCTGTAAATTTAATTTAGGGGTTGGGCACCAGGAGGAAGGAGTCTGACGGAGAATGGCTTGTGGCATACTCGAGTAGCGGGAAGAAGAATTTGTTGAAATACTAAAACTAGACCATTTGACGGATCTCTGCCCGGGCGTCCTGTGCAGTCGGAGTAACGAGTCGAGTCGGAGAGCACCGCAGTGAGAGTTTGCGATGAGCGCTTGAGCTGGTATACACGCTGCCAGATTAGGCAAGAGCGCCCTGATTCGGGTTTGGGCGAGGAGGTTGAGGTCACCCGCGCACTTTCTCCCAAGACTCCCACCATCGCTGCAGCGCCCCCAACAATCGCCGTCCTGAACCCTTATCCGACATAGTGCTGACGTGTGCCAGAATATTCTGCCTTCCGTTGCGCTGCAGTTGTATGTTTCTGAATGTTTCAAGCCTGCTCCGAAGCCGCAACATCATGCCCAAACGTTCTCTTGCGTCAGCTTCGACTTCGGCTTCACCGAGCCCTCGAAAGAAGAAAGCTAAACATGCATCTGCCGCAGGTCAGTCTAGGCTTGATACCTTTTTCGGCGCGTCGGCCGCGCGCCCTCCAGCGAAGCCAGATGCCGATCGCACCGTTGGACCGTCCGGATTGCGACCCGCCACATCTGCCCCTGCTCTAGACAAGGGAAAACATGCACAGCTTCCCTTGACTCAGACCGACGAAGAGCTGGCCTGGGCCCTTGCGACTGCGGATGGCCTTGACCTCCAGGCGCTCCGACAGCTAGAGTCTCGCGAATCCAGTATGGTAGCGTCGGCGTCTACTCCCACTCATCCTGAGGTGATAGACGTCGACGCCCTCGGCGACGGCGATGCTCACAAACCTGGGGGTTCTTCCATACCGATTACGTACTTAGTCCCTTCACCGCCTCCGCCGCCCATCGTAACCAGCTCATCAACTACGCCTCGTTTGTCGGCTCGCTTCCAAGGTACCACAATTGGCAATGCGACGCCTCTGGAGACTCCGGTGTACGACCCCCTGGATGTCGATCCCCCAACGTACGATCCGGCCTGTACAGGGTGGTCATCCAACGCACCTGTGCCCTACTCGTTCCTGGCCCACACCCTGGCGACGCTATCTGGGACGCGGTCGCGCATCGCTAAGCTGGACACGTTGACAAATGCATTGCGCACTATCTGCCGACAGCACTCTCCATCCCTGCTTCCGGCATTGTATCTGGTGTCGAACTCTCTGTCGCCGCCGTATTCGCCTATTGAAATGGGCCTGGGACCGTCTATTATCTCCAAGGCTATCCAGCACGTATCCGGACTAAGCTCTGTTGCCCTGAAGCGCCTGTATAACCAGACCGGCGACCCAGGTAAGCTCTAGGCATTTTCCGGTGGGCGACAGCTGACCCAGCTCTGCACTGCAGGGGATGTAGCGTTTGAAGCTAAATCGAACGTTCGGACACTCATCCCGCACCCACCCTTGCTCATCACCGGGGTATATGATTCTCTGTTGAAAATTGCCCTTGCCAAAGGCGCAGGCGCCGCTAAGACCAAACAAGCTGTCGTCGAGAAGCTCCTCGTTGCCGCACGAGGTGAGGAAACGCGCTTCCTCGTTCGCACCCTGGGGCAGAACCTGCGGGTCGGAGCTGTCAAGACTTCTCTCGCAGCACTGGCGAGAGCCATGGTTCTCACCCCGCCAGCGACGGTATCCGCACCAATCCCAGAAGATTCGCCCTTCCGTGTTAGTGCAGAGACCCTCGCGGCAGTTAAACCCCTCAATCCGAAGAAGAAGGTTCCCGACGAAGCCCGCGACGCACTGAACGAGGTGTACCTCCGCGCGGAGAGTCTGTTAAAGCGGGTTTATGTCCAGCATCCTAACTACAATCACATCGTAAAGGCGCTCCTCGACGACGGCCTTGACGGCCTTGCAGAACAGCTCCCGCTCACTATCGGTGAGTGTCGCGTAGTCGTCGTCCCTCGGCCATGGATTGGTGTTTCATATCTAACATAATCCTTCAGGCGTGCCGTTGCTTCCCACATTAGGTTCACCAACGCGTTCCCTGGACGAGATCTACGATCGGCTCGGCCTTCTGCCGTTCACCGCTGAGTTCAAGTACGACGGTCAGCGCGCGCAGATCCACGCGTCCAGGGATCAGACTAAGCCGCCATTCGTCAGAATCTTTTCCCGGCATCTCGAAGACATGACAGACAAGGTATATGCGACAGATTCTCCTCCGTCACCTGACGTGATTGTTTTTTTTTGCTGACTGGGAGACTGAACCACATGCAGTATCCCGACGTTGTCTCACTAGTACATGATATTCTCGAGTCTTCCCCGCAGACAGAATCATTTATCATGGACGCAGAAGTCGTTGCCATCGATCCGAACTCTGGTGCTTTGAAGACGTTTCAGGAGCTGTCAAATCGCGCCCGCAAAGACGTCAAGCTCGACGAGGTCAAGGTCTCTGTCTGCGTATTCGCTTTCGACATCATGTTCCTCGACGGTCAGGTGGGCTTCGGCGTCTCCTGGTGTACGTGATCGTGTCCATCTCATATGAGATTTGTGGGCGACAATAGATACTGCTAGAACGACCGTTCCGTGAGCGCCGGGCGCTGCTTCGCGCTCGCTTTCCTCCGTGCACCCCACTCCAACAGGGAGCGGCACGCTTCGACCACGTCAAGAGCGTCGAAAGTGAGGAGGGACGCGAGGCAGTGGAGGAGTTCTGGCAAACCGCCGTCAACAGCTCCAGCGAGGGGCTCATGGTGAAGGTTTGTGGACCAAGGAGACACTCTTGCTATTGTCGTCCGAGCCGCTGACGAAACGTAAATTTTCCGTCGCACGGCCGCACCGCACGACCACATCGCAGCTCCTTGATAGTGGTGAGGTTTTGGAAGAACCTAACCAGAAGAAAGACAAACCGCGTCGCAAGCCCCTACCTGCCACATACGAACCAGGTCCGTTTCCATCTCTCTCTAAGCCCGCTCCCACGTCTACCTTCGAGTCCGCGGCCATTCGCTGCACAGTCGGAACTAATTGGTGCACTTTTGACGCGTTATTCAGATAAACGGACATCCGCATGGCTCAAGCTTAAGAAGGACTATGTTGTTGGCCTGGGTGACAGTCTTGATCTGGTTCCCGTGGGTGCGTGGCATGGCAACGGCAGGAAGGCCCAGTGGTGGAGCCCGATCCTGCTCGCTGTATGGGATCCAGACGAGGAGAAGCTCGTGGCAGTGTGCAAATGCATGTCAGGTATGTCGGCGAATCCCGTATGGCCTAGTTTCGGTGAATGGGTGATTGAAGGGCCGTGAACCAGGTTTTTCCGACGCATTTTACAAGGTGCGCGCACACGATGCGGTTTCTTTGTCAGTCCTTCTGCCGTCCGTCAGCGCTGACCGCAGAGGCTTCTGCCGGGTTGCACGGTGCACCGCAGAGCTTGCGAGAGCGATACCCCGAAAATTCAGACACCTGTTCTTCGCAGCCCATGTGGCAGCCGGAGTGCGACACTGGAGGTGGGCGGTTCGGGTCTACGTTGCCGCCGAGAGCACGCTTTACTCACTGCTTCTCGCCGATGCACACCGTAGGGCTTAGACCGGAGGTATATTTTAAACCGCAAGAGGTGTGGGAGATACGGGGGGCCGAGTACGTGAAGCGTGTGTGTACCGTGGCCTCATCTCATCGGCCCACAGCATCACGATCAGTCCGGTGTCCGTTGCAGCTCTTGGGCTCGTTTCGCAGACCAGAGGCCTCAGCCTTCGTTTTCCGCGGTTCATATCGGTCCGTGACGACAAGGGCGTGGAGAACGCGAGCACGCCTGAGTTTCTCGCCACCATGTACCGCACTCAACAGGCCGCGGGGAAGGACCAGACCGGTGCGGATGAGGGAGAACTCGTAGACGTCGAAATTGAAGATGGTGATGGAGATGAGGACCTGGAGGGGTCAGAGGGAGGGTAGAGACGGGCCACGGGTCTTATGAGAGTTTGTGGCGTCGACCTCGCTGCCGCGAGTGTTCACCTACGGACCGACAACCGTGACCGTGGCCACTGGCCACTGGCACGTCCCCGAACCCTTTCAGCGGTTACAGCTTCCTTAATGGGAGGCGCTTCACTGGGAGAGATCTCTGATGGCCGAGGAAGACCGAAGTCTAGATCCTTGTACTTATCTAATCTGATAAGGCGAGTGCTTCCCGACCTGAACCTTCCGAGTTACTCCTTCTCTCATACAACCACCATCTCTTCGTTCGCTATGTGGTCGTTGCCTTTTCGCCTCGTACTTGCGCTGTGTGCCATCGTATGCGTAACAACAGTCGTGAATTCCATTGAGACAGTCGAGGAGGCAGGTGGGTTGACGTGTTCTAGCCTAGCGGCAGTTCAGCAACTTCTCACACCCTTCTAGCGGTGCTTGCGCGGGAACTGGTCAAGGGTGCAGCAATTGGGACCATGGCCACCGTCTATCCAGCAAGTCACGCAACTCTTGCAGGTACGGGTGCCCGAGTACTGATCGCGATCCTCGTAACGAGACATCCGCTCTGCCCCTGAAGGTGAACCGTTTTCGCTGCAAGAGTATTACGCCAGGCACGTCCATCTAGTCCTAACCCACGAGGGACCACTGCGTACTTGACTAACTTGGGCTCTATCTCCCTCATCCCAGCTGCCATGCGAACGGCTCCCTGACGCTCCTGTTCCTGCCTATTTCTCGCCATAGTCAGAACGTCCTCCTATCGCCCGGCCGTTCTGCCTCGATCTCCGTCGGGAGCGATCACCCGTCCGCTAGCAAGCCCCGCGTCTCGCTGATAGGAAACGTCACACTGTTCCCGGTCGTCGAGCACACCCCGGAACATAACACGATACAGGAGTGCTACCTGGCCAAGCATCCGGACGCGCGGTGGTGGCTGCCTGGCCCGAGGGAGCCTCATACGGTCCGTGGTCTATGTCTCGTCGTCGTAACGACGCACCGCTGACCACATTTTTGCCCCGAAAAGGTCTACTGGGCGCGGTTCGATCCCCACGTATGTTGTTACCTGCACTAACTAACCTAGGGTCAACTGACGCGTACTGCATCGGTCCTATTCTCAGTCCGTCTATTACGTGGGCGGGTTCGGAGACAAGCACTTCATAGGGTACATCCCTATAGAGAAGTTCCAGGCCGCTCTGCCTGCTGATTACGGAGAAGATGTCGCCATCGGCGGACGGCTGCTCGTCAACCAGTCGTGAAGGAAGAAAGGTGAAGGCCTCGCAGCGCCCGCCGCACTGTGTCAACGTGCGAGGGCCATGTTCACGGCTTCAACGGTCACCGGTCTCCACATGAATATGTATAATGAAAGAGGTCATTCTGTACATATGATGATCGTATCCTTTGGGCGACCATGCAATGAAATGTCACCAACAAATCGATCCCATATCGAATCCGTTTATGAGCGTTACCATTGGATCTCAGGCGCATGAGATGCATTGTGCAATGGAATGATACATATCAAGTCGCTTCCCTCCTGTACGTATGAGACCTCAGAGTCAGCGATATTCAGGTACACGACATCGTCATTTGAGTAGCTATAGACATGCGGCAGCCATCAAAGCTGCCCTGGAACGTAGGCGATACCCAACTGGGAGAGTTGGGATGAGCTCACGCGCATCGCATTGAGGAGCCTGCTGTCATACCAGCAACAACCCCTGGCGCGGTGCCTCGTGTTTACGGATGCAGTCCCCGCCAGAAGACCTCTCGCAGCGCCAGTTATGACGGCGGGCCGCAATATATCAATCAGCACGTCCGTGAATGACATTCCAATTCCATCATAGGGTTTGGCCCTCCAAGCCGCGCAGCGATCGCATCCTGAGCTTCTCAGGCTAACATTGACCTCTACATTCCGAACAAATGGCGCACAACGAGGCGACTACGCAGAACCTGCGGTCGTAGGGTCTATAGTAGCTGATAGTACAAACCCCATCCGACTGTGACGTCCCTACTGCCACATTGACATGTTTACGAGTAGGATATCCTTCTGAGCGCGAATGGAATTTCTGGCCTCCGCATCTATCGCGCGCGCCGAATCAAACATGTCTTCGATCGCTCGCCCGAGGGTGCCGTCCCGCAATATGTCCTGCCACCCTGCATCCCTATCTACCTCGCTCGACTGCTTCTGGACAAACGCGTAGCTATTGAGAAGCTCGCATTTTAGAATGAGCATCCAGGCGACCGAGGCCGAACCGGACTTGCTGGGACGCGCTAGGAGGGCTAGGACGTCGGATGACGGGATGGTTGGGTGTTTCCGTGCGACCGAAGGAGCGCCGCCGGCGCCCGCGTCCTGTGCTGCCGCTGGTGGTGCAGAATGTTGAGCGGACGACCCAGATGTCCCCTCCATGTCCATACTTGCGTCCACACCCCCTGCGGCCGAGTCTTCTGTGCTCGTGCGTGTTCGGCGACGAGGCTGTGCACGCGCACGGGCTTGCGGTTGCGGCCGTGGTCTACCGCTGGCTGGCTGTGGTCCTCCGAGTGCGTGTCTGCATAACATAACCTTGAACTGCGTGACTGTCCGGGTATCGGGTAACCATGCGAAAAGGTAGGAGAGCGTGTCGATAGACAGCGATGAAACACGATTGGAGACAGCATTCAGGAACATGGGAAAGTCGAGGAGGGTCGTTGACGCCAGGTTGATGAGCTGCAGAGCGAGAGAAGAGGATGGGACAGGACGGGCGCATTAGTGACGTCGTGCAGACAGGTGCAACGGGGCGAGATCGCGCAGGGATATGCACTTACGAGAGCGAGGAGTCGGACGCCCAGCGATCGCTGCGACTCGCCATCTTGTTCTAGTGCGTGGAATGCGACATCTAACGGCATCTCCACGTCCCAACGCGGGGTGTTCTTCGCCCGGGAGGGAGGGATCTGCTGCAAGAGCAGATTGGAGTAACAAACTAGGCGTAGTAGTTACGTATGAATGTGGACGCCACGAAGGAATCGGGGAATCGGAAGCGCACACATACCTTGTCCAGTGCGTTCCATGGTCGCCTCGTTGCTCTCGAACAGCGTCAGCATCCAGTCGAGCACGCTCCAGGCGTGGTCGCTGACAGGCGCGGGCGTGTCGCCGTCTTGGCCATCCCAAGGGTCGTCATCGTCGTTGTGCGTCCGTGTTGACCGACGGCTTCTCGCCTTCCTTGGGCTGGACGTCACGTCACCATCGCCGCGCTGGATGAATCCTTCTCTGAGGATTTCCCAACAACACCGAGCATTTCGGACCCGCAGTGCCTGCTTTCCAATATGCGGTAAGAAGTCTTGGTCCACGCGGTCGTTGGCAAGCATCCTGGGATCTTCCGGGAAGCTCGGCAAGCCACTGGCCAAAGACTCCGGAGTGTTGGTGCGCGAGAATTTCCGGAGCAAATCTTGTGCTGCGGCTGTCGCTTTTGGAGTGGGAGCAAGGGATGACTGATGTCGTCGAGAGAGCAGTTTACTAGGACTACCAGGCTCTTGATTGAGAACTTCTTCCTCCGCTTGCTCTTCGAAAGAGGACGGCGGATATAAGGCGATGTAGATAAGTTGGCGTATGTGGGCACTAGAACCAGCAAAGAATAGAGAAAGAATTAATATATGTACATGCCCGTACCACGACACAGAAGCCCTAACACCACATCTCGGAGTACTGTGTTGCGGTATGGCAGTGTTGACCCGCAACACAACTTTATAAAACAGATGGTGTCTGCAGACTGTGGAACACAAGCTCGCTGTTTGACATTTCCGACGGACTTGCCTCCCAGTTGGATACAGACAGTCTCGGTGATCAACGCGCGGGGATGCTCTCTGGTTTCTGAGAGGTGTATTCATGCCTCTCACCAGTGATAACGAGGTACTCGGCTACCTCGAATACGCCTCTGGTCCGCGTACATCACCGTTCCCCAACCAGACTTGACTGAGACCACAGAAACTCACGGGAAGGGCTTGTATTTCCGCGACCGTATCTCGTCGAGCACCGCGATTGCCGCCTCGTATTGTCCTTCGTCGAAGCAATCATCCGCCAGACTCCGCTGGTAAGCAGTCAGATCGCGTTCCGTCGAGGTTGTCGACGCGCCATATGCGATCGCCATTCTTCCCATTCGCGTTCCGACAGTGCTGGTATCGTTGTCGAGTCGAGAAGAGGGATAAATGAACAAGGTTTCAGAAGAGTGACGGCGGGAACAGAGCGGCCACGCGCGTCCTACTTGGGTGGCTACAGTCACATCAAACACGTACAGTCACAGTGTCGCATGTATCGTGAAACGCGTCGCGACGCGTACCCTCCCCCTCCCACGAAAAATAAAGTTGGGTTTCGACCAAGGACACAGACTGTGTACATTAATGCACTGTACGTAGAACCACAGAATAGAGGAAGACTACTAAACAACACTAGGATATACTGACCATACACATGCAGAGGACGCCAACGAGAAGAGCTAAAGCACAACAATCAAGAACAGCAAGATGACAAAGAGGGGGGACAATCGTATGGAGAGCAGGGTCGGGGAAGAGGTTCTCAAGAGGACGTGTTGTTCAACTTAGTGTAATCCTTGAAGGGGATCGTCGTCGACACCGGCAACGGGGGGTTCGAGCTCGATCCTCCCCTTCCCCCTCCCCCTCCCCTATGATTCGGGTGCCGTTCGTTGGGATGGTACGTTCCAAGCTCCTTGGAGATCTCGCCCTGCGAGCGAGATCCGTCGCACCAGCAGCACTTGCAGGCCGGCTTCCCCATATTCCTCCGTTTCTTCGGCTGTCCGTCCAAGATCCACTTCAGATGCAGGCAGAACTCCATGGGAGACCGGAATTGAGCTACAAAGCGAGAACCTATTTCGCGAAGATAGCGTATGAGCGACGATATATATTGATGTCAGGGATCGAATCCGTAGCTCACCATATAGGTATACATCTTTGCGGGGGTCATGCGGATTGCCCTTCTTATGCACCCATAATGAATAGTACTTGGGGAATTGCGCAAGGAATATTCTGTTAGGAGAGATGTTCACTGCAGCCATAGTGATGCAGGCACACGCATGAGCACGGGGGTCGAACTTTCCAGACTGTAACAGAATGCACCTGGTAAACCTTCCTTGCGCATGTCCTCCTTCACAACATGCTCAAAAAGATAGCGTCCCAGCTTCTCTCTCCAAAGGCGCTCAACGGCTTCATCCGCCTCTTCGTAGTAATTGACAGCTCCGTTCGCATCGCGATTTGGAACTCGCTGAGACTGTAAAGGCTCGTGGCCCGGCGCGGCATCCGTGTTCTCATCACCGTTGATGACAATGAACATGGTGTGACCATTGTGGAAGAGGGAGGCTTCGTATCGAGGCCGCTGGATGACGAGCTCCATGGTATGAAGGGGGCGATGGTGGTGGTTGGAAGACAAAGGATGTCGGCTTCACTAATTGTCGCTTAGATGTGGCCATGTGATTGCATAATCAAAACGGGCGCTTGGGATGATTTGCGTCGGTATCAACCGCTTCAACCCTATACTGAACTGCTACCCTTCGTCGTCTAGGGCGCCATGTCAAGTGAATACTACTGTCCAGAGCGAATGTTGCACTATTTCACATTGCGATAAATGGTAGGTGACCGGTGGTAACGTCTGCCGCGGTTACTTGGCTTCTATCCTACCAAAAGTTCATTGTGCTGATGTCCACTATATGTCATTCACAAAAGACTCGACCTCACGCTGAGCGACACCGTTCTCTGCCCAGGCGGCCCGCAAGGTATCGCGAAGCTTCAAGATGTTCGCCCGCTTCCTCGCGCCGTCCTCACCAAACGCGAGGTCCAGGATCTCGCGCGCTTCTGCCATGACCGCATCGATGGTCCCGATGGGTGTGCGGCCATTGCGGTATATCTTGCCCAGCCCTGTACCGTGTCGCACCTCGATGAGCTCATACGCGACGTCCAGCGTTTCGGCCAGGTGAATTGCGTTCACGGGTTGGTCGGCGGCGACGGGCCACAGAATCCTGTAGAAAGATAAGTTTGCGACGTCGTGATGAGTGTATAGGCTCTCGCATATGTGAAAGGGGACATACAGTGGAATCCCTGCATTGATCGTCTCGAGCGTACTATTATGACCACCATGCGAGATGTACCAGCCCGTTGCCTGATACGAGTTATGTGAGCCCCACGCCCTCTATGGAATGAGTCGGAAGAACAAACGGACTAGATGTTCCAAGAGCGCTTGCTGAGGAACCCAGTTAGTCATCACGGCGTGGCCGTACTGGGCCATCTTCTCTTGGATCTCAGCCGGAGGGTGCGTAGAGAACGCTGCGGCACAGCTCATCACCTAACAAGGGGCACTTGTCAGCACAGCATGCGAGAAAACCCGGTTTCGAGGATATCGCACAAAAGGGATGTTCTTCTCCATCAGCACGTCAAGCACCGCCCAAAGCTTCGCGTTGTCTGAAGGCCAAAACAGCGATCCGAAGGAGATCTGTAGCACAGCGAACGTCATCGATACACACATCAGTAGGCATAGATACGGTCATGCTCACATAGACTACCGACTTCTCGCCATGTGACACTAGCTTGTCGTCCAGGAACTTCTGTATCTTCACAGAGCGCGGGTCCTTCGAGGTGTCCTCCTCGGTGCGCGGAATCAGAGGTCCTGTGTAGTAGGCCTTGCGCCCCGTCTTCGCGAACAGCGAGCGAAGTGCACTGACGGCCTTCGGTGCGTAGTCTGCAGCATCGAACGTGAGCAGCCCGTTCGCCTTTTGCACTATTCTGCACGTGAACAACGAACTATATCAGACACAAGCTACGCAACATCAGCGTGAGTCCTCACCCAGCGGCTTTCATCAGTGTGCCAGTGATGAACTCGATAGGGACGACAGTCTGGCAATCTGGGGTCAGAAGGGGGGCCTCAAACCTAGTGACCAAAACGAAGAGGAGTTCACTTGTTGCGGTTGGTTCTCGTAGTCGTGCATGGGAGGGTTTATCCCATCCTCGACAACACGGCCAGTAGCCCCAGAAAACATCTGTATGCCCATGGTCTATCAGCATTTCGTTTTGAGCCATGGGGATGATCACCACACCTGCCCAGCAACGACATCGAAAGGCAAGCCCCGACGTTCCGCTTCCGCACGGATCAGAGGTTCGGGATTTCCTCTCGATAAGCGGCCAATGACGAGAGACGACGATGGAAGCCAGACATAGACTTTGACTGTTTCTGGGCCGAGCCTCTTCACTGCGTCGAAGGATTTATTATGGAATACCTGCAGATGCACGTCAGCACGAATGAGAACCAGTCAAGATATGTTCAGACTCACGTCTACGACAACAGCAGTGGGGCGCACAGGATGCGGCTCAAATTGCGTCCCGGTCTTGACACACACAATAGGTGCATCGTTGATGATCTGGCCCCATGCTTCTGCAAACGAAGCTTCGGAGGCCGTGGTATCATGGGCCACCGTACTCTGTGGGACAGAAATCACCCTATACGGTCAGGGTATTAGCTTCATCGTGACATCCGAGACCACAAAGAGGACCCACCTGATCCTCGAAAGGAGATGCTGGTCTTCAGGTAGGAAGTCACGACCAATTTCAGCCTGGATGCGATCATAGATTGATGGCACTGTAAAGAAAGTCACTGTAACCGGCTGTAACTTGACAATACGAGCAACTAGCGTGCACATTGTGCGGGTATGCCCTGTAGAATATCAATCGTGTCAGTACTAATACTCTCCTGGAACCACTGTACATGCCGAACTGATCACGTACCCCACATATGCGCGGGAAACACTACGATGTGTTTGGTAGTCTCGGTCGTCATGGCTCGAGGTTGGTGCAAATCGTACAGAGGGGGCCTTGCTGCTGGTGACACAGAGGAGAGCCAGAGCTAACATATATACTAGGACGGCCGGCAGATCAAGTACACGCCATGCCACGGCAGAGACCCTTGAAGTTCAAGTTGCTCATGACGACCGTGATCTCAAATAGCTTAGACAGCTTACTGCGTAATCCCAATCTGTGAGTAATACATCAGACAATGGGTTGATCAGCCTCGACCGTTCTTCTTCCCATCGTTCTCTTTGGTATTCGAAAATCAGATCAAATCCATGAACCGTACGTACCTTGTCATCGATGGTAGTATAGTCTGACGCCGATACGTTTACCATTCGAACGCTTGTTGATACCGAGGTTAAAGCAAACTGTTGGAGCGACTCTGGATCTGTCAATAGCGGCCGATGCGACGTGGAAGCAATGGGGCGCAATCGATCAGTGTCGGTTGACTCGTGGATCCCTGCGGTCACCCGATCCACTCCGATGCGCGTCCCGTCGTGTGACAAACGCCTGCGAGTCTCAGGGTACATGATGTCTTGCCGGTGAGTTGTCTCGATGCAGGAACCTCGGGTTGTTTATAACCTGAACGAGGTTCTGTGGTAACCTCAGTCCTATGCGATCAGGACCAGGGGAACTGCTACGGATAAGTATGGCGGCTAATACACAATCTACTATGTAGATCACCCGTATGTATCTTCCGCTACTATTGGAAGAGCAGTGACTCGGGATGCTTTGGATGAGTCTGGGGTTCGAAATCTTTGACCCTGCCTGTTGCCATGTCATGTAACAGCAATATTATTCTGCCCAGAATTTCCGGCCACTTTGACCGGCCGAGAATCCCTTGGTCAGTATTGGTTCATCCTGTACCTCGGAGGTACTGCAGCACTAAGCCGAGGCCATTGCAGTACAATGTGCGATTCGCATGTCCATCCGGCGTTTGCTTCGAATCGACGGATCTGACAATCTGGGGTTTAGAGTTACTCAGTGTGTTTAAGCATCCTCCAAGTATCAGGGTTGGCACAGAACAGCCTTGCTCCAGAGCGGGTGATGGACCATCTATGGCATGCACACGATCCCACCAGTAGACGGGCCGACACAGGCCGACGCTCAGCTGTACGCCAACATAATGATGCAGTGGTATCCCAAGTATGTACGCATCAAACTATCCCACGAGAAGATCATAGTCTGCCGCAGCTCGACCACAAAAACCCACAAGCCTGAGGCTAAACACAGAGATGCACTATGTCACACATCAACCGAAGCACTCACGTTGCGGAATCACCCAAGAGTGTATGCCGCGAAATACGTGGTAGCGATTGCCATTGACAACCTCGTCTGAGGACTCCAATGAAGATTGAAGTTCGGTCAATGTGGACTCTGGCTGTGAACGTTGAACTTCAACTTTGACCGATCTGATCAGCGGTGTGTCCAAGAAATTTCGTTTTGTGCTTCGTACCAGATTATATCGGATTGCGCCGACGTCAAGTACCCGGGAGGATCTTCTTCGCTGCCTTGCTGTCCGACTCATCGGAGTCAAATAAAGCGTCGGCGGTGTGGAAAGTCGAAACATTACACTGGTATACGTGCCGAAAGAACACGTACGTCATACGTTCAATGTTCTCCGCTCTCCGATGTGGCCGGTATAACTACTGTCATTGAGGAGTGGCATTGACGCGATGACTGCCAAGTGCCCTGGCAAGATGCCATAACATAGTGAGAAGCTAGCCCAATCTTCCCAGATACGCAGGGACCATGCCATCGAGTGACATCGTAGCCAGCGTTCTGCATACGAGATATGTGTTGTAGGGCTAACATAGCGACAGCGACGTTTCTAACGAGAGTTTATCTGACGAAGTTTAAGCAGAGCCTATGAGTAGATCGCTCCCTGGATTCACAGGTCCCCGGATGGCTACGCATCTTTCACGATAGGCGAGAAGCGAGGCTCACGGTCAACGCAGACTTTGGATTAACTGATATCCCACCGCCGGTGAGTCGTGGAGGATCATCAGCGCGATTGTCGTAGAGGTTTACATATGGGTGAGAAAGCATACCTGGTCGTGCTTGAAGGCAATCAATTGAACACTGCCAGCGATGGTAGTCGTATGCCCAATGACAGAGTAATTGAACGACTGATTTCCAGCAGAATATTCAGCGGTCTCCGTCAGTGCATTGCTGAGCGTGGCAAGATCTGGAGGTGGTGGTACCGCCGTCCACGAAGCGAGCGACGCTTGCCGCTTGCCAATGTCACTATCTCTGAACTGGCTATTCCAACGTAGCAGTCAGCTGCTGATATGTCAACAGAACTACGTGATGGCTCTGTGAAGAGAAGGGGTGTGGTGTGAGTGCGAGGCGCAACTAGTGGAAACGACAGAACTGCACGGTCGACGTCGACGGCGATGCTTCCAAGTGGCGCTTGGGTTGTCAGCCCCGGTGAATGACGTTCGCAGTTGCTGTTGAAACGTCGTTATGCTGGAGCTGATAGCTTTGGGTTTTCAGGCAGTGTACAGATCCAACGTGCAGCCTGTATTTCTCCATGATCACATGGCATAACCTCTATCACTGTCAGTCACATCTCATTTAGAGTCCAGCACGGACGACAGTCCACAGCGGTCCATTTGCTTCTTTACTTCCAGCATTGAGCAAGGACCGATCTTGGCAATGATGCTTGATGTGTGTCGACGCGCCGAGAAAGATGAATATAAACAGCTGCGATGACGAGTGGGCGACGACGGTGATGGCTTGAGGTAGAAAGTTGCAATTGGATGCGAGAATGGGCCGGTCGGATGCAGAGGCAAATAAGCGCCCGAGTACAAGGGAGCGTCTATGCCGGACTTGTCGGATCATTGCACTGGCAGTGGACTCGAACTCGATCGTCGTCTTCCTGAGCTTCGTGTATCCTCCGTATCCTGTGGACTCGCTACATCTCAGTCGCCGCCGATCAGGTGTAACCGGCTCGCTGCTCAGGAAATCATACACAGCATTCGATGCTTGCGCCGCGGCGATTGGCCATCGCCCTCGTTCGAAACCGACCACCGAGAGCAGACATCATAGCGACCATGTCCTCCGTTGCTCCTGATGCCAGGGACGCATCCCAAGCGGGCCCTGTCGAGCAGTCAATTAGGTCCAAGGTGCGCAACAACTTTGAGCCTCAGCCTACGCTCCTTCCCGCGCAACGCTCATTGGTGTTTCCATAATCTTTGTGTATCCACCCTCCCTTACATGATGTACGACGTCAACACAGCTCATCAACCTCCTGCAGCCTTCGCAGCTCGAAATCACAAACGATTCGTGGCAACATAGGCATCATGCTCCCATGCGGGCTGTAGGCGGTGGTAGCGGAGAGACTCGTACGTAGGCCCTTACTGCGCCTTCCTTGGGATCGCCATGGGCGGTCCGGTTCGCCCCGAGTGACTCTCAATTCACCCTCTGCACAGACTTCTCAGTCCACATCGTATCAGATCATTTCCAAGGCAAGGTAATATGGATTGTTGTGGTTTCATTTGCCATGACTGACGACTTGTCGTTGTTGCGCATGTCCACTTCTCAATATCAGAACACTATGCAGCGGCACCGAATGATCTACGCTGCACTTTCCGACGAACTTGCTGCGGGCCTCCATGCTCTTTCCCTGAAGACGAAGACCCCCGCCGAAGTGCAACCTGCGACCACACAGCCCTAGGTGGTGTCGCGTGCAGTGGTTTGCTGCGTGTTCCTATGTTTCGCTCGCTTGTAGGGTTTAGTTTACTCCTTGTCTCATCTCATTCCTTGCCAACAAACCCTAAGATTTCGCGGCTAAAAAGAGTAGACTGGATTTCATCGGTGACACTGGGTGACCATGTCCGACATTGCCATAGCAGCATCCGGCCGACCTGTGCACTCGCTCTGGCGATCGCCACCGAATTCATTGACTGTTCAGATCCTTAAACCGCAGTCCACGCTGATCTCTGTTTGTCAGCAATGGAGTGTTTCCAAGTCTTTTAACCTTGTTATCGAGCACATCGTTGTCATCCACAGCGCCCTTTCGATGCTTCTTCTGCGGCGCACCAAACAGAATGGATGTGAAGGGGCGCACGGCCACTCTTGAGCTGCTCTGCTGTGTTGTAGTTTTGGGCGTGGACCTTAATAGACCGACATCCGAGGTTAACCTTCACGACTGGCTGGGCAACCACGGTATCCACGTGGGGCGCCCTGTCGTTGCGGCGACAACTGTACAAGTCCTCGACGCGCACAACGACGTGAGGAACGCAGCAATAGCCCATCAGGTGACCGTTGTGCAGCTCACCCTGATCTCTGATCCAGCTTTGAATGGTCTCGAGTCGCATCCTCGATCTCAGATCCCCCTGCGAAGACCAGCCACAATGAATTTGGCGCCCATCCACAGTAGGCGCAAAGCGCCTGCACGCTCCAATCGATCGTCCTCCGGCTCTCTCAGGAATAGCGTGTCGTGAATTGGCTGTTTCTCCAGCGCACCAAACGCTCTCGAACTGTCCAGCCTGGGCCTTGCCAATGGCATGAATACTTTCTCTCATCCTGCCCGGCATGCTGCTCCGTGTGTCCAGCTGTTCACGACTGTCATCACGACGGTTGTCGACCTCACGGATACATGGAGACCGCCTCGACGCAGTTGCAATGGGCATACGGCGAATCACCACAACATCCATTCAACAGCCCAGATCTCATTCCCCGATCGAGAACGATGTGCAACGGATCCATTCGCTCGGGTTTGGCTCAGGGCCTTCGAGCAGTGTTCGTCGCCCGAGCAGTATATAGCACAACGCTAGTCTGGATCGCCTGGCTACTGTACCCCTCGGACCCCTTCCACCACCACACCTTAGCGTTCGTGCCATGCCGCCTCGTCAATCCCCCCCTTCAAGTGATGCCTCGGGACGAGGCGAGCAGCGGCCGACGCTCCCGCCCATTCGACAAATCTTCGGACGTACGTACAACAGGCTTCTGGTTTTGTTTCTGGGTTTAACACGAATATATCACCAGAGGAACTGTCCCGGTCTGTTCCACCTCACCAGACTCGACAGCCATCGTCCCCCCACATGAGTCGCCTTCAGTTGGCTGACGAGGACCCCCGATACATGCCGCGCGGAGCTTCGCCCGCGCCCTATCCCCGGCCCCGGGCACTCCGCGCTCCTTTCCTGCTTATCCAGACATGTCACGATCATCTCAATCCTCTCTACACCCTCGCAATGCGTCTGACCCGGCTGCCTATCCCCATCCGCAAGGCATGGCTCCACACCCTTCTATCCAGCAGACGTATTCCCATAGCTATCCTGCCCAGTACCATCCGCGCACGCCCATCCCGACTGGCAGCTATCCATACGCCGGTTCACAACCTATGTCACACGCGGGCCTGTCGATGCAACAGCAGCCATATCCAGGTACAGACGCGGCTGCGTCCGATCGGACCTCATCTCGTTATGAGTGCAGTTACTGTGGGAAGGGCTTTACCAGGCCGAGTAGCCTCAGGGTACGTACGACTCCGTCAGTCTGCGGGCGCGCACCTGATCTCACGCGTCCTTGCTGTCTTCCAGATACACCTGAACACTCACACGGGAGAGAAGCGTGAGTACCACTTGTGCCAGCGGCGTACTCTGATCAGAATCCGCTGACGATGATTTGACGGGCGCGCAAACAGCATTCACATGTCCGTACGAAGGCTGTGGACGTAGCTTCAGTGTCCAGAGCAACATGCGCCGACATGCGCGGGTGCACACGCGTGGAACTGAAGCGCAGGGCGGGGACTTAGGGGAAGAGACAGGCGAGAGTGCAGAAGAGGAATACCCTTCCTCCGAGTCGTCCTCGCCGGCCTCTCGCAAGTGATCCTACAAGCGCCCATTGCCACCTCCGTCACATCAACATACTCCCGCATTCCCGTCCTGCTTTCCCCGTTGGCCTCACTCTGACTCCGACTTGTCGACATCTGGATCCACGCACAGGAGACCCAGGCTATCATATTTTGACCTTTTGACCTATCTTTATTCCCCTCTCGTCGCACGCTATATCATATTCGTATTCGTTATTTATTCGCTATCCTCGCACCGCAATTGTACACTACGCATTGTTGATCCACTTTCGCTCTTCATCCGTTCTCCCTTGTTCGGTTGTCGCATTCGTCTGGACCGCAACCAAAGTCTGGGGGCTCCATATTTATTCTCCCTGCATCGCATCGCCTCTGCCATTTCAGACATTCATCGTCGACCATCCATTGCACACTGTGACAGTACCAATATTTATCCCACGCAATCTCTCCTGACACGCTCCTTTGCATCACACAGCATTCCGCTCACACACACTCCCTGACTCGGACATGATCCCCAATTGCATCCATTCACTCACTCAACAACCACTCACAGTTATTTATCCGCGCATCCTTTCTTGGGCATGAGGTTCTATTGTGTATTATTATTTATTTCGCACCTCCCGGATCTCTTTCCCCGAGGTTGTTGTACTTGTACTATCCCCAATTTTCACACACAGCACGGTTCTAGTCAGCATCCACACTGTACAACACCATTCAATTCTCCCTGCAGGGACTCCCCTGGTTCACTGCCCGTATTCTACTACCCCTGCATCCGCATCGCACACTCGCATCCCAGCACCACAGCTTCCCTACATCTACCATCGACTACTCGCAGCACGGTGCATACCCGCACCTATCACTACTAGTGGAACACTATATTCGCACTAGATCTGTACTTGCGCGCGCGGGCTGCGCTGCACCAATAGACAAGTTACAACACACTATTCCTTTTTCCAACGAATGTGGGGAACATTCTCAATTTGATCATCGACGAGCTCCATGCAAACATTGGAGCGTGCATTAGAAACACTGTAAGGAACACAGGAAGGACACCAGAATCTAGATTAACGAGCGCCGCGGCGACTTGGCTCGCGCAAAAGATGGATGATACTGTAGGTAAGCATCGTAGGATAGACACCGCCGTACGTCAGCGGGCTGCGAAACCCTAAGGCTAGAAAGCTAAGCCGAGCTTTCCCATTCAGTCGCTGTCTGTATCCTCCGGCTTGGGCCCACCAAAGGTGAGCCAATTGAGCTTCCGTATCCTCCGCCGCTCCTCCTGCGCCTTAACCTGGTTACGAGTGAGCTTCTTCTTCTTCCTGCCCGGAGCGGGCGAGGCGCCCTTGGCGGCGTTGTCCTCAGCGCCGCTGCCCGCCGGCGTAGCGTTCGTTGACACAGCTGGAGTCTGCGTCCGCGAGAGCGCGGGGGTGTTGCTGCCACTGCCCTTGGGTGACTTGACAGCGAAGGCGTCCTCGACAACTGCGATCTTGCCCTTGTGAGTCATCTTACCCTGGTCGATATGCCATATTTCTGGGCCTGAGTAAGCGTGAAGTCATGAGACGCAGTCAGCGATTGAACAAGCTCCGCGGAAGCGCGAAATACTCACATAGGGCAGTCACGAACTCTTCGTTGTGAGAAATGATCACCTATGAAAGGTTAGGTGAGCGACAATTGAGATAGACTGGAGATGCTGCGAGATCACATACGACTGCGCCTGCCCAATCACGGATAGCAACGGCCAAGCCCCCAAAGCTTCTCGGTCCAAGAAGTTGCTAGGCTCATCGAGTACGCAGATCTATATGGTCGCGGCAAGACGTAAAAAGGGTTATTAGTATCGAAGTGCGGACTAATCGAGATGTTGGGGGCGACGTACCTGAGGGTTGTTCCACAGACAAGCAGCGATCACCAGCTTGATCTTCTGACCTGTAGTGTAGTCAAGGTTGGTGCGTCATATTACGCAGCAGTGCGAGCAACGAACTGACCTCCCGACAAGCCTGCAATCTCGTTGTATTGCGCGATGTCGCCATCCAGGCCAATGTCTTCGAGGTGCTTGCGAACGATGTGCGCCGAGGTGTCACGCTGGCCGGCACCTTCCCGCGAGGATTCTAGATCATCGAACTGCTGCACTAGCTTCCCGAAGCCCTTCTGGAGCAGCTCTTCTCGCGATACCCAAGTGTTAAACTTGTGATCAAAGCCTGGGACGATCCACCAAGTTAACGTCAACGTTTCCATATCACGCACAATTAAGGTCGACGTTGACGACATACCTCTCCATTTGATCTCGTATTGGAGCGACTTCTTAAGCTTCTGACGGCCCATAATCAACTGCAGGGAAAGAAGGAACGGATGTAGGTTCAGCCAAAACGTGCGGGAAGTCAAGGTGATGATCCCAACATGAAACGCACCTCGAGCTTGCGCCGCTGTCCATTCTTGCCTACGAAATCAGTCTCGAGCAGCGCCCTGTCTCCGTCTGTGAGAACACGAGTGGCCTTCTCCAGAATTTCGCCTGAGCACGGCGAGTATCGGAGTATTAGTGAAAGTGCTTTCGGGCGGTGCGGTGCGCAGACGATTGAAACGTGTACGCACGATCATGCCCGTCTTGGAATCGCCACTGTATGTACTGGATCGGCGTCTTCTCGAGGTGGCGTTCTGATGTTCACGAGATGAGGCACATGTCCGAACAAATAGCCAAGCACGCATTCTCTCGCTTACCGATGTGATGAGTGGCATGCTGCGAGACATAGCCTATACGCAGCGACGGATGCTTGTAGACAGTGCCTTCCTGTGGCTCTGTCTCTCCCTGCAACGCCGACGGATGTTATTCTGGAACTCGGAACACAATGATGCAGAGCAACGCACAGTCAAGAGCTTGACAAGAGTGGACTTTCCTGCGCCGTTGGGTCCTACGATACCAACCCGACTATGTCGGATAGTTTCCCGTCAACATCACTTCCATGATGATACGATGTCATTGCAGGCGCACCTTGACAGAGAGAGCGCACAGCTGACGTTGTGCAGACTAGGCTTAGGCCGGCCCGGATAGGTGAATGTGCAGTTTGTCATCTTGAGGATAGCACGAGTGTTGCTGCGAACGCCCATCAGCGACCCGGGGGGCGGGAACGCGAACTTAACTGATGTCGCGGCAAGGGTATAGTACGACTTGGCTTCTGGGTGCTTCTCTACGAATGACGACAAGTTGCCGGGGTAGTAAACGAGCTAGAAGAGGAGAGCAACTCAATCAGTGACTGGATACGTTTGATCGCTGTTAGCTCCTGTTCACCTTCTTGTTTTCGTAGTGGATGATGTCCGATGTTACTGTATCGAGGAAGCTGCGCAGGGATGGTAAATCTCCGCCGAGCATGCAAAGAATATGGAAGGCTACTCACCTAGAGTCGTGACTGACAATGAGGCATGTGATGTTCTTCTGGGCAATAAGGTACTTCTCGAGCCATTGCACGGACGCGCGGTCCAACTACGATTGGAAGATTAGTCTCAGTCGAGAATTCTCAGATAGAAGCGTGACAGAAGACATACGTGATTAGTCGGCTATCCAAGCCATAGACCCGGCGAGAGAAGACATGGTGATTAGCGGCAGAATGAATCAACATCAGCGAAAGAAGTCTGAAGAAACCGTGGCATTCGCACCTCGTCCAGAAGCAGAAGATCGGCATTGTATAGCATCGCCCTGGCAAGTTCCAGCTTCATCTTCCAACCACCAGACAAGCCGCCAACGACCTCCGCCTGTCGTGCATCGTCAAAGCCAACCTCGAGCAGCTGCTCCCTGATCTTTGGCCGCGGTACATGCACAAGCGCCTTGTCTGACAACACCAACGTTGTTTCAGCTCACCACTTTTCTGACAAATCATATTGCACCCTTCGACTCACCTGATGCGACAAAGTCGAGGACGGACATAGACGTGTCCTCTCCTTGGAGTGAATGCTCCACCATCACGCAACGCAACTGGTCCTGGGGCGGGAAATTCTCCACCTTTCCGTCACGCAGCTGGCGCATGAGCGTAGACTTCCCCGACCCGTTCGTACCGAGGATACCATACCGCCGGCCACGGAAGAGGCGGAGGTGCGTGTGGGAGAGCAGCAGAAGTGCGCCGTACGCAAGCGAAAACAATGTATCACACAGGAGCTCGCCCTCTTCCGAAGAGCCGTTCGAGACGCCCCCATGCTTCGCTTCGTCGACGGCGAGGTAGTGCGCACGGACACGCTCGGTGAACTTGGGTGCGTCAGTGGTACCTGCGGGAAACCAGGGGTCAAGGAAGGTTCCGAGGCAGCGTTGCCAGGCCGCTACGTCAGAGAAGCGGCGAGCATTGACGAGGTCCGCGACGAGGCCCGCGGAGAACTCGAGAATATCTTTGAGTAGAGGATGCCGAGGGGCATGGGGACCATTGGGAGCATCCGCGGACACAATCGCGAGCTCCTCGGGCAGGAGCGTGAGTAAGGTCGAGAGAACTTCGGAGGTCTCGGCCTGGATGTCGCGCTGGGTAGGTGGAAGGCCATCTTTGGATGCCCCAGACTTCTGCAGAGTCTGCAGAGCGGTCTCGCCAAAGGCTCGTACCTGGGAATAAGATTGTCAGTACGCATGGTGATTTCTCGACTATAACTTTCGCACCTCTGGGAACGCGGCGCCTTTAGCGATCTTCTCGACACCCTCCACAAGTGGACTGAGGTAGGTGGCTGCTACATTAGGATCACGGACAAGCTTGACTAAGTTATCGACTACGACGACGGTCCGCCGCTGAACTTCCATCGAGCGGTCATTCAGAGCGCGAATGAGAAGCGGAACCAGGACCGCCAAAGCAGGTGCAGTGACTTCGGCGACGAAAGTTGTGTTAGACATTGCCTTGATGCACTGTGGTACGGAATCAGGATTGGACATGCACTTGACGAGCGCGGGGATGTGGGGACTAAGATCTGCATTTGCGAGAGTCGTGCACAGAGCAGTCGCGCATTTCATCGCTGCAGAGGACACCTGCGAATATGTCAGAAAATGATGGGATCTGTATGCGTTCACACTTTTAGATGTGAAACATACCTCAGCCTTGGTGTCGTGCATGGCGGCTTCTACTTTAGGAATCGTAGTACCCAGTTCATTCGCAACAGCGTCTTTGGATGTGTTGACAAAAGACTTGAAGGCATCGAGAGCACCGACTTTCGTGCGCCATTTGCCCTTGTCAAGAATGTTCTCCAGGGTCCTGAAAACGGGACGAGTCGCTTCTGGGGGGAACAACTTGAGTATGCTCTTTGTTGCCGAAGTTGCGGCGATGCGAACAACGTCGCCCTTGTCCATGTAGAGATCGAAGAGGACCGATAAAGAAGGAAGGAGGAGGGGTGCGGCCGATGCACCAAGGATACTGGCGAGCGACTGGAACGCAATGGCAGCAGACTCGCGTTCGTAGCCGGATTTTTTGTTCGTGGCATAGGCGTGCAGGGTAGAGAGTATGCTAGCATCGCTGCAGATCCATGTCAGACGATCAGTATGTGCGACATATTGATTGAAGTTCAGGTAGAGCAAAAATTTTCTGAGACATGGTACTCGGTAGCGCAGGTAACGTCGACTACGCACTAAAAGGCCTCGGAGTGAGATCAGGGCGAGAATAAGACTCATTTCCCTCTCTATCGCATATACCCCGATACATGCCATCGTCCTAACACACTGTAGCAAAGATGCTCACCTAAGAGATTCAAGGCCGGTTTTATTGATTTCGCGAGCGATGCGATCCGCGGCGGCCTTTGCATCTGCCCAAATAGATGTTCCAGCCATTCTTGCTGGCCACCAATCGATTTCTACTCACCTGGACCGGTGGGAGCGGTACGGAGGGCATCTAGGAGGGGCGCAAAGTGGGATTCCGAGGCTACAGACATGGCGACAGGAGACATCGTTGCAAATACAAGTGATACAGTGGTATGAGAGATGCTGGACGCAAACAAGACGATCTATGCGAGGCGAGGCAGGCCAATTACAGGTGGTGTTTGGTAGAATGGTATGTTGCTGGTGCTGAGCGTGTTCCGTTGCGGCAGCAGGTCTATATGTAAGTCAAAGATGGTGGAGAGCGTAGAAGCAGACGTCTATAGAGCCTTGCTTGCTGCAAGGCGCAGACCAGGTGGAGGGAGGATGCAGCCAGCAAAATGTCGGTCGAAAATGAGATCGACCTGTGCTACCGCCCGATTTGGTATCTGTGGGAATATCGTCCATTTTGGGCCATTTTTGATATGTGGTCGGCGTTGGCGCGAAGATCGCTGGCTTGACCAGCGACTACACTACGCCGACGATCGAGCTCGTCGAGGAACCCAACATCGGCATACTCGACACTATTCTTGCGACTGTATAGGCCCCCTGAAGTCCACTATGGCGCTATCTGTGCGAAGTTTCTATCTGCATATGTCCACATGGGCTGCGCGGGACTGCGCGAGCCGCTGTTCCTCGTTGCATGATGACATTTGGTAGTTGTGCACATCGCCCCGTGCGGGATCGGCTCCAGCAAGCTTGCGACCTGTTTCTCAGATGCGAGAATCACGCCGCCCACCCACCGTACCTTAGACGACCATGTGCTGACTGGGTATAATCACTCAGGTCCAGGTCGCGCTCTGGTGCCTACTCGTACTACTCTTGATTATCTCCCGTCTGCTCGTGCTATATGAGACTTTGACCCTCCCCATCTGACTTCTTTGGCTTGCACCTTCCCCTCCGTTTCGACCTCTGGCTCTGTACGGACGCTTGCCCCACACCGAGTTCCGACCTCCCTGCTTGTGCCAGTCAAGATGCATGCCTCGCGACCGGGAAGCACGCATGTACGTCTAGCTTCAACCTTCGCGATCACCCACGGCCTGCATACTCATGTCCACCCTTCCCAGACGTACGCCAAGCGGAGCGTGGCTCTCAACCCCCCAATCATTGCGGGCATCGTGGTCGTGGTCGTGGCCTTTAACTTTATCCTCGCCGTCTCCTGGTGCATCCTCCGTGACCGTAAGAAGGTCAAAAAACTCCATAAGCGGCGCATCTCTGTTCCAGTCGATTGCGAGAAGTACGAAAACAGCCCCGCGTTTGCCCTTACGACTGGTGCAGCCGTTCGTGTCCCTGAGAAGGGGAAGAAGGATGTGCGCGGAGAGCAGGGCGGGAACTCGTACTACGAGTTGATTCGCGCTCTTCAGGCCCACCCCACTTCGCAAACACCATCGTCCCCAACGCGTGTGTCGCGGAGCTCGTCGTCGAACTCAAGCTCTGAGGAGAGGCCTGGACTCAAGAAGTTTATATTGCGCCCTCAAGACATGAAGGGCTTGAACGGCGTGCCCGTTTATCCCAAGGGTCCGGGCTCGGGTCAGAGACAGTCAGCGCGGCATAGCAGAATACTGGGGGTCCCCGGGCGAGTAGATCTGAGACGCGCGAACTCCGTCGCAGAGACCGCGAGTGTCTACTCGTCCGCATCCGCTCCGATCGATTACCACGAGCAGCTGTTCCGCACGCAACCTTTCGCGCTGGATCCTACAGCTCCTAACAGCGCACCTGCATGGATCAGTCAGATGCCGAAACCCCCAGCCCCCGCCGTCCTCTTCGAAGAGTTCACAGCCGAGATCGAGGTTCCGCTCTCCCCCACACCCACAGGATCGATATCGGATCGTTCAGATGCATCGACTGTCGTTCAGCACCAATACTCCCCTCCTTCGCCCATAGCTGTGTCCCCCATCTCTGTTCCAGCCTCCTCCACCCCATCCCTCGTCCGGACACGCACCTATTCCAACCCCACCGCGCCGCCACAAGTCCGTTGGCTGGCGAATAGCGATGCATCCGAGTCACCCTCGTCCAAGCCGTCTGTGCGCTCCAAGCGTCCCACTTCTATTTCATCACTGTCGACCATCCTATCACTCAAGGAGACAACCCGCGTCCCCGCAGTCGTCATCGCGCCTCTCAACATCCGTAGGCGGTCAACCGACTTGCCATGGCGGTCCGTTGACATGACACGCTCGACGCCACTGTCGCCGTTCACATCGCACCCGCCTCCCCCGCCCGCACTACCCCCGGCGGCTTCCCTGACAACCCCGAGCATCCCAGCGCGATCGCCGCGACGGCCACTACCGTCTGCCTCGGTTGAGCATTTGCCTGTGTCCCGTTGATTGGAGTCTGGAGATCCGAACAGTCCTTTTTGAGTTTCGATCGCTTTCACACACTAGCTTTCATCACCACTCGCTCGATTGAAGTTGCCCGCTTTTCTGATATTGACGCTTTTCGTTGTTCGAGGACTGCACTGATGTACTATTAGCCGTCACCGCATGGTGTTGTATACTTAGTGAGTGTAACACGACCGGATGCCACTGCTTGGTGTCGCTATTGCGTGCAATCCTGAGATCCTGATCCTACTACACTAGTAATTGTATTAAGTTTGCAGTCTGTACTGAAGGTGTGTATAACCATCAAGGATGAGCTCTTGCGCCGTGAGCCGTACACTTTTCGTACTTATATTAGATTGTATCACATCGGACTAACAGGCATCCAATAAACTATGGTGAATGTGTTCAACAGGAGTAAAGATACTAGGTGTCCCGATGAATGACGCATCGCGTAGCTGCTGATGGCCAGCTGTTCCCACTCGGTCTCTGAAGGGACAGCTTCTGCATTGCAACGGTGCTATTACGAGACTACTGCCGTACCGGCCGAGCTTTCAACCTGTTTTATATTACCAGTTGAGTCCGAATGCCAGCACAAGCTAGGGCATGGATATATTTGTCGCCCCAACTTCAAAGCTTCATGCGGGAGCGACATCGAAGCGATTAATCAAGTGGCGAACTGTTACGTTTTAGCGGCGCAATATGATTGCAACCCGAGAACGGTGGAGACCTAACCGGGTTGAGCATGCCGTGTGGGTGACCGAAGTAGCGATGTTGGCTGCCCCCCCCAAAAAAAAACACCGGAAACGTGCGCTGATTGTGCTGGACAACACGCGCGTTGCGCCATGCTGGAGCTCGCGGTCGCGCACACAGTTTGCACGACACCAACACACGAAAGGTCGCGGAAGGACAATACGGAGCGAGATGGAGGGAGAGCGCGGCGCGGGCCCGGCACCCCGCGATGCGCCACGACGAGCGTCCCGAGCTGTTTTGGCGGGAGAGACGCCGGGAGGGAAGGCGAAGTGATCGTTTCGAAGTCCGAAGACGGCGGCATAGAAAAGGACTCAACAGGCGGTTCGCTCAGGACGACGACCTCGTCAGGCTTCCTTTCCCTCTCCGCCTCCGCCTCCTCCGCCTCCCCTCCCGCCCACCTTCCGCTCCCTGTCCCTCCTCAGACCAGCCGGTTCGCCCACCGGATTCAGTCCTTACGCCATTCTCTGTCATTACATCCGCGGAAAGTCGATTCTCACGATGTTCTCGTCTACCTTCTCCCTCCTTGCCCTCGCCGCTGTCCTCGTTGCGCCCACCGCTGTTAACGCGCACGGTTACGTTCACTCGCTCGATGTTGGCGGCAAGAACTATTCCGGATGGCTTCCGTTTACCGATCCGTGCGTTTTGTGCGCTCCGAAATTTAGGCGCTGTATAAACTTGACATTTATGACGCAGGTACGAATCGCCTATTCCCAAGCGAATCGTCAGGAAGGTCCCTGATGACGGTCCCGGTGAGTGATTCATCGTGTTCAGAGAAATCAACCGTTCCTCAATTGGATGTTTCATAGTCATGTCTGCGACTTCCGCCGATATTGCTTGCAATAAGGGTGGCGAGTCTCCTGCGGGCGCTATTGCGACCGCTCCTGCCGGAAGCAAGATCACTTTCGACTGGGTGAACGTGCGTAACCTCGCTCCGGTCACGTCTGAAACTTAGATGTTGACTTATAAACCACACAGTGGCCTAGCGACCATATGGGCCCGGTTGACACCTACATGACCTCTTGCAACGGTGACTGCTCCAAGTTCGATGCGTCGAACGCCAAGTGGTTCAAGATCGACGCTGCCGGTTATTCCAACGGCAAGTGGGCCGCAACTCAGCTCATTGAGAACGGCGCTCAGTGGACCAGCACCATTCCTGCCGAGCTCAAGGCCGGTGAATACGTGAGTTTTCTGTTCCCCTGGTTTGTGAGAAATGAGTTACTCAGACAAAGAACTCAAATCTGTAGCTAGTCCGTCACTCAATGTACGTACCGTTACTATCCCTACTAGTCCCAATTGTGGACGAACGCTGACCTCGCAACAGCGTTGCTCTTCACTCTACTGGCGAGCCTCAGTACTACCCCAGCTGCGCGTACGTTGTCCCGTCGACGGAGTTTCTTCAATGTGTGATTGACAATGTACTGTAGTCAGGTCAAGGTGACGGGCAGTGGTGGCAAGGTTCCGTCTGGCGATGAGCTTGTCTCTATCCCGGGCCTCTACAACAGCGTCAAGTGGCCCGACATCTGGGACAACAACTTCAAGAAGTTCACTATCCCTGGCCCCGCAGTTGCGTTCTCGGGCTCCAGCAGTGGTTCCGGTTCCAACACTGGCTCCGAGGAACCCGAATCCTCTTCCTCCGCAGGACACGCGTCCTCTACCCACGTGTCCTCTACCCACGCGTCGTCCTCTACCCACGCGTCGGTCACCCCTTCAGTCTCATCGACGAAGGTCACCCAGCCTACGTCGTTTCCGACCGAGTCTGAAGGTTCCCAGGCGACGTCGATCGCCACCTCCTCGGCCCCCGCGTCGACGGGCAGGTGCTCGACCAAACGCCGTCGCGGCATGGTCAAGCGCCGTATCTCCCACCACGCCAAGCGGCACCACTGATTTCCTTGCGTCTTTTCCATGTGTGAGTCGCCGTCACAGTGCACCGCGGACTTTTTCGTACTGAGCGTTGAATATGTATGCTAATGTGCGTTTGCCAGGCCCAAGTTGCCTTGTTCGAGGTCCCGGATTTGCTTTTGCAAAGCACTGGATGACCGGGATCTTGGATGTTGTCTGCTGTTTCTTCATGGATGGGTAGACTCCCATTCGCGCTATTGCCTCGCCTGCCTAAGATCGATTTTTGGGCACGTGCTATTCTGTTGATTTCTCCTCGCTCTCCCGCCTACATGCTATCCATACGTCGATGCATGCATGCACGCACCGCACGATTGTACAGGCCTACAATGATATTGGATGTCTGCCTGCGCTCGAGGTCGAACACAAGACCCAGACCGATCGTCGTGTGCTTGCAAGTTCCGCCCATGCGCTCATGGCCACACACCACATGCCCGACGCTTCCATCCAACAGTGCGGATCGACGGCGACCTAGAGTTCGAGCAGCACGGGTGACCTGCAGCATGCCGAGGTGGAGTGAGTCCCGGTCAGTGTGAGTGTGATACTGTTTGTCCGTACTCAGCTTCCTCCGAGCCTCCGAGGCGCGCAACAACCATTTCAGCCGTCCAGGGCCACTGCACGAAACGCTTACGACTGAGTACGTACTTTGAACTTCTAAATCCTATTCGCATCCGTGGGACCGTGGATCACGCATGACGGCCACCTTGGGATGTGCGTCGACATCGGAACGAAGTTGGCAACTGACGGGCTTGTGAATACCTGGATATGTATTGCCTGGATCGCCCGCGGGTGTTCTGTACGTGCTAGGTACGCGTGCGTATACAGGCAAGTGGCGTTGGGAGCGTGCAGGATACACGGTCCAACTGTCGACATAGCGCTCCGAATCCTACACCGAGTCGCTCGGGTCCAAGCGAGCGCGTAGATCCGGATCCGCGCGCTGGGCGATTGGATTCGGAATCTTGCGACTCACGGCATGAGGTTCGCTTGAGCCCGTTCTTATACTTCAGCTTCCAAGCCAGAAGCACTGGATCCTGACGCTCTTTGCTCCGGCCATGTGGAGTGTGGACGGCGTCGATGCCCGGGGCTGGATGCGGGGCGTCGAAGAATGTTGCGAACCCGAACTCCTTCGAAGAGTTCGTGTCCCGCGTGTTGTCGACGCCGTCGCCACGCCTCTCGAGGACTCAGAAGAAGATCTAGAGAGTCCGCGGATGGGGCCGACTGATCTGAACCATGACATGTGGACTGTGGCCGGTCTGCGGCTCGTGCCACAGTGGCATGGGTGTTGATATGATACTACTTAGGTCACTTAAAGTACGTGCCACTGCGTGTCTGTCTGTGTCCCTGGCATCATCATCATGGCGATACACACCGATCTCGCCGGGGTGGCCCGGGTGGGGCACGCGTGCGGATATCTGCTACTTAGAGTGATCTCAGACCTCCAGCGGGGCCAGCGAGTACCTGCAGCTGGTAAGTGATTGCTACCAATATTGCACTAGCCTGCTAGCACCAGACACACCCGACGTGCACCCTAATGACGTAGAATTTCTAGACTGGTAAGTAGCCGACCGATGACCAAGGCCCAATAAACAAGAAGCATAGTCCCGAGCTGATTAGCATAGAGTATATGAGTAATAAAATAGTGCGCAGCGGGGTGCAGAGGAAGGTGGACGGAGCGCGGAAGTACGGGAAGGAAGTATGGTACTGAGGTAATGACATAGACGATAAGTCAAGGGGGGGTGCGATATACATAATAGTGCAGTAAGGAGAGCGAATGCGTACGTGGATGGTGTATACAATGCGGTGAAATGGATGTGGGAACGTGGTGCACTAGGTGTCGATATGGACTAAGTAGATGTATGCGATGGATGAGATCAGAGGCAGATAAGTAATGCGATGCAATGGCGACGGGTGAGAGCATGCGTGTGGGACGGCGAACGGCGAAGTGAGGGTGAGAAAGACGAGGCTGACAGCAAAGATGGCGTGCGATAACGGGTGGGGATTCGCGAAAGGGGGAACGTGAACGGAACGTAACCGCGGAGAGTCCGGGAAGGCAGTGTTCTGCGATGAGAATTTAGCGTTGGGTCTTACGTTAAGAATACGGGCATGCGATGCAAATAACGGAGCGGGCTGGACGAAGGACGACGGTTGGCTCTTCCGCGCTCTAGAAGACGCGAAGGCCACGCAGCGATGACACGGACGATGACGACAGGGCGATACGATGGCGAGGGCACGGCGCGTGGCCGCTGACGAAGTAGGTGCTGCAGACGTCGTGCATCGTGTTGTGCGCGTGGTGCCCGGAAGACGATGACGATGCAGGAGGGGTGGTGTTGGGTGCGGAGTGGTCGTGGTGACACGAGGACGTCGTCCGGGACGAGAGCGCGAGGTGCGATGCTACCGCGATTAGTACCCACTGCGAGGGGAGAACCGCTGTCTATGCGGGTCCTCCTCATGGCTCCGCCGATGGGAAGACGGGCTCGGGGATGGGTTCGCGCGGCCTGACGCGGAGTGCATCCCTCCCATGTCGCTCGACGGACGAGGAGTGCCGTAACCAGCTTGGCTGACACTCGACGGTCCCATCGGTGTCGAGTGAGTTGTGTATCCTCCTGTCTGTGGGAGGGGCGCAGCAGGCTGAGGAGTGGAGAGTGACGGTGCGGCGTATGGCTGGCTTGTCGTAGGGGGTGCGCTGGCCGCGGCCTGGCGGGAGCTCTGACGCATTGCTTGCCGCTTGTTCTGGAACCTGTCAGTGTCGACGCCGTAATGCAGAAGGCCAGTCAGTTGAATGAACACGTAAAAGGAACAAGAAGCGCACCATATCTGTACGCTACGCGCGGACATTCCCAGCTTCTTGGCCAACTCTATACGCTCCTCGGTCGACGGGAAGGCGGTTCGGTTGTAAGTCTCATTGAGGACCTTGAGCTGCTCGGCATCAGCCCGTTTGCGCTTCTTCTTGACGGGCTCGAGCGGGGGCTCGGGAATGGCGGAGGGAACGCGTGGGTAAGGGGAGCCACCGTGTACGCCAGGGCGCAGAGGATTCGACCTCTCCACCAGGGAGCCGCGTCGAGGACCCAGCGATGTGGCATCGAACGGGGTGGGGAGGGGTGGGGGAAGTGTACGAGCATCTGGAGGATAGGCGTAGGGCATCGACTGTTGCTGCTGATAGACGTTGTAGCCTGTGTAGCCACCGGTGGGCGAGCGGACTTGGGTAGCTGGCGTCATGGGGATGTGTGGGGGCATCTGCGATGGATTAAGTGGGGGTAATATACGAGAATCGTGGGGAGCGATCATGCTCGGCGATGAGCGAGACGGATATGAGCCGTATGCGGCCTGTTGACTCTGGTATCGGGGATCAGAAGTGAAGGGCGTGACTGCCTGCTGGTGTCCTTGTACTGGATACCGGGGACACGGGACGGGGGAGACGGAGCGGGGGAGACGCCGTCAGTGTGCGACTAGGGCAAGGTAAAGTCTCGCATACCTTGATTAGCTTGCCAACCCTGTTGACTGAAATGGGCGATAGTTGGATCGGTCTGTGTGGGGTCTTGCTGGGTAAATTGAGCAGATAATGAGGGGTCAGGTGCTGCATTCAAGAAGATGGAATTGAGTTCTTCATACAATAAAAGGTACCCCGAAGGAGAACAGACCTGGAGAACGTGAGGTTCGAAACGGAAAGTGAATAGGAGGGAGGACACTTCGCCCACCCTGTCCGCCGAGATGAAATAGTCCGCGGCGCGTATTGTTGTTGTTATTGTTGCCTGTTGGTGTTCCTCTTCGGGGAGCACGAGGGAAACAACCGTAATGAAAGTGCTCCTCTGGGTGTTGATGGTTCGACATGGAAAATAAGAAGGCGGGGTTGGTTGGGATCGTCGGGAAGCCCTCTCAGCTCTGAATATGTACCTTCTTGAGGGGACCGAGCTATGAGGCCAGCGCATGGCAATTCCCCCCTGTGTGTGTTGACACCGGATTGTGCGGATAGACACCACACACCCAACACAGTGAGAAGTCGAGAAAGAGAGACCGGCAGCCGTTGCGGTGAAGCATGGACCCAAGGGCACCAGGGAGCAGAGATGTGACGTCCGCAACCACGAGGCGTGGTTGGGCACTGGGCAGGCGTGTTACTGGAGAGCGAGAATGCGTTGCTGGAATCAGCAGAATTGGACAGCAAGCCGTAGGCAGAGGCTGTGAGGACTCGACGTCAGGGAGGGAGGCTAGCAAGGTGCGAAACGACAGGCAGGCCTCATCAGGGATAGCGAAAAAGGAAAAGGACGGCCGCGTTTTATGACCCTGTCTAGCGACTCGAGTCCACAGTAAGGAACCTGTGCAATGCCTACGGATAGGGCACCATCAGCCTCGTGTCGTCCTGCCGTGACTACATCATGTTTGTAGACCGCTCGGCGAGATCCTAGGTTTCGTCCCGATGTGTGGATACGGAGCAGTAATTTGCCCTCCGGGAGAGACGAGCTCTCTAGGCAGAATGGGAGTCGGCGAAGGTCTCGTTTACCGGCCGGATGACACCCGAGCGGTCTTCTTGTCGGAGCGCAAGAAGCTAGACGCTTGTAATTAGGTCAGAAGCTGAGACCTCTAGTCGGATTCTGACTCTGACACAACATCCGTGCCTTCGGCAAGAGTGTGAGTACATTCGCGAGGCTTCATGGATGCTAGAGCATCAGTGTCAGAGGCTTGAACGGCCTCGGTAGTTAGCTGAATCTTGAGATCGATCGGATGGCGATGATGTCGTAGCGAGCCGAGTCAGAAGATTGAGTTGTCGATTGGTGTGCTATCGTTGCAACTTAACGGGACGCGGGTCAAGGATGCGAGCCCTGTGGCCAGATTCTGACGGAGCTGTGATCGGTAGGAGGCTGAGGCAAGGTGACCGGAAGTGTGGTGGTGGCTACGGTGGGACGGAAGGGAAGTCGGAGAAACCACCTGCCCATGCGCAACACATTCTCACCCGAGGAACAAGTTAGAGTCCATGGACACCGCTCTTCGACGTCGACAACCATGCTTCAACAACTTCTCGCCGTTGCAGTGCGGGAACAAGTGACGTCACGCATCACGCCGTCACAGACGTGATTACCGATTCGGGCCTCTCGCGGTCCGACGCTCCTGTGCCGGACTGGATTGGATCTCTTCCGTCGCCGTCCCCGCCGCCGTCGACGACGACGACGACTCCGAGTTCGACTTCCATGGCCTCGCCGCGCCGCCCACTTCCTGTTCCGCCTATCAGCCCGCCTCGGGACAACGGCTGGGATGACTTCTATCCCCACAGTGGTCTCCCGGGCGGCCATCCCGACATGTACCCGTACGGAGATCCACACATGGCCTCGTATCCATACCACCACAGCTTCGCGCCTTCGCCCCCGACAATGCCTGGGTATGAGGCCCCGTCTGCAACGCTCAGAGGAGGAACGCTTCTACACAAGGGCTTCTACGATCTTCTCGCCCTCATACCCTCCATACCCTCAACTCCTTCTCCATCGCGGCTCTTCTGGCCCGCAGCCCAGTCTCCAGAGAATGAATTGATATCGGGCCCGAGGTATGAGGAGATTCCGGATAACGACATGCCAGCCCAAAAGCCAATTGCTCAGCCGACTTCACCCACGGCTTCGTCCGCGCCGAGGAATCTCAAGACAAGGAGGATAAGCAAGGATATGGTGTCGAGGCCGACAGGATTTGTGTATGTTCACGTATCGTCTGTTACCTCCAATATTCAAGGAACAACTTTGTTCCAGTCACCTTGTCCATGCGTCCGACGCTGGTCAAGCTGAAGCGCTTCTCACGCGCTGGGGTCCCGAAGGACAGGGGAAACTGGGAGGTCCGTTTGTCGACACTACACACGCATAATATTCCTCTGAAATCGTTCGTAGATCCTCGTTGGGCTGATCCCATTAAGAACATGATCAGGCAGACGGCCCAAGCCAGAGCTATTAATGAGGTGGTTCGCGCCCTCAAGCCAACTCCCAGTAGCACGGGTAGGCCGGACGCCCCTCCACTGGCCCCTCTTCGCGTCGTAAATGGTATTAGCACTCCGACCACTTCATCAATGCTCACGACTGCCGCACGAGAGAACGTGTCTCTGTCTCCCTTATCGCCTACGTTTCAGCCTCAGGCTCCTTCCACGCCTGTTCAGCTTCCTCCGGTGCTCGGACAGGCAGGCAATTCTACCATACGTTGGACCGCAGGATTGCCTGCCCACCCTGAACACGAACAAGAGGATGCCGCCGCTATGGACTCTGAGAAGGAATATCCGGAGATACCCACACCGCGCCCTAGAAAGCCAATCACCCCATCTTTGGCAACGCTGGAGAAAGCGGTTGCCGCGAAGATCTACTTTGAGAACTTGTATTTCCCGCTCCTTCGGCATCCGCCATCTCGGGAACAACGGCGTGTCGCGATGGAGAAGGAAATGGCAAGTATGCAAATGAGTGAAGCCCAGAAGGAGAATATCCGTCGTCGCTGGCGTCAAAATGAAACTGAATACCTGCGTGACCGGCGTCGGAAAGTTGACGTTAATGCCTTCGCCAAACTCAAGACCATCGGACATGGTGCGGAAGTTTCGTCCGTTTGGGTTTCGGTTAACCAACATCTGTTTGTCCGTGTCGCAGGTGCATTCGGGGTTGTCTCCCTTGTGCGGGAGCGTTCTACGGGACAACTCTTTGCCATGAAGCAGGTAACATCATCGTTCCCGCTAGCTACTCGCGCCCATCGATTCAATTCATTCCACCATGACATTGACTTGGTCCATTTTGACAGTTGCGCAAAACAGATATGCTCCGCAAGGGACAAGAAGGCCACGTCCGAGCTGAACGTGATCTCCTCCGGTCTGCTTCGCTTGTTAGCACCCCTGGGTCAGCGGAGTGGATCGTCAAGCTGTTCTACAGTTTCCAGGACCGTGATCATCTATACTTGGTAACGGCCCGCCCTTGCGCATAATTTATCTGTGGCGTGAGCATAACTGATTCATTTCGATTTCATATCTGATAGGTACTAGAGTATATGGGCGGCGGAGACCTTCTTAACCTCCTGATTGAGCGAGACGTCTTTGAAGAAGACTTCACGCGGTTTTATGTTGCGGAGGTCTGGTTTCATCTTGTGTCGATCAGATAACCTTAGTCGCTAACGCCTAACTTTATGCCTTCAAAATGGACTTATCTCCGCCGTCGCACCTGCTGCTCGTGGGGATACGCGATGCAGATGGTGCTCGCAATCGAATCATGCCACAAACATGGCTTCATTCACAGGGACATTAAACCCGATGTAGGTATCTATTACGCGTCACCGGACATTATCCGCCTCATCATATGGTCCCATTGTATTTCGGACGGACGGCGAGGGCTCATTTGCACCCTTCTCACCGACAGAACTTTTTGTTCGACCCGGAAGGACATATTAGGCTGAGCGACTTCGGGCTAGCGTGAGTCCAAAACTTCCGGCTTGCTGCACCGTTCGCGCTGATCCCCACCTGCCTGGGCCTTGCTCCTTCACATTACTGACAGCACCGACCTGCACTGGGCCCACGACACGTCCTGTGCGTATCTTTCCATCCGCGCGTCTTCTCTGTGCTTCCATACCGATGGCAGAATGGACAGATTATGAGCAACAGCGTCTCCACCTCTTACACAAGCATGGAATCGACCTTGAGGACAGCAACGGTCTGGCAGACGGCACGCGGACGAAGCGTTTGGATCGCAAGGAAGTCGAACGGCTCATGGGCGGGGGAGATGGGCAGAGTGGGGTCTTCACATGGAGAGAGAAGCACCGCCGAAAGGTGCGCCCCGCCTTGCTACTTCGGCGACCACATGTGTCTAATTTTGCTCACTGATTCGCATAGCTGGCATACTCTGTGTGCGTATTTTCCAGCTGCTGATTGGTCAGGATGTTGTTTACCCATTGCCACCGCCATCGTCTTCTGTTACCGCCACGACAGTTGCGGTACGAACTCGTACAGTAAGCGTTCAGGGTCTCCGTGCTGCTTCCTGCTCTTGCTGATGCGTCTGGTCTGTGCACAGTGTCCCCGGAGGTTATCAGAGGGCACGGATACACGTTCTCGTGTGACTGGTGGAGTCTAGGCGTCATCATGTTCGAGTGTCTCTACGGGTACGTCGGTCTTCCTACTGCCCCAAATCCTTCCCTCAATGCCCCCGTAGCTTCCCTCCTTTCGTCAGCAACTCGGTATGTCATTCAGTCGCACCGCCTGTGAACCTGTGCGGGGCTAACATTCAACCCACCGTGCCCCTCGTCCTGTATCACAAATATTCTCTCACCGGCTTGCCACGACTGCGCATCATAATATTGACGCACACTAGCGGCATGTCACTAGGCAGAAGATCCTCAACTGGAAGCAATCCCTCCGGTTCCCGTCCCGGCCGAAAGTGTCGCACGAGGGTGTCAATTTGATGGAGCAGCTTTTGTGCGAGCCAGAGGACCGCCTTGGATCGCAGGCATCGTCGTCCGTGAGCAGGCCAAACTCGATGATCATACAAGCTCGGCGCAGCGGTTTCATCACGCCTCAAGGCACTATGGGCAGCGTGGATGGGGCGCATCTAATCAAGGTTTGTCTCAACTCTAGTCTCTCCCTAGCGCTGCAGTCGCGTAATCACTGACGTGTTACGTAGGCTCATCCGTGGTTCCGCGGCGTCGACTGGGAGAATATCCACAGGTACCCAGCTCCGTACCGACCCGAGCTGCGCAACCCAGAGGACACTCGGCACTTCGACGACGACATACCTCCCGAGGTGAGACATCTGTGCTCGCGCAGTCCTCCACTAGGCTGTGTACTGATTGCTCGGTGCACACTAGCCTCTCGCACCTGCAAACGGCGCAGCTGCTGACGCGACCCGCGATCCGATCTTGCGTGACAAAGTGCACGGTGAAGAGATCCTCGAGGTGCGCAAAGCCCTCGCATTTGCTGGCTTCACGCACAAGAGCCCGCGAGTGATCAGCTACGTCCGTGCCGACAAGGCCTTCGACCCTGAGCCCGACACCTACGGGCATACGGAGCCGGACAGAGGCCGTTCGACCATCCGCGAGTTCCGAGACGTCGGCACTGGACGAGCGATGTCTCTGTAGTTCTCGAGATTTCTCTCGATCACAGATGCACCGATCTTAACCTGCAACGCCTCGTACACGAGTAGCCGCGGCTGCTCCCGCTCATACCCCCGTGGACTGCTTGGTGCTGATATCCACTTTTTGCGACGTACGTGGACAGTATTGGTATGATGTCTTGAAGCACTTGCCCGTATGTAATAATGCTTGCTGCCACTATGTGTAGTCCATACCACCCAGCCCGATCATCTATCTATACTTGTATCTTGTCTTTTCCTCGTTGCTGTACTATCCCATCATGCACTTCCGTTCGCGCACGCAATCGAGATCTAACCAAAAACCCCAATAACGGCAGCGCGCGGGTGCAGACAGGCACACAGCGAAGCCGCACGGCTGCCTTGTGGATCACACTCGTCCTGTGGACCTACAACAGACGATGGGGTCGATTGGATGCCGCGGCCGTGTGCGGTAGCCGGACTGACGACTTGGAGAGGTGTCGGCATGGGCCTCACTGGAAAGTTTCAGCAATCAGGCATGCCTGCATGCCTGGCGCGCCCCCCACAGACAGCAAGCTTCAAGCACCATGCGGCCGTTATGGTTATGGAAGCGTGGGCCTGTCTTCCGAGAAGAGGCGAAGCTCTGCGGCGCGCGCGCAACTGGATGACTCAGGGGCGGGTGTTCCCGGTCACTGGCCCTTGTGTGGCATCTTTAGCAGCCGTTGGCCTTGCGCAGGGCAGCTGATAGCACGTACCACGCTGCACGAGGCCACCTCGGGCCTCTAGCGGAAAGCCTAAGTTTGTGATCGTCTTGGACGCGTCGGACGCCGCGGGTGAGCGAGCGGAGGGGGAACGGTGGATGCCAGGGAATGCCCTGGACTGGGAGACTTCTGCAGATCAGGCTCGCGCGCGAGCCAGGCCGGTCATTTTCGCGGATTGCTCGAGACGGTTTTTACAAGCCGAAATTAAACATGGTTTCCAAGGTCACACGCACGGCAAAGTTATCGCACTGCGCACACAGATGTGGGCCACGACGATGAGCGCCAAGCGTGTGCAAGAGCCGCACTGGGAGAAGCTCCGTAATGCCAGACAGGCTACGGCAAGCCAGGCGGTTTACACGCGGTCGCGCGTCGTTCGCGGCATGATGCAGCCGCGCGCCGCAGCGCAGATGCATACGCATATGCCAGTGGCAGGCTTGCGAGAAGATGATCGTTCCGCCTCGATCGCACGCAGAGCGCTCCAGTATGGTATGGAATCCAGATGAGAGGAGGAGCGTCGCAGACGTACGAGTGGCGCTTGCGCTTCGCGCGATCAGGATCGGAAGATAGTGGCTGCAGCAGCTGGTCAATGCAGTCGGATGCACTTGTGTGTGGACGGAGACATCCCAGGATGGCCATGAACCCACGGTACCCCTCTTTTACCTAAGGAGAATGTAAGAGAAGATGTCACAGGCACGGTCAAGCTCCTTGCCTGCATCTCAGGCCAAAGAGGTTTCCGGGCGCGGCCTACTGGCTTTCGGAGGTCTGACCGGGCGACGGGACAGAGAGATATCTGGATTCCGTTGCGCGGGTTATGAACGGAGATATACCGATCGTCTCGTACGAGATCACCGATATCGACTCGTCCGGATATTCGAGCGGGTGACGGCTCCAATAATCCCGATAGACTCGGATTGTCGTCGTCTGTGCGTACGTACCTGAGCGCAGGTGCGGAGGCTCATCTGATCGGCGCTGTAGAGTACGCTACGTGACGGGGCATACACTAAACAGAGGCCACATGTAAAGCGATATGTAATGACACATGCAACATGATCAAGCAGCGCGACGCGGGAGAGCGTGCGCAGGTAGCTGTAAGAGTGATGTGTGAGCTAAGCTAGAATTCATGCCATGATCGACTTACCGACAAAGACGGGCTAGTGAAGCATAGGCTATGAGACCCTGCCAATCCCATGCGGTGATCCGAGAGGAGTGAACGCCAAATAGGGGATCGACGCAGCGCGGATTGACTACGGTATTGTGGCCAAGGGGCGCTTGTGGTTTAATCCCGAATAGGCAGCTGTTCAAGAACGTGCTGGAAGCGCCCAATAAAGGTCCACTATGCCGAATGATAGCCTGATTAGCCAGGACACTAAGACGCGTCTTGAAGTTCCTATGCGTGGTGTTGCCGTTCATTCAGCACATTTGAGGTATGTATGAGCGCTGATTAACGTCATGACAGTGATCGATTTGCTCTTTGACTAGTATACACAGTCCGTTCGATTATCTAAACGTATCTTACTATCGTATGTATACGTCAGTGATGTGAGGATGCAGGGCATAACAGATAACGCACCTATAGTACAGGGTGTTCACTCTCCCTTTACGGCATTCCAGCCTTCATGTTGTCATACTGGCTCCCTTCGTACTGTAGCCAGTTAGGACTCCGATCGAGCTCGCCCATCGCGTTCTTCACAACGACCACGAGACTTTGCCCTGGCTGCGGGTCCTTCCCAGGACCGCCCTCCATACCGTCTCGCGAGGACCCCTTATCCCCGCTCAGCTCCCAGAACATACTGCCCCGTAGACCCTCCCGCCGGATGTACTCGCCCTTCCAAGTAGCAACCTGCTCGTTGTCGTAGCTGACCATTTCCTTCTTTTCGTAGTCGTAGGACCAGCTCGCGAGTATTTTATCGTCCTGGAAGGCGTACGATCCTGGAAGTGGCAATGCACGATAATCATAGACACCTTTCTCCCAGCTACCGGCCCCGAGCCCCTGGAATGACTTTCCTGGGCCGTCGGTATTCAGGAAGCTTCGTCCATAGAGTGGGATGCCCATGACGATCTTGTCGCGTGGGACGCCCTGAGCGATGTACCAGTTGATCGCCTGAGATGCGCTGATCGGGCCACCGAAGACATTAGCTTGATGACCGGCGACTGAGTCCCAGGAACCAGCTTGTGAAGGTTAAAGGAAGATGGAGTCAAGGTAGGAGTGAGATACGAGTATATGAATGAATTGTGGGTCCCTGCTCACCAAAGTCATACGACATCAAGTTCCAGAAGTCAAGAGACTGGTCCATTTCCCGAGCGTGGAGTTTTTGGTAGTTGTCCGGACCGCACGGGGCCGCGATCTTCGTGAGCGATATAAGCTACCTCCACGTTCTGCACAGCAAGAAGGATGGTAGGCTCACAGTTAGAAGGAACCTATAATTGGCACCTTTGCGGCTTGCGTGGGCGTCGAGCGCGGCCCTTAGCTCTCGCAGCAGAGCGACGTAACCGCGCGCTTGATCATCGTTCTGCGGATACTCGTAGTCGACGTCAAGTCCGTCAAGTCCGTGATCTTCAAGCAGCCGGATCGAGGAAGCGATGAACTTCGACCGCAACGCGGGGTTGACTATGACGGGATGGAAGTTTGGGGAGTAGGTCCAGCCACCGATCGAAAGCAGGACCTTGAGATGACGGTTTGCCTTTTTCAGCTTGTAGACTGCCTTGAAGTTACCGTACAGGTTCTTCCCACTGTCGTTCCAAGAGTCACCCGGATAGTGGATGTCGGTGTCCGCCCATGTATCGGAGAGGTAAACTTCGCCACTATCGGGCTTGACGTTCGCGAACGCATATAGGATATGACTATGGCGCTGGCGTTACAATGAGTAGGAAATTGAGAATTTGGGAACGCACGTGAGATCGTCTACTGGGATGAGTGACGGTGGGAACTTCCGTCCGTAGATGCCCCTGCAGATCCGCGTCAAGCGAGACTTCTTGTGCCGCAGTGAGAGAGAACGTACCAGTTGACGAAGCTTGAGAGGTGCGCATACATTCAGCAAGAGCGTCCCAATTGCATCGCACATAGCTGAAGGGGACACTCACTAGCCAATACTGTATTTCCCGCCTGACATGTCTGTTTCGTTTGTCGACGGTGTGGGAGCTGGAGAGAGCGTGGTAGATGTGGGATTTGCAGTGAGCTCTGCCTCGCTATTCCCGGATGAGATGTCTGTTGCTGAATTGAGAAGATTCTTCTCTGCGGTCCACTGGCCGGACTTGTATGCTGCTAGCGAGACGACTACGATGGTCGCGGAGAAGATCAAGAGTCTACGGAGGGTGACGAGACGAGAGCGGATGTTTTGAGGAGGAGGAGGAGAGGAGGGCTGTGTGTCTGTAGGCACTGGTTCGTATTCTGTCGAACGCATCTTCACCTTGTCCGCAGGTGACTGCACCGCGCTCAGTTTCTGTCCACCGTCAACGGCCTTTGCCGATACTTGACCTCATCGCCTCCCCACTGCACGTGACATTCTGGTGGGACGCGTCGCGTCGCGCGTCTGTACTGTGAGCAGGCATTCAATATCAGCGAAGGTGGCCACTATTGACTGTCTATCGTCCGGTTGGCATTTTCATTTCCTACAGATCATCCATCGCACGGCGCTGAATGGGCCTTTGTCTGTCGCGCCGAGAACATACACGCCGAAGGCCCGACCGAACTGTGACCTCGCCCCGGCTCACATGGCAAAGAACTTCCGAGACACAACGCCTCAAACGCAGCCACGTCACATAATTCTGGCTCGTCACGCATCCTGCGCTCGAGACGTATACTACGTACAGTTACAAGTCACTCTGATTCTGACTCCGACTCGACTTTCCTACATCGACTGTCTCCCGAGACGCCACAGCCCTCGCACGGATGCCCTGACCGTCCCACCGAGCATCGCTTCAGCAGAGGCACGGTAGGTGCAATGTGGCCGAGGAACAGGAGGTGCCTGCGGGCGAATCGTCCCCGGTTTGGAGGTAGACGTCGTATACAGCCCGATCGCTCGTGGAGCACGCCAGGAAGTTGAGCTGCCGCGGCGCAGTGTTAATGATCGTGTCTCCCTCGAGGGCCCAGGTCGTTGTCGTCGCAACCGCGTCGAGAGTGAGCGGTTTGTACGAGGTCGTCGCGCTGCTGTTCAGGTTCAGGAAGAGCTTGCTCCCGTCTGCGTTGTTCAGCGAGATCGTGCTCCCGATCGTGAAGTATCCTGACGAGGACTCAGGGCCGAGCACGGGCCCCCCGCCTGTGATGCGAGCCAGAGAGAATAGGAGTCAGCGAATCGCAATGCGGCCGTGGGCGGTGCAACAGTGTTAGTGTTGCTGTGCCGGACTGACTGCCCCCGACTCCAAGATGCAATGTCGTACCCACCCTGGTTCTGCAGGTAGAAATGATACACAGGACCCTCCACAGCGCGGATCTGCGACCCTGTGGGTGCCGCGCCTGTGGCCGTCGTGGTCGGTCCCTGCGGCACCGTGACTGCTGTCGTTGTCGTAGGAGGAACGGACGTTCCAGGAGCAGACGTCTCCGCGCCGGGCACACACTGGGAGTAGTCTGCGGTTCCGTCAATATACGGAACTGCGCACAGCATAAACGACATGGATGACGTGCGGACGTACAGTCGTTGATCTTGTTGCAGACGGAGCCAGAAACACATGCCGTGCTCCCCGACCTGCAACATGTCGTCAGACACGACAGACTCCGATGAGCAGTCGCAACGACTCACCAGCCGACACCGCCGCACTGCCCCCAGGCAGGAGCCTGCGCAGAGACCCGCGCAGCGAGGAGGAAGAAGCTGAGCGCGATGAAGATGCTGTAGACCATGTTGTCCTGTGTCCTGCCACGACATCGTCGTGGCAGCAGCAGAGGTAGTTATATGACTCCGGAGTATAGCTGGGGAAATCTCGTGACTGACGAACTTGGACCACGCGAGGTTGCTCCTTTCTCGATCGCCAGATTGTACGCCTCGATAGTCCATGATCATCCCGCGAATGTTGCGGATGGTCAGAAGGACCCTGTCGGATTTAGCACACAGAAACCGAGAAACTCAAAGCGCGCATGTCGATACTTATCGCTTTCTAACTTGACCAACTGCCGTAATGCACCTATAGATTAGGTAGCCGGAAAATACAGAAGAAGGACCACGAGATCCGTCCCGCGTCACCGAGTTTTGGCGCAAATGAAATCGGGAGGCATGGGAGATGAGGCGCAGTTGGCCGATACTGGAAAAGTCGACCTATATCACGGTTGAATCTGCGGATGAAACATACGTCACAGGTGTCATCGGCGGAGCTGAGACGATGTGCATACTTCACCTACGCAGCGAGTCTTGAAGAAGCTCAGCGAACCAGGAACTATGACATTAACAAGATAAACATCGAGGGGTAATCCCACATTACGAAATAATACAATGTCCCTCCAGTATATTGCAGTAGCGATGCGATGATGTGCTGGCTTGTGTATGCTGGTACACCGCCTCCTTGCTGATACATATTGGCTGATTGCTCCTTGTGGGCTTAGCCCTTCATCTCCCTCCAGATTGGCGTCAATGCTTGTGCGACCGTGTTAGCCGCCACCTCCAAGAGACCACGCAGCTGCTCGTCCGCGACGCTCTTGAGCACTCCGCGCGCGCGCCAGCGATCGGGATGGAACCGCTTGTGGCTCTTCTCGACGAACACCTTGTAGTCCTGGCTCCGCATGTACCTCCTCGCAGCCTTGAAAAAGTCCTCGACGGCTGTCCAGTCAATGTCCTCCGGCGTGAGCCTGAGAGGAGACTCGAGAACCGGCCACGGGACAAGCTCGAAGTCAATCGGATTCTCTGGAGTGAACTTGGCGGTGTCGAACTCTTCCGAGAGCATCTTGTACCGCTCGATCGCCCGAGTGTTCGTCCAAGGCCCGTATGACCAGCGCTCGCGCTCCTTCCGTCGGCGTTCTTCACGTTCCTGTTGGATACGCTGCGCCTCGGCGTTGGCACGACGCTCAGCTTCGGCAGCAGCAGCTTCTGCACGCCGACGCTGTTGCTCTGCTTGTGTTGCCGCTTCTGCGGCGCGCAGTCGCTCTTCCTCTTTTCGTAGCCGGCGGGCTTCTTCCTCCATTTGCTCTTCCATAGTACGTCTCCGTGCATTTTCTTCCCAGACTGGGCGATCCTTCTCTAGCTCAGCAAGCTTTCGTCGAGACTCTTCGATCTCAGCTCGACGTCTTGCGTCATCATCGTCCGCCTGAGGTTGGTTGGAGTTTGGAGGGCGAGACTCTTCGGCACCTGACAGACGGTCAAAACAGGGACGACACGCAGCTGAAATGGCATCGCACCATTGTGTTGCGATGCATGTTGTGATGGAGGTGGTGTTGGGAAGGGAGATTCTGAGAATACCTCTTCCCAGAAACACTGCTCCCGATATTGCTTCAGGCCGTTCATGCGCTCTATACGCCGCCTTTCACGTTCCGCTCGCTTCCTGTTCAGGTCGGCCTTTGTCAATCTCGGCGACTGCGTTCGGGCACGCTTCGTTGGTTGGTGCCAGTATTCGCGTGGAGAAGTGTCTTCTGGCGACTCTGCCCGGGTGAACACTTGACAGCAGGTCAGACAAGGTCGACGTCCGGCCAGTCTTGCTCACCTTTGCGCTTAGTTGGACCTTGCGTCTGCACACCGTTAGGCCGCGTCGCCTCAGGAGTGCTGTCGTCCATCGTGAGATCGACGATCTCGGGCGTTCTGGAGCGAGTAGACTCGAAAGAGGACCCAGTCTTGACCTTGGTCTTCTCGCGCCTCTCCTTCACTCGTTCCTCCCGCGTCCTCCGGCGTTGCTTGACGCGTTCAGAGTTTTGTGAAGTCGAAGGCACCTTACGAGGAGGCCCATCCTCCTCAATCACGATTTCCTCTACCTCATCCTCTTCGTCTGACTCCGTGACTTCCTCGATGTCAGATTCCTCCTCGGACGTGACTAGAGACACGACAGTACGGAACTTCTTGTTGAGGTTCGAAGGATGGTCTTCCCCTTCGACGGGAGGAGTCGAGAAACGGCGCTTCTTGGTGTGATCGAAAGTACTGCTCGCGCGCGAGAACAGCGACTCCGGCGGTTGGGGTCTTTGCGGGTGATGGTCGGATGGTTAGGGTGAGGAGGGACAAAGCAATCATACGCAGGGTCAAGTTTGTAGATGTCCCATTGGTCCTCGGACATGATGACCGGTTCACTACGGAAGCAATAGCCAGTTCGCGCGCGAACCGAGGGAAACATAGGGACAATAGGGCTCACCCGCATACGCTCACCAACCGCGGCCATGCGCCCTCATCTTCCACGCCCGGCGCGCGACGCGCACGGGGTACAAACCGCCACTTTGCAGGTGTACGGCTGCCTGGGGTCGTCTCGATCACGATGCGCTTTGGTCGTGCAACTTCCGGGTCGTGGTTACGTTTGCGCTGTGGCACAGAGTTGACTGATGCGACTAGAGGGTCGAACGCTGCGAAGGACAATGTAGAGTTGGGGGTGCGGAGTAATCGGCTTGGTTGCATTGGATCGAGAAGCCCGGGTTTAGTTCCCTGGAGTTGGCGTGGTCCTGGCGGACGGGAGAATCCTGGCATAAATGACATCGCGTCGCGTTTTGTTGCAGTCTGGAGGCGTAGTTGGTATGGTTATATGCGCGGGTGATGTTGACTATTCACGCAGTGCATGCAGTATATACACGTAGAGATGCTCCGAGAGCAGCGAAGGGACGCGTCGTGGGATGTGATGAGACGTGGTTGAGATGAGCAGAGGACGCGAAACCACGACCTCGTGTGGTGCATTGGGCGCCTCGCAAAAATGATATCACGTGCTGCCGTGACGGCAGGTAGCGGGCGCTTATGGCCTATTCTTTTCCCCTTTCTCAGCTCTTTCTCTGCAAGATACAGGTGGTCTTCTGGCGTACAAGTGGTATTGAATATTGATATTGGTGAGCGATTCGGACACATATGTGATGCAAAGACACTGGGCTGCTATATCAACGGGCTTGGTTACATACTGGTACAAGATCCGGGCGTGACGAGTCATACCCAATTTCATTCAGTGACATCCAGTAATATGCGCGAGACTCTGACTGGACTTGACTCGCGCCGCGTTGGCATATAATCCACCTGGCGGCCCGCCTGACTGCAGCGCCCTTCCGCACGTACACCATGACCAGCTTACGAACATTCCAAACCGAGATAGACGAGATATCGCACCGCGAGGTCGCGAAGCAGCGCGCACAGGCTCTCGCGGAGCGGACGAAGCTCGAGAAAGAGACGAAGAAGACGGCAAACAAGACACACGCGCGCAAAGAGAGCGTTGAGGCTACCGATGCCTCGAAGCCTGCGGCCAAGGAGGTTATCGCGGCTGCAGGGCCCGGAGATGTGGTGATGTCGGATATCGATGAACAGCTGCAGGTAAGTGTTCTGTTTATGCCGCCGGCCCTTCATGAGGTCCGCATGAACTGTGTTGACTCACCCCACTCATTACGTCTGGTACGAAGTCATTACTGCTGTCACGATTACCCGAAAACCTTGAGACTGCTCGCAACCTCATCGCTTCATTATTGACTCGCAACTACGGCGAATACGTGTTCCGAATAGGAACCCACCCTCCGGGCGCGAAACTCTTCGCTGGGCAGCCTGCCACCGACGAGGACGTATGGCAAGGTGCCCCGCGCACTGCAGAGGAGCTTGATATCATTACTCAGGAGACGACTACTGTTGTAGACGAAGTTGGGGCAAGGTGTGTAATCAAAGGTACCCCTTTCACGCTCGCGGTGTAGTCCCAACGCTCCCACTCCGCAGACGTCAATATTATTTGACAGCAAAACGGACCATCCAAGAGTGGTGCTATTGTTACGATTACCTCCTCCAGATGTTGCCACGACTCCGGAAGTCCGTTGTGCGGTAGTCGGGAACGTAGACAGCGGAAAGTCCACCACATTAGGTGTTCTCACAAGAGGTACGCTCTTTGAGTATCATGGCGAATGAAGTATAGACTCAAGCCCTCATACTCTGGGCAGGCCAATTAGACGATGGACGAGGGCGGGCCCGAGTGAGCTTATTCCGGCACAAGCACGAGATTGAGAGCGGAAGAACTTCTAGCGTGGGCATGGAGGTGCGTTTATCTCTTCCGCATGCGCGAGAGCTTCCCCAATTGACGACACCTCTCACTGCAGATCCTTGGTTTTGGACCCACAGGGAAGCCAATACTCCCGCAGACGGCGCACTCTAATGACCCCGAGGTCATCCGACGTGAGAAGATGGGCTGGGAGGAGATATCCATCCAGGCTTCCAAGATTATTTCCTTCAGCGGTCAGTAGCGCACGATGATTCTCCCCACACTGCCGTTCTCATCACCATATCGGCAGACCTTGCGGGTCACGAGCGATATCTGAAGACTACATTGTACGGCCTCACGTCGGGGTCTCCGTCCTGCGTCATCCTCATCGTTGGAGGCAATGCGGGGTTGATTGGCATGTCCAAAGAGCACTTGGCAATAGCACTGGCCTTGAGCGTGCCAGTAGTGGTGTGCATAACCAAGGTACGCCCCGAGTCTAGCCGCAGGCTGTCCATTGTGTGCTTCGGATTCACACCGCACTAATGCTGTTGCAGATCGACATGACTCCCCCAAATATCCTCGCAAAGACTGTGGAGCAGGTCTCGAAGATCCTTCGCAGCCCTGGATGCAGGTCCGTTCGTCTTGCGTCTATTCATGATCGGACGTGTACGAAATATGCGATCTGATCGCCCCCCAGGAAGACTCCAGTGTTCGTGAAGTCGATGGAGTGCGCAGTTGCAGTGTCACAGTCTTTTGGAAAGGAGCGGTACGTACCCGATACATGTGAAGGCGGCTCGCTCGTTTACTTGGAACCACGACCAGATTAGCACCAGTATTCCAGCTATCCAACGTCACTGGGGAGGGTCTGGACTACGTGTGTCTGAGCCTAACCTTCGTCCGGCTGCGGTGCTCAGTTTGCCTTTTCACAGCTTCGCACTTTCCTGAACCTTCTGCCGGCCAGCGAGAGCGACAACGAGAAGTTCCTGACAGACCAGCCCTTAGAGGTATGCTCTTCTCCGTGGGCATCACTTCGCGCACGGCACTGAGCTTGACCGCAGTACTCCATCACCGAGGTCTACTCGGTGCCCTACGTAGGGACTGTCGTGGATGGGATCTTAAATTCTGGGTCCGTCAAAACTGGAGATGCCGTCCTGTTCGGCCCAGACTCAAACGGCAATTTCCATGGCACGGTCATCAAGTCGATCGAGCGCAAGAGGTATGTCGGAGCATCGGGGCCCTGCGGCGGCGTGGCGTGTCTCTTACCCTACTTTCTGTTTTCCGTTGCCTGTGGCTGGAGACTGTTTGCTGATGATTTATCGATGCGAAATTAGGGCCCGGGTGCCGAGTGCCGAGGCGGGGCAGTGTGTCTCGTTCGCTCTCAAGCGTGTGAGGCGCATGGACGTCCGGAAGGGTATGGTCCTGGTGCACAAGACCGAGACATTGCCGAAAGGTGAGTGTATGCGGTGTCTCGCTTGATTTCCAATTCAACGATCCCGAATCTCGTGTGCTAAATATCTGGGCGGATGCAGCTGTGCGGCAGTTCGAAGGCCAGGTGTTGATCCTCTAGTACGTATCGCCCCGGCATGCGCAACGGCGCGACTCTTCCGACCGTCGCAGTAGCTGACTGATGATGCGTCTGTGTGCGTTCCAGCCATAATACCACCCTGCAGCGGAACTACCAGGCTATGCTGCACTGCGGTGTGAGTCTGACTTATCCATCCCTGGTGTCATGCGTATCACGACTAATGCGAACCGTGTCCGATGGTGATTCACTGCCTGTCTTCGTCACAGGCTGTGCGGCAGACGGTGCGAATAGTCTCCATGGACCACCCGCAGGGTATCCTACGTACGGGCGACCGAGCGACGGTGACGTTCGAGTTCATTTCGCAGCCCGAGTTCATCAAGGAGGGCATGAAGCTACTGTTCAGGGAGGGGAAGACGAAGGTTCGTTTCGCAACTCCCTGCTTCCGTACCTTCACCCCCCGATTGTTCCCTGACGGCGTCTTGCACATGCAGGGTCTGGGCGTTATCACACGATTATTGTGAAGACGACGAGTGTCTCGTTTGTCTTCGGGTGCTCAACTTGTTTTGTTGTCGGCGGGAGGATCCGTCTCGTTGGGCCGCCCCTGCACTGCCTTTCCGTTCGTTGTTGTACATTGAAGGTTGGAACGTCGTGACGAGGCGTTGTATGACAGTGAGTTCTGTTGTATCATCATTATTTGGCAGTCGTTGTATCATGGAATGTTCATCGTTACTATGCGAATCGGGTAGCGGCGTGTCGGAATGTGGACGTCCCTCCCCGGAACCGTACAACTTCATCATACTGACTCGGGGACAAGTCATTCGCCCGAGCTTCTTCGTCTTGAGGCGCCCTACAGCCTTCGAGATATCTGTTCACCGTCCAACGAGCTGCGTGTAGACCCTGTTGAACTCGTGCTCTGCTAAGACTGTTCCAAAGGACTTTTGTGGGCTGATGCACGCCAGCGCGTGCCACATTAAGGCAGAGCTTCTGCTGACGAGTACCGTACTCGTTTGTCGTTAGCACAAAAGGATGTATACGGATTCCTGGAATGAATGGACTGGGAAGACACAACAAATGATGATGAGGGCAAGAAAAGGCAAGAGGGGCGGCGTCTAGATCTGTTCCTGTAAGGCTGTCACTGCCATGCAGACGAGCCTGGCGTCTGTCGGGATCTCTTGCTGACTTCGCCCACGATAGTTATAAGCTGCCTATACACATCCGCGTCCACCCGGCCCCATGCTTCACACCGCAGCTGGACGTCGTCCCAGAGTTCGACTTGCGAGCTCGCTAGCTGACTCGAATTTTGTGCGTAACTTCGCTGCAGCGGCCAACGTTATCTGATTGAACCTTGACCGTGGCTGAGTCTTCTGCTTCCGTCAGCTGTGAGCTCCCCCGGATCCAACTAGGCCAGCGCGTAGGCTCAGACTTGCTCTCTCCCTCCGACCTCTCTCCCGCCATGTCCTCCTCGCGCACCCACCACCGAGCTCGTTCCGCCAGTGCCTTTCCGGTCTCCGGCACGACATCACCGCGCGCTCACGCCCATCGCTCTCGGGGCCGGTCCGTCTCGTCTGTCCCCGAGTTGCCTAGATTGGACATGCAGGGCGAAGGCAGCATAGGCTTTCCGGGCCTTGCTCCAAGGTCCCTTACACGACCCTCTGCGCCACGAAATACAACGACTCTACCCCCATTGAATATCCCTGGACAAGTGCTCGACGTCCCTGGGGTCAACGCACCCCACCCTGCGTGGGAAATTCCGTTGTTCGACGACCGGCGAGAGGTTCACGGGGCGCAGCCACAGGCAAACCAGGACGAGGACCGACCAGAGTCTGCAAGAGGATTCGTCGGTAAGCTCTTGGAGTTGCTGGGCTACGCTGGACGGGATCGGGATACGAGGTTACGTCGTGCGCTCGTGTCGCTGGTGTTGAGCATGATATGGTGGTTCGCTCAGGTATGTCCCTTGCTTGTCGTCCGTGCCTTGGTTTCTGGGGCGTTCTGTTACATCCTCAACGAGTGTCGTCTGTTCCTGGACTGTACTCCGAGCCAATAGAGAGCATATGTGCCTATTTGCTCGGTGAGTAGCAGAAAGGCGGCTTAGGCGTTGAACGGAATGATCGGCTGTCAACAACATATGTGGTATGCGGTGTGTGATACGTTCGGCCAGGTTGTCGTGACCTCACGCGGAGTGTGTCTGTGAATATGTGACATGACGTCCCACCTAACTTCCTCTGGATTGGAACACTACCGTCCGTTCATCTAACGTATATGCGTCTAGTTCTTCATTGTCATTGCCCTACTCGCTTACTCCGCAAACCACGAGAGTCCCACAGTGCCTGGTAAGACAGAGTGGGGAGCATGCGATAGACCATTAGGGGCATGGAACGCTCTCTGGCTCGTGAAGCTCGTGATGAGCGCCTTGTTGTCAGTGTCGAATTGGAAGCGAGAACGTGCGGGTGCGATGTATGTACACCGCATATACTGAGCTGCAGTCCGCCTCACCCTTAGAGCACAGGAACAGGCATCAACGAACGCGTGGCCGCAATAGTCAGAGCGATACTGAGCTCGCGACGCAACGCGTTCTTAACGGTCAGCCCCACTTTGGAACTGCTCCTCCCGGCTCAAGGAACAATGCTCGTCGCCAGCAGCCTGGGCGTGCAACTGGCCTCTCATACGAAGGTACGAGTGGTGGAAATTCGCGTGCGGATCTTCAACAGCTTCCTCCTCAAACTGTAGCGCATGCCCGGTGCGCTGCCCTCTTTCCTCCTTCATATTGGTGTGCTAATTGTCAGTTATCTCTCGATATGCGGCTAGGCTCTCCTTCTGCACTTCCTTCTTGTCGCTGGCTTGGTTCCTCACCGCGCATGTTCTCGAGTATACCAGCGTGCACAATTGCCGGTTTGCTGCCCCTCACCTCTGGTGGCTGACGTTCGGTATCCTGTGCACGTTGTACCTCATGATCCTCGAGATCTTCCTGCTTGGACTTCTAGTCTTCATCCTTGGTCCGGTTCTCTTCGTAAGTCGCAGTCGCATGTGTCTCTCCCGGCTCACGATCCTCACTCATCTGCCATGCGCAGCTCATCTACAACATCCTCCTACTCTGCCTGGGCCGGCATCCCCTGCAAAACCCGCACTACATCAAGCCCGACATCGAGAAGCTGCCCAAGTCCGTCGTCGACCAGATCCCGCTCGTCCTGTACATCCCCCCACCGCCCGGAGAAAGCACGGACACGTCCGCGCCCATCACTGTGCCGCCCGCAGCACACTCCTATCCGCCAAAGACTCATAGCGCCACGGCGACTTCCACCACCTCCGCGCCCGCATCTGTATCGAAACGGCGGTTTGCGTTCTTGAAGCGGAAGAAGTCTACGAAGGCGTCTGGCTCGAACAATGCGGGCTCCTCTGGCGGACAGAGGGACTCGAACAAGGAGAAGGACGTCGAGGCTGCCGAGGGAGAGGACGAGGACGAGGACGTGCCGTGGGACGAGATGTGGGAGAAGGGCGAGTACCCGTTCGTCCGCCTTGAAGGAAACAGGGCTGTGTGCGCGATATGCTTGATGGACTTTGAGGAGCCGAAGAGGGTTCGGGGGAAGAAGGCGAAGGGCGTGGACGCGAAGGCTGAGGGCAAGGCTGCTGGTGATGCGTCGAGTGCTGATGGTACTGGCGGCGCTAGTGCTGCGAATCAGGACGGGAGCGCGTCGAGAACGGAGAGGACGCAGGAGATCCAAGTCGAGGAGGTCACGGAGGAGGAGCGGGACGCGTTGAAGCTGAACGATGCCGGGGAAGGTGCGCAGCCGCTGAGGCTGCTGTCGTGTGGACATGTCTTCCATGTGAGTGTCGTCGCGCGCGCTCTCTCTCATACCGTCTGTTGGTCACTGACCAATGCCTCGATCCCTTACTGCACAGAAAACCTGCCTGGACCCGTGGCTGACAGACGTCTCGGGGCGGTGCCCGATCTGCCAGCGGCCGGTAGAGATTCCACAGTCGACGAAGAAGGGCAAGCGGCGGAGGAGGAATTGATGTGGATTTGTATTGAATGCGTTTGGAATGACACCGACACCCCCCAAGCACCACCACCACGACCTCTACCTCTACCTTTCCGGTCTATCGAATGTTCGGACTGAGTTACAGTAATGATCGCACGATCGCATGAGTGTATCATAGTAGTTGTATGACATCTTCATGACATCCCCTTTGACAGTGGAAGCGTAGCGCAGTGTGCCGCATGCTAAGCAGTCCTCAGATGGAGGACAGGAGTACTGTGCGCATGCTCCACGGAGTCAAAGCCGTCTGGCCTGGGAGCTGTCGAGGTTGTCGTGCTGCCCGGAGAGATAGTGCACTCGGACTTTGTTGGCATTCGCCGATTCGCGGGGATAAAGGTTTGGGGGTTGCTCGTAGTATTTGCAGTGCAACTCAAGATACCTAGTACAGGTGTTCTAAGACAGCGAGAGCCTCGACTGCCAAGCCACGGACAGCGTGTACAAGATACTGAGATACACACATTGAACCCTAGCGAACCAAGGAGCTCAGGACCCCATCTGCGGCGTGCGAGAACGAACTTGGGTGTGAGCCGCTTAGGAAAGGGGGAGGGGAGCGACCGTGGTGACCCGACCCCAGGTCGGTCGGGAGAGTGGAGACTCAGGGAGTGCTCGCGCAGGCCAGGCTGCTCGACGTCGTTGTGGCCGAGACCTGCGGGGAAGGGCGCGGGCGGTGGGGGCTGCTGGACAACGTCGGAGTAGTCGATGAGCTCGGCGTCGTCGTGGCCGAGGACGGAGAGTGAGGCAGACTGGAGCTTGGCCGACTGGCAGTTGTCTGGGGGTCCCGCCCGGTTGGGAGACGGAGATGCATCGGTATGAGCAGGGTCAGCTTGAACTTGCCTCTACAATGCCGTCCGGGTATTGCAGGAAAGTTAACCAGCTAGTACGATCAAACTTGAAAACTTGAAGAGTCCAAGCCTCAGTCCAAAGTTCAAGTTGAGGAACGGTGTTGTCCTACATATTCCAATTCCATATTGGGCATGTCGGATGTTGTTTTCGGATATTGTCGGGGCACCGCCACCATGATAACATTCGAGAGTTAGCTCCGCACCACAATGTCGCTATTACCCCTCTCAATTAGGTTCGCGCCGGTACACTCGCTTTTAACCACCACCCGCCGCGGTTTCTCCTACTCGGTCACACGCCGCAACGAACAAAACGCGCTCAGGTACAATGGCCGCTCGTACCCGTACGTCTGGCTCCGGGATTCGTGCCAATGTCGGACTTGTCTACACCCGTCGACACGGCAGAAACTACATCGAAGTTCAGACTTCTCCCCTCACATCTCCCCAGCCTCGGAGGGTGTACAAGTATCTCATGATGGCGTCTGCATAACCTGGGAGTCTGGTCATCAATCGCAGTACAGCACGGAGTTCTTGGAGCGATATGCGTCTCCAGAGACCGTTCAGTCGTTCCATCGCGATGTTGACAAGGTAGAATGGGACGTCAAGCGCCTCAAAACAGAGCGCGATCTCTACCTACCATACGAGACACTCAAGACGCCCTCTGGACAGCTCAGCGCTATCACCCAGCTCACGCGCTACGGTCTCCTCTTCGTCACCTCGGTTCCCCATGAGAAAACTTCCCACGAAGAGTGCGAGCTGCGAAAGCTCGGTGAACAGTTTGGGGAGATTCGCCGGACGTTCTATGGCGAGACCTGGGACGTCAAGAACATCAAAAACAGTCGCAACATCGCATACACCAATGTCGATCTCGGTCTGCACATGGACCTCTTGTCAGTACATCCCACAGCTCATTCCACATTCAGACTGATGTTCTTGTTTTTGTCACAGATACTTCCAGCATCCCCCGCGCTACCAGATCCTTCACTGCCTCCGTAACCGTGTCGAAGGTGGAACCTCCATCTTCGTCGATGCTGCTTACGTTGCATCCAAGCTCCGCGTCGAGGACCCCGTCGCATTCGAGACACTGGCAACAACGCCCGTCGCGTTCCACTACGTCAACGACGGCCATCATCTGCACTACACCCACCCTACGATCCAGCTCTCTCGCTTCCCCTCTCCCACCACTGGCGAGCATCTGGTCGAGTTTATTAACTACTCTCCCCCCTTCCAAGCCCCGCTCCCTGTCGAGACACCTCCGGCGTTCTACACTGCCCTGGCGAAGTTTACGAAGGCGTTGGAGGACCCGGCGCATCGGTATGAGTATCTCCTTAAGGAGGGCGACGCCGTGCTGTTTGACAATCGGCGGGTATTGCACGCGCGGACCGCGTTCACTGAGCGCGAGGCGGAGAGCAACGACGAGGAGACTAATCGCTGGCTAAAGGGCTGTTACCTGGAGGCGGATGCTGTCTTGGACCGGGCTAGGGTGCTGAGGACGAAGCTTGGCGTGTGGTGAGTGCTTCGAGGACACAGATCTGATCATGCACGCTAAAGGATACAACGCAGATGTCAATGTTACAGATATGCGTATCGTTGTACACACTGCGTTAAGACGGAGGCGAGCGCGGCTGTAACAGTTTCTCCATCAGATCCATCTGAGCCAGCCAACGCGGAGATATTCTTCGTCGCTTCTTCATCGTTGTCGCGGTTGTTGCATCGAACGAGATGGTGGGTCGCTAAATGAGTGTCTCCATGGGTGATGCCACCCTTCTCCTGGTCACAGAAGAAGACATTGGTCTTCTCTATAGAAGACGTTAGTCGCTAGCAATCACACAATACGTGCTTTGGGCACGACTGCGCGCGTGATTCCACGACGCACGGATCCTGTTCGCCTTGGACTGCGGGGGTGGAGGACGCGCGACGAGGATCTCTGGCTCGGTCCACTCAAACCAGAACTCGGGTGGTATCCCCACGGAGTCGGAGAGAGTCGTGCCCTCGTACGTGGTCTTCAACCGCATAACGTATGCTAGCGAGTTGAAGGGAGACTCTCGGCGGAAGCAGAAGGTGTCAGGCATCCATTGGGCCAACTTTTAGCTCCTTGGAAGCCGTACTAACGCTCTAGGCTGAGGGAGACGAAGTTGTCGCTGCGTTAGAAGTGTACTCAAGATTAGTACCGTTGGTATTCGAATTCGCGGGGATAACGATTTGGCCGGGCAAGATTGCTCGTATTGCAGTGCAATCGAAAGACACTACAAAAGACATCCGAGGTAAGACAGCGAGAGCTCGAGCTCTCGACTGCCAAGCCACGAAAGCCACAGGATACTAGTGAATACGGTACATACACACAACTCTAGGAAACCAAGGAGAGCAGAGAGCTCAAGACCCCATCTCCGTGCGAGGAAAGGAAGACGTGAGCCGCTTAGGAAGGGGGGACGGGAGCGACCGAGGTGATCGGACCGGGGTCGGTCGGGAGGGTGGGGAAGGGAGTGCTCGCGCAGGCCTGCTCGATGTCGTTGTGGCTGAGGCCTGCGGGGAGGTGCGCGTTTGAGGCGGGCGCTGGGGGCTGCTGGACGACGTCGGAGCAGTCGATGAGCTCGGCCTCGTCGTGGCCGAGGAGCGTCATCTTGCGGAAGGCGGCCTTGAACGCAGACTGGAGCTTGGCCTGGTTGTCTGGGGGTGGGAGAGGGAGATGCATCAGGATCCGCGCCGGGAAGAGGAGTGGGAATTCGCGGGAGATGGGTACTCACTGACGAAGGACTGCCATTCGCAAGCGGTGCGAGAGTCGCGAGCGAGCTCGGAGTCGGACTGGAGACGGATCTCGCCACGGAGCGGGGACTCAACCTCACCCTGGTTGCCGCCGGTTCCGGGGAAGAGCGTGCCGCGGAGCTGGGTCTCGATGAAGAACTGGGTGTCGAAGAGCTCGGGTGTCGAATCGAAGGGCGTTCCGGGGATCGACTCGTCCACGTGATCGGCTGCAGCGATGGTGTGGCTTTTCGTGATATTGTCAATCCTCGCGTCTGCTTCGTCTATGGTAGATGGATACTTACGAAGCGAGGAGAGCAACGACCTCCTCAGGGGTAAAGCCGCCTGCGTCTTCGAAACGCTGGAGAATGCTGTCGACAGTGTCGAACGGCTCTGGAACAGTCAAGTCCGGGGCGGGCTGATTGGCATCGATACGGCCAAGGAAGACGTCAAGACGAGGAGCACCAGGGCAGTTGCTGACGCCAATGGCACCAGCAAGCTGAATGCTATCAAAGGGGTCAGCCGAGCCTAATATGATGGTGTGTGCGCAGCGCTTACAAGTCAGCAGTGGAGATATTGGAGCGCTGGACGAAGGGGCGCTGTTCGTTGATGATTTCGTCGACACCATTGTTCGCGTGGAAGTTGGTCTCGATGTCCTCGAAGAGGGCGATCGAGCCGTCGGCGCCTCCACCACTGCATCATAAATCGTCAGGACCTTGACACGGATGTGAGGAGGAATGGACAAACGGACCCAAATTGGCCGCGGGAGGCAATAGCGGGCGAGATCCCAATGGCGTCGTGGAACGTCAGACGGAGGGATTCATGGACTTCTTCTCCACACTCTCCACCATCGAAGAGGTTCTCCTGGATATCCTGGATAACAGGGAAGAGCGCGCAGCATGCCGCGTTGGCGGTGACGCTACCGTCGGCGCAAGTCACTCGGCGAACGAGGGCACCTATACAAGCGGACAAATGAGCAACAGTTGTTGTCACATATAGAGACCTCCAGCCAAGTGGTTCGTCGGGATGAGTGATACCTACCATTGGCGACCTGGAAGGCCGCAAGGGCCGATACAAAGGACGCGAGTTTTGCGAAAGCCATTGCCAGAACTCGATGAGATGAGAGGTGTCGGCTCAGGGGGCAGGAGAACTGGAAGTGTGCTGAGGACTGCTTGGCCGTCCGCGACCCTCTTTATATCGCGCAGTTCGTTGGCGTTTGCGGCGGAAAGGTTCTGCAAGCATCTCGAAAGTCGCGAGACACCGACTCATTTCTGCTCGTCCAAGTGCATCGACCAATCGCGCTGGCTCTATTCAGTGAATGTGCATCAGCAACCCGGTGGTGTGGGTGAGCAATACCTCGCCAAAGACACGGTGTGTCTTCCCCTGGGCCAATCGAGGGCGTATCGCAACCCAAACAGCACAACGGATACCCAGTGCGACATGGTCCGGGAGGGACTTGCACAGCGCATACACAGTCTTCATGAGAAATCATAGGTGCCAAAAGATGGACCCGACGCTCGGCTGAGGATGGGCCGTGGCGATTGTTCCCGGTGCCTGCGATCGAAGTGTCTCCCCGCTGCCACAAGTGGAGCGCTACCATGAAAGATGGCACGGTGCTGCAAGCTCGTGCGTAAATGCAGAACGATTCTGGGGTACCTACCATGGAACTGGACTTGCTAGCAGAATGTATACAGCTAGTGCCGTGGGCGCGGTGTTCTTTGTGAGCCTGAGAGCACGTCGTCCGCAGCAACGGGGAATCTGATGGAATGACAGCAGATTAGGAGGCATTATGGTTTGCCGCGGAGGTTGTGCATTAGAATACTTACTGCGCTCTTCATGGATACACAGCTAGTTAGGTAGTCATAGGGAGTGCATGCGCATCGACGCACCTCTAGAGTTGTAGTAGTGGGGGGAGACGTTCGGTTCATGCCGATGTGTGAACAGGATTGCCGGATATGGCCTGAGTGGCTCACATCTGTCTTATTCCAAAGTCCACGATCTGCAAATGCAATGGACAACCAGCCTGGGAGAAGTGAGTGTGAAGCGGGGCAGACGAAGTGAACTCATCTCTTATGATAGGCGCGCTGCCTGGTTTCCGGTAATGGCGGCGGGCAGCGTCCCGGGCGTTGTCGCTCTCACCGACGTCGACGACGCGGATCGGCACTCGTTCTGTGTGTCGCTCAACTGGCAGAAGATGCCGAAGGATTTCCAAATAAGCGTGGTAATAGGATATTTCATCGTTCCCTGCGAGCGTACAGCCGCAGTGATCAGTAGCAGTACTCAGTTCTCGGTTCCGGGTAGAGTGCATACATGTCCGGAGAACTTTATCATGCTCTCCCGAACCCAGGCCCTGAGTATCGGGGCAGCTCTCAGGTTCCTGAGAGGAAGTGCTAAGCCTATTCCCATGTTCCCGGGATCCTTCTCATGGACACTACCCACGGATATCGTCCTCGTAGCCGAACGAAGAATAAGTCTAAGCATAGATACGTACGAGGGCGGGCGCAGCCTACATTGGAGGCTTTTGTGCTATTCTTGCAGTCACACAATTACTTGCGGTGGGAGGCTCTGGACTCTGAAAGTCAAAGCATGTTTGCTTGCAGGGACAATATGTTTACGCTGCTGATGCCAGGTAGTTAGTCAGCCAAGAAACAGGGTAGCAATACCGGACGGAGCCGGGAAGATCATAGCATGGCCTGGGGGATCGATTGGAAACAGTCAGTATGTGCGGCGCGAAGTGGTGAGATACTCACATTCGTACCCACGAATTGAGATGTCGCCCTGACTTGCGCAGTACGCACCTCCTGAGCTCGGGGTGGTCGGCACTAAAATGCGCCAGAGGGCCGATGGATGGCTGTCGCTAGCCCTGCTAGTAGTTGAACACCTCTGTCGAGGATGAAAACCTCCCGTCCCTTCCACTTCCTTTGCGACGCGTCATTTACTGGCACAAGACGTATCCTGAGCAAACCAGTCCGGTCTCAAGAGAGAGAAGGAGCGTGAGCAGCAAGAGGGGTGTGCGTGGAGGGGGCAGACAGCACTGCATGACTTGAAGAGGGACTGAGGAAGCGTGTTTGCACCTTTATATGTCACGGTCCATGCCTGTTGTGTTGAAGAGACGAAGCTCGTTGCCAGCCCGAGGCAGAGGAATGACCATACGCGGGTTCCATGAAGACATTCACGCCAATGAGAGTTCGTCGATTGTTGCAGCTTCAGCAGGCTGCAAAGCTTCCTAGCCGACGCTATGGGGCGGAGGACCATGTCCGTAGCACCGGGGTGCCGATGGGCCTGAATCGCCGTTCCTCATCCAACACCCTGCCATACCAAAGAACTGCCCCGCTCGTACCAGCACAGCGACGCCCGCCGTTCTCTATGAAGGCCGGAAACGGTACAGGTCAGCTGCAAGATGAAAGTAGTTTGCATGAATATACTCCACTCACTCATCCAACACCGGTTTCCTTTCAATATTGATGAAGTGTCGCGCGTGTAGGAGGCTGAGGAAGTTGGGGCAGACGACAGAATGGACCGCACCTCCGGATCATCAATCCAGACCATGATAGGTATTGGATCTCTTATAACGGTACGGCATTGCAGATGATCGGTGAACGTGCAAGGGACTCGAATTGAATCTTAGACATGGGGTATCAGGACCAGGGGACTGGGCGGCCGAATACGGAGTGTAGCCGGCGGGATTGTGTACACTGCGAGATTTCTGTCTCATGGTGAAACAATCGTGACCTCTAAGGGTCAGAGCAATAGGCATGGAAAAATAGATGAAGGAGGGAGACCAGACGTGAGCGAACTTGGGCTATTAAGCAAACTCGGGGGCGAGATGGATAGTGAGGGCAGCCTGGGGTGTCAATATGAGGATTAGGCCATGGCTTGGCATCTCAGCTGCGCATCTATTGTCGTGCCTTCTTCCGGCAGACAATTCCTGAAAGCCGTCGCAGTCGCAATTCCAGTGAAGGGATCATGATCCATAGTACGAAACCTGAATACGGCTTGCCCGCACTCGTTAAATGTCATGATACTCCAACAATCCAAACGCGTTCAAGGGTGTCAATGACTTCCAACATACGGCTGAGACAACACAGCCAATTGAGTTGACTCACTTCGCATTCACGGCGTCTGCCCCACGGTGACTCGGAATAGATCGTGGAGTAGACAGGTCCCAAGTCTGGGAAAAAGCGACTCTAGGTTTCGTGCGCGTGAACCAAGGCCTGATCCCTTGGCCATGCTATAGGTTCAGCGAGCTTTGACCAGGGTTTCATGAGAATAGAACAAGCTCCATCAGGTGCCCAGCGCCTGAGAGGAAAGTAGAGTCACAACCACGTGATCAGATACCCACAGACCCACAGACTCTCCCCTCTCCAGTCTCCGAACCCCACTCACCAATGCCGCGGGATTATGTTTCATCATATCTTGTTCTTTCCAACCTTTAGCTTCATCTCTACCAGCGTCAGCTCGATTGAGTTCGATAATTGACTGCATGACTCACATCTCACGAACTTGACTTGAAGAAGACCTTCGGAACGAAGGTCTAAATACGATGGTACCTGCATGCCCGTTATCAGGACCAGCCAGAGGGCGATTCGGATATCTCTTGAAAGAACGGTCAATGGGACCCGTTGAGGTACTGAATACAAGTACATAGTGACACATGTAGTGCACAGAAGCATCTGTACTCCATCAACAAGAGCACCATAGTTGAAGTAGAACGGTCTTACCGTATCAAGGTTACGTTCCGAGGTCCGTTCCCAATCATGTCTTCACAAACCAAGCATCTCCCGTTTCGGGCAGATGTCCTCCGCCGAGATGCCTTGCTCTGGCTGCAACGGCATCCTCGTCCAAGACAAGCGAGAAACCCGCCACCTTGTCACCACGAACGACGAACTCCACCCATCCATCCCCGCTGCCAACCTCAAAATCTTCAAAAGCGCTAGTATTCCTGCCATATCCCTGAGGAAATAGTGAGGTGAACGTGATGTTGAAGACATCTCCTGAGAAATGCTCTAGCCGTGCGTGCGTGGTCCAGATGCTCTTGTAGGTGCTGTAGAGGCTCGCGGTGGAGCCGTCAACAGTGGAGAAATCAGCTAGAACGTCCTTGCAGTATTCGGACCGGCTCTTAGAGGAACAGAGGACGATGCGCTTGTATCCGAAAGCGGTGTATTCGCCGGTGTATGCGTCGAGTTCAAAGGATGGCGGGCGAACGTCGAGTGGTTTGTGGACAGTCTGTAATTCTTCCAAGCTGCTACTGTGATTGTCAGCTCACCGGATGCGAAGACGATATAGAACTCGCTCATACCTTCGCAGTTCACCATTTTCGGAAGTCTGCTGGCCGAAGAGGACGTCAAGCGTGTGAGTTAGGATGGCATTTGTGTACACGCTTTTCTCAGCTGCATTCGCTGCGACGAATATTCCGACGTTGTGGCTAGGAGAGAACGAAGTCAGGAGTGAGAAGCCTGGGATGCCGCCTCCATGATTCACAATCTGCATCGCCAGTATATAAGACAGCACGCAGCACGCATGATGAAAATGAAGTCGAACCTCAATTCCGCCATAGTGCCATCGCTGCCAGCCCATTCCATAGCCAACAATACTGCTAGACCTAGCTGAAGGTTGTCCGTAGACCACATGCTGAGCGGCGGTTGTAGCCTCGTATACGCTCTGGGGAAAGATGGTCTGACCGGATACAGGGTCGACGCCCTCGTTCAACCAAACAGCGAGCCATCTGACCATGTCTTCCGCGTTGGATATGATACCGCCAGGACCCGCCTTTAGTGCCGCCATGTTGTCGTCGAACCAGTATGGAATGCGACGTCCGTCCCTTGTCCAGCTGTGGGTCAGCTTACCGGAGCGGTGGGCAGCAGATGGAAAGAAGGTGGTAGAGGACATGTCGAGGGGCTCGAAGATCTTCTCAGTAGCATACTGGTGATAGGGCACACCAGCATAGTGAGAGACCAGGTACGCGCCGAGCATGTACATCTTTAATGGATGTTTTGAAGTAAGACTTGGGGCCTGCCAGTGACCTACTGGGTAAGAGTGAAGATGCACGCACCTGATTGTTGTATGACCACTTCTCGCGCAACTCGTACGCCGTGCGCAAACCGCCCATCCTACGTATAACATCTTCCGGCTGGTCGTCCGGATAATAGGTATAGTCGTGACGCGGTAGCCCAGAGACGTGTCCTAGGATGTCACGGATGCTGGCCTTGCGCGTCGCCCACATGTCTCCATCCAGGTCGTGCAAGCTCCATCCCAACTCATCAGGGAGGATATCTGTAACCTTGGTGTCGTAGTCGAAATGAGTCACTTTAGGAGGAAGGGGTGTCTTGTTGCGCCCATGCGCGAAGTCGTCGATGAGCAGCCCTACTGAAGTCGCGAGGAACGCTTTCGAGCACGAGGCGAGACCAAATAGCGTCTGCCCGGAATAATATGTATGTCTTAGCTCGATGCAGTGCCTACATCATATGATGTTGAAGTTAGAGTTACGCACATCCGGAGTGAGATCATGACCGTCCCCGTCCTCCGTCTTCTGCCCCCACGACCCCAGCTGCGCAACTGGCTTCTGCTCATTGTCAAGACGGACTACCCCGATGGAAATACCGGGTATTGATCCATTATTCCGTATCTCGTCAATGAATGAGCCGAATTGGGGAGAAATGAGGCTATCGGATGTGGTAGGCTGCTGGAAAAAGACTTGCGTTGCCGCTCGGACGGTTGTTGAAGTCAAGAATAATCTCAAGAGCAGCGCGAACATGGCGAGGCGAGTTCAGGCGTGTGATTGAATAGCATGAATTGTCGAGAGACTATCGAGGGAGTTGGTGATGCGGTCTGTCATTCAAATTGTGTTGTGCAAGCTATTGCGCACGCGCACAAGACAAGCGCTTGGTCATGGACCTCACGCGCGGGGGCAAAGAAAAGTTTATCATATTATCATATATGATTGGGGGTATGTATCTATCGCATCATGAACCGGATCAGATAGTAGAGACTATGATACTGCTAATTGAGAGATTGATCCCCGAGACAATATGATCATGGCGATAAAGCTTCAGTGGGTTAGACGGTGGACTTTGTTCTCTCGTTCAAACTTGGCGGGGTACGGATCGTCGTCGTACGAGTGACGGTGGAGGTGATCGTAGTGAGCGTTGTGAATCGTGGTCGGAGTGCGTGATATTGACCGACGTCCTGCGCTGGACAGTGTTTCAATTCGTGGCCGAGGGAACAGTAGCAGTGACAGCGCGTGCGGTTGAGCCGCGATCCAGTGTACTTGTCACGGTAATAGTGGGGGGCGCGATGGTCACTGTGCTAGCGACCGTCACAACTGCGAAGACCGTGACCGTGGTCGTTCCCTGCGGCTGGCCAGACGTGGTGGTCGCAGAAGGAGTCCCATCGATCATGGACTCGCTCGTCGCCGAGCTGGCATCGAACGATGTGTTCGGCCCGCCAAAGGCATCAGCGACGCTCATGAACTGGATTGTGGAGACCGAGTCAGCGTAACTTGTCACCTCCATGCTGGTGTCACTGACCATAGTAGATGCAGTCGCTGCAGGAGAGGTTGGATCGCTCGTGGCGCTCTCGATTACAACAGGCACAAACACTGTGCTCGTGGCCGCTGCAGTGGTGGTGTTCTGCGCACTTGCAGCCGCGCCGTCGACCGACTCGGACGTCGTCGCAGAGTCGGTCGGAGTGGACACACTAACAACAGCAGTCGTCATGGTAGTCCCAGTGGTGGTCTCGACCAATTCGGTTGTACCAGTAGTGGACATGACATAAGTGGCGATGAGGGTAGTTGTGACGGGTATATCACCGGCGGTGAACGCCGTCGCAGCAGTCATGGTGGAGGTGTCGACACCGGTGGTCGTCTCTGTTACAGTGGTTGTACCTGTCGTGGTCAACACGTCGGTGGTAGTGGACCCAGACGCTGTAGCATCAGTCGTGCTGGCACTGTCAGAGGCAATGCCTGTTGACTGCGCCGAGCTCAACGCCGGAGCCGAGGTCGCGGACTCTGCAAGCTGCTCCGAGGTATCTTGACGAACAACCATTGCGTGAGGGTGATAGTCGCCTCGAGGAGCATAGTGCGATGCTACGCTGTTCGGGTATGTGGAGTCGACTACGCTCGTGACAGAGTACACAGCTGAGAGATTGATCAGTGAGAATACCAAGTAGTTTGAAGAGCAGAAATTCATACCTCTGCTTTGAACACTAGCGGTCGCAGCGAGAACAACGGTAATAAATGTAAGAACAGTAGGCGGGAACATGATGACGAAATCGTCAGGTAGTGACGGAGGTTGGATGGAATCAATGAATAGGCAGAGGTGATGTGAGAAGTGGAGGGAAAAGCGAAGACGTCGAAGATTATATACTCACATCTATGTCAAAGTCATGTGGTGTTACTCACATCCAAAGTAAGGCTTCCGAAAGTTGGCTTGCAAAGTTGTCTGTTTTGATCGACCCGACAGTCGTATAACAGGAGCAGGAACCAACCCCATGGGCGAGATCACGACGTTAATACATCGACGGTGCACAGCACCCGCTCCGTCGCGACGGAAGGATGATCTACAGCTGGATGCGCTTGACGGGTCTGCCAGATTGTGGTTCGAACCAGTGGATGCCAGTGGAGTATGCATTCCACGTGCGGATGTCAACATTCGGATTGAGCTGACCGACAAGCAATGCGTTAGTCGTATCAGAAACCAACTACAAGCAGGCTGCAACACGCAGAGTAAATATGTCCTGGGCCAAAGAATTAGAGTTGTGCATTGGAGGAGTGCAAGGTTTGAGATCCACGCAGGATCCACGTCACCGACCTCCAACTCGGAGGTCGGACCAGTGAGTGGCTGTGCCCCCGATCTCTTCTGACTAAGCGCTTGGTCTGCGATCCTTATGCTCTCGTATGCTGCTGACGGAGTATGACTAAACACGCTGCAATACTGACAACTCTAACATGGATTCATCGGTTAACCCGTCAAGACTCCACGCACACTCTCCGGCCCTTCAATCGTCTCTTCCTTGGGCGCCCTTATACATATCAGCAGCCTCCGCTAGCACGGCGAGCACGACTAGCAAGATAATGTTCGCACCAAGGATGACAGTGTATGAGATTCAAAATGATCTGGACACACGGGGCGGTGCCGCTGACGGACATCGGTCGGAGTGCGAGGACTGTAACGCCTGCAACGATAGTTCGACATATCAAGCTTGTAGGTCGGTGTCTTGATCCACTTCGCCAGCCAAATTCGAGCAACCACTGACCTTCCCTTCCAGAGTACATATGTATAGATAAGCAATATACAACATGCACCTGCACCAACCTCTGCTTATCATGCCAAGGAGCCCTGCATCGCAACATCAGCCCAACGGTTCCGACACCCAACAGTCCAGCAAAAGAACCAACGACTCACCATGGGGTCCCACGAGGGCAACACCGTCCACTGCCCACCCTCGAACACCTTCGCAAGCTCCTTGGGCGCGAGCGCCTTCGGGATGACCACCTGGTACACAAATTGTTCAAACCACGCGTCCGTCATCACAAAGTAGCCCTTGTTCCCGACGGCGTCCCCCCACGAGTTCTCGACCTTGTACCGCACGGGCTTGCCTGCCGCGTCGAGGTGCACCCCAGAGATGACCATCGCGTGCGTCATCGAGGACTCGTTCGTGCGCAGGCGGTCCGCCTTAGACAGCCCGAACTTGATGTCGAACGCGGCCTCGTACTCGAACAGTGCCGTGTCCATGATCCCCGCCTGCCTGTCGGAGAATTGGCCGACGTCGCAGCCGAAGAAGACGGGTAGGCCGGCTTTGACTTGCTTCACGACTGCTTGCTTGAGGTTGTCGATCTCCGTGTTGACGTCTGCATTCACGGGGGCGGTTAGCCAAGCACGATAGGAGCGCAATCAGAATGATACGCACAGAGGACGGGGCGGGCGTTCCAGATGTTGCCAAGCTTGTCGACGGTGTAGAGCTTGCCGTACTCGTTGCGCGGGTCATTGATCAGCGAGAACGAGTCGGCGGGCTATACGCGATACCGTCAATGGCACTCAGTCTCAATGTAGAAGAAAGTGCTTACCGAGTACTTGTCGTACGCGAACGTCTTGTAGAACTGCTTGGGCGTGCCAGTCCACGAGCCCGGCTTGCCGTCCTTGTCATAGTAGTCCCAAGTGAATTCCTCGTCGGGCTTCGGCGGTACGCCCAGTGTCGCGCTCATCACAACGTATACATCCTTGAGGAGCTCCTCTTTCTTCGCACGGAGCGTCTGCAAGATGGCCTCTTCGGACAGTGACGAGTTCGTGCGCAGGGAGGAGGAGAGGTCGCGGAGGATGAGCGCGTGCTCGCGCAGCTTGGTCTTGAGGAGCGTGTTGATTGGGGACGAGAGCGAGGAGTGAAGCGACTCGGGGTAGATAGGCTGGGGGACGACACCGTAGGTCTGCCGTTACGCGTGCGAGGATTGAGAATGCGCGTGGAATAAAGTTGTATTTAGAATGGCGTACCTCGAGCAAGTTCACAACCATGTCCCATTGACCGCCATCGCTAATGAGGTCCTTCGCGAGGTACGACACCAACCGGTCGTCCACGGGCAAGTCGGCATTCTCGATAGAGAGCTCGAGGTAGTAGTTGGACTTGTTCAGCTTGTCCCAGAAGAAGAGGTACGCCTGCGTGTCGCCGGCGTGGGCTTATCAGTGCGCACAAATAGCCAGCTATCTGCAGCGTACCTGTGAGAGCTGGAAGTCGGCGAGGTTGAGCTTCTTGCTGATATTGTACCTCAGCACGTTGGTCGTGGCGAAGAGCCAGCACCGGCCGGAGCTCTTCTGGTTCGTTATCGGGTTCGTCTTGAAGTCGACCTCAGTGTTGAAGACGTGCCTGTCAGCGATCTGGGCTGAACGTGAAACGAGGGCCTCGCGAATGTTGGCGTGGTTCAGGATGGTGCGCGAGAGCTGGAGCTTCGGCGACTGGGCAACAGCGTCCTCCCAGCTGTTGACATGTCCGAGCGAAAGCGCACCGTCAGCAGAGATTGGAGCCGCTAGGCGGAGGTCCGCGAGGGAGGTGGCGAGCTCCTCGGCGACATAAGTCGCCTTCTCGGAGTCACGCGACTCGGTGTGTGCAGTCTTGGACGGTGCTGAGCCCATGAGTGTCGCTCGAAGTCGTCAATGGAGATGGTGGTAGAGGAAAGAGGGAGGATAAGGAGGGACGTGCCATCTCGTGGACCGTCGTAGAGATAAGTGGATTGTGGGACTGCGGGGAAATTGTGCCTAAGCATAGCATGCATGCTTACTATGGCATCATCGGGAGGTACAACATGTGCAGTGCACGCGGTCCGAGAGGCCTGGGACCGCGACGACTGCTGAGGTGTTCCGTTGACGGTCGCCCACTGTCACTATTAGTGTCATCAGCATCAATGTATGTGGTTATCGCCCTCCCACTTCAAATAGGACCATTCTCATTCGACGCAGCGCATGCAAGACAGGCGGCCACATGATACGATCTGGATCTCCCAGCCGCCGTCGGCGCCTTATCTCGGATCCCGCGCCGGAAATTCAAGGTCGCTAGTGTTACTGTGTACTGAATGAATTCCTTGAGGTCCAGCACCACCCCCACAATATTAATATGTAGCTGTCACTGGAGGTTCCCTCAAGGACTGTCGGACACGACGCGTGACCGTATGTTCAACGCTCGGATCCCGCCATTGAATCGAACTTTCAGGATTGAATGCACAAATTGAGCTTCCCGGATGTAACGCTATGCATCGCTCGCCCGAGTTCCTTCGAGCGTGCGGTGGTGGACCGGAGACCACTGGAACTAGGTCCGACTACTTCTTGTTTTTGCACTTTGACCTGTTCGATGCAGGTCTAGGCATGGTGATCGAGAACGAGACTTCTCAAAGAAGACGTACGAGGTATTGCTCAAAGAACAATCGTAGACATCTACGTTGATAGCGTTACTGAAATGGCGTATAATTGACCGGAGGAAGATATGGATCTAAATACGGAGTGTGCCCCGCATGAACAAAAGAAATCTCCATCCAATCTCCGTATCAGCCATCCAACGCAGAAATCTGCGTCCCCAGGATTCCTGTGGTGCCCGATAGGCTCTCCAAGCATGACGGTCCTCAGGAGTAAGTAGTGACCAGTATAGCTCTGGGTCGCTCAGAGGTTTGTAACATGGTTTCAGCATCACAGTCGAGTCGAGCTGCTCGTCTGGCAATGCCAACATGCGATCGTTGTAGAACGAGAGGGCTTCCGCAGCAGTGAACCGCTCTTCGACAACGTATGTCGTCATCTTCGCACAAAGTGCCGCCAAACACGGCGCCTTGGAGAAAGCCTCCTGATGTAGGCAATAGTCCTTGTCAACTTTATGTTATTGACTGAGCGAGCCGAGGTACGCACCGCGAAGTAACATATGAAAACCATTCCAAGGCACCCGACATCAAATGCAAATGGATTGTACTCTGGCTGCGCAAGCGAGTAATCAGAAGGGTGGTATTGGGGCGATCCACGGAAAGCCTCTTGTAAAGGTCTGCGACACCCTTTGAGCGATACGTCGAGGGGAAGCTGTATCGCCAGATCAAAATCCATGAGGCAGAATGAGGCAGATGGGGTGCACGAGTGCTCGCAGGCAATACTTCTTGCATCCATGACATCCACGCCAGGACAGTATCCGTTCGTCAGGATGTTTCTGTCATTGATGTCCTGTAGGAAGATCAGACTCTACGTAAATGGCAAACCGATGACAAAAGCGCACACGATGAGCGATCCGATGCTCGTGCAGGAATGATAGTCCCTTTGCAGAAGATAAGTTACAAGATTCCACGTTCTAACACAGGCTCCAAACACGAACCGTGAGCACGCATCTGATGAATCCGAGGATCTGGCGAACAGTTGTGAAACGTTTTAAGCTACAGTCACCCCATCTACCTAATGTCAATGTACGTCTTAGGTAGACGGCTTGATCACTCACAATGGGGAGATCATGAACATGAAGTCATAAGGTGTATCAAGGATCGCAACTGGCTGTAGAACAAATGGAAACACAGAGGCCTCCTGTGATTTCATGGTATCCATAAGATATTGGTTGACACGGTGCTCGATAGAGTCCCGTTTGATGATCTTCACGCATAGATCATGACTTGCTGAATCCTGAGCAAACGCAAATTTAGACTGTAGAGTGATTAGCGACTGCCATGATCTCATGTATCTGAGAGCTCACCTCAATCCTTCTCCCGTATGTCACATCACTACTAGGGCTGAGGCGAAGAGCATACGGGAATCTTGCACAAGTTGTGATAGGAGGTGCAAGCCATGACTCCAGGTCGTCGGACGGCGTCGCAAGGCCAATATCATAGAGGGAGAAGCCGTGCGAAGCGAACCAAGACCTGTACGATTTCCAAAAGGGAAGCATTTCATTATGAAGAGGTTTGTAATACTCCCGATTTATATCATAGGGGAGCTAGGTCGTCCTGAATGAGTATGTGCTAAAACATCCGAATCGGGGTCACCACTCACGTTGGGGAGGTGCTCATTGTCCAAAGTGTCCTTCTGTTTCAATTCTGTCATTTTCACTGTGTAGAGAAAAGAAGGTTGAAAGACGGAAACAAAGCTGAAAGCAAACTTTATGACTCACCTTTTGTCAAGGTAAAGACGAGCCACGTTACACGTTCAAGTTGGTTTGTTCGAAAGTGCGGCCGGCGTTTCGGGCGCGCGTGCCGTCACGCTGTCACAGAGTAAAGATTACGGGACGTGACTGATGGATGTCACGAAACTTTCGATTTCGATATCGATCCACACTTTCAATCTCACAACCGTCCTTTCCTGTACTTCTCGACTTCTCATGCGAGCTTAAGGCGGTCTCGGGGCTCTGAGCCGTTGCGCATTCCGTCTCATATGCCCCCTGCAGGCCAAGCCGCGCATAGTAGGAATAGAACCCAACGAATTCGGGTTTCCCGTGAACAGTTAGGCATGGGTACCGGTTCTCCGACAGGCCTATTGGATATCCGCGTATATCTGACTCCAGGATCCATCACCCAACTGATGTAGTTGATTGTGGGGGTTCTGATCACCTACTTTGTACTTGTTTGACTCGTCGTGAGCCTGAGAATGCGGTCTGTTATCCCGGATGAAGCTAGAGCAATTCACTACGAGTGCAGTCCTCACTATACAGATAGGTCGGATAATACACAACAAGTTCTCACCTTATCACTGTCAAAACAACCACATCGGCCGTCACTGGCTTCTAGGTTATTAGGATCCTAGGTCAGACGACTCGACCGTTGAGCATGTCTGCCTCGAGGCTACTTCTGACAGCATGCACCGACTGAATACGGAAGTCTTAAAGGAACGATTGAATTGCACCGCCAACCCGCCGTTTATACCGCCGCCAGCAACAATCATCGATTGTCTCATATGAAATCGGGAGTGGAGAAGCTCCAGAGGGCCTGCAAGAAAACAAAAACAAAACATTGCCAACAAGACTCTATAGCTCGCTTGCTTTCAAACACATCATACAACACTCGATATTTACTACGGCAGATTGGAAGTAACCGACAACATATACTCAGGAGGACATCAGCAGGAGTCGCCGACCTATTCATGATCATCCTGCGTACGCGTGAAGCTGGTGGTGAGCTTAGCCCCTCCAGGAAGCTTGTTGACCGAGATGATTTGGGGCCTCTCCAGCGCACGCTTCTTGAGCTGCTGTACCTCCTCGGCGGGAATCGCTCTGAATGAGGTTGCATGGGCTGGAGCTGCGCACCTTACCCACTCCCACTCCTCTTTCTTCACAAACAACACAACCCGGTACCACATACTTTCGGTGTTAACCTTAGTTGTGGCTGCGTAGCCCTGAAGATACGCATGAGCATCTGTCCAGATCCAGAACCCGAAGCATGCCAGTGGAGGACTCACCCTGGCTGAGACCATTTCTGCTAGCATCATATTCGTTCCTGAATTTGCGATTAGTTCTTGTATCCCGTACTGCAGTTTGATCTGTTCAGTGCAAATATACTAAACATGGTGATCAGTGCAAGAACAAGACCGCTAAGAGAAGACGTACGAGATCTTGCTCGCCGCATGAGTATACCGTTGATCCGGCCTGTCCCCGGGGATCATTCGCGGGTCTCAACTTGCGATGGGGAACACGCTCGGGTACCTCAACCCGCTCATATGTTATCTTCTTCACGCGCTTTTCGAACCGGTACAAACTATCATGATCGGAGCGCGTCCATACGTTAGGTTGGTCAGGATACTACAAGTACTCGTAAGCTTTGCATGCAGCGCAGATGAACAAGCAGGACTTACAGTGGTGGGACTATGGGCGATATTCTGGACATCGACGATCTGGACAGCGCGACCGATGAGGAACTGTGTACCAGGTGGCTGATATTGCAGGCGGACCCAAGGCCGTAATGACGGCTGTGCAAAGAGAAGTAAGCGTACTAGTTGTAACGGCAGTGAGTCGACCCAGATTGAACGTGTACCTTGTACGTGAGGTTCGTCTCGTCCAGTCTAGGAGCAACGAGGTGGGGCGTCCTCGCCTGTAAGCGGGAAGCAGCATCGTTGCGACTGGGCGCGCGGGACATCATGTTAAGTGCAGTTGGGCACGCGGAGGACGACGGAAGACTCGCAAGGATGGAGCGCCTCCAACCCGTCTATATACAAGATGGACTCATGTTCAAGCGCTCAGATGTTTGCACGACTTGAGCTTGAGCGTTGAGTCATGAGCCATAACCATAATGGGTCGTGTCCTTGGACCGAGTCACCCTGTGCTTTCCCAGGACATTCTGATCTTCGCGTGTCTTCCTTTACCCCGTCTGTCGGGATGGTTCTAAATGGAAAGAAGACGGAGAACAATTGTAGACATCTATATTGTTAGCGTAACATGGCGTATAATGGACTGGGAGGATATCTGGAATCTAAATACGGAGTGTGCCTCGTATGAACAAAAGAACAACTCACAAATCTTTTGATTTCGATTTGAGTTCAACGTTCACAACCTGCATAGCGAAGTGGTGAGAATTGATTGTTTTTTGACCCATTTCCTGGTCATCTCTCCGATCAGTCATTCGGACCTAATTCTGTGAACAGAGTCATACAGCGAACCAAGATCTACGTACCAGATAATCGGAGTTGTAATACTACTGCTCCCCGTGCATCTCCGTGGTCATGCTTCCTGGGCGCAGACACGAGGTTCACATATGCGTCGCATGTTTCTGGAACGGGATTGATCAGAGATGGGTGGTCAGATTCAACTTAGCCTATCCTGCTTGACAATAGGTGGAAGAGTATTCAACTCAAATTCCTAGCATACGACGCACATGCACTATCAGATTACAAACGGTAGGGAAACGTATCAGCCAATCAAGAATATTTGACCAGATAGGTGTCGGTGGCGTCCTAAATTCGCTCCAGCTTTTCTGAAGCTGCGGAGATAATTTCGACCAATAGACATCTGGGTATGACATTGCGTCGTAACGGGGCGCCAACTCGAGACGTATTGTAGATACGTCGCAAGGTGAGCGATTCACTACACTCTGCAGGAATGCTTGCGCTTCTTCTGCGGTGAAGCGCTGGGACACAACGTGCGTTGTCATCCTGTCGTAGAGTGCTGCTAGCCCTGGGAGGGAAGAGACTACATCCTTGAGTATCATGTCAGTGTGTGGACGAAGAGACGTGCAGCGATAGCAAGCCTTACACAAAATTGGACACGGAACAGATTGCCAAGCATCGCAACGTCGAAAGCGAACGGGTTGTAGTGCGGTTCCCCGAGACAGACATCGTCTGGCCTGTATTGTTCTGCACCTGCCCATGCTTCACGTGCAGGACGACGGAAGTGTTTGAGACAGACGTGTGCTGGGTGTTTGATAGACTGGTCGTAGTCCATCAGAGCATAGTAGATATCTTCCCTGGTGCGATGTTGGTGCAGATCCTCTCGCAACTGGGCTTTATCTTGATCTAATCGGTAACAATTCGTTACTATGTTTAACTCGCAGATATCCTATCATCGAGAGAACTGTGAGATAGGTCATAAAGCTCACAACCACAAGGCGCTTACACGATGCGCGATGCGTTTTGAATGTAGGTATATCAGGCCCTGGAAGATACTGTATATCAATCATCGACGGGGATAAGAGCGTAGAAAGTGCCTCACGTCAAGGAGACACGTCATAAACCTCAATACTGCGCCGATAGTACACATATCACTGATATGAAATGCGGGTCCCCACCTGATCACAGAGTATCTGAGCATGAGCCACAAACACGGTAGACGAGGTGATGACTTACATGGGCATTGCAACTATACAGTACTTGTGCGGCGTCTCCACAATACTCACAGGAGGCAAGATGCACGGAAACGTGGTCGAATCACAGAACACGGCGATGTCATGTAAAAGCTCGTCGAAAATCCGAAGTTGCTCGCTATTCTTGTCAACGAGCTTGAGAATCAAGTCTCTGCCCATATGATCTTGAGCACACCCAAGCCGTATCTGGTATAGAACTGAACTGTCAACGTGGTTCTAGTCAGGCGTGTGTATCACTTACTCCAGCGCGGAACGACTTCAATACTGTCAGGATGTCGCCCACACACCGAGCGAAGGGAAGTGGTGCTGCGGTGTTGGCAAGTGGGCTGTACCAAAGTTTAACTAGGCCGTCCCATGGCTTGGCACATTCGGGCAAGCGACGGTCATATAGAAGTACCCCTCTACTGATTAGCCAGGGTTTGATTGCATCCCAGAAATCGCTCATCTCGTAAAGGTCGTGTGTGTCTCCTAAGTCGTCAACGCTATCGCAGGGTATCTGTGAATCAACTCGTTACAGCACAATTTAATCAATAAGTTACTGAAGCTCACATCGGGAACGTAGTCACATAAGGAGTATTCGTGCTGCATCGCGCAAGAGGTGGTCAACCTTCAATGTTGCGACTCGGGCTCATTGGTGACTGCAATCGGCGCCGGTTGTTGAATAGTAACACGGCCACGTGGATCCCGAAAAGATCGGTGTAGGGCCTCACCGTTCCAAAAAGCTGCTATCCAAACGGATACTTCTGCTCTACTCACGAAAATATAATTATGCGCCTACATGAGCGCAGCTCTCAACTTGGTCTCCCATATGCTATTGGATCAGCTCCGTCAGGAATACCGCATCTTGTCTTGCCTATCTCATCCTTTCACACCGGTCGTATGTAGTCATTGGGGCAGAGGGCAGTCTCAGAAGCCTACACGCAAATCTCGATGATCCTGCTACAATTGGCTCTAAATGATTTCATGTGAGTGCCATCCTGGGAAGTCAGAATCCGAAGTCTTCGGCATTCAAATTGCATCATTGATGAGCTTGGCTCCTGCCCGAACAGGCGAGAGGAAGAAACGACTCACCCGCGGGCTACTTCACCTTGTCCTTGTTCTCATCCTGTCCTGAATATAGATCGGCGATGCAGGCCGGATTCAAAGCTCGTGGATCTGGATTGAAGGGCACATTTCTACAAGTTTGCGGCGTAGAAAACGTTAGCCGCGACTTCCTCAGAGGGCTTTGTGAAGGAGAAGTGCACGGACCATTTTATGCTGGTCTTAATCCTGGGCTCCTTGGTTCACCCGGGAGAAGCTTAAGCGTCCTGCATACCACACTTCCTCGTTCGCCCAAAGTCTCGTCACATCGCTGTAGCCGCACCATCATTTCGCCTCCTCCCGGTGACTCCTCAGTAGAAATTGGATACGAGTCTAGGTTCTGGTATTTGGCAGGGAAGTCAATCTATGGCAAAACCGATGATGTCTACTGGAACAGAGGTCACCGCATACTGCAATGCCTCTCACCTATTTCGTACTGTTTGACTCGTCGTGGGCCTGAGAAGTCCGAGTCGATCTGTGAGCAGATCTCGAAGATCCCGTTACAATAGGCAGACTGCACAACTCGGAGGAAGGTAGAGTCGTTTACGAGTGTAGTTCTCGCCACGCGGATAGGTCAGATAATACACAGACCCGGTGAAGAACACGTTCGCACCTTGAAACTGTCAAATCAACCACATCGGCGTCACTGGCTTCTAGGTTATTAGGATTCCTAGGTCCGACGACTCGAGCGTTGAGCATGTCTGCCTCGAGGTTACGGCTTCTGATAGCATGCACCGCGGCGGCCGACCTGAATACGCAATTCTAAACGAACAATTGCACCGCCCATCCGCTATACCGGCAACAATTCTCATGACGGCAGGTCCCGGTAGGCTCTCAGTGACGCGGATGCATCCGCTAGAGATCCGAACCTCTCGCGGATGCATCCGTGTCCTTCAGATGCATCCGCAGGAGAAGGCTGATTATCCTCTCGTAGATGCATCTGCGGGGGACGGTGGGGAGGTAGGGCGGGTGGTACGAGCGGGGAGGATGGTACGGCGACGCAGGATGAGTGGTACAGCGACGGCGGGGTGGTGGACGGACGGTAGGGAGGTTCAGGTAGGGCGGGTGGTACGGGCGGGGAGGACGGTGCGGCGACGTGGGTTGGGTGGTACAACGACAGCGGGGTGGTACAGCGACAGCGGGGGATGGTAGGGAGGTAGGGCGGGTGGTACAAGCGGGCTCGGAGGACGGTGCGGCGACGTGGTGGATCGTAAGTCGCGGCGCGCACAACAGAGTGGAAGCTACAAAAAGCATGGCATGGCATACTGTGGTATGGTAAATAAGGATGCGAAGCGTCTGTACGAGTATGCACAACAGTGGAAGGACGGATTAAAGAGCGGGCGGTGGTGGATGGCTGCATGGGACATCGGGCAAGTGCTCAGGCTGAAACGTATCTGCGAGGAGGTCAGAATGGCTGTATCCATGAGGCTCGGCGACCGTTGATGCTGATGTGGAGGCCTGTCGCAACGGTGCGTGCTGACTCGGCTCGTGTCGGCGAGATCCATGACACTTGTTCAAGTCAGTTCCTGCAGGCTCGAGCTCTCGGTGTGTCTGTAGCAACGGCATGTGCGAAGGATGTCTGCGAGATGCCTCGTCGGCGGTGAGTCTTGTTGGACCGTGGCCGCGTACGAGAAGGAGTTGCGATGGCACTCGTCGGGGCGCGCTTCGATTACCAAATGCGGCGAGTACCCGCGGGCGCGCAGACATGCGCGATGCGCATCAGTGGTACGGTGAGGCCCGCGTGGATGGTAGGACGAGCGGCGGGGGGAAATGGGGCGAGCGTAAGGTACAACATGCAATGTCTCTAGTCCAATGCAATCGAGAAATGTCGATACAATTGTCTGCGTTTTGGTGATACATTCATCGGGAGTCCTCAGGGCCCAGTCAATCCATCTGGTTCAAGCGTGCGGACCAGCAATTTCTTCACTTCGCCCATCGAGTCTGCACTGTAGACTTGCATTCTGAGCCTCCAGGCTCTTGGTCTTCGTCTCCAACTCGGTGTGATGCGGAAGTTACACAACAACGTGGGGCTATATATACCTAATGTTTTGTACACTGCACAATCGTGTATAGTGCAGTGGTTGCGGTGAGTGCGTTCCTTTTGTCCGCAAGCGCTGACGCCACCCACACCCCGCGTTCGAATCCTACTGACGCCTGACTAAGTATACGGATGCATCCGTAGAGGTTGGGATGCCTCACGGATGCATCCGCGTCACTGAGACTGCTCGGTCCCGAAGGTTGAAGTCATATTGTGAATCTGGTGAGTCTTGCCATTCTCGCCGAACTGAAACTCCAGCGAGCGCTTGCCCGCCGCCGGCTATTCCCGAGGTACATTAACAGACGCCAAGGTCGCGCTCCTGGGATCGTCTACGTATCCAGTACTTACTATCACTGCACCAGTAATGCAAAATCTGCACTCTTACTTGACTAACTCCTTTGTCCCTTCGCTTTTTGGCTTCGGACCTTTGAGAATTGATTCAAAGTCGTCTCGTGACCCTACTCCTTTTTTTTCAATACGAAAGGATGGAATACTGGGGATATGAAGCGTGAAGAGTGAATCGATACAGTAATGCAAAACTCGGGGAAACATGGTAACGCCAATGTCACGAACGGCATGCTTCGGCAGGTAGGCGCGTCTGTACTCCGACGAGGCAGAGAGGACAAATCTCACGATCTGCACCTAAAATTTTTAAACTCCGAAGTTACCCGGTGGCTGAATGTCACGCATTTGCACCCAACTCATTACACACCAAGAGAACAACAACGCATCGTCTCGGAAAATTACACCAACATTGCTTGCAGTATTATATACATATGTACAAATTTCTGTGACAGTTCGTCAAGGATTGCAGTGAGCCGATGCGAATGAATTCTCACTAGAGCGAGACTGCGAGACTGTTACTTACATATCTCTTCGACTACTGAGCGAATCTTCTTCGTTGTTTCGCACGTAGACAGTATAGTATATGTACTATACATCACAAAGGTGTCTGGGTCCGTGCGAGGTACACAGGGATGTGGAGGGGGCGTTTTGCACTTCTGTCACGGCATTTGCCGTTTTGCATTACTGGTGCCATGATAGTAGTCCTTACTTGCCTGCTTCACCTGTAGTGCATGGGTACCATCGCAACGTAACGTAGGAAACCCGCTCGGAGCGCCACACTAGTCTGTAACAACGAAGCTAAATATCATTAGGCGAAGCTTGTGTCTACATATACATCGGCCACCGACAGTAGACAAAGGGAGAAACGATGGGCACGGATCACATGGGGGGCGGGAGAATGCAGGAGATGGGGAAGACAATCGGATGCGAGAGTGGTAACTCAAGGTGGTCGAGAGCGTCCGTGGCATGCGAGCGAGACTGTTGCAAAGCGCAGCAGCTACATAACGCAGGACAACTGTGACATGACATGGCTGGACACATTACTAGCTCTAAGGGGAGAGACGGAGAAGGAAACAACCCGACGGGAGCATTGAGTGACGGGGGGAAGGCGGGACGAGGTACGAGGGGACGGCGGGAGCAGCGTGATGGGTTAAGGAGAAAGAGAGTGAGGACGGTACGGATGGGCTGTGTGCGAGTGTCCGTATGAGGAACACTGGAAGAATGGGAAGGATGCGAGAGGACATGAGATGATGATGGCACAATGAAGGGATGATACTATGCGAGGCGGGGCGAATAGCGCCCTTTTGCATTAGGTGGTGGGTTATGAGTGAGGGGTGTCAAGTATTCGGCTGGTACATGTACAACTAGACCGAGACCACGAGACGAGAGCCGCGAACCGACTACCGGAGAACCTCAAGACGCTGCTCGCTGGATGGGTACCGGTAGGCGACAAATTCAGGATCCTGCTCGACGAGCTCGGCGATATTCTTGGACGCGACCGACATCCTCGGTGCACTGCTGCTGTGGGCAGACCCCGGGCCGCTGAAGCCATTGTAGCTGTTATCCTCCCGCTGGTCCGACACCGACGACCGGTAAGGGTTGTAATCCAGGGGTTCCACAGAACCGGTCACCGCACCATTCGTGTAGATCTGCGAATCACGTTCGGCATCGCTTGACTTCTTCCCAAACAGAGAAGCAAGGCCAAACTTGCTCCTCCGCTGTTTGGGCTTCCTAGGGGTCCCACTCAACGACCGCTTGCCAGACTGGTTTACGCCCCACTGAGAGAGCGCCGGGCTCGAAGCGCCGAACTCGGCGTACTTCTCTTCAGCGAGGAAGGGCGGCACGTTGAGCTGCCCTCTTGCGTACGGGTTTCTGCCCGGGAGAGTCTGAACAGCAGGGTGAGGCGTGGATGCCAAACCGCCAAAGGACTGTCTCCTGACCTCTGCAGTCCGGAACGGCGCCTGGGGAGGCATAAGCCCGCGGCTCATGGGGTTGTTCGGCGTCTGGAGCAGGTCGTACATTGTCTGCGGTCGAGGTTCGGGCATGGGATGCGAAGGGAACTCAACGGCCGATTCACCTGGCAATGGAGGAAGAGACTTGTCTCTGCGCAGGATCACGGCAGACTGTGGACGATTGGGAGGAGAGACGCTGGGCGTAGGAGGCCCAAGACTGGACAACGTCCTGGACGAACTGTGGGTAGTCCGTCCACGAGGATCCACCTCGTTATCGGGTGCAGTTGATCCCAGCTCAAAGGCCGATATGCGGTTGTCTGGCACAACAACGACGGGTTCCTTCTGGTTATCTCCGCCGCTGGGCTCTCGCTCAGGAACAGGATAGCGTGACGACGTTGGTGAGGGCAGCGCGCTTGAAGGTGCCGTCGGAGGTGAGGGAGCCCAGTTAGAGAATTGATTGGGCGACACCGACGACAATAATGAGGGTGTCGATACGTGTCGTCTGGTGCCACCACCCTCCCGTTCCACGAGGTACGATAGTGGAGGGGGAGGTGCCAACGGCATGTCATCCTCATGCCTGTCGACAGAGCGCGACTGACTTGTGCCCTTGGCGGCGCCTTTAGAAGTACCAGTAACCAACTTCCAGATCTTCTTCAGCCCGTTCTTCTTCTTCGTTGATGCAGGAACGGTTGATGCAACTGGCTCCGGGGAGGTGACAGCCCGAGGCCACGATTGTGACGCACGCAGCGTGGGAGTGTTGCTGCTAATGTCGACCGCAGAGGGATGGGCAGCAAAATACGACTGCTCCTGCTGCAACGCAACACTGGGTAACAATGAAGTGAGCGACGCAATCTATCTCCACAACAGCACAAGATATACACACTGCATATCCATCATGCTACCCGAAGGCGCAACACTATCTCGACTCTGCCATGCAGCACTAAGGTTCTTGAAGCCGAAGAACCGCGACCTCCTGGGCGAGGCCGAACCGAGGCTCTGCATGTCGGAGAACGACGCCTGCGACTGGGCACGCAGCAGCGTCTGCGGGCGTTCAGCACCGCCCGTGAGCACACTGCTAGGGCGAGGCGAGAAGGACTGAGAGTAACGCGAGTCGCGGGGATTGGAGAAGAAGCCACTGTCCACTTGCGGCAACGGACTCGGGCTCGCAAGCGGCACAGAATAGACCGACGCGACGTCCGCCGCAGAGCGGGAACTCCGCGACGACTTGCGCGCCCGACTCCGTTCGCGCTTCTCTTCCTTCCGTTTGCGCTCGCGCTCCTCCCTCTCTTCTTTCCGAAGGTCGACATGTTCCACGATCATGCCATTCTCCAACAGAGTGACCTCCCGTGAGTGGCCTCCAACAGGACCGGTGCTCGTGGGAACGGAGGAGAGACGAGGAGACTTAATGCGCAAAACACCGGAGTCATCGTTTGGCAAAGAGCTGCTACCGAGCTCATAGGCCGAGCGACGGAGCTGCGAGAAGGTATCACGCATCTTCTCGTCGAGCAGGCGAGACTCGCGCAGCGCCCGAGCACGAGCCAGCGCGTCTGCCTCGAGGAGGGAACGTTGCGACTTGACATACTGGTCGAGGGTTTGCTGGCGAGATGATGGCTCCTTGGGGTTCTGTCAAAACGTCAGTAAACAAAGCTCAATGAAAAGCGTCGGATACAACGCACTATGCTGAGCCAAAATCTCAAATTCTCTTCTGTAAGCCTCCCACCCTTCGCCCTGGGTCGTGAATGACTGTCCGAAGACGAGTGAGGACCACCTGCAGCCTCTTCTTCTGCGTCCCTCTGGCACAGCTCCTCATAAAGCACATCGCTTTCCCGTTCCCATACCCCAGGACCCGTCACGTCCACATCCGCCATGTCTTGGTCGCGCATCGCACACTCCACGCAAACCTCCTCTTTCGGAACTTGAGGTGGCGAGAACGACGGTTGCATCGCGGGCGCTGTTGACGGTGTGATATACGTGGGGTGTTGCGCATACGCTCGCGGCTTCGGTGAGATAGGGATCTGCATGGCCGAGGGGTTGTACGTCGGTCCAGCAGAGAGAGGAACGATAGGATTGTTAGGACTTCCGCCAACGTTGGCACTAGGAATCGAAGGATGGCGCGGTGACGAGGCCGATGCAGCAGAGAGCATGGGCGTGCTAGGCCCTGCTCCTGGTACAGCACCGGGTGGAAAGGACAAAGCTGCATTGCGTGGCGAGTTGGTAGCACCTGCGGCCGCGGCATCATACTGGTCACCTGGTGAGCGGACACTTGACGACCGCTGTCCCATCTCAGGAGACTGTGGTGGTGCGTCCGCAGATGCTCTTGGTAGGCTCCCTGGAGGAAGATCTGGGGCCCCGTCTGCGCCAGGCTGATCAGGGAAGTAGTTGTCGACAGGGGGGACGCCGGACGCTCGCTGCTCCGCTTGCGCCTCGAGGATAGGCCCGGGCGTCGTGTTGTGACTGTGCGATGGGTCCCAACCTTGCACCGGCTCCTGAGTGATGTTCTCGCCGAGCCAAGATTTCTGCAGGGGTGCGGGGCCGGGGTGTTGCGCCTTCTGGTAGCTAGCGCGCAGGGCTGCTGTCATGCCTGCGTCGATTGCGGGGTCAAATCCGGCGGACTGGGAATGAGCGGGTGGTGAATTGGAAGGAGTTCTCGGCGAAGAGAGGCTGGTAGGATAGCGATCGTCTCTGAGGTCGAACTCGGATAGTCCTAGTCGTTGGGAGTAGCTGTTCGTGTGTGAGTGGCCGGTATTTGGTGGTACCCCTGGTGAGACGGGCCCCATGCCGACCTCATTGAGAGGAGCACCAGCATCTGGCGCAGGAAGGTGTACAGCGGTCGCCATCCTCGATGATACGCTGAAGACGAGCCGCACTCGAGGAAATGAGGGATACGAGGTTGAGTTGATGGGTGTGAACGAGGCGGAGTGCACAGCCCGACGGGGTCGGAATAGGTCTGCGCCACAAAGACCGCGCTCACCAGCAGATACGAGTCGCCCGCTCTCCCGCCGTGCGTTGCAAACGAGGAAGAAGAGGTCGTCGTCGAGGAGAAAGTGGGGAAAAGGAAACGGTGGAAGGAGCAGGTTCAAGGACTCCCTCTCCTGTGACCCCGCGTATTCGGATATTACGGCGTTTGCCGATCCATTCCTCAATACGCGGGATGTTCTGGCTCACGCACACTCATGATGTCCCCACAATCGTTACATCTCTGATAGCTCATGCAAGCCTAGAGCACAGTTCACCGTTGACAGCACATAGACATTTGTTTCGAACATCCATCACCATCAGACCCCAGGAAACGACAATCTTGCATTCAACGGCAAACGCGAATGGAAGTCCAAACAGTAACCGCCTATCTATGAGCTCAACTACTTCCGATACCTACGGTTGTCGGAAGTCAGCTACTTCGAACCTTCTCGCCTGACCAAAAGCGCTGACGTACCAGAGGACACCCTTCCTGCTTCGCCGCATCTTGCGCTGGAGCTGCAGCATGCCATACAGGAGGGCCTCTGCGGTAGGAGGGCACCCAGGCACGTAGATGTCGACGGGTACGATACCTGTAAATGGAACCCAGTAAGCACCGGACCATCCAGACATCTTCCATTGAAGACGCACGATCGCATCCGCGGACAACAGAGTACGAGTAATGGTAGTATCCACCACCGTTCGCACATGAGCCCATGGAAATGACCCATCCTATGCAAGTAATACGACAACTCATCAGTTCTTGTCCGGCACCATGCAGCGGAAGAGGGCCTGATACATACGGGGCTCAGGCATCTGGTCGTAGACCTTCCGGAGCGCAGGGGCCATCTTGTTCGTCAGAGTACCAGCGACAATCATGATGTCGGACTGTCTGGGACTCGCACGGAACACGACGCCCAGTCGGTCCTGGTCGTATCGCGCCGCGGCCATGTGCATCATTTCGACGGCACAGCAGGCGAGACCTGTTCATCATTACAACCCATAGGAGCGCATATGTATAGGAGTTGAGCATGTTTGTCGACGGGCGAGAGGGAGCCAGAGAACGACGTACCGAAAGTCATGGGCCACATGGAGCCCTGACGTGCCCAGTTCGCTATCTTGTCCAGCGTCGAGAGCACATACTCTGCGCGGTTCGCGGGGGTCTCCAAGCTCAGCTGGTTCGAGCCTTGTTTCGCAATGTGGGTGATAGGTACAGCAGGGTCGGTAGAGCTTGTCGGAACCGCGGAGGGGGCCGACGCTGGTCGTGACGAATGAAGCTGTCGGCTTGCTGGTACATTCCGATGAGGTCTCAAACTCATGGGTCGCCAAGACTCAAGCAGAGAAACGTACCGTAAACACCAACTTGTGGTCGCAGAGCAGCTCGCCGACCCGCGTTCGCAACTGCATAGAACATGTCAAAGGGGCCGTGACGACGAAATGAAAGGACAAGACGCACGCGCTGTGTTGAAGATAGGGAGCGACATGATGGTGGTGGGCGACAAACTCGATATGAGCTCGCCGTCGGTGACGATGGGCGGAAGCTGTTTGCTAAGCGCGCATTCTGATTGGCCAGCCCGGGAATGGGCTCTCCGGCGGTCTCCGAGATCACTTTCGAATCCCTCCAATGGCAGCTGTTAGTTCGTTTTCTAGTTGGGCAAGTCGCGACTGATTGTGCGTGGAATGCGAATTCATACGCATACTGCGTACGAATGTAATGATTCAGAAGACGTATTACAGGGCCGAAGGAGACAGCAACGTACAATACGATGGGAATGACATGTAGATCAAGTACAAGTAGTACTAATGGTATGCGGTCATGATGACGAATGGGAATGTGGTGTGTAGTATGCAATGGAGAGACAATGCAATGCGAGAAAGCGACATGAACCAATGCAAAGGTATCTATAGAATGTGTGACGGCGATAGGCAATTCATACGGAGGAGTACGGCATATAGAGACAGGAAGGTGTAGTAGTTGTACAATGCATGATGGAAGCCGAGACAGAATAAAAATATGCAGTCCATTTCTGTCCGTGTGCCACAGCCAAAGCGGGTGCGGTTTAAACTTCTTCTAAGTCCGTCGATGACTAGAAGGCCGTAAGGGGCGCATCTAGTGCCCAGAGGTACACGGACACATCTGAGAATCGCCTTCAGTCGCGGCCCTGGCACTCCAGCGCACCGCGCAGCCAGGGGTGGTTCCTGACTTCATGGATGTCCGCGCGCAGTTCGGGTTCCTTCTCAAGGCAGCGGGCCATGAGCGTGATAGCAGACCGACTCAATCGACCTGACTTGGGCTCCCTGATGACGACTCGCCCTTCTTTGGCGTCCTCTTCTGTAGGGAAGGGGGAATGGCCGGTGAGGAGGTAGGAGAGCAGAACGCCAAGAGTCCATATCTCCGCCGGAGGCGCTTGGTACCGTTTCTTCAGCAGGATCTCGGAGGACGCATACGCAGTGGTACCGAAGAATAGGTTGTAATGTGGGCGGGGTTGAGTGGGGTCCGCGACTACTGCACTGCCAAAATCGATCAACTTGACCTACAAGCACCTTATCGTGAGCTTCCGGCAACGAATCGATGCCCGAGGTGACGTACCTTGAGGTCAGCATCGACGACGAGGTTTTCGTCTTTGATGTCACAGTGCGTGATTCCCTGACTGTCCAGGTAATACACGGCCTCGACAACCTGCGCAAAGATGTACCGCGCCTGATTCTCCGTTAGTCGCTTGTGTTTGCTCTGCTCGATACATTCGAACAAATCATGCGACGGACGCCGCGTGAACTTCGGTGGCGCGTCCTGGGGAAGATCGAGTAGGCAGTCGTCCAGCTTGACGTCCGTTGGGAAATCCGATAGCTTGCTGATGGGGGAAAGGATACGGAGATCGTTGGTCAATGACTCCGGAGGTGTATGCGGCACGGAACCAAGGCTAGATGCGACGGAAGAGGACGGCGTCAATGATGGTGTGGCCAATGGTGTCGGAACAACGATCTTCCCAGAGGCAGGAGATTGCTGGTTCTTCTTCTGCTTCCTGGACACCCACGGGGTCCCGTGTAGCTCTTGTACCTATTCCGGCGCTATTAGCTTGCTTTCTCAGCCACCGGCGCAGATCACTCGACTTACCAAATAGAAGTAAACCTCGTCCTCGAACAGGTCGAGACACTTCACGACGTTCTCGTGGCTCACTAGGCTCAGTAGCATGACCTCCGTAGGCACCCGGCCAAAGACCTCGTCCTCCCACCACGCATGCTCCGGGACTTTGTCCTTGATGATGAACTTGACTGCGACCTCGTGGGCCTCAACACGGTGGCGGGCGGTCATTACGAATCCGTACCCGCCAGCGCCTAGCTCGTCCTCGAGCGCGTAGCTTCGCACAAAATACGGATTGAGTGTATGGCCCGAGGGAAAACGCGCGGAGTAGAGGCGTGCATGGCAAAGCGCTGAGTATTTGCCGAATTCGTCCGAGGTGAACGGCAAGTTATCGTCGTCATGAACATGTGGCGAAGAGACGAGTGATGGGTGATCGTCTGCATCGTCGCAGCCAATATTGGATAGCGTGAGAGATGGAAGGGAAGATAGCTTGCTCCCTGGCGGAGAAGCATCGGAGTGGATGAAAGGTGACGCGGAAAAAACGGGTGAACTGGGCTGATTGAACGTTTGCCTGGTCGGGGTGTAGGGTGAGGCAGTAGGGTCTAGGGCGCGCGTAGGGTAGCTGGGCGATGGGAAGCCAGTGTTTTGCCGAGACGCGTTCGAGATGTCAAGGGCGCAAGAAGGCGAGAGATGTGAAAAGTCGTGAGAGTGTTCGGAGACGGCAGAAGAGTGGTGCGGAGAGAGACGATGGTAGGCGGAGGGGGAAGTAAAATGGGTCTTAGCATCGTCAATGTAGGGCTCTGTCGACTGATTTGACGCAATGGAATGGTAGAGCTCAGGGGGGAAATGGTGCGGCTCGAACACATCGCAGGAATGGAGACGGTGATGATGGTGCTCCGTGAGGGGGGTGTGGAGGCTATCGCCATCGTCGGAAGACATATCTCCCTGGTCCGAGGATGGCGAGAACGCGCCAAACAAAGGCGAGTGGGATGGATGTATGCTCGGGAGGGAGCGGGAGCTGGTTGCGGTCGCCATTGTGGTGAAAGACACAGTGGCGGGTTGGCAGGAAGGGGGCGGAGTGGGTGGCACAGAGGGCGGAGGATGGGAGGAGGTAGGGGACGAGAGGGAAAAACGAACATCTTGTGGCGGTATTTATTGGGCTGGGGGACGAATGGGGGCCCGAAGTGGGAAGACCGAAGAAGGAGGCCACTGTACAAGAAGCGTGGCATGAGCCACAGGTCGATCGCCTTCATTAGCTGTCAGTATCTCCTCCCTGCCCGTACCTTGTCAACAAATCCCGGCCGCTGTGCACACTGGCCAATCCCAGCCTCAGTGCTTGCTTACTGGCAGCAGATCACCTAGATCATCCATATGCCCTCCACCTGCAGCGATGGCCGCAGTCACCTACAGAGGAACACACGTTGCGAAGACATGATGACACCACGATAGTCCAGCAGCACATGCTCGTTCACACCCTTGGGGTTTAGAGTTGAAAGCCAGATATCTCAGGGATACACGGCAGCCCCGGGCTCTTAAGGTGACGTTGAGAGATCAATCACATAGGAGTCACTTGCGCGGCTCTTGCACCATTTCTATCCGGATACCCTTGAGAGAATCTTAAGGTCCATAATCCCTTGAGAGGGTCTTAAGACATATCTCCGATACGCGACAAGCGATGGTCACATGAAGGCTCTTTCCGAGCCTAATATGGCCGGTTCCTCCAGCCATCAACGGCGTGAAATGACATTGACGCTGGCCAGAATGCATGCCAGCAGGATGAATTGATTCATAGCTACAGTTACACTACATAATGACATGGATTACGACAAAGACCGATGGGGGGACCTTGAGATGGATGGAGAGACTACGGAAGTTCTTACTTGCGTGCGTGCCTAGTATGCGTGTATCAACCAACAAGTCGATGGGTTCTGCAATGAGACGGATTAACAAGTGAAGAAATGGCAGATGAACGGCAACTTACGAGGCATTTGCAGGAGGATGGTCAGGAAGGGTGGAGGTGAGCAGACGACTGCGTCTGCGATGATACGAGTGGCCCAGAGAATGCTCATCGGGGGCAATCACCATGATGGACATGGTGTCTGGAAGGCGGATCGAGTGCGAGCGAGTGTGGGTGAGAGCGCTGAATGGGAGGTGAAGTTTGAACAGCAAAGGGAAGATCGACTGACCTCCAGAAGAAGCCAGCGTGCAGTCTGTCAACTGTGACGTGGCACACGACGTCGACAAATCATGACTTACCTTTCTGCTAAAAGACATGTAGTCAAAGGTAGACGACTGACTCACCACATGCAACTTCAAGCAAGAGGCCAAGGGGAGACGAAATGAGACTTGTCACTTTCGACAAGATGGAAGAGAGAAAAGATGGGAGAAAACGACAAGTCCAACCGCGGGAAGCTGAGCAAGGAAATTCAACCGTGCGAATCGGGCAAGGCATGCCGTGGTTCGGCACACAGCCATCTTCGGCCGGATAAGTCCAACCTCGGCAGTCAACGATTGCCGAAATTCGCACTTGAAATCCACTCGAGAGTTTTCGCACTTAAGGAGTTTCCATGATGGAATTGAGAGATTCTTAGGAAATGACTCTTAAGGGTTTCTGTGCCCGTCGGCTGGCAAGATTCACTCAAAAGGCCAGTTGGGCGTGTAGGTCGCATGCAGAGAGCAGCAGATGAGTTCGCCACGCGCGATCGTGTGGGCAGATCTCCCCGTCACTAACAACATTACGTCAGAAAAGGAAAAGGAAAAGGCAACATTGCTCCTGGTGGCACTGCATTCCTCCTCCGACTTACCGGCGCCGCCCGTAGTCCGTCTCCCGCTCTATCGCTTGTCCCATCTGTCTATGCCCTCTGCGACCATCACATCCAAACAATATAGTTGCCGTGAAATTAACAATACAAGTGAGGCGCAATATAATCAAAGTCTAAGTTCAATGAGTCCAACCACAAGATCACCGTCATCCCATCTTGTACAGCTTGTTTCCAGTCAACAATATCCTTGTATAGCACGCATATCATCACTTTGGCTCCTCCGACAGCGCCCACATGTAATAAACCCCTGCGCAATCTTCAGCACCGCCCACACCGAATCAAACCGTCCGTCCACTCACCAAGACTCCGATACGGCCGCCAGCTCTCAGCAAGAGCGTCCATCTCCTTTGGTGTCAACAAAGCGCCCCTGACACACCGTCGCAGTTGACATTACTCCCCAACTAACACATACATAGGATCCAGAAACACGCACTTGATCTTCTTCCCAGTCAGCCGCGCCTTCATCTGCGCGACAGTCAGACCTTCCGGCAATGGCGGGACATTGACCGCCGCCTTGTGCCCGTCCGGTTTCCCGAGCATGTTCAGTGTCCTATTGATAGACGGCGTGAATGGTGTGGGCAGCGCCATCCCCGCCTCAACGGGCTCTTCCGCACCCTTGCCCTTCCCTTTCTTCTTCGGCGTTGACGGGACCGCGGCGAGAGCATCTGGCGCCGGAGGCAGGGAAGACGCGTCGGGCGTTGCTGCCCTGAGACCGTTCTGCCTCCCTGCACCGTCCTCTGTCTCTGCGGCTACATCAGCGCTACTTCCCACGGGGGCGTCATCGGTATCCTGATCTATCAGCTTATCCTGCCGTAGAGACACCGGATACGACGGCGAGTGCAGGGAGACAAACCAGCGCAGCATCCCCCGCTGGACGCCCAAGTCACCTGCCAGTGCAAGTACAGTAGGGAGGACGACGATGACGTGAGTCTCAGTTTGCCACACGACGACCATGGGGACGCACCGACCGGGAGGATGTCAGGTCTGCGCAGAGAAAATATGGCAAACATATCGACTAGACGAGTCAGCACTCGGATGACTGAGCATTAGTTATCGTGACACTTCTTGACGTACCTGTCCACTGTGAGAGTAAACTACTTAGCACTCACATGTCGTTAGCGAAAGGTTGTATCGGAACTCACCACGCCTATACCCCGCACCTCTGTCAGTATGCGGTGGAGATCCTCATCGTCCGCTTCTAGCAACTTCTTCGTAGAGAGGCGACCGTCGGCAAACCTCGCTGCCAGGTCCAAAACTACATATAACAAGTTTCAGAATGCATGTGTTTCGTGACAAGGCACGCTCACTGTATTCCGCTTTCCTGGCGCTGAGCCCGGCCGTACGCAACGTCGCGACGTCCTTGGTGATGACTTGATGTGCCGAGGGAAAGAAATCGGACCTGCCCGCACAATCAGCACTCTCGACGCAACCTTTTTGCTGTGGCATGGAAATCAATACGCACAGGGCTTCTGGGCCGTCAGGGATCGAAGGGTCGAAGAGACGTCTGAACTTGAGCGTGATGGCAGCGGCCGCCTTCCAAGATATTTGCTGGCCCCTGCAGGATGGAATGACGTGCGTGTGTCGCACAGACGTCAGTCAGAGATCAATGTCGGGAGCGCATGTATATGAGACGGGAATGCGAAGACGGTTTCTCGTGTCAGGGATGACAGGACATCAACCGATAATCTGCATCGTGGAAAGGCACGGGATCGAGGACAAGATGATTTAGAAACTCGCGCCTGTACCGTCTGGCAAGTTTCGTATGCACGGGTTGCATCTTCTCTGTCACACCCGTCGTCGCTTCTCCGACTGCCTACCCCGATGCTTCGGGATTTCTCTCAGCCTTCCGGCTCGCGGTACAATTTCAAGCAAAGATGCGGGGAATAGCATCGAACATGCACACAGCAACGGTTAGCTGGTGCAGGAGCGCTCCGACCACGATGTAAGGACGCGTCATAATGCGCCCTGGAATGGGGAAGTAAGAGATCCACGGCTGTTTCAACAACTTCGCTAGACGGCTAGGAATGTCTGTCTCGGCTTCTGAGCTTCCATCGACCGCGAGCGTCACACCATCAGTTTCGTGGCAGTCTTTGCAGCTGTATATGGCTCGCGAGAGCACCACTGATCTAGTCACCAGGTGATGAGACTGCATGGTCGTTGCACTCCCAGCGCAGCTCCGACCGTGAAAAAGCCGCACCTCTAGGGTCTGATGACCAGAGTAGCGAATGCGAAGTCCACATACCCCCGTCCGGGTGGCGTCCATGTCAAGATATGACAGAAGGAACCCCCGGACGGACGACGACATGGCATCTGACTGACTGAACCGTAACGACAAGATCTATGCTCACAATATGGAGTGCGCGAGAGTGCTGTGGGATCCGATCAGTCAAGCCCTTGTCAGGGACGTGTACTGCGTACCGGAATGGATCGACTCTCTCGAGATGCTCATAAGGCTTGCATTTGACGCGTCGGAACACATCTTCAAATCGTGGGTCCACACTGATGAGGTGCTGCTTCGCCTCTTCAAACGAGAACGTGAGCACTGCCGGTACGAGTTCTTCGCCATCTGTGACCGACACAGGCACAATGGCACTCGTCGTTGGAGGAACCGGTGCAGCTGCCTTGGGTGTGGATGTGCCGGATCCTTTTGTCGCGCGAGCTTTCTTCTTCGCCGGTTCCTTCGGTGCTGTAGCGGCCTTTCTTTTTCCACTGGCCTTGGTAGCGGTGACGACTGCCTTTTCGACCGTGACTGTAGTCCCTTGCGCGGATGCAGCGGTAGCGCTGCGTGTGGCCGAACGCGTAACTCGCATGTTGTTGTTGAGTCGAGACTCAGATAGTTTGTGGAGGGTCTGATTGGGTTGAACTGTCGCAACAGCGAGTCGCCTTGAGCTCAACGAACACGCAACAGAACGAGAAAGCATACAAGATGATGGTGGTTCAAGTCGAACTTTGTTTTGTACTGCGCCGGGGCGGTCATAGTCAGCAGGTACTTACGGCGGTCCCGACGCGCAAAGTTACGCGCGCCGCCCGAGCACCTAATTATATCACGTGCAATCGCGATTCGCGGGTCAAACGCGCCACTGCGGACTGTGTCTGTGCTGGGTTCAACTGACCGCTACCAACTCAATTGCCTCGCCAGTGCTTTTATCATGCGTGCATCTGTTGCTCCGTCTCGCCAGTCGCAGCTTCCAAGCTCTGTCACCAGTGCTGCTGCCGCAGCCAAACTGCTCGAGAAGAAGAAAGAATTCGAAGCCGTAGCTGCACTCGAGCGCGCCAGTGCGCAGTTCCTCAAGCGGATAGAAGATTTGGGAGATGACTTCGACGTGATGGCGGACGCGGGTCTCGGTATGTGCTGGTCGACTGACGGTATTGCATAGGGCTGATCGTGGCGCGAAGTGCATGGACAGGTCCTGGAGCAGTGGCCGAACATGTTCAGGATCCTCAGCTTGTTCTGTACGCGTTTTTTTCGAGTATATGGCCGTCGCGCTCAAGGCTCGCTGCAGTGTCCCAACGAGAAGAGCGAACGGAGAACGAAAACGCGTCCGCCCCCGCGACGGGTGAGCGGCTGGTCCGAGTACCCATCGAGGAATTGCGTCAAGCAGAAACCAAGAACGCATGAAACGATTGTCACCATAGCCCTGTGTTCAAATATTGTACGCTATAGCATCTCTTCCCTTGTATATCCCGAAGTCGTCAAATCATTGCATCTCTCGCAAGGTGGCAACCAGAACAATGTCCCAGGAATGCCTTCTGCTCCATTTCGGGCCGTCAGCGCAGTATCCGTAGAGGTACGAGCAGAAGTTGCGGTTTCGATTACCAAATGCGTCCGAACGCGCCCAGACATGCGCTCATCCGATGCGCATCAACGGAGAATACATCATGCACTCAGTGGCTGTCGCGAGTCGCGACCAATGGCCCTATTTCTAGCAAGTTGTGTAAAGTGAATGCATCGGCGTCTCGCAAGCACGTTCAGGGTTCTGCCTGAATCGCGAAAACTTCAATGGCTCGGTCACCTCAAGGCATCACTAAATTACTGCTATTATTCAGACATGAATGGCTGCGGAGCTGTACTCCTGAGCACGGCTTCGGTACGTCTCTCACCGTTTCAAGCGCTATCTGCTACCTCCGCTCGCAGATGTTTTTCTGACTCAACCCCCTCGTCTTGCCACCAACATGTGTTGGACATCTGTCAATGACGGTAAGCACGATCACACTCACACTCAATGCTTTGTAAGACGAGACCACTACCTGCCCAGGACTGTCTCTATAAAAGGGACACATAGAAGAGTCACAGAACACAAACTCACCGCCCAGCCTTTGAAACCTCACCGCGACGACTCAACAAATCAATGCCTTCCTACGCTGTCATCGGAGCATCGCGCGGTATTGGCCTTGAATACGTCCGCCAGCTGGTAGGCCATCTGCTGCCGACGTTGAGCGCCACAGACTGAAATTCGCATGCAACAGGCAGCAAAGCCCGGTTCGACTGTCTTCGCCATTGTTCGCGACGCGAAGGCTTCGACATATCTTGTGGACGTAATCTCAGGCCTCAAGAACGTCCATATCGTGGAAGGCGACGTTGTCGACTATTCATCCCTAGAGGTTCGCTCTCACGAGGTCTTCGTGACTATTACTCTGGCTGACGATATTTGATCTAGCGGGCGGCCAAGAACGTCGCGGAAATCAACGGTGGCAAGCTCGATGTCCTTATCCACAATGCGGCTCGTACGGACCCTGCACACCTCGTCAAGGGATATGACGACTTGTACCAACATTCCGTTGTTTCAACAACCCCTGTCATTCTGACCATGTTCGATTTCCATGTAGCCCTAGCGTTGAAGCCTTGGATGCAGACTTCATTGACGCAGTATGTTCTCAACACCCGTCTGATACCCTTCTCCACTGGATGCTTACGATCCCTGCAGTACAAGATCAACACGCTTGGCGTTATCCACGCCATTTCCGCCTTCCTGCCGCTCCTTCGTGCCTCCACCGCGACTCTCAAGAAGATTGTCGTGATCAGCACTCAAGGCGCCGACTCGAAGTTCTGGCGGACAGTCGGTGGCGCGAACGCAGTTTCTTACTCTATCACGAAGGCAGCGACTTGGGTCGCGACCACCAAGTACGCCATCAAGCTCAAGGACGAGGGTATCGTCGTCGTCTCGCTGTGTCCCGGTGCTGTCGACACCTCGGGAACAACTCCTGGACTATCAGCGGAGCGTAAGTAGTCTTGTCCTTGCACCAGACAATAGTTGACATGGCATTTCACTCTCACTCTTGCGGGTGCAGAGGAGGCAAGCTATCGTACCGAGTTGGAGCAGCGAGCGGCCTTGTTCAAGGCCGTCGGCTACGAACTGCCGTTGCAGTCTGTCGAGCAGTCTGTCGAGGCTCAGATCAAGACCATCGACGGGCTGATTGTGGCGCAGTACGGCCTCTTCCTGAACCACACCGGCGAAGAATGGGTCTCTTAGAGATAATCTCTGATAAATTCCATGTATCTGTCCTTGTAACAATGGTAGGATCCGCTGGTGCGCTGTCGACAATACACATGACGCTATGTTCTGGAAGATGGCCGCTCCGGGTGCATTCTCTCCAACAACACCGTTTTGCTTCACCCCCCCCTTCCCCCGACGTCAGTTACTGAGCCTTGATAAGATCTCCGCCCTCCTACTGGGTCGCGAGCTTCTCGGAAAGCTCGAGGAGCTTCTTGACTGTGGGGAGTTCGATGAGCTTCTGGTGCCAACTGCAAGAAAATCTTCCTAATCAGACTTCATTCCAATCTCGTATCAAGTAAGGGAGAAGACGCACGCATAAAATGCACCATACTCCTTCTGAACATCGACGGGCGCGATACCCTCACCGGTATTCAGCACGTACCCGAGCGCAACGCGGTTCCAGGTGATGAATGACAAATCGGCGACCGTCAGCTTGCCGCCGACGAGGTAGCCGGAGGGCGACTTGGCGAGCACGCCGTCCAGGACGGAGAACACGCGGAGGATCTCGTTCTGGTACCGCTCGATCGCGCTGGGCACCTTCTCCTGGTGCAAGCGCAGGAACCAGAAGGCCTGGCCGAAGTACGGGCTATAGGTTGCCTCGTGTCAGAAGAGAGTTTACTCGATGGAAAACTGGGACCAAGGCGTACCCCTGGCCGGACGCCTGGAAGAAGAGCCACTGGATGAGTGAGTAGCGCTCCTTCTCGCCCGTGACGGTCAGCTTCTTCTCCTTGTCGTAGCGGTCAACGAGGTAAAGGAGGATCGCGTCGGACTCCCAGATCACAAAGTCGCCGTTGTGGTGGTCAATGAGCGCGGGGATGCGGCCGTTTGGGTTGTACTTGGTGTACTCGGGCGCCTTATGTTCGCCCTTCTCGAAAACCAGGTAGACGGGCTCATACGTGAGGCCGAGCTCCTCAAGGACGAACGCGACTTTCCTATGGGAATATAGGACATCAACCAAACGGCCGAGAGCGATATGGAGGAGACAAGAGTGTGTACCAGCCGTTGGCTCCGCGGACGTGGGTGTAGAGAGTGAATTGCTTGCCGTGCGACATTGGTTTCGATTAACTGTAGATCTTCTCAGGCGTAGGTGGGGAGTGGAGCTGCGAGTTGGTGTGGTAGAGTCAGGATGCCGGACTTTTATACAGCGACCTAGGATTAAGTGTGTCCTGCTGGCAGGCGATATAGCCAATAAGTGTATGCAATACCTAGCCGTATCCACACACAAGTCCTCGACAGTGGTGGACTAGAACGGCGAAGACATCTATGCTTGGTAATCTCAAGAGGGAGTGAATGATTGTTTCCCTTGGGTTATTCAGCAGAAGGGGAGGTTTGACCCAGTGTCAGGCGCTTGGCATGTGGTTCCATGTGAGCGATGAGATGGTTGGTAGTACTAGATGGCTCTGACCCACAACGGGAGCCGTACTTACGGTCGTATGCTTGGTCATACGACCCTAAGTACTGGGGTTAAACACGCCGATGGGATGGCCGTTGGTTGGTAAGCATCGTTGATTGCCGTTATGTGACAGCGAGCGTTGCTGACAGATTTCCCGCTCGGTATCTACGAATTCGTTGAAGGTAATGAGGAGGCTGTGCAACGCATCAGGAATACTGGCACACCCACAAACATGTCCGAGAAGTCGCCGTGTGGTGAAGCCGGTGAAGAGCCAGACAGCGGTGAGAGACAACCCTGAATCCGGGTTCAGGCCGGTGTCTATGCGAAAGCCAAGCAAGTGCAACTTGGATCTTGTAACACCGTTCCAACCCAGCGCGGGGTACAGGCATTCCTTTGAACAGTTCAATTTCCTAGTAGTTGCACATTGTTCAGGGTGTCCTCACCAACATGTACATTGTATCGTTCTGACTGCTACCCGCAGCATCTAAAGACTCGGAAGGGCGAGTTGACTCGTACATGCTCCTTTAGCTTGAAGCATGAAGTAAGAACCAGAGAGTCATTCGGTCGGACTGTTCAGAAATCTAGACGCTCGAAGACGGCCAGCAGGATGTGACCCAAATCCGTCACGTGACAGAAGCAGCAGTCACAAACGCGTTATTTGTCCACCCAAGAGGACTCATGTCCTACTTTGTGGTCCAGCAATAACAGTAGACGCAAGACACTGCTTCAACGCTCAACGGAGTCAACGTCAGTCTGTATCCTCATCGTAACCAAGTTTCGGTACCGTGGGGACAGTGACATATCACTTCCTTGAACCTCAGGCCTAGTACTACTACTAGTAGGGTCAAAAATCTTGGGCTGTCTGATCGACATGTCTAGTACTGTCCCTCTTCCTCCCCATGGGGGTATCTCAAAGCCGTCCGTGAGTCCTCGAGGGCAATTCGGGTCAAGGCCAACATCAAGGTACGATTGTGCTATTTTATTGAATGATAATCGGTAGGATTTAATCCGCCTAGTCTGGACTTGTTGGACTTGAAGGACGGTTGATTCATATTTGAATCTTCGCCGTAGCCATCTCAATACTTGAATGATTTTATGCTCTACATCCGCGCAGAAGGAAGGCTGACTGTGCGTACCTACAGATCGACGAGGAGTCCATCAAGCGATTCCTCCTCTCCCCCGCGTTCACCAGCACCTTCGCACGACTGCGCGTTGCCCATGGCATGACCCTCCCGCTCAACTTCAGCTCGGTCGTCGCCGAGCTCAACGTCCTCTCCGTCCTCTCCCTTCTCAACTTCGCCTCTGGCTACCGCGTGCCCCTCCACCAAGCGACCGGACGCGGAGCCTTCGACAACATTCGCGCCTTCGTCTTCGCCGCGTACATCTCATCCTCCGCCGGAGCAGGGGACTACTTTTCTGCCGCGGGGATGCAGCAGATCACGCCGACGATTGTCGCTGACCTGATGCGCGTGACGGGCTCGATACATGTCGAGCGGCCACATGAGAGCATCCCTGGTGTCACCGTGGGCGAACTTGGGGGGCTGGTGTGGGAGATCGTGCAGATCATCTCGAGGACGATGAACGAAACAGGGGAGGCGTTGGCGGATGGAGGCTATCCGGACCTCGGCAGCTTTGTCCTCGAGGCCCTGAAGGAGGGCGAGAAGGTGAAGAACGCCGGCGGGGACGAGTGTGAGGCCGCGCTGGAGAGGGTAAGTGCAGCCTCTTCTCCATGTCGTAGCAAGGACGCGACCGACGATGTCCTCTACCTGAACAGCTGGTGCGCGGGATCCCTGCATTCAGAGACATGGCGTTGGTGTACGATCAACGTACGTGAACCTCATCAAATCCACACCGATGCTATCGTGTGCTAACATCTAATCATATATAGCGGTATATTGCTTTAAAAAGGCTCTCCTCACTCTGCACGCCATCGCGCTGCGCTTCGGGCCCGGCTCCAAAGGAGGGTCTTCTGGCACACCAATCCCGGTCCCGCGCACATCCCACCTCCCCGTTTTCTCCGACAACGTCATCCCCTCCCTCCTCATCCACCTCGGCGTCATCGACCTATCCACCGCAGACGCAGCGCTCGGCTTGCCAGAGCTCTTCCCTGAGGCGCGGGACCCGGAGCGGCTGGAAAAGCTGCTGGCTGCGGCGGAGCGAGAGGAGCCTGTCGTTGCGAAGATCAGTGGCGTACCAAAGGAAGGCCCGGTTCTGAATGTCGAGCAAGCGTTCGTCCTTCGGGCTGCGGCGATCGATGCGTGTGAGCTGCTCGTGGAGGCGGCGAAGACCCTAGATGTCAGCGCGGCGCAAGGGGACTTGGGGTGGCTCAAGGATGTTACGCTGCCCGAGCTGGATGCATGGATCTGGGCTGTCGCCAAGGATCGACCGGATTACAGGAAGCTGGAACGGTTCGCGCTAAGGAACACGGCGTATTTCTAGACCTGCCGTACTATGTCCCAACCTCATATCGGAATTGTAGCCATGACTCTGTACACGTGTGTTGTAAGTTCTAGTCGATGTTTTATATGTGCTTTTGTACCACTGCGCTGTCTATCGCGTTGGAAACGTACAATGCGAAGTGAACTACCGAGGTTAACCCAAGTCCATCGAAGTGCATACAGTAATAACATATGTAAAGGAGCGTGGAGGAAGATCGCAAAGCGTTACAGATACAACACAACCCTATGCTACGATATCAGTATACCATTACACTAAAATCACAGTCCAACACTGCCATTCCTCACTCCCTTCCTAATCCCACTCCCGTTCGCCACCCGGGGGTCCACACGCATCTGCCGGAGCTCCGCCTGCCACCAGTCAGGGTCCACGCGCGACAGCCACACCTCGCGCGCACGCATGTATTCGTCCGAGAGCGGCACTGGTACCGACGCGCGGAACTGCCGCGCCTCTTCCCAGACGTCAACGTACGACGAAACCCCGGAGAATCCTGAGTCAGGGCGTGATTTAGGCGTGGTCGGTGACGATAGTGCTTGCGACTCGGAAGAGGGAGAACTTGGAGTGGGAAAGGGAGGGGAACCAATGCGCACGAGCTCGAGGGCGCCATCGAGGCCGACGTCGACGTATGACGATACGCCTGAAAGACATGAATCCGGGCGGGCATAAGGCGGCGTGGTTGACGCCCGGCTATGGCTCGATGGCGCGGCGGGCGAAGCTGGCGGGGAACCTATGTCCACGAGGACGCCGCCCTTGTCCGGGGCAACGTCTGCATCCATGTCTAATCGGTCTTTGGGTGGGGGAGTGGGTGGGGTCGGCGAGAATGGCGAAGTTGGCGAGGTTGGTGTGGGAGGAGCGCTGACGATCTGCACCAGCACGCCGTCCTTGTCTCCGCCTTCCCCCCGTTCGAGGTCATCATGGTGGCCAGTCGCCACGCGCACGCTACTGGGCGGGCTCGTGCCAACTTGGGTCGTGCGAAGGGTGCTCGCTGGGCTGGAAGTCTTCTCGCGCAGCGTCGAGCTAGAGAACAGCGAGAACTTGGATGACGCGGACAAAGGTGTCATCGGTACGTTGATGTCAAGGGAAGGGGGACCTGGGGAGGGTAGAAGTTCGTGGGTAACGTAGGGATCGGGAGAGTTGTTGCCTGTTGGGGACATGCCGCGGATGTTGGTGAGCCCGGGGTCGCTGACGCCCGAATAGTATGCGCGGCGGATGTTGAGCAGAAGACGGGTGCAATTGGTGATGCTGAATGCGAGCGCAAAGCTAACAGGTATTTGGTAGAGTCCAATCTGTATGCGGGAGTAAGCGTGAATGTGTGTTAGTACTCACGGGGGAAAAGACTTACGTCAGAGGAAAGCCATATGATAGCACACGCCAGGTAGGAAGCAAATATTCTGGCGGAACAAGTCAGAGTGGTCCGGCGGAGGGATATATGTGCACATACGCAAGAAAATTCAAAAGCGAATGTCGGTAGATCATGTCGAAGAGACCGTCATAGTCGCTTGTCCACCTCCATTGACCGCGGCGACACGCACTCGCGCACCCTCTGTAGAGGAAGAGAAGGAGGAGAAGGGCGTCGTAGGCGAGGATCGGCACCCAAAGGAGTTGGAACGGCCGACCGATGTCGGTCATGACGCAATAACGAATGCCGGGGATCCCACCTGCTTGTGCTGTTCCATGTGATATGTCAGACAACGTATGACGGGACCCGAGCCGGAAGGATATCGCCGCACCTTGGAAGTTCATGAAGGAGATAGTGAGGATCGAGATGACACTGATCACCTCAGCGACGTAGCATACGGAAATTACCGTGAGAATCCACTTGTTCTTGTTGTAGAGGACATAGATCCATAGGAGTAGCACAGCTGTGCAATTGAATGTCAGTAAGGGTGACATTTGGGGGTGGCGGCACAAAATGGAACTTACCCTCCGATGTGAACAGTGCCGCACAGTAGCCCCACGTCTCCCAGAAGAACCAAACTCGACAGCTTGATGAATGGTCACCGAGTCAGCAGCTGGGGCTGACGTCAAACAAGATAGCTCACAACTGATGTTGTCAGTAAGACTACTTGCAGCACCGGAGAGTTGAATGCGCTCACGTCGTCATTGATCCCTGGCGCATTCAGAGCTAGAGTAGGCACGGTCAGCGGAAGATGCCGACACGTGAGAGAAACGACTGCTCAGTGCTCACCATACACTTGGAATCTGAGAAAGCAGGAACATAACCCATGAAGCGAAAGTCTATGGCGTTCCTGAGACTCACTCACAAGACGCAGAGAACACCCAGATATCGATGCTGGGAATAAGATAACGCATATAGTCGGGTGAGCGGCACTTTCCGCAGGAGAGACGATCCTGGGACGTACCCAAATGAAGGCCAGTTTGATGACCGACCACCTCTTCTTCTGCGTCCGGTAGTCTATTCAACACTGCCGATCACCCATGAGAAACAGATTACAAAACTCACCCAGATGAGCTCGAACTCGCGCTCGAAGGTGACGACTGGCACGGCACACAAAGGTCAGAGCATGCGTCCAAGCATCGCTTGTGGTTGTGATGACTTACTGTAATCGTAGATGACAATGGTTGCAACTACCCCTTGATAGCCAATTATGCGTCAATGATCGGTCCTTCCGTGCCGATCGTGTGTGTACTTACATGAGACCAGCTGTGTGTATCGGTAGTACCTGACGGACAAGAGGAGTTCCGGATCGACTTGGGAGACCAGCCCTGGCTGATCGGCCATAGTTGCAGACGGTCCAGGGTGAAAGGAGAGCAGACGGGGATGGCCAGCGACTCGCGATGAGGGGGCGTCGGGCAGTACGGGGAGAGGGTGGTCATGGTTGAGGGTGGACTATTAAATGAGCAGGAGAAGGAGAAGGGAAGAAAAGAAGCGTCGGTCGGAAAGAGGCAACTTCGTGCACGGTAAGTCAACGTGGCGGCGACAGTGCGTGCCGCATACTCCCCCTTTCCATATCGAACGCCAACGCACTTACACACTTGCGAAGCCTCCGCTGATCTGGCTGCGGTCCAGCTCGCGTCCACAATCGCTGTTTACCACCGCGCCGCCGCACGCACCCCGCGGACTCCATGCCTCGCAGACGATGCGGCCCTCGAACGAGTGCGTCACCAGGGAATGCGGATTATGCTTCTTTCGATGTCTATACTCGCCTTGGGAACCCTACTACGGCATTTCGCCGCGCGATAGCGACCGCGTCCGTGAACATATACGGTAACGTATACGTCCGCCCACTGGGATGGATTTCGAGAGAGAAATGTCGGTCGGTGACCGCCTCCCACGATCTCGCCGACAACCCCGCTCAGGGCACGGCCCGCTCCTGCAAAGGTGGACGAATGGCAGAACCGAGACAGAACGGTACTCCAGATCCATATACGAACCCAATACCAACGTGGCGTGGCGTTCGGGGTACTTGTATGTAAGGGTAGGATATATTTCTGCGGCCCGTTTCGTGCCGTCTTGCCGGCGTGTACCCGTCGGCGGTAGTACACAGACGTGCTGTTTGTACTGATGAGGTCAGTCAATAACAAGAGTGTCGCACGTTGACGGTTGGAACTTGGGATTACCGGTGCAAGACAGGTGGAACGCCACAGGCCCAACGCAGCGGGTCCGCGCAGGCCCACAACAAAATATACGTATAAGTGACGGCCAAGCACGCGTGCTCGCAGCACAGTAGGATGGACTTGGCGCTGGATGACGGAGGTCACGTAATGAAATCGCATGAGCACCAAGTCACCTGCAGAGAAGACGGTGAGCTAGCGCTTTTACGCAGTGCGAGCTCCAAAGTTCTTGCTCTTTGGCTGATGATCAGGTCATACCCAATTGCCACGAAGACGACCTGGATATCGTAAAGGGTAGCCTAGAATCTAGAACAAGCAGCGAAGTCGGCAGTCCTTCCAGTACACTGAGCAATTCGTTTTTGATCAGACGTTCGCAACCAGAGAATGAACATCAGGAGGTGTGAGTAGAGGAGGTGTCAGGTGAACAGCGTAATTAATGTTCAAGTTCGAGCTGGTAGAATAAAACTCCTCAAACAGACGCCCAGTCGCCACGACGATCTGCATCTTCCGAGCGGAGTCTTCAACCTTGTACGGCAGATGTAGTACACAGAATGCCATGCAAGGGCCTCGAGGGTCTGAAACTATGGGGAACAAGCTCAAGGTCTGGCAGAACCTCAAGCTCGTGAGTAGGGACACATCGGAGGTTCGCCTTCCCCTCCCGCCGCATCGCATCTCACACGGACAACTCTTACAGCCAAAGTTCCCCAATCGTCATTGTCGTGAGTAGTACAGCCAAGATCCCTGCCTTGCCTCCCAATAATGATAAAAACGACGGCCGCACCGTCCTTGCGGCCCCATTCGCCGGCTTCCCTCTGCAAGTGCATTGGCATATGTCCGTCGCTTCTTAGCATCGGCCGCACGAAGACAACCCGAGCAAACAGAAACGGCCCATCCCCGAGAATCAAAGAGATGGGCAGGGGCACAGGAGCATATGGGAGGGAAGGGAGGGGGCGCGCATAGAGCACGCTCAGCAATCATGGTACTCACGCCAGCCCGTTCAGCCGGTCCACAGCAGCGAGGCCACTGCCAACGTTCACCCAGTCCAGGAGGACGAAGTTCGGTGCACGACCGGCGGCGAAGCCCTGGCAGCCCGCCGCGTTCGCAAGGATCCTGCACGCATGTCAGCCATCTGCACTCGTTATGATTGCATACAAGAGGGAAACGACTCACGAATTGACGCCGTTCGTGGTGGACGCGTGAATGCGGTCGGGAATAATAACGTCGGGGAAGATCTCGATGTTGAGCGAGTGGTTGATCATGTATAGGTGGTCCTCGGCAGAGAGTGGGCCGCTGATGCGGTCGACCTTGCACGGGAACTTGTTGTCCGTAACGCTGAATGGCGTCTCCCAGACGTTCGGGAACTCAGGGAGGATGTACGGCACGCTCCTGTCGTCGTCTGCTCCCGCGTCCAGGAACACGACGACGCGCTTGCCGCTGTCAATCAGTTCGCCTAGAGTTGGCCACTAGATGCGCATATAGTGAGTGCCTGAGGGAGCAAATGGTGCGGCGTGGGGAACGGACCTCGCTCTGCTTCATGGGCAGGTGTGGTGGGACGAACGCCAAGTTGGCAACACCTGATTGCTGGAAGGCCGGGTCCCATACATCCTTGAGGGAAACACCCTCGGGGTTCGTGAAAATGAGAGTGAGGACCTCGTTAGGGTTCGCCTGGAGGAAGTCGTTGACAGTCTTCAGGTAGTCGACTACGGCACCGCCATCGAAGATGATCTATAAATCGAACGTCAGTCACAACTATTCGGAGAGTCGCAAAACATACTGACACAGTCTGTAAGAACCAAGTCAGCATAGTCAATCAAGAGAACGTGAATATGAGTACTCACTAGTATGGCAGAAGTGCAGAACGCCGTCATTCCTGTAGTTTACGAGTCAATACTCTGTATGGGTGCGGTCGATAGATGATATATGCGCATACATATGTGCTTGCGCCTGGAGCAACCGCGCACCGAGCTTCAATTGCGAAGGGATGTCAACCTCTTGATCACGCCCAACTGTGAAGATACGTGAGCGGTGACTACTGATGAAAGGGCAACGGGCGACACTCACGGTCAATAGGATTGTCGCTGAACGCGAACGAATCATGGGCTGCAAGTACAACGAGCAAGTGAGCATTCAGCACAGCGGGGCGCCGATTCGCGTTGCGCTGCCACTCACCGCCAAGGAACGTCACGTTGCCATAACTGCGATTGCAGAGCTCTGCGTGACCGTTGCAGACAGTCGCCCTGCGTGCGAACGTCAGCCTCTCCGTCGCGCTCGCAACCAAGCTGCCCGCGGCCGGGCTTCTTCTGGCAACTAATGCACAGGGAACCAACAGAGTAGTACACACCTCTTCTCGCGGACGATGGCACCACTGACCGAGGCAGCCGCGGCTGCGATAGCAAGGAGGAAAGACGCAGCACGCATGTCGACAAACGGGAGGGTCGGAAGACGTTAAGTACGTGCGGGAGCTCGGGGGTATGGGGGCGTAAGCGCGGGGAGCCAGACTCGAAGAATGGGAACGATGGCCGGGCTTTAAGATGGCTGAACCGGCAGCTGGAGAAAGAGAAGCATCATGGATGCGAACTATTTGAGGAGCGACGCACATGGGCTGGCCGGCTTGGATGTCATGGTACCTGATTTGAACTGAGGGGTTGACAAAGCCGAGGCGCATCTGTCGAGCGAGCTGTGTTGCGACAGCGTGCTACACAGGACGCGGCGGATCGACACAAGTGGGCAGTCTGGAGATAGTCCCCGCCAGGAGGATCTGATGAGCGTTGCTTCGAACGCACGTGGGGTTCATGTCTCGTCCCCGTGCTGCTGTGTTGTCACGGCCCGCATGGACGTACAGAATCAATTGGTCGCACGAGAAGAACAGTATCTGAATATGCACATGCGGACATGTACCTAGTAGCGACGCTCGTGGTGAAGTTCATCAGGGTGCTAGCTAGTGGCATCAGGGTGCCGCAGCGAGGCAGGTACGACAAGGATACATGGGAAGCGTGTTGCAAGTTGCAAGTTGATCAGCACAGTGCAGAGACAGACTGACCAGTGACAGGAACGGATGATGCCAGAAGATGCCCAGCCTGTCAACCTGTGCTGGTGTGCACTGCCATCTCGCTCTACGAGGTTTGTATGTACTTATTTACCAGTGCCACAAACAACCTATGACCATATATATGGGCGCATATAAGTAGTGCGCCAGGGATTGGGTGAGAGTATATTTAGGCTGTAACTCCGCAGGAGTTCACCACGATAGTAAGTAGCGGACTTGGGTGAGGATAAACGCACCCATCGAGATCTGCTCTTGTAACCAACTACCTGTTTACGGCGAAGTGTAAATCTCTAGTCGTCAGCACAAATCTCCTTGTCTAGGCGGAGTGGAGTCTCAAATGAACGTTGAACCTTTAACTCGACATACTGTTTGGATGAGGTCGGCCCGAATGCTCGAATCGGAGTATAGTTGAGGGCGAGTAGAGGAACTCGGAGGTTGGAGAGACGTCTCTGGCCAATAGGCCTTGGGCTCGATGAATTTGGTTCAAGTTGAAGAAGAGCGTCTTTCGATAGCGACTAGAGATTGTACTTTGCCGTATCTCAAAGGATTAGTGCGTTCCAGTATGTTCACGATTTGACAGCAAGGACAAATACAAGTGAGTGCCAATTGACCATCAGATACAACACCGCCATGAGGAAGAAGTACTAGGGCGTACGTTGGGGGGTTGATGAACCTTCAAGAAAGCGGTATCGTGCAAATCAGGTTGAGATAATTTGTTCATACGTGGCATTGTGAGACGGTGAAGCGTCGTAGAAGGCCGCCGGCATTGCTTTCGGAGATGGTGATGGTTGGATGATGAGATTAGAGCGTAACAGCCATGGGATGGCTCCGGACTTGCTATAAGCGATCGTTAGCTCACGGTCAAACGGAGTATAGATCGATGAAGAGAGGGCAAGTAACATTTGTTATGGCTGATTAGATTGGGGAGAGCGTAGACGCCGGGTGGTGGACCAATCGGACGCAACGGCTCTTGGGCGGAAGAGACGATGGCCAATGATTTCCTCTACCACGTCCCTGACAGTCGTCTGGACAACATCTCTTACGTTCCAGCGTCGTGGGCACTGGATATACTTAAGCTTGCGCTGACAGTATAACCCGTAATACTTCTCTCTCTCACCAACACCCTGATTGCTGCACTTGTCTCACGCAGACACTTCTGGGCCTCACAATGCATTCCCCGGACAACGAAACGTTCTCAACACCTCCAACGACCCCGTCTTTGCCAGACATTCGGCCCTCCCTTTCCCGGCGCACGAGTCGGCCCTCAAACCTCCACATCATGCACAACTCTGCAGAGTGGACCTCAAACGTCGTCCTCGACCCGCAGCAGTCCCCCGAAATCTCGACCGGCAAGTCGGGCCCTTCAGCTACGCCGACCTCTACGTTGCTCAACGGCAGCAAGCCCAATGGAGTGTCCGTAACGCTCGAGGGCCCCATGTCTAATACTCCCACAATCACCCACCATTCGGTGCCGAACACAATCCCGACCCACAGCCAACGCCGGGCGCCATCACCCGCTATCGCATCGCCCTGCTTCCTGCACTCAAAATTGCAGGGTGCATCACTCATGGACTGGCTCGGTTCCGTCTACGACGACAAGCCTCGCGATCTGCACAGACAACAGGACGACGAGCGGAACGGTACGAGGTACACGGACGGCACGGTGTCGGACTCGTACAGCGAGACGCTGTCCCCTAGGCCATACACAAATGGAGATGTCGACGAGGACGAGGACGAAGATCGGTCATACGCACAGAGCTTGACGAAGCGGTTGGCGGAGACGGCGGTCGGCGTGCGGGAAGTCAGCAAAAAGCTTGGTCAGTAATCTGTCCCTGTCTGGCCTGCGGCGTCGCATCCGCCCCCCGGCGGTGCTCACATCGCATCCAGGTCGCACCCGCGTCCGCTCGCACATCCAGAGTGTCCTCATCGTCACCAAGGCGCGAGACAACCGGCTCATCAAGCTCACCCGTGAGCTCGCGCTCTACCTCATGCAGAAAAAGCGTGGCCGCGAGCGGGGTAGCGAGCGGGGTATCATTGTGTGAGTGTTCTTGCTGTCATCGCGTCCCCACACGACATCCTACGACATCACCAATCACCTTGCGAACACGTTCATGCTTGTGATTGGCTACAGTCGCTCAAACGGTCTCCGACTGGTCATGACCTGTGTTGATATGACACAACCGTGCGCGCTGGGCAGTGCTAACCCGTCGTTACAGCTATGTCGACGCTCAATTGAAGACGTCAAGGCGATTTGACGCCGCAGGGCTAGCCCGGGATCACCCTGAGCTCTTCGTGCCGTTCCCGAAGCGGCGCACATCAAGTACATCCTCGTTGCACTCGGCCATGAGCAATGATGATGGCCAGCCATCTTCCGAGGGCCAGCTGCGCTACTGGACAGCGGAGATGTGCAATCGCAGTCCACACTTGTTTGACTTTGTCGTCACAGTGAGTTCACACACGACGTCTATGATCAGCACTCTAATGTTGCTGTGCCCAGCTTGGTGGCGATGGAACAGTTCTCTTCACTTCGTGGCTCTTCCAACAAATCGTGCCGCCCGTCCTTCCCTTCGCGCTAGGTTCGCTTGGATTTCTTACTAACTTCGATTTCGCGGACCACAAGAAGGTGATGGACGGCGCGATCGACGACGGCATCCGTGTGAACCTCCGTATGCGCTTCACGTGCACCGTGTACCGTGCAATCTCCCCGGACAAGAATAGCAAGGCGCTCCGTGCCATTAAGAAGGGTGAGACTGGAGAGATCCTGATGCGGAACATCGAGGAGGGTGGATGGGATGCGTTGGAGGGCGGTGGTACGCCGAGCGGGAAGGCGGGCGGGAAGGACAAGGAGATTATGTGCTTCTCAACGCGCCCCGTTGAGTGCTTCGAAGTTCTGAATGACCTTGTGGTCGACCGTGGGCCTAGTCCATATGTCAGCTTGCTCGAACTCTTTGGTGAGCAATTCTCGCCACCATATCACTGGAGTATGACTGATGTTCTGCGCAGGCGACGAACACCATCTGACCACTGTGCAAGCAGACGGTCTCTGCGTGGCTACCCCAACCGGTTCCACTGCATACTCCGTGAGTATCATTGATCTCGCGCTCATACAGTTGGCTCACGAGAATACCAGTTGTCCGCTGGCGGCTCGTTAGTTCATCCCGAAATCCCTGCCATCCTCATCACTCCTCTTTGCCCACACACCCTATCCTTCCGCCCAATGCTTCTCCCAGACACTATGGAGCTGCGCATTTGCGTACCGTTCAACTCGCGAAGCACTGCTTGGGCGTCCTTTGATGGTCGTGGGCGTGTAGAATTGAAGCGTAAGGTTCATGGGGCATGACGTCATTGCACATTCGCTTACCGCAGTTACAGAGGGTGACCATATCACGGTCACGGCTTCCAAGTATCCCTTCCCAACGGTTTGCGCCGAGTCACAGTCTCGCGACTGGTTCCACTCGATCTCGCGCACACTGAAGTGGAACGAACGCGAGCGCCAGAAGTCATTCGTCGTCGTGGAGGAAAGTGCTACTAAGTCACGCAAGTCCTCCACTGAAGGCAAGCAGAAGGACACCGCTACCACTCCCCGTTATCAAGATGCGCCTAAGGAGAATGGAGATGCAGGGGGGGAGGACCTCGACGAAGAGGACGAGGTGTCAGACGAGGAGGACGAGAAGTTCGACATTGACGACTTGTCATCGACTGAGACAGGATCACCCACTTCCTCTGATCCCTCGAAGCTCAGCCCACAAGAGGCTGAGCTTGGCAAAGAGAAGATGAAGGACGAGCAAATGCAAGTCGAGAATGCTGCCCGCCTCCTCGCGCAAGGCAATCCATACCTCTCCATGACCTCCCCCAACTCGGGGCTCAAGTCGGGCGTGGATTCCCCGGACCGTTTCGTCGGTCCGCACCCACACCCGCCGCGCGTCTCCCCGCGACACGTGCAGTTCGTAGCGGACTCTAACTCCTCGTCCTCATCGTCTATTGCAGCAATGGCAGACCCGCAGCGCGGCGACCAGGGCGAGCGCGACGATATCCATGGGCCGCGCTCGGCGCACTTTAGCACGCGTGTGCGTATTCCGCGAGACCGTGACGTCGAGGGGGAGAGCTTGAAGACCCCGACGCCTGTCGATGGTCCGTCGCGTCAGCGATTGCGTGCGCGCGCGTCCCGTAGCCGGTCGCGGGATAGGTCGCGCGATGCGCCCCGTGCGTTCGCAGTTTGGGGCCAGGACGAGAGTGACAGCGCCGCGAGTGACAGTGAGATCGACTCGTAGATGGAGTCGCGAGGATCTATGTCTCGTAGTCGCGTTCTGCTGCGTAGCGATAAGGTGTTGCGCTTCCAGAGCCCGCTGGCTGTCTCGGAGCTGTTGTTCTCGTCTGGTTCGGTTTGTTGGAATTCGCATTCGTTCTCGTTTGGTGACTCGTTGTACTTCATGGGCAGGGCTATCTATCTCTAGATGCATTGTAACGTAATACATATATCGCAGGCTCTGATACAACCAACTTACACCGTACACACAATACACATACATACTCACGACAGACACGACTGTGTACGATATATATATATGCAAACCGCTTCGTTTGGCCCTGTGTTCGTCGCGAGATGGTGTACGAGGTAACGACACTTGGTACATGTACATGTTTTCCCAAACACAGCTGATGTGCAAAACCCTGGACAATAACGTCGTCGAGTGCATGACTCACTCAGGTGATTACGTAGATTCTGCAAGTGGGGATTGCGGCATAAAGCACCGGTCGTCACGTCGCAGCCTCTTGCTCGAAGGAGAACAATGGACACTTAGTCTGATTCACGGACGCGAACTGGTAGATAAAGTTGAGTTGGGACGGCACCAAGCTGTGGACCCGGACGCCCACTTCTTCTCCCCGACCAGCGACTGCTTCAAGTTTCGGAGCTCTCCATGACTTCTGAGTGACGACCTCCCAATTGCTGACCCGTGAGGCGATGCCTCCATTCCGCAAAACAATAAGTCCACGGAACCTGCATGAACCATATGAACCACTCACCGGGACCGGATTCGAGTCTTGGGGAGGACATCATCGATGCGCCCGACTCAAACAAAGATGCAGATATCACCTCCCAGTCCCGCACGCTGCGTACAACAAACCTAGAAGCACGCCCAGCAGAGCGGCACACAAGTTCCCATCGATCCCAATCCACATCTACATCCCCGCGAAGCGCGCCCCATCCTACAGACCCAGATACCTGTGCGTGGAACGCGCGAGTTGTGGGGTTCCGGAGCTTCTTCGATAATTGACAAGACACCTCACTGCGGCAGCATCTGCCGCATCTCCGTCGACAATAGGACACAGAATGGAAGACAGAGACAGCCACTGCGCGAAGTACGTATCACACAGCATGTCCGCAGATAGCGCCCATACTCCTCTTCGCAATTCGCATTCGCATGGGTGTTGGTGTTCTGTTCCGTATGGCATAACTTCCACGCTTCGGATTGTGCTGCAGCTGCATGAAGCTGCAGCCTCCGAAAATTGCGTACGTCCCGAGCCCTGCTGTGCCGCGCACTCCCATAGCAAGCTGAAGACCAGACATTGCAAAGCACCATCCAAGCTATACCCGGACGCGCCGATTCCCATCGCACTCGCCACTCCAACTCTTCCAAAAATTTGCATGACGGCCCTGAGCTCGTCGCGCTCGGGAAGTCCGCTCAACCCGCCACCACGCAATCTCGATGGGGCAGCGCACAACAAAAGAGACAACTGGACTCTCGTACTCGTGCAGCACGAGGCCTTCCGCCGTCATAATTGCGGCCTGTTCTCCCTGACCGCGTACGTACAGCCGCCACTCTACGCATGGCCGAGCCATCGGAGCCGCTCAGGAAGAATCAGAGCAAGGGCGCAAACGAGTTACACGGACAGCACGGATTGGATGGAGTGGATGGAAGACGAGGGCAGGAGGAGGCAGCGCACCCACGCATTGTGCCCAACGCAGCGCACAATAGACCTCCCTCCTGTCCAAATCCGGAGCACAATGGGTGGGCGGAGTTGACACGGTCCACGTGGAGCACGTGATACGCGCGTGAGCACAAGCGCCTGGTCGAGATTACGAGGAAATGCTTCCTCCTCGATCGCTGATCGTGTCCTCCAGAGGGACCCCGGAGACGCTACCTGGATATCTGAGAGTCTTCTCCACGTCATCTTCCCCTGGACCGACAGGCGCACGGCGGGCACGATGTACGACGCAAGATGGACAACGCACCTTGTATGCACAATAATGACCCACGCTGGATGGCCTGCGAGGGTAACGCACGCCGAGGGGCTCGAGCCAGAAAGCCAGCTCTATTTAAGGTTTTTCTAGCGAAGGAGACGGTGACTACGATATGTTGTACAACTATGCTACTTGTGCGATGCGTGCTACGATCAGGACATAACGAGAACTGAATGCACGACAACTGCAACTTCACAAACGTGGGACGAGAAGCAGGAACACAGGATTCTGGGACAGAGCAGCGAAGAGCAAGCATAGAGGAGAGGAGGGCGGTGTTCGAGAAATGGGGATAGAGATGCAGAAATATGTACACAAGAGAACGAGGAATGGAGAGGGGGGTGGAGGACGACATGGACAGAGTAGAGACGAGCGCGAACGAGAACAGATACGAATATATATACGACGAACAAAAGCTCAGCACGAGAGTCGGATAGCTTGAAACAATAATGTAGATGCGGGTTCGGACACGAGTTCGTGAGCATCGTGAAATGTCGTGAGTGACGCAGCGACAGAAGGGGTGGGGTGGAGAGGAGAGGAGATATGCGACAGATGATGCAGTGGTGAGCCCGACGAGAAGAGATAGATTGCGAGAGGTCCAGATGCGTAGAGCCCAGCGACGATGACGACAAAGCAGCGAGAAGGGATAGAGGGGGCGGAATTAGTGAAGCGGACCTAGAGCGCGAGGCGCGAGGTTTTGTGTGTGGGCAGATCTTGTGCTTAGAATGGCTTGAGAGCGAGTGATGTACAGACAAGAAGACGAAAGCGACGGGACGAGCATGATTATGGACAAATCTTCGGTTATCGTGAACTGTTCCAAGCTACGCACGTAAATTCACCAGTTGCGCGAGACGAATCGGACGAAGCACACTCACAAAGCAACTTGAAGGACGCGCACATCGCGGCGCCCAGCGCCGCGTTCAAAGCAGCAAGGAAAAGGTCTTATGCGGACTCGCCCTCGAAGTCCGACTTGCGGGGATGGAACTTGCCAGCAACTCTCCTCCGGCCGGGCATGCACGCGCCACTGGGAGGAACATACCGACGGGAACCGGAAGCGTACGTGCTCTCGGAGGGGGAGTAAGCAGAGTGGACAGAGGCGGAGGAGGTCTGAGCGTTCGAAATAGCTTGCACGGCCACAGGGACAACAGGTACAGGCATCGCGAGTTCGGGCTGCTGCTGCTGCTGCTGCGCGTTGAAACCGAACATCTGGTAAGTAGCAGGATCGAGGGCGGCGTTCGGGACTGGGGTGACGGCTCCGGGGACGGGAGTGCTGTCCGACTGGGTAGGGAACGGCGGAGGCTGCATGTTCGGTTGGAGTTGCGGGTACGCGTTGGTGACCTGGAGCGCCATGTTGAAGTAGAAGTTAGGGTCCGCGAAAGCCATCGCTCCCTGCGGCTGCGCGTTCACCCAAGCCGCGAACTCCTCGAACGTGATGGTTTGGGCGTCCATCGGAAGAGAGATGCCAGTGTCGTTCACATTGTCCTCCATCGTTTCGTGCAGCTCGGCCATGTCGAGCATAGGGCCAAGCTGGTCGCTCGGGTTGAGCGTCTGTCCATCATTGACGGGACCGATTTGTTGCAGTAGCTGCTGGAGCTCGAGTTCGCCCGGGGGTGACTGCGCCGAGGCGGGCTGAGCTGCTGTAAGATCGAAGACAAGCCCAGCGGCGGTAGCGTCGAAGTTGACCTGCTCTCCTTCGTTAAGAACAAGAAGGGGGTCGATCACGGGAGCGGGGAAGGCGATATCGGGCTGGAAGATCGGACTGGTAAACACAAGCGCTTCCCTAACCATGTCGTCAAACTCACCTGCAGGAGGGGCGGATACTGCGAGAACGCGCTCCAATCGCTGGAAAATTCTGGTAGGGGTGCGAATGAATGGTAGCCTGAGTCCGGAGGCTGTGGCTGCCAAACTTCTCCCTCGGTGTAGGATGGCGGAGAGTCGCTGGGGGTAGAAACCGAGGATGGAGCCATGGCAGGGCTGAAGTTGTACGATGAGTGTCGCGAGGGCATTGGCGAGTGCACGAAGGTGGAAGGGTAAGAGGGTGGTGGCTGGCTTGGCGGAGAGGACGTCGGTGACGAGCCATGGTGTAGCCATGCGTTCCGAGGATCGTGCGGAGACTGTAGAGTATGCGAAGATGAGGAGGGGAACGGAGAGCTGCGAGAGGCTGAGCTAGATGAAGAAGGCAGAGGAGTACTAGAAGTGGACGAGGACTCTGGGTCGTAGTCAATTGGAGGTGACGGGCCACATCCACGGTTGACGGGATCTGGGACAGGCATGCGCTTGATCTGGTCGAACACTTCTAGCTTCACGTTCGAAGAGGAAGGTAGCGATGAGCCCGAAGCTATGCGAGAGCTACCCGAGATCCTACGACCCGCCAACCTAGCAGCCTTGGCCTCCTCGCGGGCCTTCTTCTTTGCTTCGCGCTCCTCAGCACGCATCTTATCCTTCACCTCCTTCGAGATTGGGTTATACTTGTAGTCGGGATACTTCTTCTTGTGCTCAGCCTTAGCGATGGCTGCGCGCTTCTCATAGTCGAGTTTGATGTCGTCGGGCTCGATCTTCCACGTCCTTGCGATGAATCGCGAGATATCCGCCTGCTTCATAGGTGGATCGTTGGGAGAACGCGTCTCCCTCCATTCTCGTAGACGGTCTGTGCGGTAGAGAATCCACGCGTTTGGTGGCCGGGGAATCTTCAGAGGCTTGGTGTCCTCTTCGAGTTGGCGGTTCGGGGGAGCACGAGGCATGGTGATGAGGTAGTAGGAAAGTCGCGTAACTGGGTGGCTGAGGACTGGTTTGAGGAGTACGTACGCGTGCCAGGATGTGCCTAGGATCCGAGGGAGCCACGTCGGGGGCGAGGGCGGCGGAGGCGGGGGGGAGGACGTCGAGGGACGAGAACGAGAAGCGAGCGTTTATACGCGTTCATCCTCGGATGCTGGTTGAAGTCGTCGTATTATGTACCGTGTGGTGTTGTGGGCGTACTGCCTTCCCAATAAAGCTCCCCTCTGTTTGCTCTTTGTTTGTACTCCCTCCTAGACGCTCATGCGGGCCCCGGGGTCCTGCCCGCTCGGCGCTTTGGGCCCGACGCTTGGCCCGCTCTCCTACTGTTCTGGGCATAGCGCGCCCACGACCCTGACTGCCTTTCCACTCGACATACGCTCCCCCGGGTCTCTGCACTCAGTCCTCGCTGCTAGCCTTGACAGCACCTCTGCTCTCGGCGCCACGCACTCCGGCGTGCTTTGTGCCTTATCCTAATTCAAGAAGGCAATCACGCAGATAGAAATTTGACTCGGGTCGCGTAGTAATTCGAGTGGGAAGGCTGTCAACTCAGATACCGCCTCGCTCCGAGGCTCTAGAATTCTAATTTACAGAGAAGATATCTGATTGGATATGTGTACACGGCCACAGCGATAGCATGCAGCAGGAGGTCCCCCAAAGTGGCAACACTTCGTAAAATCACCTTCAAGGTGATTTTACTAAGTGGTCGCTCGGTCGGAGCTGAGCAACTCAACTTGGGTAGATTGCGAACGGACTGTCTCCCAGTGAGTCATACCCATACCCACCAGAGTGTTACTACTCATTACGTGCAGTTGACGATCGCTCACTCTGGTGGAGTTCGATATTCTTTCGCCATACGGTCCTCATCTTGGCGAGTGGTTGCTCCGCCCGACCAATCCAGATACATAGCGGATAGGACCCACTGATAGGTATGCAGATGTACGTACTAGATGGCTACAGTGTTGCTGACTTCTCGTCGGATGACTTAAGAAAGGTTCCCACCACACGGTTGGTAACGTATCCCGTGCACTGTACTCGACGCTTGCCAGCCCTATGAGAGCATCAATGGGATGTCTGGAGCTTGGCAGACCGGGCCTGAAACATCATCACAAGCAATCTCAACTTCCTACCGACATAACGGTGGGCAAGCGGAGGGGACAGACCGTCCGTGCACACAAGGAGCATGCTTGCCTCCAAGCGCGAAGTTTCACATATCGTGCCTGAAGAGGTAACGTCTAATGCGCAGCATACCCTCTTCAATTTACACAGCATTTTCCCGCCATCCTGCCTGCTATCACGGACCGTGCCGCTAGCACGTAGCGGTGCAACCTCTCGCTCAGCCCCGGGGGGACTGGACTCCGATCACACAATCCAAGAGGCAGGACTCCTCCTCACATGACCACATGCTCGCGGTGGGGCGGGTTACGAGACCAGGCCGGAGCGTTGTGCTGCGGAGCTCCGATCGTCCTAGCGTCGATGTCACCATTACGCTCGACCAGGCAGGAAGGGGCCCGGAGCTGCGTACTTCCTGACTCATCTGCCCGCATTCGGGAGGCGGGTGAAGACGTGTGACGTACGGGCGGTCTCAGCTCCACGTTCTCCGTCGAACCAGGTCTGATGCGCGTGGTGGGCAAGCTACCGCCTGCGTGTCGGAGCTAGGCCAACGGCGCGGACATCCGACCGTCCCGCATGGGTCGGCGGAGTAGAACGTACGAAAGTGCTATTGGTGGGGTGAGCAATGCACCAGGGAGCGACGAAAGTGCAGGAGGGAAAGGGCAGTTTCCACGGCTGAACGCCTCCGAGTGAGCCACCTCCATGTCGCGTTCCAAGGCTTTACACTTCGGCCCCGCCGGTCTTGATACTGTTCTTCACGGCTTGAGACTTTCTGTGCGTTCTGTTAGCCGGAGAACACTGTGGCCATGGCAGTCCCTACCTACTCAATAGAGAATCATAGGCCCGTCCTACAGCCTGTGACGACGAAATTTCTGTTGCACAAGCGTCGCAGAGTGGACCGCGTTCTGCTTGCTCAACGACCACCCACTCTAATCACCAGGTTCAAGACATTTCTTGGAGTGCAACATAGACTATAACATGTGTGTGAAAGCGTGGAACGGGAGGAGACCATATGAATCTGGATACGCATGCTCCCTGCTGTCAAGGCATGTATGGCTTCCATGAATTGAACATATCCGTCGGCGTCTCGCTGAACACAGATGCTGCGGCTGGCGCGATTGCCTCGAGCAGTCGGAGGAGAGGGATATGGAGGGTCTAATGCCGAGGGACGCGGCATGAACAGGCGATGAGTTTCCAGTGAGCGGGTAAGTATCGCTTGGGTCCTCGTACAACTAGCCCATTGGAACTTCAGGTGTCCAGCAAAAGGGTAGAGTTCAAACGGTGAACATTACAGGAGATTTGGAGGATTTAGTGGGGAATTGGACAGCTAGGACATTCAGACTTTGGGAGAGACACGATACTTGCATAATTCTGTGAACACGCTCGCGCCGACGCTTCCACTACCAAATTGTGCAGATGCCCAAATCTCGCGCTAGTACTGCCGACCGGGCTCACATTATCCACATACTACCAGGGCTCAAAACGGGTCATATAGATAACAAAAAGCTTATACCGCATATATGTAAATGAGGTATGCCTTGCAAGCACTACCCGGAGTGAATGTCTATGTCTACTATCTAGTCATAGAGCCCCTCGTCCAAGACCCTGTGCACTAGATTTGTTGCAGCATCGCATGCCTCTTTCTCCTCAGCGGATTTGAAGCAGCGTATCTCCCAACTCTATCTTGAACTTGAAGGCAGGCTGCTAAGAGGGGTCCGACCGCCGGCCCTGCCTTGACTTCCTTCTTACTGTTGCTTATAGGCCATTCAATGCAAAGACGCTTCTTTCAGACCTGTGCATATACATACACTCTGCTATGATATCACTCCAGTTTGGGATAAATCTAAATCTTCTGGCTACTCGAGGCGCCGTGTGGATAATACCAGTGCGGTTGGTGGAGGGCCGAGGAGTTGGGCGTCTGCCCGATTTGGTAGTGGAAGCGCCGGCGCGAGAGAACACCAGCGACGAACTAGCATAATAGACAAAAAAACTCATTCTGCACCGTGCAATGGGCGGCCTAGTAAAGCGGCCTCAACCAAATAATAAGGACTGTAGACCCCCGAGCCACAAGCTGGCCCGTCGAGTCATCTAGTGCCGGGCTACCGAGGAGACTCGGAACAGTGTCCTTCAATCACCTCCCATGAGATTCAAGTTAGTAAGTATTGCTATCTTTCAAGAGCCTTCCTCGCCAGGGATGCTCTGTTGAAGGAGTGAAATGTATGTTTTCGATTTCTGGTAGTGAACTACTTCTCATCCGATAATACTCAACTCAATGTAAGAATACGGACAAATTATAGTCACCTCCTCCGCGAATAGATTGCTTCTGCGTATGTGAGGCTATCGTCGGCAACGAATGCCAAGTATTCTGAACCTCGCAGGCATGTCGTTATCCACCAGGTTGACACAGTTATTTGTGGCAGTCAAGAACATGATCGGAGGGAGAGGATGAGAGTACTAGCGTTTGGATACATAGCGGAAAGTCTGAGGCAATATCTGCCAGTACTGCAGCATTGATGTCTCCAGCCTTGTAACCGCCTTGAGTGCGAGCGAGGGTCTGCGTACGGACACGGATGCATTACAGTTCGGGTCGAGTCTTTGGTGAGGGAGTAGGCTGTTGCTCGCCTCTAGGCCACGATGGCGTTACCAAACTGGCCCAAGCTACAATTGAATTCCATGTTAACGTCATACATGAGCCAGGTTCAGAATCCTTGAGACCTACAGCCAGATGTATCATCATATCTGAGCGTGAAAGCGGGAGGGAGTTCGCTTCCTGGATATATGCACAGGGCAGACGTGATCAAATATATGAATCAACAACACAAGTAGCATCACCGAAATGGACTGACGAGGTCCACCATGTCCGATGCACAAACGAGTGCGCCCTTACACAATTCTAGAACGTTGTCAAAAGGATTGAGTGACTCAATAGTGATTTCCCACAGCCTCGACACCTCCGGCATGTCTACTCCAAAAAAACAATCCGCGGGGTCATACGGCTGCACAGAACGTTACATAGACTATCCCAGAAGCGAAACAAATTCTGCCATCTACTAACGCTAAGCTGTCACACTTCCTGCCAGATCCGCTGACACCCGAAGCTCGTACTTCCCCCGCATAGAAATCGCGCAAGTAAGAGTGGATCGACGAAGCCGCGGGTGGAGTACGTACTCTCAACCTTGTGTATTAGGTATACCAGTCAACGGTCCCAAGGGTCACGATTTCGCGAGCAGTTACGTAGTGTGAAGCCAGAAGAGATAGCCTGCATATAGGCGTTCTGCATTAAAATTTTGCAGCTACAGGTCGTGTACACTACCGTTCAACCCGCGTATGGGGGCCCCGAGAGAGAGATATAGCAAATAAGATACACCGACACACCGACACACCGACACACCAACACATACCGCCGCACCTACCAGTCCATTCGTTCTCGTCGTACACTATTCAGCAACTTACACGAGCATGCCCGCGATACCCGCCGCCTGCAGTGTGCTGCAAACCGTGTGTGAGGACTTACGACACTGACAGAGAGGGAGGAAGAAGCAGACTCACGAGATGAACCCGCAGATCATGGCAGACCCGGCTATCCGTGCGATGATCCTCGCGCGAGAGGGCGCAAGCGCAGAGAGCACGCCGATCTGGATGCCGAGGGATCCGAGGTTGGCGAACCCACACAGCGCGTAGGACGCGATCGTGTATCCACGCTGCGAGAGCGGGCTGTCGCTCGCCATAATAGTTTGCAGTTCTACACACGGGCCGCGGCACCAGATCAGGCGATCTGTACGTTACGAGTGGGGGCGAGAGAGAAAGATCGAGACGCACCGAGGTAGGCGACGAACTCGTTCTCGACGAGCTTCGTGGCGAGGAGCTCGGCGACCTTCAGGATCTCGTTCCGTGGCACGCCGATGAAGAACGTGACGGGATAGAAGATGTAGCGGAGGATGAGCTGGATCGTGAGCGCATGGATGCCGAAGCCCTTCCCGACCCATGTCAGTAGCCCGTTGATGGTCGCGACGAGCGCAACGACCGTCAGCACGTTCGTCCTATCCAAAGACATCAAGTGTCACCATTCGCAGATGAAGTGCGAGAGGTAGAGCGGGGACGTACAGGATCTGACCAGCGACAATGAGGCCAAAGAGCGCGCCCTGGCTGAACGCATGGAGGGCGTTGACCGGCTTGTTCTTCTCGTTGTCACCCCGGTCCACGGTGACCGATCCACGCGTGACGGGCTCGTCCAACTCGGGGATGCGCATCTTGGAGATCGCGATCGACGCGGGAATACTCATGACGGACGCGGTAACCAGGTTCTGTGGGGGTACCCCAAGGCCGACGTACGCACTGAGTACGGAACCGGCGATTGTGGAGAAACCTTTATGAAAAAATACACATCAGCAGGGGCCTAGGGGAAGAGACAGGTGATAAGGGAGTCCACGCGACGCACCGGAAGTCATGGTGAGATGGATCTCGGACTCGGTCATGAAGTCGACGTAGGGACGGACGAGACACGCGGACTCGCCCTGGCCGATAAACGGCGATGCGGCGGCGACGACGGCCTCAGCACCAGAGACGTTCATGATCTTGAAGAAGAACCATGCGCTGTCCCGTGATGGTCAGTAGGTGGTGATAACTTCCGCAGAGCATATACGCACAAGCTGCGGATGAGCCACTGCATGACGCCGAGATAGTACATCATCTGCACGAATGCGATGAAGAAGATGATGGAGCCGAGCTACGAGGACACGAAGGCTGAGCATAAGTGGAAACTCTCCAATACTGCAGATCAGACAACGAACCGTGTTGACAAAGAACCAGTGCTTGGTGATAACCTCCGCGTCGAAAAAGAACTCGGCGCCGACCTGTCCCTGCTCGAGGAAGTCGGCCGCGAGGAACGCGATCCACTTGAAGATGGAGAAGCCGGCGCCGGACTTGAGCACGAACATGGCGATGGCCTGCTGGAGGACCAGTCCGACAATGACAGTCGGCCTACGAATCACATCAGCGCATGTCCAGTTGAGGGACACGTGAAGCCACAACGGACCATGGGATGTGCTTGCGGTGCTTGGAGGTCGCCCAGAAGGAGAACTGGAATACGAACAGACCGAGCACGGATATCGCACGGTCGCCATACGTGGTATTCTATGGCACTTCATGTCAACATCGGTCGATTAGCACGGAGGGTTGAACAGTGCTGACCTCCTCAAGCTTGAAGCCGAACGCAGAGCCAAAGACAATGCCGAGCAGGGCAAGGAAACCCAAGCCCAGACGAACATTATGTGGGAGCGCAAGGAACGGCTTCTGCACGACCGGGACGAATACGGCTTCCACGGGGCGCGTTACGACGGAGTTGGGTATGAACCGGAAGGCGATGACGCTTCAAGACAAAAATTAGTATGCCAGTCTTGTGAACGCCAGATGAAGGAAGTAAGGTGTGTGGGAGGAGGAGCCTACTGCCGCCAGCGTTTAGTCTTCTAGGAAGCTGTCATGAGCGTGCGCTTGGAAGTGGTCAAAAGCGCTAGACACATACCTGGCAAGCATAGCCACACAGCGAGGTTTCCCACATAGCACCAGCAAGCATCTCCTCCTCAGCATATGCACGAGCGGGGCATGACACAAGAACGTGATAGAATGACAAGCTCGTTACAAGCGATTGTGCCGTTCTATAGTCCAAAAGAACGCCGTGGAGAACAGGGAAGATAGAAGTACCCCTTGCAGATGTCAAAGACATCCACTCTCTTGCCTTCCAGCTATCAACTCACTCCTGCCAGTCAATCTCCCGATACTTCTGCCCTCACTGTTTCGTACGGACTTATGGCCAATAGAGCAAAACGTCCAGTCGTCCCTAGGACAAAGACACGGTGATTTTCGAACTTCTCAGAGATCTACCCCCATTGACAAGAGTCTCAGGGATCGAGTCGAGAAATCCTATGCTCAACGCTCGACAGTGCATAGCGGTGGTGGCAAGGGCCGCCGGGAAGAGAGCTGGGGCGCAAGAACCGCTAATCTGTAAGATGATCGAGTGACCTAAGTTAGGTCCTGTCTCCCGATAAAGCCGCCGGAGCAGCAATCCTACAGAGTTTTGGCCTGCACCCCAAGCCCGTCCGGAGGAGACCTTCTCCTGAACAGAAGAGGAATGCGAAACCAGGACGAGAACTTGGAGAACTCACAGAAGGAAGAACCAGGCCCAGAACGTCTGGACGATCCTGCAAACGTGACGCGAAACTGATCAGCAAGCGCGCGTGACGTCCCGAGCCGTCCACTCCGCGACCAGGCAAAAAAAAAACACGCCTTCCCCGCCGGCTAAGTGCTTCCGGGGCAGGTCATGCCGTCTCGGAACATGGGTCAACCATGCGCACACGGAGACGGAGAAGGAGACGGGGGGCTCGGGCGAGAAGGAGGAGAGCAGACGGACCATCGATGCCTCGTCGCCTCCAGCACCGTCGAACTGATCCACCAGCCAAGGATGACGGCCGCGATCCCGGCGAGGACGAAGGGGCGGAAACGCCTGTACACCTTCGTGAGGTTGGAGACGTCCTCCTGTTCGCGCGTCGCGGCATCGGCCTTCTCGGGATCGCGGACCTCGACGTCGGCGTTGACGTTGGTGGGGTCGTTCTTTGCCAAGGACTCGCTGGCGGACGAGCGGGACTGCTTGCGGTCGATGCGGTCGGCGTGGTCGATCGGCTCGTGCGTCGGGTTGCTCATCGTGTCTGGGCCGGGGTGACGGACGACCGGGGCGCGGGCAGGAAGGCGGACGCAAGGAGTGGGGCGGGGCGGGGCACACGAGTGCGAGTGCAGCAGCAGCAGCGCAGATCATGGGGCCCGGGCGGAGGAGTGGCTATATACTCGCGCGGGGTCAAGAAATTTGGCGTTGGTGCGCCCTGGAGGTGGATACTGTGGAGGGGCAGTCCACGCGGTCCATCAAATCTCCAGCTCAGGCGTTGGATGTGCCTGGAACCGAGGTCCTATCACGCGCCTCGCGATAAGCCGCACATACTTGTAACTTGAGATACATGTCAGGGGGTCCAGTGTCTGTTAGTGTCCTTACCGCCAGGCAGGAAATCGCCCTTCGCGAGCAGCCAACGCTCTCCCAATGTCACAGACAGACACGACTGTGCACGAGACTCTGCTTCGGCACTGGCATTCTTCCGCGATATTGTCACTGTCAGGGAAGCTCACTCCAGCTCGCCTCTGGGTCTACGTGCAAAGATACGCTGAACACAGCCATGCAAACTAGGCCGTAGTGAGACGTCTGTTCGTATCTCATATCGCAACGTATCTTGTGATGGCCTTACCCAAACCTCTTGACTGGCGGCTCGTATCAAACGACGGCCGTTCGCCTAGCCACTACTTATCATCCTCTCAACCGCCCAGCCCTCCATGCGCCCTGGACGGAGCAAAATCCCCTGAGTACGTATACGCAGTGGCCACGGGCTACTTAGAAGTGGACAAGGTTCCGTTTCAAACTCTCTTTTATGAATGCATGGAACACCCTCGAAAAGACCGAGTCTACTGCCGACAGTCTTCGTTCCGGCACAAGGCCATCCGTCTTACGGTGACAGTCATCAGTGGCGGCGGGCGCAGACAAGAGACACCATCCATGTGAAAGTACGCCCACCCAGACAAGCATAACGATTATGATAAGAAGACTGTCGCACGCGGCCCCGTCGCCACCACCTCAAGACTCCAGACAGCGCGTAAGACCTCTTCCCATGAGTGTTGTGTTTAACATGCCCATTTTTGCGCTCTGAAGCACCTTCGCGCCGTCTCATTTAGCTCCCCATAGCAGCGTCCCAAGAGTTAACATACACATACTTACATGCCCCCCGCTGGACATAAACGTTAACACACGTCGACGGTCCCAAGGCTAGCGCTCCGTCCGAGTCCCGTGCACGACGACAACGCACATACAGTCCTTCGACACCTCCCCCAAGCCCCAGCTCAGACTTAAACCAACCTCCAAACTTACACCTTGAGCGCCTTGATAGACTTGCCCATCGCGATCGCAATCCACTCCCCAGGCCCAGTCGTGTGCCCGGTGTTCATCGACATGCCTGCGATCTGCGGCGACCACGCCATGTTCGCGATCTCGCTCGCCCCCGTGTACGCCATCACCGGGTCCGCGATCGTCCGCTTCTTCGCGTCCGGCCGCGGCGAGCTCAGCCCCGTGCTCGCGTTCCGCGGCGACGCTGCCGCCGGATTTTGCGACGTGTGCTGCGAGAGGTCCCAAAGGAGGAGCTGGCAGTCGTCGCCTGCGGGAACACGCATATAAATATCATCAGTATCGGCGTTGTCAGAGAGCGAGTTATGTGCGGTGCGTACCGACTGTCCCGAGGAGTTGTGAATCCGTCGAGCTCCAGCCCAGCGCGTTCACCTGGGCGCGGTGCGCCTTCAACTCCATGACCGGCTGCCCCGGACTCCGCATGTCCAGAATCTGCACTTCGTTCCCGTCCATATGGAACGTCGACATGTAATTCGAGTCGGCGGGGTTGAACGCGATCCTCAGCAGCGGCGACGTCGGCGGCCGTGCAGTGGAGCTCGGCGAGGTTGACGGAGGGGGCAGGTTCTTCGGAGCAGGAGTTTCATAGAGGATAGTGGAGTGTTCGAGACTGCGCAGGTCAAACGCGCGCAGCGAGCCGTCCGCGCCTACGGAGACGAAGATGTCCGTCGACCCGGGCAGCCACGCGACGTCGTAGACTTCGCGGTCGTGCGCGATGAGCTGGGTGATGGCGGAGGACGTATCGATATTCCACACTGTGCATGTCGTGTCGATGGACGATGTCACGACGAGGCTTGGCGACTTCTCATTCCACGAGAAGCTCGTGAGGGGTGCGCCGGTGTTGTTGTTCTGGACTTTGCTTTGCTGGAATGTGAAGAGGTGGTTAGGATAACCGTGACAGTGACACACACCCCACGGTGAAACGGAAACAAAGAACAAACGACAGACATGCCGCCGAAGATTCCTCAAGAAGCGAGATTGTGGAGCAAGGGTGTGATCGCCCACATAACCGCAGGGAATGACGGGAGGTCGCCCAATTCATTACAATTCAAATCGACCTCAAACGGTGCGGAACCGGAGAGAACGTGAGATCTTCTGGGCGGATGGCGTATACGCACGCACATTCACGGCTCACCCGGACTTGCTATATGGGCATAATCCCCAAAGAAGAAAGAAGACGAAAACGAGCAAAGTCGAGAAACCGGCAGAACGACCACTTACCCCAGATAGCGCCGTCTTCAACGTCAACCGATGCCCACCCACACTGGCCGACCGACCGACATACGCACTCCCGCTCGCGGGCCCGTCGCTCGCGTACTCCCACACCCTGAGTGCGTCGCCCGTCGTCGCGAGCAGCTCCGCGTTCGCCGCCTTCTGGCTCCACGCAAAGCTGTTCGCCGTCCCGGGCTGCCACTGCAGGCGGGTCGCGGGGTAACCGTGCTGCGCCTCGACGAGCGTCACAAAGTCCGGGTACTCGCCGTACTCGTCGTCCTCGACCAGCACCCGCTCGTCCTGCAGCCCAACGATCGCGATCCGATTCCGGTAGTCGGCCGTGAGCGAGGCGATCCCGAGGCGGAAGGCCGAGCGCGGGCGCATTTGCTGGCCCGGGGCGGCGGATTTGCACCAATCGAGCGCATATACGGGCCCTGCGTGGCGGTGGCAGGTTCAGGATGGTCGAGGGCATGTGAGAGATGTGAGGCCCGTGGCAAGTGCAGAATCGATGGTCGCATGTTGGATTAGATGCGTGGGGCGCAACGAACCCGCAGGGCCAAGTGGAAGGAGGAAGAGGAAGGGGAGATGAGACACTGCCGCACGCGTCGATTCGAGGACGAGTGTGCACTCACAGGGAGCCTCGTACTGGAGAGAAGTCGTCTGTGTCATGATCGGCGAGGACGATTCGTAGTGTCTGCGCAGTGTCTTCGCGCGCACGGGGCTCACTGTATGTTTCATCCGCATACCGCAGAGTCCAGCCCGGCGATTCGTGTCCAGGGAGCAATACCAGATGGGAAAGTCGCAGCGAGTTCGGAGTAGCGTCCACCAACCGGGTATAGATGCAGATAGACAAGTGCGGGTGCAGCAGCAGCAGCAGTAGCAATGAAGTGGTCAGAGTCAGTACAGCGTGCGGAAAGTGCGCATAGAGTCCGTCTCCATGGACAGCACAGGCTCATGGACCACTTGCCTCAAAGGTTAGCTCTCGTCCTCGTGTCTAGTCTATCTCCGTCTCTGGCGGTGCGTGTTCGGAAAGTGACGCAAGAGAGTTCCGATACGTGCCTTTGCAGTCGTGCTACTTGTACAAACGTGCGCCGAAGCCAACAGAAAAAAACGATGAAGACTCTTAACAAGCAGACAGCATGAGAGCACAGAGAGATATGGACGTCGCAGTCACTGTCAGAGATGTACTTGGCCCTCAACGCGTCGCCTGACCTCCGCGCCCGCCAACGCCTGGGCGTCTAAGCGCATGCACCCTTGAACTCAATTACCTCGCTCGTCGTTGCGCGAGCGGCGAGAGAATCATGACGCCCCCACTGTTGTGATTCCAGGAAGAAGCAGGCAGTGCCGCAGTGGCAGGCACACACATAAGACGGTCGCGATTGTGAACAACAATGCATTTTAGTTCATATAAAGGGGAAATTACTATGAATACATGGTACTACAGAACCAGCATGATAGTCGTGGATATCGTTAGGCAGTTATTAGAGAGTACAGCGGTAAGCAGAGCAAACGGCTGCGACGTCAGACGATCAGTGGCCTGCGCCCGCAGGAGCGTAGGTCTTCTCGCCGATTGCGCCCTCGTGCACGTACAGCGGCGGGAGGGGCTTGACCTTCATGCGGAAGATGTACTTTTTGATGTTGTGCGGAAGTGCCTTGAGCTGATACGCCGCGTGGATGTGCGTCGGTACCGAGAACACCTGGTCGAGCTCCTCCAATGAGAGCGCCTTCGTCTCGGGGAGGAAGAACAGGATGAGGACGAAGCCGATCACGTTCCAGCCAGCGTACCACCCGAATGCACCCTGTGGACGGAATGCGCTGAGTAGACGCGGGAAGGTGATCGCGACGACGAAGTTGAAGAACCAGAGGACGGCGGTCGCGTAGGCCATGCCGGTGTCACGGATGTACAGCGGGAACGCCTCAGCGGAGTAAGTGAAAGGTACGGGACCTTCGCCGGGCGAATACGCCATCGTGAAGAGGTAGATACCGAGCGCAACAACGGCGATACGCGCGTCACCTTCGGGAATGTAGAACGCGAAACCGGTGACGAGCAGGAAGACCGCCATGAGTGGGAAAGTCACGAGGAGGAGGTTGCGACGACCGAAAGTATCGATTGTGTAGACGGCGGGGAGCGCGAACACCCAGTTGAGCATACCGAAGCCCCACGACGCGAGCAGGGCCTGGATATGCGTGAAATTGGCCTCGGCGAAGATGTTCGAAGAGTAGTAGGCGATGACGTTGATACCACAGAACTGCTGCATGAACATGACAATGGTGGAGGCGAGGGTGGCACGCCGGTTGCGGGGGACAGCGAACATCTCGAGGAGCATGTTGCGCCCAGTCTGGATCTCTGCCTCGGCCTCTAGCAGAACGTGAATATAGTAGAGATCACGTGCAGCCTGAACGGACGAGCGACGAAGGCGGCGGATGGATTGGTACGCTTCCTCGTAACGGCCCTTGGAGATCAACCAACGGGGCGACTCGGGGCAGAAGTAGACCTGGCTCATGATGAACAAGGCGGGGACACCAGCCTATGACGAATAAGTGTGAGTGTTGAGATTGTAAATGGACAACGCGGGTACTACTCACGGAGCCAAGCATGAGACGCCAGTTAAGACCGGTGACACCTCCCGAATCATGGACGTGGTAGAACGCCAAACTCATGACCGTACCAACCATGATACCGAAAGCAGTCCACATTTGCCACATCATGACCAACGCACCACGGATGGCGGGCGGGGTACATTCAGCAGCATAGACGGGGACAGTAGCAGACTTGGGCCCGATACCAAAGCCGAGGATGAACCGAGCGATGAACAGGTGCCACCAGGTGTTGGTGAGACCCTGCCATATACACGTGACGAAAGAGACGAACGCCGAGACGAAGATGGTTCCACGGCGGCCCCAGTACTTGTTCATGGGCGCGGAGAGCCAGCAGCCAATGAGACCGCAACAGAGCTATCGCGTTCATATTCGTGTCAGACTGAGTGCGGGGAAGGCATTGAGGGCAGAAACACATACATATGGGGCACCGTTGATAAGACCGAGCAGCCACTGGTTATTGGTGTCAGACTGAGGGATACCGATCTGGTCGGGGAAGAACAAGTTCGCGCCGTTAATGACGGACTCGTCCATCTGTCAAGGAAATCGCGTTAATACACCGTGATTAACGTATGACATCGTGCGGAGGACTCACACCCTGGACGGCAGCCGAAAGTGAGCATAGAATGACGAGGTAGTACAGCTGCGCGGGCTGATCCCACCGATGGGTGAGCTCGCGACGAAGGATGACCTTGTCCTCCTCAGAGAGCTGAGGGAGGGACTCAAAGACGGTGGGGTCCTGGGCAACCAGTGCACCCTTCTTGAAGTCGTCCTCGAGATGGCCAAGGCCGTGGCTCTTCGCAAAGTTCGCAGCGTCCTCCATGAGCTGTTCATGAGGGATGCCTGCGAGGGGGTTGGCGAGTTTGACATTGGCCTTGGTGTCGTCGATGTGCTTGACCTCCTTGTCGTAGCTGTCGGAGACGGACTCCTGCTGCTTGATGGAGGTTTTCTCGTTCTCTTTCGACATGGTGGACGCGCGCGGGGGTAGGGGTCGCGTATGCCGGTGGAAGGAGGAAGGAGGGAAGGGGGTTCCTGTCTCGACTGAGCGCGCGTCCGAGAACAAAGGACAGCGGGAAGAGGAGAGGGCGGAGAGGTAGTGAACCTGGAGGGTGTTTATATAACATCCTTGGTGGTAGGTGCATCAAGGCGGATCAGAAGACGCCGACAAACTCCACTTCGCAAAGCAGAGTCTGAGCCAAATTGGAACATTGCATACCCGACTGATGGTGTTGGCACCTCTTGCCGATCAAATATCAAGCGCTTGTCCCCGCCGGCTAGAGCGCCCCCAAGATCCCCCGCCCTCCCCCGCCTCCTCCCCACACCAGCTCTTCTCAACTTCTGCGAACTCACCCCCGCGTAGGGCGCACGAGCCCAGCACAGTCTCAGTGTTACAGCCGGCCCCTCGTTTTCTCGCGCCGGACGAGGCTTCTTTGGTGGCCACAGAGTGTCTGGATTTGGGGTGCTCATGCTCCGGCGGCTGCGATACCAATCTTTGGGTGCACGTCCGGCTGCCCGGCTCAACCTGATCTGTCGTTTTCAGACTGCAATGCGACGTTCAGCCTTGACGCATATCGTAACCTTTTCCCTATCACCGTACGGCGCATTGCACCCACCTTTTACGCTGCGCCACCTTCCAATCCATCGAGGTCGCATGTCAATGTACCTCGCATTTTCGCCTTACGGACATAGCTTCTCTACCATACAACGCCCAGATTAGGCTTGGCGCTGTGAACCAAAGACCCGTCGCTCTCAGGCTCGTGAATCGTCGGCTGCGCAGGTCAGCACGAGACTGATTCCACCTGATTGTGAGCACACACCAGCACACCCCCATCGCTCGCTAAAGTCATGATCATCGCGAGTCGCAAACGCCTACCGCACCTCAGCTCGCCTCCGCCGTCCCAGGCCGTCCCCCAGCGTCCCTCTGCTGATCTTCCCCGCCCCCGCGTACGACGCACGCGAGGATCGTTCCTGGTCGTCGGACGCCGGACGGTCACAGGGGGGCGAAGAGATTCGCACTGGATAGATTCGATACACGGTCGCATCTTTGCCCCGCACCTGCGCGTTGAAAGGCTACTCAGTGTTGACTCAGTGGCGGAAAATGAGTGGAAAGAGGGGAAAAGCTTTAGGCGAGACGTTGATGAGGCCTGATTTCCTTAGTCCCCTAGATTCATATGCATGTCATCGAATTCAGGTGCTCTCGCACCGACGCCTCCCCGCCAAGATCGGGAACTCGGAAGATACCATCTCGGCGGGATAGGCGAGGCCTAAACCAATCACCCGAAACACTCTTCTCGTCGCACATTCAGATGCTCAAACCTTGCGGCGATCTCTTTAGTCACCAAGGGAGCAACTTGACTCCAGCAAAGCCACCGCGAGTTTGCGAATTCCGCTCTGGGGGCGGGCGAAGGCGGGCGACTGGGAGAGTGGTGCCACATATAGAAGGTTTTGTGCGCCAGATGCTCTTTACGAAACGGTCCCCACTTGACAGGCACCCCTGAAGCCAGAAGCCGCAGCGCCCGCCGCGTGCCCTTTCCCAGCCGCGAAGCCGAGCGTCGCAAAGATACGCTCTCTGTCCACAACCTCGGACTCTACATTCCGGAAAGCTGCGCGTCCGTTCGCACCTGCAGTGCGCCGACGGACAATCGATGAGGTGACGTCATCGCCAGGGACTGAGAAACGGGAGACACAGGGTTCACTGAAACTGTGAATGAATTGCCTCTCGCTTTTCCGTTGACCCTCAAATTCCACACATACGTTTGTACAATGTATTACATCCTTCTGTGAAAATTGAAGGTAATCTATGGAGTGCTAGCAGATATATCGTAGATACAGTGGAATGACCGTACCGACACACAGACGCCAGCTGTGTCACAGAAGAGTCACTGTGCCGATGCATGCCGGTTCAGTCTCCGAAGCCGGATGAAGGAGAGTAAGAGAGTGCGAGTGCTGAATCGGTAAAGTTCAATCTCCGCAGGTAACTCGGGTGGCTGGTGTCACGCCCCAAACACGCTTGAGCTTCCTCCATCGTTCTGCATCCCGGAGCCCCTCGGATATCAAACGCTTCTAGGGTCGCTCGGCGCGTGTGTCTCATCCCGGGTCACACCAGTGAGCACAACGCGTCGGGCTCATCGACACCCGTGCTCGATGCTCTCCTGTATTACGACCGCGATACAGATAAGATGGTCAATTGGCCTACGGCCCGGCGCCACTGACGTCTCGACAAGCAACCTCGTGAATTGAATACTTAACACTCAAGATGATCGAGCGCCGCATACGTCAATAGCGCGACTTGGCAGCGACAACGGAGGAGTCCACCAATTTGGAACGCCCACGCAGAGGTGCGTCCTATCCAGATCCGACCGGAATCCGGTTGGACGTCCCGACGCACCTCCTGTGTGGTAAGTACAACATGGAATCTGGACTAGGGAGGAATGCACTTACGTCGCCATGGGTGTGGACCCACAGCTTACTTGACCACCTGCTCATAGGTACGTGTTGCAGTGTTGCGCTCGATCGCAAGTTTCAACGCACGGACCCACAGTGCGAACATCTCCGCTCGCTTACGAAAGCGCTCGTGTGTCCATGTCAATAGAGTCCGTCACAAAAACCTCGGACACGGCATAAAAAGCATAAATGTATAGTCCATGGACACAATGCGGTGCAAATGCAAAAAAATCCAAACCGCCTCTCTAATGTACTCAGTCCTCGATACCTGACGCATCTGCCAAGAACACCCGTAGGACGTCCTCCGGGCGGTCCCAGTGAGCCTAACAACGCAACAGCAATTCGTGAGTGCAAGTTCCGGTGACGTATGCCGAGACACGGGCACGGAGCGAAAGGACACATTCGCGGACGCAAGGGGCGAATGCGAAACGCCAGGATAGAAGGAGCGTCCGGACATAGTGACGGACAGACCACTCACAAAATGATTCCCGCCCCGGAGTCTCGCAACGGTCACCTTCCTCCTCCAAGAGCCCGTCCGGCCATCCGCATTCCCGTTCCCGTTCGCGCTTGACTTCGTCTCGGCGTCCCGCACCTCGGCCTTGACGGTCCACGCGGCATGCACCGACTCCCACACCGACCGGTCGCACCACACGACGCGAACCTCGACGTCCCGGAGCTCGTTCCCACAGCTCTTCTCCGACCCGGGGCAGGCGCACACCTGTGCCTGCTTCCAGAGATCGAGGAACACGCCCGCCCGATAGCCCCCGATGCCGAGCAGCTGGTCCGACCCGCCGGGCAGCCCGGGCGGCGGGTAGACGACCGCCACCTGGTCCTCGCGCGACATCGTCTTCATCGTCCCGAGAGGCTTGGACGCGGGCGTGCGCCGCTCGAGCGTCTTGAGGGTGTTCCCGTGTGTGTAGTATGAGCTGATCCATGTGCTTGCGGATTCGCCCAGGTCGGACTTGGGGTTCAGGAAGGGGTTCTGCCCGGAGCTGTCGGTATCGAGCGGGGGAAAGCCGAACAGACAACTGAGCCCATCTGTGTGCAGCAGCGGCGGACATGAGTCTTCTTTGCCAGGCACATTGGAAGAAGGGTTGAAAAAGGAGGAGACTTACCGTAGAGAATCACGCGCCGGACGTATTTGTCTAAACTCACGTCGTCGTGCCAGAAGGACGCGGCATGTGCGAGGAGGGCGTTCATCCAGATGATACCCATGGACCAGCCTGCGACGATGATCCCTCCAGCGTTATTCGCCGGGTCGGCGTGCGGGATATTTTGTGTCCGCGCGAACTCGGCCAGAAACCGCAGGAGCTCGTGTCCGCGGTGCTTCATGAAGAACGAGATCGACACCCGGCTAGCTTCAAGCTCTTCGGGGCCGCTGATTGGCGTCGTGAGTGACTCCGGGAGGAGTGCGAGTTCGGCGGGGGTGTAGGGTACAGTGCCCGGGTAGTCCCGCCTGTTCACGAGGACGACACGAAGGTTCTTCTGTCGTGCAAGGGGAAGGAGACGAGCGAAGATCGCTGCAAAGAAGGAGATGGAAGTCAACGCATGATACGGTGAAGTATACATAGGCAACCTAGACTCACGACTATACCATGCGTAGCCGTGTAGGAGTACTAGCGTGGTGTAGTTGCTGCTTCCCTTCGGCGCGCCAGAGTCATGGTGGATATGCAGTCCCGTCGCGTTAGCCAGTGTCATCATATCAGTGTGCTCGCAGAGCTGAGTACCAGTAGAGCAGTTCTTGGATTTTGGATTTACGCCAGAGGCAGAGCCCCGAGGACGTGCTCTTATACGCGCCACGCATTACCTTCGCTGGCCACAAGATGGCGCACTCTTCACCGCGGACTGAGGAGGAGTGGATTTACCGGCAGTGGACGTAGGGAAGAAGAGTCGGAAAGACGACTTCAGCGGAGATGCTCACGCCCGTGACTGCTCCGTCTCCGCTTATGGATAGATTTGACATTGCGTGCGAAGGCAGAAGGGGCGATAGCGACGCACCGCGGAGAACATAGAAACCAGCCATCTCATGTCTACAAGTTGTTCTTTGCAGTCGTCCAATGGCAAGCCGTGTTTGAGCCAAATCAACCTTACGCGCCAGAAGTTGGGAGAGTGGAAGCCATGTCCGGGATCTCTCGTACGGACACGAGGGAACTCTGAGACTTTGACGGAGAGACGATCTCTGCTGAGAACGGAGCGAGAGAGATTTTAGTAGATCCTCCGAGTACAAGTTCAAGCTACTTACGATCTGGTTATGATTTGCCACCACACAAACAGAGTAACACGCCAAGTTCTATCCGCCACCAACGTCGGCCCGGGTATGCCCGGGCCTTGAGCCACCTGGACAGCGGCCGCCCATCGAGGTTGGCAATTGCCCTTCATCCTCTTGACTTGAGCTTGTTACGCCTGGGCCCTTCCCTGACCGTCGACGCTCGCGGAGTATCTGGACGAGTACACCTCAAGTCCGAGTGGCAGAGATTGCGATCCAATCTGTCCCCGACATCTGCGGAATCGCGCAAACCCAATCTCGGCCTCCTCGCGACCTGGGATTCGGGAATTCAATATTCACCCGTGCTCCCAGAGGATCGCGGGTGCAAACGTGTGTGGTGTGATATTTCGCTATGTTTCTCTACTGCCTCCGGGCGATCACGCTGCACCGCTACTATCCCGTAAAATCCCCGTTTGCACTCAGTGTGTGGCCTACACGTAGCGTGCCTGCGCGTGCCATTAATGATACTACGTATCGTGGCACGTGGAAATCCGAGGCCTCCATGGCATTGGATCCGGTTGTCGCGAGGCTCGTCTCACGTCTTGAGCTTTGTGCTACCCCGCGGACAAATCACTGGCCACGTGTAGCGGTATGTCTTGAAACATTGGGTTCATGAATTCCTCATGCTTACAGCTACACGGTAGGGAACACTTCGAGAAATGTTACCCAGCCCTGCGCTGCGCCGTTATCGGGTGACGCAATGTATCCGAAGCTCGAGCGGCGCGCCAGAGACGAATACGCAACTGGAGCAACATCTTGACATCACCACTCGTCTTGCGGGTCGCTTTATCCATACCGCAACTCGTTCCCCGCGCTTTTTTTCACCGCTTGTATCAATACTTCGCGGATGTGTCCGAGGCAAAATGATGTTCGCAACGACGTCTACGACCCGTTCTCCGGATCTCCCCCAACCCATCGGCAACGAGGCGGCGTCTGCTCGTTGGCAGAACCGTTAACTGACGAAAGCCACTCGTCATTCGTCCCGCTTACGACTCGCCGCACCTGGGATCCGTCGCATATGCTCTCGCGACACACACACCAGCTCACGGCCTGTCCCGTCAGTGAGCGTTTTCGCATCGGTTAGGTCAAGCCCTTACGGAAGAGGTGCACATGGCGCGGATCGCACCGTGCTAGGCGCTCCGGGGTGTCCTTCTGCAATTCAACGAACCCGAGCAATGAGGTGAAAGTGTCTATCGGTCTTGTGTCGAAGCCGACCGTTTACCCTCGGTTGGGGCGCAGAATGAAAGATTGCACGAATCATCGACGAGTGTGCATCTCTCAGTACGTCCACCCTATCACCGTGTCCGTACAGTTCTCACCTCAACCAATCATGCTCGTGCGGGCAGCGTTCCCTACCACCCGATTCGCCTTCGTGCCGTCAACTGGGTATCCAATCGAAGAGGCGTTTCCGGGGAAAGAAGCCCGAACTCATGCAACTTAGCCTGTTACGTCTATACACGGACAGATTCGTTGCAGCCCTGCACGCCGAGGGTACGCCGTCGCCCTTCAACATGTGCTTCCCATTGCTTCGTTGCAGGAGCCAATCGGGTAGTAGAGTCAATGCTCGGGTCGGTACGGTTGTACTGACCCGTGCCCCCTTCCCTCACTGAATTCTTCACCAGGTTCCCTCAACTGGAGGTCGTTGAAGAAGGTCACCCACATCCGCATATTTCCATCGAACCTACCGTCACATGGCGGCCGTTTGACATGTACACCCCCAACCACAATCACCCGTTCAGCTTTGCAACGAGACAAATTCCAATTCGTCGTCGCAGTCCACCATGGTGCGACCGAGGGAAGCCCATGCTTGCCCGATTACAAATTGTTGCGTCTGTACCGAGACGGAATTCGTGTGGTGGGACCCCGCTTGTCTACACGAAGCACATTGGCTGTCTCTAACTTCTAGCACGATCTGACCCATATCTATCCCGATTGCGCGAAAAGTGCACCCGATGGTACGGCGACCTCCGCCGCCTTCTTCGACACGACATTGCCATAGAAGCACTGCCCGCTTCTGTCGGTTATGTTATGTTATGCTGGACATGAATAACATGACTCTGCACAGAGACCCGTGATCGGAAGTCCGGCTCATGTATGTTAAGACTGAGCCCCATTGGCGATTGCAAGGCGGCGGACGAGAAGGTTGCGTGGGGCACGGTGACAGGACGTGCGACACGACTGAGCTGCACTTCATGGGGCCCTGCACGCCGCCGCCGCCGCCGTCGTCGCTGCATGACGCGCTGTGACGACGGCGGGTGATATCTACGTTGCGCACCACCAGCTTGTTGTGCTCCTTGACTTGTCTTAATGGCCCAAGATTCCACCATGACGGGCGCACAACTTCCATCCATTTTCCGATCACGGAGTGCAGGAACCAAGAACCGGAAGCGCATTGCGACGGTTCCAAGTTAAAGAACCCCCGCCATGATAATTACGCGCAACCTGCATGCCTGTGGGCTGCCACGACAATCACGGAGGTGGTGGGTGGACCAGGTGATCAGTGTTCGGCCGCGTAGCAGCGCTGTCAGGAAGTGCATACCTAAGATGCAGATGGGAATACATAGATGCATATAGTGCACATATACCAGCATGCACACACTACTCTATGATCACACTAGGGTCATACTGATGACGGCATCACTCCAAGTCTTCGCCGGTAATATAGGATGCCTGGGAAAAGGGCTTGGGGTGCTACGCACTGGCAGGGGAGAGAGCGGCGGGCTCCTCGCTCCGGATTCAGATGAGACCGTACAATATGGAGAGAGTTTGAGGTGAAGAGTGACGGCCCGGCCGTGGTATGATATCAGAGGCGGTATCGTAGGATCGGGTGTGTCGGAGTGTCGACGAGCAATGTCGAGCTCATCAAATTTATCTCGTTGGAAGACGCTTGTATGCGCCACGCAGCGCGCCGCTGGCTGCGGTGAGTCGAGAGGCCACGGTTTAGGGAGAATGGAGGGTCGCGGTGCCGTATTGACACTCCTCTTGCTTTGGGTGACTTTCTGCGAGCCTCATCAGGCCTCAAGAGTATCGCCGGCTGCGCGCGCGACACTCTGGTTGGAAGATTCTGACTCGGAGTTGCATTGCGATAGTCAGACATAATGTAGCACCGAGCATAGGAAGAGCAAAGGAGCTGACGGGAACACGCACCTGTGATCGGGTTATCAAGCCTGACCGAGAAGATCACAATAGCGTCAATAGAATCCGGCGGACGATGGTTTTGGACCTCTGTCCCTGTCCCCCGGACCACTCCCTGCTGTGTATATGCCAGCTCGGCCAAGCTAAGGATCGACCTCTGCAGTGATCCTGAAGCACACTTGATGGAGCATGCTGCTCCGGGATCTTGTCTATGAATAGTGGCCTGGCTATGATTGCGGGCTGTAGTATTCACAGAGCCAATGCGCTCTTTCGCGCGGCGTCCAAGGTGGTTTGCACTGCAAGGCACAAGTCCGTGACAAAAGCCGGTCATCCCGCCGGCAGCTGTCAAGTATCGTAGCTTCTCGCCGAAGAACCGGAAGACGCCACTAGTACTGGTATCATGTGCAGGTGACTCCTCATCGGAGGCAATCCAGGTGAGTAGCAGTACGGTGCATACCCGACTCGGGGATATCAACGAGATCCAGACCCACTGAGCTCCGAGTGGCACCGAGTGCCGGAAGATCATGTTTGAGCAGTTGTCCCTTGAGGACTCAGGGTATCAGACCATTCGAATGGTGGTGTACTCGTGAACGACACGACGGTATATGCCAGCGTCAAAATTGCAAGCGAAGCCCGCCCTACTAGTACTACCAAAGCTGCCAAAGCACTCAGACCCGCCGAGTTGAGGGTACTTGCATGAAGGCACGGTGTTCCCGTAAGATGACTGCAAAGCCTTGCTCGAAGTCAGGTTTGGCGAGCCGAGCGACGTCCACGTTCCAGGTGTTCCACGCCGACGTTACTATCTCCCGCAGTGTTGGGCTTCAAGTCGCCGTCGGTACAATTTGAAAAACGCGACGTAGGTAGGCACTCGCGCTGAGAGCAATTGAATTATCGAGCGTGATTCAGTGCTGTAGGGCGTACCTTATTGGCCATGGCGATGTGGTACGGCTAATTTCTCGAGTCCATGCCAGCTGCGGGCTAGGCGATGTTGATACCGGTTCCCATATGTACTTTCTTGATCCAATCGCATGATGTATACTAATTGTTCCAATTCCCATTGCCATGCTGAGTGTATACCGTTACGCAGGCACGCCGAACTTGCTGATAGAGTAGGTGCCATCTGCTACCGGTACGGATGAGTAGATTTGAGTACCCCCACAGTTACTAGTCATCATCTTCGAAGGTTAGCGATCGAGGTCACACAAGTGATCTCGCGTAACTAAGCTAGTATGTCCTCGTATCACGATTGCATCGTGCTGCAGGGGCTGTGGGATTGACTTCGTTGTCGTGACTTGGTGATGCGGCCGCGTCTCGCAGAATGAGCGCTTGAGCGCCAAGTCCTCCCGTGCCATCGGCAGCACAGCATTTATAATCGGACAAAGTTGACATCACCTCCGAACACTCCTCGTCTTTTGTATGTACCCTGTGATACTTGCCACGCTCGCAATCCAATGCAGAGTCTGGCAGACGAGCTACAGATTGCAGAGAGTGCCTGTACACTGGGAGGCGTATTCTCGGCAACACTTGTCGTCGTCAGTCCATCGGAAAAGTGCGCACTTCTTCAAGTTCATCGCATGCAACGCCAGGCTCACCGATGACCGCAGCTGAGATGCACCGATGGTCGTGCAATCGGATAGATAGCACATGGACTAGTTTGGCTGTGGGCCCTACGCGATCTCGTGGACGACAAGGCCAAGTTTCAACATCGTTGCTTCGATGGACTTATCCCACGCTCGCTCTGGAGTCGTCGGTACGAAAGACGGCGCTCTCGAGCTCGGCTTCTGGAGGCTGCAATCGGGACGTTGCTTATCAGAAGCATCTTCTCAGTCTTGTGATTGTCCACTCGTGCGCCTCCGCGTGGTGCCGTCTGCTCGTCGAAGTTCGCGGCCACATTATGTGCCTGTACATGTTGCAGCATACAATCCTCCTTCTTCACCGTCGCTGTCCAGGCCTGGGCACCTTGTGGCCCTGGCTTGAGCTATCTTTCTGGTCTGTCATGATATCCTTCTAGCTGCATCCCTGCGTCTGTGATGCTCAACTAACAACAGTTGCGAAGAGACCCGACTGATCTTCTCCTCCTACGCGCCTCCGAACAGAACACAGTTGACCATAACCGGCAGCGTCATCTGTACCTCCCGATGCAGCTAGCACGACCTTTAAATGCGAGCACCACGACGATGATCTCCCTCAGTGCTCCGGTACTATCTACCAGCCTCCCCCTGCTCCGTGCGCCGTGCTCCCCGCCATGCAGCTCTTCGCCGTCGTCTCCACCGCGCTCGCCCTCCTCGCTGCTCCCGTCTTCGGCGCACCCACCACCGTCCAGCTGAAGGAGGTCGAGCGCGTCGCAGGCAAGGTCAAGCCGTCCTCCTACATCGTCAAGCTCAAGAGTGGTGTCTCCAAGGCGGACCAGATCGCACAGCTCCAGTCCGAGCACAGTGCTTCTGCCCAGATTACCCACGACGACTGGGCAGGTGATCTCCTCAACGGCTTCGCTGGTCCGTGTGGTTCTCCCCAGTCCCATTCGTCATATTCATCCTTCACCGGCTCCGGCAGGTACCTTCGGCACTGACGCTCTCAACGCGCTCCGTGCCAACCCCGATGTCGAGGCCATCTCCGAGGACGGCATTGTGACCATCGCCGCGACGGTGACCCAGTAGGAGACTTTCGAACGCGAGCCACACCAGACCCTGACTAGGATTTGTGCTACAGGACGGACGCCCCATGGGGTCTCGCTCGTCTCAGCTCAAGCGTGAAGCTCGCGAACCAGAACACCAGTGCTCTCACCTTCAGCTACACCTACGACGACTCGGCCGGCGAGGGCGTCGACATCTACATCGTCGGTCAGTCCTTGTTTGTTTAATGTCATCGGCCACTCTAACAGATAATCGTCGCAGACACTGGTATTTACACAGACCACGTGAGTTCTCTCGCGATGAGATCCTCCTCAGACAGTCTTAACAGCTTGTCCCTCATCAGTCTGACTTCGGCGGCCGCGCTCGCTGGGGCGCGACGTTCGGCGGCTACGCGGTATGTTGACCTCATCTTACTCTCTGCTAATGGAGTCCTTAACGTACATGCACCCATAGGACGCTGACGGTAACGGCCACGGCACACACTGCGCGTGAGTTCTCCGCCGCTCTTCACCCCTCTAGTCCCGCTGATCACTCTCGCAGTGGTACCTCTGCTGGCACCCACTACGGTGTTGCAAAGAAGGCAAGCCTCATCGCGGTGAAGGTCCTCGATGACGGAGGGTATGCCCTGCCTCTCGTCGTATCACTGTTGCAGTCGCTCATGTTATCCATCTTCAGCTCCGGCGCCTGGTCCGACGTGTATGTTAAGATGCTTTCCTGCTCACACATTACTGACACCTCCGGCGCTTTGAAGCATCTCTGGCCTGGATTGGGTCTCCCAGCAGGCTGCCGCCAGCGGCCATCCCTCCATCGCCAGCCTTAGCTTGAGCGGCGGAGGCACTGCTACGGTTGACTCTGCTATCACCGCTGTAGGCTCCCCCTCCATCGCTTCCGTCAGCATATGCTCACTACTCGTGCATCTTACTCATAGCTCGTCAACACCGGTGTCCACGTCACGGTAAGCCTAAGAGCTTGCTCACGGTACGCATGGAGAAACACGAGGTACTGACGGGCGAACGACGCACGTCCTCACACTACCAGGTCGCTGCCGGAAACTTCAACGACGATGCGAACAACTACAGCCCCGCCCGCGCGCCGGCTGTCATCACCGTCGGCGCGAGCACCATCGCGGACGCGCGCGCGTCCTTCTCCAACTACGGCTCCGTCGTCGACATCTTCGCCCCCGGCCAGAACGTCATCAGCGCCTGGAGGGGCAGCGTCAACGTGAGTACCCAGCCTTATCCCAGTATCTACATATCAGCCCGCCCCGCCCCATTCTAGGCGTAGTCTAGGCTGGCGCACTGCTTCCGTCCGTAACATCCCCATCCTTCTGGTGCTGACCCGCGTCTTCCTTCCCTGACACCAACAGGCGACGAACAACATCTCCGGCACGTCGATGGTACGTCCGCGCCTCCGCGCCTCACTGCGAGTCACCTGACCCCGGGGAGCCCGCTCGTGACCAAGTATGATGATGCACTGACGCCGCCGCCCTTCCCACTTCTCGCAGGCCACTCCGCACGTCGCCGGCCTGATCGCCTCGCTCATCACCCGCGACGGCAACGACACCCCCGCGGCGTACTCGGACAAGCTCAAGGCGCTCGCGAACCAGAACGTCCTCACTGGCATCCGTGAGTTGATCCCGATTCCCCCCTCCGCGCTCCTCGTGTGCGCTGCTGACGATGGTGCTGTTCCATCTCTTCACAGCCGCCGGCACGATCAACGCCCTTGCGCGCAACTGAGCCAAGGTACTTACTAGTACTAGCACGACGTCTCGCCTCAATTCTATCACCCAACCGCCCTCCTCCTCTGACGATCCTGGAGTTTCTGTTTCTTGCGGATATTTATTTGGGTATGTATCGGGATAGAAGCAGGCACGTTGTCCACCATTATTGGTCTATGATTCACGGTCACGAAGTGCATGCATGTATATGTACTAAACATTCTGTGGAGGTCACGATTGAGCAGAAAAAACGTTAGTCAGAAATCACACCTTTCAGAGCCGGACTTGTTGGTACATCGTTCAAAAGTCCCCAACCAACACAAGCGTCTTCGCTGAAGGATATGTAACATCCGGATTGTCGTTAAACATGGTTTCTGTGCGAATCAGATACGAACGACCCCAACTTGAGGCTTTCCACCCGCTCGACGTGAGAGGCAGTTACATAAGTCCAAGACCTACAGAGCCACAATCAGCACGTGCACGCCCGTAGCATGAGACTCTTTGCCACGAACTTTACTCAACAATCCAGAAGCTGACCCTGGTGATTCATCACAGGTACTGCAGAAGCAAATCGGTCACACGACGTGGTTGGAGAGCCACAGCATTGCAGAAGGCGATGGATAATTTACATCCGAAGCATGAGCACAAATCTACGAGTAAGGTATTGGATGAGCGATGGGATGACATATGGGGTTTTGTGGGAGGGTGCAGAGTCCGTGATGAGACAACACGCATAAATACGAAGAGACTGGGGCAAGATCATATGCGGATGAATAATGCGAAAGGAATAAAACAGAGCAAAGAAGAGACAGGCGACGACGACATAGACCAGTGAAGATGCTGAGGGTTGGCGTCGGCGAAGTCGTATAGGAAGGAGAATGTCGGATGATTGGGGTCGATGTCGAGCGTCGGTTTTACAGATGTCGGGGCGATGGGTTGATAGAGACGATAAGAGGGTGTCGCAGAGATACGATGTTGGTGAGTCGCCAGAGCAATAATGTACAAGCAGAGAGGATGGGATAGAGTCAGCAGAGGATCACAAAACTTGCCGATATTTTAGTTGGCGAAGAAAACGGGTCCGTCGATGTCGATTGCCGAACACGACGCATAGTGCCGAGTCTTGAATCGAATTAGTCGTTGTTGACCATCTCGATGGCGCCGCATTCTTCGCAGTGAGCCCACATTGATCGACGGCCGTTGGGCCCCGCAGAACACGCCATGCGAAGCTTCGGAATCTGTGTACAGTTTTGACTGAAGGCAATCCCGTTAGCAATGTCCCACAAACGAGTATAATACTTAGCGTCTGCACAGCTTATCAGACACGTCCGAGAGAGAGATACACACCCATGATGTGTAAAGCCGTTGCCCTTGGGCTGAATGAGGCCGACGGGTTTCTGAGGGACGTTGATGGTAGCATCGGGAAAGCCGTGAGCGGAAACGCTCATATAACTGTCGGCTTCGGGGGGATAGAGATCGAAAGCTGGATAAAAAGCTAAGCAAACAGGGTATATGCATCGAATGAATACGCGCTAGACATGGACACGTGACTTACGGGAGTTGCGTGGTGAATCCGAGCACGTAGAGGACGCGTAACTGGCGTCGGAGGGCAAGCGTATGTGAAACGGATGACTAGGGATGGAGAGCGGCTCGAGGTCAGACGCGTCAGACATAGCTACATCGGAGTCGAGGTCCGAGTTGGGGAATGGGATAAGCTTCTGCTGCTTCCCGTTCTGTGATAGTCGTGTTAGGCGCGTGTGTGACGCGAATGTATGCGATGCGATGTGACCTACAGTGGGAGCAACATCGTCGAACTCAGTGGAGAACTTCCTCTTGAGAGCCATAGCGGGAGATGATAGTGAGGGGAGGGACGGGCAGCGTCAAGGGAAGAGGACGACGAGGGGAGACAGCTCTCTGGGATGAGAGGGTTTGGAGAGAGAGCTTGAGAGAGACATCGCACCCATATAACACCTCCCTGTTTGGTCGTATTTGTTCCAAGAACGTAAGAGAAAAATGGCTCCCAGATATGGGGCTTTATTGAACGGCGAACGGCGGCACGTCAAACGTCGCCAGCCCATTGGTCAACGTCAGTCGTTACCCCCATTTCGAAGGGGCGGAGTTGAAACCACCGGGAATTGATGGCGGTGGCTTGGTGAGAACGACGCCAAACGTCACGCAGGTGTCACAGAAGATGCCCAACTAAATAGGGCGCGAGCGTGACATCATGGCGGTCGAGAACCTGGTCACCCCAAGTCCGATGACCGAGACGCCGTCGCCGGACGTATCGAAGACGTTTTGTGCCACCTGGCACCCGCTGGGAACACTTGGGAACGCTGCTTGCGCACATAAGAGCCATCTGTTTCCCCGACCCCTCGGGGCATTGCGAATCTGTGCTACAGACAGTCTTGTTGCCGGTCACCGACAGTGGCTAAGTCTGGGAGGTCACTGCTTCTTCGTTATCCGTCTCGTAGGCAAACATGTTGGCACCGTTGTCTCCGGAGCGCTGCTATGAACACTGCATGCCTAGCGTTGAACCTGGATAGATTGATCTGCATTCTACCCAAACAGGGATTTCCCACCACCATAAGCATTGTCGACGGTCGATGACAGTCTATTTGAATGCATCTGATCAAAAACTGCGTACCACGTGAAGCCATGTGGACGGTCATCCGACTCTTGTACGTGTCATTGTGGATTCCTCCTAAGTAGGTGTAGTAGGGTGTAGGCCTGTCAATCTAGGTGCTGGAGTAGTTCCACCGTTTGACACCAGGTTGCACCATTGTCAAGGATCCTGTGGTCGAACATCCAGATATCGCACCGTACCATTCCACCGATTAGAACCATCCTAGGTGGAAACTTCATGGCCTCGTCGTATGGCAAATTCGATCGCAAAATGGTTATTCCCCAGGTGAATCGTAGTAATGGCCGGCTGAAGAATCCCGATAAATATGTGCGCAAGCAATAGTAATACACTGTCACGGTCCGTCAGTACACGTACATTCAATCACAACTCCCGAGACACGGCAAAACTTACCTAGTAGATAGTCTAACCCAAGAATACCACAGCAACCCTCGGACGATCCGATTTCGCATTTCATCGAGAGCTTCCTGAACCATTCGCGTCCTGTTTTGTTTTCCGCTTTGATTGTGTGCCTTCCTTCCTCTCCTCACTACTCGTCCCGACAAGTCCGCTCCCCTCCAATACGTTCTTGGCCGTCTCCCACCACCCACGGCCTAGAGCTTCCTGCACATACCCTGCCACCTTCTGTACTGCCTCCTGCACATTCTCGTTCGCCCTGGCTGCATCATCCCGGGCCGCCCCATCCGCGGAATACTGCCAGTCGCGGTGCTTGTCCCAGCTCTCCCAAGCTTTCGGTCGTTGCTCTATCTCCTTCTTCTGCTTCTGACTCCGCGTCCGCGGTCCCGACGTGCCCGAGCGCGGATTCGACCGCCGAGTGGACCGCGACCGTCCCGAGTTCGAGTTCGCGTTATCTTCATTGAGCACCCCCAGGAGCATGCTCCCGAGCATCCCCAGCACACCTCCCGGTCCGTTAAACGCCGCGATGCCCTCCCCGTTCCCCTGCACGGTGCCCATGAAGTACCCTGCTCCAGCGGCAAGGGTGGCGAGGATACCACCCCATTTGACGAACCAGAACGTCGTACGGATCATCCATCCGGTCGTGCGGTAGAAGCTGACGAGCGCGAGATACGCCATGAGGAGGGTGATGAGTGGGGGAAGGATCTTCTGTGAGTCCCATTCTTGTGTAGACGCGAGGGAGTAGACGAAGCGGGCCAGCGCGGTGAAGAGCGCAAGCGAGTACGTGGTGAGGGTTGAGACAATCGAGAAGATCGGGGGCGGAAGGACAGTAGAGAGGAAGTTTAGGACGGGCTCGAGGAGGTTCTGCAGCGCCGAGTCGTCCACTTCGAAGTCAACGTGGTCGGCCATCGTCGTCAATATTGTCGTAGGACGCAGGAGTGAAGTAAGAGGTCGTGTGGACGTGCGCGGCCGTTTGGCGGCCGTTTGAATGCAGCTCAGCGGAGCTACTGGACACGATGCCTCTGACGCAGAGGCGTGTCAGTCCTCTTGCACGTGGTGGGAAAACACCTGTCAAGCACGAAGTCGGCAAGGTCGGACCGCAGGCCGTCCTTCGTCCTTCCAGTCTTGAAGCTGAGTCTGTGAGTTCCTTTGCTTCAGAGCAACCGCCGCCAACAGTGCTACAATGATTGCTATCAGTATGACTTGAATACATCGACCGATGTTGCCACCGTCGAGTACGTATTGATTATGATCCGGGCCAGGGATCTTATCTCCACCTAAAATCTTCGAAATGTGAGTAGTTTCACTAGTGAGCATGCTTCATAGCCTTTCTTTCTAATTGGTTCAATTCTGTTGTGGCTTTGTTTTAGGTATGAGCGTACTTGCATTCCAACCGTAACAAGTACAACATTGATGGCACCATCAGTATCATAATACTTAACTTGACTGCTTGTAGTCACTTGGCAGGCCCAGCCGTCTGATAACGTCTCTGACCGTACGTGGTGCCGTTCTCCGTTGAATCACGTATCCTGGAGGCGGCACTTGAGTGAATTATGTGTCTTTCTGTTACTGAGAATGGAAGAGTGGCGGAACGGATAAACCCTCCAGAGTCGGTTCCAGAAAGACACGAAGGAATGCACCGAATACTAATCTCTTGACCTTGGTTCTTCTGTGCTACCGTCCAGGGATGAAGTAAATGCTGCCCCCACCTGGCATGCCGCTGTCGACCTCCTTATGATACACACCGTGGCCGTCGCAGCTGTGGCTAACGCACGTTGGCATGGTTGATGCACTGAGATGATGTGATGCGAATGCTACGCACTCGTCAAGCACGGCTGTAATACAGGAATCTACGGTAGATAAGCAGGATGTCATACTGAACTATATATCCATCGGTTGTCAGCGGCGCTGCTTCCTCGCATTTGATAGTCACTGTTCGTTTCGTTGAAAGAAAACACCCGCCTACGTCATCAATGAACTGTCCTACCGGACAGATAGAACAGTAACCACGTCATCTACCACGCACTCGTCATCAGGTATTGACCAATTCGCAATCGTTTCCCTCCCGACGATACATAGTATATGCATCTAATCGATGGTGTAGAACATCTACACAGAAAAGATAAGATATCTCCCGCACTCCCGCGTGTGCCCACGCAATCAGTGGACGCGGACGCGGACGCGGATCGCGAAGCAGTAACCAAAACGTATGGGGCAAGACACGTTCTACGAGCAGCCAGTCGTCTGGTGCAGAAGCCGCACCCGGTCAATCCTTGCGGCCGCCACGACCCGAACGCGACCCCGCCGCGGACTCGCAGGGGTGATACGCAGCGTCGAGTGGTGGTGCGCATAGACTGCCGGGGTGACTGCTCCTGCACCGGCACGGACGTGCATAGCTCGGGGTAGGAAAGGGTCAGAAAGATATAGTCAAGGAAAGAAAAAGATATCAAGGGAGTGTCGAGCCTGAGCTTTCGAGGGCTCGTCCTTGCTCCCTTTATACCTGGTTCTGGACCGTGGAGTGGCTGACCTGCATCGCGGCATCTTCCAGCCGAAGCGTCGTCCGGACTCCGCGAACTCTCGCGGTTGACCAGTAGTAGTAGCTTCCGAACAGACCACCGGGGAGCGAGCGGCGGAGCTCTGAGCAATCCGGGCGCCGCGGCAGCTGCCTGGTGTCAGAACATCAGCGATAGCGCGTGCGGTCAGGCATGCGTGCAAAGGGACACCAGCGCGAAGACTTCCGATCCATGACCCGTGGGCACTTCGCGACTGCGCGCCCGCCAAAGTAACTCCCGGTTCTGCGAGCCGCTGGGAAGATCACCCAGCCGTTATGGGTTTAGGCCACCAGGTTATCTGACAATCTGTCCAGTGTCCTGCGTGAAGAACCCCCGCGGGTCAGCCAGAGAAACATTGCGTTGCAGAGACATGCTGTGGCGCGTTCGGGCGCGATGCCCTGCGATGCTCGCTGGGAGGCGTGAGGGATGCAGTGCATTCGGCGCGGGTGGAGCTGGAATTGCATCTAAAAGGCGTCGCGGCGACAGGGTTGTGATTCTGATGTCCGGGAAGTATGCTGGCAGCCCGTATTGTGGCGAGTGTTCCATCCTTTGATTGTATTCCAGGCCACCGTATTCACCTCGGACTACACCCATGGGAAGGGGAGCCGGAGATGCGACATGCTAGTGTGAATGGTATGAAGGATCCTGGATCTACAGCCCTCGAGCTCGTAGCGAGCGCTGCGCCCCACGAGAGGCTGGGAGAAAATGTAGCCGGGAGATGGGAGAAACGAAGTCAAACGTGGTCCCGAAAGAAGCCCTATGTAAATGAGACATGTGAGACATGCAGTAACCAAACGAGTGCGCTGGAAGGCAGCGGCGATGACGTTTGCTGACGATGGCGCATGTAGTCAGTCGAGCCGAACCGTGATGGAGGTCATCCTTCCAGGGGTCCCCACCACAGCTGGTCGCGAAGTTCGCCTTCCGTGGATATGTAGAACACCTGGTCCAGGGACGTGAAGGGCCAAAGATGCGCTCTGAGTGGGATGATGGAAAGCTTGCGAGACAGGCACTGTACCTGGAAGCCTGGTTCATCCCCACTGCGCCCGTGTGGCGCACATTTATCGAGACAGCGTGAAGGTGAAGAGAGAACATAGACCGAGAAGAAGTCTCCCGGTTGCAATATTGCGCCTTGTTTGTCATCTGGGGCATGATGAAGGGAACCAATCTGGTGTCAAGGACTTTATCGAGCGTGAGCACCATACCCCAGATGTTGAACGTCAGGTCCGCGAGACGATTATGTCCATTCAATCGCAAGAGCTGCATCCGGGACATACAATCTATGACGTCGAGGTATCAGGAAAGCCTACGCCACATGTCAGCTGCAGCTGCCCCGGGCCAACATCGAGTCCAGGACAAGCCCAGTGCGAGTCCAGTGCGACCAGTTGCCGGCACCTACATGTACCCCTTAGGCGAAGAACTCACATGCTTCTCGACCATGACCCTGAGTTGTTCCCTGGTTGTTCCCTCAACAATCTCTTCCTCGTGTGTATGCAAGTTGCTATTGGTGGAAGTTTTCTCCCGAGTCGCAAAACCGATGATGTGTTCCGGGCGGATGCTTTTTCGTATTGGCGTTGTCCGAGTTGTGGTTATCTAGGTTCTAAATGACAAAACCATCACACATGGGATGGCAACAGTAGGTGTTAGCGCTCTCTGCGGGCAGATTCACCCGACCGTTATTGGATCGACGGCATTCCACCGGCGTTCTATTGCGAGGTGATATTAATCTTACCACGGGAAGGTTCGGCCAGTGCCATGAGCTGCCGAGGTGAAAGGGCTTCAGTCTGGCTATTATGGTTGCCGGGAAGATTCCGTACCCACCAACCTCGGAGGCAGATGACGAGCTTGCTTGACCAACGGAGATAGGACTACCTGTAAGAAGTTACTGGTGGTCACATAGCGAGTGGAGCATACGATGCATCGTCATCTACGCTCGCGATGATGCATGGCGGAGCCTAGAGAGTCGCAAAAGCTCCCGGTAAACGCATATGATGCTGTAGAAGAGAGAACGGTAAATCAAATTAATCCTTCAGTTCTCCTAGTACGATTCTATGCAAGGTTAGGAAACTACACCACAAGCATCCTCACCTTGAGACCTTGCTCACTCTGACGACGCTGAGCGAGGATGTCAAGGTTCCCAATGGATAGGTAGGGACCCATAAGTAAGAGATTGATCAGTACTTGCGCAATCAGCTACACCGCCCAACGAGGAATTCTATACTGTAAGTGGCCGAAGGCAGGAGGCGGCTTGGGCGGTTGCATATGGGCGTCTAATGTATCCCAACGTGATTGGGTGAGCTCAGCAAAGTCCGATCGCTCTGACTCCCCGCCGCCGTCTTGCGATACGTCCTCAAGCTCCCTCTTCCTCACCTCCTTCTACTAGACTTACTCTACACCTCTCGCAATGTCTGGAGCAGCAGCTTCTGCAGGAGCTTCGAAGTTTCAAGCCTTCCTCAACCATCCAGCAGGTGCGATTTCTCGGTCCTCACAGCTGCAGCTCACCGAATTGGCCTCTCTCCGGCTCGCCTTCATCTGTCTTTGCATCCGCAATTCCTATGCGTGGCGTCGACGATCCTCTATGGTTGCGTTTTACCCTTTGCGCGACTGACGCAGGTCCGAAGACGGTCTTCTTCTGGGCACCGGTCATGAAGTGGTGCTTAGTTGCGGCCGGCCTCAAGGACCTGTCCCGCCCGGCGGATAAGCTTAGTATATCACAGAACGTTGGTGCGTACTACATGCCGTATCTCTATCAATAGTAATTGAGCTAATATTCTTGGTCCGTGCATCCCGCAACCCTCCTCCACTTCATAATCGCCGCTTACGCCCGCACGTTGATGCTCGCTAGCCCTTACTGCGACGGGCTTCATCTGGGTGCGCTACTCGCTGGTCATTACTCCCATTAACTACAGCCTGGCTGCCGTATGTCTGCTCATGTCTACACGTGAGCAAGAAGCACTGACTGTTTAGCAGGTCAATTTCTTCGTCGGCTCCACAGGTCTTGGCCAGCTCGCGCGCATCTGGCAGTACGTACTCATGCCTCCTCGCACCACTCAACTTGAACCTGCCTCTTAAAATCCTCTCCTTCTCTTCACAGTTATCAGAAGACACAACAAGACCCGGTCGCAGCTTACTTTGGCAAGCCATCCCCCGTTACTGCCCCCGCGCAGAAGGCGAGCCCAGCTTAATGTTAGTAATGACTATATATCATGCACACGTCGTTGTTTGCCTGTTTTTTTCCTCTGGAACTGGAATGGCAATATTGAAAGGTCAGTCTTGAGATATGGAACACGCAAATCTATCTATCCAAACGGTATGCCGTCTGTTGGGCGACGTGGCTGAACGGATGGCTATGAAGTTACCATGCGCGCATCACGCTGCAGCGCGGCCTCTGCGGTGCAGTTCTGTCGATCGTGCTACTTCATGCTCGTCGAGACGATTGTCACGCCCCTCTCGGCGTGTACCTTTTGGGAGGCATTGTACTATGTGCGTACGGTACGCCAGCGCTGTTCATAGTAACTCACTGCTAACACGGACGCACTGACGACACAGTGCGGTATAAGCATCCCTCTTGTCCAGCGCTCCATGACAGGCGTTGATTCATGCTGCATCGCTCTTCATACCATACTTGACGCTATGAGCACAAAATGAATGCACAAGGCTCAAGATGAGCGACATCTTGACACTGGGAGTTACGCGCGCGTTCAAAAACTCTGCCCATCAATGGTGAGAGTACTATATGACACTTGCAGTGGAGCTGCTTGATACCAGTGACAACTCGTTAGACGTGCGCGATAGACTGCTCTGCTTCGTTCGATCTTCCACTCGTCTCGCGGCGTAGCCCTTGCGGAGGCAGGGATTGTATCATATGCATACCACAGACCAGCACCCACGTTCTCGAAGCCACCTTGAGGCTACCAGCAAAATTCAATATGCACACAACTACCCTGCCGGCTCCGCACGCTTGTCAACAGGTTGTCTGAATGCTCGGCGTTACGAGTGGGCTCATATACCCCGACATGGGCCTTGCCGACTCCCTACCTTGCCCACCTTTCTTTCCCACTGATTCTCTGATCCTCTCTCAAGCACACGCTGAAGCAATGCCCACACAAATCCTCCAAGTCTGTATTCCACCCTACATGCTCCTCAATAGCTGACTTCCCTTGCAACGCAGGTCAACGGTCCCGGTTTGGCATACCTAGTGATAGGCGGCTTTGCAGTCGCGGTGAGCGTCCCTCACTTTTTGGCCTCCCCACTTGCGCCAATCCTTGTACTTGTCTAGTTCACTATGGTTTCGCTGCTGGTGAAACAGAAAGTGAGTATCGTACACGTATATTCAAGTCGCGCGAAGTGGAACTATCATAGCTCTATATCAACGAAGTCGTCCTCGGAACCGCATTCGGCATCATCTTTGGGCCATACTGTGCCAACATCTTCAGTCCTCGGTCTTGGGGCGGAGACCTGAACGCTATCACGCTTGAAATAATGCGCCTCACTCTTGCTGCGGGGCTCTTTACCATCGGTGTCGAGCTCCCGGAGGCATATCTTGCGAAGCATGCCAGAGGCCTACTCACGATGGTTGTGCCAACTATGGCATTGGGATGGTTCGTCGTCGCTGGTATGTCCTTCTGCTTGCTCCTTACCCTGCATCTCTCACGCATGGGTCTCCACGCACATCCTAGCTTTCGTCTATGCCCTCTTCCCGCCTCTCAATTTCATCTCCGCGCTCGTCATCGCTGCTTGCCTGACCCCAACGGACCCTATCATCTCCGCTGCCATCGTTGGTGGGTACTCTCACAACTAGTTGGCTCACCGTGACGTTATTGCTCATGCTCTTGTGTTTTTGTTTTTCTGCGCATATAGGCGGCAAATTCGCAAGAAAGCACGTTCCTGAGGACCTCAGGTGGATCATAGCTGCTGAGTCTGCGGCAAACGATGGGCTAGCGTATCCCTTCCTCAGCCTCTCCATGATGCTGACCACCGAGCGGCCGGCAAGCGTGGCGTTCAGGGATTGGTTTCTCATCGGATGCTTATGTACGTGCTTGATAATGTGGGACTGCCGCCAAGCTCATTTTTCGTCGCAGACCAGGTTCTTCTTGGGGCAATCATCGGGGCAATGATAGGTGAGGCCTTGCTCATCCGTCCCATGACCCACGCTCTGACCGTCCTCGCCTTAGGTTATGTATTCTCGTGCTTGATGAAGATTTCGCACGGGAAGGGCTTCATCGACCGCGAGTCGTACATCGCTCAGTACCTTGCACTGACGCTCTTCACGATTGGAGTTACACGCACTCTGGGGAGCGACGACCTTCTCGCTGCCTTCGCAGCAGGTACGCCGGCGCCTCTACAAGGGACTCTATGTTTCCAAACTGACATCAGGAGAACACTTGCGACAGGCTCCGCACTCAACTGGGATGGCTACTTCAACTCGCAGATCGAAGGCCAGGCGTTCTCCTCGGTCATCGACCTGATTCTGAACTGCGGGGCCTTCGTCTACATCGGCGCGTGGCTGCCGCTCAACATGTTCAATGCGCCAGAGCTCGGAATCACCCCGTGGAGGCTTGTCATTCTGCTCATTGCTGTGCTCATGCTCCGCCGCATTCCCGCTCTGTTGGTCCTCTACAAATGGGTCCCGGAGATAACGTCGTGGAAAGAGGCGTTGTTCGCTGGGCATTTCGGTACGTAGTAATGCTACTCTTCAACAATGCATGTCAGTCTGACTGTGAGAACAGGTCCTGTAAGGGCAACGTCTTCATTGATGAAAGGGGTCTGCTAATGTATAGCTAGATGGGCGTAGGCGCGATCTTCGTTTCTACCTTCGCAGTGACAGAGCTTCCCAAGCCCCATTCACCGCCGGAAAATCAAGCAGAGCTCCTTGCGGCGACGATTCAGACAATTGTCGCTTTCATAGTGCTCGGGTCTATCGTTGTTCGTAAGTCTATGTTTACTTCTGGATCCCCTGCCTTGATCAAGAATAGCCTTGCTGACCGGTACAATATAAGACGGACTTTCTATCCCACTGTTCTCCGTCGGCCATCGCACCCTTTCTATCACGCGGACATGGACATCACGCTCGCGCAACGGCACTCCGCACCCACCGCAGTGGCTCAACATGGTCCGCGAGCGCTCTAGGGATGCTCCGCGCCAGGACACATCCCCCGTTTCGACCATCGTCGAAGGAGTTGACCTTGAGCGGGGCGGGCTCAAATCGGAGGCCCACAAGCACGTCGACCCGAGAGGCGCGCCAGAGCCTATCGTCATATTGCAAACAAAGCCTGCTGAGTCGGCTCAGCATGATCAGCATGTCCCGGAATTGGGACCTGCGTCCATGATCACGGACCAGGTTCGTTACACGCAGCGGGATGAGCGCAGTGTGGATATCGCTCAGGCTGGGCGAGAGGCTGTAGGAAAAGGCACTTCCGAGATGACCGCCACAGCGACACAGAAAGCACCTGCCACTGTACCCCACGTAGACATCGCCAGTCTTCGTGCACGTCTCTCGTCACTCCACTCCAACACCTCCGACCTCTCGGAGCCGCCTTCATCAGGTGTGCAGACGCCTGCGTCTCATGGCCAACGCACCCCGCGTTCTTCTGCGCCCAGCGGAGAAGACATGAACGCCATCCTGGTGATGCTGCGTCAGCATCCCTCGTCGCCCTCGCTCAGGAACGGTCGCTACTTCGACGACAAGGGCGATGAAGAGGAAGCTGACGTTGCGGAAGTGCGCCCGACGAGCGGGAAGGGAGACACCGAGCATGGCGCGCGCACGAACATCAAGGCCGAGAGGGTGCTGACTCCTGTGTCTTTGAGGAGGTCGTTATCTTCGTTCAAGGAGGGCATACCTGGAATGCTGAGGAAGGACCCTCATCCCCGCGTCGCGCAATAGGGCTGGCTGAGTATTGCTTCAGTTCACAAGGTCCAGTGTCGGGTGATTTTGGCTCAGGAAGCACAACTCATGTATCATTCTTACATACGATAGGCACGATGATAGAATGTCGTATATATAACAGGTACCAAGTATCACCGAAGTAGCTATTTTCACTGCAATGTTTGGGGCGGTTTCAAGAGTCAACAAAGACCTTACACAAAGCGCGATACATGGGAAAAACAGTGTGATCAAAGCCACGATTAAGTGTAAAAAGGGACTGACAGTCGTGTACTGTCCGCCAGGGGTATGGGCGTTGAGCGGGGCTTGGGCGGGGATCAACATCCTGCGAGTGGCTCGAGCTCGAGTACAGTGACTGCTGGATACCGCCGCGTCATGGCAGGCAAGATGGGGACCGTCCACGAAGGGTCGTTCAGAAATCTCAGAAAAGTTGACCTCCAAGTCATTTAGCTCCGCCGCATCGCGCACGTCAAGCGCAAGCTCGGATATGGGCACGAATGTCAACAGCGGCATGTGGCGGTGCAGAGCTGGGAGACCTCGAAGACAAGATCGTAGACGTCGCTATCACGCCTCAATTCGGCCACTGCGGACGGCGATTTCGTGTGAGTATGCGTCCTCCCCAGCGGGCGGCGGTCCATGGTTATAGTCTGGTTATAGTTAAGCATGATCATCCTCCGAAGTGTGATGGGGTATAGTAGCCCTCCGCTTGGTCTGTTCCACACTCGGACGTCCAACGACATCGTGCGTGGGCCGAACACGATGTGTGTGTATGGGGCGGGGGGTCTAGCAGACCAAGCAATGGACACCGGAGCTCTACGAAGAAAGGGAGATTGCTTCAGCATATGAATCTCTATCTCGAAGTACAAAAACGCACCTGCAGCGACGAACGCAACCGCTCCACACCTGTGGTGGGCTGAAGCTCGTCCGCGCATACTTGAGTCTGATGGCGGATAGGAGCGGCCATCCGACGCTGTCTCGCAACGATCCAATATCTCTACTATATTGCCGGTGGGTTCAGTTCTGTGGAAGAGTAAAAACGACGAACGAACTTATGCTGAAGGGGCTAGGCCCTAATGCTCTGGGTTTGTCTGTCAGAGGAGCACGTGAGGAGGGCTGAGATCTGAGACGCGGTGTGTGGCTCTTGCCATAGTAGATGATCAAGGGAAAAAAGGTGAATGCTGAGGACATTCAGCGTTCAGGCTGCCCTTATATGGCATCACGAGAACCTGTAGAACTCGGCGGGAGGATCCTTTGTACTAAACAAGGGTATTCACTGGATCTGAAGGCACGACGGGCAATGGCGCAGGAAACAGCCTTGTAAAATGACCGTGACTATCGTGACCCCAGTGTTCGCTGGAGAGGCGATAAGCTTCCCTTCCATGGGCTGATAACGATGCATGCTCACACGTTCGGTACTGTGTATATTAGCTACCTGACGCAACAAGAACGGGGCGAATCTGTGAACAGTTGACTCCGATCTTGAACAAAGTAGTACTTGGAGTGCTGTTTCCCCTCCGTTGTTGGACTTTGCTGTAACCCAGATCCCGGGCACTGTGGCTAAGTCTTTGCATGCATACTGAATAGTATACTTTCAGCATACTAGCAATTTCTTCGAGGTCAGAATCATGGTAAACCGACCTGGAGCAACACTAACATCTGGTCCTCGAGCGTGACTGTAAATGGTGCCACCGCGCAGCAATCCAAATTCGCTCTCCGACTCATCCTGAGGGTTTGGCGCGAAGCTTGCAGGCCAGCCGGAGTAATGCCGCGCGGACTCGGAATGCGGCTACGGTCGGCATTGTGACCCAATGTGATCATCTCTCGGAGAAACCGGCGAACACTGGGGTCAGACCCACTGTTTCTCTCAGCTTTCACTCAGTTTTACATCCATTCCACTCAAGCTTCGTGACATAGTTCTTCGATATCATCTCAAACATCCCACAGGATTTGAGCATTACTGGTGTGACGTAGCACGAGATACTTGTGATTCGATATTCCTCCGGCAAAGGTCACGATAGTACAAGGCTGGTGCAGGTCCGGAACCCTGCTTACGTCGTACCAGTCTCATCAATTATGGACATCATCAAGTACTTACTGCGCTCTAACGTTAACGTAAAGGCTCTTCGCCACCTGAAGCAGCCTTGTAGACAGGCCTGTGACAGGACACCAGTCACGGCGATTTTACAAGGCCGTTCAGTCTTCAATCACTTCAACGTTCCGTCGTTATATGTCTTAAATAAGTACTCGCATACATCTGAAGGCGCAAATTTGTATGGGAAGACATCGAAGGGACGTGGCCTGTTACAGCTAGGGCCAGACCGCCATAGCGCTATCTTCCCGATACGTGGAAGCAGCGATGACTGCGTACGCCGAGGCACTCACAGCCAAAAGAGCGCAAAGTCGAGATGTAAGTATCGTTGCAAAATATATCGCGGCGGCGGGGAGGCCCCTCGGGAGTGCCCCCGTAAGCTTCATGCCGAGCCTTCTAATTTCTTCAAATTTGAATCAATTGTAAAGCTTCAACCCTGGCCGACATCTTTCCCATGACATCTTTCGGCCGCATACCCTGCCAGGCTCGCGCTGGTTTGGCGGTGAAAGAGAGGATGGCAGATGCCATACAATCCCTGATTTACTTATCCGGCCTACCAGCCCCTCTTACGTAAGAAGATAATGAACATGCCGGTTTGATCTAAGCGCTCATTATAACATAAGAAGTTTGGCTGGAGAGATGCCAAGCTGACTTGGTGCTCTTCGCTCTTCACTCCCTTTTACTCGTCCCAGCCTTGTCCCCGCGTCCTCGTCTTGTCATCGTTGGCCCGTGACGGTCTGCATCCCGGTTTCGCACTGAGCAACTCTTGTTCCAGTCAAGCTCAAGATGCACATGGAACTTATAGAAGTCCGTGTACCATTCTTTAATGTTTTTCAGTTCACAAACTCGCCTGTCAGATCACCGACTCGGGGCTGGCCTATATGGTGCTTGGAGGTTTTGTAGTTGCGGTAAGTTATATTCAGCACGACTCTGATAAGCCGGAATTCGGTCCACGATTGCTGCCTATGCTGGGACGGCCTCCTCCGCCTAATGGCCGTTCCGCTTATATCTGCACCCACAGTTCAGTATGGTCTCCTTGCTTGTCAAAGAAAAGGTGCGCAGCTCTGCCGAACTTCCCCCAATAATTTGTGTAATTAACCATGAGATACGCCCAGTTTTACATCAATGAAGTCGTTCTCGGTACTGCGATTGGCGTTTTATTCGGCCCATACTGCGCCAACGTGTTCAACCCTCGCGCTTGGGGAGGTGATCTGAATACCATCACTCTTGAGGTCATGCGTATCACTCTCGCTGTCGGACTATTCGCCATTGGGGTTGAGCTTCCTCAGTCCTACCTCGCAGAACATGCATTCGGGCTTTTAATCATGGTAGTCCCTACGATGGCGTTTGGTTGGCTGGTGGTAGCGGGTCCGTCTTCATAACATATATGCGCTTCGCCCGCTCATAAAACCATGCAGGGATCGTTTACGGCCTCTTCCCCCCACTCAACTTCATATCTTCCTTGGTCATTGCCGCTTGTCTTACACCTACCGACCCTATCATCTCCGCCGCGATTGTTGGTATGTATGTCCTTGATAACCGTTCTACTGTGCTCAACGTTTTTATCCTACATTGTAGGTGGCAAGTTTGCGACAAAACATGTTCCAATCAACTTGCGCCGTATCTTGGCTGCCGAATCCGCGGCGAACGACGGTCTCGCATACCCGTTCCTCAGCATCTCTATATACCTCACTATAGAGGAGTCACGTCGAGTTGCCATCGAGAAGTGGTTCCTTGTCGGCTGGTTGTGTAAGTGTTTGAATATCCCGAAAAGTGTATACATGAACACCGAATGCTATTGTAGACCAAGTGTTCATGGGGACGATCATCGGTGCAGTTTTGGGTGAGTTGGAATTGGCCCAGTCGTGTCGACGTTACTGACGAACGTTCTGTCAGGAGTGGCATTCTCCAAGTTCATGAAGTTTTCGCACAGAAAAGGGTACATTGATCGAGAGTCCTACGTTGCTCAATACCTCGCGTTGGCCCTTTTCACCATCGGGGTGACGCGTACCCTCGGAAGTGACGACCTCCTCGCAGCATTTGCAGCCGGTACGAATGAGCATGCTAAGACGTGCTTTGGAAAACGGCTTATCTGACACATAAGCGTAGGTTCCGCCATTAGTTGGGATGGCTACTTCAATACCCAAATAGAGGATGAGGTGTTCTCTTCTGTGATCGACCTCGTGCTTAATTGTGCGACCTTCGTATACATCGGGGCGTGGATGCCTTTCAACATGTTCAATGCGATCGACCTTGGCATCACGCCATGGAGGCTCGTCGTATCATTCATAGCCATCCTAGCTCTCCGTCGCATCCCGCCCTTGCTTCTTCTCTACAAATGGGTTCCGGAAATTGCGAACTGGCGCGAAGCGCTCTTCTCCGGTCATTTCGGTGAGCCTTCCGTCCTTCGCACCTGCTATGAGTCTATTCTTAATCGATACCGCTTCTCTAATACACAGGTCCGGTAAGACAATACAGGTCCCTTTGTTGTCCGACGTGATTAACCTCATCGCGTTCATCCAGATGGGCGTCGGCGCTATCTTCATATCCACGTTGGCCGTCACGGAGCTGCCCAAACCGCAATCTCCGCCCCAGGGCCAAGCCGAGCTCCTCGCGGCCACCCTCCAAACGATTGTTGGCTTTGTCGTACTAGGGTCAATCATCATTCGTGAGTTTTCTGTTTGCTGCATGCTCCGGCGCTGTTCACTTGCAAGCGGGAGGACTAATGTATCTGTTCCTCTTCGTGATAGACGGATTGTCAATTCCCTTCTTCTCGTTCAGTCGCAATGTCCGCTCGCGGACTGTCTCGCTATCCCGGACATGGACATCTCGCTCCCGTAACACGAACACGCCCGACTGGCTGCTCTGGGTGCGCCGCACGCCGGGGGAAGTCACACGACCGGGCACGCCCACGCATGACCTCGAACAAGCGGAAGTCGCCTCGAAGGAGCTCATCGAGCCGCGCGTGCTCACTCATGACGACGCACGGCGGAAGGACAAAGAGGAAGGACATGTCCCGGAGTTGGGCCCTGCGGCGATGATCGACCCCAACAGTGCAAGCACTGGTGCGTCCGAGCATCCGCACAGGGACGCAGACAAGCACGCGACGCCGCCGCCGCAGGTGCAGGTGTCGCAAGTTTCCCTGAACGACGATTCCAGTCACGACCACGTGGGTTTGCGTTACGATCGGCGGCATGCATCGGCCCGCTGACCTATGTCTGTCTTGTTTCACGCAGGCGACAGAATCTGGCGCGAGTTCGGTGAAGGAAAAGGAGAAGGCAGAGAAGACTGACGTCAAGCTGAAACCCGCCCTCTCGCGCCACAACGTGGCAGCTTCTGCCATTGCCAACGTTGGGAACACCCGGACATCCCCGCCTCTGACCCCTCCGTTGCTCTCCCAGCCCGACAGTGGCGTTCACAGTCGGAACGGCTCGCGCATGCGCATCGCGGCGGACGCGGGCGGCGGTGAGCGCGACGATCTACCCCCATCGGGCTCGCAGACGCCTTTGTCGCAATGCGTCGTGCGCTTCCCCGCCGGAGAGGACCTCCGGAAATACTTCAACACAGGCACGGCAACGGCGCAGTCGCCGGGGGAGCAAGCCCCGACGTCGGCCAAGACGGTCCATTTCCCAGAGGACGTCTTCGCGCATGTGCTTGGCTCGCGTGAGGACCTGGGCAGTGGGAACCGAAGCGATGAGGACGCTACCGAGGGTGTTATCGATGCTCCCGAGGGCGGTGGAGGCGCGGCGCTGGGAAAGAATGTGCACTTCCCAGCAGCGCAATAACATAGGCTCGTGGCTCCATAAGAGCCACGCGTTGGTGGGAGCTGGGTGATGGGGCTGGAGAGCGGTTGCAGGTGCGGGTGACGCGGACGGGGGATATATGGAAGAGAGCATGGCGGTGGCCATAACGACTTTCTACAAGATGGTTCCTAGATACTTTGTTCTCGAAATAGACCTTGCGTTGGATGGAATGGTCGTAGATGAAGACTTGCTCTAAATCACAATATTCATGCAATGCTGCAGCAAGCTAATCGACGTCAGCATCATCAACTTGAAGCAGGTTCGTTTATAGTCTTTGAAGGTCGTAAGTCGGTCGTAGATAGATAGATACAGATGAAGAGAACATGTAAACGAATAGAGGCAAGGTGTACCAAGTGTCGTAACTTCGAAGCATGGAAGCGGGTAGCGATGGGGTGGTGCATAGGGATACAAGTGGTGGGGAGCGCACTCAATGCGCGATTACAACATTATTGTGTGGTACATAGCTATGGACATAGCCAACACTAGGAAGTTAGGAAGATATAAGCTTACAACAAATAACTCAGCACTATCGGCACCAAGTCGGTCAGCTAGTATACGCAATCATAAAGGCAGGGTACGATATATTGACGGAGGAACGAAGAGAGATTAGAGTGCGCGTCGAGAACACGCGGATAGAATCACAGGTGACTCCTCACCATCTGGGTGTCCAGCCCAAACTTAGCGCGGGGTGCGAGCGGGTCGACGCGTGCATTGCCGCGGAAGACCTTGAGGTCGTCGACGAACGCAGACCATCGCTCGTCAGAGACAATGGGCGCGTTCACGTATGCGAAGACGTCCATCTCCCGGACGAGCTCGCCCAGGATGGGCAGCGCCTCGTCCATGGCGGAGACCTCCATCTCCTGCTGGGCTCGCCGCCCAAGGCCCGCGTGTTCCGAGTACCAGGCGGCGTCGAGCTTGATGACATTGGCAACGTACAGGTTGACTAGGCAGGGACGGACCCCAGCTGCAACCGCCGCGTCGTACGCCATCCGGTGTCCGATCGCCTCCATTGTGGACTGGCAATACGGGAGCACGAGACGATTGACCTCCGAGCTCCGGTGGTGAGGAACGTTACGGATGACCTCTCGCAGCTCCGCGATCAGGCTCGCTTCGTGGCGTGCGAGGAGGGAGTTGGGATCTACCGGTGGAGGCATCTCGTAACGGCCAATGAGGATCTCGTTGATGAGACCTGGTGCAGGAGCGATAATCAGCGGTCGGTCAAGGGACGGAGGGCTTGAGACATACGGATTGAGAGGCCCAAGATGTCACCCTCCGCGATCGCGATTCCACGCATTTCCCCCTGCAGGCGGCGATCAGCTCCATATTCTGATAGAGGAATACAAGGAGGAGTCTCAAGCTTACGTGGAGACAAGTCATCTGGTTGTGCGCGAAGAGACCCTGGGCGCCACAGCGCTCTGACACCGAAAGCGCCCCCTGCTGGGAGTGCTGAACCATAATTGACTTGAAGATGGCGGCAATCCCGTGCCTTACGCGACTGTCTATGCGGGAATCACAGAACCGCCCGATCGACCAGCGCTGGAAGGCCTGCATTACATACGCGTTCGCCGCCGTTGTGAGGATTGGTGCCTGTTGCGTCCTGAAGGTGAGAATGGGTGTGCGCTGGGCAGGGTCAGTGGCATGGCCGATGACCCTCCTGAGAGAATACATCGTCCCGATGGTAGCGTAGCATTGCATGAAGGGAAGTCCAACGCAGCCGAGGGCCATCGTGCCGATGGCGACCCGCCAGATAATGTCCATGAGGTTCGTATACATGTTCGCAGGCCTCTCGAGGGACCCGAGCAGGGCTGATCGGGGTAGACGGACGTTTGAGAAGGTCGTCAGCGCATGCGGCAGGGGGTTGGCGCTCCCGCGCGATGGAAGCACGCTGCGTGAAAGATACTGTTAGCATCTGCATAGAGGAGACCGATGTCTCGATGGCGTAAGCAGGGAAAAGAAAGCGGGAACATACCGGGATTGGACTCCAGCACACATCTCCTTACCGTCGTTGAGAGGAACGATGAATGGCCGATGCCCTCGATCTTCCCCGTTTACAATCAGGCGAGCGAAGACGACGGCAACACAGGGCAGACCAGCGGGCATCGTTGGGGGCATGAATCTGGTCACCAACGTTGAGCCATAGCGTGATTTTTATTAGAGTTTGATTTCACGTACTTTGCGGAAGAAGGAGTAGGAGAATGCAGTATGAACTGTCCGGATGGTAGAAGCGTGGCAGTCGTCTCGATGTTAGCAATGTCAAGGCCATGTCCCAGCTCGGTCAGCAAGAACTGGCCACTGGTCGAGACGTTAGCAATTTGTCAACTTCCTGCAGACCGTATGGGCGGATACCCACTGTTTCCGAAAGCGGAGAAAATCGTCGACGAGAGGGGAGAGATCTGAGCGTTGTCTGCAATGACGAGCAATGGTCCCAGCGCAGAGGTTATATTGGATGGCAAGAATAGTGAAGGCAGCACCGTCGAGCAGCACTACAGGGTCATTGTGGAGTTGCCAGAACTTCGGGAGAGGGAAAGTAAATCATCAATCTTCATGTCTGTCGTGGTCAATGTCGGGGGGGAGGTTCCCTGATCGCAAACAGCAAGCTAGCTCACCATATGCATGGCTTACTTGCTTCGCCTTTTCGTATGATAGTAATGCACGAGCATGATCGTTCATGAGGTGAATAGGTTGGCTGAAGACGTCAGAGTGGGGAAGATGCCGTGTACGTCTCGGGTACCCCTCGGAAGACATTTTGGAACGGAAAGAGGAGGAAGGGGTGAAGTCTAAGACAGTCGGGGGTGGAAAAGTGTATGGTGGCCGTTGAGGATGTTTGAGTAAGCACCGTGTTTATAAGTCGCGTAGCGCGCCCTTGCGCACTGACGCAACGGGGCTCCTTCCCCACTACAAAAGAGCGGAAAGTGTGAGTCCCCTGCGTTGTGAATGTTGATCTTGGACCTACTTTACGATCAGGACGGCTTCCGTGGCCTTCTCCATCAATAGAGATAATAGATTCCCGGACTCGACGAGTATAGCGATGCATGTTGTTTCCGCATTTATACGTCACGCTGGTGTCCGCTGCTATCTAGATAGCCGACTTCTCTTCCTTGAAGGCAGGCGCAAGTCTCTCGGTTGCTTGCAAGAGGAATAAAGAAGAGCCGCCGTGACCGTTGGACGGGGTATGGGCGTTGAACCAGAAGGACCCTGTCGCTTGAGCGAGGACGGTACCGGTCTCAAGATAATGGAAGGGGAGTGCACATTTCCAGAGATGTCAGAAACTCACCACCGGATGTTTTCATACTCACTCCTGCCGAACATGGTGATAACAAGTCGGTGGTGCATCTGTGTCAATTATAGGACATGCTACCGTTGTAATGGCGATTTACCGGTAAGGAGGCATGATGGGATCACCGCAGTTGGACAGCGCATTGTAGTTGGAAACAGCCTGTGAAAGTGCTTCGATGTCATGTCGAACCCCGCGACAGATGCCCGGGGGAAACTCACGGTACTATGAGACGATGGTCGACGTCATGCATCCCAAACAAGTCTGAGGTCCTTCATTCACGGCATATTGTATACGGCAAGTAGCAACCGAAACCGTATGTGCGACTGAAACTGGCTTCGCACTTCCGCGGTGTGAGGGGGAGCGCCCGGCGGACGTTCAACGATGGGCCGGGAGAAGAGCTTCGCCACCTCGATTAACTCGAATATTTGTCGAGCTCGTATGCGACGTAGGGACGCCGCGGAGATGGTCACCCATGCCGAGCGAGGAGGAAGTTTGCCCTTGGCTCTGGACAGAAACGCATTCATGCCACGGTGTCGGGAAATTGTATGATCAAGACTTTCAAACACAATCGTCAGAACTATTCAAGTCTGGGTCTTACGAGCGATGGAGTAGGAGACGCACCTCTTCCCCCAATATACGCCTACGTGCCTAGTGAAGGGAGTATATGCGACGAAACTCCGTTAGCCGACCCGGCGCCCGAGCGTTCAGGTTGAACGGCATCTCGACGACGACAGTGTCAGTACGACGCCGCCTAGTACCCCTGCTCCCCCAAGTCACCCGCTACTGTATACCGTGGTATGTGGTGAAGATACGTTAGCACCAGAGAGGCTACGGAGATGGGGGATTCTAGTGCACCAACCTAGGATATCGACACACGCTACATCCTCATGGGACCAGTGACAGAAACCACCCAGACGGGCAACGTGTCGACTTTGTGCAGAAGCCTTGTGGTACCTCGGAATCATATTCGATGGCGAGGGTTGTGCAAGAGACGATAGGGATCAAAGGAGAGCAGCATAGTAGCCTGATCATGGTGGTACGGAAGATGTTCAGTTTCCACTGTGCGGCGGCGGCGGTGACGATTGGATTATGCTCTCGTTATTCGCCGTCACACAGAGCCTGGCTAGTCTAGCTACTACATCCATGTCCTTGGCATATGTTTTGCATTCAAATCAGTTGAATCGATGCGTGTGCGCCATGCCGAAATACGCTTCTGCTCGTAGAATCCATGTGCTGAACCAGGTGGAGCCCGGGCGGATGGTACTGTCATCATACACATACCCACCACTCTATCACCGATCCCGGTTCATGTCCACCACTACTACCAATCGACCTTCATGGTCCAGAACACTGCTTGTATGCAGAGACGATGTGCTTACTCACGGCACGGTCCTGCAGTTAACAAGAGTCATTCCTCTATACATCCAGGAGCATAGCATGGGTCGTAGATTACGAATTTTGCCTGCTCTCCACCGAGTCATGGCCACGGGGACGGTCACGGCGTTCTTCTAGAGATATAATCAATTGGCCCCAGCAGAATAGCGGAGCGCCGGATGATAGGTCCATGTCCTGAAAATGTGGGAACTTCAAAAAGAGAATCATCAGCGACAACCTAGGCGTTCGGAACTCTTTCGCAGCGGGCGGCAAGGAATGGGGGTCGACCTAGAGATCCCAACCATTAAACTTGGGGTCGCATCTGAGGGATCGTCGAGATTCATACTAGGGCGTTCCGTTGACTCGAGGATAGTAACATCGCCTCGGCTGCGACCGATTCCTGGCCAATCTCGTCGCAGTTCCCCGAGATCCTGAGGCTCAGGCGTGGATATCAGTAGCACGGTGGAGGCTTATCGCCGCAAGGGTACGTACATGCTTGAAGCTTCCGAACCCAGATAGTTGGCTTGCCGACGTCTGGGTCCCGAGCACGCAGGCTCCCAGCATACTGGATTCCCAAGCCCGCTTTGAACACTCGGAGGAGAGCCATCGAAAGATCTGACCCTGGTATCTCGGACAGGAGGTGAGTAATCATTCCTCTAGCGGGGGTCAGCTTAGCGGGACCGAAAAAAACAGCACCTTTTGACAAGTAACATGTCAACATCCTTTACGATGCACGGAGCGGCGCACCGAAAGAATTGTTGCTCCTCCAGGATCAAATACAACTTGACGGGATATCTCAATACACGCTACAAGGGTCGTCATGCGGTAAGCGCCTTTCTTGGCAGTTGACACCCATGTCCGACAATACGGAGCAGTAGGCGCAGCGGCTTTGAGTAGAATAGGAGTAACATTGACCCTACAACAACTTCATGAGAACAATCAGTTGATACTAACAGACTGCTGCTACAACGAAGCTCACATCCATCACCTCCTGTCAGTGAAGAATGGAACTTCGGATCCTGGGCCTGGTCGGGGAATTCGGCAGCATTGCATCGGCCGCCAACTGAGAGGTCTACGCATGTCCCCCCGCAGAAGACTGCGCGCACGGAGAACTGGCCTCTTTCAGCACGATCGTAGAGAGGGAGATAACCATAATCTACTTCGCTAGCTGTTCGTCAAAGGGATTTACCAGAACCATGCAAACGCGATTGACACGAAGTCTTCATCCCCTTTCCTTTCCACATTGAGATATACCGTCAAGTGTGGTCCGTTTGCATCCGAACGGAAGACTGCAGGGTCGAGCTCAGCAGGGAGTTTTGCTATAGCACCCTGCTTCATAGCGGATGTATTCCACCCTCGAGATTTCACACCTAACGAATAAAGATATAGGAAGAGGGGAAGCACGGTGGCTGACCAAAGACTCTTGGTCACCCACGTGCACCTGGACGAGCGAACAGAAGCAGCTTTACGAATCAATATCGACCCTCGCCGTGCTGACGGGCTCACCTTGTAAACTGGATGAACCTCTCATCACCGCCGACGCCCCGCGGTTAAAAGCAGAAGACTGGGCAAACCGATTCTCCTCGTATACCTCCATGGCGGAAAACCGGATCTTGTTATTTGCGACACCGTCATGGTGAACAGGAACATCGCTATGAAATGCGTACGTCGGACTTGCGAGATCAGATGGCCCACCGACGATTGACATTGAATGCAAATGATGGGGAATAGCCTATTCGTCACTTTGACACTCTTACGTACGGATACGCGTTCGTTCAAGTTCCAAAGCCGGCGGCGGGGTTAGGTCGATGTGTGAGTCTCGACGGCATTTCAAGGTCCGAGAAGATGTGCGCTATATTGCATGAGAAATCAAATCGTGAGTCGACCTCCTGAATAACGCATCGTTCAAACACTCACGCATGAGAATGTGCATCGGAGAATGCCAGTTGCAGGGTCGGTCGAAGGGGTCTCACGCATGATACAGTCCGAGTGATCGGTAGGTCATTTCTCAGTGAGGGAGAACGAATCATGTTCCAAGAGAGCCCAACATTTCGAATACATCCGGCTTCACCTTTGGTTTCACTTGCGCACACTGGCAGTCTGTGACTGGCTGCATAGACTGCCAGCAATGCGCTGGTGCCTTCAAAGTTCAAACTTCGAGCTCCCGGTCGATGACGATTTCGTGTAAACCGAAGCCATCTGAATCATCATTGGTAAACTCCAGCGCGAGCTGGCGCTGCGTCTGCGGTAGACGTCTCGAGTCCTGATGAGATCCTGCAATGACTCATAATAACTTGGGACTGGGACTCGTCAACGCGCACGATACTTTGAGAAGTGCTCTACCAGCTGGTCAAAACAGTAGGGAGGGTCTTGGCGCCAGCATGGTCATGTCGGAAAGATAGACAGGAACAGAGGATTGAACGCGACTGCGAGCATCAGACTTTGGAGGATACACGCGGTCTGCTTAGTCAGCCAGAGCGAAATTGAAGAGGAGAACTCACACGTCTCAAGTACTTTGGAGTCATCGTGTATTCTAGAGTCTAGATCCACTCATACTGTATCGACTATATAGATGATAGATGATCAGGTCCATTACTGTATAACTTCGAATGGCTGTGGCGCGGTTCAAACTCCCTCGAATCGAACCGGTTCGAACTGGTTGAGCTGTGCCCGACTTCATTTGTCCTAAGTTCCTACCATCCACGCCACATGGCAGCAGCCGGACAGAGAATTGCAACATAGGTTGTCTATCTTGGAACTCGACCTTCTTCATCTTGAAAGTTTCACTGTCACCATCGGCGCAGTACAATGATTCCTCCAGTTGTATCAGGAAAGCGCTCGGCTCACTTCACTTCCCGAATCTGAACTCAGCCTTGTGCCAAACTCTGTGCACACCGCTCAATAATGGGGAGAGGGAATGTAACGTTGAGTGACACTCTTCACCTAGTTCGGAGAGCTCATAGAATGTCTGGGCACTGTACCCCTAGAAGAACTCCCAAATTCCCGGGATGGCCGACATCAATGCATGTTCTTCTGCGTGCATGCACACGGCGATTACGACACTGGCATCTCGTCCAGCTCCATTCCAGCCGCATACCGGACAAGCTCCAGAGCTTCATGGATGATACGAGGGGGAAGTAGATCGTGGGCAGCCCATACAAACTTGCAGCGGAAGAAGTCACAACTCCGAGGAGACTCGGGTTGGAATGTCTGTGCCGCTCTTCTCGTGAGTGCGCTGCGACTCACTCTCGTCTTCTGTCATTGCTCATAGTTGTGCGCCACCGGCCTATTGCTACCGACGTTCGGTGATCTCCCAGGAGTTGATGCTCGACTCATGCGCATGCCGTAAAACATCCAGCATCTGCACCTCATTGCAGTTCCTGGCGCGAATTTATTCCAGCCGAGTACAAAGAAGTAACAACCAACAATGTATGCTAGCCGAGTGCCGAAAGTTTATTCCTTGTGTTAAGCAATCTTGCCTTTTTCTAGAGCGAAGATCCTCTCTCGTCTCTGTTGCCAGGAATCGTCGAGAACGTCCAGCGCACTCTATTGGTGTGCACAAAAATTCTGGTTGGCTTCCCATGGTGAGCGCGTTGATTCCCGTCGAACGGGGACTCCCAACATTGTTAGTGAGTCGTGCAGACACACTAACGAACGCGATGAATACGTCAACTGATTTATCTGGTTTCCATAGCCTCTCGTCCGATTCGTCAAGCCTCGCTCCACCGTGTGGGTGTATGGCAACAACTATCAAGACAAGGCACGGATATCTCGAAGCATGGGTACAGGATGTAAGTCGCGAGAATATTCGTAGGTCGCCGGTGGGGGGAGTCGGGGCGCTGCGGATGAAGCCCAGATTGCACCTTGAGAATGAGACGTGGACTCCCAGATATCCGTTTATTTTGAGCTGTCCGTTGGTGTGCAAAGGATGGGATTGGGGTAGACCCTGGGCGTGGACCCTGTTACTTGCGGAGACGGCATTGAGACTGATTCGGATCTGCAGAACAAGTTTCGTAAAACTGGACGGGAGTTGCCTTGACGTAGGCTGCGTCCAGACGCGGATATCCACGATACTCTGGCTATGAATGCCCCATCCGTGGGCCCGTCTAGTCCAGTCTGGACTCAATCATGCGCGAAAACTAAGTAGCAGATGGTGTCAAGAGGAGAGCGGATGAAGAAACGCTCAGGCCTCACTTCAAAAGCCAAGATCTCGTAGCTAGTCTAGATCGGGATCTGTTCCGCGAGCGCTATTCCTCGCTGCGGAATGGGAAGCGTACAATGCACCAAGTATCCGTCTGGCTTTGGAGACCTTTTTTGTCGTTTCTGGATTCCGCCGCGTCCCATAGAATGCCGTTGAAGGCCCGGGGCAGCCCTGAGCCAGCTGACATCTGTCCCGCGTAAAGATCCCGTGCTCTGGTTTGCCAGTCCGCGAAGATGCCATACATGGAGAATCTATCTACCAAATGCTATCAACCGTCATCGTCCGCATAGAATTCGGTTCGTACTCCTTTTGCGCGTGTATGTTTATCGCTTACGCCCTGCCGGTAGCTTGGAGGCACACCTGACCACGTTTCTTGTTCCCTATTTTCTTTGCCCTAGTGCGCGGTGCGGAGTCCCGCCAAAATCCCGGTCAGAGAACGTTGTTATCAGATGTACGCACAAGTCGAGGGCGTACGCCACCACGCCTTGGGCCATGTCTGGCAAGACAGGGCACCGGGCATTGTCCGCACACCATCTGCCGGGCTTCCGACCCAGAATCGCCTAGAGCCCATCCCACTTGCCTCCTCGCGTCCGCCTCGCACGGCAGAGATCTTCTAGCGATTTGCACCACGCGCGGCCAGCGCAGCGCATGGTCGAAGGGGAAGGATGGACGGAGGCAGGTGACAAACTCTCTCCTCCTGTGTTCTCGTCGCTGGGCGATCGCGGCATAGTTCCCAAAAACGCGACGCGGTGAGGAACGGGCCTTCCAGTTGCCGACCGTGGTGCGCAGGAAGGGCAGTTCGTAAGGGACGAGTCCCATCGCTTCTCTCTCGCCTCGCCCATGACCACGATGTCGGAGCACGATTCCGCTGCATATGAGGATGGCTCAAGTCCAGCGTGCACGCGACTATTCCGCTTGTATAAGGATCCAGTGCAAGGATCTCATCGGCATCTCCTCCCTTGCTCTCTACAACTTCAACTCCGCTCTCCGCCTTGCCTAGAATGTCTCAAATCACCTTCCGCCTCAACACACGCCCGACGTATAGTGAGCGCATGACCGACGCTCGCAGCGAGTTGCGCAAGATTATCAAAGATCAGCTATGCAAGTGTCCCCGCCACTGTCCAAGTTCTTGCTTCTCCTCCCGTCTCCACCTTCCTTGTGTCCTTGTGTGATTCTTCCGTCCTAGTCGCGCCTATGCTCATCATCGTCTGCTTGTGTGTCCACAGGTCAAATCACGAACGACCGAAACGCCGCGATGGGCTGGAGCCGGAAGTCATATATGAAAAACGTCGTACAACGCTACCGCGTCCGCATCGAAGGCTGGCCGCTGAACGAGGTCCCGTTCAGAAACCTGAGCGACGTTTCCAACCTGCCCAAGCTGGAACTCCTCCTGCGGGGGTGGAAGGATGGCTCAATCCGCTTCTGCACGATCACCGAGGCGCAGTACAGCGAGATGGTCGCCGACCCCTCGCCATGGATCGGGCACCCCGAGGGCACCACCGAAGCAGCAGGCGAGGGCGAGGGCGATGCAGAATAGAGTGCTTCAGGTCCGGAGTGGGATCTGAGCTTGAGCCTCGCCGGGAGGCTGGCAGCTCCTCTTCCCGCTCCTCCCGGCTCTTCTCAGGACGCAGGCTCTCCCGCGTGAGTTTGTCTCTAGAATCAGCGCGCGAGTTCCTGAGCGCGGCCATCACTAGGTTTACTGACGCACTACCATTACGTTCCCAGTCCCCTCTTTCTTCTCGCTCCGCCATCACCACCACCATCTCTTCCCGGCGCCTCTGACGTAGTAGCTTTCGGTTGCTGTTTTTGTATTCGCTTCTCGCATTGATAAGTGCTCTCGTACAACTCCATCTGGAATGTACCGTCTCGTTGATGTAGTGCTAGCCACAGACCTCGCTACTCCTCTATGTACGTTTTCTCCACTGCTCGTCGTGTGTGGGCGCTCCGCACTCGGCGTGTGTCCAACTTGGTATGGTTTCACTTTTCTGGTCGCTGCTCCGGACCTACCCGTCTATACAGTCTGGCCTTCGAGGAAACACAGTTCATCAGCTTCGCGCCCAGACGGGAAGGACGATCATTCCTGGACGTGATGGTGCCGTTTGTACTGTCAGTACGCAGTGGAACGATGGCTTATGTAACCTTGAAGCTTACCATAGACCTGACACACCAAGCTGGCCACTCTCGCCATTTGCGCGTTCGTAAAGTCAACCCAAGCCGCACACTTGACAGAGTGTATCTCGGCCCTTCGGCCCGCGTCCGCATGACCACATCTTCTATTCATCGCGGAGCTCTTGCGCCACATATCTGCATTTTCTACCACACGGCTATTCCGGAATGATGGTTTGATGTACTACACAATAACAATCGATGATTGGGCGACCCGCTCGACAGTGGACGGAGGCCATTTTTCCCGTCCTCGTCTTCAGCAACTTGCGCGCTAATATACCCGATTGTATGCATCCACTGCTCCCACTCTATCGTCGGATTGATATGCCTCAGCTACTCGAAGCCGTGATCGATAAGATCATTGTGGTACACGTTTCACCACCGCGTTCAGTTCTTGCAGCGGATGTACCGTACGGAATGAGGTACGTGAGGGCGTTCATCAGGACACAGTGGCCAGTACCAATGGGGCTGGCGAACCAAGTGCATGCCGTTGCGCCGCGGACCTGAAGTGGTCCAGACATCGGCGTCAGCTATTAGTGGTTGACAGACGGATACAGGATGTCATACTTAAAGTTTCCACATGCTCCATGAGAATGCTTCGTCGCCAACTACCGATTCTTGACCAGTTCGCGATACGGCACTTGCCGGTGTAGTGCCTCCGAGTGTTGCACCACTCTAATCGGAACAAACGTGTAATCAATAGATTCCACTCTTAAGCGCAGACACGACTGACCTGCCTCGAACATGATGTCCAAGCTCCAGACACAGTAATTGCCGCAGTTTGCTCGCTAGCTCGAAGATACAGATATCTACTTCGGTTCTCCTGAAGTCTCTGATAACCTTCTTCAAGGCAGCGAAGACTCACGCTCTGGAAGTCATCTACACCTACTGTAATTCTCCGAGTCGGGGATCGGCGATGCTGGGAGATAGCCATGTATATTGCCGTTGGAGGACTCAGCACTTTTTGGGCCAATGCTAGCCCGCGAACTCTGAACAAGGTACGTCAGACCGCGAACGGTGCGGGGAGAAGGAGAAGCGTCTGCTAACGCCGCACTGATGACGGCGATGCCTTGAGCGCCCGTAGCACCGATGCCGAGCCCTCAACCGCTTCGAATTCTCGGAATATAAGTAGTCTGGGAGGTGAGCATATCCATCAATGCAGTCCGACTACACCCCAACCTTATATAGAACTTATAGGGAGGTAGGTCATGCGTTCCCTCCTGCCCGACGTCTTCCTAGGGACAAGTAGCCTGGTAGGGCGGACAGATCAGTAAGACATCGCACGGTTATGCACCACCAAACTCAAGATCACTCTCACCTCGAGCGTCTAGATCTTAGAGAAGCTCGCGTCCGTAACCCTTCTGCAGGGTATGGATGAACTGCGCCAAGCATAACCTGAGCGACATGGCACTCATACTGACTGGGTAGCCTTCGTATTATCTACACATACGATGCGCAGTGCATTCTCTAGTACAATCATCCCGAACCCAGTCCTACGGCGCCTTCAAGCAAGGTCCTGCGTCAACACATAGCGGTATCGAACCTTGTTGTCTTTCAGGTATTGCAGCGCTTTTCCAGCATCGTGCATAGGCATCTCCTCGATCCAGGGCTTGATCGCTCTCGAACGAGCGAGCTCTAGCATCTCCAGACACTCCTCCTTATTGCCGATGTGGCTTCCACCCATGAGGCAGCCGGTGCCAGCGAAGCTGAATGGATGTACCTCGGGGAAATGGTCGTCGCTATCGGGCAGTCCAACCGTGACGAACCGACCGTGGACGTACAACATGGAGAGAAAGTCGCCTAGAGGCATCTTCTCGCCAAACACATCCCGCGTCGAGAGAAGTATATCGAGCGTTTGAGCATAATCTTTCCAAAACTCCTATGGCCGTGTTTGTCGTGTTCAGCATAGCTCTGTTCATCATGGATAGACTCACCTTCTTCGTGGTATTGATCACGTGGTCAGCACCCATCTTTTTGATGTCCTCCATCTTGCTCTCGTCATGCGTGAACGCATACACCTCGGCACCCATCCCTTTCGCCCAAAGGACAGCGTAGTGACCCAAGCCACCGATGCCCATGATACCCACCTTCTTTCCAGGACCGCATCCGTGAGTCTTGAGCGGGGAGAAGACGGTCAAACCAGCACACATCATGGAGGCAGCGTGACGGGACTCGATCTCCTCGGGGATGGGGAACACGAAGCGCTCGTGAGCACGAATGGCAGTGGAATAGCCGCCTTGTGCGACCACGCCGTCCGAATATTCAGCATTCTGCACGCATATATAGCCACTACGTCAACAGAAAGGTACCAGAAACTCATAACTCACATAGGTGTCAATGCCATTGGGGCAGTAATTCTCGTATCCATCTTTACACGCACGGCACGACAGGCAGCTCCCAATCTGCGCGCCCACTCCCACACGATCACCGGGCTTGAACTCGGTGACCTTGTTGCCAACGCGAATGACGGTTCCGACGATTTCGTGGCCGACTACGAGGGGTAATTTTGATTCCCCCCAACCTTGGGTAAGGGTGTGGACGTCCGAACCACAGACGCCGCAATGGGTGATGGCGAGTTCGACGTCTTGGGGTTGGAACGTCTTCGGCTTGAACTCTAGGACGGTGAATTCGTTCCACTTGTCACGATCTTGCATCACAGCGCGTTATACGTGGTGATGGGAGGTAGCGACTGGGTTTGTGCGCACCTGTGAGAGCGTAGCCCTTGAACTGAAGCTGCTTTGATGACATTGAGGTGCAGAGAATTGCAGTGCGAGTAAAAAGCTAGAGACAGCTGAATGTGGACGGGTTTGACTGACCTGCAGACCATCGCACAAGATTATATATACCTCGAGCGATGGCGCCGGGCGGCTGGACCGCGAAGACCAGTGTCGATGACGTTAGAGCAAAGACGACGCTCCACGAAGAGACGGCCTGAATATGGTACGGAGGTTACTGCATCTGGACAGAAGGACGCGACGTCGGAGTTGGGCTCCGCCCTCTGATCAACGTTATCAACTGTTTGCCGTCTTCGCGAACGCGACTCTCCTCGATCCGGCAACAAACTTTGTTGCTCTATTTGTGTAAGGCGGAAGGTCCAGGCGCCCGCATGAGCCCACACCAGTCAACAACGGCAATTCCGGACGGGTTAGTTCCAAGTCTACAGCCCGGTAACTTATATAGCTTGCACCAGAGCAACGTGGGCATTACTGAGAAGTACTACTGAAAGCATACAGACACGAGCAGGACATGAGCGAGCGGTCCAAGGCCAGGGCCACAGGGGAAGGTCAGAGAGTATGCCTGCAATAACATTCGGATCCGCCATGAATCAACGTAACGTTGGCAGAGACTCCGAGAGAGGGGGAGGATCCCGAGGCTCAGACGGAGGCAGAGCCACTGACACTAACGCGGTTCGGATACACGGACCGGTGACGCGTCATGGGCGCTTGCCATCGGACGCGCTTCCTGTGGCTTGTCATTTTGACGAACAAACCTTAGTGACTAACTCAGTGTCTTTCGTTCTCCACCACCAGCTAGACCCTGTGCCATACTATCTGGACACTATGCCGCCAGCTGGAAGAAGGATAGGCGATGACTTTGTGGACGACTCCGACTCGGATGTCTCAATCACTGGCCTAGATGATGACACCGGCCGCACAAAAGGGAAGGGAAAGGGGAAGGCCATAGACCGACGCAAGAAGGACAAAGGAAAAGGAAAGGCGAAGGAAGTACGTTCTCACGTCCGAACCCACTCGTAGAATGATCATCAACATGAACTTCGGGCACAGCAACCGTATGCATGGGAAGCGTCGTACACTCGCTCTTGGGACACTGTGCAAGAGGACGAGGCCGGAAGGTTGGAGGGAGCCGTGCAGGACCTTATTGCTCGAGGGCGAAGAAGAAGGCAAGTGTTCTTCCCCTAAGTGTACCCGTATGCCCGTTGTCTGAGACCAAGAGGACTCAAGGCTCCTTGCACCTGCTGCTGCCATACGACGAACCATCATCCGTCACCTTGTCCTTGTTCTTGACCTGTCTTCAGCCATGCTGGACCGCGACATGCGTCCGACACGTTTTGATCTCATGTTGCAGTACGCAAGAGAGTTCGTCACCGAATGGTTCGACCAGAACCCGCTAGGGCAAATAGGTATAGTCGGCATGCGAGGTGGCCTCGGTGAACGCGTAGGCGAGATGTCTGGTATGTCTACGTCATTTGGCTTCGCATGTGTGCACACTTGTAGCTTGTACGACGCTGTCTGCGTTTGCAATTGTAGGCAACCCGCAAGATGTGCTCAAAGCTATCTCCGAGCGCCATAAACTCGAGCCCACCGGCGAGCCGAGCTTGCAGAACGCGATTGAGATGGCGCGGAGCAGCATGAGCCACTTGCCCACGCACTCCTCAAGAGAGATACTGATCATCTACGGTTCGTTGACGACGTGTGATCCTGGCAACATTCACGACACCCTCGACGAATGTGTCAAAGACCGCATACGCATCTCCGTCGTCGCGCTCGCGGCAGAGATGAAAATCTGCCGCGACCTCTGCGCGAAATCAGGCGGTAACTGTGTCCTGTCATTACAACGGGGCAATTAGTTGACTATCTGCGGGTCACAGGGCAGTTCGGCGTCGCCATGAACGAAGGCCACTTCAAAGATCTGCTCTTCGAGCTCATACCACCCCCAGCTCAAAAAGCTGCCACGCGCACAGGAGGAGCGGGCGCAAACCTTGCAGCGGACCTCATGATCATGGGCTTCCCGATGCGTCTCCCAGACACGTCTCCGCCCTCGCTATGTGTGTGCCACTCGCAAATGAAAAGCGAGGGCTTCCTGTGTCCACGCTGCCTCGCCAAGGTGTGCGACGTCCCGACCGACTGCGACATCTGCGGCCTGATGATCGTGAGCTCGCCACATCTCGCGAGGAGCTACCATCACCTCTTCCCCGTCAAGCCTTACTCTGCTGTGTGAGTGTGTCCATCAGATATGATGTGGACACGCGTGGAACGATAACTGACGTTCTTACAGGATGTCGCTCGAAGAGACCCCAAAGGCCAGCAAGCGCTGTCACGGGTGCTCGGTCGCGTTCAGAGAGACCCCCTCCACCATGCTCGGGGCCTCCGGGGAGGGCATGAGCGCGCTCGGGCGCTACCGATGCCCAGAATGTCAAAACGATTTCTGTACGGACTGCGATGTGTTTGTGCACGACGTCGTCCATTGCTGCCCAGGCTGCGGGAAATAACAGAGGGCGACACGAGTCATGGTGCGGTCATTGCAAGAGGCCGTGATTGTGATAAGCGATGGTCCATTGACGTTGCGCGTTAGCGGACATGCAAGCGTCTTGCTGGGACGATGTCACTCACATGCGGCAGTAACGCTGGTAGGTTGGAAAGGTCAGTTGAGGCAGGTTCTGTCCAAGTGGAATGCACAGAACAGGGTTCTTCTCAAGCGGGAACGACCCCGGAGGCTTTACTCGGACATGGTATCGCCATCTCCGTCCTACCGTGGGCCCGCTAATCGGCTACTCGCACCCATAGATCCTTCCTACATGACCTGGACTCGGAACGTGTCCCGCGACGGGGATTATGCACTGTGATCGGCCCTCGAGCCGGGTATCGTTGGGAGAATGACGAGGGGACACAGGTCTCAGTTACATCGTTGCCGAGAGTCTGCTTCGGATGTCATAATGCTAACCTTCGTGTGGTGACGTGCTGACGAGAGACAACAGGCTGGGGTCCGCACATGTCCCGTCTGACATGAGCCCCAGGAGGCGCGTGCGTTGGAATGGGGGCCTCTGGGTGTGGACTGACAGATGGCGGGGTTGGGATGTCGGCTGCTGGGCGAGCGGGTGCATGCGCGCAGAGTCCGAGGCGACTGCGGGGGGATGGCGTTTCTCGCGAGATCTCCGCATCCACGATGCGGCGTGGTGGCCGCCCTGTCTGTGTGGATCGCGTCGAGAAGCGGACCAAATGAGGTAGAGTTCTGGTGCGGGGCTGCGGCCAATGGGGAGGGATCCTCGGAACATTGGCTGAGCATGCGCACGCGCCAGTTTTCGTCCTCTGTTCCCGCTGTGGACCCATATTCCATCGGGCACACGTGGCTTTCTGGTCTGAGCTTTTTCCTCCAGATGGCACCTCGACTCCGTCGCAGCAGCACGCCCCGGGCGAAGTCGGATTCTTTATGTTAAGTTCTTGTGCTTCTGCGCTGCTTATGGTCGTACGAGTACTGAATGGAGCTTGGCAGGTTGCAGAACCCTCCTCATTAGCCGCCCTCTTTGGCGCCCTCCTTCTGTCCGTGAGTGGCACAGCATCCGTTCGATGGTGGCTGCCACTTCCTGCTGCCCGCACACGGCTTGCAATCTTACCTACCCTTTACGTGCCCTTACTTCCATCTCGTCATGACGCCTCCGGATCTCGACTCATCCACGCCCATCCTCGTTCTCATGCCTGCAATTCCAAATCCAAACGGTCGCGGGGCCTTCTCGGGCCCGCCGTTGGGCGCGGTTCGTGTGAACAACCCATCCGGTGCTGGAAAGTCGTAAACCATACCCAGGTACGTCCGTTGTCATGAGATATACTTCGCTTAGCGTTTAGATCGGCTGTTGAGAGGTCGTCGTGTCCGGTTCCAGCACTCGGACGCGGACCCGAGCAGAATCCAGCTCACGGAGCTTGCGCGCACGTTCAGCCCTCTTCCTTCCTTCCAGCGTCCAGCGTCGAGCTTACTGCACCGGCATCAACTGCGCTCCTCCTCGGATGCCGAGCGCCTGTACTGCACATCCCGACCGCAATTTGTATTTTGCACTCTCCACAGAGCAGCGACGATCGGCTGGACGCATCTCATTGCGGTCGGAATTCGCTGCTGGTGGAGCGCCATATGGTATCTCTGACAGCTCGCCGCTCTTCATACATCGGTGCCCGGGGCGCAGTTACGCTCCCTGGCTCATTCCACCCGCAGACGATCCGCATTCTGCCTTATAGATGTTCCAGCGTCGCAAAGAAGCCGATTGCGTCACCGTGGCGAATTCAAAACCCCCACCTCGCCCTCGCAGCAAGCACATGCGGATGTGCACAATGCACAATGCACATAGATAGCTCGAGGTCGAGGTCGGCCGGTTGAAGCTCCGCCGCCCCTCCATTGTCCACACAGGGCCAGATTACGGAGCCCGGGCGGTTGTGCAGGCCCCCGGCAAGAAGCACGACAACTCACGCAGCATGAGACATGGGACGTAACATGGGGCAGGGGATTGCGGTCTGCCCGGTGCTGTGCGGTGAAAGGGAGCAGGTATGTCGCCCACACAATGTGCATCTATCCAATTTTGGCCTTCTGGTATTCTATCGCCAGCTTGTCCCGAGATCCTCGCTTCAGCATGGATGAATGGTGAGCCTTGAATGGGAGGGTAGTGCCGGGCGACTAGTGTCCTAGGGTCCCTGTGTGCGGAAGTACACCCTCAGGTGTGTAGCCGAGTGTGAATGCGATGTGCTTGAATGTTGAACATGTTGCTGTTTTCGTAGGGAGCGCAGAGGCGAGGCGGTCCTTCTCCCTCGCCAAGGACCGCGGTATTCCCATTCTTCGAGACCGATGTCGTCAACGCTCGAGTCGTGGCGCGCATGAGATCTACACGGGAATTAGTTCTATGACAAGGTATCAAGGTGTGTGTAGGAAATGAAGAATTATCTATCGTGTTTACATTTCCTTCTTGTGAGTCGATCCACTGCGGAGAGGATCGCCTCTAGAGCTGAGGTGCGATCCGGTCACGTTTGGCCGTTGTAGGATCATGACGGGCAAGGCCATTTTATATCCACTGAGACTCACTCTCTTGATGCACAGGCTGCTAGACGTGTTTGCTACGTCGATGGGGTAAGAGCCTGGTACCAATGATCAAGGTCGCTTAGCTCTTCCTCCTGCTCATTCGGCAGTTCTCGTAGTGGGTTCTTGTTGCTCAGCCTCTTCCATCTTCCTTGGCTAGCATGAAGATTGACAAGGCTGTACCACTGACACTCATCGTCGAGGCTACTACAATGGTCACAGCGGCAGGGCGTACTCTACGTGTGAAGATATGCACACATTCGTCTGGGCAACCTCGCAGTCAGCCCCACGCTTGCATTAGGTTTGGGATTTGCGATCATACTAACTGTTGCATATGATTAGAAGTCTAAGTACCAGTGTTGGTTACGAAATGCGCGAATCCTGGTTGGTCAAGACTCGATGTTGACAACTTGTCCACGTGGCGTGGCAGTGTATATCCCTATTTGGAAGTTGGGGCTGTCAGGGACATTTGTAAGGCCTCTTCAAGTTCTGACATGACATCCGTATGGTATGTTTGTACTGAGTTATGCATTGCATTCAAAGGTGCCCACACGATCGCTCCCCCCGCCCGCCAAGCAAGCACCGGCGACCCAACAAGATCGGACTGGTGGCGCGGAAACGTTGGCAATTCCGGCACACCCGATGCGGATGCTACTCTCCTGAGCGGGTACATCGGAGGCTGGGGTCGGTGCTCGGACTTGGGAGCTGCATTTGCATCGAATCTTGAGTTGTGGCTGATTGTATGCAAATATCCCGGATGCTGCTCCCACGAAGCAATGCAGCAGCATGCACCACCGAACCGGATCCGGCGTGGTTTGGAGCGTTCGTCGCAGATTTTTTTCCAAAGTGAGTACATCCATTTGAGATGAAGCACTCCGTCCTCGGTTCTGAGGGGATTCTGACCGGTGGAAACAGTCGCATGTAGAACCGGCGTTATCAGGCAGAGTCCATTCGCCGCTCAGGGCTCAAGTTTCATTCTGCGTACAGCATATAACAAGGGAACCGAGTCCAACGTTTAGCATCTCGCCAGTCCACTCTTCCTCGTTCATACATCCTTCCTCCAAATCGCGATGATGCCATTGTCTCAGCCTGCTACACCCATCAAGACCGGTATCCCGCAGGTACCGGTCACCATCAAGCGGACACCGTACAATCCCACCGCAGAGCAGAACGCACGTCTCCCGAATCCAGGTACGTTGACTTGTAGTCTGCTCGAGTATGAGACGACAGTCGACCGGAGATGCTCACCGCACACCTCGACTCAGGTACTGCCCACGCAAACATCTCAGCGACGCTCGACGCCCCACTCGGTACGCAGACGGACGACTGGGCGGCGCGACACGCACACCGCACCGTCCTGCAGCAGCACGTCGACTTCTTCGATACCAACGGCGATGGGCTCATCACGCCTTTCGAGACATACCGTAGCTTCCGAGCGCTGGGCTTCGGGATCGTCCTCTCTATCCTCTTCCCCCTCCTCATACACCTCGGTCTGTCGTACGCGACTGTGGACGGGATCTTGCCCGATCCGCTTCTCAGGATCAACACAAACAACATACACATGGCGAAGCACGGGAGTGACAGTGGAACTTACGATAATGAGGGACGGTTCATCCCGCAGAAGTGAGTCTCATCTCCATTTCTGCAGTACTGAGGGGTATATACTTACTTCGCGCCAAAAGATTTGAGGACTTTTTCTCAAAGTACTCCTCAGTGCCCGGGAAAGACGGACTGACGAAGGGTGACATCTGGAGGGGTCTGAAAGGTCAACGACTTCTCGGGGACTCGGGCGGAAGCGTCGCTGCGATCAGTGAATGTGAGTGGCGGTCCATAACTACTGGGCGGACGGACGGAATGCTGATACTGCCTTTCTAGGGGGTGTGTTGTGGCTTATGGTATCACCCAAAGACGGTATCCTGAAGAAGGAAGATGTGCGCCGTCTGTACGACGGGAGCCTCTTCGCGGAAACCAAGGCGGAGCATCTTCGTGCTCAAATGCAGAAGCGCGAGTGATGTCGGTCTGCGTTGGTTTTGGTTAATGCCTCGTATTCGACCGCCTGGTAGACTAGTATGAAGACAGACATGCCGACTCGAAATTTTGCGTTACTTACGGGGGCCAATGGTCGATATAATGACATGAAATTGGATCGAACCGCAACTTCTAAAGTACCTCGAGATGTGGAACCAGCGAATTATGAAGGAGCGATAGTGTGTCTCTTTGTTGTCGTCCAGTGTTCTGCTCGAGGTTGAGTCACGTGTCGGAAGGTCGCGCTTCGGTGGATACGTAGAACCGAGGCCAACAACTTGTTCCTTGGGCCCAGCGGCACTAGCGACTGTCGCCCACCCTTGGCCTTCGGAGGTACCGCAAGGACGAACTGGCTCCCCGACACGCTCGACACGTTCATTCGGGGGCAGGCAACCGTCGGGATATCGCTCGGGTGGTGGAGGGGCGGGATCACTGGTTGGGCTCGGGCGTCCGGCTGGTACTCGGTGTCGGAAAGGATAGTGGATAGTGAAATGAAGTCGTATCATCACCGAAGTGAAACAAAGGGTACCCAGGGCCACGTTGTACACCTGTATCGCCGCCACTTGCGCGTTCTGGCGTTAGGTTCGATGAGTAAGGGTGAGAGGACTACAACGAAAACACACACCGCGGCCGTGGTAGCGTGCAACTTGAGAACAGCGTAGCACTCTATCGGATATAACACCTCTGTGATTACCTGATTGCCTGTGTCTCAGTCAGTCAACAAACACACATCGCACACACCTCGTCCCCAACCGCCCAACACACGACATCAAGAAGTAACAGTGCTACATTATGTGACAGGACTTCCCGTACAGCCACAGGCTCGGAAGATAGAAATAGCGACATCGAAACAGTCCGCAACCGTGCAATTCCATATAGTCATCGTGACAGTAGCTGTAGTACCGGCGGTGGGCGATAGTGAGAATGAGCTGCCCAAGTCCAAGCGAAAGAGACAGACAAGAAGGGCAAAAACGGCATAACGATACGTGTATGGTGTTACGGTCATTCGAATGGATTCGTACGACCGGCCTGCACACAACGACAGCACCCATTATCAGCGTCGGCACTCTCCCTATACGCGCATACAAGCACCTGATAAGAAGACGAAAACGCACCTGGTGATCTCCACCGCGATCCGGCCCCTCTCCACACCCGCACAACCACTCATGCCACCACTTCACCGGCGGCTTCTCTTCTGCTCTCTCCCTCTCCCTCTCTCGTTCCCTCGTCTGTTCAGTCTCCTCTTCCCGTACCGGCGGTTCTGGTGATGGAGTAGGCACGGGCTGAGGTTGCTTGTCCGTCCCAGGTGTATCCGCTGTATCGTCTTTCGGCGGTGGGGCCCTAGGCGGAGGCAGATCTAACGGCTGTGGCGGCGGGGGCGCTTTCTTCTTCTTCTCCGGCGTGCCCTCCGAAGTCGCAAACGACGAAGACGCCTGCAATGTCGGCCGGTGGGGTACCGGCACCTTGAGGTTCCTCGACGATCCCGCTCCCGTGAGTTCGTCCGGCAACGTATCCGACTCGGTCATGATTACCGAATGCCCAGGGATGTTCAGCGACGTCCTTGACGCGTTCGGGGTCTCAAATGGGTTCTCGGGCTCGGGTGTCGGGGGAGACGAGACGACGTCAGGATTGTCGAGCTCTTCGAGCGGCATGGCATCGTCCCCGTCTCGGTCTCGCGTGGAGAGTGCCTGGTGCGTCCCGACGCCGCCGAGCGATGCCTTGCGCGAGTCTCGCCGGAAGATGTCTGCGAAAAGCGATGTTGCACTGTTCGCGGTGCTCACACCTGCTGTGCTCGCTGGGGCGGATGCGAGGGCGGCGGATTCGCGTGCTGCTTTCCGTCGTTGACGTTCGGCGACTTCCCAGCGGCGGAGGTTCTACAATATCAAAGAGGGTGAGAACCGGTGAGGACAAATGTATGCGCGCGCAACGTCAAAACATGGCACACAGGCAGTGGGCACAAAGCGGCCGCATGAAATTGGACACCGGAAGACCGCGATCAACGGGTGTCAGTGTGGCTTGGCACGCTCGTAGATGCAAGGACAGGCAATCAAAAGCCAGATCCTCGTGTTCGAAAGGACCATGGTCGATCAGGGATCCAGTAGCAGACCAACCACACTCACCTCCTGGACTCGTCTCGTCTCCGCCTCCTCCTCCTTCGTAGGTGGGTATCCCGTCGCCGCACCATCTTCGTCGTCGTCGTCGTCCTCCTCCTCATCCTCGTCGGTGTCACTTCCCGCTCGCGCCCTCTCCTTCCCTTTGCGTTTGCCTCTGCCTGTCCCCTTCCCCTTTCCTCTCCTCGAATTGAGCGCCTTTCTATCCGAGCCAGACGGTTCGTCGTCATGCCATGCTCGAGCAACGTCTTCTCCGCTCCCGAACGGTGCAGCTCGAGATTTCGGCGGATCCGGGTCCGGGCCGGGCGACGGCGGGAGAGAGGGCAGTGGTTCGGGCGTGCTCGTCATGGCGCGCCGCCGTTCGTTAGGTTACCAGAGTCCGAGGGGGTGGTTTGTAGCCTCTGAGGCCTGTAGCCTGAGGGTCGGGGTACAGAGTGTCGGTGGTAGTCGTGAAAGTCGTTACCGTGAGACCTGCGATCCCCAAGGGCTGCAGAGGCCGTGGCAGGGAATGAGAACGCTTAGTCGAATAGTATGGGGCGATACGGCCGACGCGTTGCGTGTGTATGTGCGTGCTGCGCAGTCGTCACACTGGAAACAAGCTGCAAAGCAGGTTCAACGAATCGCACGTGCGAGCCAGTACCAGTAGAGTCGAGGTTTGGCCTGTATCACCTCAGCCGTGTCGGGAGGAAAAAGCGTGCGTCGGGCGGGAAGGTTGGGACGAAGGGTTCCCGGTCAGTCTACTCGCCGCGCCACCCAACTGGCTTGCTATTTTCGGCCAGATGGGCACGTCATGGCCCATTTGCGGTGTCTCGATCTCCTCTCGCCAGAGGTGCAAGCTCGCTTCGCCGCTCAAACAGCGCACTAAGCAATCTGGCAGAAGCCGTTAACAGTTGCTCGACGGTGGCAGAGATTTACAAGAGATAGTATTGGTATATAACTGCGATACACTGCGACAAACGAGCGAACCACCGGGGCGCAGCACTAGTCAATATTACTCGACCATACGCTACGGGCATACATAACAAGGCCCATTCATGTCCCACGTAATGCAAACGAGATGCGGATGGATGGGGTGTGAGGGTGATGCTGGTTGGATTGGGATAGGGGTCCGCGGTGGGGGCATGATGAGAGAGATAGGAGGGAAAGGAAGGAACGCACACAGGACCGAACAGCCCGCTCTGTGTCTACCAGAACCTACGGTAGCCCACTTATGAGTCCATGCAACCAGTCCCGATACGCACGTCCAAGCGATCCAGATGTCTATAAGATGGGCCGCAACTTGATGCAAGAAGCACGAGGACCGTCCAGCGGGATAGCAGGGGTGGACAGCTCAGAACCGCCCTGCGTTCGGGTTCCGCTGGCGCATCATCAGGTCCTCCTCCGAGCGATCGTCTATCTGTGACCCATCGTCCGACACGTAGTAGCGCAGCGCGCTCGACTTGTTCGCACCGTGGAGCATCGGCGCCCCAGACTCATCCGCCCCGTCGCGCCCGCCGCCATAGATCGTACTGCTTCGTGGACTGCCGCCGGGCGTGGCCATCGTGCTGCGTGCCGTCTCTTGCATCTGCAGGATGTTTTGGCGGAACGCATTCTACGTGCAAGACACATGTCAATTAACGGCCTCTTCATATTCTTCGGCTCGCCTACCTGCTCGCGCCAGTATTGCAAACGCTTCTCACGCTCCGCCGTACGGTTCTTCTTGTGGACGATGTATAGTGCAACCAACGTGCCAGCCATGCCTGCACCAGATTGAGCCCCCGCGATCATGATAAAACACAGGACACTCACCTCCAAAGATGCAGACACCGACGACGATGTACACCCACGTACCAACCTTGATAGGCGTGTCGGTTGTCCTGCCGCAAGTCCCATCTTCCAAGCAGTTGTATGTGAGGCACTCCTTGTCCGCTTCGCATTTCTCTCCAATCGCCTTTGCCTGGACACACACAAGCTGTTGCGCGTCGCAGTACAAGCCGACCTTGCAGTTGCCCCTGTCGTTGTAGCGTCAACATCAGCCAACAAAGAACAAGAACAGCGCGTCATCTCCTCGTCTGGGCGCTCGCGTCATCGCCATGAGCGTCAGCCTCGTTGCACTTTCGGGTTCTTCCATTAACCCAAGAGAATCCGGAGGCGAAGAAGTGGAAGACAGCGAGAAAGCAGGGGGCACGAACCTGGAGACGATGTCGATGAACTCTCCGTTGGGGCCATACGCCGTGTATGCGGTGTTTTGGACGGTGCAAGGGAGACCGACGGTAACGTTTGCCCACCTGCGATCTCTGTGTAAGACGCCGGACCAAGCAGGAGGGAGATGGATTGAACACGAGACGTACATGCAGATGTTGTTGAGACAGACAGAGCCGTTGTGGTTCAGTCCAAACCCAGTCGTGTCCACGAGCTCCTTGAAGTTAGGCGGAGCCTCGCACTCGTCTTTCCATCATCCCAATGAATCCCATATCAACGTCCGTCCAGGGCAACGAGCACCCCCCTCGCACTCACCATCGCGGTTGAACTGGCACGCGGCACCGACAGCCAGGAGGGGCTGGCACTCGTCCTGTTCGTCGGGGCAGAACATGCCCCTTGGGCACTTGTCCGGGATGGGGACGTCGAAGCTGTACCCGAACGGGAAGTCGTCCTGGCGGCACCCGCGCCAGGCGCAGGTGCTGTTCGAGTGGCAGTAGGTCATTTCATCGCAGTCGGTCTGGAACTGGTATGTGCCCTCCTGCAGTTTCTGCCGCGCCGGGTTGCATTCCTGCAGGTGGTGGATGTCCCCGCGAGCACGGCCGCCGGCGCACCGGCTAAGAGGGTGAAAAGGAGCGTGGAGGGAAGCACAAGGGCTGGCAACATCGTCGTTCGTCAGCGGAAGCCGTCGTTGTCGATGGCGGAGTATAGAGCGGTGGAGGCAGAAGGAGGAAGAGAATGTCGTACAGGAGATGACAGGCGCGGGATCACAGCAACCGCCCCAACAGGCGCTCGGCTGCGGGGTGGACGTCTGGACTCGCCACGCCCGCCGCCGGCCAGACGACAACGGCCGTGTCCTCGTCGGTCTTCACCAACCACTTGCGAATATTTTGTCCCTCGTATCCCGGCGTGAAAACGAATTCAGTGACTTATATGTCTTCGAGTCTTTTGATCAATCGCGCGCCAAGCATACCTCCGAGTCCGAGTTGACGGTTGGGTAAGGACTAGTCGGTATACTGACGACGTTCAGCCCGTCATGCAAATTGCCATCTGCTTGTCTCAGACCTCCCAGGTCGAAATGATGCAGAACTACTAGCATGTCACACATGGTGCCTTCCCATACAGGAGGTGTGTCGCTAGCACCCTGACATGTAAGCACTTACAATCTCACTGACCGAGGCTGAGCATAAGCTTGTCAATTCCAGATCTTTGTAGCTCCCCGGTCTGGCCGTTCTGGCCAAGGGCGCCCACTGGATCCAGTATGTGTAGCAGGAAATCTGCGCAATACCCGTGCCGCGGCTAGCAACCAGAGCTCGTCGATCCCTTCCTGCCTCGGTCAGCCCCATCCCCGCGAGGGGGACAGAAATGTTAATGGCGCGGAATGGTCTTTCCACCCGTATTTCTCTTTAACCCAAGCGGGGCGAGACGCGTCTCCTCGAACGCGCTCCAACTCAAGGTTAAAGTGACCACACTTTCGACCGTCGACTATCACAGGCGATCTGCGAGAAATCCCTACAACTGTTTAGAGCTGACAGCACTCACTAGGACTGGACCTGAATCCCATACCGTAGCAAACCCGAGCTGCTCGATGGCTGGCAGGATCGTGGATGTCCGTCAGCCTCCCTCCCATGTATACAACCCATACGACGCTGTCTTGTCTCTTTCGCTCGCAACTGCTCATTCCTGTTACTCCTCGCCTCCTCAAGCCCAACCCAGCAAGATTGAAGAATGATTGTCCCACCTATTCCCACCTCCACTTCTAGCAACTCTCCTACCATGTCCTCAGGCCTAGTCTTGACTCCCGTGGACGCCTTTCTGCTCGTCCTCGCGGCCTTCACTCTGAGTGGTCTGGCCGTTCTTGTATACCGTCTGCGTCGTAATCGCACCGCGGCTTCCCGCGACCTTGTGACACATGTCGACAACCAGATTGGCGAGGACGACGTCAATGCACTTGATATCAGGCACTGGCATTCGCCCGACGAGCCGGAATCACCGTGGTCTGACTATGCCGTCCTGCGCTCACTCCGTCCGAAGGAACCTCTGCATCGGCGGTTGTTCAAAGCCCTCACGTTTTGGAGGACAGAGGAAGTCAAGGTCAGCCGCCACTCCCTCTCTCCATACATACGCTAGCTTTGACTGACTGTGACTGGTCAGCACGAGCCGCTCACAGTATCGGATGACCTCTGCGCCATGCACGAGACTCGAGCGAACGAACAAGCTGCGGACACCCCTTTATCTTCTCCTGACGCGGACCACGCTGAGCGTGGTGTCACCCCGAGCCGACCACGGAGCTGGCGGAGGCGCTTGCTGCCGCTGGTGAAGAGCAGAAGCCCATCTGGAGTGGTAGTGATAGTCGAAGTTCCAGAGATCGTGATTCACCCCTGCGACGGTAACCCGTCGTTCACCGTCGACGACGATCCCCAGCCTCCGGTGGCCGCATCACCTCAGCTTCGTCTCACCGTCCACTACGCATCCCCGCCTCCCACTCCCACGACACTGGCTATCAGCCCGATGTCCAGCCCTGCGTTGTCCGAACCCGACTCTCCCTGGCCTGCGACTCCGGTCCTTAACCAGTCAGACTACTTCCCGCCATTCCCCGCTCGCGCTCCCGAGGAATGCCTGGAGGTTCCTATGCCGTCGGTGACGGCGCCATGGGACGAAGTGACCAAAGGAGAGGGAGTCCGGGTTACCGTGTCCAACGTCTCGGGGAACCAGTTTGTTCTCAGCGCACCTCCAAAAGCCAAGGGTGGATGTCACACGCTGGAAGGGCCTCTCGGTGGCCTTGGCCTTGAGTACCCCTCTGCATCCGGTCTTCACACCTCGGGCTCGGCCTCGACAATACGGGGCGACAATGACGCTCTTCGCAGTGTCTGCTCTTCCTCCTCCGAGAGCTCTGTTGCAGACTTCATATCCATCGTCGACTCCGTCCCCTCTTCCCCTCCTGCTAATTCTGAAGTGATCTCTCCCGGTGCCGGAGACGACTCGCCTGCCCTTCCACACTCCGGGAAGCATGTCGACTGGAATATGGAGACCTTGCCTCATTCGGAGTTCTCTGGATCTGGCGGCGGTGGGGGCAGCGGCGAAGACCACTGCGATGGCGATGATGTGTCTACCACGTCAGGCGACACAGGCTTTTACGAGTGCTCGACCGATTCAAGGTTTGGACTTGGCTTCGATGTGGAGCTCGGTCCGCGCGGGCAGGCGCCCGTACGCGCGGTATGACTCGCCGCCATGCGTTGACTGCGACTGGTCTCTTCTCTCCTATCCTTATACCCCCACATCGTTTTCTTGACCTAATCTTCTCATGTACCTCTCACTTTCGAGTGCCGGTACCTCTTCTCTTTTTGATCCACATTGGGTCTTTGCACTTTGGTGTGTCGGTTGGCCGAGAACACTGACATAGAAGCATCGCACTTCATGTCGTCGATCCGTTTGCCTTGAATTACAGTATTGAATAGTCTTTGCATGAGCCGACTAGCGCCATTAGGAACGGTCTGGTAGCGGTGCATTCCGACAACAGATAAGTACATCCAGCGTCGAGAGTCTCACACAGATGGACAGATACAGCTACAAGTGCTTACATACTCGGAAGGCGTGGTCATTGGTGAAGGAAGAGCATTATTGCCGCGCAGCGCGTCCGGTCGGCTTGGGAAATACTCAGCGTGTGTTGGATTGCCTTGACAACATCATTATATGACCCGACTACAGACTGTATGTAATATCCCCTACCGTAGGCTATCAGAAATGGCTTCCTCCCAAGTACACGAAGAATGCGATATTATCTTCGCTGGAGGTACGTAGCCCTGTTTGTCCCTATTTTTTTTTTTTTTTGGTATTGTGTTGAGGCTCACACTACCTCCGTGCTGTCAGGCAATAGACCGACACATGGCTACAGCGGGCCTCCCAACGTCTCACCCCGGTTCGCGCCGACGAGCATCGGCTTGGACTAATTTATAAGTGTGGCATTCGTCGGCATTCATTGCAAAAAAAGTCACGGTCAATTATCCCTCTTGTCGACTATCACACCATCTCCGCGCATTTGATACTAAATATATACACGTGTTTGACTCTGCTAAGGGCGGACACTAGATTCAAGCCACACAAACCCGCTTGTGTTTCTTCCAGTCCTCCTTCTGACACCTCTCCGAGCAGTACATAACAGATTTGCAGCGCGAACATCTGCGCAGCTCCATATCCGAGTCCTTACTCCGCTCGCTGCCGCATTTTTGGCAGCTCCCGGCCTGTGCAGGGAGCCAGCCTTTTAGATTATACATGTCGTTATCCAGCACGGGCTCGAGGTATGAGACCGCAAAGAGAGGGGATATAGCAATTCGCGTCACGAAAGGAGCGAACTTCCTCCACAGCTCGCCTCCACGCAGGATGCCATCGACGTTTTTGCCCCTCCCACAGCTGCACAGAGGGTCGCCCTCGCTTATCTCCAACTCCAATGGGATCCGACCTTTGGCAATGTACTCGCAGTTTGCGTCGTGCGTCCAACCCATGCGGCACCGTTCGACCAGAGCAGGGAGGAGCTGTTTCCACGCTCGCAGCTCCTGGCCGTACAGCTTTATGTTCATCATGCCAACCAACAGACGTCGGAGTGGTGCCTCGATATTGTCCATCACAGAGGTTGTGAGGGGAAGGACAAATGCATCGCAGACGAGAGTATGACTGGAGAGGTCGAAACGCACACTGCTAACGAAGACGATGGTATCGCAGTCGCTAGTGTTGTCGTCGCGTAGTGCGAACACTCGGGCAGTGGCGTTCCCTTCGGCTCCCATTGCATGTACCATGATCGCGTGGATAGTGTCCTTGATGTTCGTTAACACGTCCGAGTGGTCGAGTTTCGTCCTCAGAGCACGCTCCCTTACCGACATTTGCAAGCTGATGTGGAAATTGTACCAGCTTGAGACTTGTTCTACGACTGGCAGATGATCGAGTGATATGTGATGGATGTTCCATGGAGCCAAACAGTTCTCGAAATGCGTGACAGGGAAGAGATTGAACTGCGGGATATCGAGCCCCGGGAATGACATAGTGACGGGGACGACAAGCTGACAGTGGTCCGTCAGACACGATGAGCGTCGTGATGCAAGTCATACGACGCACCTCGATGTAAGAAGACTTGCGCGCTATGCGCAGCTTGTTTCGGGAACCAGCGACGGGCAATGGATAGATGAGGTCCTGACTACACTTCCCCAAGAGAATCCGGACGGCGAACGGGGAGACTTGGACTATGGTGGGCACAGCTCCGTGCGTTAGTGCATCCTTCCCTTGTTTGTTCTCGACCTCCAGTCTTGCGGTCAGCACCGCAACTCGCCTAGTATGGGCCACGTCTAGACCGACTTGGATAGGTCTACATAGACCAATCGGCGCCAATCCCGTAGGTGCCTTCTGTACCATTGCGTCAGGGGCGCTGCGCATAAGGGAAAGGAATGTCGATGGTAGTGGTTCGTCGGGCATGACATGGACATGCTGTGTATCTTCGAAGGGAGTGCTGAAGATTAAGAGGCTAGGTCCTAGGACACGAATAAGGGCGTTAACATGTCCCAAGTTCATTCGAACCCCGAGTGCGATAACGACAGAACGAGGATCGTTAGCTGTTGTAAGTAGCCGACTGGGAATGGTGAAGGAAGCGACGAGCGGAGAGCTCCCAAGCTCACGAGAACGGGCTTCAAAGAAGGAAACTTTTGGTCTGGATTTGGTTCCCTCATCTACAACTTGCCCGAACGCGATATCAACCGACTGGAAGATATGTTCGCCTATGCCATCCTGAGGTGACCGCACATAGCACTGCAGGAACGATGTCGGTACCTTCTCGATGAGGTCCGCGAAGGTGCTGGATAGACTCTGTGGGAGTGTCAAGTAGATCCGGGTGAGTGGCGGAATGTGGATCCAATGAGAGAGTCGGCCACGGAGTGGTTTTGCTACTGGGTCAAGCCCAGGGTAGATGTAGAGACGGTAGCGAAAGAGCTGTACGTGAAGGTCTCTGTGACCAGGAGAGTCGAACAGAGACGCAGTCTTGTGATGCTGCTCTAAGAAGAGGACCATGACTTCCAACCATTCTGCATCGGAAATCTGAAGGCGGGAGCGGAAAAACAGCAGAAGAACGACAAAGGCTTCGCGTGTGTATACAACCGTGGAAGACCGTAGTACCGCTGTCTTGGCATCCTTCCCGGTATTGTCGGCGACCAGGTGGAGGTAGACGTTGTGCATAAGTTGTGCAAGCTGCTGAGCATCGAATGTAATAGGCGCTAAGTTATGGCAAGTTGAGATACAACTTTGTGGCCGTTTCCAAGTGAAGGTCTGGTGGTACTGCCCAATGGAGCCTGACACCGCACCAGACATGGCCACAGAGAGCAACTCGTGCGTGTTGCTCCTACTCGCAAACCCTGATAAGGTGTCGACTGGTGCAATGTTCAGAAGAAGTGCGACTGTGGATAGATCCGCAAAAAGCATGCTGTGAAACTCCGTGGTCGAGCCTGAACCCATTTCGTAGGAAAGAAGGGATTCAGTGTAGAGGACCGGACTGAAGGAGGGGTCCGACAGAAGTGGGACGGACGAGAGGAGGATGTTGAGAAGGCCAACATGATCCGACAAATTCGACGTATCGATGACGTCGAAACGAGTTGGAGCATGAAAGGTAGAGTATTCATCTTGATCGAGCTCGAGCGCTTGACTAGTCCAAGCTGCGACCGCGATCCCCGGGCACCGGAAGGTCTCGCGGTCAAAGCAACCCAGCAGTACGCGCGCAGCAGCTATCGCGTCTCCCAGGAGGAAGCGAACAGTAGGTGGTTGTGTCAGATCAACGGCTTGACGGAAGGCACGAGTCCACTCGTGGAACTCAGCCTGTGCAGCCCCGACGAGGTCCTGCATAGTGAGTTCGCGGCGAGCGTTGGCAAAGAGGGGAGCGAGGTGGAAGGGAATTATGGGATCTGTTCCATAGTGAACGTGAAAGCCTTGTCCGGCTCTGGAATAGAAGAAAGTCGGATTTGGCCAAGTAGCTTTGTCTATAACCTTGGAGTCGCTCAGCGTCGTTCCGGTTCTCCAGAAGTTCGTAGACAGTTGAGAGTTCATGGCCTCTAAAGAAAGCGGGCCACAAGACCGCGCTGACGAGTAATGAATCCCATCTGAGGCGTACCCAAGCATCTTCTTGCGGGCAGCGTCGACGAGCGGGCGTCGGGCATGGTCGCACTGATCAGACGGTTTGTCACCGTTGAAGAGCACGTAGAGCTCCCAATGTCTTCGTAACTCCTTGAGTGTGTGCTCGGAGGATATTCTGACCACAGTACCGTACGGTGAGGAACGCCACTCTTGAAGAGTTGCAGCACGGTGCACGAGCTTTTGGCATTGGGTTGCGAGTACCGCGTGAGAGTCGCGATCGAGGAAAATGTGGAAGAAGATGTTCCATGTAGTCTGATCCGGGATGCCGTCCATAATCATGCTGAACAACAGAACATTCCTCGCTATACTCACGACATAGGGAGCTCGCCATGGGCATACAAGCAAAAACGCACCTAGGACCCCTGGATCATAGTCACAACACGTGAAGTCCAGTTGCCTGCGAACTGTAATCCAGATATGTATCATAGCAGGTTTGTAATATCCATGGCGGACGTACTGTTTCGCGATTCGCAGGAAATTGTATACAAGACATTCCTGGGATCCCCGCAGGGAAGAAGGAGGATATTGGCGGAGACGTCGACAGGAATGTCTCGAGTGAGACATACGGCGGCGGTGTTTCCTATGGGATAGAAGAAGTATTTACCAGGTAGTACAAGTGGCAGAGCCATGGGGAAGAAGAGATGGTAGTCACTGGTGGAGGGAGGGCTAGAAGTTAGTACTAGTAGGTGGGAGCGCCGCCTCATGGGTAAGACGGTGCTGCGGTAGTAGACTAAATGGCCTGGGCCCTGTCGGTCCGGCTGAGAGTATCTCGTCAATATGTGGTAGCCAGACTGACGAATATGCCCACCTATGTAGCTGCATGGGCAGTCCAACGTTCTTCATGAGAATCGAAGTCTACAGTGCAAGGCTTGCTTCAAGTCCGAGTCTGTAGGAAACATAGACCCTGTGGAAATTTCGGACGACTTTGCGTCTACACGTGGCCGGAGGTTGTGCAAAACCACGGATTTCAATCGCCGTTCCTCAGAACGAATCTGCAGGTATGACGTGCAGCTGCCAGTGTGTCGTAGGAGTGAGTCTTGACTTTGTCATGGTAACCTCTGCGGGCGTCTAATGCATCGTGACGTCATCCCAGTTTCCAAGCATTGCAAGCATGGGTCAGTATATATCTGGTACTTGGAGTGTTCAGTTTCGCGTGCGGGGAGACAATGGAGTCATGACCGATGTAGTGATATGTGACTGATGAGAAGGTATTGAGGTTGAGATATTGGCAGGAATGAGAAGAAAAGTAGTGAGAAGTGAAGACGTGCCAGATACGTCCTACAGTAGCATGACATGAGGACGGGGTTCGAGGGGCTCATGTAGTATGGGCCTGCGACGAAACACACGCTGCTGTAGGAACAGCGCGACTTTACAGTGACGTGGCCTCTCCTAGGCAGACAGTGTATAATTTAACGGAGATGCACTCTCATAGTTTCTGTGATAGTTCCCATGCACCTCAGCTCTAACGATGGGTGAGTTCAAGTTAAAGCTGCATTGTTACGGCAGTAAAATATGTTATGTAGATACAGGAAGTTTTAGTATGTAATCGATGTACCTAGCATCACATCATCCCTAGAGATCCAACCTCATACGAGTGCCAGTGTCCAGAGCAATGATGCGATGGACTCTAGGTCGTGGTGACCTCAGCTACAAGGTGATTTGTAGCATTGGCAGCCTTTGACCCTAGTGCGGAGTCATAACCGGGAGGCCAATCCACGGACTAATTGTATGTCTCGCATGCTATCCCATACCCATGTAGGGATTTGACGTTGGCGACCATTGGTGGCCTAGTTCTCCAATCTCTGTCAGCGCGCGAACGCCTTGCCTCGCACACCCACATAGCACCCTTGGTTGACTTGGTCGAGGCTCTTGAAGGGAAGATGGGGAGGTCTGAAGGTGTATTAACGCGGAAGACGAGGAACCTCGAACGATGGCGTGGGGAGAATCATCCGGTATCCGGCCCGTCGCGATGCGTAGATGGTGGGGACAACGTGTGGCGTCATCGGCGTCGTGCCACTCACGAAGTGAGCGACGGGATCCTAGACACTGCACCGAATGGTTAAGGAGTATACTAGCTGACAGGAGTCCATGGTTAGTGCGACTGCTCAACGAAGATGGACAGCTTGAACTCACAATGCTCATTGGCGAACTACTGGCGGCGTGCACATGATCATAGTGCAGGCACCAGTGTATTCCCATATGCAGACTTTGTTCCCTTACGAGGAGGGGCCGGGGGTGCGTGATGTGATAGCAGCGGTCTGGATTGGTCACAGGCGAGTAGGATCCTGGAGATCAAGGGATGCGCGAGGAACCATGGAGGGTGAAGACGCAAGTTGCTGGCTCGAGGCGGACGCTCATCACAAGGTTTGACACCATCGCCCGCGGTGGCGCTGGTTTGCGGCCCGGTGTAGTCGCCCGGATGCCGCGTAATGGTCTTGCGAAGCCTGAGCTCTAATGCATTGCGGCCTGAGGTGCGACCTGCTGCGCACTTGGTGTAAATAGCGCAAGTACTGCACAACGATGTCGCGCCAACGCCATTGCTGCCGATATCAACATTAGGGAGCCATATCAGACAAAGATGTGCCGAGATAAACATACCAGGATCAAACCACCCGGTTCATCAACCGGCATCGCGTCAACAACCTGTCCAAGTACGAGGTTGACCAGGCTCCCATTGAGGTGAATTCACTGTGTTGTCGTATGGTAGCCACATATCTGTTTCGGAGTCACCATAGAGCTCTGCATCAGAGGGTTACGAGCTGCTTACCAGAGGAGATGCAGCCAGAGTCAATGGGAGGAACTGGGGAACGAGAGCATCGACGCGTAGCGCGGCGAGCCCCGTGGAGTATTGCACTCCACAGCAGTGGGCTATTGAATATCGGAGAGTGAGTCTCGAACAGAGGAGCCACAGCGCTGGGGCGGCTTGCGAGGCGGTGGTTGAGGTAGATCCAACGGGCGTCCATGCGGTTGAAGATGCGAGACTGGCCACTAAGCCTGACCACAGTATACTGGTCGGCCGCTTGGGTCAACGTAAGCTGAGAAGTTTGTCTGTCAGAGGAGAGGGCGAGGGTAGAGGGCGGGCGCGGTGGGTGGTGGGGACCCATGGTTGGTGTCGAGGTGGTCGAAAGAGAGAGGGTGATGGGAACCGCTGGAACAGAGGGCCCTTATATATGCGCTCGGAGACAGAGCTTTTGTCCACCGGATTTGGAGCGCATGCGGCGTGCATTGTGATGCTGCCGCGCTTGCCGACGTTGGTTGGGAGCTTTCAAAATAACGGCAAAGCGCAGCCACAAATATACAGCATGTGCGCTTTCATGTGTGGGGGCTTGATGCTGGGTCATGCGATGTCTTCCCTGTCCGGAGCTTGATGACAGCCCGCCCAGCCTTGTTACGAAAGGACACAGACGTTCTGCCGCACAGCCCAGAGATCCAGACGCACCTTGTGGACGTGGACGCGCTCTACGACAACAGGTTCCTTGTACCGCCAATATCGTGACGTACGTAACCAAACCGCAGGCATTGCCACCAGCGCGGCTGGTTGTGACAGCGTGGAAGGACGCTCGACCTTCTTATTGCCGCTGGTCACAACTGATTGCCAACATGACTCCAAAACGAGGGAGGTTTGGAGGACGGACACAGGGTTGCCTCCGGAATCTTAAGAAAACTTGCGTGCTGAGAGACGAGGTGCATGGGTCCTGTGTCTGGTCGGTCCAGCTTGAGTGCGAGTTGAATGGGCTCCTCGACGCGCCGCCCGCCTCCAGTGCGCGTAGAAGACGTTCCATTCAGACTGCAACCATGATGTGCGCGGTGTGTCCACCGATATCAGGGTATGGAACCCAAAGTTAATCTATCATCAATCAAATATCCTTCCGCAATTCTGCTGGTCATCTAGGTCGTCTAAATCGTGTGATTCGTCAGCTTCTATCATGATAGTGTTGAGATCGCCTCAAGCGGTCTTGGCTTCCACCTCTTTTGCATCATAAGCGGCCGTGCGACGCTGTCGGTTGCGCCGCCGCAGAATGGCGGAAGCCACGAAGCAACCAAAGCCAGTGAACGCCATAATCTGATAATGCGGCGGACCGTGACGTAGGTGGTCAGGAGGATTATGGATACCGAAAGGCGTGGCCCACTTACACCGCTGAACACCGCTGGCCTCCACCAGATGTAACGGCCGGTGAGCAACGCGCCATCAATTGGGGTCCCTGCGATTGATCATTAGCTTTAGCTTCGTAGACTTCACTTATGGATGACATACCAACGAGGCTCCCGATGCCTGTCCATCTTCTATCAGCGATGCACGAAGGTCTCAAGTATAAGGCGCGAACGCACCGACGCAGAAAAACGATATGCCCATGCGGACACTGCACAACATGTGATTATCAGACAGGTCGTGACAGTCGCACAACTTCGTCCCTTACCCAAGCTCAGAAAGGTCATCCGTCAGAAGTGCAATGTAAGGCGTCAACAAGGACACATCTGTCGTAAGGAGAGAGCCTCAGCAATGGACATCGGTGGACCTATGAGGCTTGTGCTTACAGATCCCAGAGAAGAACCCGTACACAACACCAATGATCACGACGCTCGTCACGCTTCCCAGACCAATCATCCCAAGGATGAGCACTGAGCAGACAAAACATGCACCTATAAGCATGTTCCCTACACCTAGCTTATGGGCGACGAAGCCGGGAAAGATTCGGCCGAAGCAAGCGCTTGCGTTCAGGATGACCAGCTGCGAGTCATGGCGAGAATTTGTCAGCCTCAGCGCCCGTATTTGAATAGAGCACGCACCGCATAGAAAGAGAATGTCTTGTCTAAGCCATGTGTGAGGGCATCGAGCTGTAGGTAGAACAGCGGGAAGTAGAAGCCGATGATGAATGCAGTCATCCTGAATAGCGCGTCAGTCGTGGACTAAGCGAGACCGAGACATCAAGGTGGACTCACCCCAGACTCGCGAAAACGTACGGTCCGTCTCTTGCGAACCTACGGGCGGCTATGCACATATTCACCGCCTGGTCGGAGGGCGGAAGCCTCGTGCGTGTCAACAAGCATGCAATGAAGAGTAGACCAGTGATCATGCCTGCGTTCGCGCGTGCCGCTGTAGCGAACCCGACGGATGGGTTGTTGAGGAGGTTGTTGAGCATAATGGGATGGACGACAGCTCCGAGAGAAGAGCCTGTGGCGACGATCGTCATCGCAAGAGCGCGCCGTCTCTGAAAGTAGTGCGAGATCACGGCGAGGGTGGGGATGTAGAGCATCCCTTGGCCGAGGCCTGAGGCAATACCTTGGCTGAGGAGTATCTGGGATCGCATAAGCGATTTGTGTGAACTGACAGTTACCTTGGATGTGGAGACATACCTGATAGTATGCGCCCGGTTTGGCGAGCGAGTGCATGAACAATGCGAAGGACTCCAAGATCGATCCACCCCATAAGAGGTGATAGCTGATAGTTAGGATAAACTGGTCAAATGCGATGGTAGGACGGTAGGTAAAAATGCACACATACAAGTATCCACGGTCGTAGAGACGACCGACTATCAGACCGGCCGCGACTATCATAAACGAGTTGATGCTTCCGATCCATCTATGTCAGGAGAGTGAGCCGCACGGGCGCAGCAGCAATGAAGATGAAGTTTACGAGATTGCAGATGATGACTCATCGGTCAAGTATACTCGCTTGTAGTAATCTAGAAAGCAATCAGTCTTGCTATACTATGAGGTCCTCGGAAGCTGAGCTGGCCTTGATATACGCCAAAGGAAGTCGTGTATCTGCCAGATGGTATATCCAGCGTTAGGGTTGTGCGGCGCAAAGTATACATGTGCCACAGACCCGAAAGCACAAATTTGTACGAGAAAACTAGACAATGATCAGCTTTTGGATGGTTTCCCGTTCCGTGATAGGAGACCTACGCTCCAAGCACGGTCGACCAGGCCGCAGATCCGCCCTCGGGGAAGGCGTTCGCAGGTGCCTTGTCCCCGTTGGCCGTCTGTGGTCGAGACACATGGTCCTTTGGTGTGCTGGCACCCGCAGCCGAAACGGTCGAGGAGACCAACTCCTTCCCTAAGCCTTTGAGTGCATGTGATGTTGTCGTACCCATATGATGTTCAGCCATGTCTAGAACAAGCTTGTGAGTGTGCGCCGAGATAGGGATGACAGTCGTACTCCCCAATCCTTGATATATGTATAGGTATGCAGTCAGCAGGCTACGCTGCTCAGTCAGCAATTTCCTAGGGAGGTGGTACTAATGTTTGCGGTTTATGAGCCCGTAGTATACGAACCTGTGATCACCGTTGCGATCCGGGTTTGCCGAATCGGCATCACAGTCCGTGTGATCACAGTGGGCGAGAATACCTGAACTCGAAAGTATCTGACCGACGTCGCGCCGTCGAATAACCGATGCGCTGCCCCACTGGTGCATGGCTGAAGATTATGGCAAGCTCAAGAGGCCTAGGGTACCGTACTATGACCAGATATAAAGATGACAGTCGATCTTTTTCTTATCATGTTGGAGACGGAGGATTATACCAGAAGTGGGTATCAATATTCCCACGGTAAGTAATGTTCACTGTGATGCTATTAGAACGCCCTCACATACTCAGCTTATGTAAGAGTGTTGACCATCCGTTCGCGGCTTGACTACCTTACTACTATCATTCGCTTTCCACATAGACCACGCTTTCTTATGGCCGTCCAGGCGTTTCATGAAATAGGCAAGTCCTGACGAACCAATGTGATGGCCACGCGGCGCGGGTCCATAGTCATGAGGCAATTCCGACGCACAAACACGCTTCTTGAATCGCGCCTAACTCTGACTCCTTGAATGACATGATAAGCTTGCAGCTCGGCGGACGCTACAACCCCGGTCGCTTCTTCCTAGGAGAGGTCTCCTAGCATTCGCACGCGGTATGCGCCCTTTACGAAGGATTGGCCCATGAGGCAGGCCGTGCGCTTCTCCTCCTGGAGGTGGGCGAAGCGCGCGTACGCCCCGTCCTTCGCCCACAATCCCCTACCGTCCCCTCTTGTCTCTCCAAGCACTACCGCATGATGACCACTGGCCGTCGACGACCCCAGCATTCTCTCCCACTTCCCTCGCTATCTATGTTGACGACGTCCCTGGAGCTCCTCAGCAACCTTGGTTCATCGGCCCCATTTCTCCAAGCAACGGTAGACACGGCTGCACAAATCGTCCGATATGCAGAAGTACAACCTGATCCCCCCGCGAATGAATATATCTCCGATGACAACTCACCACCATTTCCATCAGGAGGTGAAGAGAAATCGAAAAGACGCCCTTGAACTGGCGCGATCCGTCGCAGATATCGTCCAGGCTCTGGTGGATGCAACTCGATGGTTCGAAGATGACGAGATAGACGAGCGATTCAAGGCTGATATCTACGAGTTTCATCAGTACGTCGACTCTTCTGCATATGATTATTTGACGACATGAAGCAGCGATTCATTCAAATCTCACCACTCACCACAATAGACGACTAGTGGATATTGCGGCGACCATGCAGCGGTTGACCCTGAAGACCGTCTGGCGACGTTTCCTACACAAGGACTCCGACGCCGAAGCTATTGTGACGCATCGACGGGCGCTGGATCATGCGACTGTTGTGTTCCATGTAAGTGAACTGTGAGGATAAGCAAATGTGTAAGAGTGCCTAGCCAACCATACCACAGATCAAGGATGGCATGAGCAAACGAGTGATAGCTGCGAGACGCCACGAAGAGGTGATGGGCAGCTTGCGCACTTTAGCGGCTTCGCTCTCGGACAACTCCTTCACATGCATCTTACCAACGCGGAGAGAGTCGGATCACGGCAGCGTAGCTGGAAGGTTATCGTTGCCACCCATAGTAGTCCGAAGATCGATGAGAGGGGTCCCACGGATAGCTATCGACCTTACTGTAGCAAAGTGAGTACTACGAATTGTCTTCAATAGAGCCAAAGGGCTGAACCAAGGCGCGCCAAAGGCGCCACATATTTTTTTTTGACGCTGTGTGGCATGATTTAGACATTCTTAGGGACGTGAAAGGCACCAAATAGCTGTATACATACCTTTGGTAGTAGCCACGAGACACTGCTAGAGTAAGGTCAATTCACTGAGATTTGCTCATAATCGATACGACATCCTTTCAATGATCACTATGCCACTGAGCCTAGTACACCGATCTGTGGCGGACAACTTGTACGTGATGGATGTATTACAGAGGGGCCATGTTCCATGGATTACCGGGTACAAAGTTTGCCCTTAGCGCGCAGGTGGGTTGATGAGGAGGAGGTCATAGGCTGGTCGTAGTACATATAAACATCGTTACATGTCTTGATACACGAGTCGTTGGGGATACCGTGAGTCTCACCATGTCGAAGATCTATGCCATCCAGTGAGATACAACCATTGTGGGATGCAGTGCTGCTCAACACTCCTAACTCCAGAGCAATAAAACGAGCGATAAAAGACTTCCGATGTACAGGATGATTAACGTCGTGTACAAACTATAGCAGATCTTTCAAGGTCCTAGTTCTGGCTCAGAGAACGCCTCCGACGTGCGTACTGCACTTCCTCTAATAGTCACATACTGATGATTTGAAACATAACGTCAATCCTCCTGATTTGAGCCCGAGCTATCACCCCAGCACTGGTCTTGCACGTCCTTCGCACCCTGGTGGCCGAGAATCCTAAGATGCTCTTCTCTGTGACAATAGTACGTCAGCGGTGGTGATAGGTTCTTTGGACCTCGTACGCGAGAAGAAGTTTGCACTCACTGAAACCTGAGTAATTTCCGGTACAACTCGTACTCGGCATCGCGATTGAACTCCTCATACACACGTAATATGTGGTGCAAAACTTCACAGCGTTTTATCATTGTGGCGGTGCTCGTGGTAGCTTCATCTCGGGCATCCGACCCATGGGCCACATGGTTTTCATTCTCCTGTGTCGGCGCCTCCGCCGTCTCCACTATACAGCGCAAGTTGCCACATCCACACGGTTGAGAAACTTGCTTACTGGAGCCTTCAACTTCTAGGCAATAAGTACTCGGATTCGTCGCCGGTACTGTGTCATTGGCGTGACCGTCGGAAGAACAGCACCCTTCTGGAATTCCTCCCGATATGTCGGAGGGCAAAGTCATCGAATCTTGAGACAAACGGGACTCTTCTAGCTGTGGCACATAGGACGCGCGCAGTGGTGATGGTACATAAGTGTGGGGCAAAGCTGAGACTAGCTGGGGTTTAGTCTGCGAGCGAGGGTGGGCTCGAACAGACCGTTGCATACTTGGGCTGGCCTCTATCTCAGTCGATCTGGGTTACTGTTCCTTTGAACCTGGTGGGAGGGACTTATATACTCTGGAGAAGGACTAAGCGCTGATTCCTCAAGTCATGATACGCGTTCGCCTTCTCTGCACTGGCCAGTGAAGAGGTGCAACATGAATCTACCGCATAATAGGCTGTTTTTTGTCATTATACTCATCATTATTTATCAGCTGCCATAGGGACGCATTGCAAGACAATCAACGTCAGTCTGCTGCTGGCGTTCTGGGACGAGTCCTGCAGCTGGACGCAGCAGACGTCTGTCAGGATTGTCGCAATCACTTATGGAAGTCCGTACCATAGCGGAGGATTCAAGAAGGAGAGGCAACTCAGACGCCCAAACGCGCGTTTTCAATCGCGATATGCTCTCTACTCCATCCATAAGTCTGACTTGATAACTTCACAGCTCAGCGGATGATACAACCCCGGTCGCTTCTTCCTAGGAGAGGTCTCCTAGTATCTGCACGCGGTGTGCGCCCTTTACGAACATGAGGCAGGCGGTGCGATTCTCCTGAAGTGGGCGAAGCGCGCATACGCCCCCTCTTCACCCACAATCCCCTACCGTCCCCTCTTGTCTCTCCGAGCACTACCGCATGATGGCCACTGACCGTCGACGACCCCAGCAGTCTCTCCCACTTCCCTCGCTGTCTACGTTGAAGACGTCCCTGGAGCTCCTCAGCAACCTTGGTTCATCGGCCCCATTTCTCCAAGCCACGGTAGACACGGCTGCACAGATCATCCGATATGCAGAGGTAAAACCTGATCTCGTCGTGATCGACCATCTCTCCGATGACAACTCACCACCATTTCCATCAGGAGGTGAAGAGGAATCGAAAAGACGCCCTTGAACTTGCGCGATCCGTCGCAGACATCGTCCAGGCTCTGGTGGATGCAACTCGGTGGCTCGAAGATGACGAGATAGACGAGAGATTCAAGGCTGATATCTACGAGTTTCATCAGTACGTCCGCTCTTCTGCATATGATTATTTGACGATATGAAGCAGCGATTCATTCATATTTCACCACTCACCACATTAGACGACTAGTGGACATTGCGGGGACCATGCAGCGGTTGACCCTGAAGACCGTCTGGCGACGTTTCCTACACAAGGACTCCGATGCGGAAGCTATTGTGACGCATCGACGGGCGCTGGATCATGCGACTGCTGTGTTCCATGTAAGTGAATTGTGAGGATCAGCGAATATGTAAGAGCGCCTAGCCAACCATACCACAGATCAAGGATGGCATGAGCAAACGAGTGATAGCTGCGAAACGCCACGAAGAGGTGATGGGCAGCTTGCGCACTTTAGCGGCTTCGCTCTCGGACAACTCCTCCACATACATCTTACCAATACGGAGAGAGTCGGAGCACGCTAGCGTAGCTCGAAGGTTATCGTCGCCCCCCATAGTACTCCGAAGATCGATGAGAGGGGTCCCACGGATAGCTGTTGACCTTAGCGTAGCGATGTGAGTACTATAATTTGTCAAGAGAGGAAGTGAGCTGAACCAAGAACCTCGACGCGCCAAAGGCGCCAGATTTTTTTTTTGACGCTGTGAGGCCTGACTTGGACAGAAATTTAGGGTCAGGACCTGAGAAAGTACCAAATAAGTAGCTACATACCTTCCGTAGTTGTCACGAGACACCATTCTGGAATCATCAAACCAATCCTTACGACATGTTCTCAATGCTCACTGGTATGCCGCCACTGAGAGTACGATCTGCGGCGGACAACGCGTCGTGATGATAGATGAATCACAGAGCGGCCATTGAAGTTCCATGACTCTACCTCCCCGATCCAGAGTTTCTCAGCAGGTGGGTTGTAGATGAGAATGTCATAGGCTGGCTGGTCGTAGTACATATAACTATCGTTACATCTCTTGATACATGAGTCGACGGGGATACCAGTAGTCTCACCATGTCGAAGGTCTACGCCGTACGTCCAGTGAGTACTAGTGACTCAAACAAGGCAGGAGGAAGACTTACCCGAAGAAGCCACCTGGCGCAAGATTCCGGAGAGGTGCCCCCGCGCCGTCCGCGTTGTTGAACGAGACGGTGTTGCCCCACCAGGTCTGAATGGTGAACTTGCCGATGTCGCCGTTCATCGGATATTGGAGACAGAAGAAGATAAGGATAGCGGAAATTGCGACACCCGAATCCAGAGCGGCAGACAGGACATCTGAAGGGGGGGAGCAAGGTCAGACCGACCAAGGACGAGATACCACGGACTGGCACCACATAGCATGCTGTGAGAACATACAGTTGTACTTGGTCCACCACGAGAAGTTACGACGGCGAATGACATAGTTGAAGACGAAACCGACGATCGTCCAGGGCACGTAGTTGAATGCAGTCGCTGGCGGGATGAGACCGGTGCCACTGAGGATGACGGGGAAGTTGATGTATTTGAAGAACGAGTTCGGCCACTTGAGCGTGATGAGGTATCCAAAGACAGGCAGGAGTGCCCCAATGAGGAAGAAGAACACAAGCCCGCTAGACGAGAGTCGTGAGTTAGTGGTGTTTCTTGATGGTACGAAGATGGAAAGCGACGTACTAATAGACCTGACCTTGGGAGAACTGCCGCGCAGGCCCAATGACACCCCAGATGATGGAAGCAGTCCCGAACACTTGTGTCGATGGGCACTATGATGCTATCAGACATAAGCACGGCTCTAACATACGAAGGACACTCACGATGAAGCCATTGGGCTGGTCGGGATCGCACATATTAGGGATGTTAGTGAACATCCAAGCCTGGACTCCGAGCTGCACAGTGCCGGCCACAACGGTTGCGACGATCTGAGACCAAAACATGGGACGTGGCGGAACCTTCATGTAGTGACCGAGCTTGAAATCGGAGGCGAACGTCAGGGCTTGAGCCATGGTGATGTAGCCCCAAGTCTTGAACATCATCATCGCGATGGGCCGTCCCGGAAGAGCGTACCCAATGACCAACTCGGTGATGACGCTATCCATGAGTGTCAGCAAGGGGGTAGAACGAATAGTAGCAACACGTACTTGAGACCAATCTGCTGGTTTGTAATGGCTTGAATCATACCAATCGGAATTGTATACACGAACGCTATGGTAACACCAGTAGAGTGAGACACGATGACGCCGTGAGGACGTAGGTTACAACTCACAGATGATGAGGGCGAGGACGAAGGCCCAGACTGGGAACTGCGTATTCCAGACCTCAATGGAGATGACACCGAACACGAACATGGCGACTGGGCAGTTGGATCAATGAAGGCAGCCCACAACCCATAACCGCAAACTACTCACTGAAGATCATGCCATACCACCACTCTGGGACCTGCGGGTACTTTGACATCAAGCGGGCATGGATATCCGGTTGCTCGTTCATCGCGCGCCTGGACTGCACCCAGATCTGCTTGCGGAAGTACAGGAAAGTGTGCATGAGTGTCGCCGTGATCGATGCGAACGACAGGCCATAGGACAAGGCGAAGGTTGTAGACAGGAAGAGCGGGCTGTACTGCTCATACTTGGCGAGGTTCAGGCTGGCGTCGTCATTTATAATCTTCGACACATCATAAGTCTGCCCGAATCGGTCGAACGAAGTGCGAGAAGATATCCTGCAAAAATGGGGTATGAGGTCACGGATCAGCACCTAGGGATAGCAAAAGAACGCACGGCATAAACTGACTGTACCACACGTTGGTGTAGTAGAGGATCGGGGTGATGATCCCTGTTTGAACAGTGAGCATCGGCGAGACGTGTGATGGCGCGGTGATGCACTCACAGAAGAAAAACACGAAACCGCCGGCCACATTCGCTTCCGCCCACCATGGCGTCGCCAACGGAGAGCCGATGTACGCGATTTGTGCCCAGTCGAAGGTGATGAGCGACATTCCCTACCTCGACTTTTCAGTGCATGGGTGGGGTGTGAGCCAAATGAAGGAACGCACCAGGCCACTGCTGTAGCCAAACAACTGGTTGACCACGACGTTGTCCGGGACAATCCAGCAGACCCAGTTGAAGAATGACAGGGCCTGGAAGATGTAGCCAGGGAAGAAGTACCAGCAGGTGGATGCGAGGAATCCGTAGAAGAAGAATCGCTCACGGCTGATACCACCGCGGGTACCCATACCGGCATACACCTGAGAGTGGAGCGTATTGAAGAGGGCGCATGTGACGAGGTTCGCCGGCCAAACTGAGATGCGGGTTGTAAGAGAGTGACAAAATCCAGGAAATGTATAGCTCACTCATTGACGGGGGCTGTACGAGGAAGCGACGGGCAATTCCACCGATCGAAAACCCAATCTGACAAGAGGCGACCATGAGCAAAGTTTATCGTGTGACAGAGGATGGAACACGCACGAGTTGTGTACTCATCACCACCATCCACTGGTCTGTGTGGAATGCATGAGAAAAGAGCTGTTGTCGTACAGAGTCTGCCATGGAGCTCACAGCCAAAGGTGTAGGTCTGGTTGTAGTAGACGCGCTGAACTGCAACTATGTCGGTCTATGGAACAACGTTATTGGCATTCACATGTCTGATAGGGTTGCTACTCACCGCATACGCGGATCCCGCGCCGACACTGGCCATAATGGTTATCAAGACGTGTTCCTTGACGTTGAATGGGCCGGGGTTGAGAGGAATGCCGAAGATCTTGTAGTTCGGAACAAACTTGGCCCATGCACGGCCGATAGGGAACGAAATAAGCTGGGCGACGATCTTAACTTGACAGTCAGTACCTTATTGCGACCGGAGCTTGATATGAGACGCTTGTTGTACTTACTCCTCCGACGGTGACACTGGGGAACCGGAAGAAGAAGAATTGGTTCATTCCAGGGATGATGATTGCCCAGATGAGCCCAAGGACCCAGGTCCGAAGCGAGGACGCGGGCATAGTCGGGTCATCGGTGTTAGCGACGGCGGAACGAACTTCCGGGTAGGGAGAGTCGTCCTCTACCAATCCGCAGTATGCGAGCTCTCGTTGAGGCTAGGTCAATGATAATACTAGCGATCGCTGCACGTACCAAGCAATATCGCATCCTTGTCGATGTTCGGGTCGTCGAAGTCGGCGATGACATCCTGGACCTTGGGCACCGCCGCTAAGTGGCAGGGAGGTAAGCCATGTTTGCTGCACATGTGAAGAGACGCGTACAATCTTTCTCAATGTCTGTCTTCTCCTGGATGGAGCCCGCGCTGCTGTTGTGCTCGGAGTCATCGACGGCGTGCGCCATTATGGAGGGGAGGGAGGTGTGGGTACCTGCGGAAGTGGGACCCCCCTGCGGGTTCTTGTACCTGCGTGCGATTGCTCGTCTGACGTGATAAGAGATCTCATTTCCCCTGCAAACTACTTTCGTCCATTGACCACGTCTTATCATTGTGAGCCGTCGTGCACAGCGTGGGTGGTAGTATCTCCGCACACGTCATACACCACTACCCATGCTACGCCGAGCAGGCGGATGGATTCTGATACCGTCGAATTGGCGAACCATATCACTCATTAAACGGCGGCGCACGTAGCGTCTTGCGGCGTGTACTGCTCGGCGATAGACCCTGCATTGCCTGTGAGCACGGAGTAGCGCGGGGAGAATACAGCGGGACTTTATAATGAGCTAAAAGTGTTCGTTCTCACTGGCATGTGAGCTGGAAGAACGTCCCCTCTTAGAACCGGTATTGAGGCAATTTGTGTCTTCTTCTGTGCCTACGCCCTGTACTTGATAACGGAACATCGTAGCCGCATTCGAGCGGGACGGATCCACCGGTGCCTTACTGCTCCCCAGGATCTGCCTAGAGGACGTGCTGTCACATTAGATAGCAATGGATAGCATCGCACAGTCGAGAGGGTGACCCATGGGACCTCTTGCCTTCCGTATCCCGGAGCTCAACTAGGAAGCATGCGGCCACAAATATTGCGAATTTCCTCCGCAGCACCTGGTGGGATCTAAAGAAAGAACAGAGAACCAGTGAAGGGAATGCGCCAGCTAACTCCGACCGAATTAAACAAGCGCAACGGAGGATCACGCGAGCTTACCGGTTCCATACCGCTCGGTGTTCTCGGAGGTACCGGCGGCATGGCAGAGAAGCAGAAGACACGTCTAGTCTGTGTGGTTCGATCGTTTCGTTAATACCTTCGTCAACGACGGCGAATACCTCATAAAGGTACGCTCACCGAGGTGTCTAGTCGTAGGCTTGTATTTTCACACCAAAGCTACAAGATCCCACATTGATTGTGTTCGGTATCTGCGAAGGGCTCAGAACCCAGCGGCTGAACAGGAAACCCGTTCTCAACGATTCGATGGATGTGTCAGGATGTACCCCAATGCCAAGCGTGACCGACAGCACAGGGGTTCCGAGAGATAGATAGCATGACTATAACTAGAATCTATAACTAGAATCAGTGAGAACAACCAGGGGTCAAAGACCATCTCGAGAAAAGGTGCCCACGCACCAACCGTGTATTCCCGCCGCAGCATGTGGTTTGGTGGGTGTTGATGCTCAATCAGGTAAGACATTCACAAAGGAGACGCTCGTGGCACCTATATAGCGGAATGCTTCCGACGGTGCATAGCCAATGCAAACGAATGAATGCAAGAGAAGAGAAGGCAAGCTGGCGCAGTTAGTGTGCGGAGGAGCGAGTTCAACATGCATATGACGAATTGGCAGAGAATTCAATTCTGCCAGCGCTTGAACGTTGTGACAAGTGGTGTTTAGACCGTGACGTAACGCGGTGACTAGTGATACAGTGAACCCCGACTCTGCAGAACGGGGCCCTTGTGCTAGTTATGGCTTCCTCCAATCTGGCTGTTCTCACCAAATCACACAATATCATTGCGTCGAAGAAGAGGGCTAAGAGAGAACAAATCAAAGAGATTGTCTTTGACGATGGAGCACGTAGGTATGTCCGTGAAGTTCTCGCCATGAACCGCATGACCGCTGACGCTCTGTTACAGAGATTTCCTGACAGGCTTTCACAAGCGGAAGCTCCAAAAGAAGGAGGCAGCCAAGAAGAAGGCGATGGACAGGGAGAAAGAGCAGCTGCTCGAGGCTCGGCGTGAGGTACGTCGAGATATTCTCTCATGCGTGATAGACGGGTGTTCACGGGCATGCCCTTATCAGCAACGAAAACTGCTTGCAGAACAAGCCAAGAAGAATGCAGAGGAGGTTGAGAGGGCATATGGCGGTCTTGTCGGTGAGTCTATATGAATCCTGACGTTGTGTTGGACTGGAAGACGAAGTGTGGTTCATATAGACCAAGAAAACGATAGCGAATGGGAGGGATTAAGCTCGTCCAAGGGCAAAGGAAAGGCGGAGGAGGCAGAGGAGGAGGAATACGAAGGCGAGGAGCAACTTGCGACGGTCACCGTTGTCGAGGAGTTCGATCCGGATAGCCTCATCCATGGTCCGAGTCGCAAGTCACAGGACGAAGAGGACGAACCTGCCGTATCATTATCATCATCACAATCTCAGCCACACGCAAAAGCAAAACCGATAGTGGGGGATACTGCCGTCAAGAAGGCACAGATCAAAGCCGCCTCTAAGGCAAAAACAGTCAAGTACCAAACGAATGCAGCGCGCAAAGCGGATCGACATAAGCAGCGCAAACGGAAACTGGAGAAGGCGGAACGTGCGGGTGCGAAGCCATCGAAGAGGAAGGGGAGCTCAAGAGGCAAGCGGTAGCATACACAGTATCCGTACGCATTCATTTCTTCACAATTTTAGCAACAATTGCTCAACCACTGGGTCTCCGGTAGTGTACGTCCTGACCGTCCAAACCCTCCTTGTTCTTCCACCCCACCCATACAGCATACGTGCTGTCAAGCAGTCCGCAGACGCTCCATATCTCCCAATCAGCTTCCTCGACCTTCTCCAACCATCCTTGCAGGAACTCCCGCACCACGTCTTCTGCTCGGAGTTCTACCACCACCACAATTGCTGTCTTACCCGGAACCGTCAGATAGTCGATGGTCGTCAGCAGGGCAGGGAGCAAAGATGGATGGTAGATGCAGTCCACCACAAGCACGAGGTCTGCGGGCTCTGCGGGTACGAGTTTCGATCGTGCATGTTTGGACGCATCGCGGAATGCCACCCAGTCCAGAGCGTCTGCCGTGACATTCGAGCTTGGACTCGGTTCAGACGAGTGCTTAGACTTGACTGGAGGTGTTCGTGAAAGGAACAGGTTTTGTGAGATGTTCTTCCGGATGAGCGGAACGAGCTCTTCGATGTCGGTGGCGGTGTATTGTCGTACGAAGCGGGATAATACGACTCCGAGGAGACCCGTCCCTGCCCTGCACAATATTCGCACGCGATCAATTCCTTGCGTATGTTATGAGGTTGTGATACATACCCAAGTTCTAGCACATGCGTCTTCGAAAGCGCTGCAGGATCTAGGAAACCGGCGGGATCGTTGCTGCTCAGCTGCTGAAGCACCGTCTCCGCAAAGTCGACGCTATTCGGAATCCCCGGAGTTGCAACCAGACATGTCCGATGGCGGTATAGTCTGCGATAAGCCTACCTCGCATGCCACAGTACGCTTCCCGTGTCGCCCTTGCGGCTCCTGAGCGCTGTCTTATCCTGGAAGATCTGTACGTCCAACGTTTGGACGTCCTCTTCCCGATGATTGCGTGTCTTGCGCTTGGCAGCTCGGACCGTCGAAGGGGCAGTCGTATGTCCGGCAAGAGTTCTCCCCAGTTTCAGGGATATCGTGAGGGTGTCCTCGCGGGAGTCAATGTGACCGAGGCCTCGAAAAGCAGCACTCCCGTCTTGGGCTTTGCGTGCTGCGAGGGCTGTGTAGAGGAGAAACACCTGTTGAAAGGGCGCATATGTGAGGTGAGGTTATCGGTCGATGCATATCGGTTTTAATATGGGGAAAGACGAACGTACCTCCTCGTCCGCATCGGTCACTCGTACTGCGCCTTGTGGAAGACGCACCGCGCCGCGCATATGCACATCTGGATTGATAGCATCATCTCCGATATTTTGAGACATCTGTACATGTATATCCGGATGAGCCAGAGACCTTTTGCCTGAAGGGAGACAGGCTTCAGTCCAATGCGGTGATTTGTTGTTTAGTACTGGATGATGGACGCACTGCTGCCTGTTTTCTTTCCAGGCGACACCTGCAGGCCATCCAAGGAATATCTAAGCCAGAAGGTTGATTGCAGAGCCTATAAGGCGGAAAAGCATGACATTGACAGGATACCGACGATAGATTTTGAGGTACAAGCCAGACCTGGCCAGACCTGACCCGGAGTCTGAGAGGAGGCCGGGCCGATCCCCGAGTCAATCATCGCAACACTCAGCTGGAAGATCAACTTGGACGACGACTCAGATTCACTGTAATGACACATCACGCCTGAGGATATTGTACATTTGAATGCACTTCGCATTCAGCTGTAAGTAGGAGCATGCATCATCTGCTCTGTCTCCGGTGTTCCTTGGATAATGACCTTGTGGCCCACGCCCGCAGGGACGCACGCCTCCCCCAATGCATCTTCCAAAGCGATTTTTGCTGCAAACCCGGTGCAATGCATGGGTAGCACATAGGTAGGGGATGGCCTCAACTTGTTCGCGAGGAAGTCCACGGTAGGCGGAATACGCTCGACAAGCTCCGTTCCAGCAAGATGCAGGCCACCGATTACCTGGGCATGTTGCTGACTCGGTTATTTGACTTCGATGACAGACTATGGTCAAGCTGACCATATATATGGGGCGGGAGAACTTGTCAACAGCATCCTTCACTACGTTGACTATACCTGCATGTGAGCAACTGTGTAATCCTTCAGTGATCGATCAGTTCAAATGAAGAATATATACACACGAAGAGAAGATGACCAGCCCTTTACCGACCACATCGATGGCGGCATAGCGTTCATCCATGATGTCCTAGGAATGCCAACTTTGAGCAAGGGGCGAACGCACGGAGAAGTTGCAATGGATGTTCACCTCTTCCTTCGCCCATTCCGCGTTTCCTTCGCTCTCGATCCAACGAACCCCACTGGGAAGTCCTCCTTCGAAGTGCGTCACCCTCGGAATCTCCCCACTGATCCAGACCGCGCCTTCCGCGACGGCATGCCCATCTGCATGCTTCTCCACTATCCCGCGCAGGTCTTCTATCTCTGCGAACGACGGATCGTCAGGGAGCCGCGCGAGCACCTTGCCACCCGCTGACACAGGTGCGATTCCCCGCGCGATAGGCCTGTCGGGGTGGAGGTCGACCACACAGGGCGGGGTGGCATCCGAGGTGTGCGCTGTGCGGTGGCGTAGGAATGCGAGTATGCCCCCGCTGTGGTCTGCGTGCCAGTGGGAGAGGACGATGCGCTCGATACGCTCAACTGGGATCTTGAGAGCCTCGATGTTGCGGATGATGGAACGGGAGTCGGGGCCGGTATCGAAAAGAGTCAAATGCGGCTCTGAGCCTTCAACTTCCGTCTCCTGTTACAGAGATCTCAGAAGATGCGCATGACAGGTTTCAGCTGCCCTTCTTACGATGAGGGCAGAGAACCCGTGTGCACCTGTGCATCACCGAATAATTGAGAGCCTAAGCGTAGATTCGCAGGCGACTTCATGTAGATCACTAACCACAACAGTAGTTCTCGAGGTCAACGAAAGGCACGCCGGTGCGAGGATCCCGAGGCACATCAGGATGTGCCAGATGAGTCGGTACTTCGTGTACGAAACCTGGAGGCAGTTTGGTCATCCTACGCCACGAGGTCAATGGATGCGGCTGTCTGGCGCAAATACACGACAGCGTGAGCCAGACCATTCAATACAATTGTCAACTAGAAAAGTGACAGTGAGCTTTGCGACTGATTGAAGCTTCGATTCAGCCATTCTTGGGCCCGAACGTTGTAGATAAGCAACCCCGCCAGACCTCCAGTGACGATTGCTATTCAAAATTCAATGCAATGGACAAGTTGACATCAGTACCCCGTACCGCTGAACTTGGAAGATCCAAACTAACCGGATCGTAATAGCACGACCCTGGACGCAGGCGTTCTAGTCAGTCTGAGTGATCGTCAATTGAAGATGAGACGCGCCGCTCCCCCGTAGCGCTGCGAGATTTCGCGAGTCGTGGCAATGTACACATTGCAACGTTGTTCTCACGAACGATATACTATCATCAGGCAGGAAGCGAGACGTGGATAGGATACTATGGAGCAAAAGGCGGGAACTCTGCAGGTGCAGGTCCATCGGCACACTGGGCAGTCGAGGATGAAGAGTGAAAGCAGTCTTGTAGAGTACACCGACATGCTATGTCGGTCTATATTACAACCTACAGTCCATGGTGCCAACAAGCAGATGTCATTGGAGTTACACGATGTACAGCTAGACACATGTCCCCCGATTTGCACCAGAGCAAAGTCCAGCAAGATGATAAGATAGCTAGTCGAAAGTGAGAGAAAATCTAGGCGGCTTGCCTGTAGTGAATCGTCAGCGCACCAAGCAATGGCATTCGCGAATCGACACTTACGCCATTCCACCATACCCCATAGCCGCTCCTGATTCCGCGAGCTTGCGCTGTCTGAACGCCTGTATAGTGGGGTCAGTACATGGTGTTCTTTATTCGAGGTATGCAACCTTACCTTGCGGTACTTGGTACGCTCGTATGTGACAAGACCGACGACGATGAGTGCGATGACCGAGATACCGGCAAATACACCGAGACCAATAGGCAAAACGGAGAGCTGGGTACCCGGAAGTTGGAACTTGGCGGCGCTCGTTGCTGCCTGGTCCGCAGCGGAACTTGCAGAACTTGCTGCACCAGCCGCGCTAGCATCGGTGCCAGAGGCGGTCGCGGTCGCGGTCGCTGAGCCAGACGAAACCGCTGACGCATCAATGGTAGTGAAACCCTATTGGCTTGTAAGTATCCAAATGCCACCTAGGGCCAGTGACTGATACTTACATTGCCTTGAACAGCCTTAGCGCCACCGCTGGAAGCAGTGGCAGAAGCAGACGCAGCGGACCCAGTACCCGTGGCCGTGGCCGTCGCGCTGCCTGCTCCAGTCGCACCCGACGGCAGGCTGGAGCCAGGTACCAACGTCACACCCTGGTAACCCGGTCTCAGTTCACAGACTGGTTCAAACGATGGAGACTACGTACACCAGCACTGACAGCACCTCCCGATGTTGAGGTGGCAGACGCGGAAGCAGCATCTGTAGTAGCTAGACAGACCGGGCTCAGATTGACACGTGAGGATGAGGCTCCTGCGAAAACTCACATGAAGCGTTACCATCTGTGGCTGATGAACTATCAGCCGTGGAGGTAGCGGATGCGTCAGAGGCAGTGGAGGAAGCATCAGCGGACGTAGAGGAAGCGTCCGAAGCAGACGATGAGTTGGTGCTGGTGGCCTGAGAGCCATCGCCAGAGCTCGACCCCGACCCGGAAGAGTTGTTCCCGCTGTTTGCCATAGTGACCTTGCACGACTTAGTCTCGCGCACCAATGGCTCGCCATTGTCTCCGGTGATGGGGTCAAGCTGAACCGTGCAAATCTGAAGCATCTGACCCACGGAACTGAAGGGAGAGGATGAGCAACTGCGTGAGCTACACCCACATACCAGAAGAAAACCACAACCACTCACGTATCAAGGACATTGGTAACCGTGACCGTGGTGGACTGAGCCAAATTCTCTCCGTCTCTGGCTACTCGCAGCGCAGTGTGGGCGGTGCGCTTTTCGGGGATCGTTGGTGCGCCATAGGCATTTCCGAGAAGCAGGAAGAGATGGAGGAGAACGACAGCAGCAGATTTGGAGTACCCGAGCATCTTGGCGACAGAGAAGACCGGGTGGAAGCGTAACTCGGAAAGTTTGAACAGAGGGCGAATTTGCGGAAGCCGGCTCCCTAGAGGCTCGACGACACGTACAACGGCGACGAAGGTGGAAGAAAAGGAATGGAATGGCCCCCAGGGCAGAGACAATGAGCAACCCGACGAGGATGAAGGGGAAGAGGTGAGGAGGCGCAAAAGCCAGCGGTCTTTGGCCTGATTGTGCCCCCTTCAAGCTCGCGGTCTGGCCGTCTTGATTGTTGCCACCGCCCATCACTGCTTTTTGTTGTCCGACAGCCCCAAAGTCAGCGGTCCCTCAATTGTGCTTGACACCCCATATCAGCCACAACACAGCATACAGGCGGAGCTCGAATACAGACGCATAGCCGACACCCAGCAGTGCGGCAACGATCACAACCGTCGGAACCCTCGCGTTGGCAACGAGTGTCAACGCCGCAACGCTCGATTCGAATTTCCAGACATACGCCCGATCATCGACCCAGCACCCAGCACGCTCCAGAACCGCGGATATGGTAACAGAACAACAACGCTTTACTGCGGATGCTACAAAGCCATAAGATAAGTACCATCCTTTGACCACCGTCCGTGAAACGGCCCGCAGCACAACCCAAGTGGCCACCATCACCCCACTTCCACCGTCTTGTAGATCTTCCCGTCTCTCACGCGCTGCCGCCGTCGAAGCTCAAAGAGCAGCCCGATGACACGCGAGACAGCCTGGGTGCCGTAGTGCTCATACGCCAGCGATATCACGACGTTAACGACGACAGCCAACAGCAGCGTCGCGCGCGCGGTCACCGGCAGGTTCATAAGCTCCAGCACCTTCGCCACAGGCCCCGGCGGGTCGAGCAGCACCACAACGTTGAATAGACACAGACACACCATCGACAGCATGAACCAGCCTGGCAGGTGGGAGGCGTAAAGTATAATTAGCACACGCGCTAACCACAAGTGAAACATGCAGCAATTACCGTTTGTCCACATGTGCTTCCTGAACGGCGGCCCGATGCTAAATACCGCTGCGACCAGGATGTACTGGAAACATGAGACCAAAAACAGAGCCGAATTTTCGTAGTTCGTCGCCTCCAGCTTGTCGTCGTCTGCGTTCGGCTCCTTGGGCTTCGCCGGCACGTACCTGATGAACATCCGCCGTCAACCTCTCCGCCAATCTATCACGCCCTGGATCACTCACCACTCCTGCGCCCGCACCCAAAAGAACGCCCAGAACTGAATAGCAGACGTGATGACTATCTGACCGACAAGGCTTGCCAGCACCTTCTTCGACACCAGGCTCGCTGTCGGTCGTTTGGGATGGATCCGCGGCCACGGCAGTGTCCGTCCCACTGCACCTCCGTGAGCGAAACTCGTCGCCATAAGGCAATGAACTTACTCGTGACTGCGATCGGGATGATAATGAATAGATCGATGTACAAAAACTGTGATTTACAGTGATTAGCGAACCGAAATAGACACTTGTCACCAGTAACGCACCTGAAAATCGCCCAAGGAAGACGCGAAAGAGTACAGCAGAGTGATGGTCGTGAATTGTATTAGTGAGTACAGCGCCCTGTAGGTCAATCAGTCAACCGCTTCCACTTTACTCGCGAGGTCGTACACACATGTATTTGAAACAGCTGAAGCTCGTAACGAGCGCAGCACGACCCTCTTTGATGACTTCGATGACACAACTGATGTCGGGCGTGCGGCTTGTGAACGGCGCCGCGACAGAAGCTTCTGCTTCCGAGAGCGAAAGGCCCACATCTGCTGCCTTGAGAGCGGCACAATCGTTCGCACCGTCACCGCACATGAGAACGGTATATCCCAGGCCTTGCAGACGCTCGACGACCTCGTTCTTCTCATCAGGTGACATCCGTGCGTATATCTGCGTCTTGACAAGCATCTGTCATGGACAATTGAGCAATTGGCGCTGAACTCTAGAAATAATATAGCGATCGAACTTCAGAAGAGTACTTACTCGTTGCATCGTCTCGAGAGGGGCGTGGTTGATGATCCAACGGAAGACATCTCCTGTTACAGCAAGCGTGTAGTCCTGACTCTCCAACTCGTCCGAGTCGACGAGACGATGCGCGGGCGGAGATAGGGGCTTCAGGCTATAATCGTCCAGCTTCCATGTGGGTTCGTCCATACTTGACCACTCTACTTTCGACAGCGGCGACGACGCGTTCCCTACATAGCGGTGTCAATCACGTTACCGGACGGTTGACCAGGGCACGCACCTCGAACGAAAGTGGGCGCGAACACCTGCGCCGCTGCGTTGATCAGGCTACATTCCCGCGCAACGCTGACGGCCGTGAGGGCATTGTCGCCCGTGATCATCCTGCAAGCGAAATGGGCAGCCCGCAGTGTCTGGATCGCAGGCGTTGTGCCAGGCTTGAGCTTGTTCTCGAAGATGATCAAGCCCAAGAACTGCAAACCCGACTCTGCCTGCTCCCTGCGATGTTGTCAATGATACGACAACGAGGATCGGGAAGATGTCGAATACCTCTTGAGCTTCTGTGCCTTCAACCAAGAGAGACCTTGAATGCTCTTGCCCGCCATCGCGATGACACGGTAACCGCGCTTTGTGTAGTACGAGAGGAGGTCGTCATAGTCCTGCGGGACTAGAAGTGCAACATCAGAGAAGTGTGGATGATGACCGTGGAAGAACTCACAAGTGCTCTTATCACAGATTTCTGCCATGACCTCCGGAGCTCCCTTGACATATACTTCCATGCTCGTGCTCTTCAAGCGCTTCACGATCACACTCATCCTCCGCAACGCCGACACAAACTCGAATGTGCGGATAACGCCGAGTTCAAGGAAGTGTGCATGCTATGGTGCCATTGCTGTGGTGAGTAACACGAACCAACGAGATATCGACTGGCGATGCTCACTCTTCCACCACCCTTGAGTGCATCCTCGATTCTGAACTGCGCGCTTCCAGGAGGCCTGACGACCGTCTGGACTAACGCCGCAGGCCGGTCTCCCCCAGTCTTATTTTTGAGGACAGCAGTGCCCGCGACATGCCCTTCCTCAAGCGTCCACTTCGTGAACTCAAACATCTTGATATCCAAGGGGTCTCCAATGATCTCGCCGTCGACCATCTTCAGCGAGTGACACGTCGCGAGCGCATACAAGAAGCTCGCTGTATCGCGGCTGGCCGGTAGGTCATGAATGTCTTCGAGCAGTTCGCCGAACCGGTCCACGTTATGTTCGGGCGCACGGACTCCGAGAATATCGAGACCGTCTTCTGTGAGGGTTCCAGTCTTGTCAAAGCAGCAGACGTTGATCTGCCCCGCCACATTCACGCGGCTGGGCGAGATGCAGAAGATGCCAAGTTTGCGTAGGCGACCGATTGCGAAGCTCGTTCCGATGGAGAGGGTGGCTGGTAGCGCGGGCGGTACAACAACTGTGATGAGGTCAAGTGCACGGATGAGAATAGTGTGCCATTTCACCTATGTTGTAGTAAGTTGCAATGAGATGCAGACAACGGAATGACAGTAGAACACACTTACACCAAGTCGGACGAACTGAACAGCGCTCGCACAGAAACCAAGCCCGGCAACTCCAGCGAGTACGCCAATAAACCTCATGGAGTCCCTATAGAATTTGAAACCAGTAGGTTTAGGGAAGAGCATAGACCGAACGAGCGCGCCCTTGGTGGTGTAGAAACCTACGATAGGTTAAGCGTTTGTACTGCGGAGATTTAAACACAACCCACCGGTACGCACTACCAACCCCAACGCAGGTGTGCTGGGACGACCGTCGGTGGCCAAGCCTCCCCGGATACGAACGACGCGGGTGCCAGCATACAGAAAGCTCTTTGCCATATCTCCGACTACGTCGACGCTTTCCTTCCAACGGGCAAGATCTTCGTTCTTGATTGGAATTTTGTTCACGGGTACACTCTCACCAGTAAGCATGCTCTCGTTGACGATGGCGTCTCCGGACAGAAGGAACATGTCTGCGGGGAGCGTTGCTAATGACGGTTCGACGAGGTTGACGATGTCGCCCGGTACGATGTCCGACGAATCAACTTCGGACCCTGCCCGTTACTCTCAGCATCAATGTCGCTAGTCCATGGAACTATCGTTGACTTACAAGAGCCGTCGCGATATACGCTGACGTTGCAGGTGAACTTAGACATCTCCCGCATTCTAGCGATAGTCTCCCGTCACGCCAAGTCCGGAAATAAGCGAATCATTCGATACTTTGGTTGAGCGGTACATACCTGCTTTGTCTCTACTAGAGTTGTGACGATGCTGATAGCAGAAATGAGTGCGATACAGAAGGCATAGTAATAGTAGTCATCCAACGACCATAGGATAATGCTTGCTATCTGGAAGACGTAAAATGGATGAATGACCTATGCGTAGGCGTAAGACATAGAACTTCTTCGGGGGTGATATCACCGAACCTCGTCTATAAGGAGAGACACCGTAGATTTGCCCTCTATATCGATTAGATTGGGTCCGAAAAGGGTTCTTCGCTGAGTCTTAACCGGTTTTGCAAGACCGCCTTGAACGCTGGGTATACTTGTCCAGGACAGGTCTCTCCAATCACTACGACTTTGATCAGTCCCGCAACGTCAATGATGACGAGAAGATTGCTGACCGATTCATGCTGAAGTGGCCCGTACGCGGGTCCAGTGCGAATCTAGTGTACCGATAGTCTACATAGGTTAGAGTCGAAAGCGTTGTATCCTCAACGCCTACTCGATATTTGGGCAAGAATTGCGTAGGGTCTGGCGAAGCAGAGAACGCCGTGGTCATTGGATAAGGGTATTCGAGGTGTCCGATAGGAAAAATCGCAATATCTCTGTATGCAGTCTTCATGTCGTTCAGTACGCGCGACAACTATGGTTGGTAATACACACACCTCGACGACGACAAAGCCAGTTTTGATTTCTACAAAGGCGCGTTCACGAGTGACCCAGCGTAGCCATAGGCGAGGGAACCAGCGACCTAGAAGTGCTAGGATTCCAAAGGTGCATGCACAGCAGAGCCACCAAAGCCATTGTCGCCAGGGTATAGGCTCGTAACCTATCATGCGTATGTGCGCATCCTCATCCGCAATATAGAGCATCTGTCTACTCGGAGGTCCCGCAGGTGGGGGTGGTAATAGGTCCAACTCGCCCATCTCGATACGAGCCTCCGAGCCGAATATGGGGTCGCCAGATAGTAATGGTAGCGTCGCACCGTGGGGTGACGGTGGGTAGGACCCGAACTCCATCTCACTGCCAGACGAAGCAATGCTCGCAACGTTGGCCTCCTCCGGACCGGAGGATTCGTCTTCTTCGTTGGACGAGTATCCCCACCGCTCTTCTCCATCTTCGGACGTGTCGTCCACCGCGTAATCCGAGCTAGCATCCGACCGTCGACTGCTGTGCCTTCGCAATAGTCTTGAGCGCGAAGCACGGCTAGACATGGAGGGACGCCGACTAGGAGGCGGTGACTCGGTGACCGGTGCACTGCGGCCAAAGATACTCGCCAGGTTCTCGAAGACGTTATTCCGAGTGGCTATGGGCGACTGCGACTTCCGTCGGCCGCGTGAGGGTCGGGCAGGCTCCTCACCTTCGTCCCCAGAGTCACCAGAGTGGTGTTCCAACCAATCACCCCTCCTAGCTCCGTCTTGGTCGTCAGTACTGTCGCGGCTTCTTCGCCTACTGGGGACCCGTCTATCCCGACTCATACTGTCCTCGCTCCTTCTCCGACTCTGAGACCCTCTGGAAACACCGCTACTGCGTCGGCCATGATCGCGCAATGTCATACGTGAGACGCTGCTCGGGATGACCGAGTGCCCGGGACCATCGAACATAGCGTCTCCGTCCTCGCCATACCGGGAGTCTCGTCTTGTACGGTTTGCGTTGGCGATAGCTTGCTGAATATCGAGAGGCGATGCTCCTTCGGTGTAGTCGTGTGCAGCGCCATTGGATGTCGAAGAGTCCATGAGGCGAACGTCGTCAAAATTCCACAAGAAGCATATGCAAGAAGTAGACGAGACGGGTCGCTGCACGTCGCAATCGACGCGAAAGTGGAAGTATAGAAGCACTGCAGCTCGGGACTGCAAAGGACCTGAGATAGGGTCACGTGCGCGAGACACTTGACACGCCGGCAGCCTTGTACATGTACCACGACAAGCTGTACCTTGCTATTTATTCCCTCTTTCCACCATGAACTCGCTGTATACCCTTGGTGTCCGACAGACCAACTCCATACAGGCTGACCTCGAACGTCTCCGTAATGGCGAGAACTCGGCATCCCTACTAGGTCTGTAGCATCTCTAGCGAGCGCAACGCCGTTAGGTGCTGGCTGTTGAAACTCCATCTCCCTGTCAGGTCAGATATCCGCGTCTCTGGCTGCTATGCACAGGACGGTCGAGGACTATGACTCGATGGCTAAGAGAGAAATCATCAAGGCGAAGCAGGAGAAGGCAATGATGTACGTACACATGTTTGGGGGCGCGTGTCTTTTGCCAGAGGGCGGGATTGTCTCACGTGTGGCGGCCACCTCAAAGGCTGTAGAAGTCGATGCGCTGTGCTACGCGCAGTTATGAGGCATGGCTAACACGGTACGTTCTCCATAGGCGCGTGCAGAAGTTCCGTGCAGACTATGCCGACTTGCGAATACAATTCGAACGTCTCAAGGCGGAGGTGAGTCCGGGTGTACTACGGGCGAATACTCATATGTCAACTTTGGGACCTTAGCACGAAGCCGCAAATAGGGCCGAGCTGCTCTCAGGTTCATCCTCCTCAACGGGACCCATGTCCGCTCCTGGAGATACCCGTAGGCGCTTCATGCCTGGACAACCATCCGTGACAGAGGAGGTCTCAGAATCTCCATTCCGAGGACCAACACCATTACCCACCAACGGCGCCTTGCGGGAACAGCATGCGTTACGGGAGCACAGTTTTATTCAAACCACAGATACCCGGCTTGATGAGTTCATCGCGCAAGGCCGGGCCGTTCTCGACGATTTGGTTGATCAGCGGAACGTGCTCAAAGGCACACAGCGACGGTTGCTCGATGCGGCAAACACATTGGGCTTGAGCAGGGACGTCATTAGTTGGATTGAGAAGAGAAGGTGCGTACAACCCCCCAAGAGCCATCGGTCCCACCACTTATCACAGACTCTCAGCACCCAGGATATGTATATCTTCTTTGGTGGTGCGATCTTCACATTCATCTGCTTCTTCCTCATCTGGAAGTACTTGGGATGATGTTGGTGCTTTCCTGGGACTCGGACTTATGTCTACTTTTGTATAGTAGTAGTGTCGGATTGCTAATGTTACTAAGCCTCCGTTACCACCACCTCGAGACTGATGATTCTTGTCATAAGCCTAATCTTCAGCTCAAACCATTCTTTGCGGCGCTTGAGGTTGAATGGTCCGGACGGGGTCAAGAGCCTTTGTACTGGCGCCTTGAACAGGAAACTGACAGGAAAGCAGGAACCTGCAGAAACCCGATCGTCACCCGACGCTTTACCATATTGAGCGCTCGTCGGCTTCCCGCGGTCTCGCGCGTAGCCGAGCCGGGATTGGTGCGTCAGCGAAATCTCTGGATGAGCGCCTACGCGTGTTTGCTGACCATATCCTCCTGCTCACTGTCGCTCCTCTGTCCCTGCCCTCTTCAACTACGATGTTTCGGACAATTGCCAACGCATCTCTCAGACGCTTCCTGCACACCTCGTCGCGTCCCGCCGCATTGGCGCGCCCTGCTCGTTTACGCGCCGTACTCGGGGCCTCTGCCGTGGCAACTTCGTACTTCGTCTGGAGCTCATGGTACGGACAGAGGATAGCGTTGGACGCCCCATCATCTCGTGAGTGTGTCTGCTCTATACTATATGGTTATGCGCTTACCTGCTGCCTCATATGCAGCGCCCAAGTCCAAGCAAGTCCCTCTCGCCTCGAAGTCTTCCACGTCCCCAGAGTCAATCGCGCACTCGGATTCTATCGCGCCACAGCACGAGCCATCAATACACGGTGACCTTCCCTCTCCCTCTGACGCATCTGCAGAAGAGAATCAAACGGGCCAGTCTGCCGAGGGGGAAGTGGAGGGAAGCTCCCCGCCCGGGGGTGCATTCAACCCCGAGACGGGTGAGATTAATTGGGACTGCCCATGTCTCGGTGGTATGGCACACGGACCGTGCGGGATGCAATTCCGTGAAGCTTTCTCGTGTTTTGTGTTCTCCGAGGCGGACCCGAAGGGTATTGACTGCGTGGAGAAGTTCAAGGCCATGCAAGAGTGCTTTAGGGAACATCCGGACGTCTACGGAGAGGGTACGTTCTCTTCATCCCTCTTCATCCCCTCTCTGATGGCATATTCTGGCGCTCATATCTGGATGTAGATATCATGAACGATGACGATGACGAGGATCTCGCTCTCGACCAGCCTCAGAGTCTGGACAATGCTGACGAATCACCAAAAGAGTCTGACCCTGCTGTTCCTGCTTCTGAACCTGCCGAGACCAAGCCTGTCCCCACCGAACAGGAGAGCAAGCCCCGCAAGGCGAGCGCTCCTACATCGCATTAGATATAAAAGTATCACTTCGACTTTGTCGCTAATATTACTTGACACCGCTCTTAATCTTCATTAGCGACCCTACAGGGTGAGAAACCAAGTTGGAAGTCGCATAGAGTACAACAATGCGAGAGCGGGTTGGATGCAGACGGCTCAAGGATTTCTGTAATTGCGATCGCGTTGGAGGATCCTGGGACTTAGGTGGCCTCGTTTCCTCCCACCGGACTCGAGCTTGCATTGAAGATGGCGCGATCTGTCAATATGGCCGAAAACTCATCTCAGCCGATCATGCACATTTGTGCATCAGTGTCGCGCTCCTTACGTCGGAGTATGTGTAACTGACTGTTCCTCCCATAGCTGAAAGGTCTCGAACCCGAACTCGATATATCAGCCTCGTGTCTGACACGTCTACGTTCCCGATGCGAGTACGAGGCCCTCCCTACGACACCATACTGCTCTCGTTGGCCGTATATATCACTTCCGGTCTGGACATTGGCTGTTGTTATCGCCACATTGGACCATCAAGCTGTGATTCTGCTGTCTGCATTATGGTGCTTTCAACGTACGTGATTCTATTGGAACATAGTAGTCCATATGTGCCTACATAAGTCAGTGTTCGAGACAACAGAAAACAGTCCTAAGGGTTCTACAAAATACCAATGTCAGGATGTGAGCTCTGTGCGTCTGTGTAGATGCCCATCTTCAAAGGATTCAGAAACAAAAGGAATGACTGATGTAGAGTCCGGTGCAGCATAGAATGTCCAGGAACGCATATAGTCAGCCAAAGTACAGTACGAGAACGAAGGAAAGTGTAAAACATAGGTAAGAACACAGCCTATCTGATCTCTGTGTGACCGTGCGTCCACAACTCAGTCCGCGCCGACTCCACAGTCTGTAACTTGTTCAACACTCGACAGCTTGTAGGATGAAGGAATATCTACAAGCTCCGATATATTCCATATCACGATAGATCCATCTTGGTATGTGGTAGTGAGTCTGCCTCCGTTGAGGGAGAGGACCGAGTAGAGGAGCGGCTCGGAATTGATTGTAAAATCACCAATGTTATGGCCAGCCCCAGGCTGCTTGGTTGTTTCGATGAGCACAGGCCTGGTCAGATGGCAACTCCCATCTGGAAGTACAACGGTAGAGGGAGCTGTGCCATTTGAGCTCTGTGTGCCTCCCCCAAGAGAAGGCTGATCCCATGCTGAGTTCAAGGTATTTGTGTCCCACCATTGGAGAACTCCATTAGCACCGTAAGCAATGATAGTACCAGCAGGTGACCAGACCATGCTGTTGACACAGGAAAGTTGAAAGGTAGTGAGATCAGTGTCATTTTTAGGTCCAGCGAGTAGTGTCGCAAGTTGGGTTCCGTGTACAGTGTCCCAGATGCGGATGTGAGAGAAGGAGCTAGACGCAAGGCACTGGCCATCAGGAGAGAATTGAAGCTCCACGATCTCCTCTGGATGTGCGCTCCAATCGAGAACAGGAGATAAGTCATGATTCACCATGTTCCAAAGGATGATACATCCATCAGAAGATCCACTTGCAATCCACAGGCCGTCAGGGGTTGCAGCTAGGGCAGTCACGGAATTATTGTGACTATACCGTGCTAGTGGCCTCTTGACATCAACTATGGAGTGGCATCAACATCAATTGGTGTACTATGATTGAGAACTGAACTTCTTTCCTCACCTTCACATAACTCTAGGGTAAGCAGTCTCTTAGCATGTAAGACAGGAAAGAGGGTCGACATAGTGCGATCCCAGAAAAGCCATCGCTTGTGTCGATCATTACGTCTAAGTCGTATATGACTTGGTGAGCACCTCAGTAATGATTCCTCAAGCTTCTTGCATGCTTCTATGGTAGCTTCATCAGGAATGGGTATGGAGTGGAATGCGATGGTGTACTCTCGTTTTCTTGATCCAACATTCTCTGGGGGATGTGAGATGTGGTTGAGGATGGTGGATGCTTGTCTTACTGCTTTGGCATTGTTGCGTTTATAATTGCAATCATAAGGATAGAGCAACAACTCCAGAGAACGCAAGCTATCAAATGGTCTAGACAGGATGTCGAGTGTCGCATCTATGATGTCAAATACATTCCACCATGAGCCCATATATCAGAAGATGATTTCCAAAATTTATTGACAAACCATCGGTGCACATAGCGTCAATTTCGAGAATTTCCACATAGGATTGAGCCATCCTCAGAAAGCTGTTGACTCCATCTACGGCCATGTGTTGAAGCTTAGATAGCAACATGTCAATCACAACTCAAATGTACAATGTATTGTTTCAACCACTCACGGAGAGCGAGCGGATTTGTACGTGACCAGCGACTCGATCCATCCATGTATCTGGGAGTGTCTGCGACATTCGCACGAAGATACCATCGCACCGAAGGGAGTTCAGCGCGGGAAACGATAGAAGAAGTTTCGCGCAGTCCATGGAGGTTGGGAAGGAGAGTTTGGACAGATGTAGCTTCCGTATTGTGGTGGAATGTCTTCGGAGGCATGCAAGAGCCATCCTGTGACATGGGGGTGCAGGGTAACGAACCTCCCTGTCTCTATCTGTATCTTCTTGAGGCCCATGGTCCTCTGTGTCCGTCTCCTTGGCCTTGCAGAAAGGCTGCCCAATGACGGACCAGCATGTCAGGTTCGGAAGCAAAGTAAGAAGGGGAACCGGGATGGCCTCTGTGAGGTGCTCCGACTTGGGTCGATCGGCTTCAGGTTGGAGGGTGATCGAGTGCACGAGGGGCCGAAGATGGGTACACTCAGTGATGGCTGAACAAAGAGAGAACAGCTGCTCTCTTGTTTGTACCCGAACTACGGCAAAGAGGTGATAACGGCTGCGAGGTAACCACCTGCTGCACGTCAAAGCGCACTGTTGAAGGGTCTTGACGTTGTAACGGAGTTGGTCGATGATACGATCCTCAATCTCTGGAGGCAATGTCGAGGGGATGACCGTGTCATGAGCAGGGGGAGTAGTAGACGGTAGCGACATGAGAGGGCTGGGGCGAGTTCGTTGCTGCCAGCGTCGTCACACGTGTTATAGGGTATTATTGGCTGCTGTCACGCATGTACACTCTGGGAACGTGTCTCGAGAATATCTCGCCCTTGCACTGGTTCTGTAGCCATGAAAGATGACTTCGAAGTTCGGCCCATGATTGGATACCAGATGTTCTTTGATGCAACGGCGATAATGCGGCTAAAACAATCGAATCGTTGTACTACTGACCATGAAATTTGACATAGCTACTATTTGGGACCTATGCCATCTCCTGAAGCCAAGACGACCTTTGGAGTTCGCGACTTCGTGGGCGTTTATTGTCTAGCAACACTCATGCCACGACCGGAGGAATTGGTGAGAAATAGATATTTAGGCATGCGTGGAATGATATCACTGGATCTGGGCAAGAAGGAGTGTGAAGTCAACATGTTGAGGTGGCACAGCGATGACGCAGAGTCCGAACTTCACCCGTAGACGCCGACCTGATAGCTATGATGTCACTGGCAAAGTTCGATATTGTGCTAGTTGTCGACTTACTCATACTAAGGCTTGTTTCGATGCCTGACTACTCTACGTCACCATTTAACCCATGTGGCGACCCTTTACATCGCTAGCGAAGACGTCAACAATGTTGGTTCTCATAGTACTAAACCGGACTCTTTGGCATGAGGCCCGCGACATGCATGTAGAACGTACGTCAATGGAACTCAATGGAGTGGGCTGTTTGAATTTCGTGAAGGTGTGTGGGTCATGTAAGATTAAATGGCCGCGCTTCCGTTGAGTTCTTCGCTAACAGGCGCTTTCTGCCGATAAATTCCTGGACACGAAAAGTGGCCAGGTCTGTAGATGAGGAAATGCAAGTCCATGCGGTGCCAACTTACATAACGTAGGACCTCTCACAGTCGGTGGTCGCTGTTTATGTTTTCGTGTCAGTCGCTAGTAAGTACTTATGTCAAGTACATTTCGATCCATGATGTCCACCTACATTCCACAGCTTCTCCAAAATCGGAATCTCAGTCCAGAGTCCAACATCGATTGAATCGCATATGCTCGGCAGTGGGTCACTGGGACATCCGAATGTAAGAGTATCATCAGTACTACTTCAGAGACTATAGAATTCGGATTCATGTGCGAGTTTCAGGGCTCGCGAGGAGAAGCGGGCGGTAGCCCGCGAATCAAGCGAGCCCCTGTACTTGCCAGTTACTCCGTTTGTGGCCAGGTTTGCCCGTAGGGCCCTTTCTTATAAGATTCGGCGGACGACAAAAGCAGGTCGACCCAACAGCGGTCGACCACGACTCCGGAAGCCTTGTCCTTGAGTGGGTCGCCTGACCACAATGGGCCAGCAGTTGGGAACTATCTAGGAAATCTCGCTTCGATGTACAAGGGCAATACTTACTTGACGCACACGTACCTGTCAGCAGACACGGAGTCAATTCATAAGCGGCGACCCCAGCGCGCTGAAGATATCGAAGACGCACGCATCGGTTCATATGTTCTACCAGGTTGCAGCCATGTAGCTAGTGGTAAGTAGCTGGGACATTCGGGCACTCCCTAACCTCGTTGGCCTGTGACTATGAGCACATTTTAGACTCTGAGAGAGATCCATCTGTCTTCGCAACTAGCAAAGGCATCCGCCAGAGTTCCACGGTGGTGTATGGTGATATTGAAGAAGCGCAGAGGAGGTAGGGAAGCTTCCGAGAGACAGTTAATTTCGGTGACCGGGAAGAGAGGCCTGCGGCGCGCGGCCTGTCCTTGTCCTTGTCCAGGGCAAAAATCGTTGCCCAATGTAATATGATAGTGCAAAGAGTTTCATATGCATGAGTATGAATGCTAGCACAAGTTACGGAATATGTTTGGAGATGGAAGTAGGAGGGTAATGCATTATAAGTTGTTAGGCGTCAAGGACGGGAAATCACAGCAACCAAACTCAATTCTTGCTCTTGCCATTTCGAGATCTAGTCACCGCTTCCTGCGCATCTCTGTCCCAAACTACGTCCATCGTCTTTATGTCTTGCTTGGTGAGTCTTGTACTCCACAGTTCTCGTCGCGACCATCACTGAAAGCATTGCCAGCCGCCGAGCAAGCCCTATCACTCAAGGTTCGGGGAGCATCTCGCTGTGCCACGCACGTCCTAACACTGCATTCTTACAGACTCCGAGGTGCATTCGAATCCACTTCTGCACCTGAGCCGGCTGGACCATGGACCTCTCGTCTGCTGCCGAGCAGCGAGCGACCGCTGTTGCAAAGCTCAAGCGAGCCGCGTCCCTCCCGCGGATGAAGGATGGCCGTCGGCCCCCCATGCACGTCGAAGCCGTTAGCGAGGGAGAGCGCTCGCAGGGGGAGGATAGGCATGCGGGCAGTCGGTCGGATGGGAGCAGGGATGAGCTGGACGTGCGGGAGGAGGAGAGGGTCGGGGTTCCCGCAGACGAAACACTGGGTCGGACGAACGGCGAGCCGGCTACAACAACAGAGGCGGAGCTTGTCGGGGAGGTGATGGAGGCGGAGCTGCTGCGGACCGATGATGCGGACGGGGAGGACGGTGATGGCGCGACGACTGGGGCTGCGAACGTGGAAGGGTCGGTCAAGACGACCCGGAAACGTCGCTCGAGGTCAAGGACGAGGTCAAGGGGGTCCAAGGACATGAAGGGCAAAACTCTCGCGAAGCAATCTCAATCTGCTGCAAGTCACACCAACGAGTCTTCTGCGGACGAGTACCCCTCTGGCCCCGGCGACGACCCACCTCCATCTCCTCCCCTCATCTCACCTATACCTTCTCACCTCGCAGCGTTCCAAGCATCGCAATTTCTACGGTCGCCCATCACGCCTGTTGCACCTCTCTTTTACCCAGGAACGACACCTTCTACACCTCTTCCGTCTCTGGATGACATCCAGAAAGGCGTTGGGGCAGGGTTGTTCCGGTCGAACAGTGCCGGTGCTGCTCGGGCGATGGCAATGTCGAAACTGACTGGAGGGACGGAGCCCATCGACCTCACATTTCTTTCGCCGCAACAATCATCGCCAACGGCTCATGGTAAGCTTACAAGAAATAACACTGTCGCAGGCGGGGAGCGGATGGTTGCGCGGCAAAGGTTGCTGCATCGGCTGGGGAACCGCGTCAACAACCAGACGGACGCGGAGACGAGCGGCGGGGAGGAAGCGCCGCCTCCGCCGCTGACGAGTGCCAAAAAGCGGCGGCGACGGTCACATCGGAGAAGCTCTTCACGTGCATCCACCGTAGTCGACGATCGCGATGATCGTGAGCCTCCGTCGACTTCTCCGAACACTCCTCTTGTACCTCCATCGCCCCTTCCGCCATTCCTGCGGAGTACGCCGGAAACTCCGCCTCGCCCGCCATCCTCTAATAGTCGAGTAGCCAACGGTGATGGAGGTCGCGCGTCACCCCGTATGCTGCCCAACGGTAATACGCACTACAATTATGAGACGCCCCTCGGTCACCGGGGTGTAGTCATCGAGGACGAGGACGACCCGGTCGATGGCCTATTTTCCGTCCGTCCTCCCAACCTCCCCAGCACCCCAGCGCGTATGCACCGTACTTTGGTAGGCCCGCGCCCGCCACACACTTCCGATGCGCCGTCTAATGCGTCGACCGATTCTGCGCCTGCTGGGGCAGTAGTGGTGCCGATGTTCATGTCAAACAACCCGAGCTCCCGACATGACGTGTTCCCGGCAAGTCCTTTTCAAACGCCTCTCAAAGAGCCCGCCTTCCCAGACGAGGAGGAGGTTCCATACCAGGAGCCGCGCAGTAGGAGCCGGTTGGCTGTCACACCCGCTTTCGAGCGTGATAGCGAGATCAGTTGGGTTGCTGATCCAGGTGAGCTACTCCAGCTGCTAATCATGGGGTTCCATTGACTCAGTCCGCATTCGCAGTTCTGGAGCGTCCTCTTGTCGACGATGAGGACGAGGAAGAGGATGAGGAGGATGAGGAGCCGGTCGAGCCTGGCCCAGAAGAAGAGCCATACCCGGACGCGGTTGGGCAGAGGTCTTCTCAAGAGTTCTCTCCTGATTCCGAACGTCCTTCTGCGCCAAATCCACTAATAGTGGACGTCGAGACGTCTCCTGAAACGACGCCAGCTCACGTACCTCCTTCTCCAGCTTCCTTCACCGTGCTATCTATGGCAGTTGAGCGGCAACAAACGGATGCTCCTCCTTCCCCTCCGACATATCCCATGCGACTCTCGGTGGCTCGCTCGCCTTCTGCAGCAGCTGAATATCCTGACTGGGACGAAGCTCGTGCAGAGTCTACTCCGAAACGCCCCGGAGAGAGCGTTAGCACCTGGGAGAAGATGAAAGGCGCGTTCACGCGCACCGGCTCCAGTAGCGGCCGCCGATCTCGTACAAATAGCCTCAGTGCGCGCGAAAGGAGGTACAATACCGACTCGAGTGTTAGCAGGGAGAGTGGCGCAAGTCTCAAACTGGATAAGGCCGACTCGTCAGGACCAGGCGTGTTCGCAATGCAGCAGGCCCAGCCGCCTGTGATGCAGTCAACATCTGCTTCTGAGTCCATCTTGTCGCTTCCGCCGCAGTCCGCCCCTCCTGGTGGAGTTTCTCCAGTACCGCCGGCATCCTCTGCTGATCTCCTCAAATATGCAGACTCAAAGTTGTTCCCCTTCCCAGCGCTCAAACAACTGGAGGAGCAACGGCGCGCCCGAGGAATCACACCGTCATCGTCTTCTCCCGACGTGGCCTCGCCTACGAATGCCTTCCCATTCCCTCTGGAGGCTGTACCAAGCTCGGCAAGTTCGTCAGGCGCTACGACGAAAGTCGCGGAGAATGGACGGGAACGCAAGTTGTCTCACCAGGCTTCCGACAGTCGTTTATGGTCCAAGTTCTCACAGCCCCTTTCCTCCGCTCCGTCGTCATCTTCACACCCGGACTACTTGAACACGGTCACCGCTCCTCTCATCTCTCCCACCACGAGCACGTCCGGGTCGCTTGCCAAATTGCCTACGAACCGTGACGGGGTCCGAAAATGGTTGCACATTTTCAAGTCACAGCCAAATACGCCTACAATACCCAATGGGCCTTTTGTTCCGGACCCGCGACCGCGGTTGGGAACGAAGCCTTCGCATTCTGACCTGCCCATGCAACGGAAGGAAAGCGAGCTGTCTGCTCAGAGCTGGGATAGCGATAAGTCCCGGACGCCCACGAATGTCACGAGCACCCAACGGCTCGGAACGCCCAAAGAACCTCAACACCGCGTCCTGGATGCTTCTCCAGATATGCACCCTCACGGAGACACGGACATGAACGTGTTGGGAGGTGGAGCTGCGTCGACTGCATATATCCTGTCTGACTATTCTTCCCTCGGATTCTCATCCCCACCTGACCCTCCTTCGTCCACGACGCCTGACCCCCAATCTTCTCTGGATGACTTTCCCACGCGATCCACATCTGAATCGTTTTCGTCCACAATGTCGTCTTCGCACCACTCTCCTGATCCTGCACCCAGTGAACCGTCGGCGGGCGCGATCATCATGGAACGACTCGACGAAGTCTTGGGACGTGGCTCGAAGAGCTCGCTCTGGCCGTCAGCCATTGATGATCCGCCGAGGAAGCTTATCATGTCTTCTCCTGTCTTGCAGGTCGCGAGCGCGAACACGGTCAAGGATCGCTTCCTTTTCCTGTTCAACGACATCATCATTATCGCAAAGCCCATCCTGCAAGACGCAGACGCGCTTCTGGACGCGACAAAGCCCAGTCCACTCGACAGGAAGTTCATTGTCAAGAGCATCGTCCAGCTCAAGGACCTCCGTTTCAGCGCCGACCGGGATGACACGCGCACGAAGACATCGGCATCTTCCAATCCCATGAGGCATCCCGTCATACGGAACTTCGTCAACCAGTTCGCAAAGGATCCTGACACCGCGGTGGTGACGCTGCTTGGAAAGGCGACCATTAGAGATGATGTCGCGCTTGGCCAGCTGCTGTTCCGCGCCGTCGACGTGGACAGAGTGCGTCTTGGGGACTACCTTTCACGGCGATCGTCGAAGGTCGCGCTTAGGACCTTTGTTGACAGTTTCGGGCTTACCGGGCTTCGCATAGACAAGGCGCTCCGTGTGTTCTTACAGGCCATCCACATCCCGTCGCGTGCGACTGCCGGCCACTCTAGTGCTTTGGAGTACCTCCTGGACTCGTTCGCGAGTCGATGGTATGAGGCCAATGCTACGATGGTCGCATACGACAAGGACGTGGCCATCAAGCTTACCCGCGCGATCGTCCAGCTCAACGAGGTCTTGCACGGCGGGATCGCTTCGGAGCCTGGAATCACTGGGTATCCTAAGCGAAATGTCCTCTCGCGCGACTTCGCTGAAGCGTTCAGGCGGTCAGACCCTCGAGGGACTGTCCCTGAGGAACTGCTGGACAAGGTCTACACTTCTATCCGGCACGAGAAGCTCTACCAGGCTCGTTCATCGTCTAGCCAGGGTGACATCATCATCAACGTCAAGCGACCTTTACCCCCCCGTCTTACTTACCGCGTCCAGTCCGATCCCGTCATCCTGCGCATATCACAGCCTGATCCCCAGCTAACCATCCGGCTGTTTGGTCAGGACCTCGTTTTCGACCCCCCACTTCTCACCTTCGCGAAGTCGTCCGAAGTGTCCTTCCGCGTCACTGGTACTGCGTTAGGGAACAAGGCGATCATCATGTGGCGATCAGGCCCGAACGCTTTGGCGTATTCGGGGTTGCCGCTGAGCAGCCCTGTCGTCGTCGAGCGTTCGTTCATGCGCAACACGTTCCAGGTGGCGTTCCGGAACCACACGGGCCTCAAGCGGAGGTACATGTTCAGTGTGGACGACCACCTCATTCGCCATCAATGGACGGTCTCGTTGAAGCGTCAGATCGACATCGCTTCTGCGGTGCAAGCTGCTGGACCGTCGACGAGTCAGGCAGCTGAAGCGCTTGCGTTCAAGGTATTGCAAGACACCCTGACAAGCCCAGAGGAGGGCTATGACTCCTTTGCTGCACCGTTGTCGCCCGTCGATCAAGCTTATGCGCGCTTGACTGGGAATCGCAGTCGAAGTGGCAGCGTCACGAACGCTCTCGCTCGGTCTGGGTCGCGCCGCATGGGGGTACCTGCGGCGCATGTGCGTTCTAAGTCTCGTAGCCAGCTGTACCGTCAAAACGGTGCTGGGAAGCTTGAGCTGGAACTCGACGACGAGGACGATCGAGGTCTGGAGAGCTCGACGTCACAGAGACCGGATGGGCGGTTATGGAGCGGGCACGAGTTGGAGGTGTTCTGTCGGCAGAACAGCTCAATACCGTCTGTATTGGCGTATCTCCAGGTCGGGCTTGGGCCTCAGAACGGCCATGCGAATGGCAATGGGACCGCTTCATGATGCGGTGGTCACATCTGGTTATCGGTCTCGTGAGTTCTCCTGCTTGTTTTGATGCGTCGGAAACAGTCGTACTGATGATCGTGAATTTATCCGTATAGACTCTGAAATTTGCTGTGGATGCATGTTTTGCTTTGTGTACTATCGTGGTCAACCGACTCTGTTCATCAACGTCATCAATACCAACTGTTAGTAAGGACCCTCACTATCATTCCATCCTCTGCATCGTCGACTTCACCGCCCCGCCCCACTCCCTCACTTAATCTCTCCCTAATGTTATGTCTGCATCGCTCTATCTCAGGTCCGCCTATCACTGTTTTTATTATCGCTAATACACTCGTTACAAACATATTACGCTGTTACCTACCTGTACACGTCTCTCAGCTGCTCAATTAGATAGTATGGATTACACTTCATGACATGATGACACCTGTAACAAGCTAGTGCGGAGTTGGGACCTCGCGCTGAGTACGTAATGACGATGACGGCAATATTGCTCGGTGTCATTGAGCGCTGAGCGCCCGGTGCCGACTCTCTCAGCCAACCGCATCAATCTCCCACAACGTCCAGTCCAGATGAGCCATGAATGTTCAATGCATGACCATCCAGTCAACTTGTCTCTTTCAACGCCCATCGAGACCGACGCTGCATACAGCTGCAGACTCTTGTAGTCTCCCAACAACACATATATCTCAACAAAACCGCCTTTTCTCGTCGTGTAGACGTGCACGCCAAGATCTTATCATGGTCAACGGTCGCACGGTGACCGTGGCAAGTCGACACGGGCGTACCTGACCAGAAGTCTAAACAGCCCTGAAAAGGAACGCGCAGTACTTCCCCGCCGGTCGCGGGTCCGATCATAGGCATATGTACAACACCCACATGTCTCCGACCAGACTATTAAGACTGTATAGTCCGAGTTCTGTTCTAACCCGTACATCGCCGACCGCTCTCTCAGCACTCTCAGCCATCGCCGATACTTACAAAACGACACCCACGGCCCGTCCAAGTATCGTCTTTCCCTGTTGCACCCTCTCTTCACCCACATTCCTTCAAGACTCGGAACTACCCACTGAGTGGAAATGGCTGGAGATGGGCTCTCGCGCGGTGTGTCGTTTTGGGGGATGGTAGGAGCGGTCATGATCGCGCTGAAGCTGAAGGATCGCTACGATGATTGTAAGTCTATGTTGTCGTCTTTCCGTCGCGGTGGGTTGACTGGTATCGGGTCTCGTGCGCAGACAACACTCTCCCGGGAGATGAGGAGGGCCTTAGCCATGGACCCGTCGCGTTGCGCACCGCAAACATGGATGAGGACGCGCTCGACGGGGCGTCGCTTCTGGACACCCAGCTCCCTACCCGTCCCAAGCGCCAGCGGAGGGCGGACTGCTGCGTCTGCTGCGGACTACGGTATGTCGGCCATTGTAACATCTATCATTCCTTTCTGCGTCAATCTCATCGTCGTCGTCGCAACCCAGCTGCGGGCTCTTCTGGAAGGCGTTTGGAATCGTATGCTTGATAGTCGTTGTATGGCAGGCGGTGAAGTTGGCTGTATGGGCGGCTAAGGTACGTTTGTCTCTCATAGCAGACGTACCAATGTTTCTAACGTCATCATACATACGCATACATAGCCCAAGCCAACTGGCCTTGAAGGCATGCCTGAATTCAGCACTTCCCTTGGTTGCGCCAAGGCCGCGCATGTATACCAGGGTGGTAAACAGGACATCTTCATCCCTGTCGGGCAGAACCAAGGGCGGGGCGATCACTCGCTTGACTTCCGTGGAAGTGCGGTCGGAACGGTTGTACTGGTACAGGGCGAGGCCGACCTCAAGGACATTAAGTACGAGCTCATCCTTCGCTCGGACTCCGAGGCGCTCCTCGGGAAGGCCATCCTTGACTATCCCACGAAAGAAGAGATTGAAGATGGCATGAAGAGCAGCCGTTTCCAGCTTGCCACCCCGAGCAAGGTCGAGGCGGGTGATTCGTGCATGCGCTTTGACGTAACAATCTATCTTCCACCCACTGTCCGCACCCTTCACGTCCAATCCCATGTCGAGACACAAATCAAGTTCGACCCCGACTCGAATTTCAACTTTGACTCGCTCACCGTGACGGAGTACAGCTTGGACGAGAAGAACTTGCTTCTCATGAATGAGGGCGTTCATGCTAAACACTCGAAGCTGCAGCTCATCCGTGGTTGGCTCGTCGGCGACGTGACGCTCGTGGACGAGATGGAACTCATCACGCAGCGCGGCGACGGCAAGATGAACGTGCACGTCCACCCTGCGCCTTCGAGCGCGGAGCCTCCAGCTGCCGCCAAGCTCCTCACATCTTCGGGCGCTGGACGCACGGACGTCTTCTTCGTGAACCACCCCGGCTCCCCACACCGGCCCATCGACGTCACGCACCATGTGTCGATGAGGGGCGAACTGTATCTGACGTACACGAGCGCGTCGTTCAACGGCACGGTGGATCTGTCGGCGAAGTCGTTCTCGGCATCGGGCCTCGAGAACGCGTTCGGGCGCGATGGCGACCTGCCCTATGTCGGCAGCCGGGAGGGCGGTGATAAGATGTCCGTCCGGACGCAAGGCTGGGCGGGCCTCTACTTCTGAGCTCGGGGCTATAGAGTATGTGTGTGGCTCATTTAGGTCATCTACGTTCTCTCTTGCAATCTTGTTCGAACTTGGGATTTGGGGTCATGGCTGATCTGCCTCGATATTTACTTTTACAGTTCTTGTTCTGCACATCTATCTACTATGCTCCATGTATCATATTTTATCATACAGTAAAGTTCAAATCGCCGTCGAACGTCTTGGCCTTGGCCTATTGTCTTCGGTGGACGCATAACTAGACGAATCCGTACCGGGAAGGGTCATGGTCACGGTGCCAATACACATCGAGTGCCCGCGCGACTTTGAACTAGCTCCAGTCGGACATATTCGACTAGAACTACACCGTAAGTCTCTCATACAGTACCCCTGACAGCAGCAGCAGGTCTCTCGATGTTCTTGCAGGGAACTTCAGCAAACATTTTGCAGAGTGATCGTAACAAAGCAACATCACGAACTTGAATTTGAGAGCCTTCAACTTGTTCCACAACAGTTGTCATATCTACGGGTCAAGCCCCACTGTATGTCTCTTCTCTACTTCAGGTCTCTATTCTGTAGCTCGAAATGATACTATACAGGGTAGTTCTACGCACTTGTGTGCAGTTTTAGGTTGGTCGTGATCCGCCTGAGGCGTAGTAGGATTACCCCGGTTGACACGAATCGCCGAATACTTCAGCTAGGGAATCCATCTCTAACTGTCTTAATTCTCGGACGGGTGCACACCAAGAAGACGAGGCCCATCACACACATTACGGCGTCGATAAACAGATTACCCAATGAGATGTTGGCCTACTACATCTTCGCGCTTTGCACTGTCGGCAAGTTACGTTGCGGTGTCTCCGATCGCGGATGGATACACCTCACTCTAGTTTGTAGCTATTGGCGTGATGTCGCACACGCCACGCCGACCCTCTGGTCTAATATCAACGTCGGACGGAATGCGGAATGGTTGCAGCTCTGCCTTACCCGCTCAGCCTCGACAGCCCTCGACATCATGTTCACTCGCGGAAAGTTCCCGTCCCCAAAGCCGGGATCTTGCTCCCTCATGCTCGTCGTATCAGGACCCTCCGGTTCGATATCATGAAGGAAGAATGGCGGGCGGTCGTTTGCAGATTGCTCCGCGAACCCATGCCTGCCTTAGAAGAACTCCGCTATCCCCGGAATGTGCAAGCAATCCTCGGAACTTATGGACGATCGTAGACATATCGGAAGCTTGATCAGTTCCCTGCGCCTTCAAAACTGCGCATGCGACGTGACCTACGATCTGATGCCCTGTCAGGGAACGAACACGGAGGAGCTATTTCCTCGGTCAGCTTGCCTCCAATACTGAGCCCTCTGCCTATACCTTTCCACGTGTCTCCCATCTGACGCTCGGTAACCACTTTCCAATCGAATCAAATATGTTCAATGGCCACCTAAGACCTTGTTCTCCCCTCTCTCACACATCTCAAAGTGCACGGTTACTTCGATGACATCGAGGAGCACGAGCTCACGGAGACACTCCCAGAGCTCCTGCCGACAGACCCGGGAGCGTGCATCCATCTTTTGGGCAAGATGACGAGTGTGACATTGCGGGTATACCAGTACAACTACAAAATGACTGGGTTCCTCGACGACGGCATAGCCTCAGACTCGATCGTGACTTGGCGAGAGTCCTTTCCCATTGAATTCTATCCCCGGGCCACCTTGTTTCGTCCATTTCTGACGCTTAAAACGCTCGAAGATGACGGGTGGGGTTAGACCACGGGACTCTGGCAAGGACTGGATTGCTTCTCGCGCTCCTGAGGTCAATCCTGACGTCCCTGACTTCGTTGGCCCTAGGTCTATCGTCTGACCTGCACTCCACACTAGTCGACTTCCTTCAAGGCTTGTGTGTGAACGAGCAGTTGTTAGACGGGATTGTGAATGTATGCGCGTTCGGGCGGATCGTAGCACTCGGTTGAGGGGGTTCTTCATGATGTTATAGCATTTTGATCATCGAGACTATGCTGGAATGAAGGAGACGTACGTGCCGCGTCTGCAGGGCTTGGTCGAGGAGGTATCCTACTTCGAGACGATGGCCAGGTCGCCAGCAATCCTGGAGCTGTTGTCCCGAGGTCGCCTCCCGGTGGTCAAAAATGTAGCGTGCGAAGAAGCCGATGTCGGACAGGAGGACGGCCCAGGACATGTCAATGTCGATGACCATGGACCGCTGGGACCGCATCCAGTCACTCACGCGGCCCTTGCCATCACGGTGAGAGGTAAAATGGATTGTATCCTCCTTTCTACGACAAAAAGATAAACATGAGACACTCATTCGATTCGATCTATAAGACACCAACATACCTTGTATGTGTAGTCAAGGCCGCCGCTCCACACATAGTGCTTCAACTTGGTTCACCGGGTCCCGACCTGCTACGCTAGTTCCAAGATACGCATTTTGACAAAGATCTCCTTTGCTTCTCCGAGCGTAACGTTGTCTGTGTTCACTTACACGCCATACCAAGACAGCCATTACGCTCGTGAAGTCGTCCACACTTCCTGGAGAGGCTCATGAGTGGTTGGGAACGCAAGGGTTATGAGCATGCATACCTTGGACCACCTCAACTCCCTTCTACATGGGCACGGGGGCTGTTTGTGTCGCGGATTAAGACGCGGACAACATAGTGAGACGGGCATCCATCCGCGGCAGGCTTTAGCAAGGCGTCGACCACCGCTCCTCCCCAGTGTGCTGCACTAGTTCGCCCAATCACAAGGATGATCTTTGACGGCATGGCTATGAATGCCACGACTGTTGACTGCGGGTTAGTTGTATACTTGCTGGGAGTCTGTGACCGTGACTCTATGTAAAGGACGTCCGATCCCTTGCAGTGTTGGGGCGACGATGAAGCCTATGACCAAGACACGCCTCGTGCTCACCTCGGGCTGCTTAAAGCACTGCCCGGAAAGAGTTTGAACTCGAGTAATTGGAGAGCCTTGCACAGGAATCTACGAGCCACAATACGCATAACGGGCGTTCCAGATTCCAAAGCATAAAAACGGAGTTACTGCGCTCCGATGTGGCCAGACTCACCACATGTGGAGGGAGCCTCATGCTACCGCGGGCGGTCCGTAGTAACGGTTACTACATAAGCAACGCTCGGTGCGCTCTGTTTCATCCTGATATCATTGATGGGCGTTTTGTGGCTTTCTTGAGCCTGATTCATTAATTCGAGTCCAATCACTACTCGCGGCATATGTCACTACTTACTTAGACTAATTGCGACCCTTTCTTCGTGCCAGAAGGGCGCCCTACCTTTGACGTCACTAGTACTGCCGGGCCGGCTCTGTGGAGTTGATTGAGCGCCGACACATCTCATCCGTCCTCTTGCCAGTTTCAAACTTGCGCAACAACTACACCATCACGTCTTCCGCGCGACTACAAGCAAGTGATGGACTTATCAATTGCTCTAGCTATGCTTTTGAGCGACTCCTCACCGCGTCAGGGAACTCTTGGTGCTTATGAAATTTGCATCGAGCCCATCGAAGGTCGTAGCTAATTCTTCGACAAGAATCGGTTAACGCAAGGTACGTCCGTAATTCGTCATTAATATTAGGTGATATTTAACACACCAGTCCAACAGCAGGCTTGGCGATGTCCTATCAAGATTGATCATGCCCATATATGTGGGTCACTATCTGAGATTACGACACTCTGAAGCACTAGAATCCCGAATAATAGCAGGCAAACCACCATGTGAAGCCTGCGACAGTTACAGGTGACCGGTTAATATCCGGAACTTCCGTAACCTTCAACGCTGAGTCGGACATCGAGACTTGGTCCGACGGACCTCGGATGTCGAAGGCGCGGTGGATTTTAGTAAGCACTATACGATGAGTTGCTAGGTTGCTCAAGTCGCTAATCACCTTTGTCTGACATCAACATTCTGCGCAGGTATGACGAGTATAGTTTCCGTGGTTCACTGTCATGCATTCAGATACAAACGAGGTCAAGGCGGACGCACACACTGGCAGAGAAACGAACGTCGGAACATCGATTCAAGGGCGCGTATGCAAGATATCGGGTCTTGGCCACGCCACTCCACGTCAACTTTGTAGTCTGGCCTACCGAAATCCAGATCTCACGACCTTCTGAACCCGCTTTCGCCGCGATCAGACCCTGTCGACAATTTTGTAAATGCAACTATTTCTCTCAAGCCATGCGTCGGAGGTACCACATCCCGCCCGATCCCGAGACAGTTCTTCAGCGCTGAGAGAATCAGAGTACCAATGACTGGAGAAATTGTGGGGACCACATTCCAAGTCTGTCGATGTGGTTCCACGTATCTACAGGTGCGTTCTTTAGTTCGGCCTTCGGGAGATAGATCGTCCTTCCGGAGTGCAAGCACGAATGAGTAGCTAAATTCACTGGGGCACGTATAACTGCCGAGAAGGCTCACGGCCAGACCGCGCGAAGTCACATTTACCACCGAGCGAGAAAAATTTCCCCGCTCGTGTCACTGTGAGCGCCCGTAAATCTTTACCACACTCTTGTACCCGCGAGCACTCATCGACATGGCTTCTCATTTACTACAAGGAGTGACCTTCTATCCCGTGCTGCAAGAACTGATGCATAGCCGGTCGTCAACAGTAGCTAATTCAGATGCCTATAAAGGTGCCTGTAACGTGAATGTCAGGGTGCGATTCCTCAATGTCCACTTCCTCGCATACGTTAGATCTCATCATGCTTACCCCTGTTGCTGGGCTTGCCGGAATCATTCTTCTTGTCTGGCTCTATCATGCCCTCCGCCGTACACGTAGCCTGATCCGCCATATTCGGGGTCCTCCTTCACCATCGTTCCTGGTTGGTGAGTACTCATCTCGTAGCAGCATGATGCCACGACTCTGATTGGCAAGGGGCAGGGCATGAACGCGCATTTATCCTTCAAAACGAAGTAGGCGACCTCGAATTCGATTATCTCCGCAAATACGGACCTACTTGGAGGATCGCTAGTTCCTTTGGAGTACGTGAACATTCTTTGAACATTTCCAATACACACTTATCCAGTTTTGCAGTGCGACGCACTGATGACGGCGGATCCAAAGGTACACCATAGCTACTGGAGCACTGGCAGCTCGTGTTGGATCTCACATTTGTATCGCTGTAGGCGCTGCAACACATCTACCAGAAGTCAGGATACGACTATCAGAAAAGGATGTCACAAAATTACGTCGGAGAGTTGATGTCTGGTCCGGGTATCGTAACTACCACTAGGGGTATGCTTAGTACTTTCCTCAACAGGCGCGCACGGCATTCATAGTATGACCCAATGACAGAGGCGGACCACCAACGCCACCGCAAGATCATGAACCCCGCGTTTGGCATGGCCCAACTCCGATCCTTCCTACCGCTTATACAGCGCTACTCCAGCAGAGTGAGTTGAGTGCAGTTAGTCGCCCGGCATAATCCCAGCTCATCGCTTCCCTGGCGTAGTTGTCCGATATCTGGAAGAGTAAACTGACGAGTAGCAACGACGGAGAAGCGACGATTCAAGTCAATGTATGGCTATCTCGCGCCGCACTAGACATCATTGGCGAAGGTCAGTGTGCTGGTCATCCTCTGACGTCTCTCATGAATGTATCTCCTGAGTGTTCTGCGCTGGTAGCGGCATTCAACTACCATTATGGCGCCCTCGACGAAGGCGGCCAATCAAGCCCACTAAGCGAGGAGTATGAGAATATCTTGTACGTATGCATATGTTCACATTGCCTACGAGTGGGACAATGATAAGCGGCCTAACAGCAAGGACGTCGGGTACAAGACCCCTTTCATATTCGACCTCTTCCGCGCTACTTGGGACTACCTTCCTCGCTTCGTGCTGGACTCGATTCGTTTCCTTCCATTCCAGCCTTTCACCCGAATCCGCCATCTCCGTAACCTCTATTCTGAGTATGGAATGCAGATATTACATGAGCAACGTCGGGAATTTGACGTCGGGAAGCCGACCGATAGCAAAGACATAATGAGCCTTCTCAGTACGCGTCTTCTCTCCACAACAATCGCGCGCAGGTCCAGTGCTGATGGCCTGCGATATACCCGTTCAGTCAAGGCGAACTGCTCCAGCGACCCGAGCACGCGTCTGTCTGATGCAGAGCTGATGGCCGAGATGTACACCCTGACGGTGGCAGGGCACGAGACCAGTGCAACAACGCTCACGTGGCTGACGTACGAGCTTGCGCGGCACCCTGAGTACCAGGACCGCATGCGCGAGGAGGTCTTGGCCCTTCGCCAACAGGTCGAGGCGCGTGCGGACAGCGAGCTTACCATGGAGGACCTGGACTCCGAGCTTCTCCTCACTACGAATGCTATCAAGGTATGCGAACAATCACGTATACGTATACCGATCCTGTACTATCCTCCCAGTACTCATCTAGAGTCCCTAACGCTACAGGAGACACTCCGCATGCACAACATTGTCCCAGGCCTGCCCCGTGTTGCAAGCAAAGACGACGTCCTTCCCTTGATGTACCCCATCGTCTCCACAACGGGTGAAATGATCAGCGAGATCCCCATCCGGGCGGGACAAGTCATTCACACCTCGTATGCTGCCTATCACCGGTACGTCGCGCTCTCCGAAATCTGGCAGCTTGCTCGCAACAGCTGACGGACTCTCGTGACCCTTAGACTGAAAGACGTCTGGGGAGAGGATGCGGATGAATGGAATCCAGACCGGTGGTTACGCCCCGAGACGGGGAAGCAGACGAATGTCGGCGTCTTCGCCAACTTGTAAGCCTTCCAAGATCCGACCGTGCTGTCAACTGCTGAATGACCATCTGTCTCTACAGGATGACATTTTGTAAGTCGCCTTCACTTCTGATCAGACTCATCCCGGGAATTACGTATCCTTCTTCTAGCTGCTGGCCCACAAGGGTGCATCGGATGGCGGTTCTCGTGAGTGCCTTTCTCCATTCAGACCATTGAAGATCACACTTACTTAATGCCTCCGCATATAGCATCATCGAGATGCAGACGATTATCTCAGAGTTGGTTGCCAACTTCCGAATATCTCTCCCAGCGCAGCAAATCGTTATCAAACGGGCACCAACTGGCGTCATCATGTCTCCGATGATCGTAGGACAAGAGGATAGTATCGCTATGCCCCTCCGCATTTCGTTGCTTCAACAGTAAATATTCCACAGCTGTGCTATAAGTTTACAATTCCTGGAGCATGCCTCGTTCTTGCGGCTTCGCGTGTGACTTCACGTGTGACTCCGCGGCCGCCGGTCGACTATTCATTATGACACTCTTCCATTGTCTTCTATGACACTGCAAATGGATGCAACGGGCCTGAGAGCCAGCATGAACGGAAATGACATTCTAACCACATTGCTATCAGGAAGGAAATATCCACGACGCAGAAGACGCCTTGATATTAACAGGGTTCCCTCGCGGCGCGATGCCGAGACCGAAACAGACGACCCTAGGTGTTGATGTCTTGCTTGAGAACGTAGCGGTATCGAACCTTATTGTCCTTGAGGTTCTGCAGCGCTTTTCCGACTTCACACATCGGCATCTCTTCGATCCATGGCTTAATACCCTTCGTCCGCGCGAGCTCGAGCATCCCGAGAGCTTCTTCCTTGCTTCCAATCTTGCTGCCGCCCATAAGGCATCCGTTAGGCGCGAGGTTGAATGGGTGAATGGGGGGCAGAGGGTCGTCCATGTCAGGCATGCCCACAGTGACGAAGCGGCCATGGATGTAGAGCATGGACAGGAAGTCGCCCAAAGGCACCTTGTCTCCGAAGACATCGCGCGTGGACAGCAGTATGTCGAGCGTCTGAGCGTAATCCTTCCAGAACTCCTGTGAGTGTACGAACGTCGTTATCAGCGATTCCAATTCCATCAAGTTGTTATCGCACCTTTTTCTCGGTGTTCACGACGTGGTCGGCACCCATCTGCTTGATGTCATCCATCTTGCTCTCGTCGTGCGTGAAGGCGTAGACCTCCGCGCCCATAGCCTTCGCCCAGAGGATAGCGTAGTGACCGAGACCGCCGATGCCCATGATACCGACCTTCTTGCCAGGGCCGCAACCGTGGGTCTTGAGCGGAGAGTACACAGTGAGACCAGCACACATCATCGAGGCAGCGTGGCGCGACTCAATCTCCTTGGGTATCGGGAAGACGAACCGTTGATGAGCACGGATGGCAGTCGAGTAGCCGCCCTGAGCGACGACACCGTCCGGATACTCGGAATTCTATGCGCATATAGTTAGTTATTGACAGATCACGGACGACGCAAATGATATTTACATATGTTTCAATGGAGTTTGGGCAATAATTCTCGTACCCATCCTTGCACGCACGACAAGAGAGGCAGCTACCTCTTTGCGCGCCAACTCCAGCGATGTCACCAGGCTTGAATTCAGTGACCTTGTCTCCAACACGGGTCACTTTGCCCAAAATTTCGTGGCCGGCGACGAGGGGTAGCTTTGACTCACCCCAGCCCTGTGTGAGCGTATGGACGTCCGAACCGCAGACCCCACAGTGAGTGATAGCAATTTCGACGTCTTCGTCCTGGAAGGTCTTTGGCTTGAACTCCGTGACTTTCAGCTGGTTCCACTTGGAGGAATCTGTGCGACGTAGTTAGATACGTTATGACAATACGAAATACGAGAGTTCACACCGGTGAGGGCATAGCCCTTGTGCTCCACTTCCCTCGAGGACATTGCAGGAGGAAAGACGGCGGAGAATCGGGTTGGAGACCGAGAAAGGACGTCGTAGGCGGAAGGGCGCGACACATTTCGGGCCCTTGAAGCCTAGGGTTTATATATTGGAGATGGTTCTGGTGTGACGAGAATGAGAGGATGGGGATGACGTCGTGCAAGATACCCCATCCACAAGGACCCTTTCCAGAGAAAGCAGGAGAGTTGCTGGATACGGAAACTTGAGCAACGATCTCAAACGCATCGACATGGGGCCGGTCGTCTCTTAGCAGGCAGACATCTCAGGCTGGTCATCTGCCCCATGAGCTGAATCTATACTGAATATACTCAGACGGCCCGCCAATGACTCACATTTGTGTATTTGTGTAAGATATGTCGAGAGGTCTGTGGCAGCTGTGTCAGAGCTCATGCACATGATACCCCGTACACAAGAGCCAGTGGGCAAACTAGATGGTATATAGTACGCGGCAACGCGCGAGTGCTTCGAGGATCAGGCTTCGGAGAGAAGGATTGGGGCATGACGATTTGAGAGAGAGTCTGAGAGACCAATGTCAGGCGGCGGGCGCTTCTCACCTGCCGCCCGCCGCCATTCCAAAATAGGCAGTGATGAGCCCGGTGTCCCCGCATCTACCAACTTGAACGAGTTCATGCTCATCCACGACCTCGCAGCAACGTTAACCACCCACGCGTTGTCTGACTCTATCCTCCTCCGGCCAATCCCCTCGGCCAAGGCCGGTCATCAGTTACCAGTATGCGCCTTGCAATGTGAGGTCAACACTCTCAATCTCCGCAACCTCTAGGTGCTCTCAGAAGGCATATGGAATCTGCCTAGGCCTCAAGACTATCGACAGGTTGATGAGAGGTCCAAGTTGACGTTGTTCTTCCATCTGCTTCCTCGGAAGGCCAAATAGAGCTCTGGTCACGTCGGTTACCGCTCATTTTTTCTGATTGACCCGACAAACAGGTACAGATTGCACTCCGCTCACTAGTGCCAATTCAATCCTCGTCCGTGTCGCTATTGGCCAGTAACCAATCAGTCCGAACCCGTTTCCGATGGTACGTCTATCTCATGGCAACACGATTGCTTTACCACTATGACCTCTATGCAACAATCGTGGGCTAGGGGTCATGGAATGATTAGAGAAATCCTAGTACCAGTAGCCACCAACCTGGATCCATTGGACGAATGTTCTGATGAAACTTTCCCGGGCTTCCTCTGTGCGCAACCTTCGAAACCGTCGTCAGAAAGTGATGTTGCACGATCGGAGGTGTACAAGAAACTGGAGCAGACGCCGACGATTTGAACTTGGACGGCAGGCTCTGGAAGAGCATCGCGTCGGCGTGGGGGGGATAGCAAAAGTAGAGGGCGGATGGGGTGAGGAAAGAGTCAAAAGATAGCAGGGTCCAGCTTGTGCATTCTACTGACACGTTCTTCAAGGGATGTCCATGACCACCCAGCACTGAGTACTGAGTCCCGAGCTCGGTATCAAGCATGGTACTAGTATATATTGATAGATGACTCTGGATCGCCGAATGTGGGCAGTGTTGCTAGCCCGCACAAATACTGCATCAAGACACACGATACTCTCCTTGTGTCGGATACGTGTTGTGAGTGGTTCACTGTGCTGGTGTCTACACAACTAACCGTGGATACTGTATTCACGGTACTGACCGGTACAGTTCACTGGCCTCCTGATTGTGTCTAGTGCAGGACGACGCATCTACATCTGGGCCGCTGCTATGAATCGGGCGCAAGAAATCTGAACACGCAGAGAAGCTGTACCTGGTCTAGGTACCGAAGCACGATGATTCGAGCACCAATAGGCGCGCGCGCTCTTCCACGGGACCAACATCGTTTTCTGTGACAGAGGAGATATCTGAGATGCATAATCGGCTGCATCCGCCGGGCTGTTTGATCTAACCATACTTGCTGGAATATATAATCTCATCTACTCGCGCTAACTGTTTCGTTTTGGCGTCCCTCGACGCACTCTGGAGTCTCTGTCTCAGCTGCTTCTCCTGCACCAAGATACCCTGTCGCCGCTGCACTCTTCGTCCTCACGCCCCGGTGACCGCCACCGTCATTTTTTGAATACGCAAACGCCTGGGCAGGATGGTACGTGGTACTTGCATACTGCGCAGGTTCTCGCTCGAGCCCTCATCTACGCCCGTGCTCTATTGTTAACTAGACAGCTGCACCAAGTACACCAAATTTCCTCCCCATCGAGTTCGTGATCATCGGAGGTTCGCTATGCGGGCTCTCTGCAGCGATCGCGCTCGCCCGCGTCGGCCACAAAGTCACTATCTTTGACGTCACAAACCCATTCGAACCCGTGCGTTCCCTTCCGCTCTCCTTACAAATTCGCGCAAATCCGCGTTCAGACTTTACAAAGTCGACATCGTCTCTGTCTAACACGATCACGCGGCGCCTTCTAGACCCCTTTAGACGCCGGCTGCCGCCTCCCGCCCAACTCGACCAAGATCTACTACAGATGGGGCCTGGAAGAGCGTCTGCGGAAATGCTCTGTGAAGTCAGAAGGAACCATGTTTGCATCGTGTTCGTGTTCCGCAACTGGCCACATTCTATAGTTCAGAGACCATCACGTCCTGACATCATGTGCTTCCTGGGTAGTTGAGTCGGGTTCCGTCGTCGCGTCGCACGAATGGAAGGAAGACGTGATGCAGGAGACGGGCGGCGACTTCCTGCTCATTCACGTATGTCCCGGTCGACTCCTTTGCCATCGCGCCCGTCTAACGAAGCTGTCCTCCTCCACCTGTCGTGCACTCATCAGTACACGGACCTGCGAAGGACACTTGCAGATTCCGCACGCGAACACGGTGCTCAGTTCCGACATGGGCCGGACGCGCAGATCATCAGCATCCAGCCACACCCCGAGCGACCGTCCGTCACGCTCACAACTGGAGAGGTGGTCAGCGCAGACGTCGTAGTTGGCGCAGACGGCTACATCACGCCTGGGTGGTTGACGCGGAGAGAGATCATGGAAGCGATTCATCAAGAGGACATGTTCAAGCCGACGGGTGTAGCAGTCTACAAGTGCGTCTAAGCCTCTCTGCCGTTTGGGCAAGGCGGAGGGAATGACGTCTGTTCCCCGATGTTGCCGCAGCTCACTCATACGCGAAGCGGACTTGGACAATCTCGAGGGTACGGAGCTTCTCGAACAGATCCATCGTTCTGTGCGCATAATTCTTGACTGTACGACCTTGCTCATCAACGCTAATAGAACGTTGTTACTCAGGGAAAGGTGTTCACATGGTTCGGGAGCTCCGACTACGGTGCACAACTATATCCTATCGTGAGTACTACCCATCCATCCTCGTGCGACAGGATAGATAATTGGACATACAGAACGCACCCACCACCGGCGACCCCCTCGTCACCATGTCCGTGTACGTACCGCATGACTTTGAGTCCGACCCCAAGTTGCAAAAGGGCATATATGCGTACAATCCACCTATCGAGACCCTGCACGGTGTGCTCAAGATTGCAGACCCGCGGTGGGTCCTCTGAGCTGAACGGTTGCCAGCCATGCAGCGTTTGACTGATCCCGCATCGGGCGCATGGCATTGGCAGGTTGAAGCAACTCGCACAACAGGCGCGCAGTGTCGCGTGCATACCTATATTCGACCGACCCTCGCTCAAGGAGTGGGTGCATCCCAAAGGAAGAGTCATCTGCATCGGAGATGCCGCACATCCCACATACGTAAGTCCAAGCTTCATACAACGCGCGTACATTCCGCAGCTTCCCCCCTCTCCTCCCGCACAACGTTATATCTACCCTCCGTCAGTCAGTCATTCTCACCGCTCCTTCATCTTAGCGCGGCTCGACATACACATTCGGCCTGGCCACTGGCGACGCAGCGGTCCTCGGCCGACTCTTCAGGCACCTACACCGCAAAGAGCAGATCGACTCCTTCCTCAGCGCAGTGCAGGAGATTCGGCAACCGCGCATCGAGCAGGTCGTCAAGGCGTCGCTCGGTAACGTCTTCGCCGTCTCGCTGCCCCCTGGGGTTGCCCAGGCGCACGACCGCACGTTACGCGAGCGTGCGGAGAAGGGGATCAAGGACCTCGGCAGGAGGCAGTCCCACACGAGCGAGGAGATGGTGCAGGTCATCGAGAACATCTTTGGGTACGATCCGGAAGACGAGGCGGACGACTGGTGGGTTCAGTGGGGACTCATGCAGGAGCGGGCAGCGCATTGGACGATTGTGGACTCGGACCAGCCGCTTGCGCTGGTGGTCGAAGAGGAGGCAAGACAAGAGGGTTAGGGAGTCGCTAAAGCCTGAGGGACAAGGCGTCGTGTAGGTATATGTATATCAATCTGTTGCGTCGTTCTGCTTTTTTGGTGTGCTCGCTTTCCAATCTCGTTTGCTCTAACTTCAAGTTGGGGAAGTACTTGTCATTGGTAGGTAGTGGTATAGGCGCTGATCGAGATACGGGATTTACGAAGGGAAGGATACGAAACTGTACAGCCCTACGGATCGCACGTGGATATCTGAATGGTTGATGTTGTTGGCTTGAAATCATGCGATTCAGTACAACAGTGACACACCGTTATGTGTACTTGTCTACCTCATGCTCACAACGAGTCAATCGTCCCCGGCCAAAATCCCTTCCCCCCCTTGCTCAACTCGTACCATGGTACGTCATGCGCCAAAAGCACCCTCACCCGTGCGTGCGTCTCCATCAGCGTCCGGATCCTCGCGATATGCAGGGCCGCAGCCTCCTTGTCCCGATGTGCGCACCCCCACATATCATGCTTGGGGATCCGCGCCTCTCCGGTGAGCAACCTCCTGTCGTGTGCGCTGTCTCCAGCGAGGTAGATCCACCCTCCATCCGGCGACGTTCGTGCAAGGACATTGATGTGCCCGGCGACGTGCCCAGACCCCGCGTCGACGATATACAGGCTTCCGTCTGCATAGAAGTCGAACGCGTGCGGAAACGGGCCGAGAGGGGGCCAGTCCGACGGATCGAGATAGCGCGTGCGGTCTCGGGGGAACAGAGAGGAGTGGTAGAGCGATTTGGGGTCGTGCGGGTACCCGTTCTCGATCAGGGGCTGTGCACCCGCGCCGACGAGGAAGGTCGAGGTTGGGAAAAGGACGGGGTCGCCGATATGGTCGAAATGGATATGCGAGACGCAGACGTGCTTGATGTCGGTGGGTGCGAGCCCGCCTTGGGCGAGCGAGTCTACCGCGTCTTGCGGCACGGTACAAATGAACGTCATCTGCTTGATGCGCTCGAGGTACTCGGGAGTGAAGCTCTGAAGGTCTTTCCGGATACCCAGGTCGAAGACGAGCATGTCATTGTTCTTGGTATGGCGGAGGAGGAAGGAAAGTGAAGGGAGTTTCTGACGTTCGCCCGCCTTAGCTGTGTCGATGAGGTAGTCGAGGGGAAGGTCGACAAAACCTGCTTCGAGCGCAGAGATCACACAGTATGCTTGATCTGACGAATGTGCAGGAAGGTCAGACATGGTGGCGGTATTGATAAAGGAGTTGGGAGCTTACTGAACAACTATAAGTATCGTCAAAGGTGGGAATCTAGGTAAGGTGGTGTGAACGTATCGACCTCATGCTGTGTAGACTAGCACTCTGCCGACGGTCTGGGGTAAAGCTACACTGTCCTTGTGTTGTTCAAGCTACAACGTACATGGCGCATCATAAATATGAACAATAACTCACGACTCATAACATCAGTCCTCGTTCGTCTTAGTGTTCTCCTTCTCAACTGGAGCCTTCTCGCTCGACCCACCAATCTCCCCAGTTTCCACCAAGTCCTGCCATACCCGATCCGTCCAGTCTACGACTCTGCCCACCTTCTTGAACGTCTCCGCGACCTCGCGCACGAGCACTAAGTCCTCGAACCCCTTGATCGCGGCCGGGTGTCCGCGCTCCCGCTCCCATCCCACGAACACGCTCTTGGGGTTCTCCAGCCCAAGATGGAGCCGTGGGCGTTTTCCGGGCCGATCTCTCCCGGTCTGCAATTGGATGGGTGCAGACGACCTGCTGTCCTTCTCCGCTGCAGTAATAGGAGTTAGGACGAGCCACGCAGCGAGGGATTGTAGAAGACGCTTCTGGAGGAGCAGGAAAACCGGGTCACGGGGCTGCAGAGTACGATCCACAGCCGCGCGCAGACGGGCCTCCTCGTCAGGACCACATGGATGTTCTGCATCTGCGCATGCACGACGCACACGAACGACCTCGTCGGCGAGATTGACGATCTTCGTGCCTTCAGCGCCAGGCTCTTCTTCTACGGAGGCTTTGAGCAGTATCCAGATGCGCTGCATAAAACTCGCAGGATTGTCCTGGTCATCATGAGCCGGTGAGGTAGATGATCGTGGCGGGAGTCGGACAAGCGAACGAAGAGACGCTGCGATAACAAGCGCCTGCAGGTAATTCTGTGCGACGCGCAGAGAGGGGCATGTCACAAAGAATGGAGGAGGGAGCGAGTTGGGTGGGGACTCGACCTCTTGCGAATTCTCTCCTGTGTCGCTGGAGGTCGCCTCGTCCGGAGATACCCAGACGGTGGGTAGGCGACAGTTTACGACGGCGGGAGTACCAAGAGCTTGAACGAGTCTATATGGCCATGGCCGATGGGGTGGGAGCACAGACTCATAATTCGGAAAGATGGAAGGATCCGTTTCTCCAAGCCAGATCGTCCACAACGGCTCGACACGGCTAGGAGGCCACAGGCGCAGAACAAGGGACTTCTCGCGAAGCATCGCCTGCTGGGTTATCAGAGTCTTCAAATCCTTCTCATTCATGGACCCAAGCACGAATTGAGAAAGATCCTCCTTCATCGTCTCGGTAAGCTCCAAAATCGCACGCGCCGTATCGGCAACCAGTCTAGCTAGTTCCTCCGTGGAAGCGAACTGGCTCGGCTCGTCCACAGCTCGAATAAGGTCGTCTATATGCGCGTCTCTTGCAGGCGAGCAGCGTTGTCGGAGCGCTACGAGTATTTCCCGCAAGTGTACAACTACAGACCGCAGAGGAGCCGATGTTGGAGAAAGTGGTGATGAGAGAGTGACCAGAATTGGGTGTCCGCGAGGTAGGAGAGACTTGACGGCAGCGAGGATATCCTCATACAGGGTCTTGAGGCGAGGAAGTTGCGTTGCTGGTGATGGGTTCGAAAGCGATTCCAAGGCCTATGTGGGGGGGGTACACGAATACATGTATGAGAATCATGCAGTAGCAGCGACGTTAGTGGTACGCACCTCCTTCCAGAATGCTTTATGTGCCATATCCTTGACGCGATCTTCTAACTTAGGTAGCTCCCCCTCATGTGGCTGCGAGTTTGTTCGAGGGGCTGACATCATAGATAGTAGTGATTTCCCTGGCGGAAGGACGCGTTCCGGATCGGTGGAAAGTAGATGTAGGAACAGTGTGTGGTTGATGGTCTGGAAAAGCTCGACTGGAAGTGCTACGGCTGGCGAAAGCGTGGACTCTGGAAGTAAGGTCGTCGAGAGCGGAGGGGGTTGCACAATCGAGATGTCCCTTCTGCCATGCAGAACTCCGCGACTTGCGTCCTCAGCGCCATACTTCGATGCCCTACTGGATGGTCGAGAGGAGGTTTGCGAGACACTGTCGCTGTCTGTGTCGTGGGCGTCAGGACGCGACAATCCAAGCCTCTTCTTGAGATGGCGCAACGAGTCCTCGTCCTCCTTAGACGGATTCCAGAGTCCCTGGGTAGCCAGCATGTCCAGATCCCGCTGCAGTTGGTCATACTTCACCTTGACTTCTGATGAATCAGCTCGGACTTCATTGAGGAGATAACCAAATTCTGCGAGAATGCGTCGCAGAACGGGATTTGCGGGATGGGCCCGAGCCTGTTCTTGCAGTTTGTGTACCAGATGGTCCATTCAAGCGCAGATCCAAGCTTAACGGGTTGATGTGTAGGAGTTCGAGTTCTTATGGGAGGGATGGTGGATGGGATGGAGAGGATGCTGAGCAAGACCGTTCGGTATGCCGGGCGGACCGAGTATGACGACAACGGCAGTTTAACCGAGATTGCCGCTTTGAGATAGCTGGGCCACGACCACATCAACTTGAACATCTCCTTCTCACACATCCTCTGCAGGTTTGTAGCACATGTCCCTACGGGCTGCTGTCAACTCTCGGACGAGCTAGGGTCTCACAGTTCGCACAATTACATTGAACGACACGCTCTCAACCTCTACATCCATTTTCCAACCTGTCTCTTATGCGATGCCCAAGAACTGAAGGTACTGCTGCTCAAACAGTGGCACGGTGTGGCCAACACCCTGTGCGAGGATAGCCTGGAAATTAGGACCGAAGGTCGCGTTCGAGTAGCCTGCAGGAAGGAACGGCTCGGAGACGTTCGAGATCGGCGTGCTAGGGTAGCCGAAGACCATCGTCCACTGCTTGACCGTCTCGAAGAAGTTTTGCGGGAAGAGAGTCGTGTCACTGTGTTGCAGTACATGAATCAGTGGCCGGACGGTGACATGAGGGAAGAAGGTACGCACGCAGTTCCGTGCCAGACTTGCATCTTCGGGCGAGCACCGGTGTAGCCAGGGAACGCGTCGAACACGCGCTGTGCCCATTGTTGACCAGTCAAAACGAGCTGACCCTGCGAGCACTGCGAGTTCCAGCTGTCCTCAGGCTGACCGGGCAGGGAGAAGCAGGCGAAAGGCACGCCAGAGTCGACGACTCCGCCCTTGAAGACGTCGGGGTACGCGCCGGCGAGGACGTTGGTCATCATCGCACCTGAGGATGTTCCGACAACGAAGACGCGGTCGGCATCGACGCCCCAGTTGGCAATCGCGTAGCGGACTGCCGAGACGATACCGAGCGAGTCGCTACCTCCGTTATGCGTGAGCGTCGCGTTGGAGGAAACATCCCAGCAGGTGCCGGAGTGGGGCTATACGCACACGTGTGTAAGTACGCCTCATGCCACCTAATGAGGACTACTCACCGAAGAGGGGTAGAGGAGGACATAGCCGTGTGTCTCGGACAGCTGGGCGAACTGGGAGCCCTGGAAGTAAGCCTGTGCGGTACCAGAGCAGTCTACGTCGGCGTATACAGTGAGCAATCCATCATGCCTAGCATATCGATTGTCACGTACAGTGAATGGCCACAATCAATGGCGGTTTCGCCTGCACTTTCGCCGGCTTGTATGCGTACACCGCAACGTTGTTGGGGTTTGTACCGAAGTTCGAGATCTGGTGGAGAGTCGAGGCAGGGATGGTGCTTAAGCCCGGGGGTGCGCTGCCAGTCGGCGTGCTCGTCGTAGGAGCCGGCGGTTGCGTCGCAACGGTCGACGAGGGTGGTGGTGGAGCAGCAGCGCCTGGTTGGCATTGAGAGTAGTAGTCATTGAGCTTGACGCAGGAGGTGCCGGACACTGGTACGTGTGTACGTACAACGTCAGCCTGTTTCGAAATCTGACCCCTCTGAGACTAGTACGCACCACAGGCGGTCGGACCCACGAAGCCAATACCACCGCACTGTGCCCACACCGCTGCTTGTGCAGCAACGAAAGGCACGAGTGCGGCAAAGCTCAGCGCGGTCTTGAGCAAGAACATGTCTGGGACTTGAGGAGACGACGGATGTTCTGTTACAGGCCCTCCTCATATACTGTCTCAAACTGCAGCTTGCAGATGCATTGACGACCGGCTCAGCTGACGCTACGGCATCACTGGGCCTCACATGGGGTGCCATTTGACCGCGGAAGTCCCGTTGTTGCCAGCTGTCCAGTGAGTTCCACGAATACAGACGTTAACGACCCACTCAGTCGATTCCGCAAGTTCCGTCACTTGGGCTATTCTTGTCCTCGATGCGACCGCGTTGTCGCAGGACAGCGTGGACACCGCTCCTCGTCGTGCACGTGCCTAATTGAGAAGCTCATCCCGGAAAATCGTCGCTCGACACGACAGCTTAACCTGTGCCCGACACTTATCCGAGCGTTGCTCGAATGACAGGAAAGGACACAACGCACTCTATGTACGCACTTCTGGACATGTCGGGAGTCTTTGTCAAGATTCAAAGTAGAACAAATGCTCTTATTGAGTCCGAACCGAGTCCGAGCTCCCCCCTGGGTCAGCCGATGTCCGTCAGCGAGTGTGACTTCGCCATCGGAGCGATAACTACATGAAATTAAAACATGTGACGGCACATCTGTGAAGGAACAGGAGCGCACGATCCTCCGAAATTGAAAAGGTACATGCCCAAGGAGCAAGTAAAACCGACTACTAACGCAAGCTAGGTAGTCATGTATAGTAGGCTCGTGGCGGAACATACGCAAGAACTACCAACTGCGGAACACATACGGAAGGATCATATAGCACATACTACATGGAGGAGAAAATAAATACCGGCGCCCTCTCCGTCAAGGCATTCACGAACCTCCGGACGCCGCGGCATGTGGTGTTGGCAGCGTGCGTGGATGACATGTCCAAGAGCATGACCATGGTTCAATATCAATAGCGAAGATCACGGGTCTAGGGCAACTTGTTCAAACAGCCCCCGCGCCCCTCAACCATCCCCTTGACATGAGGATTCTTGTATGTATACAGGGGCACCAAGACTTGATCCTCCCCAAGGCCAACCGTGGTTGCATGAAGACTAGCAGCCAGATCGTTGCAGCGCATTGGCCGTGGAGGAGTTAGGTGGAAGGCTGGCACGCCTGTCCTCCAGAGGAAGCGTCTCGGAATTCAGGCGCTCAGAACTCGCGGTGCTCTCCGCCTCGTCTAGGTAGCTGTTGGACTTTGCATGGTGTATCTTGCGTCTCTTCCTGTTGCGGACTGACAACCGTACATTCACCGCGGCGCCAAACAGGGATAGACTCTGCGAACGAGGGAGCGAGCATGCATTGGTGTGGTCTTCGCAGATTAAACACATTATGACGTACCTTGGTCAAAGTAGTGGAGGGTGCTAGACCAGGGAAGGTTTTGGTAGACCATATCCGGAAGACTCCACCAAAACATCTCACGAGGACTGGAGTTCTGTATGTCTCGCCGCCATCGTCCGTCGTCTTCGAGTGTATATGGAAGATCTGGTAGCGGAGACTGTAGTGACCTTCCTGCCGCACAGCCAGATCCTAGCAGTACATTGTGGCGGAAGCCGGTATGTGAGCTTAAGGGCCAGGGGTAAGACCAGAGGGAGAGACGAACGTTGAAGACAAATGTTAGCATGCGCCTGCGATTCTGCTCAACTACTACTGCCGTAGCGAAAAGAGTACCAGCCAAGATTGTAGTCGAGATGGTGGATTCCCTGATGGGGTAGTGCCCGTAATACGCGACGATGTTGTCGCGGGATGCTTGAGATTGATATCTCGAGCCCTAAGCATAGGAATCCGATCAGCAGAACATCCTGACGTTTGCCCCAAAAGAATGGATAGATACCTCGATGGACACCGAGCTCAGAGAGGGAATCAGGGGCGTTTCACTGTGCATGAACGTGTGGATGAGATACGACAGTTACAACGTGCTGACACACCTCGGCTGCAACATCCACGGATAAGAATACGGATGTGTGACATCGCCAATATTTCCTGGCGCAAAGGAGAGAGCGGGCAACGAGAGGCCACACAGGTAATGATTCATACCCCTAGACTCTCTCACGTTCTCGTTGGCCCCGTTACACTCTGTATAATCGCCCACAGGGAAAAGGTCAACATGACATATGAGACCTGATGCCAGATTCTCACTGACTCCTGATGAGTAAACGCGCTCAGTGGCATGGATGGGGACGAGGAGCACTTACTCGTAGTTCGAAATCTCAGTTTCTGCATTCACTCCATGTACCTCAAAGAATCGCACTTGGACGACGGGTGGCGGGTCGAGTGACCTTCTGTCCTTTCGCGCATACCTACAGGACAAGTGCAAAGTCAGCCAATACTAGCGCTGTGTCCACCACGCGCAATCGACATACTTCCTTCCAGCATCCGCCTTTTGAAGCTCGGTGGCCGCAACGCGTACAACCTTTCCGGCGAACGGGCCATGGGTGAAGGCGATGGGGCCACCGAGAGCGGTAGGACCGACAGATAGCGGAACCTGAAGGGAAGTCATGGTCGACATTCAGAGCAAAGGATGAGAAGTCAGACGGCACACACCGTATAGGGAACCTGGTCGGACATTCAGAGGATCAACACAAGGTGTACCAGTCGAGAATGGCTGTGGTAATTGAGCGAGGTAGTCGGATGACCAACGATACTAAAGCGTCAAGGGTAGAGGCGTGCGATGGGCCTGCTGTGGACAGACTCTTAAGTGAGGAGCAGCATTCTCCGGTTCATGACTGACACAAGGGGGGAGGCAGAATGAGTTCTGGAGCGCGGCGTTACCTGTTAAGAAGAGGCGCTGATAGTTCTAAACGATGTCCGATTGTCTCTGGAACTTTACTCAGACTCTTGCGGCGAAGATTTGCTGCGTAACCCCATGTTCGGTACCGTCTAGGAGGGTTCATCTGCCGCATGAGCGTCTCCGGATGCAAGGAGGAGCGTGCACACACGGCAAATGACCCCTGCGAAACAGGCCTGCGGCCGTGGCGAGGAATGCGAAGTCACGATGTATACGCATCGAAACGATGTTATCTAGCACAAAGGTACCAAGTTCAGTATATCGTGTCAATGTACCTTGCCGCTATGGGCATCCTCCCAGGCCCCGAAAGGTTCGTCAGCGAACGTGGCAGTGTCCGGCCGCGCGAGAGTCGCGTCCGATGAAGTGGATCCTCTACTCCTCGTTTCCTCTTCCTCCTCTGCTTCGTGGGCAGCAAGCATGCTCGCCTCCTCGCCGTCTCCGCGGGCCCTCGGTCTTGAACCCTTGCTACGAGCAAGCTTGGCTTGGCTTGTATTTTCTCCAAGCCTCAACGACATAGCAGACGTTTTGCGCTGTATCCGAGGAGATCTTGGTGACCGAGTACCGCTGTCCTCGTCTTCGTCGCTGGCCTCACCGAGCTGCCACGTTGCAGCGTCGTCGCCTTCGCCTTCCTCGATTTCGTGGAGGGCATCTTCTTCGTCCCGACCAGTACCAACGAAATCAGTCTTAGTCGCACTGCGATGGCCGCGTGCCGATAATGGAACAGTGGAAGATGCGGAGACTTTATCTTCAGGCTTCTTGTACGTGAGGAGAACCACTCCTGAGACGAGGACGATCATAGAACAGAATATCAAGAAGAGCGTCCAGGACTGATACGCATCCACCTCGTCGTTGAATATCTGTTCTTTGATCAGCGCAGTAGGAAAGATACGATTAAGAAGCAGCTGACCAATGAGTCAAGGAATCTGGAGTAAACAGGGAACGTCAGGACAGTGTTCTTACGTTGTGAACTGCTAGGACGTACCCTAAACCGGTGTAGACTCCATAGAAGACAGGCACAACAAGTGTGGAATCATAGACTGCCAATCCCTTATTGAGGCATATGATCTGGCACACTGCTGTCGCACCGAGGAAGATGAAGGTGAACACCACTGAAGCATGGCCGAACTGATTGCCAGTGTTCTCATGCGACACGGCTCCGGAGATCAATTTGACGCTGAGCAAAGTACATCCACAGTGTCAGTATCCAGATGATTGGAGAGTTCACAAGAAGACGTACGCAGCCTTCGCGAAGACGAGACATGCTCCTGCAAGCCCTCCACCACAACATGCCCAGCCAATACCGAGGGTCCAGGCGATACGCTTGTCGTCGTGCGGCGCGGTCCACACCTCCAGTTTCTCCCTCGTCCACATCATGGAATTGTCCCAGAAAGCTGCCACTTTCCCACCATATGTCTTTGGGGTCACAAGTCCACCGGCACGCGTGCGCATACCAGCGAAAGGCGCGGCATTGAGATCAGAGCGGGCGGTGAGAACCTGGTCGAGTTGGTAGGTGAAGATGTAGAGGAAGAGGAGGGCAAAGGACATGAAGAAGAAGTAGGCGAGCCAGTTTCCGCGAGACCAGAGGGCTGTAAGATGTCTAGCGTCTGTTTCTGTGGCTAGCCCACTGTTGATGGAGCCGAAGGCGACAATGCCAATTACACCGATGATTACTACGATAGTTCCCTACAACGCCACATGTCAAGGAAAGGGCCCGAGTGTTCAGATGCGGGCAAGTAGACGTACGTAAATGTCGTTCTTTGTGACGGGGGTATTGACGAGAAACTTCGCGAAGAGGAAGTTGAAGATTAGGGAGGTGGATCCTAGAGGCGCGACGTATTCTGGAACGCATGTGAGTCTCATCCATTTCCCAAATACCATATGCACATACCTGCGCGCATGTACTCGAGAGCAAGCGTGCTCCCAATTAATTGAGATAATCTGCGTAACCATCAGCATCCATACTTGACTGTGTAGCCAATTGGATGGGCAGTGCTTCTCGAGACCGACACTTGACCGGACACGGACGCGTTCCTTCACATACAACGAGCTGTCAAGAGCCCATACTCACATATACAGAATCATTCCAAGAAGCCATAATGGTCGTAAGCAATCTCTCCGACGAGCAGATTTCGGGATAGCACTCGTCCGCACCTAAGCCTGGTCAGCCGCTCGTTCTCGTTTCTGCACGGACGTACGCATACTCACATGGTCTAGTTTCGTAAGATTCAGGCCAGCAGCATTGAGGATGGAAGCAAGGGTAACGATAGCGAGGCCAATTATGAAAGCTACCACGGGGCTGGCGTGGTGGGCAGGCACGGGATCATCGTGTGGGATTTCGGGCACAGCCGAGGGTGATGTTAAGGTGGACGTCGCGGTCAAGGTCAGAGACAGCGTAGAGGTGTCCATGCACAATCATAAAGCAGTCGGCAGCGAGCACGACGTCGAGGGCAGAGAGACTCAGAGAGAGAGATGGCGTCGCCTGCGCAAGTGGACTCCCGTCGTGGAGCTCTCTCGTTCGGCCTTTGCCGGGCGCCCATGTGCCGCGGCTGCGAGTTTGAACCTGGCTTGAACAAGGATGCATCACACAACGCGTTATCCTTCAACACCATCTCCGCGGAAACCTCTGACTTGTGAACCGCTCCGACGCTGCGATGGAGGACGAGGAGGACTATGACGAGCTTTACGACGACGACGAGATTCCGCTGAACATCAACGAATTCGACCTTGGGCCATGTATCAATGCGCCGAGCGCGAAACTCTACACAACGAAGCAACTGCACAGTATGTGGACGTGACAAGCAAAGCTTGCAGTGGAAGGGAACGGGCTGTAACTGACAACGCTGGATGCGACAGCTATGATTCATGAGGGAGAGATAGACCTTAATCCACCATACCAACGCGGTGTGTACCTCACCTCTATTTGACAACCTAACCATCTCAACTTTGAACAGAGGTTGTATGGTCTGAAGCGAAGCAGATGAAGGTGCTTGACTCAATATGGCGCAACTACTATGTTCCTCCGGTCGTGTTCGCGGTTTTCAAGGACGAGGATGGCGAGGAAGTGAAGCGCTGCGTCGATGGAAAGCAACGCCTCACCTCCATACAGAAGTTTATCGACGGGCAGGTAAGCGATATAAGGTCTTTGACTTCTGTAGAGCATTTTCCTTCAACCATGTTTTATTCTGATAGATACCATGTAAGCCATTCTCCAGTGGTACATGCGATGAATCTCATGGACTTCAGACAAGCACTGGAAGACAGGCAAGAGCTGGTGGTATACGACCTCCAATGCTCAGAAGAAGGCCCGTCCGGAGGTGCCAAAGAAGTGGAAAACGGACTTCATCAACAAAACGATAACTTGTGGTACGTGCGCATCACGCTAGCGCTATCGCACGTCGAGTATTCACAACTCGTATTCAGTCGAGTACCGCAATCTATCCCCAATCCTAGAGCGCGACATATTCCAGAGGGTACAGATGGGAGTGGCGCTAACTGCGGCTGGTACGTTTCCGTTGTTCTTCTCCAGTACAGTATCCATTCAGCACGCGGTATACAGAGAAACTGCAGGCAATCTCTTCGAAAAGAACGGGTTGGATCATGGAGCTTCAAAACCGGTTTGCTCAGTACGAAGACAGCCTCGCCCAAAAGATCGACGTCGCGGTCAAGCGTGGGCAAGACTTCCAACTTCTCGCTGCACTTGTTTACTGCTGCGATGAATGTGCAGATCATGTCCAACCTAGCTCCAAGAACCTCGAACGCTGGCTCACGGCCGACAAGCTGCCCGCGGAACCGTTTCGTAACACGATGGTTGATGTTCTCACCGCGTTCTGGCACATCGCCGATCAAGCGGAGCTCAACTTCCCGTTCAAGAATATCGAGAAGCGTGTTGCTCCTGTCGAGTTCACCTTCGCAGGTACGTTGATTAATTTGGTATTTGCTGTAACTGGTGCACGGCTGACGTGTAATTTATGGCATAGGTGTGATCCTGTATGTCTTGCGAGATGCCTCGTACGAAGATCGTGCGCAAGCGATCTACGATATGCGTATGCACATCCGGGAGAAGTATCAAGATATTCGGAACCGTTCTGACATTGTGAAGGCCCTGTGGGAGTACGTCGACGCCCTCGACGAATACCCAAAGGCAGTGTCAAAGCCGAAGAAGGGGAAGAAGGTGAAGAGGAACGAGGAAGAGGACGAGATGGACCTAGATGAGGACTATCGTCCTGGGAAGAAGGCAAAGAAATCATAGTTGGACGCACATTACTTTGTCTAGCTACATTTATATACAGTGCCTGTGTTTATTGTTGTACGAGTATACTGGACGTTTGTATCATCTCTGGATTCTCCTACTCCTACTCAAGGTGCCTAGACACTACCCATTGTATTTTGCTCGAGCGGTGTACCATATACCTTCCGAGTTCGTGATTGCCCGCGCATGCTTCAACAGCAGCTTATCCCTCTCCTTCGAGTCGACAGAGATGTCTGAAAGGAAGAGTACAATCTCATCTGCCTTCCACCTCGGGCGTGCCAGGAACAACTCTGAAAAGCGTGCACCAGGGTCCACCGGTAGCTCAGATGACGGGAAGTACGTGAGTAGTGTCTTTGGTGGGGCAGACAAGGCGTCCGTGGATGTAAGGTAGTTGCCCTGTAGAACGAAGCGGTTAGAGAGATCATACCAAGGGGGGGCGCTAAGAACTTACCGAAAGCAGCCAGAGAACGACCTTATCTTCGAAGGTATCTCCGACGGCCTTGCGCCACTGCTCAAGGAACGACCTTTCAGGGACTGGCTCATCTCGGTAAGCACGAAGGATACCGAGGCCAATCTCCCGGACAACGGCGTCCACCTCCATTCCCCATGTGCCGGATTCGTCTTGATTACTTCCGAACCACATCATCACCTGCCGTGCAACATCCCGTCGTATATCGTGTTCATCTTCCAGCGCAGCAAGGAGGGTTGATACTGGGACAGCCATATGGGGGAGTGATAGGGAGACGAGGTTGGTGAGGATGAGTTCGAGAATCGTGGTGAGATGCGAGGGAGCGATGGGTCGAAGGTCTCCTAGTAGATGCGGAATATTAGTCGATGCAAAGGCCATATGCAGAGCGCAGCATTCACCGTTCAAAATAAGAACACGACGTTCACGCAAACCTCTATCGAGTTCAGCGTCGCTAGCCTGTATTGTGCTCCGCGCCTCTTCATAGGTGCATCTGTGCTGCTTCGTCTATGAACTATGAGTCGCAAAAACCATACATAACAAGAGATACCCACACTCCCTGGCTCGGACTCATCGTCGCTATCCATGTCGTCTTCGTCTTCGTGCCCTTCGTCGTACTCGTTCCCTCGCAATATTGACTTTAGTTTGTGCAGGCGCGGGACGCTGGGGACGAGCTCGATGATCTCGTTAAGTTCATCACGGATGAAGACCTCTTCCGCGAAGCCATCATCTTCTTCACATTCTGCAGCACCTCCTTCCGGGGTAACCACCAGCACCGAGTTTGAGAGTACGACTGATCGGACTGTGTAAGTTTTGTCTGCCGTACAGATTACCGCGTCTTCGTCTGGAGCACCTTTGATCGTGAGGCTAGAGTTTTTTCATGAGTTTCAAGTTGCTAGGCAAGTATAGACGGGAATATCCACACTGGATTGTCCCCAGACTCGATCTGTTTGTGTATGTCGGGGGTAGTTCGAGGAGCTTGAAAGTGCCAGTGTCAAGTATAGCCGAAGTTGAGAATCTGAGTTCGCATTCAAGCATATCAAGCTATTCGGTATTCAAAGTGTAATCAGTGAATGCAAGTCGCACACGTTGGAATGGATTCTCACCGGCTTGTGGCAAGGTTAATGATTGTGGCTGTCGATGGGTGATGATGCATCTGGAGGCGCTCACTACGCTTCTTCATCGCCGCGGTGTGTCACAGCACGTGCAGAGTGGTCACACGCAGGCACAGTAACGCGCGGAGTTCGGAACGGCCACTTGACGGTCATCCATCACTGCCAACCAACTGGCAGGATCCTCAACCTTGCTATACATTCACTCTCCCTAGGTCGGCCATTCTTCCCTAGCCGCGCCATGGCGAGACTCACTCGGAGGAGGCCCAGTTTGAGACAATCGACGCCTCGAGTAGAGTTCACCTCTCCGTTCCTGATTGGGAAGCACGAACCAATCACTCTCGTTGAACTTCGAATGTGGCAGTTCTCTGGCAAGATTCGCTCCAAGCCTGCCTGGTGGGAAAAGATCAACGATCCTACCATCGTTGCGAAATGGCGTGAGGAGATTGTCGAACACGACCGCGCTCTTGTTGACAAAATGTGGGGCGGCGAGGATCGTTTCAAGCCCGGCGATGGAGAGAAGAAGTGGCCTCGCGACCCCATCACCGACGCACAGATCAACTACATTTTTGCGGAACTGGAGTATGCAGCGAGCCAGCGCGACCAGGACACCGGAATATTCGTATGTCCCTATGCTATGTTCAGACGCCTCGAGACACTGATACCCAAGATAGGCTACCGCCATCGGGAAGATTCATGAATCCCGCTCTCTGATATCTGCCGAGCTAAGGGCAGATCTGGTCAAAGGGGTCGCTACCCTTGAGGATGTCCCTGCGGACGAGAATGACTGGCACCCCGGATCAAACAATCAGGTCCTCGACCTTGTCCACCATCACTCTACTGCCTACGTATCGGCTCCTCCTACGTGCGTAAACAAAACGATAGTAACAAGAGTGATGTCGAGGTCCTTACAACGGATGATTACCTCGCACGCCGGCCCGATCTCGCATCGGCCCTCGATCAGGAATGGAGGAGATGGTGTGTTTCGCTCGATTACCAATGGTTGCCTACCGACTTCTCCGTATCGAATTCCGGCGAAGTCAGATGCCTCGAGTACATCAATAGCCTGCATCCCCTGCGTCACGCCCCTCTCTACCTATCCATCACGTCGATCCTTGCACGCTTCATCCCTCTATTCGAGCGTGTTCTCTCAGATTCGTTGTCTGCAGATCCAGAGCTCGCGGTGCAAGCGGCCCCGAGACAGTGGTATGGCGATGAAGAACCGGATGATGACAATTGGGAAGAATGGGACCGCCTGCGCAGGTGGCCCGCCATTCCCGACCCGAGATCGTTTAGACCACAACCAGAAGAAGAACGAGTCAGCTACTCACTCAAGGACCGCAAAATTCAGGTGATCGTCAAACTCGCCAACATCGTCCTGACGCGGGAGAACCCCAAGTATCCTGGCGGGGCGTGGCACGTCGAGGGGATGGCAAATGAGAACATAGTTGCGACGGGAATCTACTACTACGTATGCGAGAACATCACCGAGTCCCGGCTCGACTTCCGTACCACCGTCGGCACATCCGACTCAACGAGCGGCCTTCCATACCAGCAGAGCGACCACAAGGGGTACGTAGTCGCATATGGATTCGGCCGTGACCACGCCCTGAACCAGCATCTTGGACATATTGTCGCCGAGGCAGACAAATGCATCGCATTCCCGAACGTCTACCAGCATCATGTGGACGCGTTCGAGCTAGCGGACCCCTCGAAGCCCGGATACCGCAAGATTCTCTGCTTCTTCTTGGTTAATCCCGATGTCCCTATACTGTCCACGATGGACGTACCTCCGCAGCGAGAGGACTGGGTAAGAGGGGCCCTTGAGGAGGCGCCAGCTCTGCGGAACCTCCCTCAGGAGTTGTTGGACTTGGTGACCGGGTATGTAAAAGGTGGCGTCATCTCGCGCGGCGAGGCGGAGGATCATCGCGACCGGCTCATGAAAGAGCGGTCTCAGTGCGCCTTCGAGCACAACAGACAGGTCTACGAAGTTGAGTTCAACATGTGCGAACATTGAGTTCAGTGCTGGTTATGGCCTCTTGGACAAACATGATATTGTACTTCATGGTCATTCTCCTCAGGATCACTCTCTAGCCCCCCTATCCCCGGCTCTGCTTGAAAACATGTACACTACCAATTTAAGTCTCGTAAAGCATCGTTGCCCACGGCTTTTGGACTATTAGAAGTCTCACGATCAAAGCATCAATTTGAAGCCCGGGCGTACCAGCGAAGGCGCTTGTCATGGTTGCCATCGCCGCCTTACAACCACATTCTGCTTTGGTACGTAAACCCGCGCAAAATCCACAAATTTGTTCTGACCTACATTCACATGCTAGAGGAACATAAGCAAACACCTCGTCATGAAAACAGTTACGCTATCGCAGCGATGTTACAGGCCTTTGTTTGGAGTCACATTCTCTCACAGACAAAGAAAGAAGCAGGACTCGTGGTGGGTTTCGACATCGGTTCTTACGCATACGATTACAAAGGGGCCCGTATCTCCGGCATGACACAGTCCTCCTTGCGTTAACAGGGAAGATGAAGGTAGATAAATACCTCTGACCGAGAGTTCGGGAGTTCAACATCTACATCGTACGATTCGTACTCGCCACTCTCCTCGACACTACTGAACTATCCTAGGATGATATCTACTCTTGCGGCCGTAGAGATTGCAGTTGGACTGCTTCTTCTAGTCTTACTCCGTCGTGTCGCTTTCCGGAAAAGTCTGAAGCATATACGCGGCCCGCCTTCGCCCTCGCTGCTCTTTGGTTAGTGATCCTTGTGCTCGTATCAGTCTTAAAAGACCCATATAACGTCAATTTTTACTGAATCCTTTTTGTATACCTCAGGGCACGAATATATCATGTCACATCGGTCTGATGTTGGAAGCCTGGAGTTCAGCTGGATGCGCGAGTATGGCCCGACGTGGCGGATCAAGGGTTACTTTGGAGTGTGTCTCAATGTTATTGCGTTATACTGAAGCTATCCCATCTGACGCATACTCTTCGTAGACGGATATGCTCATGACAGCCGATCCAAAGGTCCGCCGCATCTGGACCTTTGACAATGACAACGGTATACTGATTTTGAATTTAGATCATGCAACACATCTACCAGAAGTCGGCGTACAAGTACCTGAAGAGGGCTTCGCAGAATCATATGTCCTATCTGGGTGCGGGCCCTGGGATCGTCTCCGCCTCAGGTGGTGAGTTCCTGCTCTTGTGTTTCTGGCAGAGACCAGCTTACAACGGTTTGAAGCGGAGGATCATCGCCGTCACCGGAAGATCATGAACCCCTCCTTCAGCGCTGTACACTTACGGTCGTTCCTACCCATATTTCAACGCATAGGAGGCAAGGTGATTTCCGCCCTTTTGTTGTTTACGTTGCACGTTTCTGACAAATTGAATCGTTTTAGTTGACTGAGAAGTGGAAGAAGGACGTCGCCGCCAATAACGGAATGGAAATATTGGTTAATAAATGGATCTCGCGCACGACGTTGGACATTATCGGCCAAAGTACGTAGTTTCACATGACACATCATGAGTTAGCGATCATCTCTTCATGGCAGCTGCGTTTGATTTCGATTACGGAGGACTCAGCGACGGCGAGGGAGGCGCGCTCTCCAAGGCATACGATAATTTCTTGTGAGTAGCCTTGAACTTACACTTGCATACAATCGACCGACAAGCCATTTTCAGCGTCGTAACCGAGTACGGGGCTTCGAAGGCTTCGGAGCTATTCCGCGCAACATGGAACTACCTCCCAGAGGCCATCCTCAAGCTGTTCCGCTTTATTCCTGCACAACCCTTCACGCACTTCCGTTACGTACGAAGCTTGTACACGCAGTACGGCAAACAGATTTTGCGGGAGAAGCAAATGGACGGTGATGCGGAGAAGCAGCGTGGCAGCAGGGATATAATGAGCGTGCTCAGTACGTCGTTCCGCCTGACAACGTTCATGATGTTATTCTAACTGACTCTGGCGACCACCCTGCAGTTAACGCAAATTCTTCGGCAGACCCGAAGGCGCGCTTGAACGACGAAGAAGTCATGGCCCAGATGTTCACCCTTACGGTCGCCGGACACGAGACCACCGCGTCGACGCTCACTTTCCTCTTGTACGAACTTGCTCGCCACCCGGAGTATCAGACTCGTCTTCGTGCGGAAATCTGCGAAACCCGGGCTCGAGTGGCGGAACGCGGAAGTAGCGAGTTCACTATCGAGGACCTCGACTCCATGACACTTGTGATGAATGCTATCAAGGTACGCATCGCTCAAATCTATCTATAATGCGGATGGCCAATGATTCGCCCTTGTCAGGAAACGCTCCGCTTCCACTCCATCGTCTCTCACTTGCCGCGTGTTGCGTTTGAAGACGACGTGCTGCCACTTTCGCACCCAGTTATCTCGGCCACTGGAGAGACGATCACCGAGATACCTATCAGCGCTGGGCAGGTCATTGTGGCCTCGTTCGCCGGTTACCATCGGTATGATCTACGCGGTCTCTTCCACAGTGGTCCATATATGCTCATTATCAATATATGCGTGAAGCCTTACTGATGTCTGGGGGCACGATGCTGACATCTGGAACCCCGACCGCTTTACCCGCCCAGAGGTTGGGAAGCATACCAATGTCGGCATGTTTGCCAACTTGTGAGTGTCGAATTATTGATCATCTTACCGAAATAAATCCATGCTAATCACTGCCCTGGTCCTCCAGGATGGCATTTTGTAAGCGTCATGCACTTTTATGAATTCGCGATATTAAACGTTTCTACCCCATCTCCTTTACAGCTGCTGGTTCTCGGGGATGCATTGGTTGGCGCTTCTCGTGAGTAGGCCACACGACGACTCATGTTCTGCCCCTGACACTGAACGCGTGCAGTGTCATCGAGATGCAGGCACTGCTTGCAGAGCTTGTCGAAAATTTCGAGTACGCTCTTCCCAAGAACGAAGTTACCATCGCCCGCACGGCCGCTGGCACCATCATGGTTCCTATGATCCGCGGAAAGGAGGATCTAGGGGCAGTGATGCCTCTTCGTGTCTCTCTTGTCCAGTGAGGGACTCCGAGTATTCGAATCGTACGGCCTGGCGAGTTGCCACGACAGTGGCCATTTACAGCGCACTTAGGCTTCAGATCTTCGAGTAAAATACCGACGAGTACAACGTCTTGATGGGACTGTAGTACAATGCAAGTCATCACTAAATTCATCCGAGCTCGATGTCCGTACTTTTTGTGAGTACTTGAATTAAGTTCGCCGGAGGCTGGCACCAGGAATCACGGCCCGTGCATCACTGTCGGGCGTTATGTTAAACCTCCAAATCAAACCACCGTATCGTGCATCTCCTTCCACCAACCACCAGTCCGAATCTGCACCAATATTCTACTAGTCTCCGTCAGGACGGGCTGCTCGCTACGCCGGAGGGACAGTGCTTGATCCGAATTTGCGAGCGCAGGGGGTCAGAGTGCCATGGGCGCCTAAGGACGGTGATTGGGTGTGGCAGACATTTCACACTCATTCCCCCGTAGCACACGCAAAAGTCATGCTTTCGTTCTCAGAGTTGCTACAAATATAGATGCCATATATACCAATAGACGTGTGCATTCTGGGATCATTCTGAGACGAGATGCATGTTTATGGCGCGATGGGATTTTGGGCGCCTGATTCTTGTGTATCGTTGAATTTGTACTTGTTTGTCCCAGGGAAATGCAAATCGTCAGCGTCTTATGGGGTGGTATGCTCGCTTCGCTCGCAATCAAGTCAACCTCACGATCAAAACATCTATCTGACGTGGAAGGGTCTCTGATTCGCCCGCCCAGACAAGCACACTAGCATCATGTTCGCGAATCTGGGAGTGTTGGACCGACTACTGGAGCTGAGTACCTTCCTCTGGGATGGCATTCTGTGAGTCGATTCCCTCTCAGGCTCGGATCGTAGGATGGTAATTTGTGACTCTCTCACTTTCGCGGGGACTCGGGGAGGTATCAGTTGATGCAATTTGTAAGTACGCTACTCGTCGGATGTCATGCCGGCTGACACAGAACACGCAGTGCAGTGTCTTTGAGATGCTTATTGACGAAGATTTGATCGTCCGCGCTGGCGGTAGTGGCTGTATGTTCCCAACTTATGAGCCGCAAAAAGCAGCAATTGGGGGCAGCGATGCTTTATGCGTCCATGGTGACTGAGGTGCCGTGACAACCGCCTTTTATCAGGCCATAACCACTTCACGCCCCGAAGACACGCTTGAGCGTTGAGGACCTAATGGCGCAGATGATCGCCCTCACAATTGCCCGAACACGAGACTACGGCGTCCACGCTCACCTTCCTCTACGAACTCGCCCGTAACCAAGGGTATCAGAGTCGACTTAGGGAAGAGATTCGTGAACTCCGAGCTCAGGCGACGGTGCGCGGCTGTGGTGATTTCACCATAGAGGATCTAAACTCCATGATGCTCGTGACAAATGCGATTAAGGTGCCCACTCCTAGACCTCATTGTGTAGACTGACCATGAGACACCGCATCAGGAAACACCCCGTTTCCATCCAATCGTGCCGCAGCTGCCTCGTGTCGCCTCTAAGGATGATGTGCTCCCGCTGTCACAGCCGATCATCTCTGCGACGGGGGCGACGATCGATGAGATACCTATCAGTGCAGGCCAAGTGGTTAGATCATGGCGCCCTGTACAACGCTCACAGTATCTCATTTATAGCTGCTGGACCCCCGTGCGTGCATTGTTTGGCGCTGAACGTCAGTGGAGCGCTCCCGCTCGTTGGACATTGAATCTGCTGACACAAGGTTACGCAGGTGCAGGCGCTCCTCGCCGAGCTCGTTGAGAAGTCCATATTGATTTGCCAAAGGACGGGATCGTGGATGATCGTCCGGTCGCTCGTGATGCTCCCGGTGATTCGCGGAAAGGAGGAGATAGGGCAGCCGTTCCTCTTCGGGTCTTTCTCGCCCAGAATGCCCGCACACTCTACTCTTTGCAATACAGAAAGATTCACGTGCATTTGCGTGAAGGGAGGTACAGCGATCCCGGTTTCAGACACATAGCATGGAGTCCATACAGAGCAACAAAAAGCATAACATACGAGCGTTCTGTTCAAGTTCTTCAATCGAGGGCGCAGTAAGCATCTCGCCATCAGCCGTCATGGCGTCCTCAACCGCATCAGGTAGCCCTCTCATCGGTCGCGGCCAGTCCAAGACTGTCTCGGAACCCGAAACTAGTCCTCATGCAGGTGGCCCCTAGCCTCAGACGAACCGTCTGGCAACCTGGCGAAGTACGGTGCACCATATGGGTCAGTGCGCGGGACCCCGTTCCGGATACAGATTGACTTTGCCAGAAATGAAACGCCACTGACGGGGCTCGTTGAGCCAGTCGACGTCCCGCTTGGGATCGTAGAGTCGTGCGTAATCGTGGACGACACACTGGAATTTGGGGCAGCAGACGAGTCGCCGGCCGCGCACGGAACGCGCCCTAGCAACGTACGCGACGCAAAGTTGAGCTTCAAGGCAGGTGGCATGAGGCGAAGGCTGACATTCTTCTTGAGCGGGCTCTGTTGCTCGGGGCGCGAAGTGACAGTGCGGCCTTTGAAGGTGCTCACTAGACAGATGAGCAAGTGTGAGGCCCAACGCGTCCCGCAGGACGCATGCACGCTGAAAGACTCACTTTGTTGCGGTCCAGTATGTGTCCACCTCAGAGACCTCGGTTTGAACGGGTTCTCGAAGCGTGTCTCGAAGACCTCCACGGAAAGCAAGCTCTTTGGGAAAATAGGGCGAGCGCCACGGGGGCGCTCGTCCCCTGTGGATCTCTTGTCCTTGTGTTCACGCGAGCATTGACGGGAGTGAGTGGATGGTGGTTGCTTGTCCGCTTGGCATGGACGTTGGGACGTGCGCGCAGAAGGATCGGAGGAAGAGGGATTAGTAGGCGTGGCAGCAGTAGGCATGGCTTGCACGTCTGAAGATGGCTGCGTCGACACCGGACTAAGTAGTGGGATCAGACCGTGCATGCGACGCAGGAATGTGCGCACACTTCGCGGGGCTGACCATGACAGCATTTTGAACGGGGCGTCGGAGAGCCAGTGTACTTGGACTGATTCAGAACGGCTCAAGTTCGTCTTATTGTTCGACTTGGAGGTGTCGTTGCCAAATTGGAGAGTTGGGACAGAGTACGTCTTAGGTTGTTAAGGAGCACAGTGGGGCATTTAAGAGATGCCGCGTTTTCAACGTTTGGGCGAAGGTGAGCTGGGAGTCTTCAACGGTGCGGTGAGGTAGACATAGAATTTACTACATACACTCTTGACGCTACAGTTGATTGAGAAATCGCCCGACCGAGACGACGGTGCTTCTGCTTTCGTAGGTGTCGTAACACTAGCATCGGTAGATCCGGTGCTTCCGGAGCGTTGTGTCCTGTGTGGGGGAAGGTTGAGGGCACTCTACTTACATAAGTTCCAGCTGTACCATGCAGACTAATCAGCGCAAGATGCATGTCATTGCACGGGGTTAGACACTTTATCCATACATTACTTTTGACCTACTTATGGAAGTGCGCTCAAGTCAGCGTCATGGTCTGTGCAATTGCAGTGGTATAGTCTCGGTCGCGTTCGTGACATGCGATGTGGCAAGGCTCAGCTCCTGCAGACTCCAAGAGCTGTCTTGTGTATACGGTTCAGTGAATTCGATGTTATGCTGTATGAGCGTAATTCAACAAAAGCGGGCGATAACGTCCGCCCCCAGGCGCGCAGCGCGTGGGCCAATGCATCAAGCAGTTGCCAGGTTAGCGTTAGCCCCAGGAAAGGCCAGCCAGAATACTTATCGAGAAAGGTGCTTCAGGTCCACCGCCGTAGTACGAGATCTGGCACTAAATTGAACATGGAGCGGTGTCAAGGTCGTAATCAGCCATAGGTGCATATCAGAACGGCGACGCGATTCGTCCGAAATCATGATGGTCCCAGGTTCGGAACAAGCCGCCTTCTCCGCTCAGATTTTTGTGCTCCGCGAAGGTGCGCTGCGAAGCAAGCGCCGGAGCAAGGGCTTGCTCCGAACCTACCGTCAGACTGCTTGCAATTGACCGAGATGTGCGTAGTTGAGCCAGTACTCGCCTCGTACCATTAAAATTGTTGATTTGCGTACCTAGACGGGTATGGATACTACGCAGTACGATGATAATAGAATAGAATCTGATTAGATTGGCGGCAATGCCAGATTTGATAGACGCTCGTTTCGAGTTACAGTGTTCAAGTTACTTGGCACGACTTGCAGCCTGCCGTCCTAGTACACGCCCAAACGAGTTCTATAAGTTGTGTATAACTGAGACGAAGAGCATTGGGGAGGTATCCGGGTTGTAAGCCCCAATTATCCGTCGACCCGAGCATTGGGGGGACAAATATATATATAATGGCCCGATATCTGAAACCGTTAAGTGTGAGGTACGGATGCGGGCGCTTGATTGCCGCAAAAGGCAAGCCTGAGCACAGAGGAGGATTACAAAATGGACCACACCACTGGGACTCGAACCCACGTCATTACCTTGTGGCTTGCTATCCCATCACCTCTTACCACTACACCACTTTGGCTTCTTGTACATAAAGATTGTATACCATATATCACCACCTCTGCTGGACTTGAACGAATTTTTCTGTTCTCCCCCACCAGAACAAGTGCACTAGACGAGGAAGCTCTGGTTGATTCTGGCTCTAAGTATGTACATATATGCTAATATACTACAGCAAATTGATCTCCAACAACAGACTGCTAGAAGATGCAGCAGCAAAGGTGTACCCATTGAAGGCACCACTTGAGATTCTCGGTGTCATCAGGCGCCCATACCATACCTGCACATTACATGAGAATAGATGTGGGTGATATGTGACATTACTTACAGTGACCTTACGCCGCTAATGCGTGACATATGCTTTTTTCACGGTATCTGTAGATGACATGCCGCGGTATGGGAAGGTGATCGGACCTGCATCGGGAAATTAACGGTCGACCTCAATAAGTCCCAGATACTATATTCGTTTGGGCGTGTAAGTAGTACTCCCTTCTCGAATCCTGACTGTCTCGGGCCTCCTAGTCGGCGGTCTCAACCAGACCATAACTTTCCCTCAAATACGTAGAATCCATGACATCCATGTACAAAAAATTACGTCATAGAGAGGGCAACGAGGGCCATGAATATTGCTTTGCCAACGCAGTTTCGGCGCTGCTGTACATGACCACGAATACATACGTAGTAGATACACAAGTAGCTCATCTCAAAAATAACCAGTCCTTCGACGAAGTCGGACTTGTTCTATCCGATTGGATTGGAATACATTTGGGAAGACGCGGAGTAGTATGCGTTGAAGCAGCTTGTCGAAACTTGGAACCACCAATCACGAGCTCGCGATGTACTCGAAAGTAAGACAGAAATAAGATGTTACACTTCTGGAGGTGATAGCACTCCCGCGGCACCATTCGAGCACACGCCCTCAATCGCAGAGTTCAACCTCAGGGAAATGACAACATCTCCCATATGTTCACGGAGTGACTTGCGCGCATTGAGCATGCCAAGAAGGGCGTTCGAGAAAACTAGTTGACCACGCGATCAGTCAGGTCTCTCGACGAAAGGTGAGGGCAATAACGCACGTTTGGGAAGAATGCAGAACAGAACAAACCAAATCAAGGTAGTGGGTGCAATTGCATACTATGAGAGTGTGTAGTAAGGTTAGCTTCGACTCGGGACTCGTTAGATCGTCACTATCATACGTACCAGTGCCAGTGCCACTATGAAGAGAACGCTTCGTGATGGTGATCGATTAGATTCATCAATCACTGACTTCACAGACAGTTTCGTACCTAGTGGTGATGCCGGTGTTAATCATATACATCTGGAGTATGCGGACCGTAGATTCAAGTCTGACCCAATGGCCACTCAGAATAAAATGAGAGAATTGAGACGGACAAGCATACCTCCTCGCATGGCTTCGTTGTCTCTTCCTCGAGAGAAGAACGCACAGGGTGACCGAAATGAGGACATCAGCCAGTGATCCCATTGCAAGCGTCACGAATACCGTCCACTGTAAGTCGGATCAATAGCTGGGTACAGACCGTTCCTTAAAAATCCTTGTGCCCACCTTCTTTGTCCGGTGTATCTCGAAGTATGAGACGATGTTTATGCTGTGGCAATTCTAGATGATTTGACAGTAGAACATATCTGACGAGCCTCACCATTCGATCACTCCATCTGGGAAAATATAGATAGTAAGATGACAGCCTTGATTAAGATTCTTTGCAGGATATGATGCACTAACTGATGTTGAAAGCTATGTTGAGAGTGAGCAAACCGCGTGACCAATGGAGCTGATGGAAAGATTCAGTTACCGAGCGTTGCCAATGTAACAACAATCTTTGAATTAGTTCATGTGAGAGATTGGCTAGCATCTCGTCTAAGGAGACTCACGACAACAGCGCAAATGACTCGGTTATGGTTGCTCACTATGACTTGGGATCAGGAACGCCATCGGCTGCGGACATGAAGTACTCACATTTCCAGATTCTCGAGCAATATACGCTGTCATTCATATAATGAGTAACGTCCGCGACCATCCAATTGGTTTGTATAATTGGCGAAGCCGGGTGCACTTACAGCCTCACGATGGTGTCGTTGAAGCCCTGCAAGTGTAGTGATTAGTGAAATGGGCATCGAAAGGATGAGTCGTGCTATAGAGGAACGAACCGTTATGATGATTTGAATCTATGAAGCATTAGTCGATCGGCAGAAGCATATGCGAGTAATTACCTCCTACAAGCGATACTCACCAGGATAGTACTGATGTGAGTAACAGTGAGGGGCCATGACATAGTAGGAATGCCCATGAAAATGAACATACGGAGTGACCTTCGTGAGCGACAGGAAGTCCCCGAAGTCCGTGACTGCATACTTGTACACTGTGTGCGCAAGGAGTGCCATATGCGCAACATCGAGGATCCTGAAGAGGATAGTGAGACAGACTGCTAACGTTCTTCCTGGTCTCACTGACCACAGCACAGCAATCTAGGGCAATGTCGGAAGGGATGAGAGCTCAGCTCACTTCAGCCTCGGGGGGAACGGCTTACAGCAAGTCTAAGAATGGTAGGATCGCTATCATGGTACCGGGTGAAGTAGAGGTAGGTTTGCAATGTCGTCAGCCCCAGGAAACTTGGGTTCCACGTCAGCTAAAGTGAGGGGTTTGGAAGATACAGCTTGCGCATGCCCACCAGGCCACGAGGAGGCTTCCTGTAAAGCAGCATGGGAGCGTCGGCATTCGCGAGGCAACAAGGAGGAAACGAGTGTGATTCACCAATATATGCGGCCCCAAGAGTATCATCCAATGTTGGACGAATTTGCATGGCGAGCAGGGCGCGGAGAAGTAATCAATGAGGGACTGGGGAAGGACTGGTCCAGTATACGAGTCATTGCGAGGCATTATATATATGTAGTCCAAGAGATAGCAAATCCAACTGTGCCTCGGTTGCCAGTGCTGCCAGTGCTGTCACAGCTTAATCGCTACTTGCGACCATGGATCGTGAGTTGTATTGAAAGAAGGCCACTGAAAGATTTGATCCCCCGCGGGACGAATTGACGATGTCCTCTGGCAGACCGTAGTCAGACAGCTAAACAGCTACGATCCTTGGATCGGCGGCCTTGATTCTCTGCCAAACAGGCATCTAGGTAACTCTCACGTATCTGCCAACGCGAGTTCAGATTAAGGGAAGCAGGAATCCGAAGTCGCTCTGTAGTGGTACTCACTAGACTAGAGTACAAGACGGCTCAGCAGATCGTAAGTACACGACGGACGCAAGGTCATCACCAATGATAGAATCCTAGACAAAAGACAGATTGGCAACAGCCTTGCAAAGGGTATTCACGGACGTCCGCCAAATAGACTACTTCGAATCAGCCACGTGCTTCTTCTGCTCCTTCAGCGCAGCGATACGCTACAGGCCGTCGTCATTATTGCGATGCAACAGTTGAGTGAAAGGGAAACTGATGAACACTTACCTGTCTCCTCTCCTCCTTCCTCCTCGCCATCTCTGCAGCCTTCTCCTCTTTCGTCATACCTGCCGTGTTGTGCGAGGTAGACGTCACTTGGGTGGGTTCTACTTTTCCGCTTTCTGACGGGGTCGAGGGCGTTGAACGTGCGCCTGACCCCGGTCGAGGGCTTGCCAACGGCGATGGTACCGCCGGCCGATGCGTGGAAGTGAGATTTGGACGCGTAGGCTGCGGGGCTATCGGCGGTTTCGGCGGTGCTGACGATGACCATTGATCTGAAGGGATAGGAGATACAGGACGTCACGAAGAGCAGACGCATGATGCATGTCAACGTCGAACTGACCTGTTTGCGCGTGAACGTTACCAAAACCGAAACCAGCAAGCTCTGTACTCGGCACAGGTGCGGTCTCAAACGCGCCTGTCGACAGCCTCAGCGCGATGATCAATGAGACAGAGGTGATAAAACGCACTCCAGTCATCCTCATCAGCATTGACGTCCATCAAGTCATCGTTGCCCCACGGATTCGTGCCTTGAGACGTCTCAAGCTCGGCAGCGGCTTCCTCTGCCCAGTCAGGGATTGACGTTGAGGTGGTAAGTACCTTCGTTGCGCCCAGCTGCATCCCCTTGCTTTTACTGGGAGACGTCAATGAGCGTGTAGGACCCAAGCTCGAAGAAAGTGTCGGCGTCAATGGAGGAGCGTTCGCCGCTGCGACACCCAGAGTCGAGCTAATGCTTAAGGTATTCCCATTGGGCCCGGCGTTCGCTGCTGGTGCAGACGTCGGGCGGTCGATGGTTGCGCCGATAGCGGGGGTCATGCTTGTCGCAAGGTCGCCTGTAGTGAGCTATCAGACAGTTCGTGAGTACGGTGAGTACGGTGGAACGGGGGCAAAGTTTACCTTCTTTCCTAGGGAGGATATTGCCCAACCGGCTAGTGCGCCCGCAGCGCCTGCCGCACTGTTCACCAAATCATTAGGGGTCGCCCCAGTTATCTGGACTTGCGGCATCTGGTCCTCTGCGGGTGCAGTCTCCGGCTAGAGAGCAGATCCATGTCACAATCAGTCGACATGAAGAAGTAGAGTAACTCTCACCATTGCAGCTGCATGTTCCTCCAGCTTCTTGACGAAGAGCTCCATCGCTTTGAACGCCTGGTCCCGTACGAGTCTGATACGTTCCTGTGTTCAGCGAGGTGAGCGCTCTCGTTCGAAAAATTACACACTTCTCCTTGTCTATCAACGTGAACGCCATGCTAGGGATGACCTTGGACGCGATGTCTTCGATGTCGAAGCACTCCAGTGTCGCCATTAAAGACATGAGCCCCGCAACGCGTGTGTGCACGAATGGATCTTTCAGTGCGCGGGCGAACGCGGGTACGAGTACCTTTCGTTTTGTGTGGTATCCTAGTGAGGGGCCAAGACGCCCAATAAGAATGCAGGTGTTTGTGCGGATGGACGCCTCCGGGTCGGCTTGCATCCGCGCTAGGTGGCGGAGGAGGTCATTGTTCAGAATTCGTTCGTTCATCTACCAAGTCGTCAGGGAGGAAAGTAGAGACATGGGAGTCGTTGGACAGACCTTGTCTGAAAGCGAGATGATCGACTTCACTGTCGCCTCACGGATGATCGCGACAGTGTCCGTGAAACCAGTTTGCTAGCATAGTACGGAGAAGTGAAACACAAGTAATGCTTAGTAGATGCGATACCTACCAGGTTGGGCCAGATCTTGTCGGAGACAGTCTTCTTGTCAAGCTTATCGGCGTACTCGGATAGATGCTCTAGGAGGGCCATGCGCGTGCCCCGGTCTGGGCTTGCGTAAAGCTTGACCACGTGCGTCAGAATCACCGTGCTATAGTCTTCTGGCGCAACGCCCTTCCCAAATTGTAGCACGAGGGGAACGATCGCCGCTGCAGAGGCGCCGCCGAATTCGAGAGCGGATATGAGAGCCGGAAGTACTTTGTAGGATGCGAACTCCGTCGGGAACGAAGTGGCCGACTCCTTTAGCGTCCTACATTGGAGACTGCATTCAGCATACATGTTCCTTGTAGATGGGCGAGGCCAACCCACTTCAGTAGAGTTGTTTTCTCAGATTCACTCGCAAGGTTGAAGTTGTCGAGACCTGCACAGACTTTGACGAGTTGGTTAGTGGCGAAGAACCCTGAGCCTTCGCCCGCCGTGTGAGACATCCCAAGTTCCAAGAAGTGCGCTGGGGATAGCCGAGCCTTGTGATTTGGGTTCAGGAGCTTCTTGTATGATGGAAAGATGGATGTTGGAATTGTACCACGAGAGGCAGCGGTCGGCGGCGGATGAGGAGGTTGAGCAGTTGCAGGAAGTGTCTGGTTGGGATTGAAAGCGAAGTGGATGAGAAGACCAAGACCGTACGCATCTGCCGCAGATGTTGGTAACCTGGTAGACATATCAGTACCCTAACTGACATTCATACTCGGGGGTAGGGAAGGTAGTAAGTACTCTTTGAGTGCCGAGTAGCCTCCCTTCTTCACTTCAGGCGAGGAGTAAGTTGACGCGTCGGGTACCATCGCACCCAGAGTCTGAGGGAGAAGCGAGCATTCATTATCATCGGCGGAAGGGTTCGGCTGTACATACAACAACGTACATAGAGGACAGCAGCGTCGTCTTTGGAGTTGCTCAATACATCAAACCCGCCAAGCTTCCACTCTCCAGACGCCGAGATGAAGACGGAGTCCACTCGCACATTACCGTGAGTCGCGGTCGCAGACTCATTCAAAAACGCAAGAGCAACCTGGCAGGCTGTGAGGTCAAGGACGGGATCGCCACTTCGGAGATACAGTGCGACGCACAGAGATGCGGTGAAGACCCCAGACCAGCCATGCTTCCCGTTCCTGGACACTCTTGGACTGCCACTCGGTTATGGCGGGTCCTAGTGGCCTCACGCGTTCGGTCATGATGTGAATTGCGGTGTCGGTCTCCACGACCTCCATAAACTTGAGCACATCTGGGTGGCGAATGGTACGTAGCTTCCGAAGAGCGTTCTTCGCTAATGGCAAGAGATTCTTCTTAGCAGGTGTGTTCGCCTCAAACTCAAAAACAGATACAGGCGAGCTGTCGTCCTGAGACAATGTAAGAGCAACAAGCACAGGATCATGTCGAGAGACGCACCCGTTTCGTTGCATCATATAGGGACCAGATTGTCCTGTTCTCGAATGAATTGACCCTCGGGCCGAGCGAAAATGGAAGGTTCAATCCAGATTTCTGGACGAGCGAGGACACAGCGGCGGACCCAAGAGTTCGCAGATAATCCATGCTAGGAGCCGAAGGATTACAATGGATTGACTAGCAGACCAAAATGCAGAGGGCATCCACTTCCGGGTTGTCGAGTAGGGAGACTACGTGAACAAACCTGGGAATTGTAATAATTGACCAGACTGATAGCAGCGCAGCGGGCGAAGACAGACGCGAGAAGAGATGAAGTCGGGGAGGAGAAAGAGGGACGCAGTGGACGAGCGCTGTAGTGATGCGCGTGATGAACATGGGCGCCTCTTGACGCGTGTGGCCGGCGTCAAGTGACGACGGCGACGGCGCACCCGACTCAGACTCTTGTTTTCCGCGAACCATCAACCATCTCCCGCCCCATCTTCACGACGCCGCGCTCGTCGCCGGGCACGACATGGACGCGTCACCGCCTTTCTCTATACCCCGTCTCCGCTTGCCTCGGCACTCTCCTCACTTTGCCGAAGAAGCTCTTACTCCAGTTGCTGGGCCATCCCACAATCCCAATTTACTCCATGCAGATGACGATGAGGATGAGGACGCTGAATCGACTCCGCGGATGTCTTCTTCGGCGATTGACAAACACTCACCACGCGTCACTGCGATACCAGGTCTTCCTACAGACAATCCGACCGCGCGTCTTCGCGCCCTCCTCTCTCGTGTACCCAACTCCCCGCCAAACGGTAACACGCCTCACGCGTCTGGCTCTCGTCCTCTGATTATTCCTTCTGGTTCCGAGCCTGAGTCCGACTTCGAACCGCCACAATCTATCGCATCCGCGTCCAGCTTCGCGCGCGAAAGTTTGAAGGAGTTGTTCTCGCATGCGCTCCGCGAGCCTGGCAACACCCCACGGAAACATGGGAGACCACGAAGGAATAGCATTGACGCGAGTGAAGTGGAGGCAAGTCCACGTGTAGAGGTTGAGCGGGCGAGCTACAAGGCGAAGAGGCGTTCGCTCAGTGATGAGGAGGCAGACAAATCAAGTGAGTACTCGCTGAACTGGGACACCCCGTCCATATCCTCACCTCTTGTAGGAAACTTGAATACCTCTGGCAGGTCGCTGCATATCTCTGCCACCTCCCAGTTTGATGCCCTGCGGCAACGCCTCAATCGGTCCAGTTCTGTAATGCCTTCTCTGCCGCAGGAACAACGTACGCACACCATCTTCGTCGCCGCGCTGACTCCATATCTCATAGCCTTCCAGAGATGGTCATGGATATGTCCATGCCTCCACCAAACTCCAGTACAGATACCGCCATGGTCCCAGCTTTGCTAATGGGTACACCTTCTGATACACCGCCGCGCGCGACAAGCACTCCGATGCGCACCTTCCAGATGTCAAAGCATCTGGACATGCAGTCCAGTACGTAGCAAGTTACCCTTATGACGACCCTCCCTGCTAACTTCCCCAGACCTACTGGACCAGGACTCGGAGATGCAGAATGCATTGCAAGGCATGGATAGCTATGAGAGCGCCCCAGTGCCGCGGCATAGGTACAACAGTACACCGTCGCTGAAGCAGTCAGCTGGCCCCACACCGCGACCTCATTCTCATGCAGGGTCTCATGCTCGTCCATTATCATGGAATTCGCACTCGAAGTCGCACTCCATCAACAACCTCCCGCCTGTACGACGAGCGAGTGAAGACCTTGATTCATCATGTGCGTATTCCATCGCATGGCACCATCACTCTGCTCACCCCACCGCACAGCATCAAGGGCAAGCTCGTCGCTATCAGGCGCTGATTGTGAGTATACAGGTTTCCTTCCCCCAGGGTGATATCTGACCGCGGCACAGACCACGAGCGTCAAGGTGAAACCCAGCATGAACGACTCCATGAGCGCGAGCGCGGATGGAATTCTCCTGTACCGAAGACACCGAAATCGCCTCACCCTGGACAACATCATCTGACACATCACCATTCGAGCGGGTCTCTCAGTAGCGGTCGTGCCAGCCCTGCACATCGACTCAACCGGAAGGACAGCGCTACCTCCCTTGCAAGTACTGACGATGGAAGGTCGTCTTCTCGGGCAAGCTCTGTCACATCACGATCAGAATGTGAGTGTGACGTCACCATAGTGTAGACACACTGTTGACCACCGAAACGTAGACAAGGAGCGCATGAAGGAGCTTGAGGAGGAACGCCACAAGGAGCGAGAACACGGATGGAACAAACGACATCCCGAACTTCCCGAACATAAGCTCCATCGCTCATCGTCGAGCCTTAGTCTCAACAAAAGTGACCGTGTCCGGACGATCAGTACACCTTCACGGCCTGATTCGGCTACGTCGTATCTCTCTCCTGTCCAACCGACACTCCATCGGCACGGATCGTCTAACTCGCTATCGAGTTCTCGACCTGTTTCGCCTGTTGGCTCAATATCCGACATGAGCATAGAGGTGGAGGCTGAGCATGAATTTGAGCACTTGCGAGAACGCAACTGGAACAGTCCACGTCCAGACTGGCATTTGCACCATCGGCGGTCTCTTTCCCCCTTACCACGTTCACGACCTGGATCGCCTACGGGTTCCCCGGCGCACACGCACATGCACTCAACAACGCCCAGGAGCAGGAGCAACTCCATAACACATGACAATATCCTCTCTGTGCCGTCACCCATTCCTCGCAGCAAATCACCAATGGGTGACCCAATCACGCGGGCGAAGTCCCCATCGTTCCGTTCCTCGGTTGCAAGCAAACCGACTCCGTCTCCCCATGTGCATGTGCATGTGCGCCCAAAGTCCCCTGCACCGCCAACTCCTTCGCCAGACAAAGCTGAGAAGGCTGATGCTCCTCAGGGCAACTTCCGCTCCCGTTTTGGCTGGTCATTCCCGAAGGCTGACCTTCCGCCGCTGGAGCTCGATCACGAGTCGCCTGCACGTCCGCGGCCCCCTAGTCGTTCGTCATTATCTGCTGGTGCCAAGACCCTTAGCCACATACCCGTTAAGTCACCGTCACCTAAGAAGAATGGGCATACTTCGACTTCGTCTGTGGCTAGTGTGGCTGAGAAGAAGAGGAGCCACCGGAGGAGTGTGGCAGAGTTCACGGAATCTATCGGCGCAATACCTCCTCGTATAGAGGTTAGTAGTATCGACGACCTCCCACCTGTCCCCATTGTCGATAAGTATGATGAGTTCTCTTCTTCGTCTGGTACGTATACACCTCTGGCCATGCAAACTCATACTCATGTTCTTGGCCAGCCAGCGAAGATGACGCCAAAGTTCTCACGGGCACACCAACCGCGAAACCCATACCATTACTTCCATCAGAAACCTTCAGTACTCCTACGTCACAACCTGCCGCCGACGCTCCCTACCCGTTGCACGGGCATGAGTTACAGGCTCCGGAGACACAACAACGACCAGACTCTCCACTTGTGTCACCTCCTCTCACGCCGCCCAGTGCAGATTCTCAGCCTATGTTCAACCTGCAGACAACTCCGAAGAGACCACAGTTTCAGACGCCGAAGACCGAGTTCGAGACTCCTCCACCGCCTCGAGGGATGCCTGACCTCCCCGGACCGCCTACCTCTGATGAAGAGATCCAGGATGACCACACTACGTCAATACAGAATCGAAACGTCCTTGAGGGCAACCTCACCGCCATGAAGACACCTCGACCTCCAGGCGCTTGGCTTGCAACACCAGCGCCAACTCGACAATTCATCAAAGAGCCCACAGAACGCCCGAGCTCGGCCCCACCTCCTGACTTCAATTCATCGACTTCCTCTGATAGCGGTCTCGCTACCCCGCCCTCAACACTCTCGCGAGCGAGCACGCTACCATTACAAACACCCGCTCCTCCGGGTGGCTGGGTTGCCACTCCTGCGCCGGCAACTTCCACGCGCAGACGAGGGAGCATCTTGAAGGTCCGCTTCGATATCGCATCGGAGACGGCGTCTGAGGGTACTGTCGAGAAGACGAACGGTGATGATAGTTTGGAGGCTAAGATGCAACGACCCCAGAACGGGGACGCGGGGGCCCATCGGCGAACGGCGATGCTTCTGCAGCGTCGAGTGCCGCGTTCGATGCGTCCGTCGGTCCGACCTCCACCCCTCCTTCATTACGAGACCGCATTCGTCAGAAGTCACCAGGTATCAGGGTGCTGGATGCGTACGGCCGGGAACATGTGGAACCGGAGGTGATCCCTGAGGCGCAATTCGAGACGGTCACTGAACATGTGGAGAAACCCATTTCTCAGCATGGTCCCACCTCACCACGGTCTTCAACTCCACGCAAGGATGCTCGGCCTACGTCTGTGGTGACTCCTCGTAACCGGAGTGCGGTACGATTGGTCGACGCAATGGGGCGCGAGATCGAGGAGCCTGCGCTGGAAGAGAGTTCGACCGTCAGCCAGACGCCCCTGTCTCATAACGAGGCAATTATCCGCCTGCGCGAGCAAGTGTCGTCGATGGCGCACGACTTGAGCGATGCCGACAGGTATGTCACGCGCTCTGCAGACAAGGTAATTTGTGTTTCTGATTAATCCACCTCAGGTCGATCGACAGCCCCGTTTTTGACGAACGCATGTATGCTGCTTTGCAGGAGCAATGCAAGGCTGCGCAGGTCGCCCGGGGCAAGATCTCGAAGTCGTTGCAGTTGGCGCAGAGCACGAGCACGGAACTCGAGCTCAAGAGCAAGTTTGCATCGTCCCAGGACCAGGCGGCAGTCAAGAGCAGGGGCGCGGTGTTGGTGAGTGCTTCCATTCCCGCTCTCCGAGCATATCGGTATTCTGTGTAGAAGTTCTGAGAATCATTGTGATTTGCGCAGCCAATAGGCGGTGCTGGTGCATCGGTCACCTGGAATCTCCTCAGCTGGCGAGTCGTTGCTGGCTTCGTCCTTCTCCAACTTCTATTATTGGTTATCATGTATCGGTACGTTCGCTGTGAATCTTTGTTTTCCCACGGGTGCATTCACTTACTGCAATCAACAGGTACTCCATGATTCAGGCGCGAAGAATCTTCCTCACAACATATTATGACGCATTTTACCCCGAGCTTTACATCTATCTCTTCAAACCCGATACCACAAGCAACTCGATACCCCCATGCGCATCATGGTCCATATTCAACATCTTCAGTAGTCTCCAGCGCGCGAGCTGGAGAGGCGTCATCTCGGAGGCGGGCTGCGCGCTGTCCTCGTTCCTGCAGCCGACATGGTTTGGTTATACGCAGAACACTGTCGCACACTCGTGGCCGCCGACATGACCTATACTTTATAACCATTGCCGGACACCCCACCTCATCCCCAATGAACCTACATATGCAGTTCTAAACGTGATCTTCACCATGCTAATGACGTATCTTCTAAGTTACAGCAGCTTTGATGTCTATTCGAATGTTGTATACGCCCGTGTACTCTGTCGGCTTCTCGCGATATGCGCACCGCTGATATAGATCTGTCCTTTCGCGCTCTACGTTTTCCCATCCGGAAACGGGCTATGGCATCGCCAGTAGTTGGCACCCCCTGAGTAGATCGTCGCTCGGATGTCAACGCAGAGAATGTGGTTGAGACCAGTGCCTCACGATTGCATCGCCCGCGAATTGTGGGCGCGTTCGCTTCTACAGGTGCAATTGGGAGTCAATTCTGTAGTTTCATGTTTCCCCTCAGATTTGACGTTCTCGACTTCTCATATCCAGATAACAGTCCGCAGTCTCGATCGAGGTTCGTCGAGGTTCTTGATTGCGCTGCGGTACCGAAGGTCGTTTTCTTGGCCCAGGCAAGATACTTCCGCGACTTGAGTTCAATGTGGCATTGGGACTGGCGTGTCTCGGCGCGTGGCCTGGACCACTCTAATGCAAGACGCCGCCGACCTCCGGATCAGCACGCGCCTTGTGCAGAACATGCATGGGTTATGATGAATAGGCGAGACGCCTCGGGTAAGTACGTTGTAGTTGTCGCCATGTACCCCACACGTGTATATGGTAAGTACTCTAACAGAGAGAATTGCACATCGCACAAAGGGATCTACTTTCGTCCGACCACCGCCTCACGCATCTCGATCTAGTCCCCAAACACTGTCTATATCGTCATCACGACCCCATAGCGACTACGCACTATGTCCCCATCAGAACATTCCTTCTTTCGTCAGCGCCATCACGTTGTCGACTGACCGATTTGGACAACTAAGATTGTCGAGCCTCGACGAGACGAAACTGGACCACAGCGCCAACGAGGTATATTTACTACTACAGAGCAACCATGTATCCCCGTTGTACCTTCTGTTGTCCAGTAAGCTCTTCGCCTGCTACTCCGCTGCTTCCCGTTGCACATCGTTGTCACAGACTTCTCAGGAGCAGAGTTTGCAGTCGAGGGCGTCACATTGATATTTTAGCCTAAGTACCATGCCAGGCGACGCAGTTCACCAGATTCCCCCGCAATTGCCGGCTCTCCCGTCGCAACCGTCCTTGGCTCTGCCACCACAACCGTCCTTGGCTTCCACATCACATTGGAAGCTTCATTATCCTCCCGACGACGTCCAGGCACCTCCCACGTCGTGCTCGACTACTTCTACCTCCCACCCTGCCCTTCGACCTTCAAATTCGCCGTCCCCTCCACGTCTCCCTGATCCTCTTGAACAAGTCGCAGGCGACCCCACTTCGCAGTCTCCCGCAGGAGTCGCATTATTTTCCAAGTCGCATTCACGTTCACATTCTCGGAGCAACTCTCGTGTACCCATCCCTGTCTTACCATCCGCATCCTCCCCGGAGCTCATCATGATCACGCTCCCTGTCCGCACACATTCCCGGAGTATCTCTGTAGGCTTACCGAAAACGCCGCGACCGTCTACTGCTGACAAGGACAAGGACCACAAAGACCGAGATCAGCGGAGACCTCCCAAAGTTTCGAAGGAGCCTCCTCCGCCACTCCCTTTGCTAGGTCGACCTCCACTCTCGTTACCAGACCCGAATCGCTCTCAATGGCCTATGCGCGATCAATCCCTTCCAGCATCTGCGCCCAAACCTGTCATGCCCGTCACTTCTCCTGAGGCCGCCACCCTACCTGCGACCCTTCCTACAACTGTATCCGCACCACCACGTCCACCACTCAAGCGCTTCCATTCTCTCAAAGACATGTCATCGTCGAGAAAAGCAACGAATCCAGCCTCTGACTCATCTCCATCCCCTCCACTGCCACCGAACACTCCTCAGTCCGCGCCGGTACGAAAGACGGACGAGAGGGAGAAGTTGCGGGAAAGGGTCCGGACGAGGTCCAACGCGCGCAAGGAGAAGGAGAGAGAACTCCGGGTACCCCAACCCGAAGAGTCATTCCTCAATCTGAACGTGTCCGATTCTGCGCGCGCGCCCATACGTGCACCGACGCCGCCCAAACCTCGGCCTACCGCGCACACTATACACGTGACGCCCTCGAGCCGCGCGAACCGCCAGCCAATGCTTTCCAGCTGGACACAATCAGAGAACCCTATCCCGGAGCGCGCGGTTGCCACCCCTGTACCAGTACGTGGACGGACTGTGGAGACGGCAGTCGCAGTCCGTACCAGCCCGAAGGTGGATAGCGACTCTGCACCAACGAAGACCCAGGGGGGATACGCGCGCAAGTGGGTGCTGGAGAAGAACGGCAAGCGGTTGACACAGGACACGGTGGTCATCGCTCAGCAGCTGCGAATGCTGCGATGAGGAGGTCGGATGGTTCAGTGCGCGAGGGCGGATAGGATAGGCGTGGTACTGGGAGCAGAGGATGATATGTTGCAGCGCGGCGTCCTGAAGGTTGGATTGGTTCTATATTGATGTTGGGTGCAGTTTCGGTGAGTTCTTCGAGATCGCGCGGTCTCAAAGTATGAAGCTGAAGTTTGAAACTATGACCAGATTATATTGTCCTGCCATGCTGATGAGCAGGTACGGCGAAGGTTGCTCTGGAATGGCTACGCTTCGCTTGACGCGAATGTATGTATTTATCGCCACTACACGCCGACGATCCGCCGACGATCCACCCACGATTTACCCACTCGTTCATGCTTCATTCTGAAGTCAATCGCGTCCATCAAGCGCTGTACTCTTATACTTTCTCACTTTCTTTTATACTCGCGTTGCGTGGATATTGTCACCCTAGTGTGCGGTTAATGCGGTAGCACGTATGTACGGCCTCTAATACAGTAATCTCACTTTCATTGATCCGGGAGTTTTGCGGGACTTCAAGATTGACCTGCATGAATTATAAGATGATTCAACGCCTATAGACTCTGAGACCGTGTGAGGGAACTTACTCCAAAAAACACAACCGGGGTGGACTCGCGCCACGGCCAAGGTCCAGGTTCGAAGTTGGATATCCAGTGGCACAGCCACCGCGTCGGGCGCCTGAGAGGCAGCGCGCGGCCGGGAAGGCGCGTACCTTCGTCTTGTCTTTCTCCTTCCATCATCATCCTCCGCCGCCCTCGGTCTCTAAGACCATCCTCGTATCTTGCGGGCAGCTGTCGATGATATAGCTGCTTGAACTCACACATATCCAATGGAACCGGCCGTAAACGGCCACGTGAACGGATTTACTCCCCGCCCTATCCACAATGGCAAGACACACGAACCGTTCCCCGAAGAGCTGGAGAAGGAGCTCCCGGTGGTCATGGACGGACAGATACCTCTTGGAGAGCTAGTCTCCCGTCTCGCTCAGTCGATGTACGCTGAGCTTGTGGAGATGGCGGAAACGTGAGTGTGGTCCAGGTGAGACGTCATGCTGTCCGTCTCATTCTAGCGGTGGCAGCATGCCCAACATGTCCGACACTGCCCGAAAACGGTATGTTGCGGACTGGGTCGTCAAGATGAAACGTCAAGTAGTCAAGGTGTATGCCATCGCCAAGTGGTCTCGCGATGCAGGTGTGGTCCAGAAGGCCATGGTACATACCACTATCACATCCTCGTGGGTCGCATGGAGACTCACGCGTGAGTTCAGAACATCACGGCCTTCCTAATGGATCAAAACCAGCAATTTGAGGATGTAATTATGGGGTTGAAGTATGGCAGGGACAGTCTGGATCCAGCCAGGTACGTGCGTCTTCGTGTGTGCGGATGCGGTAGTATGAGCGGTTACTCTTGATTTGACCTCGCTTCCCCGAAACGTGTGAATCTCACCACGACCAACGGATAGACTTCGAAATCATGACCTTCTGACATCACTCGATGTACTTACCACTGGAACTTATCGACGGCTACCCTCATGTATCAAGGTATGTTACTAACGTTCACTCGTGCGGGCTTTCCTTTAACTAGTGCTGCAGGAGCTTATCATCCCTCCGACACCATTAACCGACGATGAGGTATCGAAAACTCTGACTGACATTGAAGACGCTATGCGCTTTCGTCTCCGTATGTCGGAGATCATCCCTTGGGAGATGTCGCAATATCGAATAGGTACAGTGTCTCAAACGTTCATCCCTATCCTCGCCACTGATGTGGTATAGGCGGTGGACGTGTATTCTTGACAGCGCCGAAGCTCTTCGAACTGTCGCTTTGTCTGCGTGGCGCAGGCAAAACTGATGCTTGGTTTTTCGTCAATGTCACTTTCCTGTTCACCGTGGGTGGTGATCAGACAGGAATGCAAGGTAGATCCTTTGCGTCTTGTTAAGTGCTGCGGCATGCCAACCTGAGTAGAATTTCCCAGGACACCTTCTGGCGCGCTCAAGCGCAACATCACAGATGAGGCAGATGCCCGTCTGTGGTTCTATCTGTCACCAGACGAACTGCCACCACCGGGCATCGAAGCACCATCACGACCACGACTGCCCGACGGCGTTATGGACGCTCCTCTTGTCCGTGTTTTTAACTTTCTCCGTAAGTTTCATCGGTCTAGCCGCACATTCAGCGCCTTAACGTGGTTCTAGAAATGATGTCCTTATCATATCAGCTCGAGATCTTGTGCTATCAGGTCAGTCTATGAACGCTTCTAGGCTATGTGACTCACTGACTGTCAATAGGCTGAGCGTATGCGGTCGCTTGGCTGGGCAGAGTACATGACCGTTCAGATGACAAATAACCGTCAATCCATGATTATGCAGTATTGGGTCAGGAAACCACCATCACGGCAGCGAGTTCCCAGCCAGCAACAGAGGTTGCTCCCCCTATTGGGAGGCAAGCTCGTCATCTCCATCGCACAAGTCAAGGAGAAGACGGGGCGTAAAGCGATGCGGTCTCCACGAGCTCGCGTACTTGCAGAACTGCAGTCGCGTTCAAAGCTCGACAACTCACGACCTTCGGACGAGGTCGAGCACGTGCGTTTCGAGGTGCGTTGGGAGCCCGAACAAGGAGCCCTAGGTGTGGCACCCGCTTCGCAGGATATGTTCATACCTCCAGAAGAGCTACAGATTGTAAGTTTGAGCTTATGTCCGAAAAGATGACAGGCTAAGTAGTTGTGTGCAGGACCCTGAGAACCTCGATCTCGACAGCCTCTTGCGGAAGGTCATCAGACGTCATACAGAAGGGATCATGAAGTACTTCCAGGCTCTGTTGCGGCGCGGTGTTGCTACGCGGAACGTCTTCTCTGCCCCCGGTGAGGTCACGTTCGTATCTAATGGTGAGTGCGCTGGTGAATCAATCGCTGCACAAGCTTACCGTTTTACAGAGGGCGCCCCGTCACTGCGCGTGCACTTATGCGCGGATGAGGTTGTCATTGTGACTGTGGACCCACGGACGGGCCGTCTGACTCTGCGGGACACCGGAGACCTCGCGGCGGCTGGTCGCGGGCCACGTTTTGCTGTGATTACGGAGAGGTTGAACGAAACACCTTATATGCTTCCACACGCGCTCGTCGCGTTGCGAGTATCCGTGAGTGATTCTTTGTCGCTTAAGCAAAACCCTCGCTGAAGTACCTAATATGTAGACCATCACCGACCTTGCGGAGCAGAAGGTGCAATATTTGGGTTTGCAGAGCTTCCGCACGCGGAACATCCCTACCCAGGGTGAGCTCCATCGCTCCATTTTATGCATTCATACTGACAGCCTGTCATTCCAGAGCTTCAGAAGCTCGGCCCAGACGTGCAGGGCACTCTCTACATCCAGCTCGGCAATTTCCCACTATACTATCTCCTGCTCGTGATTACAGACCAGGACTTCCGATATGCGCTAGTCAGCGTGGCGGAGAAGGACAATTCGGTCACCCACGAGCTCGAGTTAGCAGAAAACGTGTGGCTGAATGTGGCCCTAATACATGGCGAGGATGTCTCTATCAGCCCTGGCGGGGGTCCGGAGGCCGTTGCTGGGCAGAAGCGGAAGCGAGACGACTTAGGGAGGGACGTGCCCGCGCGTCAGGAGTACCCCACCCCCACAAGGTTTGTCGATAATATTTACTGTAAGGCCCCTGACGTTGAGCCCCACATCACAGCTTCCGACTAGAGACCAAGATCATACGGGAACTATATGCGTACTGTTGGTAAGTCCCAATTCAATCTACTGACGCTAAACTCCCATCTAAGGGTGTCCGCTCAGTGCGCGCGTTGCGTATGTCAAGGTTCAGCAGCAGTTCCGGGAGCGCCAAATTCCCGTGCAGCCTGTCAGCTCGTCCGTCAACACGTACATCCCCGGGCTCAACAACGTGCAATCATCATTGGCGCGGACCATTCCCGCGCTCTGCGTGCAATCGTCGGTCATTTTGTCTGGTGCACCTGCAGCAGAGGCAGCGATGCCGAATATCCGTGTTATCCCGCTTAACTGGTGGTCAAACGACGACATGAAGGTCGTCACTTGCGTAAAGCTAAAGTACGTGCAGCAGCCGATAGGGAAGCGCGCAAGCGGAAGTACGGTCATTCGTCCTTCGAAGCGGATCATCTACGACACGCGCGAGGCGATAGTGGCGTTCCTGTCGGATAGCGTGGACAAGTGCGTGGAGGAGTTCATGGAGGAGTGGGCGCGAGTGTCGAAAATGGTCGTCATCGCCCGCGAAGGTGAGCATCTTACCACAGCCTCTCTCCCATCTCCCGATTTCTTCCGTGGAGTGAGTATGCTGACCTGGTTCTATCTACAGTCGCACAGATGTCGACGAAATACTTATGGACAGATGTCCGGCTCATCGGCTTTGACCTGCACACCGTCGAGTTCACGTACGCCGGCGACTATGCCGTCTCGCTCACGTGCACAGACGAGCTTGCCTCGAACAAGCGGTCGTACCACCTCCGCTTCTCGCGCGTCGTGCCCGGCGACGCCATGGAGGTCGACGACATGCCTAGTTCGTCGCAGAATCCGCACGAGGACGCTGAGCTCTTCCTCTGCGCCCTCCTTTCGCACCGCACGCTGTCGACAGCCCTGCACAGGCTCGTCACCATCCTCCGAGAGACGCTCCCCATCGTGACCGAGCTCGAGGACATTCGCGTGGCCGCTGCGCGCTCCGGCGACTGCATCGACACGTTCCCGAAGTCCGCGGGCTGGTACCGCGTCCTGTACGGCGACCTCCGGCACGCACTGGACTTCAGGTTAGTGACGGGCGCGCGCGTCGTCATTCTCGATGGCTCGCATACACTATTCGAGGACGGCGCGGATGGGCGCCGACCGGCTACTGCGAAGCCCCCTGCGCCACCGCGAGACCACAACTCGGTTGCATTACAGCCAATTCCTGATTTCCGAACACTGGTTGCTGAGGCGATCAAGGCTGCGGTTGCGCACGGCGTGCGAGGACGGTTTGCACCAATTGACATTGGAGTTATATGCGATGTCTCTGCTGTGAGAGTTGTTGGACGTATGTTGCACCAGCAAGTCTTGCGGAAGTTGACTCAGTCACGGACATCAACCTCCTCTTCATTATTGCATGCGTCGTAGTAATCCTGCACTGTATCAATCCGACTGTGGTTTCCTTGCGAATGTGAATGTTTCGCAACGTCAGAATCACTGTGCGCCATGATCACACAGAAAAGTCTTTTTATAAATGTATTCAAAAAAAAACAAAGAAGAAAAAAACGATGAATTTGATGTAATTGCTCGACACATGCTAATACTACAAACAAAGATAGTCTATCAGACGTACGCCCGCCTCGCTGGCGAGTGAGTCCACGGCTGCAAGCAGCGCGCAGACGTCCACCTGCCAAACGTCCTCGAGACCGCCGTAAGGCAGCCGTGTTCTCGGTTATACGAGGGGGCGTGGATGTCATCGACTAGACTAGAAGGATGTGGCATGTGTAAACATGCGAGACTCGAGTTAGTACCTATAAAATAGATCCTAGCTGAGTATGTTCTGAGGAAACAACGATGTGTGCGTCGAGCTTATATAGGGTCCTGGGGTGGTCCGTGCGCGAGGAAGATTTCTCAGGTCACGTGAGGGTGGGGGTATCGTCCATTCTGCGGGTTGTGCGCTCGGACAACGCCGCCGTCGATACTGAGGTACATCACTGATAGCTTTTGTGGATGGATCATGGATGTACATGACATCGCCTCGAATGCGGATAGATGATGTATCTGCATCCTAGTTATCGGATGCCAACGCGTGAGCCAGCACGAGGAGGCGGCATGGTGAACGAGTGCCATCCAGAAGCCTGGAAGAGCGGCTCGCTCGATTCTGGATAGCTCTGCGCAACAATGAATCAGATCTGGGAGGCTCCCGCGACTGTGAGGACTGGAGAGTGGGTACCAGACTGTCGTCCACGCTAACAAACTGTTCCATTTCTGTTGTGCGGCGAGGACCCTGAGGGCTGGAGCTCGGGGATCAGAAGGGGATATGAGGCGGCTGTGCTAGTGGACTCTCTCTGCCCGATCCGAATCTGGAGTGTATCCTGCTCTTTAAGGTTCAACGCACGCACACGTTCCCAAGTCTCAAGCAGCGTGGCCAGCAACGAGGTCCGCCGCCGCATGCTTCTCCCAACCAGCTGCTGCGGTAGCCCGCTTACTGCAGCTTCCACTCGTGTGCCCCCCTCCGTCCCTTCCTTCAAATATGAGCTCTCCGGGCACGCTCCCTATCGCGATCATCATCGCTCTGGTGCTCGTATCTCACGCGTTCAATACGCTCTTGTCCTTCGTCCCATTTGCACTGTTCATCGCTGCCTTTGCCTACTTGGCTCGACATGTCTGATGACAAGGACGCGAACGCAACCGCAGCACCGCTCGCGCAGACCGCCGCCGTAGACACGCCGGCCGTGCGCGAGCTATTGGGGAGGATGACGGTCACGCTAGGGACCTTGTAGGTATCCTTCCGTGTTGCGCAAAGTCTCTGTGCATGGATTAATTCCTCTTGATAACAGGGACCAGACATTCCGCACTCTCAATGAGCAGTCAGCTCAAGTCTCGGCCCTCGGGCCTACAATGGTACGCTAGAATTGTCCTAAACAACCTTTCCGCACAACGTGCTCACCCTGTTTCCAGGAATCCGCCGTAGAGCAAATTACCGCCCTGCGAAAGCAGATACGGGGCCAAGAGGCGAAGCAGCGGGAGCGCGTCGACAGCATCAAGCATTTCTTGAAGGAGGAGCTCAAAGCCAAGGCCGCCGACGAGATGAAGTAAGCTCTCTTCCCTTGCTCGCGCCCAGACATCCGGCCATTGATAACAATTCTTCCGTGGCTGTGGCTTACAGGGACTCCATCCGCGAGTCGATCCGGGCGGAGGTCGCAAAGGAGGTCCAAGCGCAAATGAGAGCGCAAATGCACGAGCACCTCCCCGTCCCGCTCGAGGCGCAAGCGCGAGAGAGCCGCGAGCAGCTCGCCGAGGTGCAGTATGCCCTCAAGAACTCGTAGGTCCCATTGCACAATTTACACACGCGGTGCATTGAATACTAACCCCTGCTGATGTGCATGCTTCCTACTACTTACAGGGAAGCCCGCCGGCAGAACTCCAACTTGCGACCGAGCCCGAGCAACCTCGCCGACCCGCTCGCCGTCGTCGTCAAGCCGGACGGCTCCCAAAGCGCTCTCTACCCCACTGACCTGCGCTCCCTGTTCTCGTACGACGGTGCGTTGTCCTCCCTCCGAATGAATCTCCTCCAAGCCCCCCAACTGAGAGCGACGCTTCCCCTTGTTCATTTATTTTTCTGTTTCCTGTTTTCTACGTTCATTCTTAAGATGCGAAAGCGAGAGAGCTCATCAAGGACTATGGTCTGCACGACCACGGCGTGCTCGAGAGGAACCTGAACAGGTTCATGGCCCACATCGGTACGAGCCTCATCTCTGCCCCGAGTCTTCCGAGATCCGCGCACTTACTGCATTCCGCTCAACCCCACCTCCCTCCCCAGGGATCCGCTTCGAGCTTGTCCCATACACCGCCACCGGTGCGGCCGCGACGACACCACGCACGAAGGTTCCGGACGCTCGCGCAGCAAAGTCGGCCAAGTAAATGCATACCTCCAGTACCCCTTGGCTCGCTCGTTGTCGTCATGTTTGCATCATCTCATCTTGTATCTCTTGTATCTTCCGCGAATTCTCTCAAGATTCTGGCACTCCATAGCTCCCCTTTTGCTTTCTGTATCTTCATAAATTCTCATCATAATGTACCTCTATCTTGTTCCTCGCGCGTCTCCGCACTTGTATACCGCTACCGGCGACCGACGGACGCAAGCCTAGGAAAGACTCTGACCAGCCGAGGCTTTCACACGCAAGCATGCGCAAGCGATGCGGTACAAAACAGGATGAATATCCATAGCCGATGGGATAGACAGCACGAGTGATGGATGGTAAATACAATGGGAGAGATGATAACAGACTCGGATGAAGAACGACGGGGGCGTCGTCTATGCACTCGCTCAGGGACAGACGGAGAGTCTAGATAAGCGGAGGGGAGGATGTAGATATGAGGAAAGCGGGAGGCAGTGGTGGAGGTGGAGGCGGACGGGGAAGCGCGAGTGCAGTGCGCGAATATGAGGTCGTAGGGGAGTGTGTGGCAGGGAAGAACAAAACAACGGGGTGCAATGCAAACATGCAAACACGACAGAGAGAGAGGGGGGGCAGAACAGCAATCGACGGCGTAAAACGAGGAACAGGAGGAATGCGGAATGCGACGCGACGGAGAGACCCATGAAATAGGATCAACGCTAAACACACAGAAGATGCGTATACGTAAATATCGGGTGAATTGTACAAGAAGGCTGCCCGCCTTGGCCGAAGGACAGGGCAGATAAATGATGGGGAATGCTGGACACGAGATCGGAGATGGATACAACGGTGTGCTGGGGTATCGACAGAGAGATGGCGGGGAGAATTTGAAGTCTGAGTCTGATCTGTGGGCCGGACCGAGGAGGTCGCGTCGGAAGGAGTGGGACGTGACAAGAAGCGGCGTTACATGTCGGATCGTGGCGGAGGTTGGACGTGAGATAGCATAGGTTACTGGACATGGGAGTCGGGACTGGGAGACCTGTAGACCTGGATTGTATACATGGAAAATGAGATCGGGCCGTGTGGCATGCACGCGCAAGTGCGCGCGAACATCGCACCTCTGGACGGTTGGACGAGGCGGGTTGCGGTGCGGTGCAATACCCAAAGTACGACGTGCGGCGCGAAATGGCAGCGGATATCCCGGATCTTTTGTGTCATATACAGTATTAATGAGGAATAAACAAAATAGATAGTCCGTTCGAACTATACGGATGTTCGTGTGTACGGGGACTTCACTCGAGAGCTAGAGCTCGAGGGGTTGAGCTTCAGGGCGGAGGCGGCCAGCCGCAGCGTCCACGTCATACGGCTGGCAGTACATGGGTACCATCTCACCGCCCCGCCACGATCCCGCTCGGGAGCGTATTGCGCCTGCCGGTGTCCGCGCCCTTTGCATCTCCGCTCTCGCCGTCCGCGCGCGCTCGTGGGTCTTCAGAAACGGCGGGGATCTCGCCACTCCTCAACAGATGGTGCCAAAACAGGACCTCACCGTGCTTTATCGGTTCAGGCGGGGGAGGCGGGGGCGGCTGGACGGGTTGGACAGATTGGAACGGCCGTTGTAGGAAGACAGACGAACCGCTCACTACGTATCCTTGGACGGTGTTCGCAACCTGAGCCTGCGCAGCGGCGGACAACGCAGCTGAAGTCGACGCAGCGCGGGCGCGGGAGGGAGAAACTAGGGTCGGAGACGATGCCTGACTAGACGCGTTACTAGAGTGGGTGGGGTCGCCGCCTGCGTGGGGAGAGGTAGAGTGCGAGTTAGGAGGGACGGGAGGGACAATCTGCGCCATTTCCAACGGCCCAAACCGACTCTGGCTGGGGATCGAGGTGCCGTTCGCGGCCGCACTGAGGCTTGCCCTGCGACTAGGCGTCGAGACAGCGGCGTTCGTGGCAAATACAGTTGGGGGATTCGGGATGAATGGGCTGTCAATCTCAGGCGGGGGCGTGGGGAGATAGTCTATGGATGTTCTCCTTCCGGAAATGAACGGTCCGGGTGAGAGAGGCGGCATCGACGATGGCGTGCTCGGCGATGGTGGCGACGGGCTGGGTTGCTGCGCGACAACTGGACGTGTGTGCGGCATATTGAGCGCACTGAGACTGAGGTTGGCGAGTCCTGCTTGGATACTTTGCACTGATGGAGGGGCGGGAGGGTGGAAGCGGCTAACACCCCGTTCCCCTTCGACATAATGGCGCTCGCAGGCTGTGATCTCGCTAGAGTAGAAGACAAAACGGTGACCGTTTGTCGCGCGGTTGTTCACCGTTATGGAAGAGGTGCATCGCTGGCAGGGCGTCACAATCATATACCCGACGGCGCTGCCACAACCATGGCAACATAATGTCTGGGTGAGGCATTCGCAAGTTCGTGTCGGAGTTCGTTCTGAATAACCATTAGGCTGCGGAAGATCGCCTGTAGGGCCGGACTGGGAGGGACGTCTGTGATTCTGGGACGTTGCAGACGAGGCCGTCGACGACGTCGATGCGGAAGGTGCGTGTGTCGAGGGATCCATCTCAGGCGAGAACGCGGAGCAGTTGATTGGCAAGGCATCCGTCGAGTAGAGTGGCACGTTCGGACGTAATAGAAGAACAGCCTGGGATTCAAGCCCATCAGTATGGCTGGTAGCGGACGCAATCGCACAGAACACGGTCAATAGGAATATCATCGCATCTGCGATGCATATATGCGCTCCACGACTGCGAGAACGAGCATGAGGCATCGCTGTAGAGTGAGCATGCATGTCAGTGTAGTCGAAATCACAAGACCACACCGATCCCGGCCACGAGTGTTCGCACCGGCGCAAGACATGTCTACCTAGTCTCACAAAACAGAGAGAATTGGTGCAACAGAAAAATCGACCGAACAATAGCAAACTGGCGGCTAGAGTCGATTTGAAGCGATAGGCAAGACGGATAATGCAGAGTAGAGATTATCCACTCACCTTCATCCCACGATTGGTAAGGAACGTACCGCAGCCTTTGCAGTCGAGAATCCAGACCTTGTGCGGTATCGGTGGAGGTGGCGGCGTGGCGAACGGTTGCATGTGGAGCGCACGAGTATACGGATTCTGCCATGGTACGCGCTGGTTTCCTTGTATCGCGGGGCCTGGGGCAACATATGCAGGCCTTCCATCCCTCAATTGGGTTATCGTAGCGGGGAGTATCTGCCAATGCGGGGGTATAGAAGACGGATCGGGGTATACACGAGGTTGAGGTGGTGACCATGGAGGTTGTGCGACATAGTCTGCTTCGGGGCGGGCATGAGGAGGAGGCATGGCAACGGCGTATATGCTGGGCTCTAGTCTGTCGTCGTTAATATCGCGATGCGGATGAGATGAGGGGTGCGCGTTCGGGGCTGGCCTTGCGTAGAAGCGAGGAGGGCTGAGAGCGAGTTCGGGAGAGAGAGGGAGAGTCCTCGCGGGCATGGGCGCAGGGGCGTCGGGAGCGGGGGCGGGGTGGGGAGGGGGAAGAGAGAAGGAATGGAGATGAGGGAAGGAATGGAGGAAAGGAGGTGAGGAGAATGTGAGAGGATCAGGCCTTGGGAGGCGTCCGTCGTCGCTACATGAATCCGAACTCCGGGTGATGCCTGCCTGGCTCGTTTTGTATTATGGCGTCCATTGATCTCCCTCCCAGCCGATCCCATCTCCACTTATCCGGCCTTTATCCGCCTTCAAATCTCATCTATTCTGATCTAATCGCCTCGTTTATGCTCTTTGTACGCTTCTTCTTACCTCATCTAATCAGATCCACGTCCAGACCGCCTTCTCTTAATTGCCGGTTTGCGCTGTTCTTGAGCTCTCTCCTCCCTCCACTGGACTCAGACTGGACCCCAGCCCGCTACCATGCGCCTACTCGCTCGACTCGGACATGTCCCATCTCATTCTCTTCGGTCATCCTTCCTCGTCTCCGACCGCGCCGACGTCGTCATTCACGACAGCTCAAATCTGTTCTCCTGATGACCTGCGCTCGCTCCGCAGATTCGCACTCGGAGCATAAGGCATCTCCGCTTCTTCGCAACCCGCCTTCTCTTGCCTTTCCCTTGTCAACTCTTGTCTTGATGCGCTGGCAGCTAGTACAAGGACGCCGTCGCTTCACAAAATAGAAACTGCTATTCTATTTAGCGTCTTTGGTACTTATGCATCTAATCGCGGCGGAGAACTCACGGCTGGCTGAGTATGCGCGGCGGTGTGTGGGTGATAGATATCACATTGGTGGACAGTCTGTCAATCTATCTTTCGGTATTTTCCCTTCCCAATTACCGCCCAGGACCAAATGGAAGATGAGAAGCCTGGTGAACTCCTTCCAGCCCGTTGTGCCGTTGTCCTTGGGCGCCGATTCAGCAATCATCGGGCTGACATGGTCTTAAGCATATCTTCACGCAGCAGACATCCGATGTGTATGTATACAGGCGCATGCTTGGCAGCAGCGCTTTCACCGCAGCACGGTACTCGCCTAACCTCCGCTCTCACAGTACCTTCGAGCGAATGACATGCTTCGGAATCTCATCATGAACTTTCGATATCCTTCTATCGAACACGGGCCGTTTGCTGAGTCGGGAATTTTGACTCGAGCGTCCCCTAGGAAGCAGGCAAGGTTATGTAGTCGAATCGCCTCGTTGCACAAACTTGTCTACCACAGGACCAGATGGATCGCTGTCCGTGTCACGATGACGTGCTCGCTCTGCGCAACCTATCATGTCTCCCGCCACACCGTTCCACGTCTGTCCCTTCGTTCTCCGAATTAGGGCCTCGAAGAGCAATGGTAGTCAGGCAATGTGATGTGACTACCAACCAGGACAAGGACCAAGTTCGACAATACTTACAATGGACTTGCCGGCACGCGTTTGATGAATGACCTACTGGCTACAACGACTCGATCAAACTTGGCCAGTACCCCTTCCCGTCAACCTTGTGCGCCTCCACAAACGGCCTATCGTGCGCGAGAAGGACCCTTACGCACGGTACGTCCTTCAGCGCCTTGATCCTCTCAATCCCTTCTTGTGCTTTTGCCGGATCCTCATGAATGCAGCCAAAGACACGGTGGTACCCGATCCCCGCCTCTCCCGTGAGCAGGCGCCAGTCATGCGCGCTGTCCCCTGCGAGGAACACCCATCCTCCATCTGTAGACGTGCGCGCCATGATGTTGATGTGGCCCGGGATATGCCCCGGGGCGTCAACGACGTACAAACTTCCGTCTCCGAAGAAGTCGACTGCACGCGGGAACGGCCCGAGTGGCACCCACTGCTGGCCCTCGGTCGTGTGGAGGAACGTGGTGCGCTCGAGGGGCACGTCGATGGAGTAGAGCATCCCGTGGAAGTCAGGGCCATGCTCCTCGATGAGCTTTCGGGCGCCTCCACCGAGAACGTACGTCGCGTTGGGGAACGCCGTGGCGTCGCCGGTGTGGTCGAAGTGGATGTGCGATAGGGCAATGTACTTGATGTCTGCCCGCGAGACGCCGCCACGCTCGAGCGCGGCGGGGATGTCGACGCCACGGAGGGTCATGCCCATCCGCGCTGACCCCTCCCGTGCGCCTGCAGAGTAGTTCTGGAGGTCGGGCCGGATGCCGAGGTCGAACAGGAAGATGTCGTGCGTGCGCGAGTGGCGGAGCACGTAGGAGAGCACAGGGAGATCGGTCATCTCGTCGCCTTGCGCGAGGTCGACGAGCTGCCCGAGGAGCATGTTGATGTGCCCGGCATCGAGAGCGGAAAGCTCGCAGTATGCTTGGTCTGCGGCTGGAGGTGGGAGATTCAGATCCATGATCTACACCTGTAGCTATGGATGATCAATGCTCGAGGGAGCTTCATTTCAATCAAGACTGACTTCTGCAATGTCTGCACGAAATACGGCGCGACGGCGGTCTATCGTGTGGGGACAGATAGTGCGAGCTCGGACGGAGGACGGGCTACATTATATGCTGACCGTGGATAGAGTTGTGTCGTGTCTCGTGAATCTTCACTCTTTCTCATGACTGCGGGAGACGAAGGCAGCCGTTGCACTGTCATATTGGGGGCTAATTCGCTCCTGGGATTGAACCTACATTGGTAGGTATACACGTTCCCTTACATTAGCCATCTCATGTGAAAGGATTAGCAAGAGAGTTGCCAGCGTACCGCCACTCGAGCCCCGTGTCGTCATGGGCCTCGACGAATGATCCTGGGCATCCGGCTGGTATACTACCCTGAGCTGGGGCGAGCATGGTGGCGGTATAGTAGCATATTTGTATCGTGGTCATACTCAGCTCAGCTCGGAGGGGTTATATGTGCACAGGGCCGGAAACGATATGATCTAGGATCATGCCGGTCCTATGTGATAATTTCCGTGAACATTCCTCGACATCATAAATGGTATCGTACAAACTGTGCATCTGCATCCAGGCGTTCATGAAGATGCAGCCTGAGTGCAGAGGACCGAGTAATGCATCACACGCATCGCAGCCAATCGATACACACACTTACATTCACAGCGACTCGATAGTGCTCGGCCAGTACCCCTCCCCATCGACCTTGTGCGCCTCCACGAACGGCATATCGTGTCCCAAGAGCACTCTGACGCGTGGGCAGTCCTTCAACGCCTTGATCCTCTCAATAGTCTCCTGCGCCTTTCCCGGGTCTCCATGAGCGCACCCCCAGACGCGATGGAATCCAATGCCCGCCTCGCCCGTGATCAGTCTCCAGTCGTGTGCGCTGTCCCCCGCCAGGAACGCCCATCCTCCGTCTTCAGACGTGCGCACCATAACATTGATATGCCCGCCGACGTGCCCTGGCGCGTCGACGATGTACAAGCTCCCGTCTCCGAAATAGTCGAGTGCGCGCGGGAAGGGACCGAGCGGCGTCCACCGCCTGTCCTCGTCGTCGAGCTTGAGGAACGCCGTGCGCTCATACGGCACGTCGATCGAGATGAACGTCCCATGGAAGTCCGGGCCCTTCTCCTCAATGACCTTGCGTGACTCTCCGCCGAGGATGTACGTGGCGTTGGGAAACGCCTTTGGGTCGCCTGTGTGGTCGAAGTGGATGTGCGAGAGGCAGATATGTTTGACATCCGCACGGGAGAGCCCGCCACGCTCGAGCGCGGCGGGGATGTCGACGCCACGGAGGGTCATGCCCATGTTCGCGGTGAGCTCGGACGCACCTATAGAGAGCTTGTTGAGGTCGGGCCTGATCCCGAGGTCGAAGAGGAGTACTTCGTGGGTGCGGGAGTGGCGGAGGACGAAGGAGAGGACGGGAAGGTCGGTCATTTCGTCTCCCCTCGCGATGTCGACGAGCTGCCCGAGAAGCATGACGATGTGGCCTGCGTCGAGTGCTGAGACGTCCCAGTAGGCTTGGTTCGCGGATGGGGGCGGTAGACTCATGTTCTGTAGCTGCGTTGAACCGTCTTCGCACTGACAAGCTCGGGACATGCTCACCGGGGGAGATCTTGCACTCGCAGGAATAGGTATTAGACAGAGTTCTCGTGTAGCGAGGGACGAATACGCAACGTATAAAGCGGGGCATGATCCACATTGCGTCATGCGATGTCCCAGTTCTACAGCCATTCTCACATAATGGAGGAGCAGGTTTGCTTTCGAAGTGGGTCAGATTCGGGTCAGCTGGACTGTTATGTGACGCAATACTTGTCCCGCCGGTTTCACTTTGTTGCATGTGAACTCCTTGACGTGATGTTATTGACTGAACCTCCAGTGTACACCAAGCTACGCGAGCACATCGGTAATTGTACAACATGCCAATACAAGGTTGTTCCCCGGAGCGACTCTGGGGCCCATACTCCAGCACGTGGGGCGTCACTGGGATGCGCTTCGAATGCACACGCACTCCATCCCCGTCGTCTCCAGAGTCTACAAGGACTCAATTGCGCCTGGCCAGAACGCAGGCCCGTCCTTGCTCTTCTCGAACCAATCCCTGTCGTGCGACAGCAGCACTCTGACCCGGGGCTGCTTGAGGAGCTCGCGGATCCTCGCAAGGTGTGCCTGCGTCGCAGCAACATCCATGTGCGCGCAGCCAAACACCGGATGGTTGCCGATCTTGCCGTCTCCGGTGATGAGGCTCCAGTCGTGCGCGCTATCCCCGGCGAGGTAGAGCCACCCGCCGTCGGCAGATGTGCGGACGAGGAGGTTGAGGTGGCCGGGAATGTGTCCGTGGCCGGCATCGACGATATAGAGGCTCCCATCGCCGTAGAAGTCGAGCGTGTGCGGGAACGGCCCGAGCGCGGGCCAGGACTCGGGGCTGAGGAACGTTGTGCGCCCCTCGGGCAGCGTGTCCTGAGAGATAGACGCATCGGGATCTTTCGGATACCCGTTCTCGACGAGAGGACGGGAGCCCTCCCCGGTGAGGAATGTTGACGTTGGGAAGAGGCTTGCGTCGCCGGTGTGATCGGGGTGGAGGTGGGAGTAGCAGACGTACGCGATGTCTCCTGGCTTCGCGTTGCCTTTCGCAAGCGCGTGAACTACGTCCTCATCGACCGTCAAGTTGCACTTCACCCCGAGCTTGGTGAGCTCGGTGAGGAATTTGATGGATGCTGGAGGGGAGGCTGTCTGCCAGTCCTTGCGAGTGCCCAAGTCGAAGAGGAAGTTCCTGCCATTCGGATGCTGGATCAAGAAACAAAGCGCGGGACATTCTATGATGGTAGTGTCGGCCGCCCCGTCGAGGAAGCAGGCCAGAGGTATGTTGACGAATCCCGCTAAGAGCGGGGATACGCGAACGAACGGTTGGTTTGTTAATGGCGGGGGAAGGCTCATGATGTACGGACTGCAATTTACAATTGTCAGTCACCATCCAGGCTTCAAAAAAGATTAAAACGATGCTCACTAACGGAGGGGCTCAAGGTTGAACCTGGAAGTTGAGGATCGAACTTGATGCTACTTAAGCTTGACCCTCGGAGACCTTAGTCAGCCAATGGAATAGCCGACTTACGACTCAGTCTTGACATGCTTTAAGTGGGAACCAGGTATACTACAGAGGCCTTGGCTGCAGCAGCTGTATTGAGGCGTCAGGACCGTTTCAGGCCCAGGATGAACTTGGAGATACTACATGCCTACAACCGGATATCCCCCGTATGCCGATGCACTGGCCCAAACTATTTGTCAGGTTGTGCAGTCAACAATACATGGTGGCTAATCTTGCCATTCCCGTTGATGCGGCAGCTACTCGGCGCCATCATTGTCCTAGTGAGTTCAAGTTCGGACGCGTCGATGGAACTCCTGGAGTGTCTTGGCTAAGCCGTTGTGCCTAGGGATCGTCGTTCGTCGTCAGATTTCCGAGCTGCAGAGTACATGCTCATGCTACGCGCTGCTGACTCAGCCTCACCTATCCTGGCGCCTGTCACACCTACCCCACAATCATCATCAATGACCTGTGAAGCCAGCGGAATTGGACGCTGTCGTTGATTGCTAACACGTTCTCATCCACTACGCGCAGAGTACTTATACATCTATCGTCTGGGGAGCTCTATACGCGCAATGTTGCAGTCTACAGAAATCTGAGCTCGCGCTCTAGAAAGCTAGCCACTGTACACACAAATAAACGCACCTCATCGTAGTCAGAAGCCCAGGCTCCTTCAACCGCATAGACCCTACTCAGCCTGTCTTGGGGTAGCGCCTCCAGATCATACCCAGACGCTGGAAGAAGGCAAACAGTGAGCCCTTCGGGACATAGCCCGCAAACTGCCGCTGCCACGCCGCAGCGAACGTCCCTAACGCGACAGGTCAGCTGGCACTCAACAAGAAACTTGAAGCGAACGGAGCAAGGTAAAAGGAAGTGATGAACATGAACAGACATGCCTTCTATCGGCCCCAACTCCCCAAATCCAAGCGCCTCGATCACCCACGGCGACAGCAGCACCAACACCCCCAGAGCGATCAACGTGAAGTAGACGGGATGCTCTTTCGCAAACCCTTCCACCGCGGCGACCGCTTTGCCCACAGCCTCGGTTGCCGCGAGCCCAATCTCGACGCCGGTACGCAGCGCCACTTCGAGTTTACTGAGGACGGCCTTCGCGAAGCTTTCCTGCCAATCCCAGGATGCGGCGCGGACGGTGAAGCCGAGTTGGCGGTCAAGGTCCGCGCCTGGCTTTTCGGCAGTGAGCATAGCGGAGACCAAGTCGTCGGCAGCAACATCGACGGAGTGGTCGTACTCGGAGTCATTGCTAAGGGCGGTGTAGGATGAGGTGCCACAGAGGCAGGCGGTAATGCTCTTGAGGAGGTCCATTGTCGTGGTAGGTATACGAGGATGGGGATGGGGATGGGTCATCCAGTAGAGGCATATATACCCTGCCTTGCACGTGCATACGTTGTGGAAGCTTCGAGGCCCGCAGAATTGAATGCTATATTCATCTTCTACACGCTACACGACACGAACCAATCATATACAGACTGCGTATGCAATGTGGTGTCCTACAGGGGCGTCGTCAGCCTACCGCAGCAAGTGTACATAGCGCTCCGAATACGAATACGTGCACACCTGATATACAGCGCCAGAGACGGACATTAAAAGGATTCGATCGCACCAGGCCAGAAGGCCGGGCCGTCCTTGTTCTTCTCGAACCAATCCCTGTCATGCGATAGGAGTACCCTTACCCGCGGCTGCTTGAGGAGCTCGCGGATCCTCGCAAGGTGTTCCTGCGTCGCAGCAACATTAATGTGTGCGCAGCCGAAGACGGCGTGGTTGCCGATCTTGCCGTCTCCGGTGATGAGGCTCCAGTCGTGGGCGCTGTCTCCGGCGAGGTAGAGCCACCCGCCGTCCGAAGATGTGCGAACGAGGAGGTTGAGGTGGCCAGGCATGTGTCCATGTCCCGCGTCGACGATGTACAGGCTTCCGTCGCCATGGAAGTCAAGCGCGTGCGGAAAGGGTCCGAGTGTGGGCCACGACTCGGGGTTGAGGAACGTAGTGCGCCCTTCGGGTAGCATGTCTTGGGCGACCGAAGCGTTCGGGTTCTTGGGGTAGCCGTCTGCGACGAGCGAGCGGGAGCCCTCTCCAGTCAGGAATGTCGAGGTCGGGAAGAGGCCTGCGTCACCGGTATGGTCGAAATGGAGGTGGGAGTAACAGACGTAGGTGATGTCTTCTGGCATTGCGTTGCCTTTGGCGAGCGCGTCGACCACATCCTCGGTGATGTTGAGTCTGAACCCAAGGTTCTTGGTGACATGTTCGACAAGGCCGGGAGGGAGACCGGTTTTCCAGTCCTTGCGAGTACCCAGGTCGAAGAGGGTCTTGCCGTGGGTTGGATGTTGAATGAGGAAAGAAAACGCGGGGCATTGTATTCTTACAGTGTCGGCTACACCGTCGAGAACCCAGGCCAGAGGGGCGTCAACGATCCCTGCTAAGAGGGGGGATACGCGGCAAAAGGGCTGGTTGGCTGATGGCGGAGGGAGGCTCATGCTGGCTGTCACGGAGGATGAGCATCGGCCACAGGACACGGCATGAGACTGATACTTACTTCTGAATGGGCTGATAGTGAATTGCGGCTGCTGGTGAAAGAAGTTGAGCTTTTGTGATGCTGCCTGCGCCTAAGTCTTACTAAGTCAAAGTGAGTCAGGCTCGCCCTCGACAAGCTGCAAGCGTTGGAACAGAACCATTACGCCACAACGGTGCAGACCGAATACTGCCCCACACCGTTGCGCGTGTGCGCCCACATAATGACGTAGTTCTCAGATGGATATGTCAGCCATACTATTAGCAATCTTATAGAGGGTGTCTATTACCGTGAACTTTGTACGTTTTGCATTATTATCAAATGCTTTGCGCGAAGTTCTAGTATCCATTGACTGTGTTGGCATCAAGGAATGATTCCAGGGTTGCCAGTCGACTTATTTGCCAGGCTTCCAATATGCCCGGCGACCCATGGACGGCGGTGAATACGTCGGGGTTGCGCTGCCCGAGCCCGAGCCCGAGCCCGAGGACGATCGTAACATAGCCAGATTCGCTGGTAAGGGCAACGTAGCGACATGCTGATGCTGAGCGATGCAGCTGCATGACCCGCGGCCGAAACTCGACCGTACAGCACGGTCCGGGCGTCTAGAAACCGACCTCAGACTCGGACACGGTCACCCATATATGTTGCCGAGGAGAACATCCAGATCACATTGAATCAACAGACTGAATTATGGCCTACCAATTTGTTGCTTCAATGTCACTCACATGGCAGCATGCAAATTTAAAGATGGTCTCGGTAGCGTGGGCCACTTGGGCGCTCTGTAGTCGGGAGTTCCCCAACGTGGAAGGGATCCGGATCCGTTCCCTTAGACTAGGCGCTTGTGTCAACCTACCACCCACCAACCCACCATGTCCGACATGCACCGCGCGCTCATCTGTGCGGACATACTACTCGAAATCGTTGAGCAAGTAGCTTCCGACTCGAAACTCACGCGTAGACGACGTAACCTCGCTTCAATGGCGCGAGTGAACAAGGCCTTCTTTCTGCCAGCGGTCCGCACGCTATGGGCGAACATGACTGGTCTCGGACCCCCGTTCAAGATCCTCTCTGTCTGTGTTGAAACCGACTACCCGCCCGGAAGTGATCTGAAGCAGTACCGTTACGTGAGTGTTCGTCAAGTGCTTCTCGCCAACCTACTGATCAAGGCGGGCGCATCGGCAGGCGCTCACGGGCGAAGTTCACGACGATGAATGGACCCGCTTTCAGCTGTATGCAAGTCTCATCCGTGCTCTGGAGTTGGGACACAGGCAAGCGTTCACCATGGAACCATCCTCCCTGCAATACTTGAGCAGCAGAGCGCGTCGCCCACTCTTTCCCTCCCTCCTTCAGTTGTCGTGGTCGGTCTCTCCACCCTACCATGTCGAGCCCATGCTATTTCTCTCGCCGACTCTCCGATCGTTGAAAATTATTTTTCCGAGCCCAGCTCAGGTCCCGGTAGATCAATGGCGTTGTGGCATCCGAATGACCTTCCATAACACATTCCTCGCCGTGCCCAACCTCCGACACTTGGAACTTACATGCGAGGCCAACCATCAAGGCTTGCTCTCCCACGAGGCAACTCTTCGGTCGATTACGGAAGCTCTCTCATGGATCACACTCTTGCAAGCCCTCAAGTCGTTCGTCATAAAAGATATGCCCATGGCTGTCGATAATTCTAAACTCATTCACGCACTATCCACGCTTCCCCATCTTGCCAAGCTCGAATGCTACGTGAATATCAAACCTGAAACATGGAAGAGTGCAACCTCAGGTTTCAAAAGTTTGCGAACACTAGGGACGTACGATCTTCAGCACGCAGCCGTCCTGACGTTATTCAAGGAATCTTGTGTCCTGCAAGAGCTTACGATCCAACAACATACCGCCTCCACAGACGCGGTATGCCTCCAGACTGCGCAACTGGTCGGCCAACATTTCCGATCGCTGGAGAAGCTCACCTGGAAGGTGGATCTCGCTGGGGATGACCTTGCTGACGAGGACGGGCTGGCGCGCCTGCTCGATCCGGTCATTAATCTCCCCTGCCTCACCGATTTGTGTCTTCGCCTGCCGCGCATGGTTATCTGTGACGAGGATATCACGCTTATAGCAGAAATGTGCTCACAGCTACTCAAGCTTGATCTCCGTTATCGGCGTAGGTCGCCCCCTACCTCCCGTGCTCTGCTCGCGTTTGCGCAACACTGCCCCGCGCTTACGTCACTGTACCTTGACGCGATATCTATGTCCGAAGTGGACTACGCTCAGGTTGACTGTGTTCCGATTCTCAATCACTCGCTGCAGTCGCTGAGCATCAGGGAATTGCGATGCAAGAACGACAGGTTTTGCGCCATGGTCATCGATAGACTCTTCCCTCGACTCAACATCGAGGTACCGTCAAAGATCTCCATGAACAGTTCACGAACGAGCCTTCCGGCAACGGTCCTTGAGCACATCAAGTCCTTTCAACATGTGCGAAGTCAAGAAAGGTGGCGCGCAAGTAACGATCTATTGGCTCGCGCGGTAGAGCGGTAGTGTGATTGAAGGTACGTGCGTCCGTACACTCCCATCCCTCATGCAAGCTTACGACCTCGTGCCTGGAGACTGCGCAGCGTGCGAGTATGGAACTGAGGCCAACATACATAAATGTGTGAGTCCTTCAGTCCGACCACCAGAAAATCTTGGCTCATGAATTCATCTGGCAGATTGTCTAACACATTGCTACCCGGCTCCTTGTCCCTAGTAACTACTGCATCAGGTTCCTCAAGCTGGAGCACCATTGCCTGAGTCAGAGCGATTTTTGACTTGCTCATATATCTGCATCGTCTCCTTTTGCGCGAGGGTTCGCGTTATTCTGGGAATGGTACTTATTTTCAGTCGTACCACTTCTCTCATGCTCTGCGAACTTCAATCTCCTATAGTACTGTATCGGCGCCCAACTAGTTGAGCAGCATGAGTGTGCATGTACAAGCTCATGATCCAGACGAGCTAAGTTGTCTTCGGGTGAGTATGTTATCGATGGCCTCGACGTATAAGTACTGTGACAACTGATCAGTTTCATCGTTGAGAGGAAGACATGAACGTTAAACAGGCACGTCATCTGACTTGAAGGGCTTCACTGAGTGCCGATTACTGCGTACTGGTGACCAATTCCCGATGCTATAAATCGCTCAATACCTGGGTTTATAAGTAACTCTTCCAGCACACACCGCGTTGTTGACGCCCTCATTCCGCATCTAGTAGAGCACAAACACATAACTGGCGAATAACTATCTGCCATGTCCTCGAACCTCAACGGATCCTACGCACCCACCGACACCCTGAAGGGTGTATATTATGGACCAGGCTCAGTCAAGACGGCATTGCCCAAGCTTCTCCAAATCACCGGGGCGAAGAAAGCCCTCGTTGTGACGGGGCGGAGTCTCTTCCACAAAGTCCGTCAGTCGTCTAAACACCTGTTAACAATACCTCATCACAGGTCTACCTCGAAATCTCCTTAGACAGACGTAGTTAAGACCGTCGAAGATATTCTCAAGGACCGCAACGCATACGGCGCGACATTCTTCGAAATCGGCGAGCATGTACCTGTCGCAGGCATCAAAGCGGGCGTGCGGAAGTTCAAGGAGGCGGGTGCGGACGTGATCGTCTCTATTGGCGGAGGCTCTCCCGTCGATGCATCCAAGGCGATCCTCTACCACCTCCAGGGCGAGTCCGGTGGTGCGTATTTCCACCATATCGCCATTCCCACCACGCTCAGCGCGGCAGAGTACAGCGTAAGTATAACTTACTCGCGCGCACACACACACATTCCATATTTCAGATGGTTCGCTGACACATGTGCTGCTCTTAGGCCCGTGCTGGGTACACGAACGAAGAGGGACATAAGGTTACGCTGGCCTCCCCGGAGCTTCCTCCTGCGGGCATCATCCTCGACGCGGAATTGACACTTGCGACCCCCGAAAAGCTTTGGCTGTCTACTGGGTTGCGTGCGCTCGATCATGCAATCGGTGAGCACCCATCATTTGCCCCGACTCTGGATCTGCACTCATATATGCCACAGAGAACCTCTACAGGCCGCTCGTGTCACCACCAATCAAGCATTTATGCTACGCGGCAATCGCAGACCTATTCACGTACCTCCCCAAGTCGAAGGCGGACCCACAAGACGTCGCCGCGCGCCAGAGGCTTCAAATTGCGTCTTGGATGAGTATCTGGCCGCAGACACGAGAGAAGCACACGTTCGTACAACCCATCTAAATGGCCCATCGTCCGGCTCATGACCTGCCTTCCCCTCTAGCCCACTTGGTCTCTCCCACGCTCTCGGGCATAAACTCGGCGCGCGATATGGTATACCACACGGCATCACTTCCGTGAGTCCAAGGTCACTTGATATAGATCGTAGTGCTATCTATACACTGACGCATTCCCATCCCCGGCTCGCGTGTAGTGCCTGACCCTTGCGCCCGTCGTCGCTCTCAAAGCCGAGCACACTTCTCCAGAAGACAAGGTGTGGCTCGCAGGGGTGCTCTTCCACCTCCGGAAGCCGTCCACAGGAACCCTGGAGGGTGACATCCTCAAGCTTTCGCTCAGCATTCAGCAGTAAGCCGTCTTCATCGTAGCTCCTAGCTATATCCGTACGATCGGATGGTTTCTGATACATGCGTGCGGCGGGCAGGCTGGTAGACGAGCTAGGGCTGCGGTCGACGCTCTCGCAGTACAACGTCCCTCGCGAGGACATTCCGCAGATCGCGGCGCTCGCGGTGGGGAGCAAGGATGATCCGGTGTATCCCAAGACCGTCGCGCTCATGGAAGCGCTGTACGCATAAGGTGATCGCAGGACGAAGGCTGCGCGTAGACTATGTGGTCGTTGGAACGTGTGTGCTTGTATTCTTGGATCGAGTGACGCAACGCGGACTAGCCCAACTGTCGGCCACGGGCACAGATACATATTCGTTGGCAAGTGTACAGACGGCCCTTGTGTGCTACTTTGCTCAAGCAGTAGCGCTGCTGAATTACATCGATCCAATTGTGTACTTTTTCTGGCCTGATCTGTAAATGGGTCCATTCTTGACCACGAATTATGTCAGAGATGCGACACGCATGGGAGAGGATACAGGTTACTTATGATCATCCGGAGTTCTTTCCTCGTCCACTCTTCAGCCTGGCGTCGCACCCATCGGAAGGACTAGTAGTGATGACCTCAGCCTGTCTCCTATCTGACGGCGTGTAGCTCTCCCCGCATGAACTCGCCGCTAACGAGGCTACTGTATGTCTGAGGACACTCACCGTACATCACGATAGCCTGTATCATTCAGCAGTGATTTGTGATGAAGCTTACTGCTCCACCCACTACTAGAGTGACGCGGAGAAAACGACTGTGGTTGATCATGCAACAAGCCTCTGTACTATCATCGTTGGTGAAGACTCATGGCAAGCCCAAGGTCCGTGCATATGCCTGTTTGCTTGGGCTGAAGTCACATTTTAACATTCTTTTACAAGGTCGATGAGAAGATTGGAGGTACAAATGCCTGGCAAGTTTGTTAGGTCCTGCACCACGTGGTTGGCAAGGAATCAGAATAAACGTGGTCGGGCGCTTGCGGATTATTGCTTCAAATTTCGAGTTGGTCGCTTATCAGACTCAAGCCTCCAGTTCCAACTTCCAGGTCTTGCACAGGGCGTCCAGCTTACTCTCCGAACACGCGATTCTCTCCGCGGAGGCTCGGGCGTACCGGCTGAGCTCACTAAGCCTACGGGAACCAGGTTGTAAATCGATGACTAATGACGACATATACCTTCGAATTGAACGTTCACTGGCTTTGCCTGAATTGGTTCAACTGTACGCACGCTCGGTAGCTATCAAAGGCTTCTGTCGCGCCCCGGGTTCAAAGTGCACACGTATTCGTCCGCGGTTCAATCCATCGACTCTCCATCGTCAATCATCATGTCCTCCAACCTCAACGGCTCCTACGCATACACCGACACCCTCAAGGGTGTATATTATGGTCCCGGCTCGGTTAAGACCGCATTGCCCAAGCTGCTTGGCATCTTAGGCGCGAAGAAAGCCCTAGTCGTAACGGGACGGAGTCTCTTCCACAAGGTTCCGCAGCAGTTCATCTACTTGCTCATACGTTGAATTCTCACATCTCCACAGACGGACGTGGTCAAGACTGTCGAGAACGTCCTCAAAGAGCGCAACGCATACGGCGCGACCTTCTACGAGATCGGCGAGCACGCGCCTGTCGCTGGCATCAAAGCCGGCGTACGAAAGTTTAAAGAGGTGGAGGCGGACGTGATCGTCTCCGTCGGCGGCGGTTCGCCCGTCGACGCGTCCAAGGCCATCCTCTACTTTCTCCAAGGGGAATCTGGCGGCCCGTATCTCCACCAGATCGCCATTCCCACCACCCTCAGTGCCGCGGAATACACCGTGAGTATGACTTGCACACGCTCACTGTGACATGCCCAAATTTGCGACGGTTGACTGACGCATATACCACTGCTAGATTGGTGCGGGATATACGAGCGAAGATGGTCATAAGGTTGCTGTGTCCTCCCCGGAGCTCGCACCCGCGGGGATCATCCTTGATGCCGAATTAACGCTTGCGACACCTGAGAGGCTCTGGCTGTCCACCGGGTTACGTGCGCTCGATCATGCTGTCGGTGAGCACGTCGCGGCCCAACTCTCAAACGGTAGAATAGCACTCATACGCACGCTATAGAGAACCTCTATAGGCCGCTCGTGCCCCCGCCGATCAAGCATCTGTGTTACGCGGCACTCGCTGACCTCTTCACGTACCTTCCCAAGTCCAAAGCAGACCCACAGGATGTCGCCGTGCGCCAGAAGCTCCAGATCGCATCGTGGATGAGCCTCTGGCCACTCAAGCTAGAGAAGTACAGGTTCGCGCCACGTATCTTGAATGACAGATAGTCTTTGCGTTCTGACCTGCCCTCCATCCAAGCGCGCTCGGTCTCTCGCACTCCCTTGGACACAAGCTCGGCGCACGGTATGGGATACCGCACGGCATCACTTCCGTTAGTTTGACACCACCTCGGACTTTCGTCGTGGTAGTACTGACTATATGCGCCTGTAGTGTCTGACACTCGCCCCAGTGGTCGCTTTTCAAGCAGAGCACGCTTCTCAAGAAGACAAGGAGTGGCTCGCGGCCGCGCTCTTACACCTCAGGAAGCCGTCTACGGGAACCCTCGAGGGCGACATACTTAGTGTCTCGCTCAGCATCCAACAGTAAGTCCATCTCCATCTTTAAGCTCGTGTCTGTGAGTGTGCGATTGCAAGATGGCTGATATGCACCCGCGGGTAGGCTGGTGGATAACCTCGGCCTGCGCTCGACGCTCTCGCAGTACAAAGTTCCACGAGCTGATATCCCACAGATCGCGGAGCTTGCGGCGGGTAGTAAGGATGACCTAGTGTACCCGAAGACGGTCGCAATCCTGGAATCGTTGTATGCATGAAAGGAAGACTCCCATGTGAGTGCGAAAGTTGCGGTAGCGCTATGACTGCATATGTACTCTTGGATCAACATCACTATTGTTGCTCCACAGTCCGGTAGCAGGAAGAAATAATACGCTTCTATACAACAAAATACTACCGACCATACCCCATTCCATTCGATGGGACTATCTGTGAATGGCTTCACCTGTCTTGACTCATATCTAAGGCCCTTTGGGAAGCTGTAACCACAACGCATGTCAGAAAGCCCGAGGCGAGACTCACGTGAGAGGATATACGCCACTCACTGTCATCCGCACCCTTCCCCAGTTCTGTCCCCGTCCACTCTCCAGGTCGCCACTGTCGCTGCAACGATCTGTCTCTGTTGTGGTGGCCATATGGACAGATACGACGGCCCCGTTTCCCATCTGACTGCGTATAGACTGGCGCGCATTGAGCATTGCGAGCAATGCGTTCAAAAAGACTGTAGAACATTCAGCAACGATGTTACCAGGTACCATGCGGGGCACTGGCACCTACGTTTAGGCAGAATACACAGGAGAATAAGCTTGAGCTGGGTATCGGGGCCGACTGCGTACTGGTAAGGTGTGCAAGTGAATATTGAATCAGTCTTGAGGTGTAGATCGTGACGGTGATGTGAGTGTGTGTTCGCACCAGGATGAGTGTCAACAGGGAGCACACACTGTTCATGGAGGTTTGAATGAGATCGAAATCCTGTAGCGCATGGTTATGACTGAAATACCTGCACTTACCTTGTCAATATTCCGGCATTGATTATGTAGACTTGCAAAGTGCGAACTGCCCGATTGAGTCTGTGTTCATGCCATGGATCATCTCAACGACTCCGAGTCGGACGTCATCTGTGAGCCGAGACAACTGACTAATGCATACCTGTTTGAATGACTGTCGCGCACCTGATCCCCAAGGAAGAAACACAGAGTTGCTGAGATCACGATGTCCGAGATCGTGATCATCCCAAGTAAGAAGTAGACGATCCACTGACGATCAGTCAATTGAACCTGGTTGAGCGGACAATGGACGATGTGAGGCAGCTGTCAAAAGTACGCACTGCGAGCCTATCAATGTACGCCCACTCGCAGGGATGGCAGCGCGAGCTGCGGCAGGAATGCGTTAGTGCGATGGCGGCTGTACATCGTATGCTGCGGGCAATTCCTACCCCTTGACAGTGATAACTGGACATGCAATCAGCAGTCACTCGTGCCTTTGCGTGAACCCAAGACCAGGTCCACCCTCACCGATATTAGACCCTATGTGCAGTATGCCATGTGAACGATCGTTCCATCCCGAGTGGGCATGGGACTCACCGAACGTCACAACAGCCATCGTAGCCTAGAGTACCCATGCTCAGCAGTTGATCTCCTATAGACCTCGTGGTTTCACTCACTAAGAATGCACAGAGGGGACGGTTGCGGTTGCTTACTGGGGAAACCGTTAGTTCGACAACTCTATTTGTGATCAGCACTCCTTGACAGTTGGGGACTTACGGGCCCATATTTTGTGCTGGTATATGCTATGGAATTGAATGAAGGGATCAAATATATATAGTTTCCGTGAGATAGCGCGAAGTTGAAGTACACATACCCCCGAATGATGAAATCACTGAGGCCCTGCGTGAAAGCCCTTGCCCGTTACTCTCTCGCGTGGTGTAGTAGAAAATAGAACAAACCGTGAATAGAAAGACAACCTAGGCACGATGTGACTGCTTGTAAGTGCAGAATGTCAACACGCATCACCATACCAATCCTCACCACGACATTACTGGTGTTCACTGAATAAACGCAGGGCTTCGAGAAGATATTTCTGCACTCACCTGTTATACTTCTCAAGTCCCAAGATGTTCCCGAAGTTGCTCACTGCATACTCATAGACAACTTGAATGAGGAGCGCAACATGGGCGATGTCCAAAGCCCTGGTAGTATCGACATGAGTGCACAGGTTTTCCTCAATTGCTGCTACCACTGACCAGAGAAGTCCGACCTATAGTGAAGATGAACATAGTCACACACAGTACTGCAGTGGGTGCACTGCCATGTTACGTACTAGGAGCTTGAGAATGATAGGGTCTTGTCCAGATAGGCGGTAGTACGTGACTGTCTGTTGCGTCGTCACACCGAACAAGCTAAGGGTAGATTAGGGCGGGTTAGTTTTATCGCGCTAAACAGGGATGCACCAGCGTACCATGCTGTAAGAACAGTGCCTGCAATCGAAGAATGAGATTAGCTGTCCATGCATGGGTGTTATGCAGGTCCAAAGTCCTAACCAAGAGTATTATCAAGAGTCGGTCGAATCATGCAGAGAAAACTGAGAGTGATGAACAGTGAGAGGAGCGGGTCTCAGACAGTGCAGCTCTGGGGCACAGCTCGAGGGAACAGACTCCTTTTCTATAGTTACGTGAGGACTCGGAGGCCACTTCTGATCGGGACTATAGGTCCGGCCGTCATAGGTAACATAAACTTCTGTTGGACAAAGACACCTGATGAGATGAATAGTGATGTTTGTTAACAAACACGTACAGGAGTGCCCCTTCGATACGTGTTTAAGATTCTGATCGAGCTAATCGGTTTGTTTGGAACATTTGAACGTCAATGCGAACGGCCGACTGTCAATATTAGTAGCCATAAGAGCATAGGTACAGAGAAGAGAATCCTGGCATAGACAGCGAATTGTTATGATGTATGATGATCAAACCATGCAGAGATAACTCACGCCGCTGCCTGTCACAGCGTACTGATAGAATCGCCCAAACGGATGAAGTACTATGGACGTCACCTTTTAGGGCACTTAAGTGAACTTTACCTGGTACTTCCAGGGCCACCTCATCACCCACATCTGCCAGGAAATTCAAGGTTTACAGTGTGTTGCATAAGCTGCACTGGCAGGTCCGCTTCTGAAGCACCTCGTCACTTCAAGTTCAATTCCGGATAAACAGAGCCTTTTCAGGAAGGTCTAGCGCTTTTGATACTGACCCGCGTTCCAAAACACTGGATGCTGCGACAATGGTGGCACTACGTACACTGCCCAAGAACTCCCGTTATGAAAGCCATGGGATATCTCGGGGTCTATCTTTTGTCCCCGCCTTTGTACTTTAAGGGCCGCCCAGAAAGATCCCATGCCTTTCACGAGGCGGTCATGCACGCAGTGTGGATTGCTAGAGGATCCCCAAAAATTGTCAGATTAAGCTCGCCCACCGTCCAGACTCTGGCTGACAAGAATGAGCTCTTACGCGGTCGATACATCTCGGCCGCACTTGTATGGGGTTGTCACATGACTGAGGTGAGCTCATGGAGGCACCTGCGATTTATTATGCACAACACTGTGGAGAGAACTGAGCTCACCACTTTACTCTCTTATCACCGCCATCATGACAGGGCGGCGCGGTCGTGACGGAGAACCGGGTCTAGTCGGGGTAAGTTTTGAATGTACTACAGACGCTGACGGTAACTTCGCTCATCACTAACCCATGTAGGCCTCAGTACACCCTGCAGTATAACAAACTATGGTCAGATAGGGACTTGAGATGAATAAGCTGGACGGCAAGTAGAACTTGAGATACGTGTCAAACAAGACCTGTCCACTGCCAACAGAGTTTGTGAGCGAATGTGATTCCTTGACGCGAGACAAGCTTGCGCTGCTCACCACAAGCCCCCCACGAACGACAGTACATGATGATGGTCAGAATACCTCGACGCGTAAAGTAGCTTGACGATCGTTAGCCAGCGCTTACGGTCAATACACTGGCCAAGCAGACGCAGATTACCCTGAGATTACCTGAATGCCTCACTCTATGTGGACTGTGAGGATTATATGGATTGTTTGGAGAACGCTACAGAACATCAAGTCAAGTACAGTCGCGACTCAGGTTCGGTGGGGGGTTCAGCTTCACTCACATCAAGACATGTAACATCGCGCCCATAAGATACAGAATCTCAAGTAAGATACATGCTCAGGGGCTGTCTCAAGCGCTCTCCTCCCTTACAGGTCTAAACCGCACCCTCACCTCCTTAACGTCCTTCCGCGCCCTCACCAACGTATCTCGAATCTGCTGCTCCAGCGCAGCCGTGTCCTCCACGTTCAGCCGTGACGGTACGTGTGCCGTGAGGTCGACGAACATGTTCGCGCCCGTGCGCATCGCGCGCAGGTCCGTGATCGCTAGGAGCGCCTCCGACGGCGAGTGGACGTGTGGTGCGGAGCCGTTCGATGGTGGAGGTGGATGTGAGGGTGATGGTGACGAGTGGGTGTGGATGAGCGGCTGGAGGGTGTCGAACAAGGTGGATTTAGTTGCGGGGGACACGCCCGCGTCGGTGAGTTGGCGGAGCGCGGTCATGAGGAATGCCCAGCCTTGCTTGAAGATGAGCACAGAGACGATGAGACCTGTACCATGCACGCGCAAGTCAGTGCCGCAACACTCGAAACGGGAACGGGCACGGAGACAAGTACGCACCGCCTATCGGGTCGAGCGCGAGGTGCGGGAACCACCAGTTGCCCAGAATAGCCACGAGCGCGACCGCGCTCCCGAACGCGTCGCTCCGGTGATGCACGGCGTTCGCGAGCAGGACGGGGCTGCGCTCCTCGTCCGCGACGCGCTTCGTGATTCTATACAGCCACTCCTTCGCGAGCACGCTGACACCCGCAAACCACGCCGCGTTCGGGTCGAGCAAGCCGTCTCCGTGTCCGTGCGAGTGCGCATGGATGTGCGTGTGCTCGGACGCGACGGCAGGGACAGCTTGCGCGACGTCGAGTATGCGGACCAGGATATCGTGCACGGGCCCTGGGCCCATTGACGCAGTGGCGGTGGAGAGCGTCTCGGCGAGGAGGGTCCAGGAGTGGAAGCCGATACCGAGCGCACCGCCTGTGAGGAGGAGGGAGACGACGGTCGTGCCGAGGACTTCAAACTTGCCATAGCCGTAAGGGTAGCGTTCTGAGGGAGGCTTACGGGAGAGCCTCCAGCTGAAGAGCGTGACGAAGTCGCCAACGAGGTCTTCGTGTTCGCGAGACCGCAGCTATGATGAGCTGAGCGGAGGAAGGGCGGGAGAGAAGAGGGACTCACCGCCTAGACAGTGTCCTGCGTCTGCGAGCAGTGCTGCGGAGTTCATGTACCAGCCCGCGGCGCCCTTCGCCCCGGTGAGTACGACGTTGGAGGCGAGGCCTACAAGGGTGATCTTGCTCCCTCTGTCGCCTGTGTTGACATAGTCCATTTAGTCAGTGAGAGGCTGCTCGCGTTCGGACCATTGGCAGAACGTATGTCTGGGATAGCCAGGGCAAGGGACTACGTGGAGCTTCCAACACATGCGGGGTGGGGTGAGATATCGAGCAGAGCTTATGTCCGTACCGTGCCTGGACAAACATAGCACGACGACTGGGACGAGCTCGGAGATAGCGAGTTGAAGGTTGAGCACCCACCTTCGCCCTTGAATGCCTGTACAATCTGCTCTGCATCCTGCTCGTGGCCTCCATCCGAGTGATCATGGGTGTGGATCAATGAGCCAAAGAAGCCATGGGAATGCGAATGGGAGTGTGAAAGTGAGTGGTCGTGGTCGTGGTCGTGTTCGTGGTCGTGCGATTCGGTAGCGGAGTGCCCTGTCCGTTCCGGTTCCTTGCCCTTCGACTGAGTAGAGTGTGGACGACGCGCGGACAGCGTAGCCATGGTCTGACAGCCGGCAAGCGAGAATGTTGAGGGGCAGGAAGAGGTAGGGAGGAGAGAGGTACGAGAGGAAGAGAGAGAAGATGAGAAGGAACGGATCGCGTTGGCGGCGGGTGTACTTCGGCTAGCGCGGGGTCGACGAATCCGACAGCCGGCGGGAGTCTGGGAGCGCAAGACGGGCAAGGTCGACAGTCGGCCTGGGGCGAGGTGATATACAGAGCGAGAGTGCGCTCGGTATCCGGCGGTGCATCTGAACATTCCGCCCAAGACAGATGATATACTTACAGCGACTGGACGGAGGAAGCAGGGCTGATTGCGGAGGTACTTGGACAGCAGGCCGCAGTTAAGTAAGAGCGACTGGTCGTGGGTACAACCCAGGTCGTCGATCTGGCCGTGGGCAGCTCCTCTGTCTGGATAGAATTCGCTGGAGGACCGTGTCCCGCTCGACTCGTACACGCGATGACGTCGTGCCTCATGTTCACATCGTCCGACTCTTGGGCGCCTCCCATCTTGTTCCCCGCCTTGCTACCAACTTCCATCGTATACATATACTCTTTTCCTCATGATTATCACGTTCGGGGTCTGATGTCTGCTCATTCCATCACTGTTGGCGACCCCGGTCTCCTCGACGTCAACTTCGCCCATAGGTACTCACAATTGGCATCTCTTTTTTTGTTTCTCTTTGTACGGTGCTATTTGGGCACACCTATCATCTACAGTGCTCCACGCGAGGGTAGCAGTTGTCCGCTGCACCACAGCTTCGCGGCTATGATGCGGGGCTCTCTCGGCTTCCGTTCCGTCGCAGTGTCACGTAATCTCTGCACGAGTTGGCATCTCCTTCTCCAACCCAGCTGGCAGTGCCGGCTGAGTGAGAGGTGCCATAGTTCAGTTATTCAGGGCTGAACGTATGGTGGCCTTACGAACTATGACCCCAGTTTCCTGTGACCGTTCACCTGTTGTTGCCCTAAGTACACCCTCGCCGGCAGGAAAGGTGCTTTGTACGGCGTGGGTAGTCCCAGTGCCACATCGGTAACCGGAGACTAAGTGCCGTGGGTTGGACTTGGGACGAGGTCACATGCGCCATGGCATTAAGCTTGAGCTCACTATATGCTCAAGTTCAAATTACAGTCCATCCGGACCCCTCATCGTGCTATCTCACTAGCTTCTCAAAATTCGACAGATAGCGACTGCCTTGAAACTTCTGAAGCGAAGCGTCCCAACACTGATTCTCCCATCTTCAGAACGCTGGAACGCTATCTGACGTGATGTTGTTGGGGTTGGCGGACATCTACATTTCCCGCCTATGAGCGCCCCATCCTCTCGTACAAGTAGTGGCCTCGTCGTCTCGAGTGCTTCCACTTGTCATCTTCGCAATCCCTCAGCATGATTGAGCCGACGCTCGACAATACCCTTGGTTCAGCCTTAATTGGCGAGTTTGTCATGACATTTTCTACGCATCACAATAGCTCACAACGTACATAGGCTAGACAAGACTGTACGGAACCTGCAAGTGTATATAGTCAACACGGGAATTGCTACCAGGTACATTGAGGCATGTTCACCTTCCACAACGGACTATAAAGCTAAACCATGCGACAGTCTGTGCGCCTTGCTCACGTCGGCATTGGTACGAAGTTCTCATTTAGGTGTAAATCGGACTGGACGCTTCAATGAAATGCACGATACGCAATCGGTTCTACCACAATGCTCTACCTCATCAGGCTCTGTATCCTTCCTAAACGTGCGTCCCACACGCTCGAGCGCGTGCAATCGACCCCTTATGGCTGGATGGCTTGCAATCGACCAACGCTTCTCGTAGTGTTCCTCAATGCGATGCTCGCGATGCTCAACGCGCGCAAATCCCTTCGGAACCAGAGGCGCATGGGGTCGTGTCCGTGCATATGGTAACGACGATTGAGACGGATCAGTGCAGCGAGGGCGACCCAGAGCGGGAGGGCAGCGGGAGACGCGCATGGTGGTGAGTGGTCCATCGTCTGAGATGCGCGCGTGTATTTTATCTGATAATTGTGTGGGGTAGGTGCGGAAGGGAGCTGATCGAGGCTGCGTGATTTACGATGGCTGCGTCTGCGCGTGTAGCTAACAAAATCTGCACCGCAGGGGCGGTAGCTTCATAAGCTATGAAAGGCTCATCATGACAAGCGACGTGTTGTGTTCGGAAAGAAAATATCGCAGTTTTGCGTGTGGGTGAGGATACTACATCACCAAAAAGCGGCTCCGAGTGGCCTTTCCTATTTCCTCTTCACGCGATCCATCTTACAGAGCGTGGACTACGGAGATATTTCCAGACTCTCGGACCGTCCTTCGCCTGGCTGAGATTGGTGCGCGAGTCGCGGTTTGGGGTAAATGCCACTAGTAGTATTGCAACTTGAACACCGCACAAAGACGGCGAACTGCGGTGCGTTTCTATGTTTTGTGCCACAGGTACCATCAACTTCGCCATAGGTTCTCGTTTTAGGTGTGTAAGTTGCAGGTATACAGCTCCCTCGAGTCCATTCCTTCAACCGATACTCGTCAGCCGCCTGAAGAATGCTTTTGGTTCTTGATGATTATCCTGGACGATGACCATCTCACGCATAAGTCATATCGCTTGGATGGCGAACTTATGGTGCGTGCCCCTGTTTTTCATATGGTCGCTGACAGTGCTGCCGCACCCAGAAGTTATAACAGGCCTGGACACGTGCCATTGGACACAGCCATCTCTTCTGCCCGACAACTAATCGTCAACATGATCGGCGCATACGAGTAGGTACCAACTGGGCTTTCCGATAACCTCATAGTCACTGTTGCAATTACATGGAGTGCTTGAACCCGTAATTATCGGAGTCGTGCCAAGGCTACATAACCGACGGATGTACCCCGTCCCTGAGAAGACAGGTTACGAACTGATCAAAGGCTGTATGTACCACTTACAACAGTGTGATGGAGATACTCAGGGGCGTGGGGCGTTGGAAGGCCGAGATCTAAAACATTCGGTAGTGGACCCTCGCGATTTCGAATTGAATACACAGCGAGGAGCCGCAGAGAAACTTCAAATGCCGGCGCTCGCGTCCAGGGCGGGTCAGGAGCAGCGTCCGGGAGAATCGAGCACTAAATTTACAGCGCGTCGGAGGCGCTCAGATGCGCTTAGCAGATGCTACTCCACACCCTGGCTGCGGTAACCATATATGGGCTAACCACTCTTGCGCAAAAGATGATGAGAGCACGCCATTTTCACAGACGACGACGTGCCATCCCACACACCCGTCCGGGTCGATCGAAATCAAATTTAGTCCTGCAAGCCTTGAAAAGGCTCCGACGTCCAGCAGCGACTCGACGCGCTCAACAACGACCATGGCTGCACCAGGACCGAAGACACACGACCTGCCCAGCAAGGAGCGCTTGTCCGAGTCGAGCGTCGACGACTCGGACATCGAGAGCATTGGCCTGCAGATCAAGAATGAGGAGGGTCACGAAATCAAGTATCGGACATGCTCCTGGCAGAAGGTCCGGCTTTCTATTTTCTCCTGCCGCCCCGCCGTCGCTAAGCGCCCCTTCTCCACACAGACCGCTGCACTGCTCTTCAGCGAGTATATCTGTCTCGCCATCCTCTCCTTCCCATGGTCCGTCTGTCCACGATTCTTCTGTCCCCACGCCGCGTATTCATGGAGGTTGTAGGTCCTTCTCCGTGCTCGGCCTCGTCCCGGGCGTCATCGTCACGCTCGCTGTAGCCGCAAGCGTCCAGTACACGTCACTTATCCTATGGCGCTTCTGCCTCAAGCATCCAGAGATTCGCGACGTGTGCGACATCGGCAAAGCGCTCTTTGGTGGTTCGCAACTCGCGTACAACATCACGTCCGTGTTCTTCATCCTCAACAACACCTTCATCCAGGGTGGGTACCATGCACGGCGTCTATTGCTTCATGCAGCGCTTCCTCAGTGAACCTTCGTGTGTATGAGTTCGCGAAGTCCGCCTTCCACATTAGTTCAATGTCGTGGTTATCAGACCGGTACTTACCACTCCCTCGCAGCTCTTCATTGTCTAGTTGGCGCCAAGCTACTGAACACCCTCACCAACTCGGCAACATGTACCGTCACGTTCAGTGCCATCGCGGCGATCATCTGCTTCTTCTTCTCCCTTCCCCGCCCTCTCAGCCAGCTGTCGGGGCTCGGGACATTCAGCGCTGTCACCATGGGCATTGCAGTTCTGCTCGCGATCATCTTCGCCGGCATCCAGGACCACCCGGCAGGATACATCGCGGGTGACGAGCCCATCGTCCACCTCTTCGCCCCCAAGGGCACGACCTACGTCGCGGGCATGTCCGCGTTCCTCAACATCACATACACCTTCGTCGGCCAGATCACGCTGCCCTCGTTCATCGCCGAGATGAAGAATCCGAAGGACTTCCCCAAAGCGCTCTGGGCGGTGACCATCTGCGAGATGGTCGTCTTCGCCCTGTGCGGCGCGCTCATGTACCACTGGGTCGGCAACCAGTACATGACCGCGCCCGCGTTCGGCTCGCTGCAGGAGCCGTACAAGAAGATCGCGTTCTCGTTCGCGATCCCGACGATCGTCTTCCTCGGCTCGCTCTACTCCTCCGTCTCCGCGCGCTTCGTGTTCTTCCGCATCTTCCGCAACTCGAAGCACCTGCACTCGAACACGGTCGTCGGCTGGGCGACCTGGGTCGGCATCCTCGCCGCCACGTGGGTGCTCGCGTTCATCATTGCCGAGGTACGGGTGCCTCCCGAGTCCCTACTCGGTGCTCTGCTTGCTCAGGCTGGAGTGCGATGGCTAACTGCTCTGTTTGAACTGTACAGGTTATTCCGTTCTTCTCAGACATGCTGAGCCTGATGAGTTCGCTGTTCGACGGATGGTTCGGCTTCATATTCTGGGGCATGGCGTACCTCACGCTCTACCCTGGAGAGAGGAAGTGGGCGGGCAAATGGCGGTCCGCAGAGACGATCCTCAACTACGTGATCATCGTGCTCGGTTTCTACGTCCTCGTCGCGGGCACCTACGTGAGTATCTAATCGTGTTCTGTTTGTCTGTGTAGTATGACGCTGACTGCCTATCGATACAGACGTCCGTAGAGAGTATCATCCTCGATTATGCCGGCCAAAAGTCCTTCTCGTGCGCGAGTAACGCGCTCTGAGGACTCCCGTCCAATGACTGTGGGATTTTGAGCTGCCGATGGGTTACTCATAATGCTTATTGACGACCGCTCGCTATTTATCTACTGGAAATTGAACTGTACCCACCATAGACCACATGCTCAAAGAACCGGCGTCGCACGCTGCACGCCCGCTTTAGATTGAACCTTGCATGATTTGCTGCTGCACAGCCGCATTAACCCCGGATTAGAGTTGACGTACCTTACAAACCAAAGGATTGAGATGAATTATGGGGAGACCCCCATCAGTGAACTCGATTTCTGATCTCGGAGCACAGTGCGGGGAGCCTTCCCGTGCCTCGCTGTACATGCAGGCCCTGGCGAGCACGCCTTCAGGGCGGCAAAGCGCGACATGGGTTGTGTCACTGTGTGGCGGAGAGCGAGCATGGCCGCGACCGCGGTGTGCACCTGCCAGTGCCATTGATCAGATAGTGTAACGAATGGTGACTCGGCGATCTACGACGTTCAGGCTCTCATGCCACTGCATGGTGGCAAAATCCTCGCGCGATGCTATCGCAATCGACCCGTGCACGCGCCGCCTTTCACGAGTCGGAGCCTCTAACTCCAGCTTGTCGTGTCAATAAATAAAAAGTCCCTTGCTCGTCGTTCCCCGCCCTCCCATATCGAGTCCGACGCCCGCCCTCCACCATCTACGATGTCCGTCGCCGTCCCGCCTGCCCTCGTCGGCTCGCTCAAGGAGTTCCCGAACCTGCACCTCACACCGCACATTGGGACCGAATTCACGTCGCCAAACACGCAGCTCTCCGCCCTCCTCGCGGCGGAGAACAGCGACGAGCTCATCCGCGACCTCGCCACGCTCGTCTCCCACCGCGGTGTCGTCTTCTTCCGCGCACAGGACCTCACGATCCACCAACAAAAAGAGCTCGCGCTCCGCCTTGGACAGCTTACTGGCCGCCCCGCGACGAGCTCCCTGCACCGGCACCCTGTGTCCGAGGACACGCCTGAGCTCGGTGCGGACACCAGCGTGATCTCTTCGCAAACGTGAGTGCCTCATACTCCTATTTACAACTGGCCTCCGTCGCGCACTGGGACTTCGCGTCTGACCCAAAATGCGTCCTCAGGGGCATCGCGCGCGCAGGCTTCCGCAAGAACCAGCGCGCAAGCACCGGCTGGCACTCGGACATCACCTTCGAGCCCGTCCCGTCCGACTACGCCATCCTCAAGCTCCACACCCTCCCCGAGGTCGGCGGCGACACCCTCTGGGCGTCCGGCTACGAGGCGTACGACAGGCTCTCGCCCGCGTTCGCGCGCTTCCTCGAGGGCCTCACGGCGGAGCACGACGGGAACTTCTTCCACCAGGTCGCGAAGGCGGACGGCCGCGAGATTATCACTGAGCGTGGTGCGCCGGAGGACACGGGCTCGGACCTGCGCGCGGTACAGTGAGTAATATATTCCCTCGACACGCCGCGAGTGGAGCGCGCCGCGCTATCATAAGTTGAACTTGTTGTGCTGACCGTGGCCCCTTCACTCCCACCTCCCGCGCGTTTGAATTCCCAAAGCCCTGTGATTCGCACAAACCCAGTCACGGGCTTCAAGTCGATCTTTGTGAACAGGAGCTTCACGAAGCGCATCCTGGAGCTCACCGAGGACGAGTCCAACGACGTCCTGGACTACCTCGCGCGCCACGTCTCGGAGAACCACGACCTCCAGGTCCGCTTCCGCTGGGAAAAGGATTCGGTCGCGATCTGGGACAACCGCTCGACCTTCCACACGGCAACGTGAGTGGCCTCTTGCGTGTTTCAGCCGTATTGGACTTCACAGTTGGAGCCTGGCACTGACGCGTTTCCAGGAACGACTACGAGGCTTCGGCCCTCCGGGTTGGCAACCGCGTCGTCGGCCTCGGCGAGCGTCCGTACTTCGACCCCAAGTCGAAGAGCAGGCGCGAGGTCCTTGGCTTCAAGACCGCGGAAACTCTCTACTCCTGACACATCGTTGGCTGCGCACGGTAGGGTGTGCGGAGGACAGGGAATGTGTGAAAATAGGAAGGATGTATTAGTACTCAGTACTTACCACCATGTATAACCGCTGTAAGAACAACACATACACTATCGGTGACCCCTTCGTCTGTGGAAGCTTGCGAGAGGTCGCCGAGTTGGAGCATTAATGACTACAGGTCGCGTTGACTGTCAGTGTCAAGAGAAACCGCCGAATGTGGTAAGCGCCCAAGCTCGGAACTCCTTGCAGTCTCCTGCCACTGGCGCTCCGTTGGTAGTAACTCCCTGTACCCCTCTACTCAACCTGTAACCATGGTCAAGCTACTCGGACTCGGGGCTTGTGTGCTTTCTCTGATTAGCTATGGGTTCTCCACTCCTGTGGCACTCGCGGAACCCGCCAGGCGGCCGCTCGTCATCTGGCACGGAATGGGAGACTCCCACTCGTCTACCGGGATGGTCGAGTTCATGAATCTCATCAAGGAGGTGCACCCGGGGATATTCATACACTCAGTGCGCATCAAGGATGATCTGGAGGAGGACCAGAAGGCGGGCTTTGTGAGTACTCGGAGCATTCGTACTTCGTGCTATCCTTACAGTACCTCATGCGCGTACGCAAAGTTTGGGGACGTAGACGAGCAGCTGGAGTTCGCAGCGGAGCAGCTCGCGAACGTTACGGAGCTGTCCGGCGGGTTTGATGCTATAGGGTTCTCTCAAGGTGCGTCCCTGCAATTGGGGTAGGAGGAACGCATTTAGGACAATCGCATGCGCATATAGGAGGACAGTTCCTGCGGGCGTACGTCGAGAAGTACAACGCGCCCCCAGTGAACAACCTCATCACGTTCGGGTCGCAGCACATGGGTATCTCAGACCTGCCTCTATGCAGTCGATGGGATGTCTTCTGTCAACTCGCCCGCCGCGCCGCTCGCGGAGGTGTATATACTGAATGGGCACAACGCAACCTCGTCCAGGTCAGCCCTCACTATCCCTCCCTCACCTTCTAATCCGCTCACCACGATGCAGGCCCAATACTACCGTGACCCCGACCAGCTGGACAACTACCTGAAGTACAACACCTTCCTCCCATACATCAACAACGAGCTCCCCGACGCGCTCAACCGGACGTACGCCCGCAACCTCGCGACGCTCAGCCACCTCGTCCTCGTCCTCTTTTCCAAGGACGTGACCGTCGTCCCAAAGGAGTCTGCGTGGTTCGGCTCGTTCGCGACTCCCGACCCGGATGATGATGATGATGCGCACAGCCAGGACGAGAAGACCATCGTGCCGATGCGCCTGCAGCCGCTCTACCAGCACGATTGGATCGGCTTGCGTACGCTCGACGAGAGAGGCCGCGTCGCGCTTGAGACGTGCGAGGGCCCGCACATGCACATTTCGGACGAGTGCTGGCGGCCGCTCGTCCAGCAGTACGTTGGAGGCTTTGTCTCATATGAATTTGACCGCGCACGCGAGACTGTGTTCAGAGTGCAAGACTAACTGTGTATATGCGTGTTGTTCTTGGGTGTCTATGTTTAACGTATCTGTCACGAGTTTGGATCTCTCAATACGTATGGGATGTGCTGCGGACAATGCCATTCAGTTGGTCGACGCCCGGCATCTTGGCAGGGAGCGTACTATAAGTTCACGTTAACCTACACCAGTATAGTTTGTAGTAGGTTCCCTTACCTCGAGAGAAGCCGTCCAAAGGAAAGGTATACCGCTATCTGGCATCTACCAAGGGAAGGCCACAGCACAAGCAGATATACCTGGCGGATGGACCCCGAAGGTACGTGATCCATTCAACATACTAAACGCATCCAACGCTGATACTCGCAACCATAGAGCAGTGGACTGCCATATACAAGTGCGTACTCAGACATGCTCAGAGTCGAACATCCTGGCGTACTCACGAGTGACATCATCTATCGACGGTACAAGATTCTTCATATTGAAGATATCGGGAACTACAACGTTAGCTTCATCCAGGCTGCGCACGTCAATCTGCGCCTCCGATTGCCCCCCCCCCCTGTTTTATGCTTCTCTGGCTTCGGACCCCTCGAACGAGTACATTTCCGAGCCCTCTATGCTCGACCCGGGAGGCAAAAACTCCTGATCACTCCTCTACTGTAGGGCGTTGCTCGAGCCATCGCACGAGCTCGTCTGTGGAGCTCTGCGTCGTCGATGCATCAGCAAGTTGTGTAGTCCCTCGATCTACAATTCTCCAAGTCTCACCTTGATACACGCTGCACGAGCCCGGATGTTGTCCAAAGACTGCTTGAGAGGCAAGTCGTAGGAAGAAGTGTCCTTGTCCTACAGATTCATGCGTCAATGAATTGTGTGGCTTCGATGAGCCAAATATACCTTAAAGAACGCAACAGTCGCTTCATAATCCTCTTCAGACGCCAGTGTCTGGAACGATATCTGCAAGGCAAAGCAGTTCCGGGCGTGTCAGCCATCGGATACACTACCGATCTCCATCTTCTCCAAGTCAAACCGACAGCCACTCACCTCGATCCACCGGGCAAGATTGAACGTGCCCTCATATCGATTCAGGAGGACATCGAAGTGCTCCTTCACCTTCTCCGCGAGGAACTTGCGCGTGCGCGGATTGCGCTGCAGTCCACGCGAGATGATGTTCACGTCCTGGATGCGTGCCTCGTTGAGGATGTAGTCGAACGTCGCCTCGGCGAGCGTGCCGTCCTTGCTTGCACCAAGGGCCCGGCGCGCCGCCACACCCTGTGCCGGGCTCTTCGGGTGCTGCGCGATGGACTTGATGAAATCCCACTCGGACCGTCCACCTTCTTGGACACCCTAATATGTGGTAGAGAATGGAGAGGATGGAAAGAATAGGGGATCAGGAGAGAATTCACTCGTTACTACTTACGATGACAAAGGTAATTTCTGTGATGTCGCTTGGAATTTTGGAATCGTCGCCGGTCTTGAGGAAATGGTCGAAGCGGCTCTTGAGCTCTCCGGCGACCCTGAAGTAACAGCAGAGAGCTGTCGCGTGAGATAACGAAGGGTAGAAGATATAGACGTACTGAGGGTCCCCGGCGTAGGCGGCTTGCTCAATGGCGATTGTGCGTAGCTGCTGATCGTTTGGGGAATCTGTCTCGGAGTACGCAAAACCAAGTCTGTTAACCAGGGGCGTGTAGAGTTCCTATGGGTAGCCAATTAGACGTCGCAAAGTAGATCAGTGCCATATCGTCGCAATTAAGACTCGCACCCTTCGGAAAGCGTTCAACAACTCCACAACGTGCGCGTGCTCGTACCACGTCGAGGCGATGGCAGAAAGGTTGTTCGCGATCGTGTCCCAGGCATAGTCTGCATAGGATCATCAGAGTCACTGCAGATCATGGAGGACAGCCTGGTAACACTTACATTCCGTCTCAGCACTAGCGAGGGAGTTGACGAGCCCAAGAGCGGCACTCAGAGAAGCATACCCGGCGTTAGCGAGCGCATATGCGTCCAAGACAAGCCCGATGCGATCAGAGAGCGAGAACGGCGAGTCCGCGGCGGCAGCCTGTTGCCCCAGTTTCACCAGCCGTGCCGCGCTGTACTTCACGACAACTATGTATGTGTATCAGTACAAGTACATTTAGATGTTGATTCAATTGGGAGAAGGGAACGCACAGAAACCAGTGGTTCCCGCGTTGAGCTTGTATGGCCGGCTAGTGTCGAGTGGGATAAACTTCTCCCGCCCGTCGAGGAGGATGTCTTTATCGACCACAGACTTGCCGTCCTCAGAGACAGTGAGGAGACTCAGAGGCACTACCCTGCGTAGCGTGTAAATGTGGATGAAAGAGATAGTACGCACCGTTGTACACCCTAGAAAACGAAGGGATGCGCACCAGATTGTCTGGTTCTCCTTCTCGTCTGGAGGCCCAGTCTCGAGAAATCTGTCCTGGCGGACGTGGATGCCGCCCTCCTTCTCGGTCACGGTGACGACGGGGTAACCCATCTGCGTGATCCAACTATCCATCATCTTTGCAATATCGAGGCCAGTCGCGGCCTGAATGCCCGCCCATAGGTCCTTGGTAACCGTATTTTTGTACTGATGCTTCTTGAGGTAGAGCGACACCCCTTTCATAAAGCGCTCCTCCCCGACGTAGCTCGACAGCATGCGTAGCACTGTGAAGATGGTGGTCCGAATCGTTATGAAGGAGGCTGAATCATAGAACTACATGTGTGGCGGAGAACGTACCGGAGGCTGCTTTCGCATACGACAAGTCGTCAAAAATCTGCGATCATAAGTCATCAATGAGGGGTAACTTTCGGCTTGGAGGTCTGTTGAGGCGCACCTGGAGAATCCTGTTGGCATCGGGACATTCGACCTCAACCGGATGCGAGGAGAGCTTTGCGTCCAGCGCGCGGGCGCGGGAGAAGCTTGTTGTGAGGAATTCGGAGTCTGACTTCCATTCTGGCCATATCCTATTTCAAGAGGTGAAGCTCACATCGATCTGGATGTCGATGGGACCCACCGCTCTGCAGACGCAACCGATGAGGAAGTGGGCATGACGGTGGTATGGGAACGTACCTAGGATGACCTTGTCGCCCATCTATTGAATGCTGCGTGACTAGGAGGTTCTACAATATCGATCTTGACTACTCACAAGCGTCGCAAAGCCTGTAGCATGAATACGCGTTCGGTCCACATAGATAATGATACTGTAGTAGAACTGGACCCACCTTCGTTCAGGTAGAGGTTATCCCACCACTCCATCGTGGTGATGTCGCCAAACCTGAGAATAAACGTGACCAACGGAAAAGAATTAGTATTGCATGGAAATTACACTTACCACATGTGCGCGACTTCGTGACCAACCATGGAGGCAACGGATTGCTTGGTCTGAATGTTGTTCGACGCCTCGTCGTACAGGACGAACTGGGTCCGCGCGACGATCAAACCCTACAGTGCTCTGTAAGCGTTTCTATAGGACACAAATGCACGACCACGATATGCACCCAGTTCTCCATACCGCCTACTCAGAGTTCATGAGCAAAAGCAATGGTGTATACGGGGGATATGCGAGGACCTTAGTTAGGATAGACGTACCTAGATCGAAGTCACTTGACTGCGAGAAGACGCAAAGGCAGAAGGATGAGCGTTACTATGCCAGTGTACCAGTGTGAGCATGCTTACTGCGAGTAAATCCAACTTGGGAAGCGGGTACTCCACGTCGTACATTTGCTCGTAAACCGGCATCACCTTCGCCAAGACGTCAAGAGCGAATCTTGCCTGTGGAATGCATTCGGCAGTGACTATATGCGCATCAAAAGAGGTTTCACGCAGGTTTCACGGATGACTGACCGTAGAAGCGCATCGGGCGTGCCTTCCCACTCAGCGGGCTTGTGTATGAGCTCTCTAGGAAATGGTAGGGCCCGTTGGCCCACGCAACGAGATAGGTAGACATCTGGATATTCAAAAGGATTGGGATCGACATTCAGGCCAACTTAAAAGTGTCAGCCTTACAGGGGGCGTAGTCTGGAATCGGGTGGTCTTCCATTCGGACGCGTCCTTCAAGGAGAAGAACTTCCGAGCGAGCCCTAACCTTGCTGGAATTTCTCGGGATCATATGGTTCCTCCGATTCGGCAGGCATGTTGTTGATGTTGATTGTGTCCTTGCGAGAGACCATGGTGAGCGCGAATGTCGCCTTCAAACCGGGTTCATCCCAGCAGGGGAATGCTCGCCTCGCAGCGGTGGGCTGAAGATGACATATCAGGCACAGTGCAGAATCCAAGGGGGGATGAACCCACCTGGAATTGAGTGAGAGCGCAGATGGTCTTGCCGTCTGTCCCACCGAGAGATCTGTAGTAACCCGCCATGCGGCCAGTGATATCTGCTTTGAACGATACGCTGAGGCGCGCCTTGGAATTGGGCGGGAGCGCTTTTGCGAATGTGAAGATAGCGCGCTGCTCCTTGGAGTCGAAATCCCTGGAGGTCGCTTGCTGCGACTCGTTCAATGCGTCAGAGTGCAGGGAGACCTCATCCACGGTCAGGTCGAGAGCATTGAGGACGATCTTGGACGTCTCCTTATTGACGTGTAATCTGCAGTTCGTTCGAGTTTGCTACCGTACGCGAACGTACAGGGAATGCCTACTGTATGTCGACAATACCCTCGAATTCAAGATCATCGAGGTCGGTGAGAATCTTGAGATCGTAGTGGATAGGGCTGACATCTCTGGGAAGACGGTAGTCTTCAGGTTGGTGAGGCTGTTCGGACATTGCAATGGCCTTCTGGGGTGCTGATATGCTTAGTGGTGCGGATATGGAACTTGAGCAAGATGACGGATAACAGCAGTTAGTATGGCACGCCGCTATCCATCGATTTATCAATGCCCCAACTCTGCGGCGGCCTCCGACCAGGCGCGCCTATACCTAGTATGCCAAAGCCATACCTCGTCGATATCTTTGCGCGCAGATGTTTGATAAAATTCCTAGTTTCGAAGTAGAACAGCCTGAAAGAACAAAGGATAAATTTGTGACCACCAGGGTTTTGTTGGCATGTCACAGTAATCACCGGGCGCTGGGGAAGTTCCGTAGCGGCGATCTCGGTCAAGTCGACCGCTGAAGCGCTGAATTCCTCTTTACCCCAACCCGCCTCTTCCAGCCAATCTCGCTTGCATACTCTGCTCATGTGTTCTGCTTCAGCCTCGACGTCACCGCGACTCGAGATGCATTCTGGTCAGGAAGAAGGAGAATGTCGCACTGCGCGACACCTACTAGTTGTACCTCAGGTATGTATGCTAATGCTAGCAGTGACGGCCAAGTATGTAGCAGTCGAACATCTTATGATAGACGACAGACCGGGTGATGCTACAACAACAAAGGCATCGACGCGGCCGGCAGCCTTGAGCGGGATGGCTGACGATCTTACGGCAGTCAGCCCCCTTCCCAAAGACTATAATCTACGAACAAGTGCTTGGTATTGGCCATCACCCTCTTGTTAACTCATCATCGCCTCACAAAGTTCAACAAACTCCCAGCTCTAAGCATCATGACCTCCACTACTCCTCCTGACCCCTCTGCCAACATGTTCTTAGGCTTGGTCTTCACCCCCTCGACTATCGTCGCCTTGGTTCTCCTGCTTGTCTTCGTGGTCATCGTCCTGGGTACTCTTGCCGCCTTCACCTACCGCCAGTACTTCCGCATTGCCCAGAGCATGACCTCTCCCCACGCTTTCGGCGACTTGGAGGCCGACGTCAACGGCAAGATCATCGACGATGTCGAAGCTACATCATCCCACTCGCTATCCTTGTGGGCGAAGATCAAACGCTGGTACTGGCCTGATGAACCTGAGCTACCATGGCCTGTATACGCTGTGCACCCATCTCTCCGTCCAAAGGGTCCTCTCCATCGGCGGGTCTTCAAGACAGTAACATTCTGGAGGAAGGAAGATATCAAGGTCAGTTTCTTCTATCCGCTGATGAGACTCAGCTCATGGTGAGCGGTTAGCGCGAGCCGTTCACCATCACGGACGTCCTGCGAGCCATGGACGAGATTGAGGCTAAGGAACAAGCAACAAATACTCCACCTGAGGTCGACGTCGACTACACTGAGCGAGGTACCAGCCCAAGTCAGCCTTTGGCCTGGTGGAAGCGATTGTTCTTCAGGGCTCAACTCGAGGTGCCGGAGATCATCATCCATCCTTGCGACGGTACGCCTTCATTCTCCTATGACGGTGCTTCCGGCACCTCGATTGCCTCGCCCGATCAGCCACCTCTCAACGTCCATTACGCATCCACACCCTCCACTCCTCCGACACCGAGCGTCAGCCCCATGTCAAGCCCGGCCTTGTCCGAGCCCGACTCCCCTGGACCTATGACTCCGACCCTCGATCACTCGAGCTATTTCCCGACAATTTACGCCTTCTGCCCTGAGCAATGCTTGGAGGTCCCGATGCCGCCGCCCACGGCTCGGCTGGAAGAAGCGATGAAGGAGGAGAATTTCGAAGTCAATGTGTCGAATGTCTCAGGGAACCATTTCATCCTTGCCTCTCCTCCCAAGGACAAGTGTGCACGCAGGGGCGGCTTTGCCGCCAGTGTCTCTCAGCTGACAGGGCCGGTTGTCGGCCTTGGCTTCGGGTGCCTGCCTGCGCCCGACGTTTCTACTTCTGATCCTGCGCCGACCCTAAAGGACGACAATGACGATACCCTGCCTAGCATATACTCTACCTCTGAGACCTCTGTCGCGGACTTGATCTCAATCCTGGACTCCATCACTTCGTCGTCTTCCGCCAGCTCTGAAGTCGTCTCTCCTAGCTCCAGCGGCTACTCGACTATTCCAGCGCACTCCAGAAAGCGTTTTGGGTGCATCGTGGAAGTGCTGCCTCGCTTCGTGATTGCTGGGAGCGATGACGAGGACGACTGCCACGATGACGACAACATGTCTATCGCGTCAGGCGAGACGGACTACTACGAGTGTTCGTCTGACTCGAGCTTCGAACTTGGCCTTGACAGGCTGAAGGACCTTGGTCCGAATTGCATGATTGCTTGTTCCGCATGACATTTTCTCTTCATTTCCCCCTGATCTCTTCCATGCCCTATTCCATCTGTTCCATCTCTGTCTCTATCGTCTTTTATTTCGAATCCCACAGACGTTGTTGGCGCGGAGTGTTTACACTCCTGTGCCCGGCGCTCTCGGAAGAGGAATTCAAGCAATGAATCCCCGTCCTGATACACCTCTCGTTCGCAAATTGCAAGGATCGCACATACCAGTATCATATACGCACCCGGACTCGTATCGGTCTCATACACATCAGATATGTTCCTTCCTCATCTCAATCAATATACATGCAGTTTCTCTTTGCTTCATCTCTTCATTTTCGTCTATTCTGTGTGCACATCTACGAGGGTTTTCGTGCATATGATGGTGTATAGCATATAGCGCTCCTTCCAGCCTCCAGGTCATCCTTGCGCGCGAGGACGACCCTGCGCTGTTCATGGATATGTACGCCGAGATGGCCGGCACTCGTGGCGGGTATGGTGCGATCAAAATGTACAGGCGGGAGAAGAGGGCTGGGACTTGCAGTTGAACATCTGTTTGGACCGGGAGCCGAAGACGGAGATCAAGTGGTGAAGCGAGATTGTGAGGTAAACGTTGAGACGGAGACTCTCATCTTGCTGAGCTCTTTCAAGTTGAACGAGCACGTCGCTCGCTTCAAGAGCGTACTGCATGCATCCCAGCTCCCCGACAACAGTGAAATTGAGTTGGACGTCCGACTACAACACCTTCACTCGCAAGGTTATGTCCGATTCTGCCATCAGTCTTTACATACCACCGACGGCGAGCCTGAGGTCATTTCATGCGCATGCATCATCGACGTCGACCATGGTCGGAATATCACTGATTGTGTTCTCTCCCGGGAGGTGCGTCACTTTGATGAGGAGCGTAATGGGGGCATTGAGCGATGATGCCAGCACTCCGAGACGCAATTCGTCGACCGTGCTCAGTCTGTTGACTGCGCGCACTTCTCCTATACTTATGTACACGAAGATCAGATGTTTGGGGACTGACTCAAAGATCTTTGCAAGTGCTTGATAGCCACACTCTTGCGTAAATTCGAAGGATCTTTGTGATTTCCTTGCAGTCGCGCTAGCTATACGTATGTTTCGATCTGCGCAAATTCGCAATGTTGATGTAATACACATGCTTCTCATGTATCCAGACCATGGTGATCAAAACGAAATGAAATGGGTATTGGGCATATGTGACAGTGAAAACATGTGGGATACACGAGAATGCTAAGCTGTTTGGAATACAGTGTGACCTCTTCGACGTCTCTCAAAAGTCATCTGCGCGGTGGGCCGCCCGAACCCGCGCCTCTGCCATTGCTGCAGTCATGCGCTTTGGTGTTTTCGCCGATCGGTAAAGGTAGGATTCGTCAACGTGAGGCCCATCCCAGAGTGAGACTGTGAACGACGGTAAGCAGCCGTACTCAGTGCGACATCATGATGATGCTACTCATTGAGCATCCGCGAAACAGGGTTCTTCGATTTGTCGTGCCTGCGCACCCGGGGCGCCGGCGGCAGCCAGGGCGTGTCGTCTGCCAGCTCGGCCAAGATGGCACGTTGCCTTCGAGTTAGCGGCGCATCCTTGCTGGGCGCGGACTTCCTTTCAGCGGCCGTATGCGTGTTGTGCATCTCCCTGCCGGATGGCGCCTTGACTTGCGCATGGGGGTCGGTCCTGTGCGTCGGCCTGCGGGATGGAGCCCGGCTGGCGTGTTCAACGGGGTCGGTCGCATACATCGACCCGCGGGATGGCGCCCTGGCAAGCGCATGGGGGTCGGTGGTGTACATCGGCCTACGGGATGACGCCCGGACGTATTCTTCGGGGTCGGTAGTGTACATCGGCCTGCGGGATGACGCCTTAGAACTTGTCTGTCGTGTCAAGCCTGAAGGAACCGGGCGAAGAAATTTGAGACCCCCGTCGTCTGGCCAGGATGTCACCTTGTATGTACTAGTACTGTACTCGTGTATCCGGCTTCCGGATAAGTTTATGAATAATCATGTACAGGCGTCGGCATCGCGCTCGATCGGACGCGAGTATGGCAGTGAAGTGCACTGGGGTAGCTCATGAGTCAGGCATTCAGGACACCTTGGTCCGCAATCCTTTTCTAGCTATGCTAGGCTCTTTTTGTCTGCCCAGTTGTTATGTCCCCAGACTCGGCGGCCCGAAGGACGTCGTCAAAGAAGACTCCAACGTTGCCCCTCTACTACCCCACAGCACTCGGACTCCTCGACGATCCTCAGCCTGGAACACGTATAAGTAATCGGGTTTCAGGTCTGTTTATCTCATCTGCCTCAACTATATTCCCCCGTTGCATTCTCTCCCCTCTACCCTTTTTCCGCCTCGACATGAAGGTTGCAGTGCGCATCGTGAAGTTCGCTTTCACTCTCTGCGCTATTCCCTCCGTTCGGGCTGGTCTCCTCACCTACGGTATCTGCTAGACCGGTAAATCTACTTCCCTGTACTGAGACAGGCTCTTGCATTTGCAGGGCCGCAACACCCTCGCAGTAGCGCGCTATGCAGCCGCAGGGGCCGTGTTTGGGATTATGATGACCACTCGTGACAAACATGTGCTAGATTCTTCAAAGTCTTCGTGTTGTGTGTTGTTCTGTGGCATCTGTATACCTATTGATCGCTGATCGACTCGCGTCGTGTCGCACCCACCTGCTCAAGTTATTGTTATGAAGTGTATAGTCATACTATTCTTTCATCGCAACTTGAACCTTGCAATCGCGAGATCTGGCACCTTCCCCAATGTGCTACGACCAATACAATCCAAAATTCCAACGTCCAATCCGCGCAGCGAGCTCGGGGATCTAGAGGCAGAACTTGAATGACCAGATAGCCTCTAGCGAGTGGATTTCCGCATTTGGTAGTAGTAGTACAGGCGTCAAGACTGATTTTGACACCATCTAGGTCACAGCGTTGAGTCAATGGTCTGCGCGACCACACAACCGCGCATATCTTAACAATACTCAACAATATCCGTCCTCACGCGGCACGCCGAGACAGTTGTAGCTGCGATAGCTTGGACCGCCGAGCGGACCGCCGAGCGGACCACACGGCGCGACCACCGCCTGCTGTGGTGTGGATGACAACTTGGTCAAAGTAGAGACCAATGCGTTGGCCCACTCCTCAGCTATATAAGACTGCCCGAGTACCACCGCTGAGGGGTCAACAACAAACTCCGATCTTCCTCTCTCGACCTCTGAGACACTCTCCACTCGAGATGGGCACTGTCCATCACCTTGGTGCTCTACCGTACCGCGCTCGCTCACTTGCGTCTCACAGACAAACTTCTCATACTCCGGACCGCATCCACGCAGCTTGCGACCAACATTCGCCCTTCGTTTTGCGCAGTTCTGGAAATGTCTCATCATAATCTGAACGATGATTCCTCATTCGGAGCCGCACCCGTTGAGGAGGAGGGACCACGGATGGGCCATTGCCATTCTCAGCCTTCTGTTGTGTCCAGACCCCGGGCTTGCAACGAGTTCACGACACGACGGCGTGCTTGCCGTGAGTTGTGGACCATCCTCAACTCCTCCTTTCTCCCGTGCCTGCGAAGAAATGTGCCTCGAAAACGTTTCACCAGACCTGAACACCGGTGCCGCCCTTGCCTCCCCTCTCTGCGAAAGGCCAAGATCACAAGCGATTGCGCCGGAACCTGCACATTGACACTAGGTGAGTATACCGTTCATGCTCTCACATTGAGAGCCCCTACTCAGGGTCATATATCTCAGAAACTCGGGAGCCGCCGTAAGACTCTACTGAGGCCAGATTTGTACCGCCTATCTGTATGAGCGATCGATCGACGTGAGTCTGACCGTCACTGGAAAAACTGACACGAGATGCTGATGAGTGACTTGCAGAAGGCGCATTGGCCGGAACGGAACGGCTTTCGACTCATCATGCATCATGAGCTGTGCCACTGGCAGGTCCTTCTTCAGTGGACCCGCTCTGGGACCTCAATCCGTAGTAAATGTATCCCCCATTCGATCCTTGCTCACTGTGGCTTCTTTGTGAGGATTGCGTATCTTGTAATAACTTTATGAATGCACGGCCATAAAAATTGCCGCATTAATTTAACGCCATTTTATCGTGTGTTAAGAGCCTGTCCCGGCGAATCGAGATGTGTCAGCTGTCTACCCGTTTGCGATAATTCTTTCTTGAAGACCTCGAGAATGCGTCGGGGGCACTGGGGGCTTCTTCAACAATGTGCAACTATAAGCCTGACGAGCGCTAGTCCTACCATTTCTGGACTTTCGGATAGCCGACGCCTCCGGCGTCGACTACCGGTTCCCTACTTTTACGCCACTTACTCTAATTCTCCTCTATTCCTCTCCTATTCTTACTCAGCTTCACTCCTATTCTTACTCAGCTTCCCTTCTGACTCCTATAGTTACCTAGTATATAAGACATGTACTTCTCGGTGTCCCCAACTCACCTCCTCTGTCTGACAACCTCGACTCCCTGTTACTCGACAATCCGGCACATCTCATGACTCACAGTAACGCTCGGAACGTTTCTCACGTTGAACACATTGCATCAATCAAATATATTCACGACTATGAGCCTAGCGCCGGCCGCTACTTATCTTAGAATCTAACCCGTGTGGTCAATCTCTGCATATTACGCCCTGTACCACACATATGAAAAAATGACACAAGCATTTATGCCGAAGTTCAAGAATTTATACCAACCACAATTCTCGACAAACGCGGGCCTGCTGCTCTACAGATACATGTAATAAAGATCCGTGGTTTGCAGAGTCGGGCCGGGCGGCGTACATACGGGACGTCTCCGCCCTATCACAGCTTCAAAAGGTCATTGCGCACGAGAACGACAAGAAGGCACAAATGCTCTCACCAATAAGCCACCTCGTTCCCTCCTGTACCCTACGATATGAACCACAATATCGCTGAACGGGTGCTGGCGCGAATCTCACAGACAGACTTTTCAATCCTTGGATCGCTCCCTCTCCCGCTCACTGCAGGGAATAGTATCCCGCCCTCGCCGGAACGCCATGATTGGGCGATTGGCCCCGGATGGTGCAGCGTTCATGCCACACTTCGTAAGCTGAGGTCCCATGGCCGGATACAGTTGGTGAGAACAGGTGAGTGCTTCCACTGGATACTGTTAGAACCCCCCAAACATGCTGCTTACTTGTCCCCTTCCTCTGCCGTCACCGCGTCACTCACTCGGGGACGCAGACTCTATCGTTCCCTAACCATGTGGAGGCACGTTAAACGATACCCGTTGGTGGACCTCCACTTCCTCTATCCGGTCAAGATGCCAACCAGGGTTGCCAACAACTTCAATCCAGAACAGTGATTCGTCGAAACTCACCTTAGAATGTCGGCGGACGAGGAGGAGATGATACATCTTCAACCCTCATCTCCACCAATTAGAGACACAGTGGAGTGTACTTAACGTAGTAGTGTGTTGTGGTCGGAGACTCGGACTAGTAGTGCACGGCTGTAACCTTACCTTCATGCAATCGAATGAACTCCCCGAGGATGTGCAATAGCCTGCTGATTCTTCGCATAGGGGCACGTACGTGATAGTTGCCATTGCCCGGATAGATGAACTTGGAGGAATTGATGGGTGCAGCCCTGAGCCACGGTGGATGCTGACTTGCCAATTTCAAACTCGTTCTATTGAACGCACGGACCGGAATTCGGACCGGAAATGAACCTTGTCTTCAGGCGCTCGGAGGTGCAACTTGTGACACCGCTGAATCCATGACTTGTATCACGACCCCCATCTGACACCGGGAGCCCACTTGCAAGGTTGGCTTCAAGCGGGAAGCTTTGTTCAGGTAGGAAAACGACTGTCAGTGCTAGTGATTCTTCCTTACAACTCCCCAAATTTGAACCTAGCGGCGCGTGCGTATATACTATGGCACGCCCTTTCCCATGATGATCATATTGTCATTCTCCACTGGTCTCGGCATGAGTATTCAAACAATAGCGCAACCCTTCTGCTCGGGACGAGAGCTTCGCTCCATTGCTTAGCCTCAATACTGGTAGCAATCGATCCTAATGAATCGAGCTATCGCACGCCTCGACTGCCGTTACGTATACGCCTCGCTTCGCCGAAGCAAGCTCAAAGCGGAGGGCTTGGCTCCCGGGTCCGCCTGACGCCACAGCAAACCTCAAGGTTCCGAGTGACAGATGGTATTGCAGCTGTACCTCCGCATTCCAACTCCTCTCACGTCCCTCAGGGCTAATACCCTCCTTTTTCTCCCAAACACAGGTCCACACCGCCGTGCATTTGATTGACTTCTGCTTTTGAAACCAATGGAATTGTGGCGGCACGAAGGCGACGTGCTGAACACTTACGCCCTGCGGCGTCATTGCTCCGTATCTACCAAGTGAAGTAGGTTATGGAACCTGCTTCACCAAACATGATCGCGGACTCACAGCCAGTGCTGTCAGCGGCACGGCCCGGGCACATACAGTCAGTACTCTAATCCTCATCGTATGACTTGTCCTCTGGCCATGTTCAGGCTATGCGAAGTGCTACGGTGAGGTACTATGACAACTGTTGACATCCCAAGATCGCGTCGAGGAGGCCAACCTTGAAACCTCGAACCAGATGACGAGCGTTCTTGGCCTTGGCTCCGGGCGACCATGCCGCAGGACACGCCTATCGCCATGTCTGGATGCCCCGCGAATAGTTCTGGTCGAAGGCGATTTTACAAGGTGATTCTTTACGAGGTCTTGTTTGTCTTGATGGATTTCTATGAATATAGGTTCCCATCAGATTCGGGCGGTGCGGCGCACTTCACGAACTTCGCAGTGCTGTCGCGGAGCGCAACTTCCAGATGTGCTATCTTTGCACGGATGAAGCAAGAGGATAGCATCCCAACTGTACAGATATTCGTCTCGCTGCGCCACAAGTTCCGGGACAGTTGCTGGCGTTCCTGCCGGAGCGGCACCCGCTCGGCGGCCAGCTTGTATCGCGCGTGCGAATATCGTAGTGCAATCGATGTGCCACCAGTTGGCTTGACAAGACCCGGGCCATTGAAGGTGAACATCAGGTTTGATGTACATTCGCGGAACCTGAACGTACACTTGTCCCGATGCGTCGGCTTGTATCACAGTGCGCTCACATCCGAGTCCGTGCATCTGGCGCTGGTTAAACTATGTGCCTGCGGTGAACTCCACTGCTCAGTTGGGCATTCACAATAGGACACCCCACGTTTGGTCGGTCAGCTTAAAAAGGGCCTGCTCTGGTCGCCCTCAGCTCGTCAACTCCTCTTCTAGCCTCGCCCAACGACAATGTTATCGCAGGTGTCACTCGCCTCTCTCCCTACATTCCTCCTCCTCGTCCTCGTCCTTCTCGGCGCATACGTCCGCTACGCAAGGAATGCCAAGTACCGTTATCCGCCAGGCCCGACGGCACTTCCACTCTTGGGCAACGTCCATCAACTCCCCATGGAGTATCAACCGAAGAAGCTCGCAGAATGGGGTCGGCAGTACGGTGAGAGCTCCCTCCTGGCACCTCCACCAGCATGTATGCACCGTCCTCACGAGTGTCATAGGCGACGTCATTTTTGCAAGATTCTTCCGCACTCCCGCCGTTATCCTCAACACGCGCGAAGTAGCAGAGGAGCTCCTCGAGAAGCGAAGCGGAAAGTACTCCGATCGGCCGCGCTTCATCCTGCTCAACGAGATGTGAGCAGATTACTACCATCGCCTCGTGCGCCACAGGAGGCTGCCGCTCACACTGGTGCAATTTGCGCAGCATGAAATGGGACAGCGTGATCAATATGATGCCGTATGGCGACCGTTTCAAGAAGCAGCGCAAGTATTTGCAGGATGCGCTCATGCCCAAACCCGTTCTGTTCTCGTATCGTCCGATGCAGCGGCGGGAGACGTATACTCTCTTGCAAGGGCTATGCGAGAGCCCTGAGCGCGTCAACGACCACATCAAGAGGTACTCAATTCTATTCCTGACCTCTCGCCGTATAATCACCGTAAAAGGTTTGCTGTGCCCTGCGAATGGGGCTGACCACGTGATTCTGTGCCCAGATGGTCCGCTGCGCTTGTGTTCGATATGGCGTACGGGCATCGCATCGCGTCCCTGGATGACCCTCTTGTCACACTCAATGAGCGCGTCACGGAGGGGACGGTTCTCGCTGGGAGCCCAGGCTCGATGCTCGTCGATTTCATCCCTATCCGTACGTGGCACCAAGTTTTCAAGATGAGGTATCCGTGCGTCTGATCATATTGACCAACGCATATAGTGAAGCACTATCCGCTCTGGATGCCAGGCTCTGGCTGGATGAAGCAGGCACTGTATGTGCGCAAAATCCTGCGGCAGAGCCTTGATATCCCGTACGAGACGGTGGCTCAGGGTCTGGTGAGCGGATCAATGAAGCTTCGGCCAGCGAGCCACAATCTGATTCTTTTCCAGAGAGCGGGAACCGCCCGGCCGTCGGTCGTCGCGAAGCTGCTGGAAGACGCCATCGCCGAGGGGGAGCTCACCCCACAGCACGAAGACGATATCAAGGGCATCGCAGGCGCGATCCTTGCTGGTGCGCGGATCCGGTCAATCTTCCTTGGGGTGGGTACTAAGATGCTCGGGCGCGCATATAGCTGGGTCAGATACGGTGAGTAGACGTCTCATGGTGTTAGGAGACGGTATGAGGCTATGTGTTGACTGACTTTTCGTTTGGGGTCATACAGACTTTGACTGCGCTTAGGAACTTTGTTCTCGCGATGGTTCTTCATCCCGATGTATACAAGAAGGCACAAGCGGAGGTCGACCGTGTGGTTGGCAGAGAAAGGCTCGTCGACTTCGATGATCGCGAGAATCTGCCATACGTGGAATGCGTGATGAAAGAGGTGCTGAGGTGCGCCCGCATCCTCGCGTTAGTCCACTTCTATATTCACTCATACGCTATCTATCCCTGTACATCAGATGGAATGCACCCGTGCCGTTGGGTATGTCACGATATCTCTCATGGACTCGACTCGACAGTATTCTGTGCTAATTTAGCTCACTACAGGCGTTCCCCATCGTGCAAGCGCAAACGATACCTACCGGGGATATCTCATCCCAGAAGGGTCCACGATGATGCCAAATATATGGTATGTCCGCGCCCCGGCGTAGTTCGTCGTCTGTTTGCTCAACTCCTTACACATAGGTGGATGACTCAGAACCCTGAACTATACTCGGAGCCTGACCAGTTCTGCCCTGAACGATATATGGGACTGTCACCTGAGGAGCTTGACCGTAAAGACCCGGGCCAAGTTGTCTTCGGCTTTGGGCGACGGTGAGTGTCCCATGCGACGTCATTGACTAGCGCTTACGTTCATTTGCATAGGGTGTGCCCCGGGAAAGCGTTCGCTGACACAACCCTATGGCTCACCGCCGTGAATATCATCGCCACGATGGATCTGACATTCTCAAAGGACGCTACGGGCCGAGATATTGTTCCCGAAGCGGGCTTTCTCTCGGGGTTTATCAGGTGCGGCATTCACAATGGCGCCGCCGCCAAGCTGCTTTCCGCTCGAAGCTAACGACTGAATTACGCCCCAGCCATCCGAAGGAATTTACATGTGCCTTCCGGCCACGATCACAGAAGATCCGGGAGCTCATCGCGCACATGCACGCTGTGACCGTAGACTCGTGAAGGAAGCAATTAGTACGTGATGTCAAAGACGGTCACAGACGGACTTTCGGGATATCCAGAAGTAGTCTGGACCCGGATGAGTGAATGCGCCTTGCTATATGGTAAGTGGTATTCGGGCTTGACAGTGCTGTGTATTCGTGGAAGTGGTGCAAAGGATTCAATGCTACGAGAGCGGAGATAATAGTGATGGTGCGGGACTTTCGTTGCGCACGACTTCAAGCTTAATGTTCAGCCTGAGGGCCACTAGCGGACTGATCGTGCCGCGGACTATTGCAACACAAAAGAGAGGCAATGCTCCACTGCCGCACTGTGTTATAGGCGGTCCACCACGCTGCTTCTCCGCCGAATGCGTCCGGCGGCGACATCTGCACCATTATTATCCTCTGGCGTCCTGCGCCGCCCAGCCACCAAACCCCTATAATTGGCACATCCCCAAGCTCTTCTCCTGTCCGAACCTCATGCAACTATTCCGTCTGCTCCGGAACCTCGATCGACGGACCAGCTGGTACGGGACTAAAGGCATGTGGTCGTGGGCTACACACAGAACACCATCGACTCTCGACCAAAGCCGACCAGTAGAGAGGGCCGGCACATCACTACACTCAATTGTTTTCGCTGACTCTATCGAGACCGATGATGCAGACGGAGATTCCTAGCAGAGTAGCACTACACAAAGCCATGAGGACGACGACACTGGCATCCATGATGTCCGCCGGACAACTCCAGCTTGTTGGTAGTCGCGCGAGCATCAGTTCCTCGAACACACAAGTCCCCTGATAAAAAGGAGTAATAGCCATAAGATCGCCATATAATACACTTGTGAACTTTCTTTGATGTCTTCTCTGATCAAATATCGTGTTCGATTAGTAGAGCTCGTATGCGTGAAGGCATGCACCTCCATTCCTTCAATCAAATCCGAGAACTGACGACGTCAAAGCACCGCAAGGGACGCTTAGGACACGACTAGCAACACTCACAGTAACGGTCATAGAGGTGGAGTCATACGCATAACGCATGGCGGAGGTGAGGACATCCCCAGATAGTGTTTTGAAGGTGGGCGAAAAGCGTATAGTAACACAGCAGGAATACAATCAGAACACCATTCTACCCTCCCAAGCCTCTGCTGGACGGGTACAGCGTCTAGTACGCCTTCTTACCCTGCGCGAGCTGTAGGTGTGCACTGTGCTCGTCGTAGGGGAACTTGGAGAGAGGAATCTCACGCCAGAGGTCGGGCGTGAGGAATGCGTATGTTTTCGTGATCTGAGATCGCATCTCGTTAGTGATTCTGCATACAAGTGACGCATTGGGACATCACTTACGGCTGCGAAGGTAGCCTTCAAGAAGTTACCCATCGTCGCCGTTGAACCCTTGGATTGCGTGTAGCAATCCTCGACACCCGCAAGCTGGAGCAAACGCTTCGACGCCGGTGCCGCAACGAGACCGGTACCTCGGGGAGCGGGGATGAGACGGCACATGACGGAACCGACCTTTCCAGAGACCTTCGAGGGCACAGTGTGGGGCTCACCAAGGTTGGCACCCCAGTAACCCCTACGGACAGGAATGACGGAGAGCTTAGCGAGGATGATGGCGCCACGGATGGCAGTCGCGACTTCCTTCGCGCACTTAACACCGAGACCGACGTGGCCGTCGAAGTCGCCGATCGCAACGAACGCCTTGAAGCGCGTGCGCTGACCGGCACGGGTCTGCTTCTGGACGGGCATGATCTTCATGACCTCATCTTTGAGCTTGGGGAGGAAGAAATCGATGATCTGGTACTCCTTGACGGGAAGCGAGAAAAGGTAGATCTCCTCCATGGACTTGATCTTGCCGTCCTTCACGAGACGACCGAGCTTGGTGACGGGGACCCTAGCGGACGACCGCGCATTGGAAGGTGCGATACAGGCTTCGCGGATGATCAGGGACTCACCACTCCTTCTCCTCGTCCCTGCGACCGCCACGGCGAGGACCGCGACGGCCCCGTCCACGGTCACCGCGCCCACGCCCGAAACCGCCGCGTCCGCGTCCAGAATCAGCCATAGTGTTGTTGCTGAGGAGTGACTATGAGCAGAAGAGAGGGAGATTAGTGGTTGAACGTCATCGCGACACTAGAACTGCAGTCCGGGGCAGGAAATTGGGTCGAGTGGGATCGGAGCTGGCTCATCCGTTCACTACGAGACCAATCCAGCTCGAACCCGACTTCCCTCCGCCTCCCGATTTCGACCAGTGATGGATACACCCCGCCTGGTACGTTCTGGCAAGCCAGTGCTAGCAAAATCGAATATACTCACGTCTTGAGGAGGTGTCGAGTGTCGAGCTTGCTGAACGATCTGTGGACGATAACTTTCTACGGGCGTCTCAGTCTCCAAACCGGAAGATGCACCGGCCCTAAACTCGAGTGGTCTCGTGATGCATTGGGCGGTACTTACCTATTCTGGACTATTATCGCCAGGCTCGGATCTCACTGGAGTCCACTCCATTTGGCAGAGCTGCGGCTCCTGGATGCAAGCCATGGACTCCATCAGAGCGACCATCAGCATACATGTCGTTCAGTGACTTTCAAGGGCAATGTGGTCTAAGTCTGCCAGTGCGAGGAAGGTGTCCGTCGACCATGTAATACTTAATGACCATAAGTAACGCGCCGCAAATTGATGACATCCAGATCAAGTTGCGCACGTTGAGCTGCACTAAAAAGAGAGCAGGTACGCATTGCCGATCCCGATATAATCGGAGGGCATTATTGAGCACAGCCTGATGCCGATATTAGTCGTCCTCTCGCATCGCCGACGATGACATACTACTACACTCCACCTTGCTCCCACACCCGTCCCACATTCTGCTCAGCGGCCACCCCTTCCCAACGCTGCTGATCTGAGTCTCCAATCTTCAATTCAACTTCGGCGCCTTTGTAATTCTGCAACTTGATGGAGTCCTCACCTGAAGAAGTCGAAAAAACGTCGGCGTCGGTTCTGTCTGCACAGGCAAATTCAAAGAAGAAACAGAGGGCATGCGATTACTGTAGACGGAAAAAGAGTAAGTGTGTATCCGTGTGCCATCTGGGGTAAACGTTGATGCATGTGGTTGTACGCCAGTACGATGTAGGTTGACAATTGTATTCACGCCTCCGTGAAGTCCGAATATCAATGTTCCTACCTCCTATGCAGGCGATGGGGCGGAAATGTCCGACCACCGCTGCTCCAGATGCATTGGGCAGGGCATAGATTGCACATATGCACCCATTAACGTGCGTTCTCCGCAACCTTACTTGCTCGGAGACTGCTCATTCATGTACAGACTCGTCCACCTAACAGAAGGTCAGAAGAATCGTGCAGGAAGTTGACAATTTCTGACGAAGTTGTCACGTAGCTATGTGCAGATGTTGGAGAATCGCGTACAGAACATGGAGAAGTTGATCACGCAAGTGAGTACACACTCCTTCTATCTGTCGACGAGATCAGATTTCTGTCCCTACCTTTCAATGAACCACGTCCCCTATCATGGTCTCCGTCTTATATTATGCGTTCATTCGGGGAGTTGCCGGACATTCGCAATGCTGCCTCCCCTTGACTCGGTCGCATAAAGTGCTTGGCTAGCATATGGGCTACCCGGAGAATGCTCGAATATATGGGCGCGACAATGATGACAAACGTTGCATCTTGTTTTCCTCGCAGTTACACCCCGACATCCAAATGACGCAAAATTTCGATGGCTTCTTCGATCAAAATCAAGCGCACCAACCATCAGAGAACATGACATCCACCTCGACTCTTTCCTCTTCGCCCCAGGGCTCTTCTGTGCTACCACCCCCTCCACCAGACTCACCGACGATTGACTCAGGTGAACTAGACCCGAGCGACGACGAGCGAGAAGCTCGTAACAAGATCCTTGAAAGCATGGGGCGTCTCACGGTTCCAGCCAATCTAATTCGCTATCACGGCAAGTCAAGTAACCTGATGTTCGTTCAGACGGTCATCACTATGAAAGACAAGTACGCCGGAATCGTACGTTCAAGAAGTGCAGACCCATCGCTTGGGGATGGTCGAAATCCTCAGTCGGCGCGTGACGTACGTGCGGAGTGGCAACGCCGTTCGCTGCACGATGCCCTCAACAAGGATGAAACTCCTTATCACGACTGGCCCCCTCCTGAGTTCATGGACAGGTTGATTGACGCGTACTTCACACATGTCAATCCGTACATACCCCTTCTGCATCGGCCTACGTTCGAGCAGAGTCTCAAGGATGGCCTGCATCTGCACGACCGCGCTTTCGGCGCAGTCGCCCTACTTGTCTGCGCGCACGGAAGCCGCTGGGTCAGAGATTCGCGGCTCACCGTGGGTGGCTCCGTCCAAGTCCCCGGATGGCAGTGGTTCGAGCAGGCAGAGCCCGCTCGATGGAATATCCTGGAACGTCCTCAAGTAGAGAACCTGCAGGCCTGTGTGGTACGTCGATCCTTGATGGCCAGGACGAAGTGCGATATCTTATTTATTCTCGGCACATAGCTCCTGGCCGGTTATCTGAGCGGCACAAAATCTCCCCAAGGGAGTTGGACTATCATAGGTCTCGGCCTTCGCATGGCGCAAGACGTCGGGATACATCGTAAGAAGATGTACAGTGCTACCCCCACCGCGGAAGGGGAATTGATGAAACGTGCCTTTTGGTAAAGCCAATAACATCATAACTCGTAAAGTAGCACGACTACTGACATACAGCACGCGAAGGGCGCTCGTGACCTTGGATCGGCTTTCAAGCTTCTCTCTCGGGCGACCTTGTGCCATACACGACGAGGAGTGGGTTTACCCTTCACTGCAACCGTAGAGTACGCTCGCTGACTTTGAAGACTAGCTTCGACGTCGACCTGTTGACAGAGGTCGATGACGAGTACTGGATTAATGAGGAGAATCCTGAACTGGCGTTCAAGCAACCCGAAGGGAGGCCGTCCAAAATTACTTTCGCCAATTGCTATATCCGATTGCTCAAGATCCTTGACTTTGCACTACGGACCATCGTGTGTATTTCTTCCGAGTGACCCACGTCACGGATTCTGACCCTCTATCCAGTACTCGATCAACAAATCAAAGCTCACACTTGGCTATTTTGGACCCGAATGGGAACAGCGCATCGTGGCAGAACTCGACTCCGCGATGAACAAGTGGATAGATACCGTTCCTGAGCACCGTGCGTCAATAACTTTGATCTGTCTGCCCAGACCATCCTGACATAGGACCAGTGCGCTGGGATCCGGACCGGAAGGATTCTCTATGGATGGACATGTCCGCGACCCTGTATGCGAACTATTACATGCTACAGATTTGCATTCACCGCCCGTTCATCCCCTCGCCGCGCAAGACTCCTCGCATAGCACTCCCATCCTGGACGATCTGCACAAACGCGGCACGCTCCTGCACTCATGTCCTCGACATTCAATCCCAGCGGACTGGAACTCCACTGCTGCTCAATCGTGTACGTCGCCTAGCGCTGCTCTGATCCTAGTCGGTCTGACCTGATCTACACATAGGGACCGCTCTTCACCGCAGGCTTGGTACTGCTGCTCAACATGTGGGGCGGAAAACGCTCTGGCCTCACCAACCAGGGTACCATGAACGATGTCCACAAGTGCTTTACTATACTCGAGAAGCTCGAGAAGCAGTCAGTCATTCACTTGGTTATTGCGTTACAAGTCAAGTCATTCACGGCAAGCCACTCTCTCTTAGCACATGCTCGGCGCGGAGGCTCCATGATGTTCTCAATGGGCTCATGTCGATAGGAGAGTTCCCAGGGCCAGGACAGTCCGCCTTTACCAATGCTGGGACGGCGGATGTAGGCACTATCATCTCCGCGATGTTCGCCAGAGATGCGGCCCACATAAACGCAGGACAATCACCCTCGTCAAGTACTGACCAGAGATCGGCACCACCCAGCAGCCTCTCGCCGTTGTACCCACCAAACTCTGTGGGTACGGTGCCGCCCGGTCCTCAGCAGGGAGTTGTGGGTCAAACAGGAGATTTCATGGACACGTCGTTCACTCTGCCGTTGCATACCGAAGAGTTGGGGAGGTTACCATTCCACCACGGCTTCAGCACGCCATTCCAGCAAACGCCGCAGACCGACGCTGCAGCACCGGCTTTCCTGGAACTGTTCACGGATCGACTGGGTACTTCGATACCGCAAGGCATACCGCAAGGCGTGCCACTGGAGGAGCAAGTGAATATAGACGCGGCACCCGGCAGCGCTGGCACCCTACCGTTCGACTTCCCGATGCACTTAACGGAGGATAGTGAACTACTATCAGCGCTGGCGAATGGTGGTCCCGCAACGAGCGCACATGCGCAGCAACCGCAGAACGCTGTATCGCCGAATGCACAGGTAGAATGTTCGGGGTCGAATGGGTTCATGATGCAGGATGTGGACATTTCTGCGGAGAACCTTGCATTCGCGGATAACATGATGGAGATGTGGTCCACCGTCCCTACGTCACTTGGGTAAGTCGTCTTGAGCACCTCTTGACTTGATCGACTGTCTGACTGCCTGGGCTTCAGGTGGGCCGATTGGGGAGAGTATCTGAACAGCGTGTCTGGGACGAACGCCCAACTTTTTCCAGAACCTCCACCTACCGGATCTTAGCGGGGGGATTGTACATACACTACGGCTCGACTCGCACATATGCGGTGTGGCCTGCGGCTTCTCAGGACGACTCCTTCCCCTTTTCCTATGGACGTAGCTTTCGATCTACCATCCGAGTTTCCGACAGCTATGGAGCAATTCTGTTATCAAACCTCGCCACTACAGATGTATCGCGACATCGCGCAATCGAGGCTTCGGGCTAGGCATTACCCATCTGGCTCAGCTTTGCTCTCTCCAAGTGGCGATTACAGTAGTAGTGTCAGTTATTACTACAATGTCCGAACGAGCGTTAGTATTAACGAATGTGTAACTTTCGATACAGTGCGTTGATAAGTAGTTGTACGGAGAGCCTGCAATCTCATGGACTTCAGGTCCTTCGGCTACAGTGTCGAGCGAATACATAACAATACATAAGAGACAGGGTGTACTTCAACATTGTTTGAGGAACCTGTTCTTGGGCATCGGCTGCTTGAAGTCGTCAACCCAAGTCGTGAGATTCGGGTTGTTATATGCCTCTATATGTCTAGAGCGTGCCAGGTGTCATGGGGGAGCTGAATGGGCGATAGAACACCAGCAGCTTACTTGTCTATGTACGCCTTCGTGGGGAAGTCGGGCGGATCACATCCAATGTTAATCGCATTGGGATCTTGGTACACCCGGATCCAGTCGATGCGCATGTGAGCGGGGAACATGAGGTTGTCAGTATCCACATGGGTGAAGCCACTGGAGATGCCCAGATTTGCGAGTAAGTACTAGGGGTAGTCGACGTGTTAATACCGCTCGATGTACGAAGATTGGAATGCTCACCAGCGGTTCTTGCGGGATGGGGCGTCCGCTAATCTCTGTGATGGTGTCCGGACCCAAACCGGGCTGCGTCATGGTCCACGCGAGTTTACCATCGTTGATCCAGGAGAGGTACTGCGGATGGCAATGAAAAAGGAAGGTCATAAAGAGACATGCGAGAGCGGCATACTGCGTCACCGAAGCCAGGCTTGTACTGAAAGCCGTATGTGGAGAACTCGCCACCATTCAATTCATAAGCAGTCTGTTCTGTAGAACCAAGTTCTCAGCATCCATAACGACCGTTAAGCCGTATTCTAACTTACTGGTTGCGGAGACCACAGACGTCGCCTGCTGGTAGATCCCACCCTCATAGCTGTTGAGCTGACTGACGGTCTCGTCCGCGATAATCAATGTTTCCTCGGTTTGATTCCAGTGATATTTGTAATTGTATGGCTAGGAGGGGGCAGTTCAGCATACCAGTCCCTTATGGAAGCACGTGAGGCAAACGCACCGCCCATTGTGCAGACTGTGATACCGCCCCATGTCTGCCTGGCACGGGCGATCCTCCGATCTATTATTTCGTTCTCGTCTATATGAGCGGGTCGGATATACCAAGCAATACACGTACCTGTGCCTCGAACATGTCAATCTCCGGTGCCGAGCGGCCGACGAACTCTCCAGTCTGCGAATCGATCGGACCAGGGTGATCTTCGCCAGGACAGGTGCAGCGGGATAACCTCTGGCCTGGTTGGTACGATAGCGCGCCGTCGTGGTACATGTCGTTGCCCTCGGTCGCCGCTTTGGGCTCTCCGAGATACGTCTGATTGAGCACTGTACCGACGTCGCAAGCGTCATATGAATACGGCCACTGGTTGACGTAGAGGACGAGTCAGGAAACCAATATCTTCGCAAACATTGAGCTACGCACCACCCCGTCCAACGTCGCACCATATCCTGCACGGCCCAGGTTACCCATCGCCCATACTGCTGGCCACAGTCCCTGCACATTGTTGGCTCCTGGCAGCATCACAGACACTTCTACAAGGCCGCCGGTGAAGCAGAACTTGTTCCATGTCGAGATCATCCCACCCATGTAATCCAATCCATGACTCGGGACATGCGACAGGGTGATCTCTAGAGCGCCGTCACGTGTGGTGATAGCAGAGGGGTCGTACCACTCCATATCACCAGTAGCCCAGTAGTGGAGGTCGACGGCCTCCCAGTAGGGATCGTCGCCAGGATAGAAATATCTTCCGTCGACGTTGAACTCGTCGCTAAAGACGAGCTCCCATGTTTCGCCCGTGACATAGTCGATCTTCGTCTTCGCCTCTGCAGGAGTATCCTTGTCGATAGGCCCCCAATTTCCTGGCATGTCGGGTGGGATGACTGGCCTAACATTGGTATTCCCACTGTCGCCCGTATTCACGCTCAAGTTCTCGTCTGGAGGGACCTTGGGGCCCATCACGGCGGTGACGATAGGATATCCCGCGCTGAGAGAAGTCAATGAGTATTCAGTGCTCAGAGATGGTGCTGCATCCACCTACAAGACAGCGAGAATGCCAGCGAACAGGATGAAGATGCATCCGAAGTTCAGTAACCCGCGACCTGAGCAGAAGTTCAGTCCACTACCGCGCGACTTTCGTCGACCTCTGATCGTGTCGGGGTTGTGTAGCTCATCATCATCCTCGGGGCCATCGAACAGAAGGGGATCTAGTGGGGCATCGTACTGTAGCAAAAGAGTTCAGCTATGATTTTGCCCCTTAATCGCTATCATTAGTACCTTGTCCGAGAACGAGGCAAACGCAGAGCTAATGGGACGAGCTTCGGCCTGTTGAGTAGTAGGTATGGGATCAGATGAGCACGGCCGTTATTGCTCAGCGACTTACTAGTACTATTGAGGAATGACTGCTTGCTGACCACTGTATCCTGGGTGGGCGCACAGGACTAGTCGACTCGTAACTCCTCCGGCCAGTGTATGCGCGGGGCGAATCAGGAACAAGGAGCGACTCGGAGGCGGCGGGCGAAAACATAGTGCCAAAGCCGCCACAAAGACGGTATGGAGCGAGAGGAGCCCGCCTGGAGGCAACTTTCGTGACGAAAGATGGGCGGGGGATGGAAGGTGCTTGTCAAGCTTGGGTGCTGCTTCTGAAGCATCGGAGGAGATATGATATGTATACGGTCTCCATCACCGATTGTGGGAGGCGAAAGGCCGCCACGGAAGGCTTACCGGCCTTGCATTTGTTTGTTAATCTTCGGGGCGCGTCCAGGCGCCGAACACCGCGACCTCATGGCATCGCATGTTCGGGTCACAGTATCTCTCTCCGCGGCTGTCGATCTGACCATGCGGGAAGTTCTGCTACCTCGCACAAAGCTTACGATTACACTCTTCCTCGCTCAGGAGTCTTCCCTGTGCGTTGTCAGTTAGTACTTCTTGTTAGCGTGGAAACGGACTCTTTTCACCGCTGATGAATTACCTAATTGGGCAGAGAGTGATGCGTTCAGAAGACGGGATGGATATGCCGCTTGGGAGGATCAGGCTAGAAGACCACGCCGGGCGCACACTTACAAGTACTCTTATAAGTCATGCGAATAATGCCGTCCTCGTTACAAGGGAATACTGAAGTAGAGTACAGTATAAATAGGAAAACTGCCACACACCGCTTAGAAGCTGTCAACCCCAATTCTACGACCCTGCAGGATGTGTGTCATGAGCGCGGCTCGACGACGTCGGGATCGGATTGGTGGGGGCGTATCATGAGCCTGGCACGACGTCGGCGGGGAGGTCGGGCGTAGAAAGGCGTCCCACTCTTCCCTGAAAGCGTTGATCATAATCAGCGACCATTATCTGTGCACTTGAATGTATTGTGGACCTCACCCCGAAAGGGCCGCCATCGAGCCCGTGGGTTCTGCCCATGACAGATTGTTAGTAGCACCCTCGGAACCAATCTCGGGGTTATGAAACCAGTCGGGGAAGTCCATGCCGGCGCCCATGCCCATTGTGTTGGAATCCGAGAAGTCCGGTGGTTTGCAGGTGACAGGGAAGGCAGTCGAGAAGTCCCCCGGTGTGATGCCAGCGAGTATCTCGGAGAAGTCTATAGAGGATAGGATGTCGTCATATTCTATGGCAAAGTCATCAGTCACGGGGAGCGCGTTCGAGATAGCGATTGCCGGGATATCGGTGTGTACACTGAAGGAGCATGCAGTGGCCGTAGTAGATGTAAGAGTCGACTCGGAGTTGCGTTGTGGCGACAGAGGGTCGCCTTGGTATTGTGACAGGGTATTCGGCCGAGGGAAGGGGACACCAAAGTCACCGCCTTGTGCGATGATCGAGGATAACCTCCCTGTTCGAGATTGCTCCCCAAGCATAGTAACGAACGGCGAAGGCGAAGAGAGGTTTGTTTCGTAGTGACAAGTGCAGGCCATTATCTCGCTCATATCAACTGGCTCGGGACACCCTGATTCATCCAGGGAGATGCGGAGATTCTCTAGCATCTGTGTCATCAGATCACCAAGGTTGGCTCGACCGCGCTCGAAGGAACGAGATGTTGAGGAGGACAACTTGGGACATTGAATCGACACAAGTGCCTGGAGAGTGGCCCTGTTCATACACTACTAAGCTCCAAGCTGTCGCATCAGGAAGAGGAAGATACATGCCTGACTTTGCGTGCCGTGGGGCTACTGCAATTAAGGTCCTCAGCAGGCGATCAATGCTATACTTCAACCAACAAGCACCGACCTTGACTCCATGTCCTTCAGGATGCCCAGACATCTCTGAACGCCTTCCCTGAGCGATTGCTCTTCCTTCTCCGACGGGCTCCCACCCCACAAATTGACCAACAGAACGACGCATGCCGTAAAGAGCGACAGTTGCATTGGGTTCAGTGCGCACGTGGCAGCACCTGTTCGCTGGTACTGCATATGCAGGACGTTCACACACGAACGCGCAGCATTGGCGCAGATGGTCAACGACGGTAGGGCAAGCGCCGGCCGGGCTCGTCTTGACGTGGGTATGAACTGGCGATGCACGGAAATTTGGGTCATGTAATATGTCGTGTACAAAGATGCCGACTGATTGAAGAATGTGATGTCTTCTTTGTTCGGATCCCAGCGCACTGCGAAAATGCGATGATCAGCCCGCCTATACATGTGGTCAAGAAAATGCGCTATACGAACAGTGCGGCGGTACACCAGATATCCATTCATTAAGTGCGGAGTCAAGCTCCGCAACGACACCTTGTTTCCACTCCGCGCCAACGAAGCCGAACAGCAGCTTCGACTTATTGATGGTGTACTGAACAGCGAGCCAATTGATCGGATAAGTCCTAAACGCAGAGCAAAAAGCTCACTTACGATCGACCGCGAGGCACACGCAAGGACTTTGAGCAGTCGATTGAGCTGATTGGCAAACGCTACCTTCGAAGGCTTCCCCGGGGGTTGCTTGAAAGCCAATGCCGGGTCGGGGTTCGCCCAATACTCGTCATCGACTTCTGTCATCGGGTCGAGATCGAAACTGCAGACCACAGTCAGCAGTAACAGACTGGATACATAAGAATATACACCAACTCTTCATCTTGAATCGCGCACGGTCTACCCAGAGCGAAACTCGTGACGCGATCCATGGCCACTAGAATCCTGTGCCACAACAAGGCGCCGAGTCGGCTTGACTGATTCTGTATTCAATAATCTGAGGGCATACCACCATGCACGTTTCCACTGCTCCTGCTCGGGAGTTGGCCTCTTGCTATACATCTTCTTTCTGTGCGCGCCTACATCCTGCGCCATCCGTATGCCCATAGACAGCATAGTCCAGTCACCATACGGAAGGTGCATGACATGTGAGTACGTCGCCATGAGCTAGCCGACATGTGACAGCCATTAGCGATGAAAAGATGGAATATGGCATCTACTTACAACGCAGGCCTGAAGGTCGTGTAATCGTGGTCGCGCAAGCAATGACCAGGGTTCGCCTCCCACCTGCCGGAACCATTGCCAACCCCGTGATCTGGTCGGATCTGGTGGTGCAGCCTGCTCGTTATCGAGGTAGTTGCTACCTACCGCGCATGCAAGCAGCACGATAGTTCCGAAACCCCTATCGCGGAGATGTAGACCATCTCGGATGCTGGCTTCGAATGACGGTCGATGCAAAAGTGGCAGGTATATGTTCCACTTCTTGAAATATAAATCGACGAGCTTGTCCAAGAGGTTTCGATGTGGAAACTCGGTATGAGGAGGTACCTCAACGCCGTTTATAACCTGACAAACGCCGGCAAAATCAGTGCGGCGAGTGGCATGCACGAGGAATACGACATACCGGTAGCTCGAATTCCAAGGGAGGCGGTCTAGGGAGAAAGCCGTGCGTGTCTTGTTTGCGCATCTCCTGATCATTCTTGATACCCAGAAGGGTGAGGACCAGGTTCTTGTTGCTTGATTTCCCCGTATATCCGCAACCCACTGTGTTTTCCTCCTCTTCGTCATCGCTACCGTCTAAGGCGGGGTCCGTTGGCTCCTTATGTATCAGGGAAGACAGCGCGGCGTTGCATATAGATTTGCGAGCCTCATGGGACAGCATACCCTGTCCGGGTGCAATCCGCTCTACTGCAACATGCGGGAGGTTCGCATCTGCGTTTGTCTTATAGCTCTGAGCGCAAGACTCCCATTGCACCTGTTATACGAAGTTGAGATTGCCAAATCCGCATGTAAACGGGAATTATCTACCTTCCGGACCAACTGTTCCATCTTCTTGACTCGCTCTTCGAGTGCTTCGACGTAGCTGTGAATGCAGGTAAGGATCATCATTTCGGAGGATCAGGGACGCGCCCCAGAACTCACTCTCTAGTTGGTCGCCGCGGCTGCGATTTGTACTCAGCACGTGGGGGCAGCCGAGGACGAGCGGATGTGCATACCTTCGTTACAGGATTGAACTGACACTCTATCCGGAGCGCCGTGCAGTTTGAGCAACGCTTATCCGGCATTTCGGATGCATCACCTGAGAATATTGTGTATCAGTCCATATTCATCACTACATAGCCGTAAATCAAACCTACACCCCACTATTAGAAAGGGCATGAGGGTCAGCAACGATTTAGGAATGACGGCGAGCGTAAGCAGAGCTGACCTTTTCTCCGTCTGCACCGATTACAGGCAGTTGAATGCTTCTGCCTCCTAGGTGGGACAGATTCTTCCTCAGACATTGGTAACCCCGCGAGGTTCGGTTTTCTTGTCCGTGGTTTGAGGCCTGTAGAAGCCAAGATCGAACACAAGTTGATGGTCAATAGAACAGCTGTACCACCAAATACAATGTAAGTACGTGTGCTCTCGGCCGCCGGCAGATCCATCGGCATGCCGGCTTTTACCGATCTACAAACCAGCGCCAGCCCAAGCTGCCCATCATCGCAATTCATCGGCCAATTGCAAAAGATGTAGGGCGCGGCCCCTCTTGTATCGCCCCTCTGTGGTACTTATGACATCGACCAGGGATGAACTTCATGAAAGGTCGGCAGATTTCTGGGGAACTCCCGTCGAGGGGCCTCTTCACAAATTGTTGTGCCAATCCATTCTCAACCTGGCACTCCCGTTGGGCGGCCCTGTACCAGGCATGTATGTACAACTCAGCTGTTGCCCATTTGACAACGAAAACAGCCTGAACCAGTGGCTTTTGAGAACTTGATGATAAATGTTCCACCCAACAACCAGAGCGCAATCGTGCACGCAGTTGTACAATACACATCTGCGAGTGTTCAGGCCATGCGATGCGACAACGCAGTCGTATACGAGGAAGCTCGATTCAGTCGAAGAAACAAATCAAGTCCAATGCGGACAGCAGCCTGCGCATGCTCAGTCGTCGTACACAATTTGTGAAAATTATTGAGAATTAAGAGTCATTTTCCCTGCGTCTGCATTTGGATCATGAGTGAGATGTCATCCAGGACATCGTCCTCCCGCCCCAGACGCATACTACCGTATCTATGGTCGCCAATGTCCGCCACAGATCTGATAAGCGACCCCCGCGAACTTTGCAGCATTCGCGTAATCTCGTCCAACACGTCCAGTCCTCCCATGGTTGGCCCCATTGTCTGCAACAAGCGGAGAGGTCGCAGACGCGGTGGCGGCAGGGAGAGGCCCGACTGGGGAAAGACAGTCAGTCTCCTGGCCTGCGTCGCAGGTGATTGGCCTTGGGGAGGGAGGACTTGGGTAGCATGGAGGGGTGTCGTCGGATTGGATGCACGGCTGCGCCTATCCCGCTCGCGCTCGCGCTCGCGATGGCGCCGCCGCCCCGAGGGGTGCCTGTTTCCGCGCCTGTCGATCCGCGCCTGCTGTTCCTGCCCGTGAACGTTAAAGATTGTACGACCGAGCGATTCGGATGAGCTCGAGTGGATCTGCGCGGCGCCTTGGAGGAGCATAGTGGTTGGGCGTGAAGGGAGCGAGGTCGATAGAGGGGGGTCGGATGACCCTAATAGTAAGGGTGAGGAAGAGGGCATGTCGCTCCCAGAGCCCGCGCTTTCAATGTCAGCGACGTTCCCTGAACCTTCCGACGTCAGCGGCGCATGTCCGGACCCAGACCCTGAGTTGTCCTCGTCTCCTGAGCTGTTGCCCGAACTGGTATCGGGGCTGGGAGAGAGGGTGGGGGAGAGATGTCCCGCAGAGTGAGTGATGCTCTTGCGATCGATATCCTCATCCGAGACGGACAGCTGGATAAGAGCGGTCATTGTGGGCGAAGGGGTGTCTCGCGGAGGACCGGCGAGTGTCGCCTTAGCCCATGCGCGGATGCTCGCGCGCGTGGGCAACATTTCGTCATCACTCCTCTGCGAGCCGGCGGAATGTTTCAGAGACGAGGACGAGGACGTAGGTTGTGCGTGCGCGAGAGCTGGTGCCCGAGCCTGGGCCTGTAGTGACGTTGCAGCAACAGCGAAAGGCACGTGTTTTGCATTTCGCACTGCAGGGAAGGGGCGAGGCGATTTCACGCAATCAGGAGGCGAGCTCGAGGTGGCCGGAGTTTCCGAAGAGAGTCGACTCGGTTGTGAAGACGGCGTAGCAGTAGTGCCCGATGAGTGGTGAGGGAGCTGTAACGGCAGAATGAGAGTCGTGTGCTACTATGATAGTATGCAATGAAAGATGTACCTTAGCTGAAGAAGAGACTGAGCCTGACATAGTACCGAAAGTCGACGACGGATGCTGTGGATCTTTAGCGGGATCTACGAGGTGAGCGCAAGAGTCAGCCATAGAGGGATGTCGTTTGTAGAGGTACTGGGATGGTTGCTCAAGAGATGAAGATGAAGATTGGCACAAACCAGAAGACTACTATGGAGATCAAGGCTCTGTACTACTTCCCAAGTCACGGTGTTGACCTTCACATCTGCTCATCGATCTTCTACGATAAGATTAGATCCTATGCAACAGCCGGCCATGACATGTTGTTTCAACTAAAAACCATTCACCTGATAGTCCAAATACCAATCGCCGCCGGGGTGACTAGGTTTTACAGCAAACCCCTGCTGCGAAGCAAGCGTCAGGTCACGGTCAGAAGCAAGGGCTTCTTCTTCTTGAAGTTAAAGTTCTCAGGGTCACTTCAATTTCAACCCGACGGAAATTGCCGGTAGAATTGGTGCCGCTAATCGCCAAAATTGCGGTCGCATCTACCTCACCAGCATCCTTCCATACGAATCAATCCTCAGGCCTCAGGCCTCTGTGCTCCCACGATGAGTCAGCTCGGGAGTAAGACCGAAGTCGTTGGAGAATTAAGCTATATACATAAGCAAGTACGATGACGTAGTCTTCCGCAAACTCAAATTGCCCTAGGTGAGTAACCTACCTCGAGACTCGCATAGATGTACAGACCCATTGATGTCATGGAGAACAACAGTGGACACAGTCACCGCGCGTCTACAATGAGACTATACCCGTGCGTAAGAATATGGTAGACGGGCACCCGGGGCAGCCAGGAAGTCGCATGCCAGTCATATGGCCTCCGCCGCGGTCCGCGTTCCCGCCCCGGACTCTATCACTATCAAGTACCTGTAGTAACGTCGGTGATCCAAAGGTTCCAAAGCTCCTGCATCCTCATCTGGCAAGATGGCCATAACCGAGTACAAATATCTCACTCCCGACCAGCGCGAACACTTTCTGCAGCATGGATGGGTGAAAATTCACAAGGCCGTCAAGGAGGACTACCTTAGGGCATTCACGGAGAACGTGTGGATCAGGCTAGGATATGACCCCAATGACAAGTCCACATGGACGAAGGAGAAGGTACACGTTGGAGGAGCTTGCTCTGTATTACATTTGCTAACGATGCTGATATTCTATGTAGATACATATGCCGCGACACCGTGAGATACCCACGAGGGAGTTCATGCCCCAGGCATGGGGCGCAATGTGTACGTATCTTCGCACTGCCAGTGTGTGCTATCCGAGTCCAACACTGCATCTTGAATAGGTGAGCTATTGGGTGGGGAGGACAGAATTGATTCTACGCTCTTTGAGAGCTGCGGAGACAGCCTGATCGTCAACCTCGGTTCGGAGGATTGGACGAATGTGAGTGGTGGGAAGAATGACCGTGGACGCCAGTCCCTCACACCATATACAGAAAGTCATCCAGCCTAAGGACCTCGGAAACTGGCATATGTATGTCATTGTAGCTTCCCATGCCCGTGCAGAGGTGGTAGCTAAAGCTGTTTAATCCGCAGCGACGGGGACTGGTGAGCCGTGGGCCGATGAACAGGATATCCTGTAGCTGAACCGCGGGAGTGCAGGTTCACACACTTTCTCGACTCTGGGGAGCAAGGTCTGACGGTGATCGTGCTCTTCAATGACATCAAGCCTCGCGCAGGAGGGACGTACATTGCCCCTGACGGTATCAAGAATATTGTAAAATGGTGACGGCTCCGCGTGATACCCTCATGCACCCGCTTTCGTGTCCTTGCTGATCTTTCTCCCAATGTCACACACAGGTTGTACGAGCATCCGGAGGGTGGTCGTGACATGCCTAGAGACGCTGATAGCAGTCAGTCGATCTGCTCGATCCAGACTTGCAAGGAATTTGTCGAGGTACGGTTGCCCGAGTGTTCGTGGAGCAATTCGAATCCTGACAGCTCCTTGGCGTCTCAAGCTAACGGGAGAGGCTGGAGACGTCATACTCTTGCATCCGTTTATGGTGAGATGTTGCCGGTGTTGCCAATGGGATATATCCGTTAGGCCCATCGACTCATACATGGCAGCCACACTCTGCGTCTAAGAACCACCTGCGGATCCCCCGCTTCATCACCAATCCTCCAGTTACCCTCAAGGACCCACTTATTCTCAATCGCAGTAACGCAGCTGACTACGTATGTATCGAGTTTGCCTCCATTTGTTCTAACTATCGTAGACGTCATGTAGCTGACGCGGGCTCTGCTCAGTCCCTCGTGGAGCTCAAGATCCTCCGGACGCTTGGAGCTGACTCGCTCCCCGACTGGAGGATCGTCGGTCCACGCAAGAGGTTCACTCCGCGTACCCGTGCTGGCAAAGACGCGATGATCATCGAGGAGGTCGAACGCATGAAGGCGCACGCGCTCAAGACCGGAAGCACAGTCGATAGCATACACATCAACGGACCTGTCCCATACCAGGTGATCGTAGCCCGGGGCTGACGTCGAGGGAATCCACTGGTGAACAGTGCATATATATAACTTGAGAACATAGGAGCCTTGTGGATAATCCGTCTATGTGAGCAGCGCGTCTAGCGTGTATTACAGATGCGAAAGCAGGTGCATAACTCGATAATACATAACAAGCAAGAAGATCCTGATTATACACGAGCAGTGAAGATAGTCCTGGTGTCCATAGCCTACTTTTCCGGGAAGCGAGTGCGCTCAAACCGTCTGACTACGTGCGTTCAGACGAGGGCGCCGACATGCGCTGCACTGCCGGCCCACACAGACAATATTTGACGTCAGCAAACATCCCTTGACCTGGCACTAACAAAGAACACTGACCGCTGACTCGCATTGAGAGACCGGGATGACGACAGTCGTGTACGGCCTGCCGAACAAGAACGCACACGCATGGCTATCGCTATATATGCGACTATGAGCAGTAACAAAGTCCTCAATTTCAACCGCGCGCTGCTGCGAGGCGAGCAGGCGGGCGAGGACATGTGTCACCCACGTGCGTGAGTTCATGTTTGCAGCGCGGTTCTGGAGGGCGCTATGGGAGCTGCGCGGGAATATGGACGTGCAGACCTCGCGGAGGGCAGGTGTGTCGGTCGGAGGGGCGTAGTCTGCGATCTTGAAGTACGCCAGGATCTGCTGCTGGCCTGCCTTCATGCGGGGCCCAGTGGGCATCGGCTGCGCGACGTACCCTTCGGGTCCGTGCGGGTCAATGCTTATGGCTGCCCAGTGATGCCGAGTCGCGGAGCCGTGCCGGTCGACGTGGACGAGGGCGTAGTGGAAGCCCTGCGTGAGAGGGATCGTGGATACATAGAGCGCGTTGCACTCTAAGGAAACGGGAGTACTTTCGCTAGGCATTATGAGCTGATGCCGCTTTGGGATGACTGCACCTGTGGCGATGAGCTGCAAACACATGTCAGTCAGAATGTTCGTGTCATGAATGAAATTAAGTGCAGTTGGCTAGTACGCACGTTCTGAGTCAACTTGGGGATATATGTCTGGCGCACCCACAAGCGGGTGTACGCGAGTTTAGTGGTCAATAGACAAGGAAAGGACGAGCGAAAGACCGGGGAGTGTATACCATGCAGGACAGGGCAGGCTCTGCCACGCGTCGTGCGATTGGGGAAGCTCGGATCGATGTTGGCGGCAAGAACGGCTCCGTGAGGGCTTGGCTTTCCTTATTATATATGCGACGGGCTGCAAGTCTGATGATCATGATGTTTGTCAGTCCATTCGATGTTTGTTCGTATGTACTTTAAATTTTAGGGTGCTCACCGGGCACTTCCTTCCTTTCCATTTGAGCATGCAGGCCCCGGACAGCAGCATATGGTGTAGACTGGGTAAAATAAATCCCTGTCGGCGCCCTTATTCCCCAAGATAATGATAACTATCGGAGAACATGTTCCAAACTCCCTCCTCATCTGTCTAGCAGGTCTAGCTATCATGAATGTTCCCCAAAGCCCATGCCTCAAGGTCTCATGGGACGATAGCAGGCGATGAGAACATCCATACTCGGGATTAGGAGGATCTGGAAGCGTCGGCGAAACGCGTACCACAATGGGCGCTCCGGTCTGAGCTCTGGGTCTCGGGGAGCGGACCGGAGTTTCTACGAGACAGTCTCAGAGTCACTGAGAGAGGCTTCGCTCGTGTCGGCACTATGGCGACCTTTCTCTCGACGGTTTCTATCCCTTCCTCGCACGTCCTCGGTGAGTCTCAGGCGCACTCGCTCCTAAAGATGACGCGTTGACAGCGAGCTGGGCCAGTCACGGATTACCCGAAGTTGACACTCTTCGTTCTCGCCGTGGGTGGATTCACTGTGGCAAGGTTTGCGTTGAAGACGCTCTTCGTGCTCTTGCAGACGTTCGTGGTACCGGGCAAGAGTGTATGTATAGTCTGCTTGGCTGTCTGGTACTCGATTAACGGCTAGACGTTCACCAGCTCAAAAAATATGGTTCTGGGAACGGTGCATGGGCTGGTATGTGTATTTGGCTTCAATATCGGCCCTCTTCTGAGGCATTCCTGCATACAGTTGTAACAGGAGCTTCGGAGGGGATAGGACGTGAGTTCGCTCTCCAGCTCGCGCAGAAGGGCTTCAATGTTGTCGTGTCGGCAAGAAATGCATCCGCATTGGCCACGCTTGTGACCGAGATTGGTGCGTGCATATGCGCTCCGTGAAGCGTAGGATGGCACTCAAGTGGAATTTCTGTAGAGTCTAAGTCCACTGGGGACAAAAACGTCCAGGCGAAGGCCGTCACGATGGATTTCTCCAAACTCCACGATGCCGTACAATGGCAGAAGCTGGAGTCTGAGCTGGCTGGTCTAGACATTGGTGTGCTTGGTGAGTATATGCGTCATTGACTGTCTCCACTCCATTGCCCCTCTGCTGTTCCCTATACGAGTCAAGATGCTCGGCTACCAGAAGCAACGCGGCGCGAGTCCTCTCCAGGCATGGCTAATACTCGTTGCCGACTGTAGTGAACAATGCTGGCAAGTCCTACACGTACCCTGAAGACTTCCATGGGAGCTCGGACAATATGGAGGACATCGTTACCATCAACGTGAACTCTGTCGTTCGGCTCACCAGGCTTGTTCTCCCCGGCATGGTCGAGAGGTGCGGCTCTGCGTCCTTCCTTCAGCCAGCCTTGCTGATCCATTCTGTTCCTTTGGTAGGAAGCGTGGTTTGGTCTTAAATATGGGCTCCTTCTCTGGTGTCAGCGTCGGGTCTCCTATGTTGAGCACTTACGCGGGCACGAAGTCCTTCCTCGCCTCCTTCACCGGCTCCCTCAACGAAGAAGTCCGGGGTAAGGGTATTGACGTCGAATGTGTCAACACGTACTTCGTGGTGCGTACCTGACAGTCACCGCCCTTGTCACTCTTCCTGAGCTACTGGGTCGCATAGGTTTCGAACATGTCAAAGATACGCCGTGCCAGCGCACTCATCCCCACGCCAAAAGCCTTCGTACGCAGTGTACTCTCGAAGCTTACCCTTCCATGCGGTGCACTGTGGACGAAGCGCCCTGGCGTTGTCACTCCGTACTGGAGTCATGCCTTGCTTGACTATATCATGGTGCGTCCGACACTCGGACGCATGTAGTTACTCCTAACCCAATGTTCGCACATTTTCGCAGCATGTCGCCGGATGGAACATGGCTTACGTTCGCTACACCCACTCGCTGCACAAAAGCATCCGTCGTCGCGCTCTGCGCAAGCTGGAACGCGAAGCCAAGAAGCAGTGAACTTCGGCATTCCGCTCCTTCTGTTGCTCGTTCCTGCCGTATCACCTTACCGGCGGCCGAAAGAGTCCTTGATAGGCTTCTGTGTTCGTATACTGACTACATATAGATAGTACATACTGGCACGTCAATCACGAGTCAAGTTTGGACAAACTTTCGAGGGATGATCTCGAAGTGTAACAACCTATCAACAGGAACAGGAGGACCACGCACCCAGAATATCGAAGGATGTTCGAGTCCTCGTGAACATGTCAATAGCCCTCATCATCATCGGCGGACCGGTAGGGTTTCGGAGCTATCAAGGATTGTGGTGGTGAAAGAACTAGCGAATATGCGTATGCTGTACCTTCGCTGACGGCTCAATAGCGTCCTCATAATGTAGCTCGCGTAAGTATCCCCGTTAAATTCCATTTCAGATGCAGGTTGAACGTTGCATAGAGCTAAGGAACGACTTCTGGATGAGCACCAAGATACGGAGCCATGCCGACTGGCATCTTCGACCTTGTTGCACCGTGTAGTACTCCGAGCGCTTACATGGGTTCGCCCTGGATATGTGCAATTGAACGGCCATAGAGTGAGTTCTATGACCAGAAGGGGGGCTGCACGAGTAAGCCTCGTGATCTAATATGATAGAACATGACCATAGTCACGAATCGAACACGGCTTCAGACGGCGTGCCACTCGTCTCCGCAGACTAAACATAGATGTGCTCTGACTGCCTACGCACAACTGCACGTTGGTGCCTGGGCTGCCAGAGCGAATGTTCGATGCTTATGGCGTACAACGTTACACGACGGACTATTCTCTCATGTTCCTTTCAATTTCCGCTCCTTCCGTCGGTCATGCGGAGTGTCAGCAGGTCTATGGGGAAATAAGCTTTCTCTGATCTTGTCGGGGAAATACCCCTCTTGGCCATCAACACGTCGGATGAGCGCGGGGCAACTCCTCGACCTCGGGATCAGTATCTTCGGTACGTCTGTCGCTCGATTCTTTTCCGGCATCTTCTAAACCATTCGTGTTGATGCAAATTGACCCTTTCAGGCTACCGATCGGCTAGGTCCCCACCGCGCCCGATGATGGGCCGCAAACATACACAGAGTGTTTAGGTTGAACCGTGCCAAGTCCGCCGATAGACACCGACGACTTCAATGTTGTATCGGATGCCGTCTTGTGGTACGTCGCGCGAACTCTGTGTGGAGCTCAAGACCCGTACGCGGTCACACGGGATGTATACACGTCCCGCATGGCCCATGTTGGAGGAAGCGTTGACGCGCGGGTCCGTCGAGCAGCGGGCCGCTGTATTCCACTTCGTTGTATGTTATTCAGAGGAGGGAGCTTTCTCGGAGCGCATGCACGTTTGGGTGCCGCGGGAGCCGTGTTCGGGGATGCATAAATAGGTGTTGGTTGTGGGGGCAACGTTCTCGCTGAAGGACCTTCGTCTGGCAACTGGCGACATGCAGCTCTTCACCGCAGTCAGTGTTGTCGTCTCTCTTCTGCACGTTGTCCGTGCGCAGGCTCCCATTTGGGGTAAGTTGATACACTCGCAGAGTATCCCTGTCGGACAACTCATTGACTGGTCATTCATTCACTAGGTCAGTGCGGTGGTCAGGGCTGGACTGGAGCAACTAGTGAGTTCGGTCGCGATGATGTAAGATCTGTTCACCTGACATGAAGATAGCCTGTGTTTCTGGGACAGTATGCACGGTCCTAAACGCATACTACTCGTACGTATCGACACATTGCCTTGACTTCTGCGGCGCCTATAATTCAGAATTACAGGCAATGTCTTCCTGGTACCGCTTCGTCTGCTCCTGCACCTCCTTCGTCCACCACCGCCACTGTCCCTACTACTACGAGCAACCCTGCTCCTCCCGTGACGACGAGCAACCCCGTTCCTGGCTCTTGTTCCACCCCCAGCACCGTCTCCGGCTTCAGCAACACCAAACTCCCGAACCCTTTCAAGTTCAACGACGGTAGCGCGGTCACGACCCAGGATGACTGGGAGTGCAGGCGTGCACAGATCCTCAGCTTGGTCCAGGGCTACGAAGGTGGCGCCCTCCCGGGCAAACCCTCTTCGCTCACTGCGCAGCTCACCAAGTCCGGCACCTCCGCTACGCTTGCTATCACCGCGAGCGATGGCGGCAAGTCGATCACTTTTTCGCCGAAGATCACCTACCCGTCTGGCAACCCGCCCGCTGGTGGCTGGCCCGTCATCATCGTCTACGAGGGACTCAGCTTGCCCGTTCCTTCTGGAGTGAGCTTCTTCTGCGCACACTGTCGATGTGCACAGACGCTGATTATCATTTCTCCTCATCAGGTTGCCCAACTCGTGTACCAGAACTCGGAGATGGGTGCCCAGGACTCCACGGCTAGCCGCGGCAAGGGTCTCTTCTTCAACCTGTACGGCAGCAACGCGACCGCCTCTGCGATGACTGCCTGGGCATGGGGTGTCAGCCGCATCATTGATGTACTCGAGTCAACGCCCAACGCGCAGCTCAACCCACAGAAGGTCGCCGTCACGGGCTGCTCGCGCAACGGCAAGGGCGCGCTCGTGGCTGGCGCATTGGACACCCGTATCGCGCTCACGCTCCCGCAGGAGTCCGGCTCGGGAGGTGACGCATGCTGGCGTCTGTCCAAGTTCGAGCAGGATTCAGGTAGTGTGGTGCAGACGGCAACAGAGATCGTCGGCGAGAACGTCTGGTTCTCGACCAACTTCAACAACTTCGTCAACGAACTGAGCGTGCTCCCGTACGACCACCACCTGCTCGCGGCGCTCGTCGCGCCCCGCGCGATGATCTCGTTCGAGAACACCGACTTCGTGTGGCTGAGCCCGCTCTCGTCCTTCGGATGCATGACCGCGGCGCACACCGTCTGGGACGCGCTTGGCGTGGCGGACCACCATGGGTTCGAGCAGGTCGGCGGACACGCGCACTGCGCGTGGCCGTCGTCGCTGAACAACCAGCTGAGCGCGTTCTTCAATCGGTTCCTGCTCGACCAGAACGTCAGCACGACTTTCTTCGAGTCGAACAAGGTCTTCAACGGCGTCACCTGGAACCAGGCCAACTGGATCGACTGGATCACGCCCAAGCTCACTTGAGCTCGCACCGTGTATGTTCGGAGGTGAGTCGTCGTCGTATGCATGTCAGGCTTGTCTCGGAGCACTCGGGCGCTGGGACGGCGGACTGAACTAATGATGGTCGTTGTGCAGGGCTGAAGCTGTGGGAATGGAAGCTCGGTCACTGGTATACATACACGTCTCGGCGCTCGCTTGACGACAAAATGAAGGCTGTTGGCTTCTTTCACTTACGCTCCAATTTCTTTGGCTTGCGTCACGGCGTGCTGGCGACCGACCGTAGTATGTACGCAATGCACGCGTAAAGTATATCATGACATGTTGACATCGGTCCTGATTCCTGTTGTACGATCACATCCAATTGTATCGATTGAGCTGCATAGCGATGCCTGGCTGACTGACTGGGATAATGTCGAGTTACTGTTCTTGGCTTCTCCGTGGACTCTGGAGGAACCAATGACGATTGACTGTTCTTGGCTTGGCAACTCTGAGCAGTGAGTATATATAGATTTTCGATGGTGATGGTAGGAGGTGGGACTAGGACTCGAGAGCCCTGCGACCTCGAGGCCGTGCCATGGCTACGTAACAACCGTAAAGTTCGATTCGGCTCCGAGGTACAGGTACACACGGCCCTTATCAATCAATAATTCGGGGAGTGAGATTGGTAGCTTGGCAGATGAGAACGGTCCCTTCCTCGAGCTCTCCAAAGCGCTCTTCAACGTTGTCACCTACCACAGAACACATAGCTATCTTCGAGCTGCCAAGATTAGAAGTCTTTCAAGTAACCGTACATATGGTGCATGCTTGCTTGACAATCCAACTGCGTGTAGTAGTCGCCTCTTGTTGCCTGCAGCGATAGTGTCCCGTGACACGTGACACGAACTTGGAGCAGCCCTGAGCAAGTAGCGTAGGAATATACAATATGGTACGAATGATTGGTGATAGTGGGTCACGAAGAGTCAACCAATCAAATTAGAGTAAGGAAAACAGACGAGAAGAAACGAACACCATAACATGTTGGAGTCGGCCATATTCCGTCGCGGGCAGGCATCCACTTTTGTCGAGGTCACTGCCGCGTGAAGGAGGGCGAAGAGTCGAACAGCCTGTTGTCAGCCAGCACCATCTACCAGCTGCGCACGTGAGGTACCGACTGTCCCGCGTCTTAGTGTTGGAAAGGGGGTTCACTCGACGAAGAAGAAAAGCTCGTATGCCTGACGAGCACGACAGTGTTGACTGTCGTACCTGTGGTGCCGGGTTCTGGACCACCACAATAGGGTTCTTCTCCCCGCCTGAAGTTGAGCATCAGCGACTACTAGGGGTTGCGTATGCATATTCCTGGCGCCCCAAGCTTCATGCATCTTGCACGGACGGCTCTTCCGCCTCCGACGGATGCAATGGGTAATCCCATTAGCGATAGTGTGATGACGTGCCGGCATCCGCTCGGTCCGTAGAGAAACGCAGCGATCCGCGAACCTCGCACGCCTTTCCCTGGGCGTAAATAACGGAATTAGCCAGTGCGAGGGGTGCCGACGTGCCTGTAGGCACAGACGAACCTGAGCCTCGAATCTCCCAATTGCTCTTTAGGTAATGATGAAACCGCTCCCTGTGGCTGTCAGATCGTTTGTGTATGCGCCGCCGCCCCATGTGCATGTGGAGGTGAGCCTCAGCCTGATCACTGCGCGACGTCCGTTGAAGACATGATAGATGCGGATCTAGTATAGCATGTCGACCGCGTGAAGGATTAACCACCCGCAGATATTGGGGACCGAGACCGCAATGACTGGTATCCTCGGAAATTGCAAACCAAACGGTCGATTGTTGGCTGGCGTGGGTCCTGTGCAACACAATTGTCAATGATGGTGTGACTGGAAGCTGTAAGACGGACCCGGGGATTCCAGGGCCTACCTCAGATTATCATATCGCGTGAGAGCGACGTATCGACGAATCAGTGAAATGGCTTGAGTCCTAGTATCTAGGAGAACGGCTTACCTTTGGTGGTGTAGTCGTGCACCACCCAGTGCCCACCACGGGGGTTGGCGCCGTGAACGTCAGTCACATCGACGGTATGACAGAGCATCTCGAGCGGACTTTGTCCGGCGCTAGCCTGCGGTCAACGCAGCGTCCGAGTGGAAGGGGGCGAGGCGGTGTCTGCTGTTCCGCAAAGGCCGACGAGGTGATACGAGTGAAGGCCGAGCCCAAAGCGGGCATACGAGCTCGGGCGAGTGGGGTTTGGGAGTGTGAGTGTCGACACATATGGGCATGTACGGTGATTGTAACTTCAAAGGAGGTGGATCAGTGGTTACCACAACAAGGAACCTGCAGAAGGCGGGATTTGTTGCGAGGGTCGAGGAGGCGCGAGTGGCAGCGATGTTGGATGGGTGGTATTGCCATGAGGATCTCTATGGCGTATGATGTATGTGCGTATATGGGAGCGCAATTAATGCGCTCGGAAGGAGATCCTGGCAGACCAGGTCCGCCGGGAACCTACATGTCGACATGCGTACGTGACGACAACGAGCTGGAGAGAAGCAAGAACTCGGCCTGCCGTCGTCGGCATTGGTAGGCGGGGATGTTCCTGGGTTCCCACACCGAGTACGGAAAGACTATCATCTCGGCAGTGTAGGCAACCACGGGTGGTCAGAAGCCCATGTCAGTACAAAGAAGAAGTGAGAAGTAAGCTCAAGCTCGACGTTCGACGTCGACGTTAATTGGGAAGCAGAATCCGTCTCCTCGGCCGACGACTGGTTCAGACGTGGCGAGACGTGGCGCGGCGTTGCGATGCACTGTGCACTGTGCGCAGCTGGGGTGAAGTCAATCTTTGATCAGTGCTGGTGCGGTGAGCCTGGGAGGGCCGAGAGTTGTACGGGGTTAGCAGGAACGGAAGATGTGATAACAAGGGAACATGTGTATAGCACAACATGTCGATGATGAGATCGCTTAGGGCACTCTCAGCTGCAGTGGACTAGACGTCCCGTTGATGTCTGTGGGCACACCAGAGACAATGTATCGAGCCATACGCTGACCGCCCACTCGAACGATGACAGACTTGACAAATGAGGTCTCGCGCGATTGAGTGCGCATCTGGGAGTGGCAACCGGCAACAAGCTACAAGCAGACGAACATGTTTGAGGATGAAACGCGGGCAGAATGCATGACGAGAGGCGTTGCGCGAGAGCGGGCGAGCGCTGCAATTGGACTGATGAGATGATCATGATGGATTGCGCGCACCTCGAATATATACTCCATCCATTCCCCGCCTCCTCTATCTCAATCTCCAACGCCTGTCCTTCTCTTCCTCTCCAACCACCACCACCACCACCACCAACAACAACAACAACAACTAACTACCACGATGAGTGTCGTTGAACTACCCCCGACCCCCAAGTCGCCCGGCGTCGGCGCACGCCGCAAAGGGCCCAAGCAGCTCCCAACGCTCCCCCTCTCCGTCTTTACTCCGCCCAACACCGGCACGTCTGACAAGTTCCCCCTGCTCCCAAGCCCGAGCGCCCTCCATCCAGAGGAGATCGTCGACGCCCACGTCATCGCTGCAAACGGCGATCTCTCCACTTGGAAGTCGCAAGCGGGCCAGAACCTCGGCGGGCGGATAAACGGCGTCGTTCTCTCCCTCCACGGCGCACAGGCTGCAGATGTCGAGAAGGTCGTTCAGGAGTGAGTCTCTTGTTTACCCGACCTCATTTCGCTTATCCCGTGCCCTCGACGCGTCGCTGCGGCGCCTTGCCGTACGGCGTACGGCGTCGGCTCGGGGCCCTGGAGTTTGTTGCTTATCTATGGTGTTGCTCCTCCCCCAGTGCGGCTTCTTCAACAACGCCCGTCCTTGCAATCGCCGTCCCATTCAAACTTGAAGATGGCGTGCCTGCTTCACCACCCTCGTACCTCGCTTCCGGAAGCTCATCAAAACCCGCGATCGTCCTTTCTACCGTCTTCGCCACGCCTTCCCAACCTGCGATTGATGCTCTCGCGTGGGCTCTCGGACAGGGCTTCACTGTGACCATTGATGTTCAGACGGATCTCCAGCAAGAGAGCGGATGGGAAACTTTCGAGGATTTCCTTACCCAGGCGACTGCTGCCCCAGAAGCCAAGGGCAAAATCGTTCTCAGTGAGTAGTCCTTTAACTCTGGAATTCATCGGCCGCGTTGGAGCCGCCCATACGCCGGATGACCGCCCCCATACGTGATGTGTTCTACTGAATGCACGCATACATTGCTGCTACCCGACTCCACCAACTCGCGATGAATGGCGATCGGATTCCTTAGCATAAGCGCATCCGGTCAGCGCAATTATTGTGACATGCTCAAGCAAACGCCGTAGAGGTAGCAACGAGCCTCTCGTCCATATCATGACGTATCCGCATAGCCTGAAATATCGAGCTCCGCGACACAGCTTTCCTGCCGTTCTTGCTCATAAATCTCATGGATGACCCTGATCGCTGACTCCGTCATGTCATGTAGCGAACATCCTACCGCCACCAGACGACCTTACTATCCCACTCGTCACGCTCCTCACCCATCCGAAGTACCGGAGCTACCAGAGCCACACTGCGTCGCTCTCGCTCTTCGCCAACCTATACGTGAACTTCCTCCCGCCAGCGTGGAACGCGCCCACACCCGCAACGCCTGCGCCCCCGCGTGAAACGGAAGAGGGCCGGAACGATGAGGCGGAGAGGGCGGCGCGTGCTGCCGAGAGGGAGAAGGACGAGTGGAAGCGCAGGATCAAGATGTACGTAGGTCCCGCGGTCGAGGCGTTCGGCTTCCAGCGCATCTTGTTTGGGTCGTCCGCGGGCGCGCCATTAACGGGCGCGTCGCCGGCGAGCAGCGCGGGCGATTGGTACGAGATCGCGCGCGAGAGCTTTGCGGAGCTTGGCGTCGAGCAGGACGCGTTGGACGCGGTGTTCTCACACAACGCGAAGCACGTATATGGCGGGTCGTCATAGGGCGTGTTCTCGCACCCTGCAGTGGACGATATTTCGGGAGTGCTTGGTCTCGCTCGTGGACGTGGATGTGCGCAGACTGCATGACGGTGTAAATGTTGGAAGAAGTGTACTTGGATGCTGCTCCTTTTGTATATTGGTCCAGAGAGTCACCTCTCTTATTTATGCTGTTGTAACTAACGCAAACTGATGATATAATCAATTCTCGCTTTGATTCTGAACGGTGCGGTGCTGGGGTGCAGAACGCACTAAATCGGACAACAACTTCGCTTGATATCGAACGACGTCATCACGATCGTAGCACGTGAGGGTATATAGGCCACAAGCTGATGCGACCGACACGGCGACACCCCGTCCGCTCTTTCCTCTACGCTGTTACCCGATTACCCGTTCATGTCGCATCTACTGCACACCCGGAATGCTGTCAATGCGTGGCAAGAGGAAGCAAGGCTTAGGCCCTTGTCACTAAAGTCGCCCATAGGAGCGCCAAAGAAGCACTCACGTATCGCGACGAGTCGCACAAACCACGAGGAATTTGTTTTTAAAGCTCCCATGGAGCTGTGCCGGCCGAACTGAGGAGAGTTGAGAGACCCTGAGGTTTTTGTGGAAAATATGGTATGTCTCTCCTTCTTGTTCTGTGCAGGATGCTCACAGCGCCCACCTGACGTGTCTAGGCCTATCATTCCACTGATGGCGCATGGACGATCCTCCGTGACGCTTTGGAGTGCGCGAATGAATAAAGTGGCAGATGATAAGTCTACACGAGGCAGCGCGTAGATCTCGCAGAGAGTCGCGGCGCACTCCGACGCGTCCCAAGCCTATCTTGCCTCATCATCAAGTGCCTTCACCCCGGCCTGCATACCAGTGCAAGCCTTTGCCATCCTCGGCCATCTCCTCTCCCCAGGCTTGTCCGTGTCCTCCATCCGGTCGCCTGAGGACGCCGCGAGTGCGTGCGCTCGCCGGCTCCACCTCCGAACCTTTCCCAAACAGCAGCGTCCAGCATTTCCACTTCTCTGGTATCACCGCGTTTGTATCCCTCTACAGGCCTCTACGCCGTGCGATGCGTGAGAGTCCATTCAAGATGTCCCTAGGGGCGGTGCTGTGCGAGTGACTGAGTCCCGCCGTCGCAGTCAGGCTCCCTTACATTAGCCGGTCTATACATATGCACTTGTACAAACACCCCGTTTGACTCGCGATCGCTACCTGCACGAGTCGTGCACAGTTGCCGACTGCACATGTCGAACACGTTGCGAGAGCTCGACGGCTCAAGTGCTCCCCTGAGTCCGGCTCCCCACGCGCAGGCATTATTAACGCGGCAGTCCCGCTCACTCTAGCTCGTCCTCTCCCTCTCCCTGTCAGTCTTCCTGCCAGGTCGCACTCTCACCGTCGGCGCTGTCACCAATAGTCTCCATATACCTTTCCTTCGCGCCGCTCCCACCAGATTCCTCCACTAATAGCTCCACCCATATTCTCGCTGCCGACCCTTCTAGCCCTCGAGTGTCGCTATTCAAATGCACAGTGACTCCGACGCCAGTAGTGTCGATGTTCTTCCTCCCATCCCTGTGCCACCGCCGGGCGGCCCCCATCTCTTCCCTCCGACTCCTCCCCCTCGCGACACCCATCCTCTCCCGACGCCAAGTCTAGGGATGCCCATGCATGCACTCCCGCTGCAAAGCCCTAATCTTAACCTGCCTCAAGGCTTCTTGACTCCTCGATCGTATCCGTCGTTTTCGCCACCTGCCGTGCAGACGCCAGGCGCCCACGAGTAAGTCGTTCATTCCCTGCGCAGATGTACCAATCTCTCCTCTCGCTTCACACTGCGCAAGTCGCCATCACTCGGAGCTTACAACTTTTGATCGTGTGCCCAGCATCGATCTCTTTAACGAGCTTAGGGAAGCGGCCGTGTCGCCAACCCCCATCCACGAGATCCTGCGCGATCCTGCGATCCTTTCATCTCTCCTCTCGCACCGCAAGAAGTCAAGACGCCCGTCCTCGTCGTCGCACACTCCGAGACTTCACACTCCCAGCGAGGTCCCTTCGGAGCGTGAGCGTGAGCGCGACCGCGAGTCGTCGAAACGCGAACGCGACACTAGCAGGACTCGCGATGTCAGCGGGGAGCGCGACAACGCAAGCATTCGCACGACCGACACCGCGTCCACCGTGAAACCGCGCAAGAAGGAGCGTGACCGGGACCGCGAGAACGACACAGCTTCCATCCTGACACAGGTGCTCGAGCAAGAAGAACGGCAGGCGCGCCACCTCAAGGCCGTGCTGCGGCAGACTGGCGCCCGCTTGGAGGAGGAGCTGCGGCGCGCAGACCTGACGGAGGTGCGGGCGCGGACGGCCGAGATCAGCTTGCAGGACTTGAGCAACCGTCTCACTGCATCCGAGTCGGCGCGGCACCAGCTCGAGCTGGACGCCACACGCGCGCAGGAGGAGTGTAGGCGATGGCAGATGCAGGCTGATGCGGCTGAGCGCGAGGCGAGGAGGCTGCAGTCGGAGCTTGCGAGAGCGGAGAGGGCCCGCGCTGAGCTTGAGCAGGCGGAGAAGGAGGTCCGGGAGGAGGCGAGGAGTGCGAAGCAGACGTTGAGGGAGTGGCAGGCGAGAGAGCAGGGGCGGGAGGAGGTGCGGAGGATGGAGGTCAGGCGGAGGTTCACTGACGGTCGTGATGAGGGCTTCGAGAGTGGGAGAGCGGAAGGATATGAGGCGGGTCGTCAGGATGGGTATGAAGAAGGAAGGGATGAGGGGTATGAGGCGGGTAGGATGGAGGGATACAACGGCGGGCGGCTTACGGGATTCGATGAGGGGAGGAAGGCTGGGTATGAGGAAGGCCGGAAGGCAGGATACCAGGAGGGCTTTGATACCGGACACGCACAGGGCCGCAAGGAAGAACGCGTGCGCGCACTGGAGGCATTCGACCGGTTCATCGAGTCGGAGATGGACCACGACAACCACCGCGGGAGCGTCATCGAGTACGAGGTGAGGACATCACATGTCTCTACAGGCTAAACAGCATGTTTAGTCGTTCGTTCCGTTATGCGCACTAGGATGATGACCGCACGAAGCGGTGGGTAGAGGCGACCCGCAAGATGCGCGAGCGCGATACGTCTCCTCAGCCGCAACGCTCGCATTCAAAACAGAGCAACAGCCTCCAGTTGCAGGCCCTGCCGCAGCTTCAAGCACCTCAGCCCCTGCATGCTATGACCCCGCCACCGCCGCGTACGATGCCAATACCAGAGCCTGCGCCCGCGCCCGCGCCCGCACCCGCACCCGCACCCCAGATTTACGCTCAGCCGGCGCAGCCTCCTCGAGAGCAACAGCAGCACATTCAGGCACCCCAGCCCGTGCAAGCTGTGCGAGAGCCTTCGCCCGCCCCAAAGCTGGTGTGGCTCCATCGGCCGCTGAATCACCACCCGAGAGACCCTTCGGAACCTGGCCGGTCTCTGCCAATGATCCCCGAGCAGCGCGCGTGAGCTGCACCGTTTGATACCCCCCGCGGAGTCCCAAAGCCCTCGTATTTCGAACGGCATCTAAACGAGACACTGGCTGGCCTGGGAGCCAGCCTCAAGCCGGAACCTCTTATAAGACTTCGCTGTTAACGTTGAGACCTTCCCCACCCACTGGCATCGTGATCCGTATATCATAGACCGTGTTACTGTAACATTATTCTGACCCGTCCTCATGCGCCTCGGACTATAGACACCACCACCATGCATCGAAACAAGTATCCGCTGTATAGTTGCCCAGGCTGTTGTATCGTTCCTCGTCGTGTTCGTCGTTCGCTATGATATGATCTCCCCGATTACTGAAGCGATGACGTTCGCCCGTTGTGCTATCGTTGTTCTCCCGCGAGGGTGCATGATACACGATGATGAGGATCGCCCTGAGCACGGTGACGGCGTCATTGCCGTATGATTGGTCCACGGTGTGTTCATTATTTATTGATTTTTCGGAAGTACGACAAGTATGCATGATGATTATCGTGTGCGTCCTAACTTGCCGGCAGCAAGCCTCTTGTCCTTGGAAGACGTTTAGTGACGTCACTGCCGATCTGGCTGCCATCCGAGTCCGTCCATATGTATGTTGCCGTAACTCGGCGCTCGGGAAGTTCGATTTCATTGCGGTGGGCTGAGAAAGACCAGCGATATAGCAACGAAGTGACAGGCTGGAGATATGCTTGCCTCTGGTAGCCTCACAGTTGCTTCCAAGTTCCGCGACCGCTCCGTTTCAAACTGAGAGAATACATCGAATGTCGGTGATGACCGTTTGCAGTCCGCTTGACGCACTATTACACATTGTGGTCACTGGTCGGGGCGGAATCCGATACCACTTTTGTCGCAAATCTACAGGTCCAACCAGGCTGGTTTTCAGCGACTCGGATTCGAATGCCGCAAGTCTATCAAGTAGTAATACACGGAGACTACGCGGGTGCGATTGACATCCACATACTATCTAGAGGCTCGTAATCGCCACGAGCGTCCACTAGACTCGCTCTACTGGAGTGCAATGCCGCGCGTACAATCTGAAGGCGAACCCAAGCCATCTCGTACACTGCAGTCTCTCGATTACGCCGAGTGATGTGGTGGATCCGAGAGCGAGCTCTGTATCACACGACATCATGATACAACATGTACATAAATGTCCATCCCGGGCCCACTACTGCTCTGCAGACTCCTCCTCGTCGTGGCTCTCGTGGACACCGGGCAACGCCTGCCCATCGTTACCCTTGCGTATCTTCGCCGGCCGCTCGTTCGACCCTTCGGCACTTAGGTGAAACGAGGACGAGAATGCGTTGTTGAAACGTGGAGCAACAGTGGTGTTCTTGAACAGATCCTTGCTCTTCGTCAAGTCTCTTGCCGGCCACTGAATGTAGCACTTGTTTTCGTTCTGTGCAAGACCACCATACCAGGCAAAGACATTGAGTAGCTCATCGTGGTTCAGCAGGGTCTTCCTAGACGGCAGGACGGGAGTAGGGGCAGGGGCGGGCCCCCCCGGAAAACCACCTTCATCTTCCGGCGCATGGTGCCTGGAGCAGCCTCTGGGACGGTGGATTCATCGGGAGTAGGAGCGCCTGGCTTAGGACCATATTCTGCTCTGAGAGCGGCAATATCGACTGAAGCGTAGTGAAGGGAACACAGTTCTGCGATCTCTGTCAGAAGTGCGAGTAAAGTGGCATTGTTCTTTGGCTCGATAGTCGGGTCACGAGCCCGCATGTGCACGAGTTTCTGTTGACCACCGGTGTGTATCCCATCCTGGCCAATGACTTGGGCTTCGTAGGTCATCATCACGAATTGTGACAGGTAGTCTGTGACATTGGTGATGTGGAATCGAAGGACGCAATAATGATAGATGTGCGCAAACGACTCGACGTCGTCAGAGAGTTCGTATGGTCTGCGTGGGAAGACAAGGGACAGCGCAGAGCGAAAGAACCATGTGCCCTATGCCCGCCGACGATGTGAAGGATGAGGACATGCAATCAATCCCAATGGTATGCAGAACGCACCGTGAGGTCTGGCTGTCTGGGCTTCTTATCGACACCCATCTGCTCTTTGTACTTGCTGAGATCCCAGTCTCCCAGCACGCCACATCGGACAACCTTGTCACCACGGCCGTCTTCATCGATCATGATATTGTTGACGCTGACGTCTCTGTGCAAAACTCCAGCCTTATCCCACGCATCTTTGTGAGCTGTTCCTGAATTAGCTCGGCCTCGATACTGACGCAAGTGAATGTGCGTACCGGTCATGGCATCGGCGAGCAACGCCGCAAGCTCCATGAAATCGTTGAAGTCAATGAGGGGCCGGCAGACCTTCTCGAACAGAAGACGATAATGTCCGCGAGCGGGGAGCGAGGCATTACGGACGTGCTGAGTCTCTGTTCTTTGCCAGTGCCCAGCAACATCTGCCACGTCCTCACCACAGAGGCATTCCATGATGCACTGCACGGACGCGGCCTTCAGTCTAGCGTATACATCATGCTCCGCCTGTATTCGATCGTGGTCGAGGCGCCAGCAGTCCTTGAGAAACCGTGTGGTACGATGGTCAACGTCATACGCTAGGAAGCCACGGGTGCAGCGACCGAAGAGCGAGGGGCTGGAGAAAGTCGGACGTGCGATGATGAACTTTCGTCCCTCGACCGTCACTTGTTGCGCAGGCCACTGAGTCGACGTGCACTTCTTCGCTGCGTAGTTCCATGAGAGTGTGTGGTAGATCCGCTGCTCGATGTAGTCGGTGGGGGCTTCTGTAGCGTATTCGAGCATCCTCTCCACGTCCGCGGAATCGGCGGGAACGACCGTCGGATCGAAACCGATCTGTTCACGCGACATCCGTGCGAGGCGCCAGAAGAACCGATGCAGGGTGGGTTGCTTCCTCAGGCCCCATTGGAACGGCTGGGAAACGATGCCGCCTGAGCGGTCGAGGTAGAGGATGCGCGCCTGGTTTGTATAGATGTAGAGGGCATAGAGATGAGTTCGGTGTTGATGACCGAACACCTGCGCGCAGTATTCGCCGATCTGTCCGAGGGCCGTGCAACCACCATCGGTATTCGTGCGGAGGAAACCGTTGTGCAGGAACTCGAACGCGGAGTGACTGTGGTCTATCTTGGTTTCGATAGGTACTACCAGGTCTGCATACGAACATCGCCCGATGTACTCCTGGCGTTTCTTCTTGGCGATCTCGCTCATCTTGGTAGTTTTCAGGAATTCCTCCGGGGAGACAGTGACGACCTCCTTGGTGCGCTCGTTGTCGAAAAAAACGCCTGCATCCACGCGAGTGCGCGGCTTTCGATCGTCATCATGGCGGTGAGTACTGCTCTTTGCGTCCCAAGCTAGATCCCGGGTGACTATGCTGGGTTCCATCTTCGCACACTTTGCTACTGATTTCGAGATCTTGCACTGCAAGAACAACATTGATGAGGTCAACGCATAGAGGTGGTCACCGGAGAACGTACGATCAGCGGAGTGAGCTGCCATTCCGGCGATAGCGAAGCGATATCGCGGCCATAGTGGAAACGAGCCGCGACAGAGTCAGGAGGATCGTCGCCGGGGATGTAGTCACGGAACATCGTTTCCACCGATACTTCGTGTAGTTTGGCATCCATCGCGTCAAGTCCTGTGATGACGGGGCGAAGGGTCTTGTCAGTGGGAGGGTCGACAGCGTGCTGTGTAGCACTAGCCCCTGCTTTGACGGGGGTCGAGTGCGGATCGAGTGCAGGAGAATGCGGTGGAGTTCGTCGCTGAGCAACATGCGGGTCAGGGACAGCGTCGGTGTGGGGCGTAGAGTCAGAATCACTGTTCGACATGGTTGGCGAGGAATGGACGTACGGAACCAGTCAATCCTTATATATGTCGCCAAGGCCTGCAGTTATCGATCGATAGGAGCAACACGAGGGAGGGTGCGAAAGCACTTGAACCAAGTCAAGCACGGCACATCAAGACCTGGACCTTGAAGATGAACGAGACGAGTACGCCACGCCTGTTCTAATTCCGAGTATGAAGCTGACCGTGAACACAATCAAGAATGCGACCACCTTATGCAGAATGAGGAATCAGAGGATTTAGAGGATGGTGGTAGTTCACAATGACATGTGGCATTCAAGCGCCTTCAACCAACCTCAATCACGTGGCCATGGAAAACGTAGTGGAATTGGAAGTACTAGAACTCGTCCGCGCGTGTTTGTTTTGGTAGCAGCCCAAGTAGATACTGTAGCACTGGAACGAACGTATCCTTTCCTCCGCCCAGAAACCTGTGGAGAAACGATGAGGTTGTTCCGTTTCACAAGGTTCGTTGGGTTAGGTTTACAGGCATAAGTCCTGAAAAAGCGTTGTTGGCCTATTTTGGCCTGTTCAAAGGACTTATCTCTCTGGGTGAAACTTTCCATTTCCATTTTCCATTCTCTATCTCTGCAGCTACTAGCAATGTCCCATGCTACTGTGTATGACATCAACGAGTCCAGTTCCCAGTCATTGAAACCTTATGAATTCTGAGGCCACGAGTGCCCCATTCACAAGAGCGCGTTGAAACCGATTAGTGCAACAAACACACTCAGTCCGTGTAGCACACCTCCCAATACCGGCACAGACATCATGTTCGGACCCGCACCATTGTCGTTAGATGGCGGCGCAGTAGCGGTAGGAGAGCCTTGGCCTGGTGATGTGGCAGACGAGGTCGACCCTGACAAGGCTAACTGCAGACAATGCCGTTAATCAGCACCTCGAGCTCGCAGGTGGTGCAACAGAGAACACAATCGACTCACTAGTGCAAGATGCCCGCCAACTACGGGCCGAGCAAAGAAGGGGTTCGTCGATGGGACCATCGTGCCGTTCACGGTGTCATACAGATCTCCAAACGGCCGAGCGTTCTGGCCGTCCGACGCGTACTGGAGCACGGCGCTGATGATCTGATCACGGAGATGGTTATTCGTAACTGTGGCCGCGACGAACATCTGCCAATCTGTTATGGTCGTATGAGTCGGTGAGAGGGAATTTGAGAAGGCTCGGAGTCGTCGGGCTTACCGGTCTTCGTGTAGGTGTTGCTGCAGTACCGCTTGTAGTCAGAAAAGAACTCAAAAGGGTTTGAGGTATGGTACTCACCGGCTGTCTAGAGGGATGCCGAAAGCGTCTGTATAGCGTTAGGTGAGGCGCCCGGACATATTTACTATCCATCCACGGGTGCTTACTGATATTGTTGCTGTACCAACTGGTTTCTGTGAACGCAAATGTCAATGTCCAAAGCTTCTTACAGTACCCAGGCCGGAACATAGCGAGCACGTACGCATGTCATACATGGAAGAAGGGATAAAGTTCCCACCCACAAGCTTGTCCGCGTACAGATTGTACATCAAACCCCAGCTACAACACGGTTCAGCACGAGTCAGACGCGGAGCATGGAGTGCGTTCACCTATCTTCAGCACCGTACTGGAAACAAGATCTTGTCAGTCATGTTTGCGCAGGAACACTACGTTGACGTACCGTAAGTGTCAGGTGCTGCTGGTTCCCACCCACAGCAAGCAACTGCAATTGCTGCAGGTACGAAGACGCGATGGACTGTAAACTCTCGTTAGCAATGATAGCAATTGAATTCGGCTTTGCTTGATATGAGACGTGCGTTATATTTTGAACTCTGGTCCGATTTTCCCAGCAGGTCCGCGATCTGCGCCATTGCTTTGATTCCAATGACACCCTTGAGGGCAAGGTTTGTCTGGTTCACCAGCTGACCAGCAAATTCGTCCGAGTTAGGCTGGTATCCTGGTGCTAAAGCGTTTCCGACAAGATACTGTCCCCATTGGTCAAGTAAGCTAAACTGAACGTCGATGCAAAGCCTATCAGAGGGAGAGCTGCTAAAAGCACGAATGGATGGCGTACATATTGCTTGATCAGCGAGGTATCATGGCTCCTTTGGGTGTAACTTAGCGACATGATAATCATGTTCGCGCTTTCTTCAGAGACGGACAAGATTATGTAAGCCCAGAAGAGTGTTCACGACTGAGAGATACTCACCTTCGACAGGCATCTGATCGTCCTGACCTACGGCGAAAATTCAACTGTCATGACTCGGAGGTGAATCAGAGCAATCATACGAACCATCATTGTAGCCATCGGCGACAGGGTAGTTCTTCCCTGCCAAGAGTTGTCAGTATCGGCCATCTCGGATTCCAGGGTAAGGATACAAACCCATATCATGAACACCCCAAGGGTGGGGGTACTGGCTGGTCACCTGGTACTCTAACAGCGGGAGAAGCAGCTGCTTCGCAATATCGGGACTAGCGTAGAGGAACATGGGCCATGACGCATATATTGCGTCGGCGGTGTTGACTTTCTGTCGACAATCAGCCTCAGCCGAGCTCACTTTCTATACTTCATCAATCAGACTCGTTGCGTACCCCAGTCGATATCTCTGCGGAAATCATGAGTCCGTGCTGAGCTCGCAGTACGAAGGATAACACGTACCTTTGACGAAAGTCAACACGTTCGACGTGTCATACGAGCCATCGCCGTTCTTCGAGGCTGTGATCTCCAGGGGACCGAACGCTTGTCGGACAGAAAGCGCCACGATTGAGGCGTAGTCTGTAGAGATCTGTTTGGCGTCCGCTTCTATCTGTGAATCAAACGTTCCCGCGCGCTGCAATGCATTCGAGTAGTCAAGCAAGAATATCTTGATCTGCAGTGATATATGTAAGGACATTTGATTTGAATTGCTCATTTCTCAGCTCACGCACCGCGTCCCCGATATTGGGATGCGCTGACCAGAAGTAGGAGCTACGGTTCTGCGTTCCGCCGTTCAAGATGATATACTGAACGGCCGGATCGCGCGCATGACCGATGCTGAACACAACAGGGTCAGTAACCGCAGTGACGGTCCCGAGGTCGTGTGCGAAAGCAAAGACAGGCCAATGGTCGCTGATGGCGCGGAATTTTGTATCCAATGTGTTCGAGAGCTTGCTGTTGTTGATGAACTGTGCACGCAGATCCGTGTCTGCCCCGACCTGGTAGGTCGTCCCGACAGTCTGCGAAGCGCGCTATGAGGATAAACTCGCACATTCCGGAACTGGGGTGAAAACATACATTGATCGTAGAATGATATGCGGAACCCTCTGTCGATATCTTTAGTTTATGGTAACGCTGAAGATTTGATTCTCGGGACTCACGGTACACACGCTGGCTTTTTTCTGTGAAAGGGGTCTGATTCGCAAGGAAAAGCTCATGCGTCAAGATATCCCCCGTAGTGGTACTCGTAGTGCTAGTCCAATTCATCATAAGGTTGGTGTCGGCGGCTATCCATTCGCCACTGATATCGGCGTAGACTTGAACTTTGTGTGGCTGTCCGTCATTTGACGCCGCCGAAATGGCGTAGTACGAGAACGGGAAGGACTGGTTCACAAGATTGGATGGCTACCAAGGAGGCGTAAGAGGAAGTGCATCGGATTTGGAAGATGTTTCAAGGTATGAACCCACCTCTATTGGGCTCAGGAAGGTGACAGTGAGATCAACCGGACCGGCAGTCATGACGAACACAGTCTTCGTGGCCGTGATCTTATCCCCTTATCAGCGTCTGATAGAGATGGAGCTGGAAGGTAATGGACATACCTGTACACTCTTCTGAACGGCTTTGTTGAAAACGGTGGCGGGAACTGCCGGGACGCCCATCCAGCAGTATGAAGCACCATCCACATTGGCAAACCCCGCCCAGCCCAGGATCTACAGATTCGACTCTGAGAAGTGGGATACGATCCACAAGTGAAGGCACTTACGGTTCCTGTCCAAAAGTTGGGCCATGCGTCATTGAGAGCGGCACCCTGCCCTTGCATGAGCCAGGCCGAGACGTAGGGTGACTTGACAGCGAGTGGGATAGCTGGAGGGCTGAAGGGCGTCGCAGTCCACGGGGTCGCTCCTACGATGGAGCTTACGAGAACTGCGGATAGTGCCATTAAGAACGTTGGTTTGAGCATGATCTACCAGATCGTGGAGGGTAGTGCAAGTGAGTTTGGCGTCAAGTGGTAGGGGGCGATGAAGTGGGAGTACGGGAGAGTGAGGAGGGTGCCATGTTGTCACGGTCTCGCGGATCATGGCCGCTGCCGCAGAAGCTGTCAGACTGAGACATCGAGTCGAAAGAAGATGATAGCTCGGCGCAGACGGTGTTGTTGAACACAGAGCTGTGCTACAAGGTTTGTTCATTGAAAAAATGCCGTAAGACTTGTACCAGAATAGCTTGCTCGCTGTGAAGCAAATGATAATACAAGTAGTGGGACATGGCCCGAGTGTCAGGCCACCTTGTACAAGGTCCGAGTGGATCTCACCGTACACCTGAGACGCGCTTCGAAGTTTAACGTTCATTTCAGCATTTGAACCTTTGACATGGGGCCTACATGCGACTGTGGCGCTTGTCTATGAGCGCTCAATACCCATAGCCCATAGTACAAGGTTTGAGCGCTTGAGTCTCAACAGGGGTAACGACGGACTTGCCTATTCCGCCCATGACACCAGCAGAGAAGATGATCTGGAAGTACACCTTACACTTCTAGCCCGTCGATCGCCCACCATCCCGCGAGTCGACACTGCGACATACACAGCACAGCGACTCCTCAACCGCAGGTACTCAGATTTCAGGAACTTGAACTCAGACCACTGCAAGACGTCGACGCTAGCGATAATGCAATCCGCCGTAGGTGATATGTGCATTGTCATGCATCGTCACTCAAGATCGCTATCATGTGTGCTCTTGGATCATCACTCAGATTCCCGGGGCTTCGGCTCATGCGCGCCAACTTTGCGCTATTATATTATGTGTATGAAAGTAAGTACAAAGTGGAGCAAAATGTACTGAAAAGCGCGACCAGAGCTCAAGTTGTACTGTGCTTATTGATCGTGGCTGATCGTTTGCCATGCAGCAAGCCGTCGCTGGAATGGAGGCATCGTTTCCTCTGCCCAGAAACCTTGAAACGGCGAGCTTGCTCGGTTTCGCAAATTAGGCTTATACTCATAGGTGAGCCTCCCCTAAAAGGCGTCGGAGGCCATTTCTGGCACGTCTAAGTGGCTTACCCCTCCCTGTGGAACTTTTGTTTTCCATTTTCATCTTCTATCTATTTCCTTTGCAGTGCGCGAGGCACGCAGAAGGTCTCAAGTTTGCCGATTTAGCTCGGTCTCCACTACATAGACATTGGTATGTTGTCGTCGTTTTCACCCTGCTCCACTCATCCCGACCCTCGCACTGTCATACATCTTGCCCAGCTGGCATGTTCGTCTCGCTTGGATCGATGCCGTCATTCTTCAATCGTCCAGCTTGCTTCACCGCACATCCGACCTCTGTGCACTGGAACCTGAACGGATCGAGGGCGCCAACTTGTCCAACTCTACAATGGTCTCGCCGATCATGAGGACTTGCACAGTGCTGAGACGTTTGTTTCGAGGCATAAAAGACTGCTCAGTCTCGCTTTGCTGTTGTTCCCCATCCCCGGCATCAACAGGCATACAACCAGCTAACATGAACTACAATCGCAATCCCGCGTTCCACTATCAGATCTCAGACGTCGCTCTCGCGCATACGAATGCGAAGGCTCGTGGACATATTCCAGTATGTCTAAGATATCTTCTCTTGTGCTCACATCAGGTTCAATGTTATCCCTAAGGTCAATGCCCCCATCATAAGCTCTTCGCTTGCAGGCGCCCACAGCGCTAACGTCTTCGGGCCGAGCCACACACTCGGGAACGCTCCTCCTGATGTGGTTCTCACCTCCTCGGACCGTATACAGTTCTATGTCCACCGTGAACGCCTCTTCCGCGCCTCGTCCAGCGCATTCGGTGGTCTGCTCATACAACATCTTGCCACCTTCACCCTCCCAGAGTCGTGCGTCGTGCTCGATGTCGTGCTTCACGTCGTCTACGGCATGTCCTGCGTCCAGCAAAACCCCTCGCTTGACACCATAGAACTCGCACTCCACGCCCTCGTCAAGTATGGCGTTGCCCTCCGCCCCTTGTGCGGACCGCAGCACCCACTCTACAAGCTCCTCCTCTTGCACGCGCCCTACCGCCCAATTGAGGTCTACGCTATCGCGGCACACCACAAGCTCGAAGACGCTGCCGTCGCCGTGTCCGGGCATCTGCTCGCGTACGACACCTCGAAGCTCTCGGACGAGCTCACCGTCAAGATGGGTCCTCTGTACTTTCGTCGCCTGCTCGACCTCCACCAGGCACGGCTGAAGGCGCTGAAGGAGATCGTGCTGCGCCCCCCTGCAGCGCACCGGCCGGTGGCGAAGGCTGGCTCTGGGTGTGTCCCTGGGCAGTTGACGCAGGGCTGGGCCTTTGCGGCTGCGCAGCTCGCGTGGGACACGCTTCCAAGTGAGCTTTTTCTTTCATTTCCGTCTCGCCTCCGCGGATACGTCCGTACTCACGAGCTTACGCTGTACAGGCGTTTCGACGCACGCACTGCAGGCGGCGTTTGAGCAAGCAGGAGCGAACGTCACATGCTTGGAGTGCAAGGCCATGCTGCATGCACGCATCACCGAGATGACGCAGGAATGGTCGTCTGTCAAGGTTTGTACGTCTGCCCTATCTGCAGTGAGCGCTACTCACTGGAGGTTTCCATTCGCAGTGGACGATCTGAGTGCTGTTCGACGTTGGAGCGTGTGCGCTTACTAGCTTAGGACTTTTCTTTGACTGTGTTTCAGACTCGGCTCTGCGGACTTTTGTTGCTTGTACATATATTTAGTATGTCACCATGGCTGTTCTCCCTTAACTCGTCTTCCTATTTCTACTGTGAACCGCGGACGAGGGACTGCAGGATGCACCAGTGATTTCACCTGTTCCAGACATTCCAAACCCACTGGCATCAGACCCCAAATCAGATCTAATCAGACACGTCAGATGCCTTCAGACCACGATTACATTTCCGGCTCCGCACTCGCACCAATTTTTTTTGCACACATTTGACTCTTAGTATCATCTACCTTCCCCTCAGATTATCGAAATTCATCCTCGTACTCGGGAGAAAACTGCAGCAAACGGAAGGAAAGCCGACTTTGGGCTTCAAGTGCAAGTTCGCCCTTCACCATACAAGCGACTTTCACTGAGATGCTGGTGTTCTCTACGATTTCCATTTGTTGCTATGATCCTTCCAAGGTGCGACGATATAGGCGCCCATAGACAATCACTGCCACACTGTCACTGTGTCAGAGAAAGTTGGAATCACATACTGATGTGTACACGCTTCACGATCAGAGCGCGCTCAAGCTTCTACGTATCAAACTGTTGTCGTCTTCTCGCCGTGTGGGAGCACCCTTGAAAGTTGCCTTCCGATCTCACAAGAATCCCATGCCAACCAGATCATCGTACTATATAAAACATCTCACTCGCCGCGGCGGACCAGTCTGAAGAGTTTCAACTTCTCCGACTCGGACACTCATCCGTTCCGCTGGATCACCATGGCTAGCACTATGACAGACGGTGCCCCTGCCCAATGGACTATCAGATCACCAACAGAATCAGAAACGTCCGTACGCCTCGTCCGTGCATACCTGGCGTATCTTGGACTCCCAGCAGAGCTCGTCCTCTACATCATGGACCTCGCAAGCTACTACCCGGCTGTGTATGTCAAGCGCACTGCACCCGTTACCATACGTGCGGACAGGGCGCTGTTCTCCAACTCTGCAGCACAACTATACCTGGTAACCCCGCCCCTTCCGAGGACGCAAGACAGCAAGTATTGGGCAGCGAGGGAGGTCATCTGGCACATCGAGAGTCGGGACCAAAGGTGGGGCGGGGAAGCACTAGGTAACCACTTACTCAGCTCTCTACTACTAGTTCTCGGCTGAACGTGAACACTTGCGTGGCCTACAGTGAAGTACCACCCCGCGTGGTCCAGACATGACGCGTGCATTTTCCGCCGTGTCGAGTCAGACTCGGAGCTTCCTGTGGAGCAGGGGACCCACCACTCAACGGCGAAGTTCTCCTTCACGAGGATGTTCCTCCAGAACATCACTGTCACGCCGCTCGTGATGCAGCGGCAGACCAAGAGCTTCCAGCCAGGTCTCTGGAAGTCTACTATCGGGTTGACAGCGGCCCGGAGGCCTTCATTCGCGCCACGCTCGAACCTTCGCGCTGGCAACTTGTTGATAACCCGGGGTCCCACAGTGGCGTCTGGCCCCTGCAATCGAATCGCGTCGAATATAGTGAGTATGAGAGGCACAAGGTAGTGTGGACAGCCGTCGAGGTGGATGTCGAGGAGGAAATGCGCACGGTAGAGGAATGTGGGACATGGGGCGGAAAGGGGTTTGTGCAAACGCTGAGGTCGGGAGATAAGATTGGGCTGATGATGCGAGTGATGCATCCTCGGTGGGCGAACGATGTTCTTCAGGCTTCGATTGAGGTAGTGTACAATGTGCGTTAGTGTTGACACCAGGACCAAACAGTTCATAATTGGCTCCATAACCCTGGTCACGAGTACCTAGTACCTACGTGATTAGATTTGTACTATGCATCAATGTCCATGTCCGAGAATTCAAGTCAATGTCAATGCCCAACTATTACGACCGAAGAGCGTCGTTACACCCCAGTGGAGTCTTGCGAGAGTGCTCAGCAGTTACCGACGCTTTCGACCCACGAGCTGTACACGAAGTAGTCGGCGAAGTTCTTGAGCGGGATGTTGCCGCTGCACACGGCAGTCCTGAGAGCATACATTTAGTGCCAATCTCTCGGCTTGATGCCGCGATAGAAAGAGATATGTACCAATCAATGATTGGGTCGAACCATTCCTTGATAATCGTAACGTTGGTTGGCCATGGCCCGTTTGAGTGGTCAAGAGCGCTGCAATGGCCATGTCAGGAAAATCCGGTATGTAGCCAAAGGTGACGAGTACTTACTGGTAGAAGCCGTCAATGAAGTTCTGGCGCGTGATCGTCTTGTCGTTGGTAGAAATCTGCTTCAAGATCTATTACCAACACATTCAGCCTCGTATCGTCATGTCATCCTGATGGCACATGCAGTACTATTAAATGACGTACCGCGTCAGGCACGCGCAGTTCCTTGGCGTACGGGGGCTCGACGTTCGGCCCAGCAACAGCCTGAAGGAAGCGCTGCACGTTGCGGCGCCGAGGCGTGGGCCTGGTGGGAGGCTCGAGTTCGTCGGGAGGGCACGCAGAGCCAAAGAGGCACGCGTCGTGCTCGAAGAAGTCGAGGAAGTCCCCGCGAGTGAGCTGCTTCCTGCAGGTATCGCGCAGGGCGACACACCACGGGTAGGCGCTTCCCTGACGCTTCTCCATTGGCAGAGCGGAAGCGGCCACGGAGACAGCCAGCGCGAGGAGGAAAGATGCAGAAGCAAGCACGCGCATGATGACTGCGACGGTGAAGAAGGTCGAAGTGGAGGAGTGAAGGTTTTAATGAGTGAGGAGAGTCAGAAGACTGGGGAATTGATTGTGGAGGAATCGCACCTCTATATACTACTACACCCAATCCGTGTTCAGATGATCAGATGAATGAGGCCAGTACAGGTGGCTATACGGACAACAATGGCCGCACCGAAACACTCGGATGCCCTGAGGGACAAGACAAAACCAAGTGATCTCGACGCTGTTGGAGTTCGCAAAGAGTGGAGAACTGCGGTGAGAACGCAGCTACAGCACAGATTCGGGCAATCAACCCCGTTCGCCCATGTTACCGTGCATGATCCGTGTTGTGCTGCATTGAGTTCTCGTTCGGGTTGCATCCGTCATCAAACAACTTCCGGAGCTCATTTCGGCATGGCTGGGTGGCTCATGCTGTGAGTGTCTGGTGCAGATGTCACATGTAAGGTACTCTCATCATAATTAGAATAAGTACACAAGACTATTAGCAGCATTGTAGAGTGCAGACGTCGTAAGTATTTGATCGCCAGACATGATGATTTGTTCGACTGACCTTGAAGGTAATAACTCAGGTTACTGATAGTACTAGGTAGTATGCGTATGCCTCGTATGCGAACGGATCCGCGGTCATCCGGGAGGAAACTTAAGCTTACCATATGCATGACATCCAGGAGTATTGCTTTGCTTGTACAAGGGGTTTGGTTCGCAATGTCACGTTCATACTCACGAGTACTGCGTGGCAACGGTTTTGGCCAGAAACATGGAATACAGTATGGACCCTGTGATGTGCGTGCTTCCACACTGGTCCCACGTCCCCGAGCGCGCGGTATAGATTTAGGTTACGTCATCATCAGCGCCCGCATGCCCTCCTCAAACCCCGTGGCAAACTCTTGCGCAAAGGCAGGATCTATGGCATCCTCACCCCACGTCAGAGATATGCCGAGGCCGCCTGTAGGAGTTCCGGCCACAGACATCTTCAACGCCGAGCCAAGCGTTACGTCCGCCTGCACGAACGCTGTCTCTTGTATAGTCCAGAACCCACCAGACCGCGCCCCTTCTCCCTTGTTACTCTTGTCTCTTGAGCTAGCGCGCTCTGGGTTGCTCTTCGCTGAAAGTGGCGGGAACGCTCCGAGGTTCGACAGCTCGAGCCCACCATAACGCTTGCCTCCGAGCCGCCCCAGCAAGTAGTTGTCGTACCTGCCATACAGGTATTTGATCATCCCGACACGTGCCCCTGCACGTGCTACCTCGCGTTGTAGCTTAGCTGACATTGCCGCAGCCCTGTCCCACGGGAAGGTCTCTCGATGGATGCTGGTAACCTTCAAAGCAGGGGCGTCAGGGGGTAAGAGGGGATGATAGCCTTTGTAGTCTCCAACGTGGTTGCATATCGCCGTTGGAGGTGCGCCCGTATAGCGCCTAAGTGAGACAGGCACAGCTGTCGCCACTTTGGTGAACTTCCGCTCGCCGCCCTTGCCAGCGCGAGAATGGATCAGCCTGGAGATGAGGACGAGCGCAAGCGTATGCAGGGTTCCGGTGAGGGTGGTCCCATGTTCTCTGGAGAGGGCGACGAGACTTGAGACCTCAGCAGGGGTGTATTGCAAGATCCGGATCGTCACATCGTATACGCGGGTCTTCGGTGCCTGTTCCCCTGTCCAGGCGCCTTTGTCCTTGCGACGGAGGAAGGGGAGCGCCATGCACGCTATCTCGCGAACGACCCTCAAGAAGGGCATAGAGAGGTCCATTGCCTCTTCGAGCGGTGGGACAAGAGATACATCCTGAGGAAGGGCTTCTTGCTTGACGATACCGGAGTGCTCTATCAGAGGCTCTGACGAAGTGGCGATGCGTGCGTTAACCGTGTTCAGTGATGTGAGTAGCCCGTGGTGGAATGCCGCTCCGCTCTTCCCATCTCCCATGGTGTGGTTGTAAGCGAATACGACGGTGTTGTCGCGCAGGACGAGCAGCTTCCAGTAGGGTAAATCATCTCGATCTTCCGTGGGCTTTGCGAAGAAGTCCTGGAGGAGGGAGGGCAGCTCGTCGATGCTCTTGTCGAGAAATGTCACTACCTTGTTCAAGTCGATTGATGGAAGGCGAACCCAGACACGTGGGGAAGGGGAAAGTGGAATGCGCGCTGCAAGAGCCACATGCTCTCGGATTACCTGCTCGAGCGCAGGGAAGAGGTTGGCTTTGTCTAACCGTGTACTGGCAGCGTTGTCGTATCTCGCTGAGACCACGACCCAAGAGGTGAGGTCGAGACGCTGCAGAGATTCAAATAATAGCTCCAGCCGACCTAGGTCAGTAGCAGATGATCAGCGATGCACATACATTAAATATCCAAACAGTAACAGAGCTCACCTGCTGGACGAAGGCGCCCTTTATGGGCCGTGCTTGCTTTTGGCATGACTCCGTATGTTCAGTCTGACGAAGACCTAATGATATATGGGATATTCGAGTCAGTCGCAGCGTGTCCGGAAGTCCAGACTCCCACGGTACATGCGCGCTGGCAGCGCCCTATCAGGGCTGCGGACCGGATGGAGATGACAGCCTCGCCCGCAGCAGCCAGCCGACTCTACCAAGTTGTACATCATATATGATCCATCCTCACTGAATGCAAGCCGTAAATGAGTGAATGGGATGAGACGTACTAAGAGAGTACCCGTAGCGGGTCGTTAGAACTGAAGAATCACTCGAAGTATAGGAGGCAGCTGCGCAACTAAGTACGGTGAGAATTGTATCTGAAATCTCTAATGCCTTACATATACTTGTTTCAGTGATGCCGTATATAGGTGTCACATAGATGCGAGGAGCCTAGGTCTTGGTGTTTGTATACTGATGTTGCACATGCACAAGGTCGACGGTTGTAAAAAGAATATCAGAGGGGGTGATGTGCTGTTCGAACCTGAGCTTACACACTCATGCGCGTCCTCTTACATGGGGATCGAGTATGTAGTCAAGTGAAAGGTTCAAGTGAAGGTTCCTAGAAAGAGATCGACAAGGTACTTAATAGTGGTACCACGTGGCTGTGCATTGCCATGTGGAAACTTTCACACCTTGGAAGCAGGAAGCGCTAGGGTCGATTGTGGACTTGGAAACGCTCGTCTGAGACGGACGCAGCTGATCCTGCACATCCAGGGCGGCCCCACTACGCAACGGGTCTCCGTAAATTTTACAACTGCTGCGAATCGAGGGTCAGCCCTTTCTCTCCATGCAGGAAATCTCGGCAAACTTGAACTCAGGCCTCTTCCGAACCTCTAGGCTTGGCAGACTCACAGTCAAATTATTACCAAACTGAACGGCGCAATGCCGTTCGGTGCACATCGCCATTTCTAAGCTCCGTAGCTTGATGACCAGCAGAGATAGCGGTGGTTAGACGCGCCATGCTTCATCTCTAGTCCGCAATGCGGAGTTAGTTGACCCCGCGGGCGCACGCTGCCACTGCCTCACGGGCAGGCAGCAGAAGTACCGGCCTCCGAGCGTCGCTTACATTGTACGTGTATACGCTCTATATCTGAAGACGCTCATCGTTCACGTATAGCTTCCGGCCTACACGACGCAGCCGCTAAGCCGCTTGCCGTGCATCCCGAAGATTCCCTCACCCGCGTCCCATTGGCGGCGGCTTTTTATGACTTGGGACGGTCACAAGTCCTGCATTCCCTGTCGCAGGAATGAGCTTCCTTGAGCCTCTCGGAAATATATATATTCCCGCATAGCTCTGTCGCCTGAACACTGACCCCTTCGTCGTCTGAGCATGGACAACATCGATCCCTCTCAGTTCTCCGATGTTGCAAACATTCCTCCCACGGCTAGCACCGCTCACCAGACAGATCTAGTGACTTGGGTGGCGACCAAGGTAGGATTAAGATTTGTTCGATCTATCAGCGAAGTTTCGCTCGCCAACCCGAAACTCACCCTAGACCGACAAGCGGGCGCCGTACGATCCATCGTCTGGGGCCGAGTTCGTCCCAACAATATTTGGGCCCTCTTTTCAAGTCGCTGGCGCATTTCCCAACCTGACACTTGTGACCGCCGACCGTGCCGCCTTCCACGCCCACCGTCATCTCCTTCTCCGTGTGTCTCAGAATGCCTGGGGTGGTCTTCTCTTCAACCCACGCCAGTCCATCGATGTTCCAGAGTCCGCTGTAGAGGCGGCTGTCGCTCTCCACATTGCCTACGGACTGCCATGCCTCCATCTCTTTCCCTCCTTGGATACGGTCGAGAAAGCCATCAGCATGCTGATCAAGTACGGTGTTCCAGTGAGGAACGTCTCTCTTCCCAGTATGCCGTTATATCAGCTCCTACTCTCCCATGCCCCCTTCCATCCCATCGAGGCGTATGCCATCGCAGCCTACTACGACCTCGAGCAGCCGGCTGTGGCCGTATCCTCTCATCTACTTGCCTATGATACGTGCCAACTATCTGACGAGCTCACCGTCAAGATGGGACCAGTATATTTCAAGCGGCTGTTTGATTTGCACCAGATACGCCGCGATGCCCTGAAGGCTATCGTCTTGAAGTCCCCACAATCCCACCCTCCCATCTTGACGTGCAGGGACAAAGAAAGGCTCACCACGGCATGGGCACATGCCGCTGCGAAGCTGGCATGGGATACAACTAGTAAGGATCTTGCCCCGACGACCTTTCCACAACCTTTATATGCAGATCGTTCGCGTTCTTATAGACGTTTCGACGTACGCGCTACAGTCCGCGTTCGAGAAGGCCGGGAGGGGTATCGTTTGTGGGGAGTGCATATCGGTGTTGCGGCAGCGGATTCAAGAGGTGATGCAGGAGTGGTCTGCCGTGCCGGTGCGTGATATATGCGCGTATGATATCTTCTATTTTCTGACTATCCTGATTGGTGTAGAGAAATATCTGATCTCTTCCTTCGCCCGTACACACCCTTCAAGTTGCTACGCCCTGCATGTTATCGGATGTCGAATCCCGGAAGACACCATCGATATGCGATCAATGTATAACACGACCTCCTAACTCGCTGCCTCCGTCTCCACTCTGCAACTTGAACGCGTCTCAACTTTGGAATCCCTAAAAAAACCACTTCCGTGTCCCAACAACGCTCGTTCCTTGCCTTTTGTGATAACAAGATCCCGCTTGTGTACAGTCATGTGAGTAGGAACCTCCTCCTGCGTATTAAGGAAACAAAATCGGGCCATGGAAATTCCGCCGGACGGAAGACACATTTCCTTATAGCGGAATGCAGATCTTCGGGGCCTCGCAATCGTGTCTTCTTTGCTCCATGATGACGCATTGATGTACGGTAGCCTCGAATCGGTCCTTTAACACTAACCACTGTAATCCTATCGTACTAGTCCCGGAAAGCATAACGATATTCCGGGCTGATCCTTGCGTTACTGGATGGAGTGGGAGCGGCTAGCCATGCCAGGATGTTTCTTTCATACACGCTATTGGTATGCATCTAACTTTACATTGCTCACATAACTACTGCTCCATTCTCGTATACGAACAACAGGAACAACGACATCCAATTGTACCGAATGCCTTCAAATTTCACTCTTCCCATTCGCGAACGGCTGCTCAAGCATGTCCTGATATAACCTTCCTGCTTTGGAAGTTTCGTCACCACTGCTAAATTCGGCGAACATCCTGCGAATGATATCATTGCGCTTTTTGCCTGCCTCGACTCCACTGACGACACGGATCGAGTCGCCCTCCTCCCTCGCCCGCTTCACGAGCTCCGACGTCCGAGGGATACGCCGCTGCTCAAGCTCGGTGAAGGCAGACTCAAGTGTTTCAGTGGAAGGGGCGGCTCCTGTGGGGTTGTACTTAATGAGGAGGCGCACAAGGTGGTAGACATCTTCGAAGGCCTGGTTCGCGCCCTGACCAAGGTGCTGTCAAGGTACGTCATCAGCACGCGCAATCCTGTAGGGGAGATACAGGAAAGACTCACGGGACTCGTAGGGTGGGCGGCATCCCCAATGAGGACCACTCGGCCCTTGTGCCACGACGTGAGCTCAGGGCGGTCGTACAGCCCATACTACACGTGTTGAATATAATCATGATCTGACCACACGTGGAAGACAAGGGAACGCTGTACCTTGATGACCCTCTCTGCGGTCCGGACGAGGTCACCACCACCAAAGGGCAGTTTGGAGAAGGGCCCCTCCCTGAACGCTTGCTGGCGGGTATCATCCATCTCCCGCCATGTTTCCTTAGCCTCGGCTTCCCTCTGAGTGATGCTGTGTATCGAGAGTGAGCCATCCTCCGAGATACTAGGTTTGCCAATGAGGTACGCACGCCCAAGACATCTGAGATTGGTTGACTGGATACCCGATCATGTGCACGCTGTCTCCGTAGATGTTGAAAACCTTGACCTCCTTGGCAAAGAACTCCGGGATGGGCGAGATTCCTCCGGTCTATGATCACCACCAGGTCAGCACAGCCGTCCAGCCGTGAGGGGAAGCAAGCCAACCTGGGTGAGGCCCGTGAACGTCTCCTCCTCCTTGCCAAAGAGGCATACACGCGTGTTGCTGTGGAGCCCATCGCATCCGACGAGGAAGCTCCCCTCGGTGGTGGCTCCGTTCGCGAACCTGACCGTCACGCTCTCCTCATGTTGCTCGAGGTCGACAAGCTGGTGCCCGAAATGCACCGGGATCCCACGCTCCTGCGCGGCTTCGATTAGTGTCCGGAGGAAGATCGGGCGGCGCACGCCCTCGAGGCCATACCCGGTCAGCGGCTGACGGAAGCGGGTAAGTTCGCCCTCGTCCCCTGGGACGACCGAGTACGTGACTGCGACCTCTACTCGCCGGCGGACTATCTTCTCAAGCAGCCCAGGGATGAGTGAGAGCACGCGGAGCCCGTTCGGCTGAAGACTGAGAGAGACGGCGCGTACCGTCAGTGATTATGAGAGAACCAAGGAACAGAACTGACGCAAGTGATAGTCCTTGATCCGTAGGCGCGTCGGTGCGCTCGTAGAGGACCGGATCGTACCCCTTCGCCTGAAGGATCATCGCAAGGACAGGTCCTGCGATGCCAGCTCCAGCGATGATGACTTTGGTTGTGGCCATGGGGGTAGCTACGAAGATGCGGTGCGGTGCAAGCTGAGAGGCGTAATCGAGTGTGAAGCAGATCTGGCGAGGCCAACACGGTGATGCTGTCTGCGAGCTGTCGACAGTGAGTGCTTTATACGCTGCGCCTACTGCACTTGATGCTATGGAGTCGCAAACCTTCGAGATCCGCTTCCGAGCGCCAGTGCGTCTGAGAACCCTTTACGTTCTTCCGCTGCTTCGAATGTAGATATCAACCATATTCGCTCACAAGGTAGTGCAGGAGGTGCCACACTCGCCAGTCTATGCGCGACATCCTGCAACGATCACTGCGATAATCGTGAGTAAAAGTCACCTTATCGCATAGGGAACAGTCACCGGAATCTGTTGGCATGCCGCGCAGAACGGTCACGGCGCTCTCGTAGAGCGGTCGCTAAAACTCGTAGGTACATATGGATACAATCGATGGGTGGTGATGCAGCAGAAAACTAAATATAGCACAGTAGTAGATTACTCAATCTCAATGTCAGAATGCATACGCGCCTCGCTCTCGGACTCGTTGTCGCTCTGATGCTGTGTCCGTGCCGGTATGGCAGACCCGTCTTGACCCTGGAACGCGTCGTAGATTGTCTCGAACTCAGGCCCGTCGACGACCATTTCCAGCACTTCCTTCGCCATGTCTGTCCGGAAGAACCCAATAAGACGAAGAGGGAAGAATCAGTATCGCCACCCGAGCGCAAAGTCGGCACGCACCTCGAATTCCCTCCAGTTTGTAAGCGCTCTCTGGTGCGATCCCGTCGGGCACAGGGCAGAAGCTTATGCGGCCCAAGGCGACATTGCACACATGGTATAGACCGTTAAAGATGCGCTTTGGAGCGGTCGTAAACTTCTCCCGGAGGGTGAAGAAGTCTACGCCCTTGAACATATGGAACAGAAGCACAATCACGCAGGCCAGCGTATCGACAGTCCTACCGCGACGTTTAGCGCAATTGTAGAGTAGATCACAGAAGATCGAGCGTAGACGTACCATGTCACGAGCTCAGGCGAGCCAAGGAAAATTTCGTCTTCCTCATACATTGCAGCAGTTATGTTCATCAAAAAGAGAACGATAGAAGGCGCGAGGGTGCCTGATTGTAGCAGAATATCCCGCGCATTCGTGTCGACACCGCGTATCGGGAGAAGCGTCGTGATGAAATGGAGAATGGATCGCTTGAAAGCTCGGCCCTGATCTCACAAAATGAGTGTACGTCGAAGCGACACAACACACGGCATACCTCGGGATCGTCAAACCTTGGATCGAGAAGCATAGCAGCAAGACGCTCAATATGCGGGATGCGGGAGTACTCCTGGGCAGCCACTTCATCTCCAGGCTCCTCCGAGACCTGGAACGCCAGAAACTGTTTGCTCAAACCGCGATCTGTAGAATAGTAATGGCCAGATTAGTGCCGAAATTCTCGGACGAGACTACCACGCACGCACAGGACGCAATGAGTGCAAACACGCGTAACACTCGATGCAGCAGCCATGCGGGCTGGTCCTTGTTGATGAGCACGGAAAGCACATCCGGCGCGCGGATGAACGCGGTCAGTCTGAGAACGTCGCGTGAGTCACAGGAGAATATACGGGATGTCGTAACGCACCGCATCGCAAATTCTGGGGGATTGATCCACGCTATCGCCTCCAGAAGCCCAAGTACTTCCCTAGCAATGTCGCTTTGACCGTCATCTAGACCGTCTTCTTTTGGGGGTAGAATCACTCGTACGACATTGCACATGAGCGTGAGGATGACTGGTGAAGCGTCTGAGCTCCCAGGAAGACCAGATGGCGCTACGACGACCGGAATGAAGGTGGGAATGAAGAGCCCCGCGATCTTCAACAAGTTCAGCAAAGCCGCAAGCTGAGGAATCTGTCCGCATCGCGAGTTATGAGTCCTCGTCCCGAGGATAAGGCGTGTTACCTACAGAATGTGCAGTGCAAAAGATGTCGCCTAAGGCACAGAGCACGTTCACGACACTGCGTATTGCCTCCTCTATGTCTGGCAGTTTCACAGCCACCGTTGCTAGTATCTTCAAGAGTTTGGCACAATGTTTCGTGTACTGCTCTACATGCACTTCAGAAGCTGTTGAAGGAAGTGCATGGTCGATGAGAAGCTGAAGTGTAGGCTGCTTGGCATTGAGATGGCGGTGTGTAAGCATGATCTTCTGTAGCTAGAAAATTGATCAGGTTGATTGTGCCCTCGGCACGAGATTTATGGCCAGAGAACCACACACTTACCTCTCGCGTCCAATCCGGCTCCAGAAGTGGCTCAAGAGGTTCAGGTGGCTCTGGAGGTTCAGGCGGCTCAGCAGGCTCCTCTCTCTTTTCCCCTGTGTCCTTCATTTCCACATCCCCGTCTTCCGGGACAGAAGCCGGTGCACGTTCAGCGCTGCTGCTTGGAGCGGACGGTGACGACCTTGGAGGCAGTTCCATCTCAACTTCAGGCATGAAGTCTTCGTCCTGCAGCTGCCGCAGAAACGAGCTGTTCGCCCGACTCGGACTTCCAGGTCCATGTCCATTGGCTGAAGGCTGCGGGTTGAAGAAAACGTCCTGCGCTTCGTTGGAATCATCGTCTATAACGATAACCTCCGCTTTCTCCTTGCCCTTGTTTTTCCTATGGACCTGCGTTGACTGACTGGCCTGTGAAAGCTCGGCGCGCAACCGCCTCTCCGAAGGAGGCTCTTGACCAAAGGAGCTCTCGAAGCCCAGAGGATTGGACTTGGGCTTAGGTGACTTCTGCACTTGGCTCTTGGGCGGGCTGTCGGGGATTGTGATGATTTTCTTGCGGTGCGGACGCTTCGGGCTGTTTGCTAGATCCACACTGGCCTTGGGGCGCAAAGGTGTTCGTAGAGGATCAACAGACTCTGCATTCGGTGGAAGAATACGTCTCTGAGAGGAGCCAGACATCGGTGTTGGCTGTGGATGATGCTCGATGCGCTTCACTTTGACAGTCCATGGTGTCTTGGCACGAGCCGTTTCTAGTTCATGTTGCTGCAGCAGACGGGACGATGAGATTCGAGATATACTGAGAAACGTCAGTGATTACCTTGAAGAGGTACTGTGTCTTCATCCTCTCGAGTTCATCGCGCATTTCCTTCCGGAGCTGCACCTGCATGACCTCCACTTCCATTTTCGCTGTCTGTATGCGTGCCACTTCCGCGGCATGGTCTTTCGCAGTCTGGACATCTTATCATCACTGAACCCAAGGCATAAATGGGTACATACCTTCTCGATACTCTTCCTCAGGATACTCACTTCACCCTCCTTCGCATACCGGGCATTCCGAGCCTCACCCAGCTCCGTCGTGGTCTTCTGCTGAACTTTCAGGAGCTGGACCCCATTGTCAACTACGCTCTCTCGACGCGTACGCCAGTCCACACACCTCCTCCACCTGCGCCTTGAGCGTCTCGACCTCTATTCGCAGATCTCGCTCTTGATGCCCTTGCGACAGTGGCGGACAGTGTTGCTGAAGTGGTTGCGGGGGAGAGACGACTCGTGGTCGAGAGGGACCAGCTACGGCGTGTCGTCGATCTACCGGTATGGACACGGAAGGCGACGACCCCCTCACACCTCGTGTCGCTGGTCCGGGCGGAGGGGGTCCTGACGGAGGCTTCTGAATCTGCGGCCGCACTGAAGTCGATGAGGATACTGAATTCCTCCCTTGTGGTAGGTGATTAGGAGCGACCCTTGAGGGTCCTGGCGCGGGAGATAGACGAGAAGGGTACACTCTGTTCGGAGGCGTTGGCTGGGGTGGAGGATTGGCCGAAGCAGGTATGAAGTCTGCAAGGGCAGCCTGAATAGTGCTAAGCGTCGAGTGTCGTTGCCTCAGTCTGTTATGCGAGCGTGGATTGGCGGGATCAACCTGTGATTGACCAGAAGCTGACGTATTCGAGCTACTACCGCCAGATGCATGCCTCGTGAACGATGTAGAGGCTTGTGCAGGCACGGGAGGTCGACGCAGAGGCCCTCCAGGAGGTGCGCGCACAGGGGGAGACAGGACACGATTCGAAGTACTCGCACAGGTCGCATTGTAGCGGGGTCCGCGTATCTGCTTCGCTAATTCGTTCGCCGACGCCCGTTGAGCAGCAGGCAACTTATACGACCCGTCGCCAATGATCGAGATGTCTGGTAGGTCCTCATCGTAGTCTTCACCAACGGTGATGGCGCGCACACGTGGGATCAGGCCGTCTGGTGTCGAGGTATGCGACGTCTTTCGTTTCTTTGGTGCTGGGAGAGGCGCGTCCTGCGAGATAGGTCGTCGCTGGCCTGTGGCATGCAGTTGGGACTGCTGCTGCTGTTCTTGCCATTTCTTCTCCTCAAGGTCTAGTACGGCAAGCGTGCTCTCGTCGAGAACAAGGTCATCGTCGCCAAAGTAGTCATCCGATCCGTCCATGGGCCGTCAGAGCTGCATGACAGTCAAGAAAGAAAGAACATAGGATGGTCGCGGAATGGCGGTGGCACAAATGTTACACGCGTTGACGCCCACGACGCGCACGCGTCGAGTTATCAGACAAACCATTTATTGCATAGATAACCATTACGATAAGATTACAAACCTCGGCTCCGGTGCGGAGCCATTGCGTCCTCCAACGGAGAGCGTTCGCGTTCATGTAAACCCCTCAGTTCTCCGTCGCCATCATCATCTTCACTTATATACGCGTTGACTACCGACAGCGAGTCCTACGAACTGTGGTTATAGACAACGCCAGTATGGAGCCGACCAATGGTGCGGCACCATCCAAGGTAGACGAGGAACAAGCTCGCAGGGCGAAGCGGGCTGCCCTGAAGGAGTTAAACATAAACGAGGCTGGCAAAGGTTATACCCAACTCTTTCGCCTAACTAACTGGACCGAACGTTGATTGGATCTGCAGAACCGACGAAGGCACTGGATTCATCACTAAAGAGGCATACCGCGTTGATCAAGCGCATGAAGCAATCCCTCGGTCTGGAGTATCGTGACCAAATCATCAAGGACATAGACACTCTTACTCTGGAGAAATATGTGGAAGAAATTGTTGGTGCAGCAGCTGAAGGCATATTAAAATGCAAAACCGAGAAGGACATTTGGAGCGCAGTCGAGGTGAGTGCGCGTTTCTGTGTTGCTCATCCTCCAGGATTACTTGAATGCGCATTGTAACAGATTCTATCCGCGTTGCATCGACGGTTCCCGAAAGCCTTCACTCCCACAATCATTGCCTCACTCACTGCGGCCCTTACCCCTCCATCGCGTTCAGCACTCGCAGCACTTACCCCCGAGCAACGTGAGAAGGAAGACTCTGCCCGTGTATCGCGGCAACGTCCTGTCCTTCGCGTGTGCGCGGAACTCGCCCTTGTGGGCATCGTCAAGGATGGCCCAGACAGGAGTGGTGGAGAATGGATCATGAAGACTATCAGGGATCTGGTACGTCCTATACCTATACACGTACACCTGTTGCCTCATTTCGCTATACTAGCTGTCAAACGATCCCTCACTGTCTTCACTCCCGCTCCTACTGGCTTTCCTCAAATCCTACTCTCGACCTTATCTAGGGATAGTTCCGCCATCCGCGTCTAAGCAAATCCCTGCTACCTCCGAGCCCGGTACACTCTCCGGAAACACCAGTGATGAAGCTGCCCAGGGGAATGGCGTATTACCGATACTCAGTAATGAGAGCGATGAGCTAGTGGAGAAAGAGATCCGGGACCGGTTCAAGAAGATGTGTGAAGGCTACTTCGACAACGTCTCAAAGAAGCTGGTCATTGAACACAATGTAAGCCAAGCTTCTCATACAAACTTTCGTGCGCTGAAAGGTGGGGTAGCGCCTCCAAGAGCAGGACAGGAGGAATCATGAAGCATACATCCGCTCTGGGGAGATATTTGAAGACAGGCAGCAAGCGTATGAGAAGATGACGAAGAATTACGAGAAGCTCCTCGCGAGTTGCCAAAGGTATGATCGAGGAGTTGTGATTCAAACGCTCAAGCTGCTCATTCGCGATTACGCGTAGTCTCTCGGAGCAGCTGTATCTCCCAATGCCCACACTCAAGACCGTGTCGCAAAAGTCGGAGTCAATCCAAATTGGCTTGAGCACTGGTTTGGGCGGTCTTGGAGGCGAGGGAGAAGAAATTACGGGTGGAGGAGGCAAGTGGGAGGACGAGGAGGAGCGCCGATTCTATGAAGAGATCCCCGATCTCAAGGATTATGTGCCCCGGAGTGTCCTGGGTTTGGAAGGGGACAGTGATGAGGACGGGGATGACGGCAAAGAAAGAGAACGCAAGGAGAAAGAGCGTGTAGAAGAAGAAGTGCGAAAGTTGGAAGAGGAGTTGGCTGAGATGAAGATCAGTTCGGACGGGGTAATCATCAATGGGCACGGGGAGGAAGTTGGGGCAGGAGACGACAACACGGACGAGTTGGTGTTTTACAGGCTTCGTATGCGTGTATCGACACAACTGACTATTCTCAAGCGTCCCCACTCCCACTCCTGGCACTCCCAAGGAGTCGCCGTCGAACACGCCCCAGTTGGCGCCGCAAGGACCATCGCAGCTCCTCACTGCGCTTCTTGCACGCCTTCCGGATGCGACAAACCGGACCTTCATTGATCAGGCGGCTGTCGACTTCGCGTTCCTGAACTCTAAGGCTGCAAGGAAGCGGCTCGTGAAATTCATGGGCCAGGTACCGAAGAATCGGAAAGATCTGCTACCGCACTATTCGCGCCTCATTGCTGTCTTGAACCGTTACATGCCCGACATTGGCAGTGACATCGTCGCATCGGTACGTAACTATAACGCAACGCGCTATCATACGTGGCTCATGTTGGCCCCAAACTCGTAGTTGGACGAGGAGTTCCGGTACTTGCAACGCAAGAAGAATGTTGTCAAAGAACTGGCGGAAGTGCGGCTGCGTAACATCACTTTCCTCTCGAACTTGACAAAGTTTCGCGTCGTCCCGCCGCATGTCATCCTGCACATGTTCAAAGTCTGCTTGGATGACTTCTCCGGAACGAACGTGGAAAATTTTGCTATGCTCCTCGAAGGGTGCGGTCGGTTCTTATTGAGGAGCGACGATACACATGAGCCCTTCAGCAAGATGATTGAGCTCATGCGGAGGAAGCAGAGCATGCAACACTTCGACCAGCGTCAGCTCCTTCTACTGGAGAATGCGTATTACCAGGTATACATCTACCCCTTCGATGCGTTCACAACATAAAATGACGTGTATGTGCCTCGTTAAGTGCAACCCGCCCGAGCGCACTGCTCGCCAAGTGAAGGAGCGCACACCGATGGAGCTATTCATACGACATCTCATCTACGACGTCTTAACCAAGAAGACGATCGACAAGGCCCTCAAGCTCTTGCGCAAACTCGACTGGGCAGATTCACTTGTATACCGCACACTTCACAAGGTGTTCACTAAGCCGTGGAAGCTGAAGTACGGCAACGTCCCACTTCTCGCGATGCTTACATACGACCTGCAACGGTACCACCCTACCTTCTCGATCGGGGTGGTAGACCAAGTCCTCGAGGACATAAGACGCGGGTTAGAGTCGAACCTGTACAGCATGAACCAGCGGCGGGTTGCTTCGATCAAGTTCCTGGGGGAGCTGTATATTTACAGGCTGGTCTCGAGCGGGATCATTTTCGATACCCTTTGGACGTTGGTCACTTTCGGTCATCGTGAGTATCATTGGAGTCCCATCCCTTTAGGCCCTTGTTGACCATTTCATTGCGTCGTAGCGGAGGGAAAAGCTTTGCCAGGCCATCCATGTCCAATCGACATGCCCGATGACTTCTTCCGCATTCGCCTCGTCTGTGTCCTTCTCGACACTTGCGGGATGTGCTTCGATCGCGGGTCGCAGCTGAGGAAGCTCGACAATTTCCTGACGTTCTTCCAGCTATATGTATTATGCAAGCAGCCACTACCAATGGATGTGGAGTTCATGCTATCAGATTCGCTTGAGGTACCTTCTTGCTCTCTCGCTGCACCTGAATAATGGGCGCTAATCCCGGTGTAGGCGGTGAGGCCGAAGCTGACTCTGTTCGAAACGTTCGAGGAGGCTGCTCTCGCGGTCGACGAGATATTTAGTGTTGCGCTGCAGAATGCCGGAAGTGAGTGGCAAATGAGTGTTTCTTTCGTCCGAAAAGCTGCTGACGTGTTTCACTAGTTCCTACCGGAGACGGTGACGATGCAGGTGACGATAGTGGCGAAGAGAGCGGCGGCGATGACGACGATGAAGAGAAAGCGCGCCGAGGCAATGATGACGAAGAAGACGAACAGATGCAGGCTGACTCTCCGGTATGCCGACGACATCTTTCTCTATGGACCTGAGGTCCATGAGCTAATATAACATAGATCGACGAGCGCGCGCCATCGCCGGAAGCAGTGCTACTCAAGTCTTCATCGATGCACGAGAACCTTGGTCCTACGGAGGATGATGATACAGAATTTGCGAGGGAGCTCGCGAAGCTCGTCACAGATACCTCTGGGGACTCGCGTAAAGTTGACAAGAAGACCGCCTTGGCGCTGTGGGACACGGCACTGCCGCCGCCTGTCATGCGAAAGAAGCGAAACGAAGATATCGATGACGATGGCGACTCCGGCGCCGAGAACGCAAAAGATCCTGGCATAATGAACTTCACGTTGTTCACGAAGCGCGGCAACAAGCAACAGGTAGGTTATAACGGTGTTGACGTTGAATGCATTATAACCTTGGTGGGCAGACCCGGCAGCTTGCTATTCCCGCGGAGTCTGCTCTCGCTGTTCAAACCCGGGCGGCACAAATGCAAGACAAGGTCGAACAACAACATCTGAAGAGATTGGTACTCAACTACGAACAACGTGAGGAAGCCGAAGAGCTCAAAGGTACGCATCAAGTCTCCTAGGACTCGGTTTTGCATTGTTGCTAACCCCGGTTTGCTTATAGCACTCGAAGCTCGCAGCCGCCAGGGGCCCATCAAGATACGACTCGCGGGCTAACACCACAAACGACCACCTCTAATCCTCAGGAACCTCAGAAGATCTCTTTCTTCTGGCTTGTGCGCGTCCCTCCGAGCGTGCAGCGCTGCGCGCTCGGACTCTTCTCCCAGCCTGTTGTGCCATCAAAGGTCGGATCTCCATATGACTGCTGACTGAGTTGGCTCGTTCTCGGCGTGATAGTGTGATGCGGTGGCAGGCCAGGATACACCCGTGCCTGCAATTGGGCACACATCTCGAGCCATCCGCGCACCCGTATCCCTGCCCCTGTGGGTGTGAAACTCTTGTGTTCACAAATGCAGTGGCACCTGCGATTATGTATCTACCCGACGTGCGTCCCTTGGATGGTCGGGCTCGCGATGGAACGGTCGGATCAGATCATGGACTACTAGTGTCTCGTGTGAGATTGTATATCAGGCTGCTTTCTGTACCCCGCTTTCTCGTTTTCGAAATGCAATCGAGCTTTGGTTTCCGTTGAGGTAAGGATGCAGACTGGCTTTTCTCCAAAAGATACGAACATATCTTACCGCGGGCCATGAGACGACGGGGACGCCGACGACCTATACGGGATCATCCGGGACACTTCAATCCAGCGCCGACTCCGCGAGGAACGGAGGAGTTGCACGCCGCGATGGAGAAGAAGTTGATCCTACGTTCAAGACCCGAAGGGAATGTTTCAACCTCCATGACATCGGCAAGCTTCGCAGCGCGGAGTCTGGCCTTGCAAGGGCGCGGAAGTTACTCGACCGAGCATCAACATCGCCCCATCAGAGTGAGGAGGGATAGCCAGAAACTAAGCTCCTGCGACGTGACATACATTCGACGGAATCGGACTCCGAACAGACTGAGGTCCTCGAGCTCAACTGCTTATCTTGTTCTGCCCCCTTTTCCCAGCCATGTTGGTACTGCGTTGATTGCCCTAGTGGGTTTCTGCGACTTGTCTACCGTTTCTCCATAACGCTGACTACCGAACAGAGGACGTGTTTGTCTGCCAGAAGTGCGACGAAGAGAAGGGGGAGTTGATTCTGCAGACCTAGGAGCGCATAAGGCGACACACCCCTCGTGCGCTGCTTGACACCTGATGCTGACACAACCGCCATGGAGACACGGGTAGCGGCACTCGAGATGGAGATAGCGGAACTCAGAGAAAGCTTCGACAAGCTGCTAGAAATACTCGCGAGTGGGCATTCTACTGGCGCCGATTCATGAATTGTGGAAAGGCATGCCTAGCATTGTATGTACACACAAGCCGTTCGAGGGAATTCTAGGCTTGCATCACAAGGAACGACGTGCTGCCCGTCAGCGAGCCATTTGTTGACATGGGGAGGTGAAGAACGAGATCCAGATCGCGAAGAGGAATGAGATCTACATGTCGACCACGACTCTGCCTACCTGGAAGGATGTCTGGGGTGGGGACGCGTTGGACTTCAAGTTGCATCGTTTGGCTTCATGCTTCATGTCTGGTTACGACAGTGACTGACAAGTTCCCTTCGGGCTCGGTGTCCATCCTGAGCGCTGGGACAATCCGCCTGAGGCAATGAAGAACATCCCTGGGCATGGGGCAATCTCCATCTCCTCGTCTCCCTCTTCGGCCCACATGCATGCATTAGGTTCCGTCCTACTACGCAGCAAGCCCGAGAAGGGGGCGCAGCTGCCACTGTTCATCCCCCCTACAGACTCACTTACCTGAACAATATCGATGATGTAGTCGTCCAAAAACGTCATGTCGGCGTTGTAATGCGAGTCTTATGACAATTATACTATCAGCGCAACATGATGTCTACCGTACCTGGAATTTGCCAGTATGGATTGGTAGAACAGGTTACAGTACATACCCGGGCAGTCGCTCTGGACGGAAGCGAGAATGGCTGCGCTTCATAATGAGCTCGGGCCGGGCCGACTGCCATGCGTCATAGTGCCCGGGTGTGTGGTCGGTGGCTGACGCGCCCGAGAGCACATATCCGACGCTGTGTGCTTCCTGAGAGAGGTAATCACCGTCTTCTCCGCCGCTGACTGCCAGTATGTGGGCTTCGGGCGTTATGATCGCTTCCAGTTTCCCCACATATATGGACCCCTTTCGCGCCTCCGACCAACCATCCTCCTACCATCCGCCAACGGCGTGGATATCATCATGGCGGCACTCGCCTCCTTCACGCATGGCGTACTCTCCCTCATCATCGGCGTAGTCCTTGTTGGGCTCATCAAGATCCTGCGCAGACTTCTTACCATATACGTCTCACCACTGCGCCAGCTCAGAGGTCCGCCAAGCAAGAGTTTCCTCTATGGCAACATGGTGCAGATAGGCCCTGAACATTTGGAGTTGAACCGGCAGTGGGTCAAGGCATACGGCACAAACTTCCGCGGAAGCGGTTTGTTCAGTGTGAGTTCTATATTCCAATAGTGATTATCAGCGCTATACCGCGCGTCCACCATGTAGAGGTCATAATCCGAACTTACTTCGAACGTAGGCCCCACGTCTGTGGACGATTGATCCGCGAGTCATCAACCACATCCTGACACACTCTATGGACTACTACAAACCTGGAGAAAGTCGTAGGAATCTTGCGCGTATCCTCGGTCAAGGTCTGTTTCTTTACATCGCTACAGTCAGCAGTACTAGCCCCGTCAAACGGCGTCGAGCGCGCTTGATCTGTGGATGAACTCTATTATACGGTGCTAGCCAGGCATCTTCAGACAGAGCATCTGGAGATGCTCGGGCTCGTTGTGCTTTGCATGGAGCGCATATAGCCACTATGCCTGCGATACGTTCATCTGGAGACGCTATGGAGAGTTGCAAGTGCGCTACTGACATGGTTGCATTCTGATAGGTGTGCTGGTAACAGAAGGTGCGATGATCATCACCTTCGTCTAAGCGACCTAGGTCATACTGAGTGATTATCTCGTAGGCGAGAAGCATAGACAACAGGTGAGCTTGTCTTAGACCACTTGTCGCACCGTTTGTGAACTCTTATATAGAGACGAGTGATGGTAAGATCACGGTAGCCCCTCCGTGGGTGAATATGGTTCACAGTGATCTTTAGAACCCGGCTTTCGGTCCCGCACAAATCCGAGAGTTGACGGAGATCTTCCTTGAGAAGGCCAACGACGTACGGAACAACTCAATGTCTGAAGTACCTCGTTTTGATATCTCTGATTCCTACAGCTTTGCGCATACTGGAATAGGCAGATCACGGAGGCAGATGGCGTGCTATGCATTAACATCATCGAAGGCCTGAGCAAGATGACTCTGGATGTGATTGGACTTGCAGGTGAGTCCTATGTAATCTCTGCTAGGCCCGGGATGCACCGACTCTATGGTATGTATGGTCTGATTCATATTAGGTTTCAATTACCACTTTGAAACATTGAACCCGGACATCCCACCTAACGAGCTCAGCAAGGCGTTCCACGCAATTTTCAAGCAGCCCCCCCAAATGACCCTGATGGCACTGCTCAGGAACGCCTTACCCTCCCTCAGCATCCTCGTACGTGGTCGCGCATATTGCTCCATGGGGACACCTTACCTAACGTCTTATGATCGCACCAGAGGGACGAGCGCACCAAGAAGGTCGACGGGGCGCGCGCCGCCATGCAGCGCATCGCGAGGCAGATTCTGACCGACAGGAAGGCCGAGATTATACGCGAGTCTAACGAGAAGCCTGGTGCCCTTGAGAAGAAGGACCTTCAAGGGCGGGATCTACTCACGCTACTGATCAAGGCGAACATGGCAACGGACATTCCAGAGAACCAACGCATGACCGACGAGGAAGTACTCTCCCGTGCGTATTTCTTTCCTTCTCTGGCCTCGTACTCTTATTCGGTCATGGTATTCCTGCAGAGGTTCCCACTTTCCTCGTCGCCGGCCACGAGACCACCAGCACATCAACAACCTGGTGCCTTTACGCAATCACGCGCAACCCCTCAATTCAGCGCAAGCTCCGCGAAGAATTCTCGACGCTTGACACCGACATACCCACCATGGAGGATTTGAGTTCTCTCCCGTACCTCGAGAAGGTTGTACACGAGACGCTGCGCCTGCATGCGCCCGTGACGATCACGAACCGCGTCGCAATGCGCGACGACGTGCTGCCCGTGAGCGCGCCGTTCATGGACAAGTATGGGCGCGTGCAGAACGAGATCCGCATCGCGAAGGGCGAGCGAATCCTCATCCCCATTACCACCTTGCATACTTCGGAGGATATTTGGGGCCCTGATGCATCGGAGTTCAAGTAGGTTCTACCTTACCCTTTAATTTCTGAGCTTTTGCCGTAATGCGAGTTTACTGACTGTGAACGCGCATCCAGCCCTGACCGTTGGGACAACCCACCTGAAGCGATCAAAGCCATTCCTGGCGTGTGGGGGCACCTCCTCACATTTCTCGGCGGCCCCCACGCCTGCATTGGGTACCGCTTCTCCCTTGTCGAGTACGTCATCTTCATTGTTGTTCTTGCCCTCTCGTTGTGCGATTCACTCATGGCTTATATGCACAGAATGAAAGCCCTAGTATACACTCTCGTACGGAACTTCGAGTTCGAATTTGCTGTCCCGGCAGAGGACATCAAAGCTTCTGGGACCTTCATACAGCGTCCGGCCCTGCGCAGCGAGCCTGAGAAGGGCGCGCAGCTCCCGCTTCTCATCCGCCCGTACAGGAGGACCGCCTGAGAGCTGGCGCCAGGCTACCAACATTTGTCTAGGGCTCGGACTGAGACTCGAAGTTCTTGGAGGAGGTCCTAGTTTTACCGGTGGCTTCTATGGACCTGTATCATCCTATGTTGTATCTTCGAACATCTTATACATCACTCCTACAGCACAGCATCTTCCTAGACCTTCTGCTCCGAACAACGTGTGTTCTGTCTGAGGCCAACTCCCGCCGGGTCTAGCAATTCAAGTTCAAGGACGGGCAATTGAATCAAAGCAGCTGTCAAATAAAAGTCATATATCATTCATGGCATACCCGGTGTGGATATCTGAGGCCGTCCACGATCAGAGCGCACTTGATTGCCAATGATAGCCGCCATGTTGGACATACTTATTGATATTAAGTGGTTCCTTCGGTGCTTAGTCTCCGTGCGACGGCGTGCCCAGCCAGTCTGCCTTGTCTGTTCAGACGTGTCTGTCCCCAGTTCAAGTTGGCAGTAGCACAATGCAAGGTCATTTGGTCCCCGTTCCCTGGACCAACCGGGATGCCATGCCGCGAGACTATCCCAGCGCTCCGACACTCACTGAGTTGTAATAGCCGACACTCACTGAGTTGCAATAGGTATAGGGCTGCGGATGACCGGCCCGAGCTTGAAATGCGAATGGGCCTCGCTGCCAAGCCATGGGCGAACTTCGAAATCGGAGGTCGATCCCCGCATGTACTCCACTGGCACTGGTCTCGTACCATGCAAACGGCTTCGAGGATCACCTAGGCTATGGCCCTGGGTGGCCACTGGCCCGGAAGCACATCAGAGCTCGTTTGAGATTTGCCTCCAGACCAGCAGAAGTTCAGAACTCACTGACGCTCTGTCTTGAGGCACCTTTTCGAGCGCGGCCAGAGACCGCCGCGTACCACCCTGCGCTGCTGCTGACATCAGTCCTTGTCTGGATCCGGTGGGTATGTGTAACGGGGTATATAAGGTTGTCCTCGTCCGCACTTACTTCCCCAGTCTTCCGACTCTCCTCACCACATACACTAGTACCTAATCCTTCCGATTCCTTGATTATCCCCACCACCACCATGCGTATGCTCGCCTCCGCGTCGTTCCTCCTCACCCTCGCCCTCTCCGCGACTGCCGCTTCTCTGCCCGTAGAGAAGCGCCAGGGTAGCGACTTCCCGTGGTGTGTCGCCCTGCGCGACACCTGCAGGAAGCAGCTTACTCGGTCAGACTTTGAGGACTTCTTCCAGCACGACGCGTGCCTCTTTGGCTCTGCGTGCCCGCCCGACTTCCTCGGCCCTCCTGATGGCCCCCTGCCCCCGCGCCGAAACGTGCAGCTCTTCCTCCAGTCCGTTGCTGGGCCGAATATCGAGCCTCCGCATAGCCAAGATCTGCGTGTCTCCACTGCGGTATGTCATCTACATGTGAACGGTTCATATGCGGGATGACTGACTGGCCATTTGCAGCTCTTGCAGCAGATCTCGACGGACGGCAAGACGATCACTCAGCAGAACTTTATCGACGGCTTCTACCAGTGCGTACCATCGCCTCTTCGTGGACGAAGGTTGCGCTGACGGAGTCGTTATAGTGCTCTCGATGCCTCCAACGGACCATGGCCCACCAGCTCCGCGATCGTCAAGGACTACTTCGCCGCGATCGTTGACTGGTATGTACCTCTTTCTACCCCAGCCCCGAGTTACATGCATCGTGATGCCAGGCTGACATGATCCGCTCCTTCGTAGGACTGCTGTCTGCAGCGGCAAGATTCCGTTCAAGAACTTCGCCGACTACTTCGTGTACAGCTCGTACGTGAAGAGCTCGGACAACTGCTAAGCCGCATCGCATCCATGGGGTATCACAGTGACCTTTGCGTCAATCCTCGGACAGTGTTGTTTGTTTGTTGGACACGGACCTCAAGTTCTTCCGGACATGGACACTTTTATACCATACGATTTATAATCATCCGCGAACGTGTCTGTAGTAGCATTGTAATGGAACTATCAATGACTTGTACTTGTTTGGCGTTTGACCACTAGATCGAATGAGCGCCTGTATAGATGCTTGCAATGCGACACGTGCAAGACAAGTTCTAGCTTCACCAAGTATCTTCTTTCACCCCCCCGATACTGTTGTTAGCTTCACGGTTCTGCGCTCATCGCAGTACTTCCTCAAACCCTAGCTCGTCAAATCTGCAAGTAAGTAGTAGCACACGCAACATACGGTAGGAGGTGTAGCCGTAGAGGGCCTCAAGGTCGGTATCCACCTCATGACTAGGACTTGCTGGAGGTTATTACCATCATCATTCCCCTCCCGGAGTGCTCGCGCCCCTCCGCGCGGGCACTGGAGTCGCTACGACTCCCGGCCGTCGTATTCAAGTTGCCGCACCCGACCGCGCTGTACGAAAGAGGAGTGAGTGCCTGATTGGTCGGCCCTGTCGGGGATCGACAGGCCCCTAACCTGACGCATGACAGAAAACCGCGCCTTGAACGCGTCGTACTCGAGCTGGAACAAATGTCATTTGAAGAATGTGGACGCGCAGCTCGAGTCGGGGAACTTTTTTGCGTTGAGCCACGACGGTCTGTTCCGAGTCGTAGGGCGGTCGTAGACCTCGTGTGCTGCGAAAGTGGGGTAAGTATCGCGACAGAGAGTCGGGCGTCATGGGATTGGAAGTAGGTGGACAGTGACATCATCGTGACGACACTACTTGGTCTTTGTCTACGAGGAGAATGAGCAGGAAATGTGGCACTGGATACTCTCCGTATATGGCATGTTGTGGGGGCTACTGACGTCTAGCGGTGGTGCGCAGAGGGGCGGCACCGCGGTTTCTGTATAGGGTGCCCTCATCGTGTTCTCGAACTGTCCACCGATTCAGACCCATTCTGTGGCACCTATGACGACCATGTCCAGCCTGCCGTGGTACATATATGTCCCCCGTCCATCTCCCAATCCTCACAACTTACGACCTCCCTCACGACCCACGAATCACTACCCTCCAACTTCATCTCAACACTACACGACTGACCAGTAACGACTTCATCAACATGTCTCTCCCTCAAGCTCAGAAGGATATCAGCGACCACCCCGCCGCCGGCACCGTCACCGAGCCAATCGACCGCAAGAAGCTCCAGACAGACGTCGACCGCAAACTCCGTCTCTATGGCGCTTTCACCGCAATGAAGCAGTCGCGTCTCCCAACGAACGACCAAATCGACAGCATTCTCGCTCACTTCTCCGACCACGCCCTTCAATCCAACGCCGACAACCTCTCGTCTGAGGGCCAGAGGCTCATCCAGGACACCGCCGACATCTTCGACACCTTCCGTGCGCTCGTGCGCGAGAAGAACGCCGACGAGGTCCTCCAGAACTTTGTCTGGCATACGCGTGACGTCAGTCTCGACCAGGCCAAGAAGGACCCGAACGAGGTCCTCCCCGTCGAGGGTCAGAAGGCCAGGCCTGATGGCCAGCAGGCCGTTCAGCACCTCCGCGCTCTCCTTTCCCTTGTTTTCACCAACGCTGAGACGCGTAAGCTCCTCAGCGACTTCGGTATTATCGGTCGCGATCTCCTCGCCCGCGGCGCTGAAAAGGTTGCGGAGCAGGCGCGTCCTTCACAGGATGCGCTTCGCAGGGTTGACGAGCCTACGCCCGAGCACACCTTCGTCACTGAAGGTGGGCGCAAGGTCGGCACCCACGAGACCCCGGTACATTATTACAGTTATCCTTCCTGAGAGGTTCGTTACTGATGCGTTCATCTGTAGGTCTCTGAGGCGCAGATCCCCGGCACCGACATTCGCGTCGCGCACCACCCGCACAGCGAAGATCCCGCTGCAGGCACCGCCATTAAACACGGTGATGAGGTCAAGCGCGGCGACGAGGCTCTCAGCGAGGCTCATCAGAAGACAACGGAATTAAAGAGCCAGGCTCAGGTACGGTCAAGTTGTCTTAGTCCACCCGCGACTCGCGTCTGACGTCATGCAACAGACTGAGGCCGAGCGCCAGAAGCGCGATGTTCAGGAGCGTGCAAGCGCTGGTCACCCTGTCCAGGACGACGCTGGTACGCAAGAGCGCAAGTCGCGTTTCCAGGACAAGTTTAACGGCGTCAAGGACTCTATCTTCGGTCGAGTCCCTGCGGAGCACCGCGAGCGCGCGAACGAGCAGACTGACCGCTTCAAAACCTTCTTCAACGACGAGTATTTTCCTCAGGAGCGTCGTGATCAGTTCATTTTCCGCCTCAAGAAGGTGCGTTTATCCGTACACTATATGCGCCGCGATGCTTACTCGTTCCAGGTGATTTACGAGTGCCAAAGTCACGATGATTACCAGGGCTCGATCAAGTGGCTCCTCAACTTCCTCGAGGAGTACGCAACCCATGGACGCACCATGGCCGGCCACGGGAAGGACTCGCACCAGCAGCTCGCATCCGACCCCAACCTCAAGCAGTCGCTCTGTGAGATTCGCACCCTCCTCGAGCGATTCGCCAACGGTCGCAGCCTCAGCACCATTGGCGAGCCTATGCGCACGCTCAACGATGATGCTCAGCAGGACGAGCGGCTCCGCCACTGGTTCCGTGACATCGATGAGTACATTCGCGAGGTACTCCTCCAGCCGGGCTACGTGCTCGACGACCAGTGCAATGAGCGTGGCCGCCAGCTGCGCGAGACTGGCCGCGAGTTCTACGACGGCAAGTACAAGGGCCATTTCGACAAGTTGTTCAACAGCGTTGCGGAGTGGTTCCGCGCATGGGCGGAAGACCCCCTAAACAAGCGGTACGTTGTATCGTGCGTGCACATGTTGACCAAATATTGAATTGTGCATCGCAGTATCGGCAACAACTTCGCCCAACTCACGAAAGACCTGCTCTTTGACGGTGACGGCAACCTCACGTTCAAGCCTGAGCTCTGGAGAGACGTTCGTCAGAAGATCTTCCCTGCCTTCGTCGACGAGCTGGGTTATGTCCCCATCCCGCGCATCGAGTACACCGACGAACAAATCGACCTTGTTATCGAGAACCTCGCGCTATCCGCCAAGAACATCCTGCCGAATCATGTTACCGTGGACGCGCACAACCATATGAAGCTCAGCGCATACAAGAACATCAAGTATGTTGACCTTGTGCTTCCGTCCATGGAATGAGCAACTTACCACCTCACAACAAGGGACGAGACCCACCACGAGTTCAAGCTCACGCTCGGTCAGATCCAGGCAGACATGCGCGACGTTGCCTTCTACTTCCGGAAAAAGACGGGCACGCCCAAGCTCACGGACTCTGGTATCGCCGATGTGCTTCTCGGAGGCGAGGGCCTCACGGCCACCGTGCACCTCACTTCTGCAGACAAGGATCGCTCGTCCGTATTTAAGATTCAAGACATCCAGACCTCGATACACACGCTGAAGTTCAGCATTCGCGACTCGAAGCATGACACATTGTACAAGATGCTCGGCCCGCTCGCGACCGGGCTTGTCAAGAAGCAACTGCAGAAGGCAATTTCGGGCGCACTGCGCACTGCGCTCGAGTACGTCGATGGACAGCTCGTCGGCGTGCGCGACCAGATGACGGAGGCGAAGGCGAGCGAGGACAAGGACCGCCGCGATGTCCTCTGCCAGCAGCTTCAGCAGCGCAAACAGGAGGCGGACAAAGCGAAGGCGAAGAAGGAGGAGCGTGGCGCGCAGTTCAAGGTCGTCACGCAGCCCGGCGACAAGATGATCCCCGAGGGACATACTGCTGGATGGGTGAACCGTACTCAGGAGCGCGTCGAGACTGCGAGCAAGGGCCACGAATGGCGCAGTGAAGCGTGGGTGTCCAAATCCAAGTTTGCCTGTCAGGGTGATGCTGACTGTTTCACAGTTACAACAACATCTAATTCGACCGGGTTAAAAAATACATTGATGTAGCTTTGGGTCGGACTTGTATCACTTATTCGTGCTAGCATCAATATACCATTCTTCCTAACCGAAGTTTAACGACTTGCACATCCGCTTCAAGCTTCAAGGCACGAGGTCAGCGTCCTGCCCAGCGCCAGCGATTCTAGAACCCACCAATGCTTGTGGAATCTCTCAGGTTTCTGCGTGGCGAGACGGTGCTTCCGGTCCAGTGTTTGGGGGTTGAGGTACGGGCTCTTTGATTGCGGCAACGTAGGCGTGTTTTCCGTGGGTTTGGTTATGGCAATCTCCCATAGAATTGACAGAGGCGTTCGGCATTGGAACAAGCGAAAGAAACTTGCTCCCAATTCAAAACCCAGATGGTCGCAAAGTGCCACTAGTATTTGACTTGACACTTGAAGCGAGAAGATCTGCCCGAGTGCGAGTTGCGAGCCCGAATCCATTCGATACTGTCAACACACTGGCATCGCAGCTAATCGCGGTTTCGGGGATAGATATTGCACTGAAGATATACACTGGTGGGTCCTGATACACTATATGCATATATGCGGCACAAGCTTCCACATACTACATAGTACGCCTAAATATACATCACGAGCCGTCCGACTTTCGTCCTTATTCACAGCAAGGCAAGGGTCCCTCCGAGAGCAGCACCAACAACACCAACACCAAAGACTGTGCCAAGATGCCAACTTCCGTCCAACTTCATCGCTCGCGCAGCGTTCGAGGTCTGCGAGGCGTCGGCGCCGGTCGCGGTGCCCGTGGCAGTACCTATCCCAGAGCCACTCGGAGCAGTGGGCGTGCCCGTGGTCGGCAGCAGTGTTGCTGTATTTGATGAGCTCGACGAGGTTGGCGGCAGTGTCGCTGTGCTGTTTGAGCCCGACGAGGTTGGCAGCGATACCGCAGACGATCCGCCAGACACGGGCGGGCTGGGCGTCGGGGCTGTTATGGGCAGCGTTGTGATAGAGGTCAGCGAGAACGGTGGGCCGGTGAACGTCGTCACAGAGCTCGTCGGCGCTGCTCGGGAAATACCCACAAACAATCAGCCATCCATGCCAGCGGGGAAGATCGCGCAAATGAGAGGCTCACTGGCAAGGCCGCAGATCGAGGCCGAGAGGGAGCTCCAAGCCTCTTGCTGGGAGCCGCAGTTGCTCGCGATGCACGACGAGATGGTCTTGCCCTCGCCGCAGATGCAGTTCGGGTCAGTCCTAGAGCCATATGCATGCCCATATGTACATTGTAGATCAGCGACTTGTCGATGCTTCATGGATTCGGATCCGCTGCAGAGGCGTTGGAACGTACACGCTGTCGCATTGGCGGCCGGGCCCGCGTCGGATGCAAGCCTGAGCGCAAGCGTTCACCTGTTCCTGTCCGTGCACCTGCCCGACGAAGGCAGCAACGGAGAGTAGGCAGGAAAGAGCAAGGCTGGCGAACCTCATGGTGGTCGGCGTCGAGTCGCAACTTGAAGTCGCACAAGTCGAAAACACTGCTGAAAGGCTATGTGCCCCACGGGCCTCTACCGCCGGGCAGTGGACGCCACGAGTGATCAACTGGTGCAAGAACAAAGTTCCAGCAAGTTCCTGGGCCCGGCCGCACAGCCTCTGACGCGTGACGTCACGCGTTTTGAGGCGCGTCTCGACTCGCACTCATAGAATGATCTGTTACTTAGCATGCTTTCGCTATGAACACATCCTCGAGGATACCCCAGAAGACTCCAGATACAAGGCCTCGTGTGGCGTCGGTTGAGAGACGATAAGTAATATTGATTACAAAAACTGCAACAAACTTCCCAGAAGCCCACTCCAATCCGAAGGGAGGTAACAACGAACATCAACGACACGATCACCAAGCCATGCCAGAAAGAAGACAAGCGCATATAGAGCCAGCCAGGACGTTCGCAACAAACCATCCGCTCTGCCACACCCGCGTCCCAGAGTTGTTCAAGGTGGGGTTCAAGCCGTTCGTATCGACCGGCGATCCATCTTCGTTGGTACCACTGGAACCAGTCGCGCCCGTCGGGTTACTCGAGCCAGTGGAGCCAGTGGAGCCAGTGGAACCGGTGGAACCGGTGTTGGGTGAGCCTTTTGGCGCCGACTGCAGCGCGAGCTGTATAGAGCAAGCGAGTCAGCTCGTTTCACATTCCACCAAGAACTTCCGCTGAGAAGGATCACACACCAACGCGAGGTGTCCACCCACAACAGGCCGGGCGCGGAAGTTGTTCGAGCCCTGCGAGCCGTCCGTCGTCTCGTATAAGTCGCCGAACGCTTGGGTGTTCTTCCCGCTCGACGCGTAGTTGCGCACGGCGCTCACGAACTGGTCGCGGACCGTATCCGAGGTGGCGATGCCCGCCGTCCAGATCAGCCAGTCTGTGTGCGGCCATTGTTTTCAGCGATCGAGGATTAAGTTTCGGAAGATTGGAAGCTCACCTGACTTGGTGTATGTGTGGCTGTCACGACGTAGAAGGAAAGTCAGTGATCAGGTATCGGGGATCACGTCTAGTTGGGACGTACCGAGTGTCGAGGGGCACACCGAACGGATCTACAGACAGAATATAGTCAAGTCACAGCCGGAGAGAAACTGGATGAAACAAAAACAGGACACACTCTCTTTGCTACCGTACCAAGAGGTCTCTACGGCGAAGACGTCAGTACCATAAGGAGGGATCGAGGAAGATTCCTGTCACTGACGCATGCTGTAGATAGAGTCGGGGAAGACGTTCAGTCCCAGGAGCTTGTCGGCGAAAAGATTGTACGTGAGGCCCCAGCTGCGACAAGTGCGTCAGAACCCATATGCGCGGACGGTTCGTCGACGGCCTGACCTGTTGTCGTCACCATACTGGAGTAGAGTAGACAACGCGACGACGTTAGCGCAGCCCTCCGACCAACGTATGGCTGACGACCACTGCACGCACCGACAGTGTGAGATGCTTGCCATCCGCCGAGGTCGCGAGTTTCTGCCACTCCTTGACGTAGTTGTCGGCGATCGACTACCACGCGCTCAATCTGTCAGCAGCAACCCAACGACTCCTTGAACTCTGGCAGCAAAGGACGTACGCTGTAGTTCGAGCTCCTGGCATCGTCGCCCAGGAGCTGCGCGATCTGCGACATCGCCTTGATCCCGACGATGCCCTTGATCGCGAGGTTGGTCTGGTTCGCGAGTGGGCCGGCGAAGTCGTCCGTGCTGAGCTGGTTGGCGGGGACGAGCGAGTCCTCGATCAGGAACTGCGCCCACTGGTCGAGCAGGCCATACTAGAGGGCAAGGGTTAGTGACTCGGGCAAGGTGGATGAAGAAGGAGTGGTGCCGGGCATACATAGGTCTTGATAAAAGAGGTGTCTTTCGTCTTCTGGGCGTAGCTGAGTGCCATGATGATCATGTTGCCGCTCTCTGCGCGGAGTGGCGTTAGGATCGTGATCTGGTGCATCTTATCGAGGTGCTAACCTTCAACGGGCATCAACTGGTCCAAACCTGTCGAGATCGGAGGGATGCTTAATCGATGTCTGCCGATAACCTGCAATGGCATGCACTCACCATCGGGATGACCAGTGGCATTCGGGTAGTGTGTACCTGCCATGGTGGTCAGCATCCGAGCAACGACCTACAATCCTTATAAGAAAGGCTGACCCATATCGTGAATGCTGAATGCGTTGGGGTATTGACCGGATATCTGATACTGTAGGCTCGGAAGTAAAAGCTGCTTGCCGATCTCAGGGTTGGTGTACAAGAAGAGGGGCCATGCCGGGTAGATGACGTCGACCGTATTGACGTTCTATAGAGTAGTGAATCAGCATCAGCAATGTGGATGAAAGTGGGCTCAAGGTATACTCCGTTACTGGAGATCTCTACGAAAGCAGTAGGTCAGTAACAACGGGTGGCCGGGAGATGCGGAGGAGGCACCTTTCATGAACGTGAGCACATTGGAAGTATCGTACGAGCCGTCCGGCTTCCTGGAGACCGTGATCTCAGTAGCAGCGAATGCCTGGCGGATCGAAAGCGCCACGATGGAGGCATAATCCGCGGAGATCGTCTTTGCATCAGAGTCAATTTGCGCATCGAACTTCGTGGCACGCAGAAGCGCGTTCGGGTAATCTTCCACAAATGCCTTGATCTACACATATCCGAATCCGAGTATCAGCATCATACAGGCGTCGTCCGGAAAAGCAGCACACTCACCGCATCAGGGAAGCTCGCAAATTTCGTCCAAAAGTAGGAGCTCCTGTTCTCCGTGGCGCCACCAACAATGGCATACTGGACCACGGGGTCGCGCACGCGCCCGACGGTGAAGACAATGGGGTCCGTGGTGGACGTGACAGTGCCGAGGTCGTGTGCGAATGCAAAGACTGGCCAGCGGTCGGAGATGGCGCGGAACTGGGCGTCCTGGACATTCGCCAGCTTGCCGTTTTTGACGAACTCGGCGCGCACCACGACATCTTCGCCGGTCTGGTAGGTCACCCCAGGTCTCTGAGAGAAAAAATGGGAAAGTGAGTGTTAGATATGGATGTGAGCGTGAAAGCGTGGAAGCATGTTACGTAGGGTACGCACGTTCTGAGTGGAGTGAATCGCAGCGCCGTCTTTGTTGGCAGTCATCAGTCCAATCATGCTCAATAGCGATTAGAAAGAGCGTACCACTCACACTGGGCTTGGTCATTGACCTCGATGAACGTGCTCTGGGTCTGAAGCGCCACTTGGTGGGTGAGTACACCGTCGGTGTTGGTGCCCCAAGCAACCGGGAGCTTGTTGTCGCCTGAGACCCACTCCGCGCTGATGTCTGCGTATACCTGGACCGTGTGCGGCTTGCCATCGTTGGAAGCTGCCGTTACGGCATAGTAGGACAAGGGGAGGGACTGGTTTACGAGATCTGTGGGCTAGGGAGTGTGTAAGGAGGGGTATCATAGCAATAGATGATTCGGCGTACCTCGACGGGACTAAGAAATGTAATGGTAAGATCGACGGGGCCAGCCGTCATGACGAACACGCTTTGAGTGGACGTGAACTGATGTTATTTTGTATTTTGTCAATGATTTCGAATGAGGATCACTTTGAGTAACAGGTCAGTTTGTACCGCACCTGGAGGCTTTTCTGCGTGGCCTTGTTCACCGTGACGCCAGCAGGCGTCCCAGGTATACCCAACCAGTTGTAAGCTACACCGTCGACCTTGGCGAATCCTGCCCATCCGAGGATCTACCAACATCGATCAGTGCCATCCATGGAGGCTTTTACTGTGCGAGAATTACTCACACTTCCAGTCCAGAACGATGGCCACCCGCCGTTCAGAGCCGTTCCTTCGCCTTGTGGAAGCCATGCGGAAAGGTACGGAGAACGAACAGCAAGAGGGACAGAGGCAGGGTTGAATGGGTTCGCGCTCCATGTAACGGCACCCAGAACAGGTGTAAGGTAGAAAGCGAGCGACGATGCGAAAAGGGCCGGCAGCCGCATCTTCAAGGCCGGTCGAAAGACGTCGGGAGATAAGAGATGTTTGTCGCCAAGCCTGGAGCGGTGTGAGAACGTGTGCCGGAGGATATGTAAAAACACAGTAGGCTGCGATCAAAGAAGTCGCCGGAGGACACCTTTCAATGGCAGACGGAGAAGAGACAGAATACGTAGAGTAACCTATAGTAGGTATGTGCTCAGTACCATGGCCATATGCATATGAGAGCGTGAGCACTTTGGCTCTCACAGGTTGAGTTCCTCGGTGTAGACAAGAGTCCGATAAAGAGCGGGTAAGTTCAAAGAGAGTGATGGAGTACTGTCAGTATCGCTAACAAGGCAACCACGACGCAGACTTGTAAACGCAAGTTCATCAGCAGACTTGTAGACAAGCTTCAAGGTGATTGAGTTTTCATTACCTTCGGAGCTGCCGCGTTGGCCGTATAGGCACCTCCTCTAGGCTGTTTGGACAAGGACCTGGTGGACGGGGGGTGACCTGTAAAGAAACAGCTTGACGTTGTTACGGTGCTGGAGTGCACGTGGTGTTATTACATCCAGGTCCTTCCTGGGCCAATTCGCTAGGCTCAGAATGGGCACAACGCGGCCAAGGTAGCGGGAACAGTTTATTACAGCGGCCGCACCGCCATCACAGCTAGTCCTTCCGCCATCAAGCAACCGTACGTCCTCCGACCTCGTGTCGACTCTGAGCGCCTGATATGTGTCATGGAATTTGATGCCCTGCCTGCAGTCGGATTGAGGCTGGAGGCTCAGCGCTCAGGATGGAGGCGGACTCCTATGATCAAGAGCCCAGCTCGACAAACCCGAAGGAGCTACAAGACCAACCAGGGCCCGACATTTAAGTATGACGCTGGGAAGGAACGTGGAAATCAATGTGAGTGGGTGCCTCCGAAACTTGAGAACACCCGTTCAATCCGGATTTGAAATTTGAAGACCGTGGGAACGCCCTTCGTTGACTAATACTATATGTGTCAGACATACAGCGCCTTGGAGAGAGCGCCACACCAAATCTAGCGAAAATAAGGTTTACCCGGAATTTACTCAGTACTCACCGCCTTTTCAGGGATACATAGAAGTCGAATGTCGAAGCCACTGCATGCTGAGCCCAACAAAATGGAGAGGCATAACTATCAAATACGACACATATTTCCTACTGTCTAGTAATCCCAAAAACTATGAATGATAGACCGTAGACACCATCATGCCAAACACCCTACTACACCAGGAGTCACTGTCGTTAGTTTTATATCTCGTCTCTTACGAGTCAAGAGGCCTGCGAAAGTGATTAGTTACTTATCACAGCAAATTCAAAGGAGATGCTCACACAGCAGGGATAGTGGAGACAGGACCTGCAACAAGAGAACAGTCAGGGTCATGGTTCCCCCAGAAGAGGATGGGTATGACGACGCACCAGGAGCGGCGGACAGCGTCGGGAAGGGCGTCGCCGCACACGCAGCCTCGATGTCGTCCATCGTCTTGCCGGCGGGAAGGAACGGGTCGAGGACAGTGCCGGTCGCAATGGGAATAACGTCAGAGCAGTCGGTGAGCGAGCTCTGGTCGAAGCCGAGCAGCGAGAGCTTGAGCATCACCACCTGGAAGAGCGTGAGCATACTCGCGCGGTTCGCTGGAGGGACGCGCATGCGGTTAACATCATTTCACCCTCGTGTGAGAGACAGGGTAGAGGGTAGAAAGGTATACGTACTGATCAACCTCTGCCACTCGCATGCCGTACGTGAGTCGCTGTGAGGAGACAGGACGGTTGAGAAGGGATGCACGGAGCGCGTGAGAAGCGGGAGCATACCGAGCGATAGCGAAGTCAGACTGGAGACGGAACTCTCCCGGGTAGGGCGAGAGCACCTCCCCGTCGTGGAGGCCATCCCCAGGGGTGAGGGTGCCGTTAAGCAGGGTCTCGACAAAGAACTGGGCATCAAAGTCCGATGGAGTGGAGTCAAACGGAGCGCCAGCAATAGACTGTTCGGGCCAAAAGTCTGATCAGCATCCTGGAATCATGCATTGACAGATGAGGAAAGAAAAACTGACCGGATCCACTTTGTCCTGAGCACCGACCGTGTGGGAGATCAGGAGCCAGACCAGCTCCACAGCATCGAAGCCTGCATCGCCCACACGGTCGAGGATTTCAGTGGGCGAGTCAGAGGCTTGCGGAACGAGGCCCGAGGGCGCAGGCTGGGAATCGTTCGAACGCCCGGCGAAGAACTGGAGCTGGGGACCACCATTGCAGTTCGCCGCGCCGACGGCGCCAGCAAATTGGATGCTATCAAGAGAATTATCAGTATCCAAGCGCGCTTTGATGATAGCAAGGTAGATAGCCTTACAAGTCGCCGAATGAGACGTTGTGCTTCACCGCAAAAGGACGTTCCGCCTCGATGATATCGTCCAAGCCGTCGTTGGCCGGGTTTTGCAGCTCAACGTCACTGTGTGCCATGATGGAGCCATCTGTCTCATAATGAGGGGATATGTCGAGTACATGGGAAGATGGTATACATACCAGCTCCTCCGCCTCTGGAACCCGAGATCAGTAATCACCAATGGCATGAAGAGAATACTGACTTACCCGAACTGACCAGCGGCGGTCAAGGCGGGAGAGAAAGCGATGGCGTCGTGGAAGGTCAACTGTGGAGCGGTATTGAGCGCATCATAGGATGGGGGACGGGAAGAGAGACTTTACCCGCAACGCTTCATGCGCGTCCTCGCCGCAGTTGCCACCATGGAAGCTGTAGTCAGGATGAGCGACCCGGACGCATACAGCGTGTCGTACACGATGGCTCACAGGTTAGCTTGAATGTCGTCTAGGACATCAAACCATACACAGCACTGGATCGACCAATGAGCATACATCGCAAATCAGAACAGTGAACAAAGCTCACCGCATCGTTCGCAGTGGTCTTGCCGTTGCTGCAAGTCGCCCGCTTGCTCACAGATGGAACAGCAGCGGTGACAGAAGCAGCGAGCACGATGAGGGAGAAGAAAGCCTTGGTGAACATGTCGTCGAAGAGCGTATGCAGTGAAGTGGTTGTGGGGCCTTGTGCTGCTTGGTGCAGAACACTCTGGTTCACGCAAGACTTATATACCTTTCCTGTGTCGCCCTGATGAGGAGTTCCACATCTCTGGCAAGGCCTAGCGAGGCCGCGACGGCAGCGAAGCAACACCCTTCCCGAGTCGTCGGGCGCATTGGCGCGCCCCATCGGGGATACCGTACTAGAAAAGGGATCCTTGAATAGACAGAGTACCGGACTCGTCGTGGCGTGAGATGGCTCGCGACACAGTGGACAGGACCAATGGCAACGCTGTGATTTTTGCATATGTTGTTACGTCTTTGGGGCTTGTGGTGCACAGGGTACGGGTCCGAGCGGCATCTTGAACACTGCGAACTGCGGCCCGGCACGGAGATAGTGGCAGGGATGAGTCGCGCCTTGACAGATCTGTTCCCGGAGGGGAGTGCATGCCCGGACTACGAGCGTACGGTTACTAGGATGGAGAACACTGCCTTTTGGCCCCGCTCAGGGACATGTTGATGGCGGTCGTGAGACTGTTCAACGATGCGCTGAGGCACAAGGATAACGTCAGTGAGAACTGGAATACAGCGACGTGAGTGGCATTGGCATATTTGTAACGCCAGAAGAATGCCCGGGGGCGAGAGCATGACTGCGTCGTTTAGCATCTAGAACGCAAGTGATGCGGCAGCGCAGCAGGAATACGTACATACTGACAGAGTAACCATAGGAAAGATCATCCCTTGAAGATCGGAGCAAAGCGACACATTGTGCAGCTTCGAGGAGCCATCATTGTGGCGCTCTTGTATGGAATCAATTGACTTGGTTAAGAGTGCCACAGTTGGCAACGCATCCCGCGAGTGAAAGAGATACAAATAAGGCGCTATGGAGGCAAAACGGTCAGCAGCATCCGAAATCGGAAACGTGAGTTGTAACATATCATATCGAGGTCGAGAATCGGCTCCTAGAAGCCGGTATGTTCGTTTAGTCGTCTATCATGATTATTGACACGACGACGTGGGTTACTATCCCATAGGAAGAGCAATTCAACATCTCACCATGGCGCTGCAGTACTCACGAGCGACGGTAGAGCGTTAATCAAGACAAGGGTCGTAGAGCTAGAGTGAAAAGAAGTATGTAGGGCCTCTTCGGCCTTCTCACCGTCGGCGGGAATGGTGGGTCACAACTCGCCGACAGGTGGAACTTGAACTTGACATGCAGAGAACCGTGCTTGCGACTCTTCCAGCTTTGTTTTGCACAGCCAGTGACATCCTTGGCCATCTATAGGCCTCTATATCCTTGAGGACTGTGCTGAAGTGTTGCAGGCTCAACGACTCGCAGCGTAAGGTTAACGCTTCGGCCCGGGAGAGGCTCAGAAGCTTTTAGTATCTGCCACGTGGAGCGCGTACTTACATAACATAAACGCCGATCCGATGAGTCTAATAGACATCCAAAATTCCTACTGTACTTTCCTCCTCGTTCACATTTGGTTCACATTCATGTTCACACGTGTGCAGCATTCGGCGGAGCTGACCTGAAACGCGAGAACGATGCTTCTACTTGTGCTTGAGCCGGTGAGTACTACATATTTCCATCATTCGATCCCAGTTCTCTCAGGCCAATTCTAAATAAAACACTCTTCCAGTCCACACTCTGATCTACGAGACTACCACTCTGCCGGCCGCTTGCGCACGCCTAGCTTCGACTCTTTCTGGTACGAGTATCCGTTTCACGAGCTGACCCACGATCAACGGACGTATGGGACTGCTCGACCACTGACATACTCCCGGGGACTCCACCGCTGGTAGCCTTCGGGAAAGAGACTGTCAGCAAGAGACAAACCGGCCCCAAGTCCCCATACTGTGAGATTGGGTGCCTGTATGACTTCACCGCCAAGCTCCATGTAGTAGTATCGGCGACTAAACTCAGGAACCGGCACCTGAAAGCAGATGCTTCACTGTCAGCATGCCATATATCGAGGGGCGCCACTCAGGTCTTCGTGGGATGGGCAGGCGAGTATCCCGCGATGCCAAGGATCACGAACCTCACGAACCTCAGGGACTGACGCTCCGCTCCATTCCACTTTAGGATTATCGTGCCACGCTACCGGAACCGTATCCCATTGTCTATTCGTCTGAATCATGCACCGCCGTCAATATGTTGTTTGGAATGAACGAAGACCGGGAATCTTCCCTACGAACCGTAAGGAGGCATTGGCCTCCTATAGCTGGCTGTCTACTTGTCAGGACAGGCGAGCGGCCGGAGATTGGAGCCTCCGCATACTCTCCAGAGAGTCAAAGAGGGACGGTTCAACAATCATCCACGGACAAGGATTCGAAGCTTCTCAGCACGCACGAGCTTGCTATCGACACGTCAGACGGAGCCGGCCATCGCGGGACGAGTTCCCCTATGTTCATTCTTGGTAGACGATTCCTCAACCACACGCAAAGTAAGGGTCTCGCCTAGTACTCGTCGGCCACACCGGTACACCGGCTTCTTCACTTGATTCGGATGACTCACCGTAACTCTTCGTTCTCACAAAATGCGAGTCCAGATGCTTCGGATCCCCATGCCGTAGCACCTAAGTCGGTGTCGTGCACAGGCGAGAGAAAAAGATGCACTTCTACGATCGAGTACGTGATTGCGGATGTTGAATGCTGATAGAGAAATACAATACTTGATTGAGCAAGTGCGAGTCAGAAATCCGAAGAGAAGAAGACAACCGGACAATGAGAACAAGCAGCCAGCGATTGTGGCCCAGGAAAATGACATGCCTCAGACGGGCTGAGCGGTGATGTATGACCATAAGGACCCTGGTGCACGAGTCAGTCGCTCAATCTTCCAGCCCGCCGCGAGAGCCAGAGCTGACATCTCGCGTAACGTGCGCTCCTTCGCATTCAGAACAGCCATCACCTATGCGCCCAACGTCGCCGTGAGCGTCGGTTCAGCGGCTGCGCTAGACGATCATGATAGGGTCGACGCACCGTGATATCTAGGAGGTACTCGCTCGCATGGGCCTTCCCGAGGTTTGCGAGAAGAGGAGACCCCTCTGGAGCAAGGGTCCGTTCGGCACCCGGAATCGCCTCACCGTCGTCTTTGGTGTCGTCGTAGCATGCATGCGGAAGGAGGACGTCAATGATCAGGAGCTTCGTGGTCGGCGCGGCAGCGGCTCGCAGGTGATGCAGCATCCTGTCGTAAACCACGGTTGTCAAATGACCAGTCAAGTCCAAGCGCCGGGCACATAGGTTGTGCGCGTAATGGGCATACCTGTGCACGTAAGCATCGGGCCAGTTGTGTGTGCACCCCCTGAGCACATATACCGACGGCCCAGAGATCGAGCCCACCCCGGGCACGTCGATGGAGGGCGGTTGAGGCTCGAAGAAGCTCTGGGCGAGGAAGCTGACACGGCCGGATCTAATGAGCTCTGCGTGGGGTTCTCCCAAGGTCTGACGACGCAAATGCTGATTGAGCCATACGAGCTGCGGCGTGCAGTAAGAGTCTTACCGAAGGCGCGATACCGACGACTTGCTCCCTATCTTGGACGACAAACCGGAGGTGCGGGTACGCGGTGGCCAGGACAACGGACGTCGAGCCGATACCGCCTCCAACGTCAACGACTACCGACTCCTGGGGCAGGCCGTTCCACGGGAACGCTGATGCATCCGAGTCATCAGAATTAGCCAACATGTGTCCAGTACTCACGCACACGAAAGAATGCTGCTCACCTCCTAGCACGTTCTCTGCGACCTCCCAGAGCCGCGCGCCCGCCATGCCCCGTCCAAAATCAGTGAGCCGCACCCTGTTCCCAGGAAGCTCGAGCCAGTCAAAGTATTCGAGCTCCGTGCGGAATGCCAGGTTGAAGGGCGTCTTGTACTTCACCGCGGATGTCGCCGTGCCAGTGCTGGTTCTCGCGTCGACCAGCTTCCTGAGTGAGGCCGCGCGCGCTGTGTGAGGGAGGTAGCTGTCTGTCATGTAGGCGACGGACTTGGCGAAGTCGTCGGTCCTGTTATGGAGATGACATGTGAATGAACGGATATGTGCGAGGAAGTGCAAAATAGCATACAGCAAAGCCAGGCATGCACCGACGCCGTCAGTGCCTTCGTACTTCCTCTCAGGCCTAAAAGGTGTAAGGTTAGAAGAAATTCACCTCACCAGCCAAATTGAGAGTTCCGTACGAGTCACGCAGCTGCTCCAAAGTCTTGCCAGAGTTCAACTGTGCGGACAACCGATTGTTCGCGAAAACATCTGGGCGGACTTCACGCAGCCAGTGATATGTCGCCAGAAGGCGTAGAATATGACCTACACCGGCCCTAATCAGCCTCATGCGTTCATCCCCAGCGCACAGATCACCCACTGAGCTTGTTAGGGTCAACATGGCTAGCGATCGCACTTCCATCCTTCAGGTTCCCGCCGGCGACCTCGTCAATGCGACGGGTGATCTCGTTCACGTGCAGACCATCGGGTCCAGCAGCGCGGAGGATCTCCACCGTGTTTGAAGCCTCTAAGAACTGCAGACACGCCGCAAGGTGCTCCTAGAAATGAGGATGCAGACATGTCAGTGTCTCCGAACAAATCCTCGTACATTGAATAGAACGAGTGCAACGCACACTCTTTCCTCCCTCGATGAGCGAGAAGAATGGCCTGTGAACCGATGCAGAAAGCTGGCCGCACGCAGCGACGATCCGGTTCGCCGCAGTGACAACGGCGGGGTCGGATGCGAGCTTCTCCGCCTCCTCTTCTTCCGCCGTATGGTTGGTGTTACTGTAATACGGGGCGTCCAAGGAGGGATAGTCCAGTTGGGTAAGTTGGGTCGAGCCTTTCCCGGTTTGCTTGTACGCGCGCTCCATCTCCGCAAGCGCGTTGCCAATCACGGCGTGCAGTGCACGGAGGGTGGCGAACGTCATGCCGTTGACTTGGAATGGACGGAGGGGACACGCTTGACCTGGTTTGGTGACTGGTGCCTGGAAGTGGAGACTAGCTAGAGCGAGTTTGTGGAGCTTGCCAGCAGGGGACCTGTTGTATGTTGAATGAAGCTCGGGCTATCTGTCTGTCTTTATATACGGTTCGGCATCTTCTGAGGTTTGCATCGCGCGATAAACGCTGCAAAGAGATGTGTTGTCGGGCGCCAGGACCATGTTCGGGATGCGCACCGCCAGAGCGGAACCACAGGAGACGCAGACGTGCATTTCGGACTTCAGTGTCGAGGTATCGAACCTCCCCGAAGCAGCACAGTTCGTATCTTAGATCGGAGTCGATGTGCGTCCTTCACGAAAATCTTCAGACGGCGCATGGCCGTCGCCTAGACGCGAAACCCTAGACGAAAGTCGTAGTCCCTCACAGTGTGTCACCGCGACCAAGTCAACATACACTCGATTCGGACAAGCTCTATCATGCGACACAGGCGCATGCAGTGGGTCAGGCATTCCTAGCACCGTTGGATTGACGTCGCTGACAGCACGGCGCCAAAACCACGATAAAAATTAGCTTGAGGGCGGCAAGGTTCTATACTAGTTGAAGCACGTACCACAATTACCAGGTGGACGTAACTTACACCAGTGCAGTAGCACTACTAAGGCAAGTGCACCCACAGCCGCCTTCGGTACCCACTGTTACCGGTACACCGTGACCTGCGCCGCAGAATGAAGCCACAAAAGGTGAGTTCGGAGCCTGATGTGCACCATTGGGTACGTAGAGGAGTGAATGCTATGTCACTGTCAGATTGTAACGCCTGGCTGGAACGTACGGGAATTGCACCACGCACAGCTACTTACAAGCGCCCTCAGCCTCACGGCTTCTCGGGTAGTATGTGCATGTGGTGACCGCGGGGTACTTATCGACTCGGATTGATCAATCACCATCTACCACCGCCTAAACAGCGCCAGCCCATCCGGAAGACTGTCTTTGACTGACCAGGAGGAGGATGAGGAGGAGGAGGAGGAGGAGGAGGACACCGGTCAGGGATAGCCTTGAAGAACTCAGCCCAAGTCCCGAGGGACGACATTTTGGGGCCGATACATTTTAGACCTCGCGCTCATTTGACGGTACTGGCACTTGTCTACTATATAATGTATTTAAGCACTTTGTGAAATTCTATATGCAGACAGAATCTCACAATGCGAAAGATGCTGATCAAACATCACCGAAAACCAAACTCAGCCTCGAGGAGGAAATCAGAACCTTCAGCTCACTAATTTTTGTCGACTACTGTTGGAATTTCCCTAGATGTTATCGGCTATCAGGATTTGACTGGGATGCCCAAAGATGGCTGGAGGATGGTAAAATGGCCTCCCGGATTGGACGGATGAGCCTAAGATGGCTATTTGAGGGCAAAGGATGCCTTTTGCCCCGAGGCACTGGCGAAATTTCCGACAGCAACATTGCATAGTCGACCTCATATGCAACTCTTAGGCATGTCGTGACCAAGCTCACCATCCAAGCCCACTGATATTAGAAGTACACAGAAACATCCATGATCATAACGACGTGATAACAATCCGACGACAACAAGCTCGATGCGCAGCGCTTAGAGACCACCACGGAGACGGAGGACAAGGTGGAGCGTGCTCTCCTTCTGGATGTTATAATCCGAGAGCGTGCGCCCATCCTCAAGCTGCTTCCCAGCGAAGATGAGACGCTGCTGGTCCGGAGGGATACCCTCCTTGTCCTGGATCTTCGCCTTGACGTTGTCGATCGTGTCCGAAGACTCGACCTCGAGGGTGATAGTCTTGCCGGTGAGGGTCTTTACGAAAATCTGCATACCACCACGGAGACGGAGGACTGAATGACCAATCAGCATGAAGACCGTGACCGCATTGGCAATGCGCTACATTACTCACCAAGGTGGAGAGTCGACTCCTTCTGGATGTTGTAGTCTGACAAGGTGCGGCCATCCTCCAACTGCTTACCAGCGAAGATCAAGCGCTGCTGGTCAGGAGGGATACCCTCCTTGTCCTGGATCTTCGCCTTGACGTTGTCGATGGTGTCGGAGGACTCCACCTCGAGAGTGATTGTCTTGCCCGTCAAGGTCTTGACAAAGATTTGCATTCCACCACGGAGACGCAATACTAGAGCCAACGTCAATGGGCAGCAGCGATAACAACGACAGCCTGAACGAACCGAGGTGAAGGGTCGACTCCTTCTGAATGTTGTAGTCAGAAAGAGTGCGCCCGTCCTCGAGCTGCTTGCCAGCAAAGATGAGACGCTGCTGGTCGGGAGGGATACCCTCCTTGTCCTGGATTTTGGCCTTGACATTGTCGATGGTGTCGGACGACTCAACCTCGAGCGTGATCGTCTTGCCGGTCAAGGTCTTGACAAAAATCTGCATACCTCCGCGCAGACGGAGCACTGCAAGTGGTGTTGAGGATACGGGGAGACAACTCAAGTGTAGCATAGGGGGAACTTACCGAGATGGAGAGTGGACTCCTTCTGGATGTTGTAGTCAGAAAGAGTGCGCCCGTCCTCGAGCTGCTTGCCGGCGAAGATCAAACGCTGCTGGTCGGGTGGGATACTACATAGAGCCACCAGATTTAAGAACCTTGTATACCCAGAGAGTACGATAAGAGAACGCACCCCTCCTTGTCCTGAATCTTGGCCTTGACGTTGTCAATCGTATCCGAAGATTCAACCTCGAGGGTGATAGTCTTGCCGGTGAGGGTCTTTACGAAAATCTGCATGCTGTTCATGCTATGAGCGAGGATGGTACAGATGAGCATGAAAAGAGATGACGAACATGAGTGTTGGATAAGCGGATAGAGATGGATGAAGGGTAGATGGTGGTTGATGAGGAAGAGACAGATGCGGCGGAGCGGGTTATATCTACCTGGGTAACCGGAGTTAGCCGGAGGAGTGGCGTGACAGAGTTGCTGTTGCTCTTGACGTCATCCCATCGCTCCCGCTCAGCCCAGCTCTGCTTTGTGGTCTTACAGCATCACTCGCGCAATATTCCGTGACCATCGCGCCGCTAGCAGCTAAATTCCTCACTAGAAAGACCTTCATTCTACCACATCACAGCAGTGATCGCGAACGAGCGCATCTCTCTTTCTGGAGATCTGCCCGACCCAGCACAAGATTCCCCGAGTTCTCGCACGCGAACGTGCGAGCACGATGGATAGTCTCAGTCAGAGACTCCTGAGGCGCGCCTCGACAACAATTCGCAAGTCCGCTCATTGATCCGGCCTCATTCTTGAATACAATGACAACCCGACGCGTATTCATCGAAGTCCACATTCGTACCCTCTTCCAAGTGCCAAGGAAGTTCTTTTCGCTATATCCCTCATCGCCCTCTTCCATCCGCCTAGTTCCGTACGATCTAGGGCCGATCTCACTCGGATAGTGCACAGAGTACGAGTGCGCCGTGGATGATGTACCATCTTGTGTCATCACATGGGTGATCGCGACCGCCTCCTCCAATATCACCGTCGCACGGGCAGCGATGCGCGGGCTACATATACATGAGCGTCGAGAACGGCGGCGGGTGTGGCACGGAATGCCAACGGTAGTGTGTGCACCTCGGGAGACGGTGAGCAGGGGTCAGGAATGACGTAGACTGTCAGTTGCAGCGTTCCCCACAGCTATGGACCGATTGGATTGCGCGAACGTTTGTCCGGGTCTGGCCAATCTCCCTGAATATTATACGGGATTCGATAATGATCTGGCATGGAGGATTGGCAATTGTCGATATGAATGCACCACAAGCACGCGTATCGACGTTGCCTGTCGTGGTCGAGCAAGAGAAAGTATTGTGCGTAGCTGGTGTAGCTGGTGAGTCTTCAGGATACTTCTCGTCCGCCATCAGGCGCGTCTTCGGGACTGTGCAGGATGCAAGGCCAACAGGTCCTCGCCTGCATCTCCTCTTCGAACTTTAAAAGGCAACATTGCATCATTGGACGGGTATAGGCGACGCCACCCTACATACCTGAAGCTTGTCATCGGTCGTGTCTTCGACCGAAGTAATATTCTCCCGTTCGAGTGGTCTATGTACAATTGACGAAATCGAGAAGGTCAGTCCCAGGGCCAACTTCCCCGAGCGTTAAAACATGAACGATTACCAAACAGTGGCATACACCGCGTCGGATAGCCCCAGTGTTCTACACCATACACCCTCCCTGGAAGCTCCTTCTTTCATCATCTCTGGGTGTTACTCAGTTAGGATAGGGGAGCGAGTGTGGGACGTCCGAGTCGGTGCGGCGGCGTCAGCCTCTGACTCTCAAGTAAGTGGAGTCCGAATCGAAGTTGATCATTACTGAATGACCGGTGCGGGCAGCTATCGGGAAAAGCAATTGGCTCCGACAAGTCTCCAGACTATGAAACAATAGATGTCAAGGGATGGCGATGGTATTGTACCAGGCTAAGACTTGCCACAGACTGGCATAAATCATACTTTACTACAAGGCTGTTGGGGCTCAGCTCCCAATGCACGTTCAAAGGTGGTCGAGTCCGCACCAAGTCTGCATCTACGACCTCACGGACCACGGTAATATACCCCAGGCAAACCCAGGGTGAAGCGTAGGCCTAGCAAGTCACCCGAGGAGTTGGCACCATCTAGCGAGACAGAATTGCCGTCGGATCTGACTTCCAATATACGGGTCGCCCAGGGCTGAACGAATCCGTTGTCGCTCATCCCTTACCTTGGGCCGGCAGTACTAATCGGCATCTGCCAAGAGCCCAAGGACGAATACACAAGTTTCCAATCTCCGTTGAGTGTACTAACATAGTCACTTATGTTGCAGTTTCGAAATGCAAAGGCAAAGGCCTAGTCTTGCCACAAGAACACGGCGGTTCTGGCCCCAACTTCTGACTCAAGAAAGAATCTTACATATCATACACTCGCCGACGTCTCTAGCGGAAGAACGGCGGCCTGCGGCTGCCTAGGCTGGGAGTGGCAACGTAATGACAACTTGTGACGTTATGCCAACCCCGGACTCATCGACTGTCCAGATCCCCCGTCACCAACGCACCAGTGACTCGCGAACGAGTGAGCGCAAAGCGAGTAGATCTTTCGAGATGTATATCTGACTCGTCAAGCTTTCAATCGCAGGCTCCCGTTGGTCGGTCCACTTTGCCTCACCGAAATGACTGAAGAGACGACGCGACCTGGATGATCTAAGCCTTTTCTGGTCCGACTGACACATCCAGCTGGAGCCGCCGCGGACGACATTAGAATGTCATGATGAACTCATATATGTAGGACATTGGGGAGTGGTGCGGGCTTCTCCGTCCCCTGTCTGCGTCCTTGCTATTCTGCCTCTCTGTAGTGCATGCAATCTGGATTGTCCTCCACGTTGAACCGATCGCTACTGCTACCGCGCTCAAGCTCGCAAAGATGGCTGTTGTTTCTCCTGAAAACCTCAAGGCCAGTCTGGGTGCGCTGATCCTGGGAGGATTTGTTGCTACTGGGTATGTCATACGCTTCTCCGAAGCTGTCTCCATCCTGAACGGCTCCCTTGATACCAAATAGCTTGAGCGGTGTAGCCGGCATGCAGACCGCGCTGTACTTTCGCCTGTTCTCGAAGGACAAGCTTATGACAAAGTTGCACGTGAGTTCGGTCGTTCATATTTCGCCACCGTATCCGCCGCTCAGAGCGATCTCTCAGGTCCTGTCCGTTTTGTGAGTGTGGCTGGATCGTGCGCTGGGATTGGAGTCCATGTTGAGCGATCGCAGCTTGCTCGACTTCCTCCATACTACCATGGTCATCACAGCTTGTTACATGTACTTTGTCGATCACTTTGGCGAGCAAGATGTGACAGATCAAGCATTTTGGTGAGCTACTACGGTATATTTCGCGGACATGAATGGTCTTAACTTATCCGGCTCGTGCGTAGGGCTGTGGGGGTAAGTTCCCGGCGACCATCTGAAAGTGAGATCTCGTTGACTGACTTTCTTTCTCAGATATCCATAGCACTCACCGTAAGTTCTCATTCATATCTCATGCCTCGACCTCGGCTCACGACATAGCAGGCCGGACTGACGCTTATCGTGCATTTGTGAGTTCTCTGACGCAATCTCCGGCTGCGTCATTCTCAGAACGTTCGCAGATTCTTTGCTTTCCGCCTTTACAAGTGTCAGTTTGAATGATACTCTCCGCTCGCGTGTGCTCATCTCTACGTCCAAAACACTGCACAGTGAGCAAGGGCAATAAATGGATCACGGGGGTGGTCGTGAGTCTTCCTCATCGCGCGGTGTCCTCGTAGGTTCTCACCGGATATAGGTGACACTTGCCCTGCTGCGCGTAGGTACGTGGATAGAGTCTGTTATGAGATCCTTCCGGCTGATATGAAAGACCTATAGGAGCTGCCATGGGTGAGTTGCTCATGGACTATCTCATCTGATTCTTGTGCGTTGACCCAAATTCCTATTGACAGTGACAACTGTAAAGTTGTAAGTGCGCCAGGCACTTTCCGTCTTTGGCTCGTGGCACCATATCTCATCCGAATTTCAGGATACATATCGGTAGCTTCTCGGAGTTTGGCCAGCGGTTTGATGTAGGATTCCCTTCATTTCGTGTCGCAGTCTGTTCTCGCTCAATATGCATCAGTGGGCCTTCACACTCGGCCTCGTCCTCTCGTCCGTAGTCGACTTCCTGATCACCGGTGGACTTTGCTACTACCTGCGCAGAAACCGTACCGGTGCCGGAGAGTACGGTCGCATCTCCGTTAATATCTCAGTACCCTTCACCAACCGCCTTCACAGGTTCGATCATGTCCTGGACTCGGTGACGCTCTACACCGTCGAGAATGGGCTACTGACCTCGTGCGTAACACATGTTTTCTAAGTCTGTTCTCGCCGCTGACGAACTCGAACTTACTCCCAGGGTGACTACGGTTGTATCACTGATCTTTGTGAGTGCCGGGCTCCTATCTATAGCATCTAGAATGAGATGCGCATGGCACCGAGACGCGATACCTGACTGCGCCCTCTCCCATCCAGTGGCTCGCCCGACCGCATGTCCTGATCTATCTCGGACTACACTTCGCCATCAGCAAGCGTGAGTGCCTCGTTCTCGATTACACTCGGAAACTTGCTACTAAGATCCGACCTCTCGTCCTACCTTCCAGTCTACGCAAACTCATTCCTTGCTTCGTACGTGCCCACTCTCCTATCCTGCCGAGCCTGATAAGACCGGCTACTGTTTCTGACGTGACCGGGGGGGACGCCATCCATATCGCACACAGGATGAACGCGCGCAAGATCCTACGAGCTCAGTCTCAACCTCAATCAGGAAGCGGACACCGCATGCCTGTGCTCTTCAGCAACGGAGGGCATCTGGTGAGACCCTACGCCTATAGCTTCCGCGCTCAAATACGTGTTCCTGTCAGCTGATATAGCCTGTTTGTAGACTGGCGACCAGGTTACGGCGGTGAGTATCATCATAAGATGCTGCTCCTGCCCGACGAAGCGCCGGCGCATCGCTGATGTTACCTATTTGATAGGTGCAGATCACTGTGGACAAGACCGTCGAGTACGGAGACACACCTTTCGGCGACTCGACTGACCACAAGCAGCCAGCAGGAATCTACCTCGCAGGCGTTTGACAGCTGGGCAGTGGACACGCGTTACCAGCGCCACGAATTGACACACAGGCCCACCCTTCGCTCTTTTCCTACCACGATCTTTTGCTATCGTTTGCTGTCGCGGTTGTCCATCGGCCCTATTGCGCAATACTGTACTGTATATATATACTTAACCGCTCCACAGCCTCGCGCATCTAACGCAGTTGCGTCTTACACAAGTTCCACGCATGCTCACGATCCGGGAAGTCGGCAGTAATCTCAGGCTGAAGTTGCGAGATATCGGTATGAGCCCCACGGTGGGCCGACCATGCAGTTGCCTCCTGGCCGGGATCGGAAGTAGCGAGGCGTCTTCCTCGTGAACCTCGAGGCCCTTCGGGGTGCTGCGTGATAACTGCATGACATCTGAGTTTGAGCCCCACGCAGGGCAGATTACGACACATCTGCCGATTCGAACACTTGTTTTCCCCCATCGGCGCACGCATCCTTTGACCTATAGCCACGAAGCGCTGCCTCTGGCGTCGCAGTGACAGGGAATCATGATACGTCTTTGGGCGGGTGGTCTGTGCCCTAGGAAGGATGCGATCGCGCGTCGCAGCGCGAGGCGCGCCCGGGGATAAAGGAACGAGAGTGAACGGCGAGTCGTCCCGGGGGAACATTGCATGTCGGCTGCTTTATGAGCACGGCTATCTGCTAGAACTCGTTCATAATGGATCCACGGATCGAGAGAGGCGAGCAGGACCGGACGAGAGGGAAAGGCCAGCATTCAGACTGCCTAGCGCGGCAAGAATCCCATTTTGGGCACGAGGAGACAAGGAGGCGAAAGGGCCTTCGGAAGAGACGCGCAGCTGCAGCCCCCCTAACACGATATGTTCTCTGCGCGTGTGCGGCCTGCGAATGTCAAACTGATCGTTCCAGCTCGCGACCGCCCCCGAGGCCCCGGGAGTACATATGCATATGATCTTCCAGACGCGTCGAGTTCCCCATACCACATTCTCCCTGCTCGCCACTCGCGTATCAACACCACGTCTACCCTTACTGCTTCGGGCTTCCCGTCGGCCCTCACATTCGCCACTGAACTACCTTCTCTCTCTCACCACCTACCTGCTATTCTCGCACCCGATGGCCACCATGTTCTACCCACCTTCTACGGCACCAGCATACTACCCCTACTCCTACTCACCCAAGTACTATCGCGACGACCTCTATACTGCATCTTCGAGCTCATCACCGCGTCCGCAACCACAACCTGGCATGCGTCGCTCGCGGACAGTGGGCACCCCGTACGTCCCCGACTACGAGTACGGGTATGACTCTTCGGACGCGGAGCCCTACACGCGCATGCCGCGAACGTACGCGTGGGTTCTCGAGCAGGAAATCGCCGACATGATCAAGGCGAACGAGGAAACCGTCCGCTGGGTGCACGCGCAGCAGGCGCGAGACACCCTCCGCGAACAACTCGCGATCCGCATCCTGACTACGGCAAGACGAGGCGGGTTCCCATCGTTCGAGGAGCTTCTCCTGCATCATCCCGGCACGCGTGCGCGGTGCACAGAATCGGACAAGCGGTGGAAGCAGTGGGAGCGCGATGCAGAGGATACGATCGAGGACGAGCTAAGGAGACTGAACGATTACCGGCGGCAGACGGAGCGGCATCGCGCAGCGTACGAGCGGCGGAAACGGATGGAGGACGAGAAGGAGCGTCTGCGACGGGAGCACGAGCTGGAGGAGGCAAGGAGTAGGAGGCAGGAGGAATCGGCGCGCAGATATGAGTCGCGATGGGCGGCGCTTTTGAGCTCTTCTGTGACGCTCGGGTTCCGCGATATTCCATGGCCAATGTTCTCGCGGCCGAAGTCGTTGAGCGACATCAAACCCGCGAAGGTTACGTTGTTCGTCCTGTCTCCCTTACATCCTGGTGAGACACGGCGAGAGAAGATCCGGAACGCGCTCAAGCGGTGGCATCCCGACCGGTTTGGGCGGATATCGTCGCGAGTGGAGGAGGCAGATAGGGAGGCGGTAGAGGAGGGCATGGGCATCGTAGTACGATGTCTGAACGACCTGCTGGAGCGCGAGAGTCGGTAACTGGTGAGTTTCATGATTAGCTACGTCTGCCCATGCACAATAGGACTCACCGCCATGTGTCTTGTATTCCAGCTATTTACCTATGCACCTATGGCCCACGGCGGGGACGTGGTAGTATGCACACTTATGCTCTATGACTTGTATGGCATACCCAATGTCTGTACCAGTAGTATTCAACGGTGCAGACTACCTTTGAACTAGTGAACTGGCGATTAGCGACCACTCTATGGATGTGGTTGATCACACAAGTGTGAAAGTAGTTCAGAGTTGGCTTCGTCGCTACAGAAAGCATTGCCAAAGTATCAAACGCTAACGGTAGAGATTCATCAGAACCACAGCGTGACGGCGAGATGGGATTGTATACGTACTCAACGGTTCTTACAAAAAAATATATCCATTCTGTGAACGTTGCGAATAGAAGAGGGGGGATACTCCAACTCCTGCTCGAGTAGCAACCAGATACCGCCGTCCGTTGCAGATCGTCCTAGGAGTACCAACACTTGCATTGAGGTGGTAGATCTCTAGCCTAACGTTGGAGGATGGACAGAGAACGTCGGAGAACGGATCTAACCGACTGGAGAGATTGGGCGCCTCCTATTGGTCACACTCCGCTTCAGAGTTCGTGCTCCGCAGTGACTAGTGATAGCTCTCCGCTCAAACTTCAACGTCTCATCGCGCTCTTACGAATGCTACCTAGCCTCACATACTCAGCATGTGTGGCAACAGTCGCTTTCATCTCATTCCTTCCACTCGCGGAAACGTAGCCAAATATGTAGATGAAGTTCTTTCATCATCAACAAGCCAAGGTAATCCGTGTGTCCTCGTAGGACGGAGATACGGAGCGCCGGGATGCGCACTCCCGCCACGGTCACTTGATCGCTCACGCTGAGCAACATCCGGCAACGCTTTTGACACCATTCCGAATTCGCATACGCATATAACGGGACCCGATGCAGCCAAGGGGCTTGCACGTTCACTCCCTACCACCACTTGCTAGCTCGGTGAGGTTCTGAATCGGAAGTCGGGTCCAAGGCATTAGCCAGAGCAACTCATACCTCCCTCGTTGATCCCACAGATAGCATGGTATCCGCGCCAACAACAGTCACCGTCACACCTCTAGAGGAGAAAGCTCTAGTCGTGGAGCAGAAGGTTCATGACTCACAGTATGCTCTCAAGTATGCTGGCGCCGCCTTCAGCAGTACGCGCGCGTCTTGTTTGGTTAGACATTCGCGAGCTCATACTTCCCATAGATATGGCATCCTCAGCTTTCTGTAATCCAACAGACATGTATGTTGTCCTGACTTCCTAACGACGCGTCCAGATACTTACAGACTGCCACAGAATCAAGGTGCGATGGTGATTGCTGGAAGGTTTACTCCCAGTCCTCACACAAGAGCCTAGGTCCGACAGCAGCTCCAGACGCAAAGTGAGCATGGCGATTTGAAGCATCGTAGAACGTGTCTAATGAGGCACACAGCTCATGGAACTCGCTCGAGTGCCTTCTGGTCTGTCGGTATTCAGATGGCGCGCAAGGAGGGTATACGGAGCCTCGCAGGAGGCCTATCCGCAAGCATGCTCCGCGAAGCCTCCTACTCCGGTATCCGGATGGGCACGTATGAATTCTTCAAGGACCAGTCCGTCTCGCACTCCTCATCCGCCCAAACGGCACACTGAAACGCCTGCTCTCCTATAGGCTATACGCAGCATCGAATGGCGCCCTCACCCGCGAAGGACTGTCGCTCAAGATCGCAGCTGCGGCAACAGCTGCCACCATCGGCAGTGCTCTAGCCAACCCTGCGGATCTGGTCAAAGGTGTATAACATGAACCTTCCTCACCTCGCAACTAAGCGCTCACTTCCGCGCCGCAGTCCGCATGCAAGCATACTACCCTGGTGGCAGCCCATACCGCAGTATGCGCCACGCGTTCGCGTCAATTTGGCAAGATGGTGCGCGAAACGCTGTAGCAGCGGGCGCAGCTCCTGTGTCCGGCGGCCTGCGCGCCCTGTATCGCGGTGTCGAAGCGACGACGATCCGCGGTATTGTTCTTTCGGCGACACAAATATGTTCATACGACCAGATCAAGCAGTCCTTCAAGAAGCGTGACATCATGCAGGAGGGCGTTCCATTGCATTTTGTTGCGAGCACGTTCGCTGGGTACGTCAATTTCAGCGTTGTCACGTCACGAGTATACACTGATCTAATTGGTGCAGGTTGTTCTGCTCGATTACTTCAAATCCAGTCGGTGAGTGGACTGTGCACCTTGGATGAAGCAACTCGACTCACAAATGTGCATAGACGTTGTCAAAGTCAGACTCATGAACGACAAGACACATCAGTACAAGGGAACATTTGACTGTATACGGCAAGTGATAGTACACGAAGGGCCATTGGGATTCTACAAGGGCTTCGGGATGTGTTGGGCTAGGGTGCGTTCTGTACTATCACGACTGTCAGCGTTCGACATCGCTGAGGCTATGTACTGCACAGCTCGGGACGCATACGATCTTGACGTTCCTCATATACGAGCGCGTCAGATATCTGTTTGGCATAGAGGCTATGTGACATCTCGCACACCATTACGTTGGTCATCTAGATCATTAGAACACGTTTTGTGACCCTTGTGAGATCCCGGCGAGACTTCTATGTTCTCGTGATCGGGGGTACCAGGTGAGCGTCTCAGAGCTCCATGTCACAGTACGGGGCCGACCCTACGCTAGTACTCATGATGACTATACAGTTACCATGAGTCAAGCTACCACGTTCTGCTCCCGTTCTCCATCCTGAGAACATCGGTGATGTGTCCTCCCTGATGGCGCTTGAATTAAACCTGTTCGCCCAAAGCTTGAAGGAGATATCTTAGGTCGACTGCGTGCTATCGGAGAGCATAAACCTGGACGTATGTCCAAATGACTGACCGCTGACCGCAAGATATTCATAGAACCATGTGACTCCGACTTTCCGCGCTGCGCAATCATCGAGTCGCTGTCGATGCTCATGATAACACTGCGCATGTTATATCAGGCGCTCTGGTCCCTCGCTCCCATGTATAGCTGTTGTGCCCGCAGTTACGTACGTGGACTCAGAGTACTTAATGCTCGTTCTGCCAGCCCACTCCCTTCCGACCGCGAAACATGTTCCGCAACCAGAGGACGTTCTCTGACCAGAAGGGCACCTTCGACCCGACTAATACAAGCCATGTCAAGCAAACTCGCCTGGGCGTGTGGGATCTATACGAGGAGAAGGAGCCAAAGCTCGCTCACGTCCCTGGAGCCCCCAAACTCGAGAAATATATGGAGCTCTTCGAGGGATTGCCGTACGTTTGGCGGATGTTGAAGGATATCCTGGGCATCCCTACCTGCGCAGTGCTGCTCGCGATTTATGTCGCTGCTCAGATAGGGCGCGCCGTGTTCCCCGCTCTGGAACTGTGGTACGTTGTACCGAATGTTAGCAGGCAAGTATACCATCGCTGACTTGGACTCAAGGTATCAGGGTCAACTATTGCAGATTGTATTTCTCACGCACTCATCAAACTAAGAGTGAATGCTGACATTCCTCTCATCCCAGATGCAAATTGCCATAGACACGCGGACAGTCGAGAAGGTCGACCTCTTCCGCATCTGCACGGGCCGCATCATCTGTGGTCTAGCCGTCCGACTCATGTATGCCGTCGAGACCTCGACGCGGCGTCCACTCACAGCGCGCATCAAGCGGTACTACTCTATCGTGCTCTTCCATGCGCGCGCACGCCTCGATCTCCCGACTTACGAGTCGACGAGCATACAGCGACAGCTCGACGAGGCGTCACAGGATACCTTCAACCGCACAGTCGCGTGGGAGACTCTCGATACGGTATTGATCATATCCAGGGCGGGCATGCAGCTTGTTGCGCAGACGTTCGTGCTCTGGGAGGTATTGCGCGGACAGAGGGATGGGGTGCTCCTCGCGTTTCTCACGCTATCTTCGCAAGGGACGTATTGGTTGTCGTCTATAGGCTCATTCCAACCTGCGCGAGGTACGGCGTTCACTTTGCCCGAGTTGGACGTGCGTCTGACGAGTGGTTTGATTAGTCTGGGCAGCGACTACGACGAACGAAGACTACGTGAAAATGGAAGGTTGGAAGCGTGTGGTGCATGCAACCACTCACAGAAAAGAGGTGGTTGCTGGCAATCTGGGAGAATATGTGCTGTCAGGTGAGTTTGTTGCCTGATCGTGCAATACGCCTTGATTTATGCAACTATCAATGTCAGAGTATAAGAAGGCTTCTGATCGCGTCGGAGACGACAGCGGAGACTACCACACTTTAGCGCGTCAGCGCATGATTGAGAAACACTTCAGCTTCTGGTCGCTCCTCCAAGATCCGCTTCAGCAATTGCCACAGGTTTGTCGCATCCATTCTGAGCGCATGAATTATTTGTGGCACCCATACTTTTACCATGTCACCAATGTCAGATTGTCTTCACGCTGCGTGCAGTCCAAAGCCCTGGGAGCCTTCCCGTATCCCTCGCCTCTCTACACATTTTACAGGGGGCGACGCAGACGTTTGTCTCCAGTCTTTTTGAACTCATGATGTCAACTACATCCGTGAGCGAGCATCTGGGGAAGGTGCGGAAGCTCTACGAGGTCGGTAATATACCCAACAAGATCCAGGATGGGACCGTTCCGTTCCCCGAAGACTCCGCGCAGATTGGGTCTGGCATCGCACTCGAGTTCAAGAACGTCTCGTTCAAGTACCCCGACGCAGACAAGTACGCGCTGCGCAACATCTCATTCTCTCTGGTCCCCGGTCAACTTTGCGTGCGTGCAGCCTTGTTCCGCCTCATGGAACTTCTTGCTTATACAATGCTACTAGGTCATTGTTGGAGCAAATGGCTCTGGGAAGAGTACGATTCTCAAGCTGATAGTGCGCCTATACGATCCCGATGAAGGGCAGATCCTCATCGGAGGACATGACATTCGCACTCTCAAGCTCTTTGATCTTCGTCAAGCCATCTCCGTCCTATTCCAGGACTACACACATTTCCCACTTTCCGTGTGTACCCTCTTCCGAATGCTCAATCACTCAGTTGTGAGTGTGCTCACCGATATCGTAGATTCGAGACAACATCGCAATAGGTGACCCGTCTGCAGCTGCGGACGACGAGCACATCCGGCTCGCTGCGCGGCTCGGAGGCGCGGAGTCTTTCATCGAAAAGCTTCCGGAGGGGTACAACACTTATCTTGACCGTCCTGTGCGCGACTACTATGCTGGGTTGCCGGAGGGCACGAAGACGCTCTTTGGTCGCAGTGTGGACTACAGCGCTGTCCAGAGCGCCGGCGGCATGAAGTCGAGTTCAAATTCATCACTCAGCGGTGGTCAGATGCAGAGGCTTGCTGTGTAAGTTCCCCTTGATACCGATTGGATGAGTATGACTGATATCCGGAGGCTAGGGCGAGGACGTTCATGCGGTCCGTGGTGTCAGAGGAAACGAAAGTAGGGTTGCTGCTCTTCGATGAGCCCAGTGCTTCGTTGGACCCCATCGCCGAGCACGGTGGGTGCTGCTATGCATCTAACCGCACTTGCAGTCTTTCTGATACTGATTCTGCAGACTTATTTGACCGCTTGCGCGAGCTGCGTGGCAGCAAGACCATGCTGTTCTCCTCGCATCGTTTCGGAAACCTGACTCGTCATGCAGATCTAATTCTGTGAGAAGTCCGGTTCTGAGGTGATCTTGTTCTCGTCGCTGACTTCACATGCTAGCTACATGAACGAGTCCCTCATTGTTGAAGCGGGCGCACATGAAGCACTATTGGAGCGAGACAGGGACTATGCGAAGATATGGAAGCTCCAAGCGCAAGCTTTTCTCTGATTCGGTGGTGTTCTCAAGCAGGCTCGGAGGTCGAGATGCTGAATGTTCCGATTTGTGACTTACCGAAGTGATGCTTGTATTATTCATTAGGGACTTTCTTGACTCTTTCTATCCAGACATCTGTACATATGAGGCGAGCTGATGAACCATGGTCGACGACGGGGGAATTCTCACTGCTATACTGAGCTCGCAGCTCGATCGTCAGAGTCGAGGTTTTCGTCAAGAATGCAGCCCGTCTGTACCGCTCAGCAGGCAGATTAGAGAGGCCGAAGAGGGGTGACCAATTAGCCCAATGGCAAGCACCCGGAGAGTGGCATATGTGGTTATCTGTAATTTGGCATTGAACTTCCATTCAGCGCAGTACAAGTTGGACTCTCAGAGTCTGACAGATGCTCACGAAGGTGATCCCATCTTCACCTCGACTGTTTCACTCCCGGCAATATCCCTCGCACCGACATGATTACTGCTCGTCATTCACACTGATCATCCGGGAAAGGTTCTTACGTTCCTTGGCTCTGGACCTCGGATTCGTCTGCTTAGCTCTATTGCAGCCGATTTCATCTCCTGCGCGTTGTTTACCTGTGCCTGGTGCCTGTCTGAGTCCCACATGGAGCTCCTCTTACGAAAGCTCCTGGGCAGCACCACTGCCCCACCAGCTGTTGAGTCTACGCCTGATACGCTCAGCTGGCCTCTTGCAAGAACGAGTGCTCTTGTAGTGTACTGTGTAAAACAATAACCTCAGAGCACCGCACCTACCCAACGTATCGCATCCGCCAGAGCGTTCGTAGACTCCGTATAGGAGCGGCCTTTTTCGTTTCAAACGGTGGCTGGAAGCACTTCAAGTTGAATGCCGGTGTCTCATTTCCAGTTCATTTGTATCCCTGGTCAATATTTCCATAGTGGCATCCTTCCTGACAGCTTGTCAGCATTTGACTGGTACCTTGAACTGGTACCGTTGCGCAGGGACGCGCCCTAGCCAACCGGAACGAGCGCCCAACAAATGAACGCGACCGAAGCACGTGGTAGTCACGGGATCGCGACAGCAGTGATTGTTCCCCAAATCGGGAAAGAGGGGACCACGGTTTGTGGAAGTTGAGTTGACTGAGTACTTGAGTACTTTCGCTTCTGTCCGCCCTCGAGTCCGAGGCCTGGCGACCTCTCGATACCTCCGTTCGACCCTAACTTATGATTTCGTTCTACTTGCTTTATTGTGTCTCACGTATTCTAGCACCACGCCCTCGTGCCGTCCTTATACACACTCCGGATATCCTAGATCACCATGAGCGACGTCTCTTCGTGAGTGCTTGCTTTGTCCTCCTATTTCCTCGCTAGTTGCTGATTGGCTAGCAGAAGTAGCAGGGAAGGCTCGCCGGTGCGTTTTCTTGGCGATACTATCCAGGGCGTTCTGCTAACACATGTGTTCCAGCGACCGTTCCGTCTTGCCACACCAGGATCAGACTCTGAGAGCGTCGCCCCGACCTCGTGGCAGGCTTCTGTCAGTACTCTCCACCCCTCTTCTCACGCATCTCTGCTTCGCCAACCCGTCGGATTTGGTGCTCCTGCTCCCGCCTACCATGCTCAGCCATCTCCCTCGTCATCGCACTTCTACCCTTCTTTCCAGGGTTCTCCTGCGGAAAACTATTCCGAACGTTCGCACAAATCCTCTAAAGGGAAGGCGAAGGATAGATCGAAGCAGAAGAGCAGAGATGAGTCGCGGAAAGGGAAAGAGCGGGACAAAGGAAGCTCAAGACAGGCAGTAGCCCAACCACCTCACACACACCCCTACGTCCTTCACCCCCGCCCGATCCCAACAAAAAGGCGTTCCGCGTAAGATCTTACTCTAACGATCCGGGTGCAGGCGGAACTCCGTACGCTATCCAGGAGGGTCCCTACGGCGCAACATTCCGCGCGGACGTTGGCGAGTGTGTAAGTAGTAGTCGTCCACCGACCACCGCTTCCCCGCCGCATCATCGTGACCCAAGCGCACAACACGCACTCGCTCCACAGAACCTACAACCCAATCCCAAGTATTACCCTAACCGTTGCAACTACGACGAGATCCGCCGGAACACGCCCGCCAATCGCGCGAAGCAGGCAGCGGCAGCGGCAACAGCAGGCTCAGCCACAGCGATACCTACAGCATCCTCTAGACCCGACCATAGCGCTACCCGCCACCGTGCCTACTACCCTACTCCCGCTCCTGCCCTTCCATCTAATCCGGATAATCACCATCGCAGCTCGCGCTCCAAGAAGCGTAAGGATAAACACATGTACCCCTCCGATTATGGATACCCTCCTTCTGACCCTTATTACGGCGATACCCAAGATGCCTTCTCTCGCGACTACCCCAATCCCGCGCCTATACCTCATTTCGATCATGTCCCTCCTACGCACTCCCTTTCACCCGCTCCTGCCCCTCCAAGCGAGAAGCGACGCAAGTCGCGTTCGCATCGCGATGAGCGTACACATTATCCCACTCCCGGCCCTGCAACCCAACCATATTCACCGTCTCCTCAGCATCAGCCTCAGCCTTCTCATCATCAACAGGAGGCGCCCCCTCCCTCTACGCGCGTGTGTCGAGTGTTAACATTGCTGATTGAAGACAGGCGCAATCCTGGCTTCGGAGATGACGGGGACGGCATGCTCACCGAAGTTAGAGTGCCACTCAAGATTGACGGCGACGATGATGGCTTCTGGGCGGACGCGCAGGACGTGACAAACGAGCTACAGAATGGGCCCTCGAGGATCGACGGTGAGTCTTCACTGTCAATATGTGCGTACTTGGACGACCGTCACTTATGCAGGATGCAGGTCGCGCGAAAGTCTACACGCTCCGAGGAAAATACAAGCAGTATTTCTTGAGAATCACTGCAGATGGCGAGCAAGTGTGCCAGTCCGCTAACCTCAAGGTCGCGCTAGACCGCACACTGCAGATCTACGTCGAAGATGTACGTCGTCTTCATTACAATGCATGACATAGATCCGTCAATGCTGACTTCTGCTTCACAGAACCCACCTCCGGCTGGCATGACACTTGCCCCTCCGAGCTCGCCGCCCAGGCTCGACCGCGAACTCCTCACACCCGTTACGGACTCCATGTCCATGACTTCCCCTTCTCCAGCGCCGATGCAATCCTTAGTATCCGGACACAAACGACCCAGCCACTCAAGCCTGTTCAGCGCTGAGGACTATCCGTCGCCGGAAGAAACTAAGTATGATTCGTCGCCCAAGAAGCGTCCGCGTTCCGCGAGTATCCAGAGTGTCCAGTCGACTCGGTCTGTTGCGTCAGAGGGATACTTGCAGCCGCAGCTCCAATCACACGATGCGTTTTCGCCTTTCTCACCGAGAAGGACGCCATCTGTTACCTCTACAACGACGGCTGCGCAATCCCGGATATCTTCTCAATCGTCTCCCCCTCCTCAGCAGACTCAGCCGCCAGAGCCCCCACAGATGTCTCCGACGTCGCCGTCGTCGGACCTCCCGCCGGTACAACCTCAACGACCGCAGCCGCATCCACGTCCTGTGCAGTCTGCCAAAGTATCGTCGTCGTTCTCGTTCCCATCGATGCATTCGTCTGCGTCGGGTTCGAGCTCCACGAGCACTGCCTCGTCGATGTTTACTCCGGGACCTTCGCCTCCGAAGAAGATGAAGTTGTCTGCTCCGCAGCATATGGAGCATTCAGTCTCTCCTGGTCCGAGTGAGCCTGGCACATATCCCTGGAGTCACTCGCGAAGCTCGTCTATGTCCAAGTCCAACGAGCCCTCCGCTTCCGGCCCCGCCTCCGCCCCTGCGTCTACATCCTCATTGATGTCGGGATTCGCTGCGTATGCCAATATTGGTGCGAAGAAGACGCTGAATTCCTCCAGCTCGACGTCCATATCAAACCCCTTCGCTCGGTATGACGCTGGACCTTTCAGCCTTCCCACGCCTCAGTCCGAACCAAGTAGCACTCCATCATCGCAGGGCAACCTTGCATTACCCTCTACGCCCGGGACGATTACCACATCCAGTCTAGCTATGGGTATGAGCATGCCCTCGCTCTCCAGGGTGTCCATGTCCAGCGCACCTCCACCAGCCCCGACTACAATGGCGCCCTCCGCGATGACTGTCACGCCGACACTCTTTGGGCAAGCCTCGTCCGACCTGGACAACGCAATCGGGAAGTGGATTCGGGCGATCATCGACAAGGAACCGGAATGGAGCACATTCGTCGAGAACCGGAAGAAAGTGCTGAAGGTGCGCGAGCAGCTCGAGCAGTACCGGTACGTGCAGCGAATCCTCGACCGGTTCACGAACACGAGCACGCCCGCGGACCTCGAGGGCGCGGGCGGGGTTACGATCACGAAGGCGCAGGTGATGCGTGCGTTCAACCTACCGCTCGCGTGGGGCGAGCAGTGCACAGAGACGCTGCTGCTGACGGGGATGTATGGGCCGAATGGGGCGCGAGACGAGAACGAGCGGGTGGTGAGGATGTTGGACGAGCCGCCGGCCATTACGACGAAGATCACGACGGAGAGGTATTTAAATGTGTTGAAGGAGGTGCATCAGCAGTGGATGATGAAGAGCCCGGGGTGACGATTGTGTGGTAAGTATGATTTGCGAAGCGGGGAGGAGAGTTGGGACGCTGATGTTTTTGTTTTAGATGCATGTTGTGCTTGTCTTGTTGCCGGATATTCGTCTTGCTTGATATACGTCCATGGTTGGGAGTATCGGTTCCTCTTCGATAATCTTCAGATCTGTGCGACGAATACCACGTCATGCTCATCCGCAGTAGACGGGATGATGGTTGTGGTTTACGAGCTCTCACACTGAGCTTGGTTTAAGTAGGACTTGCTGCAGCTGCTGGCCTGGACTTGGAGCACATGTCGACCTAGTTGGTGCTATGACGCAGCATTCGTGTGACAATGTGAAGAGTATCTAGTGTCGAGCATATAAGTTGCGCCTCGGTCGCTGCAGCGAGTCATTGTCCTTCCGCCCTCCGTCCTCATCATGAACTTCAAGCTCTCTGCTCTCTCTGCTCTAGCTGTGCTCTACGTCGTTCCGACGGTGGAGGCAGGCCCCCTTGCCTATGGTTTGTGCCAAACTGGTGAGCATATATCCATCTTATACATTGCAGAGGACGTCCGACTGATCCTCGCCTCCTGGATCAAGGCTGCAATGCCGTCGTCGTCGCGTGCTACGGTGCGGCCGGCGCAGTCTTTGGCACCGTCACTGCCGGCGTCGCGGTCGCGCCTGCGATCGTAGCCTGTAACGCTGCGCTAGGCGTTTGCTCTGCCGCCTGCGCTGCGACTGCGCTCATTGCCCCGACTCCCTGAGTGCATGTCGCTCCGGCAAGGTACGTCGTCTGCCGCAGCTGCTCCTCTCGTTTTGAGTCAGTTCTTGATGCCGTTGACAGGGTCGCGAAGAAGTCCCGAAGAAGTTTGCCCCATCGTCCATCACCATTGTACTTGTATATTCGCGTGTCCGGATAAGTTTGTCAATAATCATGTCCGAACAAGCCATGGGAAGTGAGACGCTAACGGTGTATACCCTTCTGAGCTGTGGGTTCACACCGTCACAGGCGTCGCATCGCGCTCAATCGGACGGGGAGTCGTGCGGCGAGTGCAGTTAAGTGCACTGCGGTAGCTCGTCATTGGACACCTTGGGCTGCTATCCTTTTCTGGTGATCCTCGGCCGTCATGTCCGCAGACGACCGTCATCAAAGAAGACTTCGACGTCGCTTCCATCCCTCTGCCCCATAGCACTCGGACCTCGAGGCTCCTGGCTTCATGGCAGAGCTGGAACACGTATAAGTATTCAGTATTCAAGCCTGTTCATCTCGACTGCCTCAACCACATTCTCCCACTTGCATCCCTCCCCTCTATCCTTCTTCCGTAATCGACATGAAGGTTGCGCGCACCGTGTTCGCTTTCACTCTCTGCGCTATTCCTTCTGCTCAGGCTGGTCTCCTCGCCTACGGTGTCTGCCAGACCGGTAAGTCTACGTGCGCCTTCCTTGATATCGTTGTAATGAGACAGGCTCTTGCGTCCGTAGGCTGCAACAGCCTCGCAGTAGCGTGCTATGCAGCCGCAGGGGCCGTGTTTGGGACTGTGACCGCTGGTGCTGGGACACCAGCGGCTATTCTCGGTTGCAACGCCGCTTTGGGAAAGTGCTCAGTGGCATGCGCCGCTGTTGCTTTCACCCCGACGCCTTGAGCGATGCAATGTGAGTGGTTAGACGAAGCGTAAAACCTCCAGAGATTTTCCGTCTCATTTCCCATTGTCTTATGCACAGTAGTAGATTGGGTGGTGAGCTGACTCAGGCCTATGACAGACATAATGATGTGCGGCGGACCCTTCAAAGTCTTCGTGTTGTGTGTTGTTCTGCATTTGTATACCTAGTGATAGCTGATCTATTCGCGTTGTGTCATCGTGTCCTTATGTCGCACCCGCCTGTTCAAGTTATGTTCCCGAGGTGTGGACGGGGCGAGTGCGCTCAGCGTGACCTCGGTCAAGCGGCGACTCGGGCCCCCTGAGTACTGAGTCCGGGCTTCAGACGTTGGAGGTCCTTCCAAGTCACAGCCATTACTCGGAACAGGGAATTGCTGATCTCAAGGCAGCAGCTGGATCGAACGAGAGCTACTGGAGGTTGTCGAGTTACAATAGCGGTTCCAGGATGCTGATAATTGTTCCGGTAAAGGAATTCGCAGTGGTGCGAGTTGATGCCAAAGACTCAAAAAACTGGAATATCTTGTTCCACAGTGTAGTATCGGGCACAGAGCGATAACCTGTACGCTTAGAACTTTCCATATATTCAATACTCTTGGGCTGCTTCACGTTTTGGTTCATTTGATGGTCACTACGGTGGGACGATCCTGGATAGTAGTGTTTCATATATATAGAGCAGAGGAACTCAGCTGCCGTGAGAACAACTGTGATGCGTGACTTACGCGCGTCGTTACACGTGACCGCACGCGTCGTGGCTAGCTGAGGTTGAGCGCGTCATCTTGGCACGATCCACTACCTTCCCGTATCGCCCGCGTCTTCGCATCACTACTCTTACTTTCTTACGATGACTTCTCAAGCGGGACAGAGGCATCCCGCACATGCACCAGGCAACACTTGTCTAGCATTCTCGCGTGACGGCTCGTCAGTTATTCTTTACCTCGGTTAGACCGCTCTGCACTCACCCCTGTCTTCTAGACGTGTCTATACCGGCGGAGCAGACAGTTTGGTAAGGCTATGGGACCCAGACGTACGTGAAGAACAGGAGCCTCCCAGCGCTGCCGAGGCAGCGGACGAGATTACCACAGTTGCTGCCGGGGTGTGTCGTTTTCCTGGTCCGATCTTCTGCGTCCAAATTCTGATCACCACCAGGCCGACTGCTGGTTATCTGGCAGCAAGGACGGAGAAGTGAGGCAGTATGAACTGCTCAAGTCGGCTCAAGACTCCACTCCGACACTACAAGGCTTCGTCACGAGTTCGCATGGGATTCCGATACGATGCGTGGCTGTCGATCCTAAGGGCGCAAGAGTTGCGGTTACATCCGAGTGAGTCTCCGCCGCTTCCTTCTACGTCACTCCTGCCGTCAAGTGTACACTCTTATGTTTCAATAGCGAGCCCGACGTGAAAATCGTTGATCTCGCCGATACCACGAAGATATTCTTCCTCAAGGGTCACACCAAAGCAGTACGCAAGGCGACATGGCATCCCTCCGGTTCCCTTTTGGTACGCAGAGTTGGCGTGGCCTTGGGGCTTGGATGTTCACGCATGACTAGACCACGTGTGGGGCAGATGGCAAGGTTATCGTGTGGGATGCCTCCGGCAGTGAGCCCAAGCAGGAAAAGGTTATAGATGGGGTCATTCCTGCAGTGGTGGATCTTGAGTGAGTCATCATGCACCTCTAAGAGTGCCTGTATGAACGTCCAGCAGATCAGAAGAATTTGGCCATGACTGCTCAGCGATCTGGCACACCTCCGGTCAATACTTCTTCGTCGCGACACGAACGCATGGTGAGTGTACGCGAATTTCGTGTTGCTACCCCGTATTCATCCCATCCGCAGAGATTGTAACAATATCACGCAACGACTGGTCTAGGTCCTCCACCCTTTCGGACGACGCATGTTCAGGGGCTGTCACAGCACTTGCGCTCTCGAAGAACGGCATGTATCTGGCAGCAGCATTTAAGTCCGGTGTCTTCATATGGGCAACACAAAATCGGCGCATGCTCTTTCGGTGGGGATATATCTTACTTTGAAAGCTGCCAAATTGCTCAGAGGTTCCCGTCACAGATATCAGAGCTCACTGCCTTCGCCTGTATCTCAGATGGCGTTCTCACCTACGAAGAATCTCCTCGCATGGACTGACACAGCAGGTGAACTTACTCGATGGCGAGATTGCATACCTGCATCCGCGCCGGACCCTGTGAAGACGTCCGTAGGCACATCTTCTGTGACTGTGCCCGTCAAGCGGAAGGGCACTCCGACATTGTTTGATGACGATATGGGTGTTGCGCCACGCACTGCGAAAGGCAAGGATAAGGATGCGGAGCTTGAGGAGGACCTTGGTATCGACTTGGACAACGACGACTGGATCCTGGATGATGTTGGCGTCATGGACGACGATGATGGCGAAGCGAAGCGACTGAAGGCCGAGGGTGGAGTCCGAGAGATGGGTACGTATCAATATTTCCCTCTGTAATCCTAATTGTTATCTGACCAGGCGAACAGTGAGTGTCACGAAGGCACAGCCTGCCTTTCAGCCTGGATCGACTCCTATGGATAACAAGAAGCGCTACCTTGGTTAGATAAATTGTTTTCTCATATATGCACCGTCTTGACGTCGCACTGCCCGCAGCATACAATATGATAGGCGTAATCGAGGTCACAGACCAAGATACGCACCACATCATCAATGTCGAGTTCCACGACAGATCGGCGAGGAAGAGCACCCATTTCACGGACCATTTCCGCTATGACCTCGCATCGTTGGGTATGTTCGTTCAAATCTAAATCTCGTTCACTTGTTTGCTATGCTGACTGGGATGAAGGTGAGCGCGGTGCACTCTACGCATGTCAGCCCGAGACAGAACACGCAGCCCACGTGTGTTACAAGCCCTACGCGGTCTGGTCGCAACAGGCCGAATGGACGTACGAGCTCCCCAAGGGTACTCAGGTGCTCGGCATTGCCGCAGGCGGAACTCCTCCTTCCAAGTCACTACGGGAGAGGACCGACGTCGACATCGAGGGACTGGGCAACGTGGTGGTCGCAACGAGCGACGGCGAGTTGATTTTCCTCACCGGGAGCGGTATTGAGAGAGCGTGCTTGAGCTTGCCTGGGGACTTCGTGACCATGGTCGCGGGCCCCGAGTGGGTGTTCATCGTCACGCGTGATGGGAGCACGACAATGGATGGTCAGTGACAAGTTTATGTGGCAACATAGGGTTGTGCTGATGCCTTCCATCTCACAGGGTCGCAGAATCTCACTGGAAGACTGATCAAGTTCGACGATTATTGCATTCTGCAGCAGAGCACGTTGCCTATTCCGAAACGGCACACGCTCAAGTGGGTAGGCATCACCGAGGAGGGAGTGGGTTGAACTCTTTCGTGTTCTTTTGACTCCTGTACTCACCGCATACGCATAGGCACCAGCGATCTACGACTCAACAGGCATTTTGAATGTCATGCCACGGTTCCGGATACCACTGTCAGCGACTTGGATGCGCGTGCTGGACACGAACAAGCTCGAGCGCCGCGAAGGCAAGGACGAGTCGTACTGGCCTGTCGGCGTCGTGGGCGACAACTTCATGTGTCTCATCCTCAAGGGTCGCCAACGGCACCCTGGGTTCCCTAGGCCGCTGATCCAGGAACTGCCCATTCGCTTACCGTTCAAGCGGACAGACCCGAAGGAGGCACCTCTTGAGGAACAGTAAGTGGCTAGGTATCTAGTAGGTCTCGTTCGACGGCTGATCGCGGCTATCTAGGTTTGCACGCGAGAACATGACTCTCGACATCATCCGCGATAGTCTTGGGGATGAGTTGACCTCTGACACCCTCGCTGTGCGCGAACTCGCGCTCGACAAGTCTCTCATCCAGCTCATCCAACACTCCTGCAAGACCGACCGTCTCGCGCGTGCCCTCGACCTCACGCGCATGCTCCACCTCACGCCCTCATTTGACGCAGCGATCAAGATTGCAGGGTTCTACCACCTTCTTGGTTTGCAAGAGAAGATGGAGATGCTCAAAGACGAGCGCGCAGAGAATGACCGCCTCGAGGACCTGCGCGACCGCCGACAACAGATTGCGAGCGACTTCGCGCCCGTCCCCGCCATGCGTCTTCCCACCGCAGGGTACGCGACGACCAATGCAAAGCCGAAGCCGTTCTCAGACTTCCAACCGCCGCCTGCGTTGCACCGACCCGGACTCGAGCGTGCGACGCCTGCTCCTGGTGTATCTTCGCATACCCCTGCGCAGAGCCAGATGACGGAGGACAGCACTGTTTTCGGCACGTCCTTTGCGGATAGCACACAGGACGACGACTTTTCCTGGTCGTCACCTGGCGAGAAGCGGAAGCGGCCGGCAGAAGACGAGCCTGTGCGAGAGACCCGTTCGCCTGGTCTCGACGCTGGCGCAAAGCGACGCGCGATCGGTACCGAGTCAGCGTCCACTGCGCGGATGCCACCTCCACAAGCTCGTGAGTACATGCTCTCACCCGGTAGTCATCGTATCGATATAAACACTGACTGACGAACTTGTCGTTTCACAGGAAGTAACCCCTTCGCTCGGAAACCAGCCGCCGACAACAACCGCAATCCATTCGCGCGCAGCGCTGACGCAAATAGGTCCGTGCACAAGAGCGAGAGCTTCTTCGTCAAGGTCGACGCTGCTGAAGCTGATAAGGGCAAGCGTATGTTCTCTCTCTCTCTTTCTCTCTTATCTTTCTTTCTCTCTCTTGGTTGAACCCTCGCCTCTACCGATTGCTGACATGGCTGTTGTAACCCCAGGACCAGCTCAGAAGGGCAAGGGCAAAGAGAAGAAGGAGACAGGCCGTCAGACAACTCTGTTCGGTCTCCCCGCTGTGCAGGCCGCAGACAAGAAAGGCGCCCCTGCAGCCCCAAAGAAGAAGAAAGGCACTCCCACCGCTGAGGAGCCTGCAGATAGAGCGGGCCAAGACACGCAGACCGACACGCAGTCGACGGAAATTGTCATGGAGGAAACTCAGGTGGACAGCCAGGAAGGCGGGGACACACAAATCGTCGACGAGACCCAGGTGGATACAATGGAGGTTAGATAGCACGTATATGTCAGAGCAGCTCAGTCAACTGACGTTTCTGGCATATCCTCTAGGAGCCCATTGAGTGGCCAGACTCACCAGAGCCTCAGAAGAGGCAACTAGACGTAGGCGCGGATTGAGGTAGCGAGGATATCAGTATCTCTTTGTTTGTAGCGAGTAGTTGGCATTCCTAGTACGTCTCCACCATATCGATTTTCTATAAAGTATCATCTGTGTAGGCGCGGCCCTTCGCTCGGTGATCATAGTTTCTTGCTGAATAACCTGCAGCACTCGAGACATCGAAGTAGTCTCGGCTCCTGACATTCTACAGGACAACACCATCGCTCACAACCTTCCTATACTGGGGAGATGCAGCCATAGCGGAGTTCAATAGCCGATCAGAGCACACCTTAAATTTTCGCACGCAAGGTTGGTGAGCGCTGGAGTTGTCCTTGTAGACGAGCGTCAAGAAGGGAGACTAGAAAGCAGGTATCAGAGGCAGAACGACTCGGTCGGAGGTCATATCCTAGTTAGACGGTCACATCGAGCAACCCATGTATAAGATGCCACTGGGCCTGAGGTATGAGACGGATAGAATTCTATAGGACTCAAACAACATACACCACCACATATATGCAGCGCTAGTCCTCGAGCAAGAACGCGCCGCCAAATCAGTAGGTCCTACGGGTCCTCGAGCAGGAACGCACCGCCAATCAGTAGGTCCTACGAGTACACCACAAGCATCAGTCCTCCGCGCGAGCAACTTCAACAAGATAGACACGTACATCTGGCTTAAACGGCCAATTATCGAACGCTCGTAATATCAGAGCCCAGTCCGCTACGTTCAGCTCGCGGACCTTCTTCGTGAGGTTGACGCGCTGTTCGCGAGGCACGCTCGTCGACGTCAAGACGTCAGCAAGAGTGCCCGCACCAGGGGCGAGCGAGCTACAGGTACCGAATGAGCACAGCGGACATACACAACGCGCAACAGGGTGGCACGTACTTCAGCGCGCCCTTGAGCATCGTGCTCTTCAGGACGAACAGCCGCCGCAAGCAATAGTCCCACTGGTCCGTCTGGCCTTTCTGGATGACCTGCTCTGGGTACGGTATCGACGAGATGACACGCATAGTTTGTCCGGCTCTCCTCGACGTTTTCGCACCCTTGCCGATGGCCGGCGGAGGGTGAAAGGTGTTCTCATACGGCGCGAGCAAGTCGGGGTCCAGCACTTCTTGGATATCCGCTGTGGCCTCTCCTACGACGGAGAGTTTACATCGCTTGAGGTTCCCTGGCGGCGCCGACAAGCGCTGCATATGCGGGATACGTGTGAGTCGCGAACGTCGGAAGTCAGGGCATCGGGATGCAAACGTACCTGCCAGACATGCTCGTTCAGAATCATGCTCATGGGGACACGGCCGTATTGAAACAGCCATGAACGTTCCGGGATACAACGGAACAATTGGGCAATGAGTTGTTCTCCTTTCAAGACGCTATGTGGGAGATGCGCAACGAAGTGTAGGTTGGGTACTGCACAGATGCGTCAGCACGTACAAAGAAAGACATAGGCGGTCTTACTGTGCTGGTGATAGCTGGCTGGAAGAAATCTCACTCACTTGAGCCCTTCTCCCATGGAGCTGCTTCTACCTCGTTGAAGATCCCTTGCTCCTCTAGATAAGTGTACGTGTCCCAGCTATGGCCAGACATAGGTACAACCGTCACACGGGGATCCGCGTCCTGCAGAGGCTAAACGCGACAGTTGGGACCGACAGACGAACGGGTCGACATATGCGCTCACCTGCAGATACTCCAAGTAGCTCTCATCCTCCTCCAAGATCACCAGCTTGCTCAGCGCAGACTTGGGTAACTCAAGCAGCGCGCGCGACAGCGTGCCAGGTCCTGTTCATGCATGAATCGTGAGTGGCGAACCAAGAGACATGACAAATAGCACGCACCAGGGAAGGCCTCAATAACCACCTTGCCCTTCCCATTTGTGGGACTGTCCTTGATGAACGACTGCGCGACTTTGCGTGCGGTGTCAAGGTTGCTCAGGAACACGCGATCCCTACGCGCGACGCTGCTCCAGGGGAATAGCTTTCGCCATTCTTCTAGTGGTGGTAGAGGCGGTAGTGATGATGCGGACGTGTATGTGCGGGAAGAGGAGAAGGAGAGAGGGAGCCTAGAGCAGCAGCGCGGGACACGAACAAGCAGCATCACGTCCACCGAAGACCTTGCTCCCTCCAAAATACCCTTTGGCGCCCACAACTCTATCTTCGGAACTTCGGACCGCCGAGTGCCTGGGTTCGAACACATGTACTCAAATACTGAACCAGTACAGGCGATAGCAACAAAATAACGTGGATAGTAGTCATGACTCCGACGGGATTGAGTCACAAAGAAGAGATATCAATGTTGAGCGCATACGTATGATTATCCCATGGGGTGAACTGCAGTCGAACACACAACCCCGGCAGGGAAAAGTCTTTGGAATGGTTCTTCCAGTCCTGAACAAGTGCATCGGGCCGCAACAGTGCCCAGTACGCGTCCGGAGACATACCCACATAGGTGACCCATGCCTGGAGGCTCGATGACGGAGAGAAGTCACTCGTCTCGCACAGGATGATAATCACCGAGTGAGCCTCAGAGTCGATTTCGTTCATCAGCAGCAACATGGTGCAGCTTTTCTGTTCGGGGATGACATGTATCATGCCGCCCTGCATCTGGGTGTTGGTGATCACGTAGCCTTCCTTCTCCAGTTTCGCCTGCACCCAGTCTGGGATGATGATGGAGCAGGGACACTGGAAGTTCTCGCAATCGAGTCACCTAGACATTGGGTGGCAGACCTGTATGGCAGATAGATCTCTCTGGCCTCCACGCTGACCTGTTCACTTTGTAGTCTTTCCACCAGATCTGCTTCTGAGAAGCAGGTCAAGCGAATGGGACCGCCGACAGTCCAGTCGCCGACAAGGAAACGATCTTGGGACAGCGCATGCGAGGTGTCTGGGCGAAGCAGCAAGGCAAAGAAGGCGCCCGTCGAGTCTACGCATGGAAGGAGAGCGAAATATGTCGAGCGGCGACTCGACTCGCACGTCATGATGAGGAATTTGGCGCGTATGCCGTGGCTGGTGACAGCGAACTCCGGTAGTGATGTAGACCTTTGTGCAAATCTGGCTACCGCCTCGAAAGGCACGCTCGCAGTGGGGGTATGTCGGCGAATGCTTTTGGGGAAGGTGCAAGGAGCATCCCCATCGTGCGTGACTGGTGGGTGGAGAAGGGATAGTTGTGGGCGGTTCCAGAGAGCATGACTGGGTCGCGCGAGATCCTTCCCCAGAGGAAGATGCTCTGGTCCGGGATGCGCTTCAAGATCTCCTCCTGGAGCCTGATGAACGCATGTCGACCTTCCCCATACAATGTCGGCATGTGGATGTCAATAATACCCAAGAGCGAATACGCCTCATCCTCTATGCGGGTGGTGGTCCGACGGGCTGCCCACGACATGCGCCGCGCGACACTGATAGAATGGAGAGACTGCTGAAGAAGGAGGATAGCACGGTCGATTCCGGTCACTTCTTCGATGACGTCCACGAGGCTCGTCTTGGTGCCTATAGGACGCCAATCACGGGAAACGAAGAGGACAAAGCGGGGAGCGATGAGCTCTTGGAGCGTCCAGCCTCTTGTTGACCATTTGCTTCGACGGAACATAGACCCGAGGGCGCGTGGATCCTCGCATGCTTCGACGTCGTCCAGATAGACAAGGCAAAGGTGCGCCTGAGTATACCAGAGGAACATTGAGTTGATGGCCTCGGATTGCTCAGCGCTACTTGTCTTGTCGATGCAGCATGAGTCAACCCAGAGCTTTCGGTATCCGTTCCGTCTGGCGAAGGTGCAGGATCCCCGGACCTTGTCAGAGAATGCGGAGAGGCCCTCAGATCGAAGGCATTGAACTGTATCCTGGAACGATTGTTCGCCTTCGGGAGACCATACGTGCGATAGGATAGCATAACGAGAGCGTCCATTGGCTTGGACAAGGTGGCCATTCTCTGTGTCAAGAAGCCACATCCCCTGTATACGCAAACCATGATGGTCAGCGCTACAGCCAAAAACAGCAGCACCTGGAAGCTGTCTCACAGATGGGTAGGAGAGGTGCGGTCAAGCTGCCTGTCAAGCTGTTCATTGGTATCAACGCTATAAGTATAGGTGGGTATGGTCCGAAGACCGTCGTGGGGATTCGCGCACTGCGCATTCACCCTTAGATGTCTCGTTGTCACTTGTGGTAGGCGTACCGCCCACCTGCCAGCACGGGGCCCTGCGGCGCCGCACACGCGGACCATCTTTTTAGTTTTCTAACGAATCTTGACCTCTTACCAAGCCACATCCTGAGACAGAAAATGGGAGTTGGCAACTTGGTATAGAGCAAGGTCCCACTGGCAGAAGATCGCTGCCGAGCGCCTCCGCGCGTATATTGGATTTTGTGCGGATGGGACGATGTGGACAGCAGCGGCGCGGTGCCCTTTCCCGCCGTCCTCGACGCTTCCCCCACGTTCCCCGCTCGTCGCACGTTGATCTCAGCGGTCCAGCATGTCGAAAGGCCTTGTTATCGTCGTCACAGGAGCCAACGGGTACGTCTAGCTCTTCTCGGCGCTAAACAGGCTTGATACTCACCAAACTCAGTGGTGTCGGATTCGGCGTCTGCCACCGTCTCCTCGTCCAGCTTTCCTACGCAAGACCCCCTGATGCTCAGCCATTCTTCAACGTCGACATCGAAAATGCAACATATGGATACCCGACCCAAGGCATCGCTGACGAATATACGTTCGACCCAGATGCTGGCGTCACAATCATCATGGCGTGTCGGGACCCCAAGCGCGCGCAGGACGCACGGACGAAGCTTTACGCCCTTCTAGACAAGCATGTTGCGAAGCTGGTGCGAGGGTCGGAGGAAGAGAAGTATGCGAAGAGGTTCCGGCAGAATGCGCGACTAGAGCTGGAGGTGCTAGACTTGTCGTCGGTGAAAAGCGTGCTAGACTTCGGTAAGACCATATCCCAGAAGTACGTCCCTTCCTCACGTTCCCATCTACCTTCCTCCCACCTCTTCAACAAATGCTCGTATTCGGCGAGAGACTGACTCACTCCACTGAATGACCTAGGTATGAATACATCTCACACCTCATATTTAATGCCGGCACTGCGACATACAGTCATTTGGACGTCCCCGGTTTCGTGCTCGACATTCTGAGACGTCCGATACTCGGACTTCAATACCCACGTCGGAACATTCAACTGAGCGGGGTACTGAGCAAGGACAACCTCGGCTACACATGGCAATGCAACGTATTCGGCCACTACGTGCTAGTGAGTGTCCTTCTCTGCTCGTCCACATCACCCAAACTCACGCCTGCACTCCAGTACCGCTCCCTCCAACACCTCCTGCTTGCTTATGCACGCGCGTCCGGTTCATCCGCACGCGTCCTCTGGATGTCCTCACTCGACGCCGAGCCCGCGTTCGACCCCAAGGAAGACTGGCAGCTCACCAAGACGACGCATTCCTACCAAGCCTCCAAATACCAAGCCGAGCTCATCTGCTCCGAGCTCGAGAAGCGCACTCTAGAGGCACAAGAAACAGGCCGCCCCTCGTCCCTGTCCGAGCTCGTCGCCCCGCACGGCGAGATCCACCACCAGATCTCCAGCCCCGGAATCACCGCGACAAACATGAGCGCGCTCCTCAACATCCCCATACCCGGCTGGCGGTACCTCATGCTCGCTGCGTTCTTCCTTGTGAGTCCCCCTCTCCCCTCTCCCTTCCCCCGTCCCTGTTCATCCACCCTCACCATCCCACTTCCACTTCCACGCCTGTCTGTCTCTGTAGGTCCGCCTCATCGGCTCCCCCCATGTGCTCATGTCTCTATATGCCGCCGCCGTCGCGACCGTGCACCTCGCGCTCGTCCCCCTCCGCGCGATCCCAACTGTGCGTAACTACCCCCGCATATCCCCCGAAGACATCGAGTACCCGTACTGGCACTCGTACCACAAGAAGACGGGCACCCGGGTGCAGGCACTGCGCTTCGGCTCGGAGAACGACCGGTGGGGGAACGAGCGACCCGGCGTCCTCGCGTTCCCGGTGTGGGAAGAGCACCCGAACGCTGGGGAGGTGTTGCTGGAGAGGTTCGAGAGGCTGTATCAGGCATATGAGATGGCGGAGGCGGACAGGAGCGCATCGCAGGCGAATGGCAACGGCAAAGTCGGGAATGGCAAGGCTTGAGGACAAGTTCGGACGATGCACTACTGGACATCATTGCGATGGTCGAATTGTAGATGCCAATACATTACAGACACGCGTAGACAGGGGTCCACATTACGCTCATACCTTTAGCCTTCGCGCGCGTGTGGACGGGCAGCGCGGTGAACAGTGCGAGTCGTGCGAGGATACGTCAGAATACGACAGGGATACGTGTACAGATGCTCTTAGTACAAACGGCATAACGATAGCGAGAAGACAGCAGAGACAACAAGAAAATTGAAAGGTATCACTGAGCTTGCGCCTCCTGTGTTCACCACGAACATCGGTGAGATGAGCACAGATCTGGGCAGCCTGGATTCACGCACCTGTTCAACGAATTCCATCGCCTCCTCCCGTTTGATCGACCGGATGGTGCTGACTTTCTGGTTGTTGAACAGAACGCCGTAGAACTTGTCTGCAGTTGCCAACATCTCGGGCCTGAAGGTGGTCGTGATGAATTGCGCCGTAGCGGAAAGCTCGTGGATCATGGCTAGTAGAACAATGAGACCGAATACCGACGAGCAGTCACCCATACACGTACCTGTTACAGCTGTTCGGTATTGGGCGTCGAGGTTCGCGTCGATCTGAGGTACATTTCAGCCGAGCACGACATCAAACTTTCATGACTGGACGAACCTCATCGAACAGATAGAACGGCGCCGGGTCACACTTCTGAATCGCGAACACTGTAATTGCGGTGAGTCTCAATTTAGTCACTATGAGAATGTTGTATACCTGTTGCGAGAGCGACAAGCGACTTCTGTCCGCCAGACAGTTGCTGGATCCGCAGGCCTTCGTCGACCTTAGAGTTGAACGAGACCTACAGCACGAAGGGTTTATTGTAGCTCATTCACGCATGCACTAGACTTACTCGAATAGAGACACCAGTGTAGTTGTCGATCGAGCTTTGTTGGGTCTCATCCGCGTCTTCGGCGTCCTCTTCGTCCTGAAACAAGTCATATTGAGAGCATGAAAGAGTGCGCAGACCTGGACGAGACGCACCTGATCTATGCGCCTTTGGATGACCAATCGGCCGCGCCCAGCGGGAACGAGTTTCTCAAACACCTCCTCAAAGTTACTCGCAACTTGCTTGAAGGTCCGCTCAATAGCTTCGTCCTTGCGCTGGTCGAGGACCTCCACGAGCTCCTCGATCGATTGAGCCGACTTATCTAGTTCCTCCCGGCGGTGGATTAGTTGGTCTCGCTGCTTCGTGAAGTTGGTATATTGCTCGAAGGCCTTCTTGTTGACGTGCGCGAACTTCTTAAGGCCCTCGTTGACTGCGTGAAGCTTCTTCACAAGCTATACGACGCAAGGTAAGATGAGATATTCGCACGGTAACAAAGGCGCAGGTACGTACGCGATCGAGCTTCTCGTTCGTGTACTTCTCGAATGCCTCCTCTGGAAGCACACCGAGGTCACGGATGTTACGGTTACACTCATCCTTGCGATTCAGGAGCATCTGGCGCTTGGCCAGGTAGCGCTCAGTGTTCTTCTGCTGCTTGGAGATACCTCGAGAGTCTTCTGTCTGCTGGATCTGGATCTTCTCCAGCTCAGCGCGCTGTTCTTGCAGTTGCTGATTCGCTTTCTCGGCCTCTTTCTCAGTCTCTGCAATCCAGAGGGCCACATTGAGCAGCGAAAAACGCAGCACGAGCGACGTCAGACTCACCCTGGATTTTCTTCTGCAATGAGTCGATCGAATTATTGAGCGCCCTGAGTTCGCGAGTTTTTGAGTCGAGTGCTTCTTCTGACCCAGCATCAGCGGCCTCGGAAGCCCCAAGACCTTCAATCTTCAGACGTAACTCTTCGCGACGCCGGACGAGTCCTTCGTTCAGCTCGATCTCAATGAGGTTTTTGCTCGAGCCGACCTGGGGACGAACGTCAGACCATGCCACTGAAACAGCGCTGCCGACAGATAATGCACCTCGTTCTTCTTCTTACCCAACTCGACCAAGGACCTTTGGCGTTGCTCAACTTCGCGACCAAGGGTTTCGATGAGATCCTCCTCATCGCTGGTAAGGTTCTGAGCCATCGGGCTATTCAATTCCGTCTTAAAGCCGGCGATCTTCGCGTCTAGTCCACTTAGCTCGGACCTAAGGTCCTCAATCTCCGCCTCCAAGCGTGCGATACGGGACGAGTAACGCTCCTTCTCCCTCATGAGCACGGAGGTCATCTCTGCAACATTTTCGCGCGCCGCCCTGGCCTGATTCTGCTTTGAAGTCTTCACCTGAATCTCACCCGCGGCCTTGGTGATCTCTTGCTCGAGAGTCGTGATTGTCGCCTTGACTTCCTTCAGACGAGTGTCGTTCTCCTTTAACTTCGCCCGCCAGGTGGTAACATTCTTGATGGCCTCTATACGTGAGCGCCGCACGTCGTGGTAGCCTCCGGTGAGGGCACCCTTGCGGTCGACCTTGTCCCCGTCGAGAGTAATAGTGTTGATGCCATGACTCTTCACGTACGCTGCGGCGATGGTGAGATCGTGGCACACACACGTCTTACCGAACACCTGCTGGAAGGCTTTTAAGTGCTTCCGGTCGATGCGCAGCTTATCCATGAGCGGTATCGCATCCTGAGCGTTCGGCATAGGAGGGACACTAGGCTTCAGGCGGTTAAGCGGCATGAATGTCACTCGACCATTCCTTTCGTTCATCATGATCTTCAGCACCCGGGTAGCGGTTTCGTCGCTGTCGACGACGACATGGAAGAGACTGATCGCAAGTCAACATTGAATTTCTTAAGACAGAAGTATCACGAACCTGTTGCCAGCAGTGAGTTCAATTGCAGTGTTGAACTTCTCGTCGGTGATCTCAAACAACCGGTAGAGAGGACCGTAGACTCCGGCGAAGCCCGGTTCATTGGCGATACGATCGACAGAACGGAGTCCGTTGCCAGTATCCTGTAGAGGATAGAATTAGGAAGGTGAGGTTTGGGGCTGTCATAACACACACACACACCTTGTCCATCATGCTTGCAAGCATCCTATCCGCGCTCCTCACTTCATCTGCAGCGTGTGCGACCAGTGATTCCAGTTTGGCATCTTCGCGCCATAACTCCTTGCGCCGTTCGGTTTTCTCCGCCTGCTCGTCCTTGAGCTTAGCGATCTCCTCCCCGAGGTTCTTCACAGAGTTGCGAGCATCCTCGACTCGTTGTTGTGTTGCATTCATGCTGTCGTTGACCTCCTTAAGGGACTGCTGTCCACGTTTCAGCTCTTCCTCTAGGCTACTAAGCGCGTTTGCCTGCGACTTTCGGAACTGTTCCATTCCAGCAATCTCAGCCCTCAGGTAGTGGTCACGCTCCGCCTTCGTACGGAACTTGTCGAGCCGGCCACGCTTGGCGTATAGAGCATCGAGGCGAGCACGCGCTTCGTCTAGCTGCCGCCTCTCGTTGCTCTCCACGGCGCGCAAGCGCTCCCATTCCGGGAGGAGGCCAGCAAGTTCTTGCTCCTTCTGGGCTATAGAGTCCTCGACGGCGGTGAGCTCAACCTCCAAAGTCTCACGTCTGCCGCCTGCTCGCTGGGCAGAAAGACGAAGGTCGGCAATCGTGCACTCTAACTCCGTCCGGGACCGTATTAGGTCAGTAAGCTCTGACTGCGCCCCTTGATGAGTCAAATTGAGTGTCGTGACATTGGTACGAGCTTGAGCGATGGAGCGTTCCAGTGTCTACAATACAGTGTGATGTTGGCAAAGGTCAATTAGTGTCTGGAGTGCTCACCTGCACTTGCTTCTCGCGATCATTGAACTGCTCGCGCCGCACATTGGCACTATGCACCTCTCCACGGCGCTCTTCCTCAATCTCCTCCAAAGCCGCACCAACTTCCTCCAATTCTCGCTGATATAGAGCGAACTCAAGGCACCGCCGCTCCTTATCCTTCTCCTGAAACTCTTTCAGTTCCTCCTTCTCCTCTTCAAGTTCAGTCAACCGCGTCTCAATATATTCGAGCAACTCGGCGATCTTAGAACGCTTGGAGTCCGTGTCTGCCATGATGCGGAGAGATTCTGTGCGGCGTTGTTCGTAAACCTTCGTCCCAGCGACTTCCTTCAGCAGCGCGAGACGCTCGTGATCTTTCGCGTTGGTGAGCGCAGTGATCTTGTGGGGGTGGAGAAATCGTTGGTTCGTGTATGTGTGGAAAAGAAAAAGAAAGACACACTCGTCCTTGTGGCACAATATAGTACGGATTGCTCTTGCTGAACCCCGCACTTTCCAGGAGGTTCATGACGTCTGCCTTGCTTGCACTCTTCTTGTCCAAACTGTATTCGTCCTTCTTGAGGCCAATTGTCCGACGAAGTATCACCTCGTCTCGACCAGTTGGGAACCGATTGTCTGAGTTGTCGAAGACAATCTCGACTTCACTTCCGGTGAGTCGGACAGCATGGATGGGGAGAGTGTCTTGACGAACTCACCAAAAGCCGACAATGTCTGGGTAGTGGAGACACCTTCATGCAGGAGCGCCTGCCTCTCTTCGCGTGACATGGAGGTGTATGCATCGGACAGGACAAACCGGATGGCTGGTGAAACCATAAATTAGTGTTCAAATCTGTCGTGCGAGATATACACGGGCGTACCAGCAAAGAAGTTACTCTTCCCTGACCCATTGCGTCCAACAACCACATTATGTCTTGGGGAGAAGGGTTCAATTTGTGTTTGGTCCCTGTCTAACGGGAGTCTGAGGTTTGCATGGTCGCCTACTCTGAATGATAGCACTCACAGGACTTGAAACCTTGAATTGTCAGCGTCTTTATATACATGGTGTAAGGATCAAGGGCATGAGGAAGTCGTGGTAGGCAATAGTGGTGGTTGTGGTCCCAGGGAAACAAGGCCACTTTCATATTGGACGCGTGCGACGCGTCGTTACACGTGACATTAGGATTGCACGGCGCCGATCTAATCGTACTTACAGGCGGCTATTCAAATCAAAAAGACTACGATAGAGTGCCAACTTGGCACTCTACCACTGCCAACTTAGCATCACTTCCACTATGTACTAACCTCTGTCGTCAGGGCACGGCGTCCGCTCACGGGGAGTTTAGTCAGGATTGAGTAGAAACACCCGGGAACTACCTCATTATACGTGATTTCATTCCCATGGCACGGGCGGGGGACTGACGAACAGAAGCACCGCGAGACAGCGAGCGAGAAGGTACGTATATACTGATAGCGATGTTCTGCGTACATAATCTAATTTCTTACCGTACGGTGTACAGGACGCCGCGCCGAATATCGAGGGCAGCCCGTACGACCTCTTCGTGCGTAGTATCTCTTCCCACATACTCAAATGTAAACCCATGTGTCTATTGAATGACCCGGGCCATGGGCACTCATGTGGGAATCATTCCATGTCTCTCTCAATGGTTGACGCAGACTAGCTAAGAGCCTAGCGAACTCGATGTATCATACCTTCGCCTACTGTGAGAGCAATTTTGCTCTTCCTATTTATCTTCTGCATTATCTGCCAAGAGTGTCCCCCGAGAACGCATCAGCCATTTTGTAGGCGTAAGTGATGAGCGAACTCCGAACTCGCTCGTGTCTTTTGATTTGGAGTTCGATGGTGTCATAGTGCATGTGAGTTTTCTTCTCTAGACTCAATATCCTGCGATATCTGAGTAAGCTTGTAGCCCAACCACAAGGTTTTCGCCTTAGCCTCTCTCGGTTGACCGGCGAGCCTTCGAATTCGACACTCAATCGGTGCGATGGCGACCAGTATTTCTGCCACGCAGTGTTTCATCTATAGCAAAAAGACGGAGAGGGCGTCGTGTAGCGATCAGTTGGCCTCGTCGATCATCTGGTTTGTTGACCCGCGGAGCACGACGATGTACGCCTCGCCAGTCACAACCCCAGAGACCTTGATCAGCTGGAATATCCAGTGAAACATGTCGACTGCAAAGCCTGTTCACTATAGCAGACAGCGAATTCGAGAATGCAAAGGTCCAGCAGATTCTTCTATGGGATCTACCTCCGTGTCAGCCTTCGAGGACTGCGCAGTGCGCATTACGGCACCAGAGCTGGTTTCGAAGTGCCGGGTGTTTGCACTTGGGAACCTCCTAAATCGGGGACCCAAAGTGAATATCAATCAGCTGGCGAGGGTGCAGAAGAGACATGGAAAGCACATGCTGTGCATAACGAATGGTAAGGCGTGTGCGCCGGTATCGGGGTGCAGTGAGCCTGATTGGTGGGGAAATTATATTTGACTGGGTCAAGATGAACTCACCGTTCACGGCGTCGGCAATTATGACAGCGGTACACTTTTGGTATGCATGCGTCAACGCTCGTGCATATTGTATAGTATGTAGATAGAAATCATCGGTTCGTACAATATTACATTTCACATCCTACGGCCAACGTTCAGCAACTACGCTACCTAGGCTTGCTGATCCCGGCTCAACAGTTGCAACAGTATGCGGCCTGAAAAGTGATAAAGTTTTGCTAATCAGGATGCGTGTCATTGCGAAGTCAACGAAAATGAACGTACATATGAACAACGTCATGGGTCATAGCGCAGTCTGTGTTATAGTGTATAGGCTACACTGCCTCGTCGAAAGGATCGTCGTCGAAAGTAAGACGATATCCATCATCGCGATCCGTGTACCAGTTCCTAATCCGCTTTGCAATGATGTCGAAAGCGCGCATAGTACGGCACTCCTTGTCCAGAACATAGAGGAACCGCTGGCCCATGCCGAAGAGCTCGCGCAGGCAAGGTGCCGGTAATGCGGGATATTCGTCAAGACGACTGGCGTATTGGGTGGGTACTGATGCAGATGCCTTGTTCTGCCGAGTGGCATACTGGATAGGCCCTTCGGCGACCACCTCGGACGAGCTACTAGGAATGTGTTCGGCGGCGTCGTTATCTTCGTCGGAACCAATCCGAGGCCTCTTCTTCGGCCGCCTGTCGCTACGTGGAGGTGTGGGTTCACGGGGAAGGCCTGCATCAACGTAATACTTGACCTCCGAGGGCTTCATCGGCAGTGGCTGGCCATGAGGTGCAGTGGGGAACTGATGGCGATGATACTCAGCGTATGACCACCCTGGCCCCGCACCTACAAAGCCAGCAAGATGCTGCAAGGAAGGGTCCTCGCTGAATAGATAGTGAGCAGCTCCGTAGTTCTGGACAGCTGCCTTCTCAAGCACGATGCGAATCACGTCTCCGATGTCCCGCACACCATCCCAGGGCAGCGATTTGACCTCAGTGATGGCGAACTTTGGTCCTATGCGTGTTCTTATGCGAGAGTATGGCTCGCCATTCACAATCTTCGTCTTCGTCTCCGTGAAGACGACCATGGAAGTAAAATCCGGAAGACGCCGTTCTCGGTATTGGAGAATACGCTATCAAATCTGTCAAGATCATTACTGGATTATGATAGAAACTAAAAATGACATACATGGGCTGCGTCGACATCCTGGTGTATCTTCTGCAGTTGCGCTCGTCGTTTCAAGGCTTCTTTGCCAAAAAGCGGCTCCGAACTGTGGATGCAGGAAGTATCTATACCTAACCACCATACCGAGGTCCATCAAAGCACTTACCTTTCCTTGAGCGCCGGAAGCTGAGAGTATTGTTCAAGAGTATACCTGCGTCCGTGCTTGTCTCGTCCGCAGATACGTGGAAACAGGTACTCTCGTAAGAGTGTATCGAACGTGGCGGAATGGAGCCCTTCGTTCGTGGGGTCATGTAATGCTCTGGCGATCTGACCGGCCATCTTCTCCTCCGCAATTCTGAAGGGATCAGGAACAGAGTCGTCTCTCATCGGGAGAAGAACGGTCCCACCCATCTGATACAGTTCATCACTATCGTCATCGTCATCGTCATCATCATCGCCGAACAGCGGCGCCGAGTCCTCCTCCTCTAGATCTCGATGATGCTCCCGCATTACGCCGGAGGAGGGACTCTCTTCCGACGCTTGGTCCTCGTCTGATGCGGTGGACGCAGCATCGATGAGACTAGGACCGGTTGAAAGGCTGCGTGAGGAGATATCGGTAGAGGTTGGAAAATCGGGTTCAGTGTCTGAGTCGACAGCGGCAGTTTGGCCGGTATCAGATTCTTCATCGGGGACGTCTCCCCCCAACGTATCTCCGGGGTCGAGACTGGCGAAGGGTGGTTGAGTGGGGTTACGAAGCTGATCTGCCTCATCGCTAGATTCGGAGTCGAGGACGATCCTTCGTATCCTAGTGCGGCCACGACTGATACTGCTGCGAGAGAGGGACTCGATGGGATCGGAGCTCGAGTGAATGTCGATGTGGTTTTGTTCTGACATATACTTGAACAAAGGCAGGATAACGGTTAGAGGTGTGGGAGGAAGCTGGTGTCGTGTAAGAAGACAGACATTTATACGAGGAGGGAGTGCCTTTCCCGAGACACCCGAGACGAAATCACGCCAACCCGAAGCCTTGTGGAAGCCACGAGCAATAAGCGTCCATCTTGTAAAAAGAAAATACGGACCATTGTTCTCCGAGCCATTGTCCTCCAGCTCGTTATTGTCCTCGTCTTACATAGTCAGGCCTAAAAAGTCAACCGGCCATAGCCGGTAACAGTTTGCCACGTGGCAGCCAATATAAAGCGCTGACAGTCAATGCCGGATCGCGAACTTCTTGACCTCGTTCACGACTATGTCTATCCCCAAGAAGTAGTAACGGGACTCGAAATCCTTACTGTCAGTCGCTATTGCTACATCTTTGAGGTGATGTTGCTCACTTCTCTTCAGCTCAAAGACCGTGACGCCAAACATGACACCACGGCTCCCAGGAAGCGTTCGGGACGCGTCGACTGCAGACCTTGGCCGCCATCTGAAGAAGTCAGAAATCCCCGCTCTAGCGGCCTGTTCTTCTACGGGATTTACCTCCGTGACAACCTTCAGGCTCTCGAGGATTACGCAGTTCAAGTGGCGCCAGAGCTCGCCGAGGCGGATGGGCACACCAAGATGATGTGCGGGTTGTTTGCGGCCGGAGATCTCATCGGGGATCCGTCATTCAACCTCGACAGGATACAGCTTGCGGCCGTGCGGAACCGGCACAAGGAGCGTATGCCGTTCATTACCCACAAGAAGTGCGCACCTGTGCTTTACCTGTTCGGGTATTCGAAGGAGGAGTACGAGAAGAGGATGTCGGCGCAGGACGTGAATAAACTGGTGGAAGCGCTTGGGTGCGAACCGGACTGGTGGGAGGTTGCCGCATGAGTCAGTAAACTCCCTACTCTGTCTGTCTGTCCATCCCGTTCACGTTGCAGCTTCAGCTTTTGTCACTTTTCATCCTCCCCTGTGCCTATTGTTTTCGCCCAATTTCAGCTCGCCATGATTTACCGCTATCCTTCCTCCCGTAATGGACACCATCTCTACCGTCTCATCTCCTGTCTTCACAGAGCAAGCATATCCCAATTATGTATCATACTCATCGCTTTTTGTGCCGTCGGGTTTTCGCTACATGGCCAATCGAGCCTATCAATATTCTTCAAAACCACCTCATTAAGAGCATTGTGCAAAACCCGGCGCATGCAGACGGAGGCGTGACGAAGCAGGGTTTTTCATACCGTTCAGGTGCTACTTGGTATCTACCTTTCTGTAAGAACACCGCGCACTTGGTGATTCGTGGGATTCCGATGGGGGTTGCGGATGCGTCATATCAGTAGGATTAGGTTCCGAAACAGCAAACATCGTGTCGCGTGCGAAGGCCTGAAGTAGCGGAGATACAAGTACATGATTACGGCGACTCAGACAGACGAAGCCCATGACCATGTTACACTGCGAACTTGCGGTAGTGGCTCGAGAACGCGTTGGCCATGTTGTAGACAGAAGTGATGAGCAAAGCGGCACGGGTATCGAGTTCCGGTGACATACTGCCATAGTCTGAGCCAGTCGTCTGCGAACGACCTAGTACTTGACCAGCGAACATGATGTGTTCTAACATTATAGCACCTCCTAGCGTAGCTTGTACCTCCACGTCCAATGAGCCCTCATCGTAGCGGGTTGCTAGGGTCATGAGGTCTTCGCTAAGTTGCAGAAGTAGCTGTATAACCTCATGTACGCTGACCCATTCTCCAGGCGCTTGGCGAGCGTGGAGCACGTTGGGGAATCTGAAGCTTCGGAGGCTTTGACAATGTTCGGCGAATGTACGAGCGAGAGGGTGAAGGGTTTCACGATCATGATGGATGATGTCGTTGTCATTGTTCGGAGTATAGGAATAGTGATTCCAACCGACGGAACCTCCCAAGTAATTCACAGAGGAAAAGACAGAAGTGCTACACTTGTGTCAGCTGGTATCCGTCGACACGAGGCGAATACGTACTTCGTCGACCTCGTAAGTGTAGACTTGCGACGACAGCTTGACCAGGTCGGGTAGATGCAATGGGAGAGCGGATAGGCCATCAAAGAGTATCTCTGGGGTTGGGTGATCGTCAATCTTAGAACACACATGAACTGTGCGTACAGGTCCGGTCGACAACTTGCACGCTCGTGAGAAGGCATCCATAGACGGCGGTGCCAATGACTCGGACACGACGCATGTTACGAACACCTCCTCCACCGGCCTTCCGGGAACGATTGCCCTTATGACCGAAGGCAGGCCGATGAGTCTGTGAAGGTTCGGAAGTGCAGAAGGGGCGAGCGTGATGTCTGAACTGGGGATGCCAGTCAATACGAGGACGCGAACTTCAGATTGTTCCTGGAGCCAGGCAGCCAAGTCGGCGTCCCAATCGCAGGCGAGGTTGAGCGTGATGGCGCGGAAGGGACTGCTCCTGAGGTAGCTCCCCCAAGGGCCATATGCATGCAAGGTGAATGAGGAAAGTCTCGTCGTGTTGTGCAACGCACTGCTCAAAAGAGCTGCGAACGCTTTGGTGGGAAGGAGGCTGGCAGTGGTACTTGGGGAAAGGATCGTAAGCTCGCGAACATGTCTTGCTAGCTCCGGGCGGTCGCGGAGGACCTTCAAACCTTTGACAGCAGAAGTGTGTTTGGTGAGGTGAACTTTATGGTACAGCGCTTCCGTTGCCACATCTCTGAAAGTGTGGCTGACGAGGCAAAGGGTGAGGAGTGTCGCTGGCGCCTCTACCTGACAGACAATAGCATGGACTAGCTCCAAGGGAATTTGCAGATTTCCCTCTATTCAGGAATGAGTCGCAACTTTGCAGACGGCACTGGAGTCGCACACACTTTGGGATCTACAGATAGTGCCTTCTGTGCTGTACCCCCACGATGGGGGAACCAAAGATAGCAGCGTACCCCGTGATGAGTGGCCTGTCCCGGAACGCCAACTCAAATCCTAGATAGAGACGCATTTGAGCTATAACCTATGTCGTGCACAAAAGGACAACCTCGGACTTGCCTTCTCCTTCATGTTGAGCCTCATCGATCGAAGTCGTCGTCGCTTGCCCAAATGCAAGTCGAGTCTTGGTGTCGACGAGTGCATTCGCGCCGCCTTGCATTTCTCGCCCTTCCTCCATGTGCCTATCCGCGCCAGCGAGTGGGAAAATCCCTAGGCAACTGGGCGGGATGTGAGGTAATGTGAGAGGCGTTGGGTAAACGCGCAAAGTGGCAGACTGAGGGAGGAAGGGGAGATAAGATAAGATTAGATTAGATGCTGACGTAGCGTTGCAGCCGTTGCAGCCTTGGCCAGCGGCGGGCAGTGGCTGCAGCCTGCGACTACTCCCGCCCTGACCTCCTCCCGCACAATCCCTAGTGCTGTGAGCGGCATCGAGAGTTGTGAGCATGCAATTCCCTTCAGAGACACATCTCACTTTCTTTAATCACATATGCATCACAGGAACGGTTGCGTTCCCGAGGACCGTCTCAAGCTTGTCACAATGCCTCAGGTCTCGCGCTCCCCCAAGAGGAAACGCGTAAGAAGATACTTCTCCGCCTCTGCTGCTACTGGCACACGATGGAACCCAAAGCTTCTCTCATCCTCCGGACCCTCATCTTCAGCGAAGCGTCGCAGGCGAAGTTCTTCTGTCTCAAGCGATGACACCTACGACCTCTCCCCAAGTCACATTCATGACCGCTTCCACTCTGAAGAGGATCTCACGCTCAGGTACTCTGGTGCTCCCAACTCTTACGCTGCTCATGACAACGATGCCGAATCTTCCGAACTCCCGAGACCACCTTTGGCATACGCGTCCCTCCCTCCCACACCCATATCTCCGTCACCACCTCTTGAGCCCGCTTCGCCCATATCTCCTTCTTTGCCTTCATTCCCCAACCTTGACATGGCGTATGAGCCACCATTCTCATTATGGGACTATCTGCGTGAGGAACTACTTGCTACAGACTTCGACTCACATCAAGAACTCAAGTGGGAGAGAGTCAGCAATTTCCTTAGCATGCCGATTGCTATGGAGAAGGTGAGTTGATATTCTTATTCGGAACAGATCCAAGGGCTCAAAATTGCGGTAGATATTCTTCTTTGGGTTCATTGTCTGTCTGGACTCCTTCATGTACACATTCACCATCCTACCCATCCGATTTGCAGTCGCGTTTTGGAGGCTAGTCTTGAACACCTTTTCCCGGAAGTCTCCTCCTCTACCGCCATCACAGAAAGCTGATATCTTGAGAGCAATGCTTCTGGTGATATCTATCGTCATTCTAGTACCATTGACGGATGCCAGCAAGTTGTATCACTTCATACGCGGGCAAGATACGATCAAGCTGTATGTTATCTTCAATGCGCTAGAAGTAGGCTTCAATTCAATGTCATCTAAAGTGGGCTTGGCAGAGCGTTGACTTCAGTATAGATAGCGGATCGTCTATGCGCCTCAATAGGTCAAGATATCATTGACTGTCTCTTCTCTCGATCCACTCTCGAGGTGATTTCACATAGGAAACGTCCCTCTTCGCACACTCTACGCCCGTTCTTCTATTTCTTTCTTGCTGTAGTCTACACGGGTGGGTCTTAAAATCGGTGCACATGTTATCTTCTGACCGTGCCTCCCTCAGTTGCACACGCTCTTGTCATGATCTATCAGATGATCTCTCTCAACGTCGCCGTCAACTCTTACGACAATGCTCTCCTGACGTTACTCGTTTCAAATCAGTTCGTCGAGATCAAAGGGAGTGTCTTCAAGAAATTTGAGAAGGACAACTTGTTCCAGATAACTTGTGCAGGTACCTGAGCCATGCCCCTTCGTGGGATCTCCATCTCATGCTGATGCGTCTACAGACATCGTGGAGCGCTTCACGCTTGCACTAATGTTGCTTGTTGTTGCCTTCCGTAACCTCATCGAACTTTCGGGGTCTACTTTCAACTTCAGCGAAGGTTTCGCTATGCCGAAGAGTTTTGGGTGGTTCCGTGGAAACAACGTCTTATGGACAATATCCTATGTATGTCTTTGCCCTTTACCGTGCCCGAACCAATCGCTGACATCATATCAGCCTGTACTCACTGTGATGGCGTCGGAGACACTCGTCGATTGGCTCAAGCATGCCTTTATCACCAAGTTCAACCATATCCGTCCTTCAGTGTACGAACGCTACACGGACGTGCTCTGTCGTGACCTCGCAAGCGGCAGTGCAGTCGGCCGACATGGCGTTCGGAAGGTCGGTGTAAATATCGTCCTCTCTCCCTCCTCGCCTGCTTACCAACGCTTCTGAATTCCAGCACACCTATGTCGACCAGTCTCCGCTGGTCGCTCGGCGCCTGGGCTTCGCGTCGCTTCCCCTCGCAGTCCTTGCAGTCCTCATTGGCTCTCAGTCTGTCGCATTACTCGTGGCCATGCACGCGGAGGAGTCGCCGCTCTGGACACGGTCGTGGCAAGACTACACGCCCAATGATTGGACGAACGTCGCGAAGTGGACAGCTCTTGCCATACTGTGCTGGGGATGGTGCGTCTTCTTGATCGCCTCTTGCCACTCTTGTGTATGCTCAGCGGGCTTCTGTGACAGCGTTCTGGTCGTCAAGATCATCCTCGGGGTGCGTCTGCTCACGTACGCAACGCGTCGCCGTGCGGGGATGGAGGCGCGCGAAGTCGCAGATCGGGCGAACGACTTTGGGCGGGACCCGATTGGGGAGGGGAAGGAGGAGCAGGTACGCAGCTCGCTTCGTGTGCCGTACCTAGGCTTAGTTCTGACGTGATCTACAGCTCTACAATAAGGAATTGAAGACCCTGCTTGACAACAGACGCGACGACCTGAGCCCCCTCGCCGAGATTGGCGAGCGGAAGCCAAGGCAAGGGGACAAGGACGGAGACAAGAGGAAGAGACTACCTCTAGAGGATATCACGAGATTCACGATGGTCAAGCGTATCTGGTGAAGATGCACTTACGCAGATTAGATGATGAATGCCACAGGCTGTGCGTTTACGCTCGACGAGCCTTCCGAGATCGTACGCGTGCATAAACAGGATATATTCGGGACGTCGTCGTGGATCCAAAATGATCTAAAGACGTGATAAGGTACGGCGGTGATGGTGATTGCGCATGTAATGTGAATATGGATACAACGAGGTAGTTGGGGGAGTTGCAGGGAATGAAGAGGTACAATGAGGGTGAGTGCCACGCCCAGGTGGCTTAGACAGGAATATCTAACCTAGAAATACAACAGTGAGCTAGAGGCACGCGCATTAACGGCACGATTCGTGAAGGTCATGAAATCAGGGCCGTCCCAGGATAGGACGCCGCCAGCCTCAGCATGGATAATGATAGAATATTAAGGGCCGAAACGAACGACGATAGACGAAAGTGAGTGGTGTGTGCGTGTGCTGAGGAAGTCAGCGAACGCTGCGATGAGTTTGCATGTACAGCAGGGCGTCGCATCCCTGCAAGGCGAAGAAGCATCGAGCCTGGACTCTTCAATGGTGCTTGGCTCTATGATGGCTCTCCTCCCGGTCCTTGTGCTTCCGCGTCACCAGCGGCTTCGTCCCATTTCCGCCGGACATGAACATGTCCCAGTCGATCGGCAGCGGGGTCGCGCGCTCGGGCTCAGCAAGTGCCAGTGCGATCTGGTGCGCAAATGTGTCCGCCTTGCCGTAGAACTGCACCTCTCGCTCCGTCCTCTCCCTACCCTCCCGCTCCCGCCGACGCCTCCGCTCGCGTTCCCTGTCTGGCCGCGGTTCCCGCTCGCGGTCGCGAGTGCGGTCCGGCGTTGCCGTGGGGCTGACGACTTGTGCGGTGTACGAGACGGAGCGAATGTGCTCGTGTTGGACAGCAGCCTGGACCGGCACAGGACGAGCCGAGAGAGCCTCTTTCACCCTCTCGCGCTGGCTGTGTGCACCGCGCACAGCCGCCGCAGGCAGCCTCTGGATAGGTGGAGGGTCTATCGGCGAGACGTCTTGCGGAACGTCGGGCTGCGGTGGCTTCAGCGTCCTGCTCTTCGTGCGCTCGAGGTGCACCGCAGGATGGGCAGGCAAACTGGGGCCGGTTCCGGTCAGCGAAGGCTGTCGCGAGCTGAGCGGGGTCGATTTGACGGTGCGGAGCTCAGGTGCCTGCGGTCGCGCGCGCCGCGGCTCGTTCTCGTCGCGCATCCGGAGCAGGTCGCCGCGCTCCGGCCGTGGCCGTGGCTGTGGCGGGACTTGTGGTTGTTGTGGTTGCGGCTGGTGTCGGTGGTCGTAACGCGAGTGCTGGTTGGGCAAGTTCGCGTCTCCGGACGAGGACGTCCTGCGCAGCCGACGTGCGCCGCTCGTGCTCGTGAGGGTCAAGTGGACGTCTGCAGTCACCCACTTCGCATCCTTTGGCGGCGGCGTCGGCCCAGGGATCACGGGCGAAGAAACAGCCACGCCAGCGGTACCGCGCACGGACGTCGAGATGGGCGCGAATGGGGAAAATATCTTCTGCTTCTGTGCGGGCTCCCGCCCGCGCGATGGGCCCTCGTCTCTCCTCACCGGCTGTGACCGCGTCTGCGCCTGTGGTTGCGTCTGGGTGCGATTTGATGGCTGCTCGGGGAACGGAATGGAACTCCCCCTCGCCCTCGCCCTCTCCGAGTCCCCATCCAAGGACGCCCTCACCGCAGCGGCGGGCGGGGGCGGCCTCTGCTTAGGCATGAACGCCTTCGGGATACTGCCCCGCGCGCCATACGGCAGATCCTCCTCATTCGGGCGCTCCGGCCTCTTCGCGGTGTTCACGCTGCGGTACACGCGCTGCTCCGCCGCCCTCAGCTGCGGGTCGCGCACCACGAGCGGGCGCTCGTCCAGGCTCGGGCGCGCGGGGCGTTCGGGGCGCGCCGTGCTCTCGCGCGCGGATTGGGAGCGCGATGGCGGGCCGTGGTCGTGGCTGGCGATGGAGGAGGTGTGGTTGGGGGTGCTCGGGGCGGTCCTGGCGCGGGACTGCGACCGCTCGCGCTCGGCGGACATGGTCGCGCTCTCGATCCAGAGGTCGAGCGTGTCCTCGGGGTGGAGGAGCGGGTAGCGGATCTCCTCCTTGGAGACCTTGCGGCGCACCGGGCGGTGGCGGAGGAACGAGTCCGGTGGTCTGGGACGCGGCGCGTGCCAGCCCTTCTTGCCGTACTCGAAGAAGGAGTCTTGTCCATGGATGCGGCTCGAGCTCGAGCTTGGGACGATCATCTGTCTGTGTGGCCAGGGGTGTCAGTGGTTGAATTCGGACGTGCGCAGGTGGTGAAGTGGGAACTCACATCAGAGGGTCAGAGACTTTCCGCAGCCTCTCAGTGAACGAAGGTCGTCTCTGCATGGCTACGTCTAGGTAGGTAGGTAGGTAGGTGGTGATAGGTGGTGATGATATGTTGGTACAGGTGTGGTTGGAACCGAAGTTTGAAAGTGGATGTGGAAGTTTGAAGAAGCGAAGAACGAAGAAGGGATTACGAAGGGGTGAGAGAGATGAATTGTCGCAGTGCGCTTTAAAAGGTGGGCCGGATGGCCGGGAAGGTGCAATGCAAGTGGATGTGGTCAATGCCGGGAGGACCAGTGGCTCGGTCGATCCGCACCCACGGCAACGCGTTGCTCTTATACGGCTGCTGGCAAAAGAAAGCCGACGCTTTGCTATCCCTTTCTGTGGCCGCGGATCCAGTTACCATAAGCCACACTCACCAAGATGCAAGGAAGCGCAGGCCAAAGCGGCTGTCAACACAAGAGGTCAGAGCTAAGGTTCGAGCTCGGGAGGGCCGTGGTGAATGCGACGGGACGTGTGCGTGGTCCGTGAGCTTTGACTGCACCCTTCATTTCTGGACGTGCAATGTGGACGCGGGAAAAGCGGACAATTGCAAGGCTCCCCTTGCACGCAGAAGGAGGCGCCGTGCTGGGTAGACGACGGCATAGATGTAAGCGTGGATGTCCCAAAGCGAGGGCATTCTGAGAAGCCCCTCGCAGCCAGAATGGGAGAAGAATGGGGTCAGATAATGAGACGGGATTTTCAGCCACGTTTACAATCGTGTGGCGGCTGTTCAAGCCACAAAGCAGCCCAACGGTGAAACGAGCAATGGAGTCTCGTACCGGCAAATTTTGGGTACCCTCTTGTTCGCATGCTACTCTTGTCCCATCCCAAGGGAGGTCGCGCATATAATCACCACCACACTGACACGCGCGCACGAGGACTCGCCTTGCAGAAGCAGCGACGTGAATACAGGGGAGGCAATAGTTGCGTTGGTTGCAATTTGTCGCAAGTCGCCGGCGTCGGTAACCAGAGTAACTTCCGGATTGAAAAACAAACGTGAGACAAAGGACGCAGGGTAGGTGGTGACCGGTACAGACGCCTTGAAGCGAGATACACTGGTTGGGGACACTACGAGAGACGTGTCCTACTCTGCATATGACTCGGCCTGATACAAGCCTCCGAGCCGGATGTGGGGGGTATGGGTGCGGGGAGGGAACCATCGAAGGTCATTTGGAACCGTCACGGAGGTGTGTTGGTTTCAACGTGGTATGCTGTATGAGCTAGTCTCGTAGGGTCTGAATGGTCGAGTGATGAGATGACGCATTGCATTGCGAAGATCAAGTTTACTCGCCTACTAATCCCAGGCATAAGACTTGATTAGGTCATTCGAGCATGAATACCGTAGCCCAGGCTGCAACACTAGTGCTTCGGATATAACCTATGAAGTCGCGGTGCGTATATGTGACCGATCCCATGGAATCAGGTACCCGCGCACGTACGAGGACTGTCGATCCGTCAATCCATCTTTAGTATCATCGAAGAACCCTTTGTACCTGCCCTCGTCAATCAGGAAGGGGCGTGTATAAGGTTCAGAAACAGACGTGCATATCTTCCATAATGCGATAGTATTGGAGACAGCTAAGGACTGGGGGCCTGGGGAGAGCAGCCATGGGGAGATAATTCGGGGGCAGCGCAGTCACGGAGCGGCAAACTAGTGGGAGATAGATGCTCGACAAGGATTCTTTACACAGCGTTTGCCAGACAGGCTAAGGCATGTACATGCGCAGCAGCATGAGGTTGCAGCCTCCCCTCTGACCGGAGTACTCGACGCTGAGCCTGGAACAGCCGATGTCCGGGACGCCTGTTTAGGAAGACCGAAGAGAGGCATCGCATTCCGCATGTAAGAGCGGCGGCTGTGTTGTACTATCTTGGTCGAATCTATGACGCTGCGCACGGCAGGTGGCCTTGGCATAAAAGTGTGGCGGGGAGATGGGTAGTCGATCGAAAGAGCACGGTGCAGCGAAGGCAGGGAAGAATCATCGCGAACAGGCCAGCGTTGAGTATTAGTAGCAGAAAACGACGGCGAGTATCAATGGTGCACGGGACGTCGGCGGGCGAGTGACGTCAGGCGCAGATGGAGGGAGGCATTGAGGGCAATGCCACTGCGCGTTCCTGTGAGGTCAGGCTAGTCAGCGTCTAAGAGTGGTGTGTGACGTAAATGGAAGGAGGCTCACTGGCTGACGTCAGTTCCATCCCACTCATAAGACCTGCCCCAATCTTGTGTTCAGTCGATTAACATCCTTCGTTCCTCTCTCATCTCCCTCGTCTCGTGCGTATCTCGTGCCATCTCCAGTGCCACATGCCCCCGCTGACAACCCTTTCCAGCCTCAAGACCCACGTTTTACGACCTTACGATATTCCGCAATGGCTGCCGACGCTGCTGTCCCAGGACTCATCCTCACCTTCGCGGCCATGGTCCTTCTCATCTTTGTACGTCGCATTGCCTCGATCTGCATCAATTTTCACTCATGCTCACACGTTCATGTAGGCTTCTGTCTCATCACCAAAATGGGAGCATATATCCTTCCTTAATGCTCCGACCGGTGGTGGAACAACTCACTTCGGTGTGTTCGGCTACACGGGTTCAGATACGCATATTGGCTGGTCTTTCCCTGCGAACCTAGCGTGCGTCTCCTTTCGCTTGCGTTCATACCCCGACGCTGAACGGAAGTCCACAGCGATGATCGACTGAATGATGGGCTGTTCCACAACTTGACCATCGTCCTCATCCTGATACCAATCGGTAAGTGTCGGACGACATCCAAATTGAATCATGCTAATCACGATTATAGCTGCCGGACTGTCCGGTATTGCCGTTCTCTTCGGTATTTGCGGCGCGGCATACCACCGCGTTGGAACCGTTCTCATGACCCTCATCTCCGCGCTCGCATTCCTCGTTACGCTTGTCGCATGGGTTGTAGAGATGGTCCTCTTCGGCGTCGCTCGCAAACACTTCCGCGACCGCGGAATCAATGCCACTTGGGGCAACGCCAACTGGTTAGTTCTCGGCGCCCTCGTCGCCCTGTTTTTGGGCTTTTTCGCTGCCCTTTGCGGCTCGTTCGGTCGGTACAGTCGCCGCAACAGAGCCGCATACTAGGCGGTAGTAGCCCAGGTGTGCATCCTAACGATGATCTCAATCCTGCTCCCGAATACAACCCACATCCCCAGTTACTGTTACCCATTCGCTCACCTATCGCCCAACGAATGTATGATACGGACTGCTCAATCTGATGAATCGTGATGCCCCGTTATACCTTCGAACTTTACGAAGTATCCCGTACCTTTATTGTATCGATACTCGTTGCATGCTTGTTGTGATCCACCTATGCCCCCATATCACCTCCTGCAACGATAGAATTCTGGTAATTGAAAGTATCTCTGTACTTGTCGGCAATGTCACGCAAGAAGTCTGCTTGTTCCACTAGTATACTATCGACATCACAGCATCTGTCCTTAACAACATCCAGCGTAGATGTGTGGTGGTTACAACCGACCAGTCACGAAGGTAGTACCGTGCAGGGTAACCGTTTCAATATGAACGACAGAACACGTATTAATGACCCCTCTCGAACTTGAATGCGTGGAAATATGTGCATGGATCTCTTTCAACCCAAGTTCCCAGTTCCAATATGCGTGCAGCAATGACCATCATGGACCTACTGTCATGTCCTGCCAGTGCCAGCCACTCCTACTCCTCGAGCCTTGACGCGCGTCATGGAGATCACCGCAATAGGCTACTATATGGCCAATCGATGGGATTCTGACACATATGCCCGTCCAAAGACACTTTTTTGACCCACTGTGTAAGACGCGGATGGGCGTTGACAAAGTAGAGCAGCTGAAGTCTTGTAAGGGAGACGGCGCCTAGCTTTCCTTCTTCAGACCTCAGTTCGGTTCATTTCGCGTATTGATTCGATTCGTCTTGAGTCTCAACTCAAGACTCTTGTGATCACTTACTTCGTTCGTTATTGGCTCTCTGTTCATTGGGCTGTGCTTAGATTACGATACACAGTCTTGTTAGAATGGGGCATGAGTGCTGAGCCCCAGCTTTCGGGATACGACTTGTTGCTACTCACTTCGTGCTCGAAGCTCGCGTGTTCGTCCACCTATTCCGACCTACCCGACCACGACGTTCGCAAGTCGCGTGTTCGGAGCGCTCGACGCCTCACAAGTCTAGCCTTTTTCTGCGATCAGAACACCATGGAGAAGACTTAGAGAGGGAGGGCGCGCCAGCCACGTGGCCCACGTCCGAGTACTTCCGTCCGCATGCGCAAGAGGAGAGTATCTGTATCGTCCTCCGAGTCCTGGATAGGTAAGATCTCCAAAACTCGGGTTGGAACCGAGCGCGGGTAGATGCTGCAGTCATCGAATGCGGGCATGATCTATGCCAGAGGGCACCAGAAATATCAGCTCAAGTATGGAAGCAAGCCACCGTCATGATTTGTAGGGCCGTCTAGCCAGCTTGTCAGTAGGCCTGGCCAATGTCTGCCTATTAGGGGAGATATCCGTTGTCAGAATGTTGAGCTGCTTATTAGTCAATGGTCACAGTACAGCGCGCTAAGCTATGCTCGTCCAAACCAACAAAGGAAGCATTGCAAATGGAGGCCGACTCTAGTCTACTCTAGGACTCTACATAGTTGTACATAATCCTGAATGACAGTGGGCATGCTTGATAAGTACAACTGCCAACGCCACCTGGGACGCCCCAAGTTGAGCGCTAGCGTGTATTCAACTTCGGGGCGAGGCATCGGCAGGGCACGTGCTACTAACCGACTGGCATATATACGGAAATTGCGCTCCCGCATAACGTTTCTTCTCTCTCCAGACCATCGCGACAGCGGCACTGATAACAAGTACTGTTTGATGCGCAGGACGCCGTCGCCAGTCAGCGATTTACACTCGCTTGCACAGGCCTCCCCCTCCCGGCGTCCTTCTAGCCTCTCACGGGAAGCAGGTCAGAAGTACCCACCGAACGGTCGAAGCTGGGGCCGCGGGAGCAGTCTGGACGCTTCAAAGCCGCCATGCGTCAGTGCCGACATGCTCTCCCATGCACACACTGTCGCCCTTCGCCATCATCCGCTGGCATCGTGACTGCGCGCCCGCGGATAGCAGTCCCGTTTGACACTAGTTGCCAAGATCTGTCGCATCTGGGCTCTGAGGTACATAACAGCTGAATTCTACAGGGCGCGCGCCGCGACTAAGCCCGTCTTAGGAACAGTAGGTTGTGCTATCATACTACCCCGACACGCCATTCCATCCCATCTCTTCATAAGCCCGACCTTGGACTCTTCCAGAACTGACACTGACACATTCGGGGCTTCCTTGTCCCGATTCCGTGGGTCAGAGCCTCTACTATATGTTCTCCCCGTTCCACTCACTGACGCCTTACTTTATAAGTACAGCGGAGATTGCGTCCTGGAGCAATTGAACAACGCTGACGGACGTAGCTCGTCCGGACTCCGCGCCAGTCGCCGCGGCCTCCTCCGTACTACTTAAAGCTCACGACGGAGGACCCTGATTCACTACGTCTAACAGGCACTTCCCCGCTGTGACGCTGTCCATCAGGCTCGAGCAGTCTAGCTTCTGTCACGCATTGCCTGGCTTCTCATCCTCGACTCGCACCACTCCTGCTCACACACTGCCCTGCCCTGCCATCAGGGTTCAACTGTGAAGTCTCCCTCCGGATCCCCGACGCCATGTTGATCCCTTTGGCCCTTTCAGTACTGTTACTGGGCGTCATCGTCTGGTATCGATCCTGGTCATACATCCGCAGATTACCTCCCGGCCCGCCCGCAGCACCGCTTGTTGGCAACATCCACCACCTCCCTGGCATCAACGAACTGCGCGAGTTCGACCGCCGGAGACAGCAGTATGGTCCGTCTCCTTCGTCCCTCCTACGCGTCTATCTCCCTACGTGGCGAGAGGCGATAAGGGGCGCAACCAGTACTGATCCCGAAATGACGTAGGTGATCTCGTATACTACCATGGACTCGGAAACAAGATTCTCGTGCTCAACTCCATGAAGCCCATCATGGCCCTGCTTGAGAAGCGAGCGAGCATATACTCCGACCGGCCCAGATTTACTGTCGTCGGTGAGCTTATGGAACTCGAGAAGGTGCGCACCGTATCGGCCCGTCGATACACTGATGTTCATGCCCACGGCCTCCAACCTAACGCAATTGCCATAGAGCACACCTCTGCATAAGTATGGTGAGGATTGGCGTATCCACCGGAAGCTTCAGCATAGCGCGCTCGGCCCGACTGCAGTCAAGCAATATCAGTCCGTCCAGGAGGACCTCGTAGCGCTAATGGCGAAACAGTTCCTTGACGAGCCTGAGAGTTTTATCGACCACGTCAGACTGTATGTGAAACACGACTCTCCACCCCGACCGCACTGACTGACTGCTCTACAGCTGCGCGGCGCGGATCGTGCTCGCTACGACTTATGGGCTCTCCCCCAACAAGGCGGACGACGAAGTGTGACATGTTTTGTTTTTTTATGAAATAGCCTACTGACGATTGACCTGGAATTTCTTTTTCAACGTGCGTAGTACGTCACGCAAGCCGAGGACACTATGCGGATGATCGGGAAGTGCACACACCCGGGAACATTTCTAGCCGACATGTTCCCTTGGAGTATGTACCACGCATGCACCTGCATTGGCGCGATAGCTGATTCCCGGACTCCCTCGACAGTGAAGCATCTGCCTTCATGGATGCCCTTCCACCGGGAAGCGCGCGAAGGGAAGGCCATGATTGCGCACCTGGTCACCAAGCCTTTCGAACACGTTAAGCAAGAAATGGTGAGGGTCAGCCGGTCATCGTGGCAATCAGTTCCTCACTCCCAGCGCCGGAGCACAGAAAGCCGGTACTGCGCCGCCGTCGCTCTTGAGATTCCTGTTGACCGAACACGACAAGGGCGACCTCGACCACCTCATCAAGTGGGCCACCGGCTCTTTGTACGGTGGTACGTAGTGACGGCTTCCCCGAATTCCGCGCCGAAGGCTCGAATCTCACGCACTCTTGCACTTCGTATCAACTATCATTGACAGCCGGAGGAGAGACGGTACGCCTATCTTCTCCGTTAGGAAGGTCTATACTCACATCAGCATGTTCGCTACGCTTCACAGACCTATGCGACGACGCTCACATTCTTGATGGCCATGGCTTTGAACCCGGACAAGCAGCGGCTCGCACAAGAGGAGATCGACAACGTCCTCGGCGGAGATCGCCTCCCGACCGTCAGCGACCGCCCGCGCCTGCCGTACATCGCCGCGTTGATTAAGGAGGTTATGCGCTGGAATCCGGCTGTTCCGCTCGGTGAGTGCCGACTTGCCTGTCAAGTGGTAGGCTCGCAAGGCACTGACGCGTTTGCTCAGGGCTGGGCCGTCGTACGTCTCAAGATGACATCTATGAGGGCTACTTCATACCTAAAGACACCACCGTCTTTACGAATGTCTGGTACGTACAAACGAGTAGAAATCCACGTTCCCGGCTCGTGGCGAGACTCACTGTACCATGTTGCTAGGTCGGTTGCGTTCGAGCCTCGAGGTTCCTACGACCCGCACCAGTTCGTGCCCGAACGGTATCTGGAAGAGGGCCTGAGTCCGGAGGAGGCCCCGATCGACCCCGCCGACTGGGCGTTCGGGTTCGCGAGACGGTATGACGCCCCTCCTACACGAAGTGCTGCCGACTCAATCTATCACACATACGCTCTCAGGTTATGTCCGGGGAAGCCACTCGCCGAGAACTCGGTCTTCATCATCATCACTACCCTTCTCGCCGCATTCGACATCGCGCCTCCCCCAGATGAGGAGCTCGTCCCGCAATACACAGCTGGTCTCGTCAGGTATGCTCCTCTCCCTTGTGGGCCGCCCCTTCGCTCATCTTCTGACTTGGTACTGCGGACCTGGACGACTAGCTATCCACTCCCTTTCAAGTGCCAGATCACCCCGCGCTCGCAGTCAAGAGCGTCCCAAGTCGTCTGGCGTGCGGCTCACTGTAATAATTTCGCCTAAGCAGCCAGGCTCGAGGTGTCCCATCCTCGGAGTGGCGGCTGATCTATCGGTTTGTCATGATTGTACGAGTGTACAAGTTCGCTCTCTGCTGTGTGTCTTTGGGATTTGTAGTAGTACTACTCACTGTTGTTGCAAGCATTAATGTACCTCCGAGGCTGCAATGCAAGTTGCAGCTGAAGCGATGACGTGTGCGCGAGCTCCTCAGGGCTGATTGCCTCATCGAATCTAACGAACGGAATCACTCCCCGACATGATTGCTTCTGGAAACATGCTTACGATGTACCAGTATGTCCGGGCCAGCAGCTCCCCGGCCACTGCGGTCGTGTGTCACGACAAATTTGTCCATACACACCTTGTGCCGCCGGGGACCTACAAAAGGATCTGCCGCAGCATTCCCGAAGCTAGAAGTCCAATTAATGAGCGCGTACTTTCCGACGCACAGACGCAACCGAAATAACGTAAAAACGCTCTGGAAATGTGCGAGCCTGATGGATTGATTGTATCTACTACTCTAAGTACGTATAGTGAAGAACTTGAGACGGGAAATAATGATACAGGTGGAGACATAGTAAGCAGTCCTCAGACGATCCGAATCTACAACTCTACGTGGCGGTATAGATCCGACTCGTCGTCGTCATCGTCTGTAGGGGCATTGTGCGTCGTGTCGTCGAACGCCGCACCGTCTTGGTACAAGCGAGTGGTGATCGGGTTGACGACAGCCTGCAAATCAGCAAGCCTCTCCTCGACCTCCTCCGTCGTCGCCGACTGACCGTGTTCCTCAAGCCAGTCGTCGACCCCCCTCAGCTCCTCCCGAATCGCCTCCTTCTCCTTGGAGTCCAGCTTCCCGCCGAGTCCTGCTGGGTCCGAGACCTGGGACTTGAGCTGCCACACGAAGGTGGAGAGCCCGTTCAGCCCCTCGATGCGCCTTTTGTTCGCTGCGTCCTCTGCCGCGAACTCCTCCGCCTCCTGTATCATGCGCTCGATTTCATCGGGGGCCAGACGGTCAATGACGTCTGAGATGGTGATGGACTCGGACCTTCCACTGCGATGGTGGCCGATTAACAGCGGGGTCTCACTTGGACATGGAACACGATAATGAACAAGGCTACTCACGTTCCCTTGTCTGCGGCAGAGATACTCAATATCCCGTTTGCATCGATCTCGAAGGTCACTTCGATCTGGGGGACACCTCGAGGAGCGGGAGGTATGCCGGTCAGCTCGAACTTGCCCAGGAGGTGGTTGTCCTTGGTAAGCGACCGCTCTCCCTCGAAGACCTGGATGAGCACCGTCGGCTGGCTGTCCGCCGACGTCGAGAACATCTGGCTCTTGCGCGTGGGGATGACTGTGTTGCGGGGAATGATGGGCGTCATGACTCCGCCCGTGGTTTCGATTCCGAGCGTGAGGGAGTTGATGTCGAGCAGAGTGTTGTTTTCAACCCCCTCGTCACCAGCCAGGATGCCGCCTTGAACGGCGGCACCGTACGCCACGGCCTCGTCCGGGTTGATGCCCTTCGAGGGCTCTTTCCCGAAATAATCTTTGAGGAGCTGTTGGACCATGGGTATGCGCGTAGAGCCGCCCACAAGGACGATCTGAAGAAATAACTGCATTAGAGATGACCTGACAGCGAGATGGAGGATTCGTATATGTTACCTCATCAATATCCTGCTTGCGCAGCTTCGCGTCCTTGAGTACCTGCTCAACGGGCTTCATCGTCTTCCGGAAGAGGTCCATGTTCAGCTCCTCGAACTTGGCCCTCGTCAGAGTCTCCGAGAAGTCGTTGCCACCCTCGAACGCCTCGATCTCGATGCGCGTGGACTGCTGGCTCGACAGCGTCCGCTTCGCCTTCTCGACCTCGCGCTTGAGCTTGCCCATTGCACGCAGGTTGCTGGTGACATCGGCCCCCGTCCTCTTCCTGTATCGCTTGGCGAGGTAGTCGATGACCCGGTTGTCAAAGTCCTCGCCGCCGAGATGCGTGTCGCCCGCCGTCGCGAGCACTTCGAACACGCCATCTTCTATCGACAGAAGGGAGACGTCGAACGTGCCACCCCCGAGGTCGTAGACGATGATCTGAGACTCGCCGCCTTTCTTGTCGAGCCCGTAGGCCACTGCGGCTGCGGTTGGCTCATTGATGATTCGAGCGATGTGGAGACCGGCGATGACCCCGGCGTCCTTCGTAGCTTGGCGTTGAGCGTCGTTGAAGTCTGGTCGGCGCTCAGTGACCTAGCCATCAACTGGAGCAGAAGAGAGTGTCACGTACACGCGGGAACGGTCACTACGGCCTGATGAACCTTCTCCCCAAGATATGCCTCCGCAGTCTCCTTCATCTTCGACAAGACCATAGCTGATATCTCTTCAGGAGTCTTGCATCCCCCCCATCAGCGTCAGATACAGTACGACCGAGATGCAAGCACTCATAAAGGTCCGAACATCCCCTCGATACTTGACCTCGATCGCCGGCTTGCCTTTCTTGTCAACGACCTGAAACGGCCTGTATCGGCATGAATAACGAGTTGCCAGATCCGCATATGAGCAGAGCACAACGTACCAATGCTTCGTGTCCTTCTGGACCTCTGGATCGTTATAGTTGCGACCGATGAGCCGCTTGGCATCGAATACGGTATTCTGCGGATTGGTGTGAAGCGCGTTCTTCGCGCTGTCGCCCACACTGGACGAAAATGTAAAATAAGCAGATATCACGGCCTGAATAGCGGTGACGACTTACAGTCTCTCGCCATCCGAGAAGCTCACCCACGAGGGAGTTATCCGGTGACCTTGGTCGTTCGCGATGATTTCAACCCGGCCACCTCGCATCACCCCAACACATGAATACGTCGTGCCCAAGTCTGGGAGACAGAATCAGTCAATAAGCCTTGACACTGATTTGCGCCTCCGAATGGAGCAATATAACTGACCAATGCCGATGATGTGTCCTTGGGGCTTTTCTGCTTCGGTCCGTCCTTGTACTCCAACTGGACAAAGAAATAGGAGAGCCAAGAAGGCCAGGAAGATGATGGAGAGGGACGACAGGAGTCGTCGTGATTGCTTGCGTGTTGGACGAGCCATAGTAGAGCAGAAAGGGTGGAGGAATTACGAGGGTATCCAGTAGCACCACGCATGTATTATACACCCGCAAATACCAATTTCCACGTCAGTGTAGGACGGCAGTACACCCAAACTGGAGGCGCTGCGTGACGTTGCATCACGAATGAAGTTAAGCAGCGATGACAGGACACGTAGCCGCAGGGATGGTTGCCAAGTCCGTCATCTGTCTCATGCGAAGGGTAAACACACTTGCATAGCAGCATAGCAAAGATGTCAAGGAAAAGATGACTGGGAGTCCATGCGGAACAATGCCCGTCGGCGCCTTGAGACAGTTTGAAACACATGAGTACGACTGGAACCTAGACAATCAAGTTATGAGCACAACGACTAGTGACGGCATGAGGAGCTTCGTGTTCTCAACGACTGAGTTTAGAACGTACCCACAACCTGGAAGCCGCAACCGGAGAGTATCTAGAAACCAAGTCGGACAACTTGCTTCAACTTGGCACTGGTAAAGACACGCCGGCAAGGAGCGCTTTAGACCTCCGAGACAGCAGCCCCGAGTGAGAGTAAATTGCGTGTGTGACCGGGGCCACTGGCAGTGCGATCCTGAACACGTTGAATGTTAGAATACAGTCGCGCGCACTGCATATTCAAGATGTGTCACGTCCGTACTGACTCCTCCTAGAGAGCGCCTGGGCCGGCGTCACGTAAGTGGCGTTGCAAAAGCTGAAAGGTTTATCGATGCATCCATCGCGCACTTCGCACAGTGAATCAATCGCGACCCTGCGCTACGCGTGAGCCAAAATCCGGATCCAGAGTCGCGCTCGCGGAGAGGTAGAAACGTCGGAAATCGTGTCGTTCTTGCCGGGTTAGTATGGGGTGGATCTTCGGGATTGGAGTCAGTCGTCCGTTCACCCGGCAATGTGGCTGGTCATGTGAGGAAGGAGTAGCTCGCGATCATACCTAGAGGAGCTTGCACAAGTACGCGAAGGGTGTAGCAGAGCAACGGTCGACTATGCGATTCTACGACTAGTGTTTATCTAGGGATACAGAAAGGTGATGCTACGAGGGGAACAAGGGAGACCAGGCTTCCCATATTTCCCGCCAGGTCATCTGGATGCACTCTCCTATAAATAATGCGTCTTACACAATAAATACCGTTACCATTAATATCGTGAGGAACTCCAGAGATTAAGCGACAGTGAAGCTGTAAAGCACGTCAGAAGAGGTTCACTTCGATCGGATAACACGGATACTCACTAAACCATGTCGTCGAGGGCACCGTGCTGGGCGACAGCAACGAGGACGGGCTGGTGGTTCGCCGCCGCGTTGATCGACGCAAGACGGTAAGCACCAGCCGGGAGACCGCCAGGAACGGTGACGGAAAGAACACCGCCCTGGTCCTTGTCGTTGAGGCCCTTGAAGAACGCAAAGGTGTTCGGGTCCGTGGGCACGGCCGTGTCGAGCGAGGGAAGTTTCTCGACGACGACGTGCGAGTGGCCACGGATGTTGCCTTGGTCGTTGACAACCTGCGGCGCGGCGAAGAAGTTCTCCTGCGCGTTGACGAAGTTGCCCGTCTCGAGGTTCTTGATGGCCATCTGGATGGTGAAGTCGGTGTTGGCAGGGATCGTCGCGCCGTTCTTGGGGTTGACGAACTTGGACGAGGGCATGTTCGCCGTGGACGCGATAACACCCATCGGCGCAGGGTTGCACGAACCCTCCTTGATCTGCTTGCCGTTCGTGATAGCCTTGTTCACGGTCGCGCAGAAGTTGATGAAGTTGTTCGACGACGTAAGCGAGGCAACCTGGTTCGCGGCGGGACTGAACGCAGGGATGAGGACAAGTGCGCAGGACTATGGGAATACACTCACGTCTGTTGACCATCCTTCGTGAAGCCCTGGGCGATGACACTGGCGAGCAGCGTCGTCGACGTCTGGGCATCACCAGCAGCGGCACCTCCACCCGCGGCGTTGTCACCAGCGGCGGGAGGAGCGGGATCGGCGGCGGGCGGAGGAGGTGCCTGGGCCGGAGGGGCAGCGGGGGCGGAGCAGCCGCAGCTGTTGCGCCAGTCTCTGCGATGCGGGCGTCACGATCGGCGGCGGTCGTGCAGGTGATACTCGTTCCGGGGGAGTTCACGAGCGGCAATGCAGCACAGCTGATTCGAACTGTCAGACAGCGTACTCGAAATGAATGAATTGAGGAACAACTACTCACATTGTTCCAGGCGCGCATGCTTGGGCCACGAACTTGCCGTTCACGCATTGGGCGAACTTGTCCGCGATACATGCGTCCTCACCCGTCTGACACGGCGAGTTTTCGTTCAACCCAGCGAATTTCTGGCTATATGGCGAAGAGGTTCAATCGACTCTCCGATGGATGCTCGAATTGAGGACTCACTTGAGCGCGATCGCATCTTGGCCGTTCTTCAACTTGAAGTCCTGACGACGACCAAATCTGTGTGGCGTCGCCGCCGATGCAGCGAGAGCCAGGGAAAGAGCGACAAGGACTGAGCACTTCATTCTCGAGTCGTAACGGTAATAAGCGTTCCACGCAAAGGAGTAAGGATGCCTGGGATATACACCGGGTCGAAGAAAAAGAAAGTCGAAAGGCTCGAACGATCACAGATCGCCGAAGAAGAGAAAAAGAGTGTAGGGAGGGGAAGGGGGTGAATGAGGACGTCGCCGCCTCGGAGAATGATTTATATATGCCCTGCCGATCATCATGCTGTGTGCGCTAGTGCATGGCTCAAGAAGGAACGATCAGTACGTCTAGCCGACCATGCTCCCTGCAACATCAACGCTGAGCGCTCTGTCCGTAGCGAAGTGGCTATTCGTCCGGTAAAGGGTTGGTTGCTGCTCCGTATCCATCCTTGTGACTCGCAGAACCAATGGGCAAGTCGCATTGGGTGTACTCGCATACCATGCGATGGCGCTGCGATACAGCCTCCACTTGCTGAGACACAGGATGGGTGTACCGTGTACGGGCCGATGGCCAATCATTGACATCTAGATGCGCGCATTTTGCTGTTGCGAACAAAAGAGGGCTTGACTACGGAGTGCAGATCGGGTTTGATGAATATGGAGGAGAGTGTACACAACATCATCATGTGGACGAGCGTGACACGTCACGTCTGTGTGACTGATCACAGTCCTCACCAGGGCAACAGGAGAGGAGGATGAGTTTATCCAAACCTTCGGAACATGTTCAACATGATGAGTCGACGGAGATCCGCTGCCTTCACTATGTAAGTAATGTGCGCCCTTCGTGATGGATGTTTGTGTTTCGGAGTAAGGTGGGCCGCTGCACAAGCATGATGATGACTCCAAGTAAGGCTATTGAACAATCCTGAACTTGAGTCCACTGCACGCCCGAACCAAGAGTAAAAATTAGCGCATGAAATCCAGTTTTCAAACGGCCATGTTGACTTACGATACAAGTAGAGAGATCCTGAAGAAGCCTCGCCCTGTTTCGCTGAGTCGAGACGTATCGGCAAGGCGCCATATTTGATGGAGCATACAGAATTGTGATCGTTGTCTGCAAGAGGAAACGTGCCGATCAGCGAGTATCTCGGCGACAGACGTCGCGGCCGCCGCAATCTACCAGGCAGTGCCAGAAGGCCGACAGGGCCACTCAGCTCGAGGCGAGTATGTCTAGGCCTAGGAATGATGATTGTACTTACCAGCAGGGCAGCCGCGGCGACGACGGAGCAGCGTTGATACAAAAGTGATATTCAGCACCGATGAAGTATGTTTCAAAGATATCAGACGGAATCCTACCCGTCTCAGGTTCGAGATGGCAGATCTATGCAGAACTGGTCACGACTTGGCGCTCAAGCGTCGAGCCGGGCATCGTCAGTGATGATAATTGGACTTGGAACTTTGAAGTGCTCAGTAATACTCAGTCGTTGCTGCACACAACATACATGGCTACTTTCTAACTACTACTGCTCTTCATACATTCTACACGCATACGATGGTCAAACAATGCTTGCAGCAAGACACGTCGATGACGTGATCTAGACAATCTTCCCCTGAACCCAATTTCCGAGAGTTGCTTGACCTGGCGCGCCGACGTCCGAGTCGCAGGCTGGAAGCCCGGAATCGACATTTTCCTCCTCCCGCTCGACGAGCACATATCCGCAAACTTTTGGATCGTATCGAGGATGGTGGCGAAGAAGCCACAAGTGGACTATTCCTTGTACCTGGTCACTGGCAGGAATCTACTTCCGGAGGGCAAGGTGAGAAACTTGCATGTGTCTTCACGTTCTTCCGCGAAGCTTATCCCAGATCGCAGGACTATCTGGAATCACTTGAAGAAGTGAATGCCCATTGATTTGCTCAACTATCAATATCCGATCTCACAGCGCTCTTCCGTATAGTCGATCAAAGGAGGCGTCACGCTCGTACAGGTCCGCGAAAAGGACGCCGATACTGGGGAGGTACGTACGTCCGTTCTATCCCCTGTCGTATCTTGTGCACACCCATTTCTTTCCTGGTGCAGTTCCTTCGGATTGCTCAGGCGTCCAAGGAAATATGTCGCAAGTATAACGTTCCCATCCTCATCAATGACCGCATCGACATCGCACTTGCGATCGGCGCGGATGGAGTCCATATCGGCCAGACAGATATGCCTGTAGATATCGCAAAGAGGCTCCTCCCTCCCAATGCGATCATTGGCATGACGTGCAACACAGTAGAACACGTACAGAAGGCTGTTCAAGATCGCGTGGACTACGTCGGTCTCGGGCCAGTGTGGGCCACCCAGACCAAGAATGTAACCAGTCCAGTCGTCGGTGTGCGAGGACTAGTTGCGCTACTGGACGCTCTGGAGGGCTCAGACGTCAAAGCCGTGTCAATAGGTACGTACAGGAGTAGACACATCCTTGTAGTGTCTCTCATACTCCCGTTAGCTGGTGTCAAGTCGACGAATGCCCTTCATTGCTTGCATGGTGCCATCACCTCGTCCGGCCGTAGCCTGGACGGCCTCGCCGTCGTGAGCGACATCGTAGCGTCCAGTGACCCATACACCGCCGCAAAGAGGATTGCAACAATCGTTCAGGCCTTCAAGGGGAACCCCATCACGTCCTTCTCCACCTTCCCACCCTCGTACTCAATAGACTCCATCAAACATGGGGTTGGCGAGATCCTATCTGCAGTCAGGCACTTCTCCCCTCTAGTCCACCAGGTACGTAGGAGGCCTCGTTCGTGTAACAAATCCAACTTACAGTCCCACTTGCTAGATCACGAACAACGTCGTCACCACACAATCTGCCAATGCAACCATTGCTCTCGGGGCGTCTCCAATAATGGCCACAGCCCCGGAAGAGATGGCAGATCTCGCGAAAGTTGCAGGTTCCCTGCTCGTCAACTTTGGCACCATCCAGAACCTCGACGGCATGCTCTCCGCTGGTCAGTATACCGCCTCCATGTGCTCGTCACACTGTGCAACTTCGATCACGTCCGTGTCGGGCATCATGTATGCAACGCTCACCGATCGTCTATAGGTTTCAACTACAATCAGAACCGCAAACCCGTCGTGTTCGATCCAGTTGGCGTTGGGGCGACGGGATATCGTCGGACCTCCGCGGCGGCACTGCTCAATGCATGGCAGGCAACCGTCATCAAAGGCAACTCCGGCGAGCTCGGTGCTCTCGCAAACTCGAAAGAAGTGCGTCTTCGATGCTTAGATGGCAATATCCCACGTTTCTAAAATCAGCCCATCCCATCGCGTTCAGGTACAAGCGAAGGGTGTCGACAGCGTCGGGAGTGGCTTTGCTGATCCGGCCGGATTCGTGCGCAACCTCGCCAGGAAAGAACGTGTGTTATTATTCTGTTGTTCATTCAACGTTGGCAACAAAAGGTCGCTGACTGTCGACTGAACGATGCGACGTCGGTAGGTGCAATCATCGTGCTGACTGGTGTGACTGATTACGTCTCTGACGGCACCACCGTCGTCCGGCTATCCAACGGACATTCTCTCCTGGGCGAGATCACCGGTTCGGGCTGCATGGTCGGCACCTCCGTCGCCACATTCTGTGGGGGCGCCGCCATGGCAGAAGCCAGCAAACGCGCACCCGATGCTCAGGAAGACGCAAAGCTCGCGCGTGGGGACATGTTCGTTGCCGCCATCGGAGGGTGAGTCTTTCGCTCATCAGACTTCTTCTTCGGCGGCTTTCTCGTATTTGACGGCGGGCATGTGTGCTTATGATGCTATCGTTCCTAGGGTTCTTGCCGTCACAGTAGCATCTGAGTTGGCTGCGGCGCGGCCCGATGTCAAGGGGAGCGGGACCTTCCTCCCGGCGCTGATTGACGAACTAGGCGCGCTCACCCCAGAGAGGATCGCGCAGTACGCAAACATAGAAGTGATCTGAAAGCTGCTGCAGTACGTCTCGATAGGCAGGCAGGATGGTTGGTCTAGCCGTATCGCATGGCAGAGCTCGTGTATAACACAACGTAGAAACATAACACACTGTAAACCTCATCTTCGAACTCCAAATTGTACATTTGCTCTCCGTGGGTTCCGCCGCTGAAAGTCGCACGTAACAACCGTAGCGTTGGCTCATGCGCGAACTGGGACGACTGTTGGGTTGCGTGTGGCGAGGATGTGCGGGAATGGCGTCTCTGGTGTCGGCTGCAGCCAATTCTTCGCGTCATACTCTGCGTGCGGAGGCGACTCGATCATGTGGAAGGTGTACGCGAACCGGGTTTGTGTGCTTGTGTTGCGCTCCGACTTGTGCAGCACGCTCCCGTGGATGAGCACCAGGTCACCTTTTGGGGTATCGACCATGTTAGCTGATCGCATTCAGTACGGCAGGTAGGCCGAGGCGCACCTGGCATGCACGCCTCGAGTATGTATTTTCCCTGCGGAGTGGGCGGAGCCTGCTCTGGAGGGATGAGCTGCTCAAACCCGGTGCCCCCTCCGGGCACGCGCACGAAGCGTTTGGTAATGGGGGCGATCAGGTGCGACCCAGGCAGAAAAGAGAGCGCGCCGTTCTCCGGCGTGCACCTCTCGAGCGGTATCCAGAACCCAAGAGCGGACGGAGGATTGGTGTACTGGGTGAGCACTTCATGTGAGTCAAGCCCTTGAACCTGGACATGTCAGCATCACGCACCAAGAAAGTCCTGCGTAGTAGCGAGCAGTCAGTCAATGCAATCTTCGAAGTACCCACTGAGTCACACTCACGAATCATTATGCTCCGGTACTATTTGTTACTAGAAGTACAGCACTGATACGGATGATAGGCAAGACACTGACCTTCGCCTCCTATGCGTGGTTGCTTGCAAATCACCATAGATTGGAGTGCTAGGTCGATTTTGTGGATACCATAAATACTTCCAGGTGAGCATAGCACTACTCACCCACCGGATCGTGATGGAACTTCAGGTCTCGTACCACGGCTTTGATCCTCTGATTCTCCAGCGTGACCTTTCGGAACACAGGATCAAGTTCATGAAGTCCTGTCGCCGGACATTGTAAGAATGTTGGTATGACGACTATGCATCGAAAAGGAGCAATTAGCCGCATACCGTGGCCTATCTTGTTCACAGCCTTCTGTTTCTCTCTATTCAGCTTTCCATCCGGACCGATAGCATCCTCTTCTAGGAAGAAACGGATCTTGTCCCCCGAGGTTAGGAAGTACTCATCACCGACATGGTTGTCGTCTCCAGTAGTGAACTTGGTCTGCATAGCGCCTCATAAGCATCATAGCATGTCCTACATGTGGATAGAAGCACGCTTACCAGCGGATGATCCTCCAGGCTGAGATTATCGAGCAATTGCCTAGAACGGGTGAGAAGCGCGTCGACTTCGTCTGGTTCAAGGAAGCTCGGCAGCCTCAGATAACTTGCAGAGGTGGTTCAGTTTTCATCGGAAATGGCACTTGGCCCTGCAGTGTGCACACCCACCCATTGGCACGGAACTACTCGCCCGACGCACTATCAATGACCATGCACCTTTGGAGGTTACAGTTAAGTGCGAACCTGGTTCACTTGCTCCTGGGTCAGGTACTCAAGTTTGCTATCAGACATCGCGCTAGAGTCAAAGGTTTGGGCAATGATACAAGGAGCTCAGAGCACGACTTGGATTTGGCGAGCTAAGGCGAAATGACTGACGACAGGTTCAGATAAGCAGTGGCTGTGCAACTCGCCCTCGTGGTCAACCTAAATAGGCAGGTGTTGTGTTCGTTTCAATTTTCAGACCGGTGCGGCATCCCTTCATGGGAATGGTGAGAATGAGAAGAATAATGGCATATCAGGTTCTATGTGTAGTAAGGTCCTAGTTTCATTCTCTGTGATCTCTCGTCCTCTGGCTCCTCTGGTATCGTGAGCCATCAGCGGGGTTCATCGTTAAGGGTGTGAAGTCCTACCATATACCGGAGGTTTAAGCACCGAGGATAGTGGCATATGGCCCACCCAGGAATTGTACATCCTTTCGGATGAAGAATTTCTCCTCGTCAGGGATGACAACTCGAGTGTACTCTTCGTCCTGGAACACCTCGTAGATCTTCTCCAAAGACTCCGCCTCGAAGATAGCGATGCCGGCGAATGGCGGCGCAGAGTATCCAGGTATCATAGACGTGATAGGAGCTGTGTAGCTGGGAGTGATGTGAAACTATCAAAAAATCGCGATGAGTGACTTTACTGGGTGAGAGTAGCGAACGTAGCTACATATACATACCTGCTCGTATTTCGTCAGGTTCTTCTTGACGATGGCCACTGAAGTGAACAACTTCGAGTGGGTGTTAAGCCAATAATCTTGGAACTCTTCCAGTGAGAGCTCAGGCTTAGGAGATATCAGGATAATGAGGCGAACGCGGTCCGAACGAAGGCTGGGAGTGGTGGTCATGGCGGAATCGGTGGAAAGAAAACAAGCAGTAGTAGTGAGACCCACTTGGGGACACTTTGTTTTATATACGAGTGAGATTGGTTCCGAGGTGTCTTGAGCGTCGTCATTGGGGCACGAAGCCGCGACTACATGGTCAGATACCTACTACTTTGGAACGAGCGTGCTCAGGCATTCACTAGCGCCGGACACTCTCGTCCCGCATCCATCGGAGTGAGGCTCAGGACTCTCGGATGTAATGGGAATCACGTTGCAAATTCCAAGTGGAGGCCAAAGATTTGCGCCGACGTCAACGGTGTCTCGGGACTGGGGAGCGCAGCAGATTGAAGTCATAGGAAGCAATAGTACGAAAGCACCCGACATCGGAGGAATACGGATAGGGTAGCCGCATCTAACTGTACCCGAAGCACATACAAAGTGCGGTCGGAAGTCGCGTTATCGAGTCCTGAACGGATGCAGACGACGATTCAATTCATGAGCGAGGGTCGCCCCTGCCGAGGCTAGACCAGGAACGAGCTCGATCCCATTGATGCAACAGTGACATGTGTATGTCCCATCGCGCAACTGGTCATCGATTCATCCCTTGTTCCCGCACGCTAGCATTGATCCGCAAAGGATGTGCAGTGCAGCGTTCAATACATTCAAAAAATCGTCAAAAACAAGAACAGGTCCTGACTAGACTGATTACTAGGCCCCCTCATCATCGATATTTTCGCCGTTTGCTAATCGATGAATGAGGTGGTCGATCTTGACTTTATGTATCCGATGATGCTCTTGCCAGCCTTTCCAAGGATGGTGTGGATGCTAGAGCAGGTTGGTCAGTCCAATCGTCAACGACCTGCGACAAACTCGGGATGAATACCACCCACCTGTCTGGCGAAGTTCTGGAAAATCTTGTCCGAAGTCCCCTCAGGCTTGTTGCAGAAGAATTTCGCGAGGAGGACGTCATCTTGCTTGCTATAACGCATCTTCTTCTCTGGAGGCGCAGGCAAAGGTTCGTCACCGGGCACATGGTGCAGTTCGTGCTTGTGTCTCCTGTAAAACTTCATCCACGACGCCCGTGAATGATGAGGAGCCTATGAAAGACCTGTCAACAAAAACGCCGTTAGGAAGTCCGAACAGTTGGACGTGCCTTGGCCGCGACGTCCTTCCAGAAAGACACCATATCCAGTTTGGTTTCATGTTGTCGCGTTCGGTACTCGAAAAATCGGACGAGAAAGATGACATCCTCGTCGGTGAACGCAACGCCTTTTCCCGTTGTGCTTCGGTACAACGCTCGAGGAGGAGTCGGAGACCGTGCGCGGTGGGCGTTGAAATCAGCAGCGACGGCTTGATATGCCGCAGCGATAGCCCCAGGTCCATAACCATTTGGAGCTGCGGTTGTATCATGCGGCTCAGCGAGTGGCTCGCTGGGGCCGGCTTCCTGCTCCTGCATGGGCATCGGCTCCCGGTCATCCATATCATCACCAAGGTCCATGGCGTATCCGCCTAAGCGAATCTTGTGCTTGTTACAATATCTACGCCAAGAATAGAAACTGTGGGTGATGTAAGTAAGACACTGATAGACATTTCGAGTCCGACTGACGTGTGGTGTGGCGCCTGAGGAAGATCGATGAGCGCAGTGCGGATTTTAGGATGTCTATAACCATACCTTGATCGCTATCCGTTCACATATTTCCCGCAGACTGGATAGCAGCAATGAGAACATGACTAAAGCCAACTCCCAGGCGAAAGACCAACCTCAGTACTAGACCGTGCTCTTGACAGTAGTCTATGTAACGCTTGAGGTATAGGATATCATCCGACGTGAACAAGTTTCCACCATACGTGCTCTTGATCACACGCGTTGGCGGAGTGGGAGACCGGGCATTTGAATTGCGACGGTTTGCAACCAGAGATGAAGCTGGCGGAGCGGGCTGTAGCTTATGCATCCCCAATCAGCAAACCTTTCAACGACAGATGTACGTAGCGAGATATCACACACCGGAGCTTTCGTGCGTTTCCGTCCTCTTGTCTGCTTCTCTTGCGGCTCAGGTGCAGGCGGCTCGGCATTGGCATTCGAAGGGCCAGCGTCCTCCATATATTGGTCAGGTGCTTCAGGATAAGGTTGCTCGTACTGCAAAACAAGGATTAGAAACCCGCGTTGTCATTTCGCGTCGTACTTACATGTTGATTGTAGTACCCATCCGGCGCAGGAACCCAACCAGCTGCCTGGTCTTCTCGATACCTGTACGCGTACTCTGTAGGAGGCGGTTGAGGTAACATGCCCGGAGGTGGAGGTTGCATAGGATGGTATGCGCCATTCCAGGCTGCGGCCTGCTCCTCACTAAACCCGGGATGACGGTCCATCATATGTTGTTCGGGTTGTGATGGCGGTGGAGGTGGTGGAGGTGGTGGCGGAGCTAAGTGAGTCTGCGACAGCGCGATGCCATTTGCCGCTTGCCACGATTGCGGAGGCCCAGACGTTGGGGGGTGCACAGAGCGAGGAACCACATCCATCGGAGCACCATACACGTATGGCGGAAACTGGGTAGGGTGGGCAACCATCGGGCCAGGGAGAGGATGTCCCATCATCGTCGACGATGCCATGACCTGCCCATGGGGAGGGGGAAGTGGCGGCGCGTTCTGTGCGTGCTGGGGTTGGGGATGCTGCTGTTGCTGATACTGTTCCGGTGGAACTTGATGCACCATCTCGTCGGGAGTTGACTGAGGGACGTGTTGCATGGTTGCGCCCGGCTCGGGCTGTGGAGGAGGGTGCACGACCGGAATGACTCTTTTTACCAATCATCAACCATTAGATATGGAGGATTCAGAGAGGTGCCAATGGGACGACCCACTTCTCAGTGCCCGTTACTTTGCATCCACCGAAATTGGTGTGATAGGTTTGAAGCGCGCCGGCCTCCACACACCGGACGACCCATTGCGCGTTGAGCACAATTTTGCCCTTCTTACCGACATATTGACGGTAAAGACTCTGCCCGGATTCCTTATGAGGGTCGACTAGGAGTCAGGTAGTAGGAGATGAGCGAACGGTCCGGAGAAGGGTCGCTAGGTCCTATATGCCAAAGACCGCCATCAGGATCACACATACCTAGGATGTACGCCACTCCACTGTATCCCGGAGACACGATACCGCCATATTTCTGTAATCCGAAGAGACAGAGATCTTGGTCAGTCAACTTTCTGGGATCGTTCAAGGTAAAGCACCATAGTGACACCCCCACACGAGGGCGCTGGCAGAAAACACGCTTTCTCATTGGGATGCGAGGCATAGTGTGCCAGGGAACACGTCGCAGAACTTCAAACGCGTCGGTGAAAAAGCGACGTACCGATACGAGCTCAACGATATCAGCCCTATTCTCGACATCCTTCTCCACGTAGATGGCGAGGGGGGTACCCATCAAGGGGTCCAAGAACAAGTCATCGCTTTGATTGTCCTCCTCGAAGGGTGGAGACTCATTCTGTGGTTGAGGCGCATGCGGAGGCTGGTCGCGTCGAGCGCGGTTGACGGAAGAGCGTGCTGGTGCCATGGGTCTTGCCCGCGGTCGTCTTGGGCGAGGGAGTTCAGGGGGCTCCAGCGCTCACCTTCCTCTTCCCACCGCGGAGTTTGAAAATCTCTACTCAACGCCCTGCCAACAGCCAATCGTCATGCGTTCCTTGAGCTTGACACTTCCTCGTACTTTCAAGCTTTTACTCTCATTCCACATGCGATAACCAACTGCGCATACCTACTGCGATCGTCGCTTTCGCTCACAAGTGTGATTACGGGAGATGATTGCTGTAAGGATTACTCTTCCATCAAGGGGCTTATACTCAGGTTCCAGGTGAGTTGGATTTACTTAAATCCGATGATTTATCTTGGGATTATGAATGACCAATGGAATCACGGTGGAAGCGAGATTTATGAGGGCTAGACCGTGCCGTCCTCTGGATAGCTCACGGAACTCCGAGTATCCACAGAACTTGGAACAATGTGTGGTCGGTGGGAGGCTCTGATGACACGATTAGCGGAGGTAGTACGAGATACTTGGCCCCTCCGAGATCAAAATACTAACGAAGCTGACTTTCCAACAGTGGATTGACCTACTTACTCCTGGTCCATGTAAGGAGAGGGCTCAACATCGAACCAAGGCCAGTGTGGTGGGGCAGCTAGAGGATGTCTTTGGCGGTGAAACGTCACTCTATGGGCCCGGAAGAAATCTGGATTTTTTTCGTGGCAGACAAAACGCGCCATATCGAAACCATGTTGAAGAAGTGCAAATCAGTGCTGGAACATGAGAGCTCTACCCCAAACATTCGGGGCAGGTCCCAAAGAGGGTAGGGGCTATCAACCACAGATCCATCGAAGTCGAACGGCGCATACTACCATCCATAGTGATGTCATCAGTAGTCACTGGTAAGCATGGGCACATGTTGTAGAGGGGAACTCTTACTAGGAAGGGAATGATCGCGGAGTACACGATTACGCCACGGTAACTGTGGAAGTCTACGCGTTGACAAAGAAGGGGAGATGGAGCTGGACTGAAATTGCTCAAATTCGATCACTGAGTCTAAAGGTTCTTGACCCGGACAAGGATCGTGAGGGCACTATACCAAAGGATCCTGGAGTCCTCTCGGCTAAGACTTAGGACCAAACAACGTAGTAGCATGTAAACTCCTTGTCAATAAGCTTGGGAAATAGTATTGTTGGCCGTGGAAGGTTGAGTCATTTTACAGCGGGATATGCAAAACTTGAAGGGTACTAGTAGTGAGAATCGACCGTTGTGGACAAGCCCGAAACGCGCGTGCGTATGGCGTCTTTGAGCGCTTCGTTCGAACGTTAACTGCAATCTGCAACTCCATCATCATGTCCGCTCGTCGACCTGCTTTTCACTCAGATGAATTAATCACGACGGTCAAACTTACCATGAAGCAATTTGCGTCTCGGAGCTAGTTGAATTGACTGCATAAAATCACCGCGCATGCAACGCTCCAGCCTCCCAGTTGAACGCATGGACACGAACTTCAAGTCACGAAGCGACTGCCAAATATCCCAATGCAGATTATTCAGGCTCAAATCTCTCTCAAGTTCCGTGAGTCCCAGTCATTTCTGCCTCCATTTCCTCATCGAAACCACAACGGCGGTGCGTACCATTAGTACAGGCGTAAAATTGCCCCGCTTCCAGTCTCCGCACGAACAAGGGGCGTCAAGACTTCCGGCCATACAGCACCCAATCGCGACAATAAGCACTGCCCTGTGTCGGTCCTGCTGCGCGCCCGTACAACAAACTTACCCCTGCCGACTAACGCTGAATCAACGATACACATTGACCCTTGCTGCCATTCACTTGAGTAGCGTCAAAGCGTGCCTCTATCAAAGCATTGATCATGGTGGACCCCTCGCTCGGGGCTCAACCTCGCTGAATCCCCATACAGACAGAGTAGTGCCATCTTCGTCAAGAGTCGTCCGTAAGTGGTACGTGGTTACGTATCGTGCAGTATATACCGCTGAGAAGCAGTGTGGAGCAGGACAGGATCCGCGCCCTTATGATCATTGAAGCCACGTATGCAACTTCAAATTTGCTATGTAGGTGTTCTTTCCTCCCGCTGTCTTAAGCGTGTGATCGAGGTGAACAAGGGTAGTAGGGTTGCCATCCATCTACGCATGTGCTTACGAGAGACATTCTGTCCACCTCTCACGGCGCTGCGGGGTGCAGCGCAAAAGGTGATGTCGGACCTGAGCTGAGCTGGCAAGCGCATGCGCCGCCGGCCGCGGGCGGCGCAACTGTCCTGTGGTGCTATGTACAGTCTCACACGGTGTATTCCAGGCCACCAAACTGTGTATATTCGAGTCTCTGGGTATCTGACAGTGACACTATCCATGTAGTTACTCGACAGGACGCAGGGCGCGGCAGCTCGCAAGAAATCGATAACAGGGGATATGCACATAACCAGCCGAACGGACGCGAATCGGCTCGGAACCTGCCAAGGGATGCAAGGATCACGACGTGCAAGATGAACAAGCCTGTGTCATACACCGCCAGACAGCGAAAAGTGGAAATTGAAGGAAAATGGTGAGATTGTGGAAATCGTAGGAAATTTCCAGTAGAAATGAAAGACTCAACCTGGAAAGTGGTAGACACGATCTACGACAGTAGATACCAGGTGGAACGGGCGGCTGTCCAGTTGATATCTACTGGTACGGGCGGCCGCTAGTTGATATCTGCTGAGACGGGCGGCTGGGAACACACGTGACTGACGGACTTGGATTTTCACAGTGAACGCCTTCCGCTGGGACTTCCTTCGTTATGAACTTCACTGAGTAGCACTATAGTGCTAATGCTCTGTTCGACACTTGCTGGCAGGCTACCCACGAAGTGTGCTCTGGTTTATCCCCTGTATGCTGGTTGGATGTCACAGGAGGCAGTCCTGTGCCGCAAACTGCTTCGAAGACTGAGTTACTTTGTTGTCTTCACATACTGCATGCATTGTGAATATAACTGCTCCGTACTCAACTACCTAGGGTTAGATGGCTGAGTCGGTGGATTGCCTTTCTCTTGATGCTTTCATCCATGTTGTTGTCGAGAGATCGATTCTTTTGGATGTCCTTTTTTTTCAGGGCTTTCTGCACTTTCTCGGCATCAATTCTCAGCTCATCATGATGACCAAGTGGGATTGTAGCATCCACATGCCAGGTTGAGTCTTTAATTTCCACTGATTCTGACCCCGATTACCACAATCCGCACTGACTGCAATTTCCACTGGTCTGGTGTCTGGCAGTGTAGGGTGTCATAATGACCCATTGGCACAGGGTCTCACAGCGTGTGTCGTCATTGCCCGGTAAGTAAGTAAGTACTTAGGTGAAAAATGATGGATCTGCAGGGGGCTTGATCCGAACAAAGTCTCGGACGCCCGACATGCTACTCTTTCGGTAAGTAGCTACGTGCTCGTCCAGCGCATCTCATCATGACTACCTAATATAGTTCCACAGGCACATGCTGCCGTGTGCTTATTCTAATAAGTACGCTGCCCGGCGCGAATCACTTTGGCTTGGCACCTGTCCTGCGCCTCTCTAGTCCCAAGTCAAACCTGAAAGTCCGTAATGCCACCCCCATCGCGCCGCTCCGCGCGGCATTGACAGGTTCTAGCAAGAGGTAGCTCAAGTAGCTCACGATCGTATCCACGAACGGCAGCCGCAAGTTTACCGCCACACCCGGCTGCCGTCCCGTAACATCACGAGGTCCTCGTGTTACGTCGCGTATGCTTATGTATGCACTACATACATGTTCTCAAGCTCAAGGTTGGCAAGTGGCATTCCACCGAAATCGGTCGCCGAGGAGCTGGCGCCGAAGTTTGACACAGACGCGGGAACTATCCGTTCAGCGTACGCCCGCAGCGAGAAGGCATCTCCACACAGCATCCCCATGTCCATACGCGTCCTTTAGGAACTCCGTGAAGCAAAAGCAGGCGTAGGCGTTCAAGGTACGTAAGCACATCCGGCAACGCACACAGGTCAATGACGTTCTAAGCCGCGTTCCGTCACACTGCGGACCCGATCGCAAGTGCTATTGACATCGTGCCTCGGCATACTCCTAGTCCTACAGGCCAGAAGCGAATCTGTGGCGGATGCGCGTCCCCGGGCTTATGAACCCCGCACTCGCCCGCCGCCAGAACATTTGAGTTCAAACTCATGCAACACTCTTATGGCGGCATGAGCTAGAGAACCACTAGTTTGTCCGCTTTCTCAACATCTGCTTCTTTGACGTTTGCAGAACACTGCCGCATGCCAGGCCTTCCCGTGCGCGCAGTGCGATCTGTCGCGCTTGGGCTGTTCGACCTCGATATGTGCCACCGGTATCTGCGAGTCAATCTGACATGTACAGAGAAATTTGCTCAGACTTGATGCACTGAGGAAACATTCCGCTGAAAACGGTCACACTCGGGGGGAAAGGAACCACAAGGATATTGTCATTCGTTACTCACAAGCAGCATTACTCGATGGAAGTTGGAGCCAATGTCCGCAAGGCACAGAGTACAGAGATATAGGGCATCACAGATTCCGGGCCCCGACATTGATATCAGTCAGTCCACTGTCAATGACGGTTCGCCGACCCGGTCAGAAATCTGACTTGCAGCGTTATGAATGACATTTTCCTCTCCATCCCGCGGCGCACCGCACCGGTGATACCTTCAGAATGTTGAGAGCGAAGTCGAATGCGAGATGCAGATGGATGGAAGATGGAAGAAGGCAGTTCCAGCTGCACATCTCCTTCGGGATGCAATTGAACCCCTATATCTTCGGGCTGCGGACGACTATGAGATAGAGAACTCGGAGTGTGCACTTCGAAACTCGTTGCCAACGAACATAGGCAAGGCAACCATCCCGTGAGTGGGATTCAGGGTTAGGTTATGCATCAATGCTTACGGAAACCTGCAGAACTTCCTTCGGCATATGTATTTAGCAAGTGACTCGGCCCATTCTTCCGAGAGTCCCAAACAAAGTGCAGCTGGAGATATGATCGTTCCAGACCACACAAAACCTCATTTCCATATATCATTCTGCTCCAATTGCAAACGAGACCGCAACTTGTGTCAGGGCGGCAGGGGCATCTATATCTTCCTATGTCCGATCTGCGCGCGTATCGTGGTCTAGCACAGCTGATCGACAAGCTGCGGTAAGTAGCACTATTACTAGAGCCTAGAAGTACCTGCATGTGCACCCTTGTCCCTCGGGCTAGCCCAAGCAACCCCTTCCGTTCCTGTATAATCCTTATAGAATACGCCAAACCATGGCGCTCTACTGCCGCACGCAAGGAGCACGCGAGTGTGGTTGATCAACTAACGCGGCATCGGTGCAAGATGCTGAAATCGGGGCTCGATCCTGGACCGCCTCAGCCGCCCGCACTCCAGCCGTCCGACAGCTGCAGTTTTACGTTGTGTTTTGCGTGCTCCATGTCGCCCGTCGAGACATGCACGCAACGAGACACAGACCGACCTTCCCAGAATCCATGTAGTCCCGCGCTTGATCGCCCGTGCCAGTGTGGTCTTCCAAGCCTGCAGGTCGAGAGCTTAAATCCATGCATCGAGTCACGGCGCGGATATACCGCGCGTCCACATTCCACCGCGCGCAGTCCTGTCCACTCACAGTCTATGCTGCATACTGCTGTACATCCACATCAAAACTTCTGCTTATCCTCGTACACGGATACGGGCATACGACTGCGGAATTGGAATTCATCAACGAAAATGTAACGGCATCCGTCTACGTATATACGTATATCCCCCCCTTCCTGGCGCTCCGCCCAGCTGTGCATGCGGGCCACGGATCCCCTTCCATTTCATGAAGCCTTTCCAGATCGTCCACGTCGCCAGAGTCTAATCGTATAGTACGCAGACGCGAGTGGCTGGGTCTCCACGAGAACGAGACGCAAGACGCAGAAAGCAAAGAAAGTTCGCGCTGGCCGCCACTGGACGCTGAGGAATACAAGGCAACCGCCCTCCGGGTTGCTCGAAAATTTTCACAGTTCGTTCTTTGTAGGGCCGGAGGAGACGCCTCCCGGGAGGAGGACGTGGGGTCCTTCCTTGGACACCCCGTTGAGCCCGATCTAGAAAACGAAGTTGGAAGCGGGTATCGCCAGCTGCGACGTCTGGGGGTTCGCATCGACCATCGCGGACGCCCTGCGAGAAGCGGTGCGCGTGCACGCGCGCAGCGACCTTGAAACGGGCGGGAACTGGCTTGGTGTCAGACTCGAGACGTCGTGATCCACTGTCTGACTATGGCAGCGTTTTGCCGCCTTCTCAAGCAACGCGTCTGGGTCTGAGGCGTGAGTATGCTTGAGAGGGGGACTGTGTAGAAGGCACTGTACCCGGTGCCGCCTGCGCCACGAAGGCCTTCGAAGCAGAGGCGGCCCGGCTAGGAAGAAGCACCGAGCGACATTGTCACTCCGGACGTCGCTTCGGACTTCCAGGGTATCCAGTGCCGCCGTTGCCGCCAGCGGACGCTGAGCCCCGTAGGCCCGTATACGTAGGAGGCGACGAGCCCGGGACGAGGAGCCACACACCGGAGCGTCGCAGTCTCCAGAAGCAGTATCCAAGGGGACCGCACCCGCCCAAGCACTCGTCACGGGCGAGGGACTCGCAGGGGCGTGGAACGACGGGAAGCCACAGCCACGCCTTCCGCGCTTCTAGGCCAGGGAACGCATACGCATATACGGCGTGCGTCACGCAGTCGCGACGTACTTACTCATGCCGCTGTGCCGCTGGGAGGGGGCGAACGGGCGAGGGGACGAGAGGGGCGCGCGCCGTAATTTGTAAGTTTGACGACCTGGAGGCCGGTGATTGAAGAGGGGAAGAGGAAGCGGACGCGTGCGAGTGCGGATCGCCGTCGCGCTGCTGGTCTCGACTCACTCCCGCTTTTCGCGTTCGCTCTCGGAAGCAGATCGCTGGGGTGTGCAAGCTATTATAAATTCTGCAAGCAGTTGAATGTGCCGACATCCACGGCGTGTGTGGAGTCTTGGACGCATCAGTGCTATGTACACTCGCTTCTCCGCGGTGCATGTAGACGTTGGGCTCGGGCCTGCAGGAGCATGGCGGTGCGCTCGTGAGCTGTCTGGGAGAAATGCCATTCAGCTGTGGGTAGAGAGCGTGGGCAGTTCTCGGGACTTGCCCTTGCCTGCTTTCGTACTCCAGTCTTCTTTCCGGGATGCAGTTGTGTCCCGGGGCGGCGGTACACACACATACGTCTCTCCGTCGATGAAAGTGAGCGCTGAGCAGCGCCAGTAGGGCAGTCCGGTGAATAGAGCCTAAACCTTGAGTGAAGAAAGGAGCCGAACCGGGCGAGACGGGCAGTGCGGATCGGATGAGAGAGACTGTAGGAGGTCAGTGCGAGATGGCTCGGTGCGGCATTGTTGCGCTCTGTGTTGTAGTAGAGTTCAGACCGACTTGCCGGTGTAGAGCAAGGAAGTTGCCCCGGATGTTGGCATGATTGACAGGGTCCCATCGCGCCCCCGAGCTGTCCATGTCAGGTCGAAGAGTGCGTCCAGAAGAGAAGAGGCACGCAGGAGGCACCTATCCAATCAAGGCGTGATGCCGGGTTCGTCGACGGGCAGTGGAATGTGACAGGTACTGGGTACCTCAGCACCCCCAGGCCCGGGGTGTGGGCGAATCGGATTGCAGTCGAATCAGGAAGGTGATAGAGATGCAAGATGTCGAATAGAGAGCGCATGCGGGTGATTGAAGGATCCCGCTCAAGCAGCATGTGCACATACTGCCGATGGGTGGGAAGAGCGATGACACGGCGCAACTCAAGGCGCATTCGCGCAGTCCGAGGCAAACGGGTATTAAACGGGATGATGATTTGTGGCGTACTGAATACATGAATGTGTAACTCGTATCATGCAACTCGTCGGTGTGTCGCCGTGTCGGGGAAAGAGGAACGCTGAGTGATGCTCCAAGAGACAGATGCTCCGGTCGATGCGCAGACAAGAAGCAGAAGCGCTGATTGGGATGCCAACGTACGGGGGCATTGCGGGTGCTGGGTGGGAGGTGAGAGAGTGCTCGCAAGTGAAACTGAAGAATATCGGGGAAAGAAGGGGGTCTGCCGGGTTCTAGTGCGCGAAGGGGCTGAGATGAGGATGGCGTGTGCTGTGCGGGGGCAGTGAAGGACGGAGTCGGGAGGGAAGGTGGCAGAGTGCAGAGCAGGTGCAGAGGCTGAGGAACACCGACTGGCCGTAGCAGGAGGCGGAGACGGGGCCGGCGGCGTCGAGGGCGGCGGTCGGACGGCGGGGCGGAGGTTGGAAGGCTCTGATGGTGTTGTGGGAAAAGAACAAGGCAGGGTACTGATGGGGGCCAAACAGGGCCAAACAGGATGCGGAGGTTGATTGTTTGTTCGAAGTGGCAAGCGTCTTCCCAGCGCCAGGCCAGGATCCCGTCTCTATCCCCCATCTCGCAAGCAACCGTGCTCTACCTTACGCTTCTCCCTCAAGTTCTGCTCGTCCGACCCCGCTCACTCCCTCTCCCGCCATGGCCACCGCCGCAGGCCGCAAAAAGTCTCTCATCGCCCCGTCTCCTCCCAACATCGACTCGCCTATTGCCAATAATACCCTCCTCAACAAAGCAGCCTCTCAGTCTACATCCCTCTACCAGCAATGCTCCTCCCTACGCACTCGTCTAATGCACCTCCAGAACTTTCAGGAATGGTTCTCTGTAGCTGCCCAGCCAGACTCGTCCAGGCGGTCCACTGACCCCGTAACTCAACTATGGGACGTATTCGCTCTTGGTGTCCCTCTCTGCTACCTTTTCAATCTCCTCCCTTCCGCCCCTTCCCCAATCGCGGTCGACACCGACGTCTCCTCCTTTGATCCATCTAATGAGCGTACAAAGAAGCACGCCATCGCTCTTTTCGCCATGAACGTCAAGCAGGTGTGCAACTGCGAGGGTTTCACCGTCAGGGATCTTTGGGATCGTAACTCTACAGACGGCTTCGTGAAGGTGCGTTCTTTCGCAATCCTGTCCTCTTCGCTTCTATATCCTTCTCTTTCCAGGTCGTCAGCAATGTAATCAACTTGGTTCAGCAACTGCCAGACGACATCTTTCTCGCGTCTGCGCCCTCGTCTCCGACACTGGCATCCGCTCTTGCATCCACAGACTCTCTCACTTCTGACCCCTCCCTTGCCACAACCGCGGTTGAGCCGGGTGGTGCTCGCACCAACATCCTAAAGGAGCTTGTGGACACGGAACGAAAGTACGTGCAGGACTTGGAAGTCATGCAGGTGCGTGCTCTTCATTACTCGGACACGCGCTCCACCTCACAACAAGGAATGCTATTCCCAACAGAAATATTGCGATGAAGCGGTGCAATACCTCGACCGTGACACGCTCCATCTGCTATTCCCCGGTTTGAACAAGCTGTTGAACTTTCAGAGGAGGTTTCTCATCAAGGTCGAGAGTATCGCGGAGGTTCCTTGGAACGAACAACATTGGGGCCTTCTTTTCACCGAATATGTGAGTCGATCCGCACATCCGGACTTGTAGGCCGATACTGAATGTGGAAATGCGATTGTGTCTTCCTCCCGTCTATTGTATCCGCTGACAATCCAACGGCTCGTTACGGAACAATAGGAAGAAGAGTTCGCCGTCTACGAACCATACTGCGCCAACTACACCATGGCGTCCGAGATCATGCTCCAGGAGGAGCACAACCTCACGGTACGCCTCTTGCTCTTGGCTGTTCTGGTCGTCTCCTTGGTTCCCTCCTGACGCTTACTGTGTATGGGCATAGGCGCTTAATCATATCATCAATGCGAAGGGCGAACTTCCCGCCTTCCTAATCAAGCCAATACAGCGGATTTGCAAATATCCGCTGCTTTTGGAGGTAATTCCAGACCGGCCTACCCTGATTCCCGAGTGATGTGCTCACATGCACCCCATGATAGTCGCTCGTCAAGGCCGTTGCGAACTCAGATTCTGACTACCCCTTTATCGACGAGCTCCAGTCTGGCCTCGATGCCGCAAAGCGCATCACAAACAAGATCAACGAGGCACGACGACGTGCAGAGAACAACGCGATTGTCAAGAACTTGGAGGGCCGCGTTGAGGACTGGAAGGGTCACCACATCTCCAATTTCGGTGCGCTTCTCCTCAACGATGTCTTCAGCGTCACCAAGTCCGAGGTCGACCGCGAGTATCACGTATTCTTGTTCGAGAAGATCATCTTGTGCTGCAAGGAGTATACCCCGCAGCCGGGGAACGGCAAGAAGGTCGGAAAGAGCAATTCTATCCTCAAGAAGCCATCTTCTCCGTCTACCTCTCTCGGCATCGCCGGTGCTGGGCCATCGAACAAGAAGAGCACGCCGCTTCTTCTCAAGGGGCGTATATTCTTGAACAATGTCACGCAGGCAGTCCCCAAAGTTTCGCAAGGTCAGTTGTTCAGCCATCTCTCCGCGATGCGGCGAACTGAGTTCCCGCCGTCCCGCAGGACAATACTCCCTCGCTGTCTGGTGGCGTGGCGATGATGATCTCGAGTTCTTCACCCTTCGTTGCAGCAACGAGGAGCAGTTGAAGATGTGGGAGAATCAGCTGAATCGTCTCATCAGGGAGACTGCCAGCCGTAGGACGTCCGATCGAAACGTCAGCCGCCTCAACCAGCTCGCCAATGGTACCCAGTCCCCCCAGATTCGTTCAGCCCACTCTTCGTTTGCACAGGAGCGCAGCTCGATGTTCTCGAACGGCTCCGGTTATAACGTTCCCCAAACGGCATCCATCAATGGGCGCATGCGTCACCCATACGCGAGTGCAAACGAGGACCACACAGCTCCTTCAACCTCCGTTCCTCATCACTACAGCTCTGGGTATCCGCAGGGTCCACAGGGCTACCCGTCGCACGACGGGTTCGACATGGACCAGGACGACGACTATGAAGACTATCCTCCAGCTAGTGCCGGTTCCCCGTCAGGTCGCGGAACGCCCATGGGTCAGCAACGACGTCCGGACTACCCGTACCCTCACAGTGCACGTCACAGCGGACACACAGCAACGTCTCCTATGGTGCCCAATGGGATGAGTTACCAACCCCCTGCGTCCGCACGACCCTTCATGTCGAGGAATGCGGGCACCTACGGGTCCGACGCGAGCTTCAGCGTACCACAAGGGCGACCGTCACTGCGCAGTCAGTTCAGCTCAACGCGGTTACGTGCGGCGTATGATCAGCCCGACTCCCGAGGAGCGAGTCCCATGCCCACACCGACGATGCACCAACCCATGCGCTCCCGGAGTGCCAGCCAGCCACAGGCGTACAACCCCCCGATACAGCAGATGCCGCCACCGCCACTTCCGACGTCGACACGCGCGGAATGGTCGCAAGGGTCGCTATCGTCAAGCAAGCGTGGGAGCGGGTCAAGTCAGTCGACGGACAGTGCGGACTACTCGCCACACACAAGCAGTTCGCCCATCACGCCCTATGGCTCGAGCGAATCGTCATTGGCAGGCATGACGAACGGCCGCTCAATGCGGTCACATATGGACCCGTCGATGCCGCCGCCGCCACTGAAGGAGGAGCTGCTCATATCGCCGCCAGTGAAGATCAAGGTGCACTTCCACGAAGACATCTTTGTCATCCAGGTGCCGCGGTCAACCGAGTACGCCGAGCTTGTCGACAAGGTGGGAAAGAAAATCCGGCTATGTGGACCGCGACGAGACGACGGTCCCCTCCGGGTGAAGTACAAGGACGAGGACGGCGATCTGGTGTCGTTGGGGTCGACGGAGGACGTGCAAATGGCGTTTGAGTCGTTCCGACCTGGCAACCAGGTGACGCTCTACGTCCAATGAGCACGCGCTGTTGCGGACACTTTTACATCCCCTGCGCTGAGCGTCCTGCGTCGCACCAACACCACTTGCATGGCTTCTGTCCGTTCAATCTCCTGCTCACGACCTATGCCCGCTCATTCTGTAGTCGCATTCGTCCGTCAATCTCACCCATGACTATCCGGCATCCGGCATTATCCTTATATCTGGGGACCCGTCTCATCATCATCCATATGCACACACTCATTTCCTTCCTCTATTCTCTTCTCTCATCTCCGTCTCGTGTCTCATGACCTGTACGATCCTTAACCGCCGTCTCGTTCGTGTTCTCCACCGTTACCATATTGCATCCCGATGTCGTGCAAACGTACATTGTTATTCGACCGCCCGCCGCACCGCATGCGCGTTTGAGTTCGCCGTGTCCTCGGGCGAGTATCCGCAGCCGCTCCTTTCACTCTCTTCTTTTCCTCCTCCTGGTCCCCCTCTACCCGTCCATGCCCGATCACCGCTCCCTCTCTCCAACAAACGTCGTTGTCCGCCACGATCATCATCCGCCCTCCCTAGTGCCCCACCAGCCACCGACCCACCGTCCCCCCCCCAAATCGGTCCTCTGGACGAACGTATCATTCATGCTCCACGACACCGTCCCGTCCCGCCCCGTCCACGCCCTCGTACCATCATCTCTGCCGTCTAGTCTCCGTGTGGTTGGTATCGCGTAAGCTCCGTCATCATCGTCTTTCAGGATTCAGCATCATCCTCATCGGGATATATCTCGCTATATTCAGCGTCCACCCGCGCGGACTGGCGGCAAGAGGTGGTGGGATGTGTGTTTCGTGTTCCCCCTTCCTGGGCCTTCCCGTACGTACCTGTGTTGTGTTGTCCAGGATACTATGTCACCCGTGTATCATCATCTACTAGAAGTCGCGAACGTTTGCTTAGGCTGGCCTTCATGGAATATATTATCTTATTCGTTCATCCGAGTTTCTTTTCTTCCTATCGTTGCTGTGTGTCATGGCTGTCGTGTCGTGTCGTGTGTCGTGTGTCGCGTGTGCGGCTGAAGTTGATCGTTGATCGTCGAACGTGGAATCCTGTCGTTCTGGCTCCGAATAACGCATGCGGGTGTAGATTACATCTGTCCCACTGGTGTCACTGTCGGTTCCGCGGCGGCGAAATCACGTCCATCTGCCAGTGCTGATGTCGTCATGCATTCATTCTAGCGGGGGCCTTGGAACGGCCTCAGTCAAGTGTCTACAGTTCTTACTGCGCTCAGGCTGACAGGCAGTCGGAGTGACCGCGAAAACCGAATGCATCTCTCGGGAGAATACATGTTAACTGGCGCCCGCTAGCTGCCGACGTTGGTTTGGGGTGAACGCCACCGTATGGCTGGCCAGCTGTACTAGGTGTCGGCCACTCTGATCATCCTGCCTTCCCTTCCCTAGGCCGGTGGGCCACACCTGCTAGACCCTTGTAACAGCCGCCGTATGTAACCGCCATGTGCCAGTGATGACGAGGGTGCGAACCCTCGACGTCAGCACTGTATCTACTATACAGGAACTACGAGCTCGAGGCCGGAAGCGACGAGTCCGTGGACTGAAGTTTACGTAGCGCAAGCCGCATCTATCCCGCCGCCTTCCTTTTGCCATTGCCATTGGCCTTCCTTCCTCAAGTTCCTGCCCGAAAAAAGATGCCTTCGCGGTCTTCGTTCCCGGGTCTCCGCGTCCGAACCATGCACTTTGGGAAGCCGCGACGTTGAAGAACGGGCCCTACCGCGAGCTTCTCGTCCTCGCCTCTGAGCGGTCTGCAAGATTCCTTATATTGGATTCTCTCCCCGAGGAGCGCCTCAGTGCCAGTGCCAGGTCCCACAAGCATAGTCGTGAATTGGAGCGTACCGCGACGCATCTTGAAAATAGGTCACCACCCACGCGGCAGCATACGCCCATGGCATCCCACTGCTGGCAGGGCAGTGAGGACGCGATCACCAGTCAGCCCTTCCTGCGCCACTTGGCAACGTGTAGGCGCACTGGGACCATGTGCGCATACGTTTACGCCGTCTCAGGGTCATGGTTTGAGTTTAACCAGCACGTTTCGGAACTTGGCCGGCGTAGTGATGGACTTCCCTTCAACCTCGCCCACGCCCGGCGTCGCGCTCGCGGCCACTGCTCTGTGGCGACGCAGGACTTGCAGCGGCCTTGCAAGTTTCTATAGGGGTACGTACTAACTGACGTCTTTAACGTGGATCACGCGGCGCGTACGTGATATGGACATTCGTTCTTGGTCCCGAATAGTAGTCGCTCTTGGATGTTGGAACAGAAGCGGCGTACTGGGAATGCGGCCTGACAGTGAACAACGCCGTGGAATTGTATCTATTATCCCTCCATCCTAAGATGGATGACAGTCGTCCGTTGCATAGACATCTGCGAGCGTGTATTATCGACGCATGTATTCTACCTGGTGCCGGACCGCCCTCGTCTGCTGTGACTGGCATCCTCGTCTCTCCACCCACCTTTCTATGTGGATAATCACATGTACTCATCCCGTCACCTGAACCTGGAGCTAGATTATTGGGTGTGATGATTTCCCGGCTTAATTTGAAACCAAACCTGGCACAACACTGTTTCCACTCACTTTCACTTTGGCAGTGTAGATTGCACTCACCAGTTTGCCACGACCCCATCACTGCAGAACCGTTCCGGTTTTTTAGGCTTGAAAGTTGGTATGCCACATTGCCTAGTGGAGAAATATGCTATGTTCTATACAGATGCGCATTGCGCACGAATGAAAGCGAGGATGTTCTAAATCTAGGATGCAAGGGAGGAATGCTCGTGTATGGATCATGACAAGCAGCATATGCGCTGCACGCGTACTCTAAGACGCAGCCAAGGTCGGCACGCTTACAACGCGTCAGGTGAGATATCTCCGAGAGTGTTAAGGTCTGCCGCGCTGTATGCGCTGTACAGCGAACGCGTTTCGTCGCCGTATTCCGACTGTGCCTCAATGGGTTCCTATATTCATACGATCATGAGCACCTGATTCGTAACGGCGACGGCCAAGAGAGCAACGCACATCGAAGTAATGGTGAGCAAGGCTGCGCGGAGCTGGAGAGAGCCCGTCAACATCGAAACTGTAACAATATATTGTGTCTGTGTACATACTCTTCGGGGTTCTCGGGAGACGACACGTTGCGCCACTCTGCAGAATATGGTATGCCACCAACCCAGACCTACGTAGCGAATGCATGAGCGTCGTACAGCAGCGATGACTGAATCAATAATGCTTACCAGCCAGTCTGATGAGAAGCTCCCAAACCCCTTCCGTCGTCCCCATGGAAGAACTGTCCTGACATCAGTCTCAATCCACGAGGCAGACTTCAAGACAGACGCACCTCATAGAACCACACATAGTCTCGGAAGTGCGGGTCGTGGTCGAGTTTCGGGTTGCCACCGTTAGTAGCGCGCTTGCCCTCCATGTCTCGACCAAAGATGTGGATGATCCGGTGCTGGATCTCTTCCGCGACCTGCACCAAATTCATGTAATCCCCACTGCCAGTCGGGCATTCCACCTATTCCCGCCATAGTGAGTCTCCATATCACTGCGTTCTTGACATCGTCGTGACGCACCTCGATCTCATCGCCATAGAACTGATGGAATCGCTGCAAACTCTCGATGAGTATGAAGTTCACCGCAAGCCCTGACATCCTAATCATCAGCAACGCGATTCATCGACGTGATGACTCGACGTAAGCTCACAGATAGGTCCACGCCAGTTGGAGTTGCCACCAAACATCCCTGACTTGGAATCGCCTGGCCAGTAGGCTACTTCGTACCGCTCCCCGTTAACGTCCATGCCCCAAGGTTGATCCTTGTGTTTCTTCGATAGTCTGAGACACATGGCTTTCAGTGAATAATTCGTGGTGGCTAACAAATCTCACTGACGATCGGATACCATGCTCGCTGAAGAATTCATCCTCGTCGAGCATCTTCTCCAAGATCTTTATCAAGCGTTCCTTGCTGGCGAGGGCCAACAATTTACGTTCTCCACGTCCTCTTGCTATACACATAGCAAAGCATGAGCGCTTGAGCAACTGTATCGATACAGAAACGAGAGCCACCCACCCTTCATGTTCGCCATGTTACGCATCGACATCTCAGGCCGGTTGTCGAGGAACCATTCCATGCGCTTCTTGAACCCAGGGAAGCGGTTCACTGTGGACGGCTCGAGAACAAGTGTGGCGTAGAGGGGGATTAATCCGACGAGACTGCGGACCGGAAGTTGGGTGGAGTTCCCGTTGTCCCACTGAATCGCGTCATAGTACATTCCGTCTTCTTCGTTCCACAGACTCAGCTCGTCTTCGCCTTGACCGCGATATGTCATAGCATCAGCGATGAAGATGAAGTGCTTTATATGGAGAATCAGTATACGAAAGTTACTTTGTCGCTTGCGAGGTACTCACCTCAAAGAATTTTGATGCAATATCTTCGTACGCTGGGTTGTGTTTCGCCAATTCTAAAGCGATACTCAACCTGTAGCGTGGTCAAAACGGCGTAACCGCAGTTCCTACATGAGGGCTTACATATTCAAGCAGTAGAATGCCATCCATGCTGTACCATCTGCTTGTCGGAGCGACCCACCAGTTGGCAGAGGCTCGGAACGGTTGAAGGCCCCAATGTTGTCCAGTCCAAGGAAACCACCCTCGAACACATTATTTCCGCCTTGATCCTTCCGGTTGACCCACCTAGACATTACGCGAGTTAAGCAACATACAAAATTGCGAACGATGCCAGACCGTTCACCATGTGAAGTTCAGAAGCAACTTCTGGAATACGCGCTCCAAGAACTGAAGGTCCTCCCGTCCATATAGCTTCCGCTCGATCTTGAAGACACGGAAGGTAGCCCTGCGCGAAACGTCGGAATTGACCAGCTGATAGGCAGCAATACACTCACCACGCATGTACCGGTGGGTTGACGTCGCCGAAGTTCCACTCGTACGCAGGGATCTGACCGTCGGGCTTCATGTACCACTCACGGGTGAGTAGGTCGAGTTGCTTCTTGGCGAAAGTTGGGTCGACAACGGCCAATGGAATACAATGGAATGCGGTGTCCCATGCTGCAAAGAACGGATATTCCCACCTAATGTAGTTGAGCGCGAGTACAGGTGACTGTGAAAGACAACACTCACTTATCAGGCATCGACAAGATGTCTGCGATATGCAGATGCTTCCAATCCTATCCTTGACTTTAGCTTGACAAGCACGAGGCAGGAGACAATCAAACACATACCTTGTTCCTGACCCATTTGCGTTCCGATGGTGGAGGAGGTTGCGCAGGATCTCCCTTCAACCACTCAGGCTGGATGAATTGGTAGAATTGCTTCGTCCAGAGCATACCGGCGAGGGCCTGACGCATGATTTGTTTGAGATCGTCGCTGATCGGACCCATCGCAAGTCCCGTGTAGAACTCGTTCGCCTCCTCGCGCCGCTCCTCGACGGTATCGTCGAAAATGCCTTCATCTTCGATACTGCGATCCTCGGCTGTGGTACGGGGTGTGAGCTTCAGGCGAACGACAGCACAGCCACCACGCGGCGGCACATTCTCAAAGACATAGTGGGCAGCGGACTTCGTTCCTCGCTTGGCCGGGTTCACAAACGATGGAGTGGCAGGGAAGGGAGTGCGGGGACCTTGCTCCTCTTCCGAGCTTGGCGTATCATCACCACCACCATGGCTGGCGTAGCCACTGTGAATCTTCGTGGAGAAGAAACCTGGATGACCATCCTCTGTATTAGGAGGTCGATGAGAAGGGATGATGTGATCATGGAAGGCGTCTTTGACGTATGGTGCCTCGTTTTGACCTCCGTAGAGACGGTGGTAGTTGGTATTGTTCTCCGTGAACAGAAGGTCGGCCTCAACAGCCTCTAGCTCTCCACTCTCGCTCACGGTGAGTTCTCCTTTATTATTTACAGGAGGCGGGCTAGGGAGACAGTACAAGTTGAACTTCCCGAGCGTCGGATGGACAGAAGTGATGATGTTATCCCCCGACGCCCACATGGAGGGTTTGGGGGGAGGTTTGTCGGACCACGACCACGTGTTCGGAAACCATAGTTGGGGGATTACATGGAGAGTCGCTGGCTCGGGACCTCTGTTGTATGAAGTGATACGGACGTAGATGCTGTCAGGATCTTGTTCATCTTTGGCGTACTGCGTGAAGATGAGTAGGAGTAGAGTATAGAGATGATACAACGCACCTCCATGAACACATCCCAGTAACGATCATCGTCAAACGCGTCCGTGTCCAATATCTCAAACTCCGAGACATTTCTGTCGCGGTTCACGTTCTCGCGGACAAGGTCTTCGTATGGGAAGGCTCTCTGAGGGTACTTGTAGAGAAACTTCATGTACGAGTGGGTAGGGGTCGAGTCGAGATAGTAATAGAGCTCTTTGACATCCTCGCCATGATTGCCTTGATGACCCGTAACGCCAAAGAGACGTTCCTTGAGGATGCGATCCTGTCCATTCCAGAGAGATAGAGCGAAACAGAGACGCTGATGATTGTCGGAGATACCGCCCATACCGTCCTCTCCCCAACGATACACTCGCGAACGGGCGTGCTCATGGGGGAAATGGCTCCAGGCGTCACCATTGGCGGAATAGTCTTCACGTACGGTAGCCTATATGCGCGTACCCGAGTCGGCAAACGCGTCCTCAGAACCGACAAAAACACGACGCACCCATTGCCTGTCGCTTAGATATGGACCCCACCGCTTCCAATGGATTTCTCTCTTGTCATCCTGTTCGAGGCGGTAGCGCTCCGTGCCATGGTACTCCGGACCGAGTTGATCAAGGAGTCTTTTGTGGAAAGGTCGGGCTTCACGGTCGACGTTCTCCTCCGCCTCCTTTGGCGACGTCGACTCCGTCTTGGACCACTGGGGTGGCACGGGTCTATTCTGGGCAGAGTCGGTCTGGACGGGGTTGGGAATGTTGATTGTGAGCGCGGGGTCGGACGAGGAGCGGACGGGTTTGGCGTCTTCCTTGTCCGAGTCGCCGGCGCTATTCTGGCCGTGAAAGATCTTGGCCTGGAGTTTCTTGAGGTGGGTGCTCTGCTGCGCCATGGCGGACAGCAGCAAGGGGAGGATGGAGATGGAAGGGAGAAGAAGGAAGGGGCGGAGGGCTCTCGCTTCATTCTGGCCTTTAATGATACCTCGGCGTCTCGTTTTCTGTCTCCGGATTCGGGCAGACCTGCACTTGATCTACACAGACGCGTCGCGTTTCTGTCACGTTCTCTCCTGACGTCATCTTTGTTCTTCTTTTGGCAGGAAGGTGAGGTGACGCTCCACACACCGTCACTAAAGTACTCATCCTTCGACTCACGTCCTCTGGACCTAATCAGCTCGCAAGAGATGCGCTGAGCCTAATCTTCTTCAAAAATGCAGCTTCAAGAGTGAGCAGAGTCATCTCAAACAAACAAACTTCGTATACTCTTGGCCAACCGCGTTCAGGACATCGGCTAAGAGTCGCAGTAGGGCACCTTCTTCACCATGACATCGAAGACGGCACGAACTCTCGACATCGTGAGAGGGCAACAGCACACCGAACAACCATTCCAACTACCCACAGCACACATATAGAAGATCGTAGCAGCAACGCGTGAATGGGACTGCAATAGGTTGTAATATTAGTGTTAATGTCATAAAGCTGCACGTTGTATGCGACGACACAGACATTACGCTAGGTGATGCAAACGTGGATGAAGACAGTGCTCGAGATCGGTACCGATTGTTGACTGACGTTGCTACGTTGATTGGGCATAGAAGCGCGGAGCGAGTATGAGAGCGGAAGCGGGAAAGTGGGTGAGTTGACAGGTGAGGCGCGGAGGAGAGAGCGCAAAGGAGACAACAAGACGGCACTGATGGGGAGACGACGCTGAAGCAAAGAAAGAACGATTGTCTATAGTTGGGCCATATAATCATCAACAGGGCGGGTTCTCCGGCCCCGCCCAACAGGCAAGCGAAGCAAGAAGATATGTGCCCTCAGCGCGCGGCAAACCTGCCGGATGCGCGATTGCAGGTCCAGCCACAAGGCATGCGCATGCTTGCACCACAATATATACAACCCCGCTGCGGTGCAGAAATCAGGAGGTCGAGCCCTGAGCGGCCAGCAAGACGCTCTGCGTCCAGTCCTCCTGCGGCATCTCCGCAACGTCGATCTCGATCGAGGGTGTGTTCGACACCTGCGAAGTGGACCGCGCTCGTGGAGGTAGTCCCGGCTCATCAGGTGCGTCGGGGAAGAGTAAGGATGTCGTCCTACCACGGTAGAAATCTGCGATAGGCGTCGACTGTGGTGTTGAGAAAAGAGAGGAGCCTCCAGAATCCGATCTGGTGTTCAACGGAGGCGCCTCTAGCTTCTCCGGGTCCGGCGTCGTTAGAGGCGTCGATCGCATTGTACTTGAATCCTTGCCTCTGAATTGGTTCATAGCTGGATTGAATCCGAGTTGGATGGGTGAAGAGGAGATGTCGGTGTCCAGCCGAGGAGGCGAGCTCGCGACGTGGTGTACGTGAGGTCTAGGGCTGACAACAGTAGATGTGCTACCAGCACTCAAGACTGCACTCGCCCCTTTCTCCGAAGCTGCTGAAGGCAGCGAGGAGCTTGACTTCTTCGAGAATAGCAGGTGAAGGGACGGACGCTTGGTACGCCTTGGTTGACCCTGTTCGTCATGACAGATGTCTGGGGTCGACTCAGAGCGCAGGTGAGGGAAGGCGAGAAGCGTATAGGACTTTCGGTGGGATAGAGGAGCGAGGGTAACAGGAGAGGGGGAACGCTGCCTCCAGCGGACGGGAAGGGAACGGGAATAGCTGGACGCGGGGAAACAAGCGGTAATGTAGTCACTTCAGGGATGAACAACGAGTTCGCGGACGCCAAGGGCGACTTGCTGTCGTCAATACCATTCCATGAGGGAGGGTCCGGCGAAACCAACTCTTCCGACACAGAGGATGAGTCCAGAGAGTCGGAAGAGAGGAGAGGGGGATATTGGTGCCGTAGATCAGAGGACTAGGCGTGCGAGTAGAGCCGTTTGAAGCGGGCTCTAGTGCCGAGACGAAAGAAGCAGCATCATCAGGGCTGTCTCGCACGTTGTCCGGCGCATCATCAAGCTCGATCACTGGCAGGCGCAAGTCGATCGTAGGGCCAACCGTCCTCGAGGCTGAGCGCGAGTGCGCGGCACTGGGTGTATCAGAATCAGAGTCAACCACATTGACCTTTGGAGATGGCTGAATTAACTGCTGCGCAGGTCGCGCGGGTGGTCCGTCCCAAATGCCATCGGCTTCGCACAGGACACGAAGAAGAGACGGACTCATGTTCAGACTTGGACAGAAGATGAGTAACAGGTTACCGAGAGGCATCTTCGTCTCCTTGCTGCGAGCTACCGTGATCTTGATAAGCTCTACGACAGTGTAGATAAGGTCTCGGTTCTCTTCAGGGAGCTGTGAGATGAGAAACGAGAACATTCTCTGTTGGTTGTCCGAGATCGCGCGCGCACCCGCAAAGCTGGGCATAGCGAGAGTGGACAGTGACGGCGGTTTCCGCAAAGGAAGATTTGACCCATTACGGGAGTTTGCGGAAAAGTTTGTCTGTTGTGAGATTGCATCTTCACTGCGTCGGCCGTGATCATCTGCCAACGCTGACTCAAAGACGGATAGTAAACCAGACGTCAAGACAGGCTCGGGCACTGCAGAACTCATCATTAGCTATAGAGATAGCCAACTAGACTCTAGGATACTCACGTTCGCGGAGATAGGTCTTGAACATAGACGAGACAGCGTGAGGATCCAGGTCCCCAGGCTCGCACTCGATCAGGTTGTAGTCAGCACCAGCATCAAATTCGGAGCGCAGCTTGGCGACATGAGATGACCGTCCGCTGATCCTATTCAATGGGTTAGCCTCTGGGTCCCGTATTTTAATCGTGCGGTCTCACCTAAACAAGCCTTCCTCTTGTATGCCCCAACGCAAGATATGCTGCGCACATCGAAGGACGAGAGCGGGCAGCAACCTCGACTCCAGCGGCTTGTAACCAAATGACTCTTGCCGCTGACCATGAGCCAGCTGCACTAGCACCTCGTCAATTGCCGTTTCCCGGACACACGTTTGCAGATTCCGCTTGAACACCAGCCCTCCCACGATACTCAAACCAGAACTTGACAATTTGGGCCCTCGGAGCCGCCTCCCGAGCTGCGGGCCCGGGGAAACGAATTGGTCTTCGGAAGAAGAGGATGCCAAGGACGAGATGCTAGAGGCGTTCGAGAACGCGTGCGGTGCCTTTCGCTTTGCTTTCCGACCCGTCGGACCGGAATGGTGGGAGGAGGCGTAACCAGAGGCGCTGTCGGACATGCCCGTGGAAGACGACGACGAATAACCAGAATGATTGGACGCGCTAGAAGTGAGCCCGCCCCAGGCACGTCCAACCTTCTCAACGGCCCGCTTGCCGAAACCCATTGCGATACCAGCAGCAGGTGCAAGGCTACCAGTCATACTGACAGCTGTCTGACGGAAGCTAGGATTCACAGGAGGGGGGTTGAGTGCACCAGGTTGTCGTCGTGGTTGTGGTGGTGGAAGGTCAGGAAGAGGGCGTTCGGGATGTCCTTGTGGAGACGACGCTTGAACCGCGGACCAAGCGGCGAGGCGACCACGAATGTTGTTACCTGTGGTCTGATTGGGGCCACTTGCATTGACCGGCGAGATAATGCCCGCAGCCGCAGTACGTGTCAATGTCGGGGTATCGCGAGATGAGGTGAGCGGGCTCTCGCTGAAGTTGCGTGCCGGCGGAGACTGCGAAACGGACGGAGGGGAAGGCTTCCCTGTTGGTTCGGGTCTCCTGAGGGAAACGATGCTAAGCGATGCAGAGCGTCGATTCCGAGCCTTGATTGAATTGGTGGGTGATGGCCGACCTGATGTCGGAGGGCGGGAAATGGTTTCATGTTCTGAGACCGAGCCATCTGTCTCCTCAAACATGGTGAACTCAGCGTCAGTGATGAGCGCGCTGAGACGCTTGTTGACGGGTGGTACAATCGTGTTGCCAGAGTGCGATGACTCTGCGAGGGACACAGGTCGTGGTGACCGATTGCCAGAAAGCACGCCCGGTCGGATGGTGCTATGGCTAGCCATGGTAGAATCACTCTTCCGCCAGTCCTCCTTCGCCGCAGCCTTCTCCCTTTCCTGCAAGCTTCCCGACTTCTCGGTGCCCGATGACGTACCTGTATCGGGTCCCTCCCTCCCTGATGGCCTGGAATGCTGAGTTACGGACGCAGGTGGAGCATGCATCGGTGCTGGAGCAATGGTAGGGAAGTGCGCGTCTTTAGCGGGCGCGTGTGAGGGCGATGTTGTTGACATTTGACGACCTGACGAAGCAGGCTGCTTGGGAGGAGGGGTAGGTGGCGGAGGAGAAATTGGGCTCGTAGAGACCGGGGTCTGCAGCTTCTGCTGTTGACTTGCCTTTCTACCCCCAAAGACGTTTGGTAGATTGAACTTCGGCCCCCCAAGGCCACGCGACGGTGGCCGCTCGAGTTTCAAGTCGCTCATATCGGGCATGGCGGATGGCGGTGGCCCAGCCTCGCGGTCTCTGCCCCTCCCCGACCATTCTGAGCCCGAGAACGATGCAGAAATGTCCTCTGACTTCTTCCTGCGGCCGGCCCATGCGCGCTTGAGTCGGTTGCCGGTACTTGACGTACTGCTCGGTGCGGGAGAGAGGGGGATTGGGCTAACCGGTGCTGCGGGCCGGGCTTGAAATTGGCTCTGAGCCTGGCCCATAGTGGGCGCGGCGGTACGCGGGTTGCCCGACGTCGAGGATAGGGCGAGAGGGAAAAAGCGGGGCTTGGAGGTCGAGGAGAGAGAGGAGACGGAACGATCGGAGGCTATGATATCGGAGTGACTTGAATTAGACTGAGGGGCTGCGGGCAGGAGGTCGGAAGACGCCCGAGAAGAGGACAGGGAGGAAGAGAGAGATCCGGAGGAGATGGAAGTGGGCACACTGCTGGAGAGGGCATGGGTATCCGTGGTCCGGGGCTGCGACGAAGGCATGCTGGGCGTTTTGTTGACCTGGGCCGAGAATAGGGCGAAGAAAACGATAAAGATACGTGGTTTGAAGATTAATACGGGTGCAGAAGCCTGCCAACGCCAATGGCTGGAGGAGGATGTCAGATAACAAGACGTAAGTGGGGCCAGCGCAACGAGGACGGCGCGAGGCAATCCTTCTGCGCTGCGAGTCGAGGAACACTCACGATATTGACAGCACACCACCTAAGCTGGGAGGGAGATCATCAAGTTATGGAAGAACGAGACCCGAGGCCGTCGCGGATGCACGAGAGGGGCGAGTGTGCACAGGCGGGGGAGAAGATGAGATGCAAGTCGGATGCAGGGTGGTTGGTGGAGGTGAGAGAGCAGGAGCTAACCGTACCGGCCCCCACGCGGAGCTGCCCATTTAGGACAATCAATGTTGCCCCTGCCATTTCGCTTGGCCAACCGCTGTATCGATGGTCCGCAAGTCCATTGTGCATATCAGTCCTTGATAATATAGTCTACAAAGCAAATCCTATGTGCGAGCCACAGCCAACTCTATACTACTTAGTCTATCTCGCAGCCCTCTCACGCCCCCCGTCACCGCTTTGGCTTAGCGGTCATGAGGCCCCGAGCAGCTCCTTCACAAGCTCATAAGTAAAGAAGGACGTTGCAATGCTCGGCGCGACCTTGACTGCACAGACCTCCCATCAGCATCCTGTCCGTTTACCCATGACGCAACCTGTAAATGGGTAACTCACGGAGGTTCGGCCACAGCCCGCGATATAGACCCTTCACACCCTCGTTCCGCAGGATGCTCTGCAACGCGTCCAGGGCGCCGTTGTACTTGATACCAAGCGCGTTCATCCCTGTCACCTGCATCTTCCGCCGCAACACATCGAACGGGTACGTGAGCGTTTGCGATACTGACCCTGCCAGAGCGCCGCATAGGAGCTTCCGGTGCACGCTGCTCTTCCCGGGAGGCGTGATGATACCTCGCAGTGCCTCGTATGATGCGAAGTTGATGCCTGTAAGTGTATGAGCTCAGACCGTGGGAAGGATCACACTATCGATGACAACATGAACCCACCGACGTAGGGTGCAACACCCATCGCAGTAGGTATCAGTCCGCGATATAGTGCCCTGAAGCCGCCCTCTTCTCTCATCACTTTCAGCGTCATGCCCCACATGGTCAAATCCTTCACAGTGAACACAGAAGAGGCCGTCTGCCGTGCTGCAGCAGAGGTAGACGCGGTGTGGTACCCGGAGGCAAGGGCAGGCTGCGCTGCACTCGATGATGACAACGGCGCCGTTGCAGCTTGCATCGGTATGGACGCGGTCGCTATAGATAATCGCGAACGGACAAGATCTAATGGATAAGTTGTGCCTGTTCGACGGATGTAATCACATTCAGCTCCAAGCACGATCCAGAATAAGGCAGGCATCCCGCCCGAAGAAGACACGTACAGACAGATGTGATACCGGCCAGTGCGCCAGCACATAATCGTGTTGGAGTGTCCAGCTGCTTGGCTCCGAATCCTGTAAACCACTGCGGTACTCGAGTCATTGGTCAGCGTCGCACGATGGGTCGAACTATCCCACTCACTCTCTTCAGCTGTTCATAGGTTGTAAACTGGACAGCGCTACTCAAGGAGCTGATGAGGTCTCGCGCGACATCGAACGAAGCCTGACTCACCTGTACGGTATAATTCGCAGGCAATTAATACCGTTACCCCTCATGTATCCCTTGAAGCCCTCCTCCCGCCACATGCGGACAAGGCTCGACCATACGCCTTTATACTGTCTGTCCGACGACAGTGGTTGGATTTGTCTTCCGTCGTAGCCTTGCGTTCAGCAAGCATGCCATAGCAACTTGACAAGACCACTCACTGGATAATCTTAAGCCTCTCCAACGGACTGACAACCGTCCGCGACGCAGCACCCGCTATACCTCCAGCGATGAAATACGACGAGAGCTGGGGGCTGAGCCATGGTACGACGGCTTTGTTCTTCTCTTTCTCTTTCTCCTTCTCCTCCCCCTTCTCCTGCTCAGCCATCTTCACAGCATGTGAGGGGGGTTCCAACTGCTGTTGAGGTTGGATAGTGGGCGCAGTTTGTTGCGGTGATGTCATGACGTGAGAACTTGAACGAGGGAATTGAATAGCATCCAACGATGCCGAAAGATATTAGGATGTGGGTGAGCCAGTGCGAGGATGGAACGCAAGCAAGGAGCGAATGCAGTGCACTGTGGTGGCAACAACGTGACAATGGCAGTCTGAGTGTGGCCGCACTGGTGGGGGAAGGACTGCAGTGAGGCAGGAGAGAGACGGATCTCGGGCAACATTTCGCGCCTCCAGTCCATTAATTTCATCCACGTGGCGTGGGGTTCGCACACTGTGAGAGGGTCCGCTCATGACGGAACGTTGTCGGAGCGCGTATCATGGGTAAGACCAGATCGTCGTCCGGCGTGCACAAAACAGCAAGATAGCACAAAGATAGAATAGCACTGCACGATAACAGTACTATATGTACATGCGAGCGCAGAGTACGAATAAGCAGCAGTCCGAGCTAGCTAAAATAACAAGAAGTGGCTTGCTGCCATCTCAATTTTCGGACACCTTCGAACGCCAATACCACCCTCGAGCGACGCTATGCCGCTGGCGCAGGTGCAGCATTGCGGCCATCGGGGAAGCCTACCCAACCATACGCATCAAGGACTGACTGGTAACACGCCAACAAGGTAGACTCACCTCGTCCTCGACCCCGACCTCCACGTCCGCCGCGCCAATCACCATCCGCCCTGCCGCGGAAACCTGGCGGAATAGTTATTGACCTGAATCGTTTCGTGCAGAAGCAGAACATTTACGTACCACCCCGGTCGTTTCCCCGGCCGCCCCTGAATCCGCCACGGCCACCACGTTCTCCATGCTCGCCGCGGTGCCCACCACGTTCTCCATGCTCGCCGCGGTGCCCACCACGTTCTCCATGCTCGCCACGGTGCCCACCACGTTCTCCGTGCTCACCACGGTGTCCGCCACGTTCTCCATGCTCGCCACGGTACCCACCACGTTCGCCATGCTCGCCACGGTATCCGCCTCGGAACCCACCCCGCTCACCATGCTCTCCACGATGCCCACCTCGGTAACCACCGCGCTCACCTCCTCTGATGCCGCGGCCGCGGCCGCGGCCTCTAAGTTGCGTGAACCCCTCCTCGTCAACAAGAGACTGGCCATTGACATGCGGTGTGCTTGGAGTGTCGGGAAGTGGAGCTTCCGGTTGCAGTGTTCCAGCTTCGGGCACAGGTGATGCTTCGCCAGAAGTGCCATAATGAGCTTGGAGGTTTGCTAGTGATGGAAGCTCGCCGTGGTCCTCATCAGCCCAGCTCAGTTGGCCCGATGCGGGAATCTGCATGGCTTTTCAACACGATATCCACACAACATGTAAGATAGAAAAGCTGACCTCCTCTGTTGTTGTGGTAACCGTGACCGACTCTTCGACTACTGTGTGGCCATTGATTTGTGCTTCGACCACAGTCTCTGTGATCTCAACCTCAGCAGGTTGCTCGGCTTCTGTTGCAGCCTGGACATCGACCCATTCACTGTTGTCAACTTGGCCCACTGCCTCAGCTTCTGCGTCAGCCTCCGTCTCGGCCAGTTCATCTGTCATGATGAAGTGGATACCACCTGGGGTAGTGAGAGTATGTGAGACGCCGCTAACTGGAGGTGCCAACTCCTCGACAACGGGTTCCTCATGGTCAACCTCGACGGGTACTGGTTGTTGTGGGGGATCGAACAAGAACTGTTGCTGGATGTCCATGATACGCGAGACTGCAGTGATCGTGAGTCAATTGGTAAGTGAACAGAGAAACACAAAGTATACATACATGGAACACCTAGATGCTCGCCCTCGCCAGTGTAGATGCCACGAATTGTCTCTTCCTTGCCGCGCACAACCTCATGGAGCAGGATCTCCGTTATCGAATAGATGGCGTTACTCTCCTGTTCGTTCAAGTTGAGGGCCAGCGCCTCAGGATGCCTGTTGACCAACAAGCTATGCAGCCGTAGGAACGATACCAACTCAGCCGCCTTCTCCAAATGCTCGCGCTAGCAATGACAACATGAGCTACTCCGTGGCAGCTCGTGAGAGAACAGGGATACGTACTTCTGCCGCAGCGACGGCTTCACGTCTCCTCTCAGCTTCGACTCTCGCGGCTTCGGCCTTCTGCAACGCGAGCTCCTGAGCCAGCTCTACCTCGTGGGTCTATACAACGGAATCAATATGGACATGATGGGAGAACGTGCATGCAGCACAAGAGCGAACCTCGATCGCCTTTCTGACTTCTTCAAGCTCCTTGCTAACAGCTTCCAACACGGGCAAAGTCTTCAAGAGACGCTTTTGGTCCTCGTTGAGCTTGTCCGGAGACTCATTCTGATAGATTTGTATCCGGTTCTGTACAAGTGGGAGAGTTTTAGTACTGGAGGGCCCAACCACAATGCGCGCGTGTCCATGACGTATCGTCCACTCATGGGAGACTTAGGTGCCAGGTAGCACGCGCGAATCCTGGCAATGGACCTCTGAGACGACAACACTCACGATCTTTTTGTTGTTCGCCTTCAGCCGCTTGCTCAGCATATCGACTATATGACTGGGCTTGTGGTCCGACACAGGTGTTTGTGCATCTTCAGACGGCTGGGCGACAAGCTGGGGCGCGACTATTCCCTCCTTGATGTCGCTCTCCTCAGGAGCCTTTTCAATCAAGGCAGCAGTGGTAGTGTCTGGTATGACCACATGGGTTCCACCTTCGCCCTCTTCCTTGATCTTGCCACCCTTGCGCTTTTTCTTTGGGGCCTTCGACGCTGGAGCGGGTGGGGGCGCGCCAGGAACAACGCGCGGCGTCAAGGTGATAGTGTCAGGCATTGAGGATGGGTTTTGGGTGTTTCGATGTGGGATGAAGCCGATGAGCTGGCGGCGCGATGAGGGCACGAGAGGGAGACTGGACGCGAGTAGAGGACGCAAATTGGGTTTGCAGCGGAGAAGGACAGTGGACCCTGGACCTGGTCGGGACCCATGACCGTTCCCACGACTCCGACGAACGCATGAGGGAGCGCTCGAATTTCAATGTTCACGTCATTCTGGACGGTCGACCTGAGGTCGATCTGGCATGAGACTCATCTCCTCTTGTATCAAGTTGCCCCCCTTCTCCGGTCTCGAGTATTGCTCAGGTGGCCACGTTCAGACCGCTGCGGCTGTCGTCGTCGTTCCTAACAACATGCTCGCAGTCAACTGGATTGCGTGACTCTTCCTTACTACAACACGGTCTTCCATGCCATCACGTAATCCCTTGTTGCTTCACAGACTCTTGGAAGTCTTGTATCTACCAGTGCACATACGAGACCGTCAGCATCACGCGCCAGCAGAAGGGAATGCCATCTGTGTGAGGATGCTTTAGAATAACGGGCCACCTCAAGCTTCGTAGCAGGGGGGATCAAAGGTGAAGGTGAGTGTCTTCAGCCAGCGAACTTTGGCATGTGGCAATAACACAACCACTGGTAGGTAGCGTTATCTCAAGCTGCGGCTGGCATGTACCCGTCGGTACAAGCGTGCACCCCAGACTGGTCAGCCCATTGTGGCTGACTTGAAAGTCGTATTGTCATATGTCGTTCGAAGTTCGCCAGCTGGACCGTCCTGTTCTGTTCACAGCAACTTGTAGCCTCAGACAATAACCGACCAAGCGATGGACGCCGACTTCAGCTCCAACAGATGCGCTTTTCCTATCGACGAGTACGAAGTCCCTACTCGGCACTCCGATCTGTACTTCGAAGACGGCAATCTCTCCATAGTTACTGGCGGGCAATACTTCATCGTGCATCGCGGACTCCTCTCTCGTCACTCTCGGGTCCTAGACAAACGTATCAAAACAATCAAAGTTGGAGAAGGTCGTCTGCTCGAAGGACTTGCTGTCTTGCACCTGGACGACTCGCCGGAAGACTTTGCTCACTTTCTGCGAGCACTGTACGGGTGAGTGCTGTTCCTTGTCTGCTCGTTTGTTTCTAAACGTAAAGCAGCCTCGCGTATGACAACACACTGGAGCAGTTCACTGTGACCGCCGCCATTCTCCGACTCTCCACCAAATATGAAGTTGAGATCCTTCGCGAGGTTGCCCTTCGGAATCTATCTCTCTCATGGCCTACTACATTGGCCATGTGGGAAGCGCGCGAAAAGGCTGCGACTACCCCTGACAGTGTATATTCCCTCCGTCCAGTATTACCGCACCCGTTGTGAGTGTCCATCTCTACACTGCCTCGTTACAGGACCCTCATTTTCCAAAGGCTACTGATCCAGCTCGCACGCGAAGTCGGCACCCCTCAGCTTCTCCCCTCGGCCTTCTACGATCTCTCTCGCTATCTTCCGAGTCAGCTTATGGAAGGTCACACCACCTCATGTGGTGAACAACACCGGCTCGACATCGACGACCTCTCCCGAGTGCTCCGTGGAAAGGAACAAGCCGCTCGCTTCTTTTCGACCTTCATCGTGACGGAGCTTGAAGGTCGTGCTCCGTCTCAACTCTGCATGTACCGCAACGAGGTCCAGCCTTCGGTCAAACGCACTTGCCAGATGGCGTTCGAAGCCGTCACCTTCGAGCTGATCCGCGACGTGAATGGCATGGTGTGCAACCGGAACAGCGACCCTCTCTTTTCGATCGGAGAGAGCGTGACAATGCAGACGCGGGACGACCAGCCCGGTGTGGAGAACAGGTCAGCGTATAGAGCATGCGAGGCGTGTCGATTGGATTATGGGGTCATCGTTGTTGCCGCGCGGGACGAGTTCTGGAGACAGCTTCCTGCTTGGTTCGAGTTGGAAGTGAAGAACTGGGCGTGAACGTATGGGCAAAGTCTATGCTTTTCATAGATTAATTGGATATCTTGATGTTCGTTCTGGTACGTATGCTACGCACATTGGATCTCTGTTCTTAGTGTGACGTGATGCGTGGTGTCACGCTGTGACCGAGACATTCCCGATGCCCCCTTCGCCTGGCGGGTTGCAGTGAAACTTGTATGGTTCTCACCCATCTCTCTGTGACATGGTATGCTCTCTGTGCCCGCTCCGTTGGACTGCGTTGCTAACAAATCTTGCAGGAAAGCCCATTCATTACCCTGGGTTCGAATCATGTTGATACCGACTCGTACTTCCAAATGCAGTGGGACGACGACTACGACATGCAGCTAGTGATGTCTGACGACGAAGCTACATATTTAGGACAGTCCTCGCAAGAAATAGGGTTATCGAAGAGCTCCACGAACTATGAATCTCAATTGAGCACTCCGGACTTGGATGTGGAGGACACCCACTGTGCCAAAGAGGATGAAGCGGATATCCAGTACGTCGTTCCGACGGTGGAGTGTAAAACCTTCTGATCTCCTTTGCAAGTGACGAAGCACTGGAATGTCTGGAAACTCTCGTCCTGTCTTTCCTCGCCCAGCTTTCGGACGCATACAGTGAGTCCGGAACGAAGAAGGGCAATAGAAAGAAGGTGGTGCTTCGGATAGCGGATAGGAGGAAGGAATCCTCTGACCAGTAAGCATCCATCCCTCCCCCCGAGCATGCTCCCCCTGTGCTAGGTTCTGACGCAGCATAGTCAGACGCCAATGCGGGCACTCGTGTTTCCGAAGATGTCTAGAGGACCGAGCACAAGACCCTTCGGTCAGTCGGTAGTTACCGCCATGTCTATACTGACTATATGCTGCCATTCTCCAGCACAAGTCTTTCGCGTGGTTGACCTGATGCATGAAGCACTTCTAGACGATGTGCCAACGACTAAACGGTACTTCTCTCTGTCGCCTCTTCTGGCCCATATAATCCCAACGGACCCTTCACAGTGACATGTATTACAAGGATAGCCAACTATTTGGCTCACAAGCGACGGTGGATAAGGTGGACCCTCGCAGATCACCTGTGAGAGTCTGTGACTGTGCTGACGAGAGTTACCGACATAGCTGGTGGACGATGTAGCCGCGACCTTCCAGCTCTGTCGGGCCGACCTCAATGTGGTGCGTCCTCGGCGTGCATGATTCGCTCACCGTCTCCAGAATCCACATGCCACATTTACTCTCCAGCGCGCATCTTCGAAGGGCCTGATCTGTGGCACTAGCTTCACAGTGCACTTCAAGGGTGGAGATGCTGTAGCGGTCACTGACGGCGAGGTGTGTATGACCCACCCTACCTCTTTCAAGCTTCTCGCCTTGATATTGGACCCCTGATAGGCATCGTTGGTCCCACAATCTGAGGATATTGAACGGTTCGAAGTCGGCCAAGATGTAGCGTGGGTACTCGTGGTGGAAAAGGAGGTAAAGAAGTCTTCAGTGTGTCTGATGTCATCTTCACTGATGGTGGCACCCCAGGCCGTCTTCCAAACGTTGTGCAGACTGCGTTTCGCCACACACGAAGATCTTCCAGGACCAGGGCTGATAGTGACGGTGCATTCTTTGACTCGTGTAATTGAACTAACTGTTTGCTGACGGCTCCATGCGCAGGGGAAAGGATATCCAGATGTTGCCACTCGCCAGCTTGTAAAGACCCTTTCGGATAACCTCCCTCAGTAGGTTCTAGTCGATTGCTTTCGCAGTGATTCGAGCCATTGATCGGAATGGTTGAAGTGTTCCGATCGTTGCTCTCGTAGATGGCGACGCTTACGGGATAGACATCCTTTCCGTTTACAAGTATGGAAGCATTCGCATGCGGCATCAGAACGAGTACCTCGCAGCAGCCCGGCTGCAGTGGCTTGGCCTATGGGCCAGCGAACTTGCCGCGTATGTACTTCTTTCCCTGAACAGCGCCTTGTTCCGACCCGCAGATACTTTCGTCTATCCCCACAGCCTTTGCATAGGGAAGGAGGCACTATTGCCGATTACGAAACACGACGAGAAGAAGGTGAGCATCAGCCCTTGATGACCTGCCTTACTTGCTTCTATCCACGCCTTTTCCACACTCATGCAACCGTAGGCACGTACACTGCTGAGACGCACGGATCTGCCGGCGCAGTGTAGGTGAGTAATGCGCACGTTCGCCCCCTTCTTCCGCCCAGTGCAGCCGAAGAGGAAACGCCGACCTTTGACGTGCGATCGTTCGCAGGAAGGAGCTGCAGTACATGTTGTTTACGCGACGCAAGGCAGAGATCGAGGTACTCAGCACAGCGACATATTTCAATTCCGCGGATCGCATCCCGAACATTGGGCTCGGAGTTGTAAGGGTTGCCGACGATCATCCCCGCGAAGATGGAAACGGCGGAATGCCCCTGCTCCGCTATCTTGTCGCCAAACTTTGTATGGCCTGCGCGGATCCGGTCCAGTCCTCCATGTAGCGTTTCAGAGCGTGGGTGTTGTGCGCAGATCGCATCCGGCATTCCTGTGTAGGTGGTTATGCACGTTTCATCCCTCGTGGTGTACACGGACCATCGAAGCCGGATATTGCATCGGTCATGTATTGCTATAAGGATTCAAACTCGAACTCGTGATGCTACTGTCCATCTGCGACTGACAAACCATGGGTCGATAATCCGTCCATACTATCTTGTCCGCAAGACTCACATGCTACATCCGTTCCGAGGGACTGTACATCGGTGGCGGATCCGCAGGCACCCCAGAGCCATCCCCACCCCTGCTCTCGCGCCGGATCGCATCCTCCTCCTCTTTCCTATGGTGCACTTCCAGGACCTTCTGGTATCCCGCAAGCTCGTCGGTGAGGCTGGAAGATGCCGAGTGCCGCGAGGCCTGCGTGGTGCCACGCGAAAGCAACGCGATGGCGCTCCCGTCCTGGGTCCATGCAGAAGGCGCGGTCGAATGTCTCATGGACGATTGTGGCGCGCTGCTTTGGTAGGATGTGTCCCGGGACACAGATGCACCAGACGTCGGTGACATCGGAGAAATTGCCAGGTCGTCGCGAGCGGGAGGTTGTGGAGGCACATCCCCGTCGTACGGATTCGGCAGCGGTGCAGTGTCGTATGCCGCTGGGGCGACGTTACGCATCTCCTGAGCGCTGCGGTGGCCCATACCTCCCGCGAAGTACAGACCGCTAGGGAGGGTGTCGGCGGGGCTGGCCGGGGTCCACATTGATTGCGACGTCGTTGAGTGCTGTCCGTGTCCGGCGAGGAGCGGTGAAGTAGACGTCTCTTTCATCGGAGGTGCCGTCGCCGTCGCCGTTGCTGCTGCTAGTACGGCTGCCTCACGTTTCCTCCTCCGAGAACGACGCATCACGATCAGAATAAGCAGGAGGAGTACGAGTACTAGTCCAGATCAGTATTGCACCAGGTTTAGGTAGAGTATGCATGGCTTACGGATTCCTATAACTATCCAGGTTATCGCTGCTTTGCTGAGTTTGTGCTTCGTTGGAAAGCCTTCTTCACTGCCGCTCACGCCTGTAGGCCCACTGATGACTGTGGCACCCCCGTTCCCGTTCGAGCTTGCAGTACGAGCAGCCTGAGTACTACTTCCGCTGCCGGTCCTTCCCGTTGACGTATGATGGTGTGGGTGATCATCGTCATCGCTGTCTGTGTCACTATCGTCGTCTCCGTCTCCGCTGAACACAACATGAGATTCACAGCAGTCCTCCGCGACTGTGTAGACGCACCGGGCTGCCAACGTTGTCGGGTATGATGATGATGTCGCCCTAGCAGAGCTGGCGAGGAGGACACAGAGCTTTGCGAAAAGGGGCCATTTGGGAACGCGGAACTGCATGGGGGTAACAGGTAAGTCGTGCGAAGGTCTGCCCGCCGGGACCCCGGGATATATGGTGCAGTCATGGCACACGCACTGCCTTCCTAGTATTCTTCTGATGACGGAAGGAATTGCCTGGTAATGGAATGCGTACAGTCAAATTGTCAAGCTCGACCGGTCTCACACCCGCATTAACCCCGGCGCGGAAGGCCAATTTGCGTCCTGTCCGAGTCTCTGACGCGCGACGCGTCGATCACGTGGGGGCGCGTCGAACGCGTCGCGTTGAATGATCGGAGTTTCAAAGCGTGTCGTTTCTGTCATAAGCGCTTGCCCTGCGCGTCTTGTCTTGTCTCCACCACCATCCTTCCTCGACTCGTCGACGCCGTCCTGAACGGCCCGAGACGTCCAACCACTTACGGCTTTGAGTCTCTTTGGTAGCTTACTGTCTTTTTGATGACAGCGCCACGCAGAAACGCGAGCACCGTTCTCGGGAAGCGGTCTCACCAGACCGCTCAGGTCGAGGTATCAGACTCTTCCTCACCTTGCGATTCGGACAATACCCTTGCTCTTCCTACTCCTGACTCTACCCCAAACCCGAAACGTGCCAAGACCACAGGTGCAGTACTTGATGGTGATCACAACAAGGAGAATATTCCCCCGTTCGTATTGGAGGTCATTAACGCGTCGCCCTCAACCCGCCGTCTCACACGCTCATTGCGCCGCACGAGCACTGTCATTCACGACTCCTCTTCGCGTCCAAGCAGTGAGTTTTCTCCGTTGGTGTCCTTGGGTTGTGCTGACGTGGTCGCCAGCGCCTCGGCGATATGCGTCCACATCCGACCTGCGACGAGTAGCCGCTGCGACGCCAGCTACGTCCCTTTCCCAGCTTTCTTTGGCGACTCCCCCTCCCACACCTCCTTCTGTTCTCCTTCCGCTTCATGTTCGTGCAAAGGCACTCCTGCGCTCAACATGCAACGATGGTATTCAGATGGCCGGACGCGAGCAGGAGAGGGCCACGATCGAAGCATTCATCCGTGGATTCTTGAGTGCAACTCGGTCCACTGAAGATTCCTCTGCATTGTACATCTCTGGGTCGCCAGGTACGGGGAAGACTGCGCTGGTCAACGCCGTTGTCGGCGCTCTTGCGGATCAACTCAAGGTTCAAGGTGTCCAAATTCTGGCCGTAAACTGCATGGCTCTCGACGGTGTCGATGCTGTCTGGCAACGGCTCGCCGAGTTGTTCGGCAACATGACGCGGGCGACCGGACGTGGGAGGAAACTCAGGTCTAGCCCTCAGCAAGCTGTCGAGAAGGCGTTGGCCGATTGTGATCGCAAATGGTAAGTTTCAATCTTCACATACATGACGGGGTATGGACTAAGCGGCGCTTATGTAGTATTGTTGTCTTGGACGAGATGGATCATATCGCTTCGTCCACACAAGTCTTGTCACCGTTGTTCCAGCTTGCGCACGCGTGGTCTGCGAATGTGCGACTTGTCGGCATTGCTAACACGCACACGCTCACGTCGTCGTCGAGCACTACGATCTCAGTACAGTCCTTTGCCGGTGTACAAACGCTGCACTTCGCTCCTTACGCGCCAACGCAACTCCTTGACATCCTAAGGAGCAGGCTCTCACCTTTGTCTGAGGGGGAAGATGCTGACTGCGCGGAACGTGTCAAGAAGTTTCTGCCAGGTCCAGCCCTGACCCTTCTTTCAAAGAAGATTGCTGCGCAGACCGGTGATGTCCGTGCTGCTATGGAGGTCCTACGAGGGGCAATTGACATCGCCGTGAATGCTGTTTCCTCCGTGGATCCTCTAAACGCCCCCACCCCGGTTGTAACTCCGACGCATATTATCAACGCCCTCAAGGCGTATGCGCCAGCTGGCAACACAACGCCTACGTTTGCGGCGTCCACAGGCAGCTCGGTACCTCGCAAGGCTAGCGACAGCGAGACAGTTATGAAGGTCCGCGAGCTTGGTCTTCAGCAACGACTTGTGCTGTTGGCCGCTGTGCTGGCTGCCAAGTCACTAGAGGCTGGCATTCCTTTAAATGCGTCCTCCCCAACACCCTCACCTCCGCGCTCGCCCATCAAGCGTACGCAGTCGTCATCGGTAGTGCAGTCTTCCCCGTTCAAGATCAGTTTCGAGGTCGGCCAGCTGTATAGCTTCTACGCTGCAATCCTCGGGCGGGCGGACAATGGTGTATTCACCCCAGTGTCTCGCAGTGAATTCGGTGACCTCACGGGAGTGCTCGAGGTCGTGGGTGTCCTTACGCTCATCTGCGGTAGTAATTCGCCTTCGACACCACGCAAATCTGGGAAGAAGGCATTCAGTCGTTCTATGTCCTTCACCGGCGGGAGCCCCAGTGCACAGGAGGCCCGGTTCGTTGATGGCGTTCGACTCGACGAGGTCGTTCGTGGATTAGGGCTCATGGACGCCCCGACGGACGCGCGCGAAGAGGAAATTCGCGCAGTATACGAACGCGAGCAGGCTCGCATTGCCCGGGAGACCAAGGCTCGCGGCCAGAGCGGTCGCGCTGCAGTTGACAGTTTCGAGGACGCTATGGAAGACTAAGCCGCGGTGGTCGTTCAAGAGTCGCCATGAAATATCATGGAACGGATGGTTACATGGTTATTCCCCTATCCCCCTAACATCTCTTTATTCTCGTATTCTCGTGCTCTCTCACCATATATGCTCGTCATCTCTATCTCGTGCTCGCTACATATGTGCTGTTTGCGCCGTGTCCATGTCCCACTGTCCCACATTGTTTTGTCATCGCATACACACTCGTCTCATGTCATAGTCATATCCCGGGACCACTATGCGTTAGTGCTTCGTCACCTGTCTCCCGATTCTTCAATCAAAGTAGCTTTAGTCACCCCTCGTCAATGTAGTAATATCCATATCCCGTAGTCTCAGTTTTGTAAACGGCATGGTTTTGTACAAGGTCTCGCGATGAATGCAATGAATGATGTTTACCAGTACTGCTCCTGCTGCATGAGTGATCAGATGATCGGACAGTGACTGACTTTGTGAGCAATGTTCAAAGTGAATACAAAACACCAAAGTCATGTAGAACGAGTACTTGTGTCCTTCCGAGTCCACCAGTTGGACATATTCAACCTAAGCAACAACTGATGCAAGTTGGCCGTTGTCCCCGGAATCCGCCTATGTCCCTGCATCATGTGGAACGGAATATCGCTCAACACCAGCCCTGATGCGTCCGCCTCTTTCTCTACCAGCGCCTTCAGCACTTTGACCTGCATCATAATCAAGAAGTTTAGTGAGGCCCCAAACAAGACGATCTGTGGGGCGCACTCACGAAGGTCGTCATCTTGGCGCGGAACCTGCCCCATAGCTCGTCCAGCATCGGAGCCGCCTCGTACTCCTCCAAGTTCCCATCCTTTATCTCCCCGGCAAGGACGCCAAGCTCGAGCACGAGCTCCGTGCAGCCCCTCAAGATGTCGCCCACAGCCTTCTGCCCAGAGCGGAGCAAACACGAACTGAGGATGTCGTCCAGGACCTTCGAGTGGTGGTCCGCGAGGCTGAAGACGTCCTCAAAGACTGCGGACTTGTCTCTCGTCGGCCGAGGGTCAGACGTCGCTGTGTTCGTGCTCGTGGATAAACCCGATGACGACGCTGCGGTAAGCCGTGCGAGGAACGAGTCCATGTTGCTACCGATGGCCACGTCGTAGACGTAGGAGGACAGTGCCATGACGAACGAGTGCGCGATGAAGCGGAAGTACAACAGGAGTTTGTTTGAGGCCGTAAGCGTTGGGAAGAGCGGCGCTCGCGTGTTCCGGGTGAGGCGAAAGAGTGTGCGGACGACGTTCTCAACTGCATGAATGTATCAGCCAACGCAATTGTGTGAACAGTAAGTTAAAGCCGCACCTCGCAGGAGGCGTAGATTGAAGGCGAACATGCGGTGGTACTTTGAGAGGATGACAGGAGTGATGATGACGTCCAGCGGGTGCGGCGGTTGGTAGTGCATGTACAGAAAGTCAAGAGCCCTGAAGTGACGTCAGCATTTTAACCAGCACATGAGGGGGTGAGTATGCAAAACGTACTCAATAGCTGGAGAGAGGTATTCAGCCGATGAGCAAGCGTAATGCAACCCTGACGACCAGACCAACTCACATAATGGATTCAGCCATTTCTCCCTTCCCGTGCCCATCGGTAAGTCACGGATTGCAAACCCAAGCCTCCACTCTGCCTCTTCTACAACCTGCCTCTGCGCTTTGGCAGCGGCAGACTCTTCGTCGTCATCCACGCGTTTGAAACGGCCCTCCTCCAAAGCGTCCACAACCACAGTCCTGAGGAAGAAGTTCAGGTCTGAGCCTAGTGGAGGCCACTTGTCTCCAATCATCAACGCAGGCGAAAGCCCGATGGCTCTCCTGCTCTTCACGACTTTCTCCTTCTCCTCAGGTTTCCCTGCTTGACTCGCCCTACTCCGGCTCCGGCTCTTCGCCCTCTCGCGCTCGTGACCACGTGACTCGCTGACAGCATAAGTCCGCGATCCGACTACAGGAACGCTGACCTCCTCTGCGTCGTTAAACAGTGCCTCCTGCAACCGCGCTTTGAACGTATGGGCGGTGATGAGGATGTAACCGCGGAGCAGGGCCAGGTGCGTAGGTAGATGGAGACGTGTGTCTGGAGCGAGGAAGCGGGCGACGAGTGCGCCGGAGAGGGCCTGAGCATGATCGACGAGGGGTGAGAGGACGCGTGCAGTGAGGTGCGCGAGGGTTGGAGTAGACGGAGGGAGCGTGAGAGGGAAGGACGTGAGGAAGGCACGGAGTACCACCGTAGAGTGTGCCCCAGAAAGAATGCTCCCGCTAGCATTTGCCAAAGACCCGGTGCTGATGCCTGAACTGGGCTCTCCGGGAAACAGGTCGAAGACCTTGAATGCATGCATAACGTCGGAAGATGATGGGGAGGACTCATGGTCCTGCTCATGTGTGTATCGGCGTTCATCGTGTACCGGTTGACCACCGAATCGGATCCCGTCCTCCATGTTCTCCAGCTGCTCCTCGGTCCACAACCATTCGATGTCGAGATGTAGACATTCGCTCGTCAACAACGGGTGCTTTGGGTCAGCCGCGCGCAAGAGCACGAGCGACTTCCGTGCTCGGGAGAACACCTCCGCCACCTCTGGTCTAACGAACTCCGGAAACTCGTCCGCCTCGGCGTCGCGCTGATATGCGTTTGTCTCGCCATTGCCCTCGTCCCCAGCATATAGCCGCTCGGTACTGTCTGAGTGTGTTCGGTCTTTGGTTGGAGGCAACGGACGAGCCTGCGACCCAGGAGTATTATAGCCAACGGAGACACAGAGAGCCACTATATATCCACGCGATGTTGTCGTTAGCATATACGCAAGGATTCCCGTCACGATTCGCCGAGATGAGCGCTCAATATGGTCTTCCAGATGCTTGTAGATGAGTGATAGGAGAGATGTTGGGGTCGATGGAAGAGGTAAGAATGCAGAGGGTTCGATATGCTCCCCCTAGTCGTAACGTGAGATTCAATTACTGCGAGGAGGATTAGTCGACTCACCCTACCGCACAACGCGGCAAGTGCCCGAAGCATCTGCTCCGTGTCTTCGTATCGGGTCCATAAAGCTGCCAGGCATGCGTCCGCGCCAGTGGCTAGCAGATCAGGAGGTATGGTTGCAGCATTTTGGCGCAAGTAGGCCAGGATGGACGATAGTGCATGTGTGAAGGCATGCAAAATGGGGGTAGGACGACGACTGGCGTGCCTGTGAGATAGCACCTCAGACATCATTCCAGTTGCTGAAGAAATTGGACCAACCGTTCACCGCGGATGTCCGTCAGCAATTCGAGTCTCCTTATCAAGTTGCCGATAGTGAGGAAACGCTGGACGAGGCTACAACTAATGAGCTGCAAATTTTCTCTCCAAAGAGGGGTCACTCACCTTGCACTAACCACTTCGTCCTTCCCCACGATGACGACTTTACCACGCTCCTTACCTTGAAGATTCCGCAAAACGAACTTCTGCTGTACAGCGTCCCATATATGAAGTTGCGAGGAAGTTCCGCTGACTGTAAGGAGCAATGAAGCGAACAGTTCTGTGACTTGTACATATACGAGTTTTACATCCGGAGCTTGGATGGGAGGCCGCACACTTCTTGGCGGTCAATACTCGATTCTTATCGTATGCAAAGGGATTTATATGCTTACTGGTATCTCGCCGACGCAAAGGTATCGCTAGTTTGTTCGGACAGAAAGGGAGACGGGGATACATTGGCGTTGTAGGATGAGCGAAGAGCATCCCACGAGAGGACCTGGTTCTGATTTGTCCTACCACCCTCTTAGACACAGACAGCATAGATTCACACACACATTGCGCACCAACTTTCCAGATCGTCGCGACACTGCCTGTTCCCAAAGCATCTCGAAATGTTGCGCTCTCTTCTCCTGCTCGAACTTGGATATACTCTCGGAAAGTAAGTTGAGCTCCGGGGGGAGCAATGATAGTCGATGTGCTGGAGGCTTTGACTGTTGTTCATACGGGTGGTTGTACATGCCCAATGTATCCATGATGGGGTTCTGGGGTTTATCTTCAAGGCGTGGTATGAAGAACTGTGGTGGAATCTCGGGAAGTGCGCATATAGTGGGCTCCATGTCCTCTACAGGCTCCAGAGTCAGGTTTGTTGTAGGGCTCATTGTGTTCAATTATGCCGCTGCCAGAGGAGGGCAGCGACTCTTCGTAGGTCGTTCGTGATGAGTTTACGACTCCAGCGCCCGAATCCGCGCAGTGACGGGAAACGCGTGGGTGGTAGTCACGCTGAGTCACGCAGTCAAACGCACGCGGTCACGTGCTTCGTGGGATGTTTATGCTCGGCCCAGCGCTCCGAGATGCGCGGAAAGAGTTGATTGCTTCGCAAAGTTGCACCTCCATCGTAATTATATCGCGGGAGGTATGTACTGGGAACGTCAGTGCCGAGGAGTTATTCGTATGTACGGTTGCGCAATATGCTCACACCATGAGGTAGTGAGGGTAGTCTCGGTAGTCTCAAGGTATGCATCGAGTATTCATGCTCATGCTCATGCTTATGAGCATCTCAGCTCGCCGAGCCAAAGCTTGGGTGCACTTTTGAGTTTGGTCACAATTAATGCCTGTGAAATACGAAAGCACAGCTACAAAGTGCGGATGGATGAGACAGAGCGAACCCGAACGCGTCGCGTCGATAACACGCGTTATTTGTTTGGATTGATGAACCAGATCGTTCCGTCACGCGTCTCTTCACTTCCGCCTCGCGCTCGCCTCGTCTCTTGCCTCCCACCACGCAGTTTGTCTTCTCTCCACCTTCTCTTCCTCATCTTCCTACTTCTTGCATACAGGCCAACTCTATCATTACCGGGGCTCGTCTTTCCCCATAATACTCTGCACGCATGGCCACAGCTGTTACTCTTCCCCGCAATCCGCTAGCCACACGACCTCAGTCGCATAACACTGGGATGTCAATATCTCCGTGTCGAACAACACTGCGAAGGGCCTCTGGTGCTATCAAGCGGCCACTCTCTCCTGAGCCCGTCGCCGACGCTCGTGACCACAGCTCTAAGCGTGTCAAGACAACTCTTGTCGCCCAAGTGGTGCAGGAGTCACCGACACCATCGGCACTTTCGCGTGCGGAAGCGAGGAAGGAGAATCAGCGGAAGAAGGACAAGGAGAGGCTAGCTCGAGAAGAGGAGTTCAAGGTCAAGTACAGTCGTGCTTTCCCCAACTGGGTCTTCTACTTTGATTTCGACACCGGCAACCCCGAAGTCGCCGCGACAAGAGCACACTTGGAGAAGCGAGTGACGTACATGGGAGCGGTGAGTGGGCTCATATGGTCACCGAAGACACTCCTTGAGACGTTTCCTCGTTCGCGATTGTGATACATCCCTGGCAGAGGGTCGACGACTTCTTTTCCAAAGATATCACCCACTTCATCACAGTGCACGATGTTGATGACAAGGAAAACAAAGAGAAAGAGGTTACGAGAGGAGGTTCGGCTACTGCGGCTCCGGGTGGGTTACTGGGGAGTCCCATACGACTTCGTGGGCGGTATGTTCTCCATCAGACATATTGACCCTCCCAACTCATGGTTTGTGAAGTACACTCACCAATAGCTCTATGGTTGAGTCTCTCATCAACAAGGCACGGACCTTTAACATGAAGATATGGTCTGCGGTCAAATTGCACAACGTCCTTGATCGATGTGACGCGCCTCGCGTTTCAGCTTCCACCGGCTCCCTACCAGCGCATGTACCACAAACGTCAAGGGATCGTAATCTCGCCCGTTTGTTGGAAACGGAACGACTGCATGGCACGACAGAACGGGACCCTACCCAGCGTCGCCACGATTACGTCTACTTCTCGAAAGACAGTTATTTCGTGCTCATCGAAGATCTGCGTGGGGAGCTCGCCACCATCTCGGCCGCAGAGTATCAGGTCCAGAGGGGGAGGGATGGGAAGGAGAAGGGCATGTGGCCGGTTCTCCACTGTCATCCTCTCGCTCGTGGACCGTTCTTGGAATACGACGAGAAGGAGGAGCGTCGTAGGCAAAAACAGGAGAGAGCAGAGGAGGAGCGTCAGGCGGAGCAAGCGCGTCGGAAAGCTCGGCTTCTGCAGAACGAGCGGAAACGACGAGAACAGCAGATTCGCTTGCGGGCCGCTCAGCAGCACGACCTACGACGGTGCGCATCGATGAATAATCTACAGCGACGCGCTACGTTCCCCGACCCGAGCCTCGAAGGCGGATACGTCGACCTCGATGCCGACTTCCCAGAAGACAACCGGCTGGAGTCGGTTAACGCGTCCGGATACCTCGCGTCTGGGGCGTATATGGCTGCCTCCGGAAACAGCGTTAGCATCACTTCGACCACAGGGACAACGTCCGCGGGGGGTGGTCTCCTGCGTTCTCTTCAGCTACCTATGCGGATCAAGGAGAAGATGCAGCGGCAGATCAGCATGCCACGACGTGCTCCGGCTGCGTTGCTCGCCAACGCGAACAAGGAAAACATGATGGGTCCTCCACCAACTATCCCTGACCGCGCCAAGTTTTTGCGGAAGAGCAAGAGCACGAACACGCTCAAGCTTCCCAAACGCGACGAAGCGTCCAAGCCGGGCTACTGCGAATGCTGTAGGGTAAAGTTTGAAGACTTCCGTGAGGTACGACCATTGTCCACTCGGTTGTTGCGATTGCTGTGCGCTGAGATGACTCCCACTATAGCACATCGCGAGCCGCAAGCACCGTAAGTTCGCGATGGACGACAACAACTTCAAGCATCTCGACGCTGTGCTATCGCGCGTGACGCGCCGGACCGTCGACGAAGTCGCGGAGGCGAACGCGCAGTTCCTCGCACAGGCTCGTGCAGAGGTACAGATCAGGACTGTTGAGGAGCCGAGGCCACAGGCGGATGACGTGCATTGGGATGAGTGGGTGGAAGCTGACAACTGCGAGGTTGAAGTGTAATGTCGACTCGCGAGATTCGCGAGTCATGACGATACGGTACGATTGGAAATCTGACCCCTGCTATGCAAGCACGTATAATACGTTATGTTTTCGTTCCCTTCTCCCTCGTCGTCGCCCCTGCACATGTTTGGATTGCCCTACATACATAGCACACTGTACAACACCACACCATATACATACCTCCGTCAGTACGCAATACGTCATCCATCCGCTCCAGTATATACCTCGGACATTCTTGAGCAGGCAATCAATCCACTGGTTTTTCTCTGAATCCTCGCATACCAAGGCAACTGTTGATGATATGGATTGCGAAGATGTCAGGACTGACATCGAACACGCGAGCCCTGTCAACTGAAGGTTTGATTTAGTGGAGATCGACCTGCAAGATCTGACACTGGCGAACACCAGTAACTATCGCAGAAGCATTTAGTACGCCGTTGCGCTAAATGCTTCTCGTGATCCTTCTTGACCACACGTTCTTGACGGCTACACATGCTGCCATCCGTCCACGTTCCTCCCTATCCACCACGGAAGTCGCGATGACGTGACGGCCATGGGAGTTTGGGTATCAAGGACGAATTCATGTGACCGAGCTAATGATACATGTACAAACTCTGCGTGCATGAAAAATTGTCATGGCGTCATGAGCAGTGAGACCACAAAACATCGTGTGCTAGAGACCCCAATAGTGAAAGAGGACATTGTCACTGACAGTGATGGCCGGATTCATAACTTAGTCAACCCAACCAATGATGCTCTCATTCCTGTTCACTGGATGTTGACCGTGAGCAGGGTGACGAGACCGTCGACGGCAATACCTATCATACAAGGTTATGTCAGTGGTCACGCGGAGAGAGTGGTACCTGGGACAAGAGCATAAGGCAGACGTACCGTGGTTCACGCCTTGTGAGCCGGCAGCCATCAGGCCGGTGACGTTCCGTGCGGTGGTCGAGTACGTTACACCGCCAAAGCTCGTGGTACCGATAGCACCCGCAGTGAGTTCGTTACGGCCGATGTTGTATCCATCATCGACGATGTCGTGGTGGTTCTCCACATCCTTCTCCTTCGAGACGCTAAAGTATCCGAACACGCGACGGTCAGCATCGATGACTTGAACACACAGTTTCAGCTCCAGATATCACTCACGCAAGGAAGGCGGCGCCGCTGTTAGCAGAAGGTCCGTTCTGGAAATAAACGCGGAAGTGGTTGCCGCCGATGAGGCTCTCGAGGCAGGTTCCAATCTCCGAGTGGCCGAAATCCTGACGGAGCTCAGTTGTCTGGTTCACGAAACCATGGCCGTCACCGAGATTGGCCGCAAACGGATCTCCCAGATGGATGCCGAAGCATTCCTCGGAGCTGAGTATGGAGGTATCAACGGGGGTGGTGATCAGGGATGGAATCAAATACAGCAGCGTGATCGACGCAGAAGTTAGACTTACAACCCAATGGACCTCGCGTAATTGAGCAAACCGCTCTCAGTCAGCACCGCAGGAGAGCTGAGGCCGGAGATGATGACCTGTGAAACGCGCCAGCAAGATGCGATCCATTCAAGTGCCTGGTCAATTTTAGGTGTGAGAGGCGGGTACAGCGGACTCACGTTAAGCGGTTCCCCGAGACCGTTGTTAGTGTCAATGAGCATGGAGCCGCCGCCCTGCGCTGGATCGAAGTACTCAGCAGCACGTTTCTGGAGTACAGCGCTGGAGACACCCGAGTAGGCAAGAAGAGCACTGGCCAGAGTGAAGGCGGCGAACTTGGCGAGCATCTTGGCTAGGAGGGTTCGCTCGAGAGGGAAGGGACCTGAATAGCAGACAGCTGGAGGACTTGAGAGCAAAAGTCTCATGATATATATACCTGCTCATCGCGCTTGTCAAGTCAGAGAAAGAAGGGCGATTCTGGGAAGCACGAAGCGATGAACGAGCCCGGTGTCCAGGGGAGTATACGGAGCACATGGGTGGTGGAGACGTGCAACAGAAGCCATGCCGCTAAAGGTATTCTCTGTGCCGATGATCATGTCTATTTAAAACGTCCGCATGGATGTGATGCGTCAGCGCGGGGGCCAATTGTCGAGGATAAGGCGGAAGGGAGTTGCAAGTGGCCATCTTGTTTGCAGAGCTGCGATGAACAGGATCCGAGCGCTCCCTCTCCGGCGGTCAGTGCCTCAATTGGCTTGACCTCGGTTGAGCGCCGCTCATGGAGGCGATTGGTTTCCCTGTTGAGGATGCTCTTACGTGGTACCCGTCCTGTTCGCGAGTCTGTTTCCACATGAACCCAACCTTCTCTCTCGGACACGTTCGTATCGACCAAGGCTTCGCGCTAGGATTGCCCACGTTCATAAATCTTGTTTTATCCGTCCGAGGCGCGCAGCGGCGGCGGTATGCGGATCTAACTTCAGTCCTACCTCAATCGAGTACTTAGTACATCGACTGCATCGACGACCAGCTGGTAAGTTTACGTAGGGGGGATGAATCATCCGCACCCGTCGCTAGCTACTGGTTCGTTAATGGGCGGGGTTTTCCAATCCGAATCAGGTGCGGATATTCTGCCTCAGATAAAGAAGTCTAATGTCACCTCCCTTGTGTGTTCAGCGGTGGACTGTGCACGGTGGTTACAACTGCCTAGGCCTCCGAATTCCTCCACGAATGGTTTTTGCGGAGGTACTTTGAGGCGTATGGATGCGCTGTCCCCAGCAGCACGGTCGTATCAATTCAACATTCATCCTTCAGTAGAGACCGGGCCTTGGCAGACAGCTTGATGGCACGCGTGTATATGCCCTGGGTCTGGCAGAGTCTTTCTATGCATGGTTTATAACAATCCAGAAAAGCAATACTATTTCCGACGATTTTGGAGCCGTTGCCTCGCTCGTCGGGATAAGTCGGTTGGTGGCACAAATAGATGCGCTGAATATGGTAAGAAGATTCACGAGAACCAGCGGGTTCTTCCGTGGCTTGTGCATTACGTTATGAGTGGCAGCTAAGTGTTCCATAGCGTTGCATGGACTGAGTGGTGACGAGACGCGGGAAAGAACATAGCAAAGCTGTAGTGCAAACAACAGAGAGATGCGTCTGGTGTTGCTGGCCATTATGCAAGGCGCAGCGATGGCCCCGTGAGGATCTAAGTGTGACATTGACTCGTCACAGTCACCCGCTGACTAGGTTCGTTTGACCCGATTTGGTTTCTTGTCTGGACAAACTCACATCGGCACGCTCGACAGCCCGTCTCCGTTCTTGCGTCCCTGCCATTCGCAGCCCCTCTTAATCCTGCTGCTCGTGCTTTCGCTTGCTCTCGACGTTATCTGCTGCCTGTGCTACCTTTTTGTTCCTTACTGCTCTCGTCATCTGCCTTTGTGTTATCTCAATCGCGACCCTTTTCCCGGTCATCACATCGGCCAAAGGCACAATAACGAGTAGGAAAAACACCTTACAGGCCCCTAGAGGCTCACCTCATTCGACTGCCAGACCTTTGCAAGCGTACTAGCCGAACACTCCATGGCTGATTCACCGGTCGGAAGCGACTCTGCAAACGAGTCTGGTGACGATGGTCAGCTCACCATCCGCATCCCCAATCCCAAAGTCTACATGGCACGCCAGTCGCAGTGGAAGGGGAGGAGAGGGAAACCACGCTGTGACCACTGTCGATTGAATAATCTCAAGGTGTGTAACCAGATGTTTATCCCCTTGTATCCCTTCTCATGGCCGGCAGTGCGACCGAGTCCTCCCAACATGCAATCATTGTCAGTGGGCTACCGGAAGAGAGTGCAAATACACCCCTCTGCCTACCCCCGCTCACCGTGGTATTCCGAGGTGCGACCGATGTCGATTGAAGAATCTCAAAGTGCGTTTGCCTCGTGTGCTATACCTACTCCGCGCCCCCAATATTCTCTGTCATAGTGCGACCGAAATCTCCCCGTCTGCAATCATTGCACAGAGGATAAGGAGCCAGATTGCAACTATACTCCCAAGAAAAGGCACAAAGTTCCCTCGGATCACGGAATGGTTGGCAATCGACCGGTGGTGCCGTACGCTTCGAAAACGGCCTCGTTCCTAGTGAATGATCACGGACAGGAGGAGGACTCTCCTCCGAATGGCTCTCCGGTAGGACCTTCTGCGGGTCCTATTTACGAGGGCGAGATTCGCACGGAGGCCCAAATCAGACAGTATGTTCCTCCGCATCCACCACCTCCAGGAGGTGCGCCCATCGATGAAGATACGCCGATGGAGCAGGAGCCAGATGGTTCCTTCCAGCAAACAGGCCCCGATGGTTCTTTCACTTGGGTGCGTACAGGACTCATGTATTGCCTTGTTCGGTCGATGGATATTGTCCAATTTTTAGGGAATGATCGTGACGACACCACATATCGACCCTTGGCAGCATCCTTCCTTCGTGCCGTTGCAGGATGTCGTCATTCGTGGTCTTCGACAAGTCAATGCTATCGAGATGCCGTCGCGTCATCTCTTCGAGGAGGCGCTCGCGAAGTTCCTTGCGGGCCTGCATTCTGAGCTGCGGGAGACCGCGACATTCACCACCGAGACATATTCCGAGATCGCTCGCGCTATCTCAGAGAACCGCATATCATCCCTCGCCAGCCGACAGCAACTCTGGGTGACATGCCATCATGCACGCTCTGGTTCGGCTAAGCGGCATCTCATCCTACTCCCACGTGACGCGTTCTACCACATGAATCGCGAAGATGAGGAGAAGCTACGCCTCAATTACATACTCCAAGCCGATGGCGAAGAGAACAGTGAGGGCGCGAAGAAGCTCGCGGAGAATGGCCTGAGCCCAGCGCAGTCCGCGGCAGTCTTTGAGCGCGTTCCGGTGCAAAATCAGATATACGACGTACTGGTGTACACTCACCGGAATCACGGTTCGTCATCGACCATGCTGTTTGAAGCTCGGCGCATAGGAGTGGTGAGTAATTCTCTCCCCTTGTGTGGCTATACGTCGCCGTCTCTAATAGATGGTGATCAGGCAACGATCACCTGGCCAATGGTCGAGATGTTCATACGTCTATGCCCGCTTTGCAAACTGCGTGCAAAGGGCAGCGGACGCACGCCGAATGAAGAGGAATCTGCGTCATATCGGGGACCGCCACCGCCGCCGCCGGTTCCCATCAAGCGGTAGCCCGCCCACGGAGCCCTCGTGACTTCCGTGTCCTCGGACTGTCTCCAAGGAGTGGACTTGTTCTCGTTCATGTTCGTCATCTATGCTGCACTCGATAGCTGCATTACGTCGTATAGTAGGGTTTATGATATAGCGGCATCCATGCTGACGGTTGACTAGGGCTCGATATATATCTGTGTATTCTACTAGTACGTGTTGCCTTCGCAGCAAATCTCATCGTTAACAGTCGGAGGACTGTTAAGGTAAAATCTATTGTGTACAACCGATCCATCCACGAGGTATCTACGGGGTATCTGGGAAAGGATGTCGTTATCCGTGTATCGGCAAGGGTTATGACAGACGTTGCACGAGGATGGTGGTATCGTCCATCCACCGCTCCTCCATTTCCACTGTCAAATTCCGCGACACCAATTGGCTATCGCCACCACCTATGGCTTCCCTCAGCAGCGATAGCGCCAGATTCATCTGACCGCTGTTTTTCGAGCCGGAGGGCGACCCCAGCTCTCGTCCAACGACCTCGATCCACTCATCTGCCATCTCCTGGTGGGAGTATCCGTCATACAAATCGGTCAACCCGTCTGAGCAGAGGACCAACGCTCGTCGTCGTGGGCTGTCGCCCCGCGCGCTGAGCTCGATGTGATATACATCGGGCATACTGGACAGGTATGGGGGTGTGAGGATACGGGGAACATGCGACTCCATCATCTCGGCGGAAAACCAGTCGGCGTCGTGGTGCTTGAACACCAATTCAGCGTAGATCGCAGGCAGCTTGAGCCATGCGTCGCCTACAGCTAAACCGGCACGCGCCGACAGACAACATGTCAGCGAGAGCAGGGCCGACGGCACACGCGGGGGGTGCTAAACGCGCGCATAAAAAACTACCGCACGCACGCACCTCGCGTCGGGGCAAGGAAGCCCAGAACCCGGTCGTTCCACACGCAGTGAGCCTCTTCTGGATGTTCTGAGCGGATGCGTTCCAATTCGCCGGGGTTGCCCCCATTGTGAATAGAGTTGACGACGGAGGCATGCCACTTGCCGGATCGATCCTGCTCGCCCAGGACTGAATTTAATCAGCATCCAGCGCGAAGGCGAGAGATTTAGGGTAGTAGCGTGGATGCCTACCCGCGACGCAGTCGCCTACGTTCGCGACCCATAGATGGCTTCTTGCTGGATCGACAAGCGTAACCAGTGCCGTGGTCCCGCCAAACGCTTGAGCGGTCTTGCGGTACCCTGAATCCTCTCCCTTCTTCTCGTTCAGAATACTCTCGACATGCGCGGGCTGGAGTCGCGTGAGTACGTCAACCTCTTTGCTGGGGAAGAGGGCTAGAAAGTCGGATATGAGGGCGTCGTCGATGTGCTGTAATGATTGTTTAAGAAGGTCGGAGACGAGGGTCGGAAGCGAAGAGGAAGGTGTCTTTGAGCGTAACGCGGCTTCTAAAGAACCCTTTAGGTATGGGCCAAACGCTGTCGATACGTGATCCACAGTGTCGTGGTTCATATGACCTGGAACGAGGCAATCCATATCAGATACAGGGCCCGCACGCGCGTTTAGAAGGCCGGTTCCGAACACACGTACCGTCAAACACCGCGGCGTACGACCAAGTGCCACCAGATAGAGCCCACTCCTCTGCTCTATACCGGTCTTGCGACCGATAGTGCCAGGTCCTGCATGGCTGGAACGACACGCTGTCGACAGAGCCCGAGCTCGATGTCCGAGGTTCGGCAAATTTCCTCAACTCCTCCGTGAGTGCGGGCTCCTCGAGCATCCGATACGTCCAGCGCTGAGGGCCGCCGCGGTCCATGTCCGTGATCGCGAAGTCCTTAACCTCATCGAGAGCGCGCTCTTGATCTGAGCTCGTAGCCGGAGTGAGATTGATAACCTGCGGCGGATCCATGGCCGGGCGCGTCGGAGAGGGACAGAGAACAGACAGACGGACTGTCTAGCGGGTTTCCTGTCCTTTGTACATTCGCCCCGCAGATTTATGGCAGAGCGCGACTGATCTGGTAGAGCAAGAAGGATGCAGAGGGAGGAAGGTCCATGCCGCACGAGGGGCACGATGTGCGCCGTTTCAAGCAATCCAATGTCTGTTTCTGTTTCTTCTTTGCCTGGAGATCGGAGCGCCGGGACCTATGACATTGAGTGACTGCGCTGATGATGCAAGAAGGCGTCGATGAGCTGATTGACATCAGAGTCCGGACCCTCGAGGCAACTTGAGGCGTTTCTCTACGAAGACTGCCCTGCGCGAGAACCTGCACCGTGTGTGTCGCCTACCCCGGTTAACTGAATGCAACGCTTCTTCCCGACGAGAACCCAAGTGCGTCAGACTTCGTCAGGAGCCCCGCGGGACCAGCCGTGGACACGCTAGACGGGGGTACCTAGGTTGCCGGAGGGCATGAGTATGAACGCGCGAATGTAGTGGAGATACGAAAGGGACCGATGCCTTCATTCTCAGGTCGGCGCGTGAGGAGATAGAGTCCTTGGGCGTTACCTAGTCTATTAAGTATAGAGCTGACATCACAGCTTCCCTCTGGGGATGTGTTGTCGTCTGCCCGCCCGAGCGGCGGTCCGCTCAATCCTGTGCCCGAGATCGCGACAAGGGAGACGCACTGTCCCTTGTCATCGACATGTGCGGGCCATCTATCTATCAGCCAACTGTCTGCGCTGCGACAATGTCAAGATCCAGGCTTGGCACAGACGAGCAGATCCTGCGCAGGGCGTTGCCGTCTCAATAGACGTTCTGCGTAGAGTCCTACGTGATCTGTCAAAATATATGAAGTCTGCTGACCGCCGTGTCTACCGTCTGAACGGTTCGAGGCGAAATCAAAGACCGCAGATCGAGAGAGTCCGTCCGGTGGGGGAAATTGTGTCCGGGCTCAAGTATCTGCGCGCGGCGTTTCTCGGTCTTCTGTCAGGTATGCATATGTATATAACCGATTGATATAATCTCCGAAGCACAGCGCCCCGCGGGCCCATGACCACCCCGCGACATAGAACGACCACGCTGCGGCGAGCCACTGATCCCTAGGGGCACTTCATGGAAGCTCAAATGATGACGATATCCACACGGAGACCCATGCAGGCTCAGTACGTAAATTCTCCCGTCCACGACAGAGTGTTGATATGTCTCCTGAGTGCAACTTCTCAATTGCTCGGGAGAACATACCAGAACCCTACATGCGCGCATTCGAAATGCCAGCGACATCGTCATGCGACAGCGGCCAGTATTCGGGAGCAATGTTCTACAGAAAGACTTGAGCCCAGCCCTCCGAGGTATGTCAGGATGAGCTACATACGCATCGGCTAACCGGGAGAACCAGCCACAGGAAAAGAGGTACCTTCCAGGGAGGCAAATTTCATTCACCAGAGCGTCGTGTATGACGCCTCGAAGGGAGCAATGAATGGGGCTCACCTCGGACAGCGCGTCGCGGCAGCACAACGTGATTGTACGCCCAGGGCGTGACGAGGATTCTAGCGTGTCCGCACAAATCCGGTTGCTTCGATCGATGACTACAAATGCTTCCTCTTGCCTCGAGGTAATGAATCGCGCTTCTCCCCCGAAACAGCCCCAGCCGCCAGCGCGATTGCCGCGTTGGAGAAAGGGCCTGCTAAAGCAAGTATTAGAGTTCCGATATTCAGCGTTCTGTCAGCAAAGCAAGAAGACACCATGCTCCGTCCGCCGCCGCACATGCAACGAAACGTGCAGCGGCCAGGCACCGCCGGTTACAATGCTTCGACCAGGCGGCGCTCTTGACAGTTTGCTGCAGCTATCGACGCTCAATGTGAACCGTGGCAGGAAATGCCGACCGTGATCGCACTTAGGAGACGCCGCGAAAATCGAACGAAGCACTGTTTTGGAGGAAGAGCTTGTCCGCGCCGAGTTTGACCCGGTTTGTACATACAGACATGTATGGCGCCGAGGTGGCAGGTATTTTTGTTACTCCGGTATATTTTGTTACTCTTCCAGATAAATGACACCGCACAGCACCCTTCTATCGTGTCCGTTGGTATCCAGTCACGGACGGGCTGTGCGACATACGATGATCGACGTGCATGCAGCGGAGGAAGAGGGGAGATGGAGGAGGGCGCATCCTATGATGGAGAACGGAGTTCAAAGCTTGCGAATGCGAGATCGTAGCCACCGAACTCGTAGTTGATTTTGTCCGTGCGTCGGTAGAGCCTCCCGAACGCGTTCGCATCCCCATTGCTGGCCCGTTTAGCGGGGAACGTGAGCGCGGACTTGAACGCACGCTGTGCAGCCTCGATAGCACTCTCTCCTTCCTCCTCCTCCGCGGCGTCGTTGTCTTCGCTTGAGACGAAGAGGGTCAGCGTCAGCTTTCCTGGGCGGAATATGTCCACCACGCGTCGAATCAGCGTTTTCAGATCGGGGACACTGGTTGGCTTATCCGTAGGCTTTGTTGGGAGTGGCACGTTGCACTCGAAGGAGGCGTACGACCATCCTTCCTCAGGAGTAACGTGAATGGTGTAATAGCCTTCTCCGTGTCGAGCGGGATCTTGTCCGGCATCGGGACGCCACTTGAGCAACGCGTTGCAAGAGTAGCCACAAGGGGAGAAGGAGTAGGCGTCCAGGGTAGTGATGTGTGAGGGGAAGATGTTGGTGATTCCGATCTCGGAGGAGATGGCCAGGGCGTCGGGCCCAGTGGTGGCTTCTGCCTCTTCTGTCGTGACCTTGCTGAAGAAGGGCGCGCGCCCTTCCGGCGATAGATGAGTCATCAGAATCTCGATAGTATAATCGGAAACAACGAATTCGTCTGTGTCGTCTGGAGGTTCCTCAGCGGGTGTGTCAAGTATTGTTCCCGGTGCACCAGGCTCGGCAGAGTCACCGAGGTGAGTGGCAGATAGAGGGGAACTCGGGGCTGTACCACCATTAGAAGAGCTTCCACTCTCTCCCGGTGCGGTGAGATAGAGCAACCAATGGTCGCCGTTGACCTTGCCTACTGTGTAGGCGGAGCCGTTGGGCAGGAGATTGTCAAGGAACTCAATCTCGGCCCTCCAGTCCTTGTGAGGCCCTAATTGCATCTCGGGGAACATGAACGCCTTTCGAGAGTAAAAAAGGCGGTAAACGGATGAAAATCCTGCATGGTCACGAGCAATCTCGAGGATGCGAGGCACGCCAAGGAGGTTGAGGGTGGTCCCGCACGTCTTCAAGATGAGGCGGTGTGGGGAGACGAAGAAAGAGGATTCACTGTAGTACCGGAAAGAATCGGTCAGCAATGTCCTCGCGTGACACAAGCGAAGCATAGCATGGCAGCGTTCGTATGTCAAGCGTGAGACAGGCGAGTGAGGGGCGAGCCTCCCACGAAAAGTAACCGTGCTGATGTCTTGCAATAGAAGGTGTACACGGAAAGGAACGACGAACATGGTATCTACGGCGTGCAATTGACTAACCTGAGAAGATAGGCGTCCATCTCTGTTCCTTCTACAACAGACAAGATTTTGCACTTGACAATGTCAAGCATCTCCTCCCAAATCGCCCTAGGCACGGTTCGAAGTCCCAACCTGCCGCCATGGATGGTAGCGTTGCTCACATCAGGGCAATCCGCAGCAGTAGGGGCGAACCAGATCTCGAGGAGCTTTTCAGGTCCTTCGAATGGACCATTTGCGGAGTTCTGATCAAAGTCGGACATAGCAAAGGCTGAAGGGACGCTATCTAGGCGGGTGGTGGAGGGCAGGAGAGGGGACGGTCTGTGGATGCATGAACTGACTGGGCGCGGCAAGAAAGCAACGGGCAACAAAACTGGAGACTGGCTGATCGATAACTCTCCGCGCGGATGAGGGAGGTGGCTGTGCCGTGCCCATTTCCAGGACTTTATCGCATCCGCCAACTCCGAGAAAGCCGCGTGCTACTAGTAGAACGCCGAGATGAGTAAAAACGCTGACCCCGTCGACTCGGGCCTATCCTCGAGAAAAAAACAGTGATGACGCACTGTCGAGCATTAACTTTGCAGCACTCATTGCCAGGATTTGTACGGTCCCGGTTGCGCCAATGGTTTATCGGCGGGCCGCCGTAACGACTCCTCAGGCGTCCTAGGATGTAGAGTCGAGGAAGAGGGGTATTCCAAATGACCCCATTGAAGGCAAGAGAGTAATATTCACTGTATCTCTTTCTCCCAAATTGGCGGACTTAGATACGTCCAAGTTCGTACACCGTGTACATGTTCGTCTTCAGGCTGCTGAGTTTATGGCACACGGTGGCTGTGTCGGCTGCCCAAATCAGGAAGGAGGTTCCGTCTTGCCGCACTGATGACACCGACACGGCCGACATCTCTCCAACGCCAGCAGTTCTGAGCTCGGAGTCCGACCACTCATCCTGTTCTTCCGCCTCCGCCATCTCGACCTTACCACTCGTTGACGCTCGCGCAACCTGTGGGCATGGTCCGAAGCTTCATCCTACGAATCCCCGTCGTGCGCGCCCTCACGTCGCGTGTCGCCCAGCCCCTGCTTCCGCTCACTACCCGTCTCGCGCCCCGAAGCACTTCCTCACTATCAGGCTCGCGTCCATTTTCGCACTTTCCCGCACGCCTCACCTCATCCTCTCCTTCATCCTCCCGAAGTCCGTCAGAGGAGCCCGACCCCAGCCATAGTCTCCCTCCCAACGCAACCCTCACCCAACGCCTCAAACACCTCATTAAATCGTATGGCTGGTACGCCCTGGGCGTATATATCGTCCTTTCCACCCTCGACTTCACCGTCGCATTCGCTGCCGTCAACATCCTGGGAGCAGAACACGTGTCGAAAGTCGTCTCGCAGGTGAAGGAACACTTTGCACATCTCATCCACTCAACGCCGCCAGAGCCCGGTCGCCAGGAGATGGAACCCGCCGCATCGCACGGAGGCTCTGGAGGTCATGAAGGACTAGTGGCGATGCTCGTGTTGGCGTATACCATTCACAAGACCCTTTTCCTGCCCGTTCGTGTCGGTTTGACCGCCGCGATCACACCGAAGTTGGTACACTGGTTGCGCGCGAGGGGTTGGGCTGGCAGTGGGGGTGCACGGCGGGCGGCGCAGGAAATGCGGGAGAAGATCAGGAATCGGGAAAGGGACTGACGGTGGATGAGGATTATTAATTCGTTGAACACACATATGGCGGGCAGGCAAGTCAAATCTTAGCCGTTCGCAAGTCAGTCCTCATCATAATATTATCCTACTCGTACAGGAATGTTCGCACAGGTCATATACACTTTATCTTACAGCGACACCCCTTGGACCTAATAGCATTGCTCGCCACTCAGACAGGGGGGATCTCATCCTCTTTCCGTATTCCCGCCCTGAGCGTGAGCGTCGTTGGTGCCAGGTATATATCGTACTGCTCACCTTTAAGGATGCCTTCCTTCACGAGCTCCTCGGGCTTTGGTCGTGCTTGAAGAGCATGCTCGAGTTTGTCCTACACGTGCATACGTTTCAGCGATTGCCAACGCTTCCCCTTTCTGCTAACACACTGACCTCGAGCTGTGAACGCTGCAGCTTCTCCTTTGCAGCCTGCAGCGCGGGTGCTACACTGTCGTCTGCACGCCTCCCTCTTAGTCCTAAATACCACATCATACCAATCGTCAACGACATGCCTTTGAGGATGTTGCGCTCGATCAGCGCATTCTTGTCCGGGCGGTGTGCGAGGCTCTTCTCGAGCTGGGCCGTCGCCGCGGGGTCGAAGGACTGCTTCCGTTCCGGTTTGGGTTTCTGGGGGACGGGCGCTTCGCTGCTGGCTATGATATCGTTCCGTCGGCACAGCGTCAACATATGCTTGGTATATGGGCGTACGTACACATGCTGCGTGCGGGAGGATGGGCTACGAGGATAGGAGCGATGGAGGCAGATATGAGTGGCAGTGAGAAGGTGGTGAGCGCCTGGATGTGTTCTGCGTTTCTATAGTGCTGCTAAACGGGTCCAGATCGGGCAAGGGAGGATATCCCGTGACTGCCATGCGTCGTTGTTCAGAGTACTTCTGGGTTCAGATATTGCTAGTAAGTCCGTGCTCAAAGAGTGTTTGTCAATGTCAGGTATACGCGTACGCCGGCCGCCACGCGCGTACGACGAACGTACTTGCAATATCCACACTTCAATTGATTTACTTCTGAAGGCCACTAGTGCGTTCGAGTGCTAGGCAAATCAACACGGCCGACCGCCCAGACGAGAAGGACTACGAAGCTCGGATACGCGTATGAGCAAGGCCCCGATGGCAGCAGGTTGGCAAGATCGTCCAGTCTCTCCGGAACACTCAAAGTTGACCAACTGCTCTCTATTGGGTCCAAGATTCTGCTACAGAGGGTACATGCATACGAACTTCAGCCATAAAATATGAGCTAGGTCGTGGGGGTCCTATCTGTCTAGATAATGCGATACAGACGATCCATCCCGCTTGCTCGAGTTTGTTCCTGCACTGATTGTGGGTTCTTAGAGGTGTGTAAGGAGGAAGTCATGCTGACCTCAAGAATGCTAGTGAGGTCGTAATATCCGCAACGATGTATTCTTGCGAAGAGATACAGATATTCAGCCACGCACGAATGCAAACAGTTGCGCACGCACTTGCATTGCACTGAGTAGTACTACGGTGGACGAGCACACTTAGGATCCCTGTCATTAGTATCACATGTCGTATATATGTATGTACGCCTTGGATGCAAACAGCCACGAACGTGTGGTTGGCACAGGCCCAGCAACATCGAGAATACAACAGATACTGCAGTACCGTTAGCACAGTCCAGGAAGGTTCGAGGTGGGCGGGGCAACATACAATGTCCATCATCTCACTATGTCACTGTGCAGCCTTATCTCGATCCCTCCCCCTTCCCCATCCTCCTCTGCCTTGCACTTTCGCGCGCCGCGGAGTCTTCGCGAAAGGCGCGAACAAGCCGACGCGTCTCCTGGATGCCAAGGCGGACGCGCTGCACCTCGGCCGCGACGTCATTCTCCATATTCTCCAGCAAGTTGAGAAGTGAGTTGATCTGGTTCGGAGGGATCGGCGTGGTCGGCATGCGGGGTGAGGCTGGCTTTGACTGAGGCTTCGTATGTTTCCGGTCTCGGTGTCGGGGCGAGCGCGATGCGGCCGGACGGCCTGCGCCAATGCGGGGTGACAGAGACGTAGGGCTCCCAATGGTGATAGTGGGAAGTGGACCGGCGAGGGTAGCAAACAGCTCGCCTGGAAGGAAGCCTCCAGCGAGGAGCGGGGATTGCGAGATGTCCACGGGAAGCATGGGTGCAGCACCGGTCGAACGCGCGGTCGCCATAGTGTGTGGGTATATGCAGTGTGGTTTTAACGAGCGGAGTAGGAGCGGGTAGCTTGGTGGGTACAGATGTAGCGGCACTAGGTGGTCGGTATGCTAGAAGAGCTGCAGAGGGCCATGTTCGGTTTGCGTTGGTTTATATAGGTCTTCCCCAGACAGGACGCGATCGGGTCCATGCGCATGTGAACCGAAGAAACGACATAATTCAGTTCGGAGTTCGAGAATCACCACGCGCCTGAGAGCATCCGCCAGATAGAAGAATCGCGTCGCCAGCACCCGTGACCGAGACAGACGAGAGGGTGAATGCGCGAGGCGGAAGCTGGGAAATTGAATTGGTTCGCTGCCTGAGCAGCGAGCGCCTGTACCTTGCTTATGTAATGTGGGACCCGCCGGCGAGTACGATACCAAGTCCGACGACCGTCGACGAACACCCTCATCATCTCAATCCTGCGACATGTCAGTAGCCAGGGCGGCCGCAGCCGTCATTCGGCCCTCAAAGCGGGCTGGAACTACCCTCATTCAGCGCAGAGCTGCGTCCTCGCACGCTCACGACGAGCACCATCACCATGAGGAGTACCACGACACGAACGTATACGAGCCGGAAGGTACGTTATGAGATCACTATGAAACATTGTCCACTTACCCACCTTTTCTGTTTAAGTGCTCAATACTCCCTTCTGGCGCAGAGCCGTGCTCGCTGCACTCGGTGTCGTCGCGTTTTACAAGTACGCGCCTGCACCAGGGGACGACAACGCCATCGCAAAGTACATTTCGAGCACCATGACCCATCCCGACGTCTGGAGCAACACCGCGTTCTCACACCTTGTCAGGTCTGCCCAAGTATCAGACGACACCTTGCTTATGGCGGATGCGAAGCCCCCAGTGATCCATCGCTATCGGTTCCCTCAGTGCGTTTCTTGTTATACTTGTCTTGCATCCATTCCCTCACGTGCTGCCTTCCTTACCCACTCTTCAACGATCTTGGATCCTTCTTGCACTCAGGCGATTCGAGCAGTACTCCCCTCATCTCCAGCCTGTTGGTATAAAGTATGATGCTCGCGACGTTGTCGTAAAGCGAGACTAGATTGTGCGCGAATACACAGCGGGTTTCTTCTACGTACCGTCGTTCCTATGTGCATGCTGGTGACAACTCAAAGAGGTACGCAAAGGAACACAGTCTATTTTACAGATCATCCCATATGGTATACGACCTACGGACTCGGAAACATTTGGCAGAACAAGGATGGGATACCAGGACATCAAGATCCAAGCTATTACTGCTTTGACTTCTTCGCCCGGGCCTTCTTGAGCTCGTTCACCTCATCGACAGTCGGAAGCACGAAGTCGTACGTCCACACCCACACGCGCCCATCATGTACCTCGCCCTCCTTGAAGCCCCACTCTGCCCATTTCTTCGGGTCCTTCTCCTCTCTGAGCTGACAGATCAGTGACTTCTTCGTCGCAAATACAGGATCGGTCCCGAGGAAGGGAGAGTGCGAGGGGTAGAGCGCGGAGGTCAGGCTACGCAGTTGTTCAGCATTTTGGAGAAACCCAAAGAAAGACACGGAAGGAATGAGGTGCGTACTCGTCATATCCTGGAGCCTTGAGGGTGAAGTGGATGTGAGATGCCCGGTGGGGATGGCGACCTATGCATTTGCGAGGGTGCCATGTAAGAATGATTGCCCTAAGCGTTTCATGAGGATTTCTTACCAAGTGCATGTAGGAAGTCTCCAGTAGGCCCATCGCTCGGCTGCAAAGGCGGTCTCAGCGCGCATACAGCAACGATCTCGGATGAAGACAAACAATGGGGTATGCTGTGGGCAGAATACCGCGGTAGCTGAAGGTGCCGTCTGGGTTTGCAAGGATCCTGCCCCGGTCGTTCGGTTCTTCGCGGTCTGGGTACTGGATGTCGTAGACACCGTCGCCATCGGCTTGCCACTACAACCTAGGTGAGTATCGCATGTTCATTTCTAGACCCGAAATGTGACACTGACCACATCGACAGTCGCGCCCTTGATACTCTTGCCCTTGAGGTCCTTGATAGTGCCACTGAAGTACATGGATTCGCCCTGGGTGTTGGCCTTTGCGAGCGACGACCCAGACGGAACAGTGGGAGCATCTTCAGTGTAGAACGGACCCGGCTCGCATCCATCGGTGGCACCCTGATATCTCTCTATATCAGCGACACCGACATCCCCCCACAAATGATTCATACCGAAGGCTTTGGGTGGTTGATTTCGTCGACGAGTGCGCTTAATCCCAGGCAGTCGCTCAGGAGGACAAACTCGTTCTTGTACTCAGTACTCTCCTTGCCGACGCGGGTCAAGAACTTGACAGCTTGGGTCCACTCTTCGTGCGTGAGTTGCGTCTCACGAGCGAAAGCGTGTAGGTGCGAGACGAGCGCAGCAACGAGCTCCAGGGTACGGGGGTCCTTGCAAAGAGATTTGTGTAGCTCCTGGACGCTGTTGAGGGCGCGTCATTTCCCACGAACGAACCATGCGTTCAGGATGTACTCACTGGTCAGTGATGGTGTAGTCCGAGTCCTCGCGGAAGTCGCGCTCGAGCGGGAGGTCCTTCGGGACCTCGTTCTCGAGCTGGGCACGGATGGCACGCCCGACGAGCAAGGGATTCTTCATCTGCTGTTCAGAGGCCATGTCGATATGTGTGGATGTGGGTGTGGATGGGTGGCGATACGGTGTAGGATGAAAACGGTGCTGCAGTCTGCCAATGTGCGATGTGGAATTACAGGCTATATAGCAGCTCGGCGCATGGCTGCGTAGCGAGACCGGCGGCCGCGACGATGATAGGAGAGGAGCCGCGCCCTTGTAACAAGCCTTGTATATCTTCGCGCGCCGTCGGCGTGTCTCCCGGGTGCAGGCTGTGGGTGAAGAAGAACGCCGAGCTGATTCATGAGGAATACATACACGTTGGGATTGGGTCAAGAGAAGAGGCGTATGTCTCACGGGAGCATATCCTGTGACCACCGTCCTGAAGCTGGATCTGACCTCGATCAGTCGCCGGCCGTACATGTTAGCACTGCAATTGGCATGAACCGTTCATGCACAGACACGATGCACTCCAGACTAGTACTGGGACCGCGAGACAAGCTTAAGGATAGACGTGCTACCTCTTCGATTTGATTGCGACAAGCGTAGCGAAGCACGATCACCTCAAACTGCTGTATCGGAGGCCGTAGACCATCCGAAGTCACTCAGGGTTCGGTATGGGCCTCGTACTCGACCGAGATGATACCACCTGTAGTCCGCGACTCAGACTGCGTACAATCATCTCCGGCTATGGCTGTACCTAGAGTTTATCTGCCACCTGCGCAACACTGCTTGATGTACATATCTTTCCAATCCATTCTGCTCTTGGTGAGCGGTATTGCATCAATCATGCCGGCGTCCAAGCATGCACGCGAGTCGTGGCAGACTATGGGCGAAGATGATGGCCTAAAAAGGCGAAAAGCTGACATAAGCAGGAGGTGAGTATGTTGATGTCGCGTCGTCAACGGCCCTTGACACACGCGACGCGGACAACAACGCCAAACCGTTCAACTCAGCCGTCGAACGGCTCTGTTCCTATCCACCATATCGTGCAGTATACCCCTCCCCGGCACGCTCCTTGGCCATCCACCATGGCGTGCAAGTCTCGGCGTAGAACTCGGCCAGTAGCTCTCCTCGCTCTTTTCGCAAATGCCGTCCTCGCCAGCTCCCCCCTCGTCGACTTTGATCGCATGGGCAAGGTCGGCCTTGCAGGTGCTTTCGCAGGTCTCGATGTTGTCGAAAACTCTAGCACTGTAACCTTTGACCCCTCCACCGCCTCCCTCCTCGCCCGCTCGTCCGACGGCTCTCTCTCCAAAGTCGCGTCAACAAACGCTGACGGCAGCATCTTCGCAGGATGTGCCCTCGGTGACGTTTTTTATTTTGGAGGCAGTTTCTCATCAGTGGGCGACACGTCTGCGAGCAACATCGCATCCTATTCCTCCTCCTCAGGTGTGATCTCTGCCCTCGGCCAGAACGCGCCCAATGGTGCCGTGCGCGCCCTCTACTGCGATTCGTCGCGGAAGCAGGTATGGGCAGGTGGTCAGTTCAGCTCTCCAGGCGCGTCCATTGCGGTCTGGGATACCGCGTCCTCGTCCTGGTCTGCAGCACCATTCGGTGGGCTGACCGGCGCGGCCGCTGAAGTCTTGTCCATCACGACCAACTCGTCCCAATCCAGTCTTTTCATATCCGGCTCCTTCATCGCATCCTTTGGCAGTGGTTCGATTGCCCTCAACGGCACCAACAACCCTAATGTGCCCTTCTCCGTCGGCGCCACGCCGTTCTCCTCATCGCTTGTCCCCGTTCCGTTGGGGAATGCGCAAATTGATGCGGGCCCCTCGTCTTCGGACGGCGAATTTGATGATGTGAAGAACATCCTCTGTCCCGCTGGTGCGGATGGTCCTGGCAATACATGGTTCGCTCGTGACGGCGCCAAGGCCGTCATTACTGTCAGGAAGTTCTCGTTCCTGACCGCGAATGGTATCCGTCTCGGTAACACCTTCCTGAATGGTCGCGGAACAACTGGCTTCAGGTCAGTCATCATTTCATAGCTTGAAAAGTCGTCCAACTGAATGTACTTCAGTGTTACCACCATCCCCGATAACGCTGTTCAGCAGTTGCACTATCTGGATCCCTCTGACAACAAGAACAAGACGTGCACAAACGATTGCCCCCTCCTGACGGATCCTAATGTTCCTTACCAGGATTTCTTGTTCGATGCAGACACGGACATCACTGGATTCCAGCTCACCCTGTCAGAATGGAAGGGGGATGGTCCTGGTCTTCACCTTCTGCAGCTGCTGTCCTCCGGTGCATTCGCATCAGCAGTTCCGGACCAGAACGTCCTTTCGTGCTTCGCCCCTGGGCCTTCTAACACGACACAAACTGGTACATGGACGCAGAAGCAAGCAGACACGTCTATCGCTGGCACGCAGCAGACTGTCTTAGTGTCATCTGTGGACGTCGGTACTTCGCCCGCGGATGGCCCGAGCTTCACCTGGATGCCCTATGTCTCTGCATCCGGTCAATATGACATCAAGCTGTTCGTGCCCGGTTGCACAGAGTTCCAGGATTGCGCCCTTCGTACCAGTGTGAAGGTCACTGTGTTCCCTGGAGGCGGTCAGAACCCTTGGGTCACCACCATCTCGCAGCAAAACACCAACGACAAGGAGCAGATCATCTACTCAGGGCCCGTAGTCCCCACTACTCCAGGCTTCGTTCTTACTGTGACCATGCTTCTCGCGGACAAACCCGACGGCAATGGTCAGAACGGCAAGTATGAGCTTGTAGCGGACAGAATCCAACTCATCCTGACTAGCGCCAATGTCACTTCCTCGAACTCCACTGGGAGCGGCAACACCACTTCCATCTCCGAGCAAGGCTTCGGTTTCCTTGAGTGGCCACTGAGCTCATCCTCGTCGAGCACGACCAGCGCCTTGACCGCAATTCCGACGTCCGCAATCACCAGTTTCGACAACGCAGGTTTCGACCTCCTGACTGCACTCGGTGGAGCGAATGCTGTCCCAAACAGGGCCGCCGTTGCAGCTGTCGCTCAGCACCCCTCCGGTGCCGTATTCCTTGGCGGTCAGTTCTCGCTGACCGCTGGTGATGCGTCTGGTGCCTCGAACATCGTTGTTTACAAGAACGGCGCGCTCTCGAAGCTGCCTAACAATGGTCTCAATGGCCCGGTCACCTCGCTTGTTGTTGATGGCGATAATGTCTACGTCGGAGGGTCCTTCTCTGACACTGCGCAGACTTCAAACAACGCATTGAAGGGCATTGCCGTCTACTCTATCTCGGGTAATAGTTGGTCGGCCCTTGAAGGTGGTGTCGATGGTGCAGTCACTTCGCTTGATATCGGGGACAACCAGATCCTCGTTGCGGGCAACTTCACTCACCTGCTCAACTCTGGTGCCGATCAGAACGCTGCTGGCTTCGCTGCGTGGGACATAGCAAGTAGCAGCTGGCGCAACAGCGGAGGCTTCCTTGTCGGCTCCATGACCTTCGTGGGCAATGGCACGTCGAACTCCCCTCAATTCCTTGGCGGAAACATTGCCTCCTCGTTGAGGTTCGGCGCGTCCGGTTTCGTCATGCTTTCGAACGGAAAGGACGGTCAGCCAGAGGTCACTCCCCTTGGCGTTCAGTTCGACTCTGCCACTGCTGCGAACTCTACCTCCGCTTCGAAGACCCGTCGCGCACACCACCGTCGCACCGCAGCTGGCTGGATGCCTACAATCAATGTCCTCGGGCTGTTCAAGCGCCAGTCTGAAGCCGCCACGCTTGCACCCCTTCCGTCGTCTGCACCTGCGCCCGCACCCGCTGTCCTGGCCGGAGCATTCTGGACGAACAGCTCCACGTCCAAAGAGGTTCTGATCATCGGCGGTAACTTCACGTACACCGTCGGTGGCGCCCGGGCGCAGAACATCGCGATTTACAACGAGGAGACCAAGGCTGTCACGGCGCTGAAGGGCAACCAGCCGGTCGGCACGATCCGCACGCTCCTTGTCAAGGGCAACAACCTCTATGTTGGTGGCGAATTCACGGTTCAGGGCCTCGATGGTTCCGGATTCGCCATCTACGACCTGGCGAACCAGCGCTGGGACCTCACGGGCGTCAGCTCACTCCAAGCAAGCTCGGGCTCGAGTTTGGTTGTTAGGTCGATCACAGAGTCGACACAGGATGACAAGATTGTCGTGGTCGCGGGATCGTTTGCGCAGGCCGGTTCTACGCCGTGCCGTGCCATTTGCTCGATCAACACCGATACAAGGGCGTGGAGTGCGCTTGGGAACGGCATTCAAGGAGACGTTGCTGCGGTCGCGTATGCGGGGGTAAGCACCTATACATATGTCTCCATCTCTAGTCATCGCTGATCCTTTCGAATTCCTATAGTCCGGTGCTCTCATCGCCGCGGGCTCTATCGCGCTGGCCGATAACACCCACGCTAATGTCGCTTCGTACTCTCTTACGAATAACACCTGGTCGTCTGTGGGGAATGGTGACAATCTCCCCGGTCCTGTTACTGCTGTGGAGGTCAACAACGGCAACGAGAGCAGTGTCTTCGCCGCTGGTCGGTGAGTCATCATGGACTTGTGCAATATTTCCCAGTGGTGTCTAACGCTGTGGCTGTTAGTGCTTCAGATGGTTCATCCTCCTTCCTGTACTTCTGGGATGGCCAGGCTTGGCATTCTGTCGGTAAGTATCGAGCATTGGTCACTCCGCATAATGCAATTGACGCTCTTGATAGGCTCCACGCTTGATGGAAACACTGAGGTGTCGCAATTGACGATGGTTCCACTCCAGAATTCGCACGATGGCAATGGCGTCATTGAGCCTGACCGCGTCCTCATGGTGTCTGGCACACTTTCAGACTCCTCTTTTGGGAACGCGTCTTCTGCTCTTTTCGATGGCCAGACGTTAATCCCGTACATCGTCTCCACTTCGGACTCTGGTAGCCCGGGCTCTGTTTCGTCCCTGTTCCACTCGTTCAAGAACTTCAGCTTCAACCAGCGCCGTACGTGCACATCCAGGTTTCCACACTCCTGCAATCGCTGACCTTACCCACAGACTTCCTTGCCACCGGTGTCGTCATCCTCATCTCGATCGCCATCGCCGCGGGTATAGTCTTCCTGCTCGCGCTGGTTGAGATCCTCTGGACGCTCTTCGCCCGCCGCGACGACAAAGTGAACCAGTACGAGTCAGTCGATCTCGGCGCCGACGACGACTCCACGCACCGCCCATCGTCGCTCCTCGAGCACATCAACGCCGCCACGCGCTCCACCATCCTGGGCAGTCCCTTCGGGCCCCACGGCGAGAAGGAGGCTGGTCTGGCTGCTGCTACGGGAGCTGCTGCCGCGGCGCATGACGATCCGTTCGCCGGCCCCGACGCGAGCAACTACTTGCGTGCGGAAACGCCGTCGGATGCTCTCGGTGGTGCGATCGATGGTGATGAGCAGACCAGGCCGGCGTACGCCCGGTACTCGTTCGATGGCAAGGGCGAGGGTGAGCTTGCCTTGAGAACAGGGCAGGAGCTCGAGATTCTAGATGATAGAGACGCTGCGTAAGTTTCATAGACTCCTACTCCTGCTGACGAGGTTGCTGACCATGCCTTGCTTCACTTCACAGCTGGTGGTACGCACGAGACGCGCGTTCGGGGCAGGAAGGTGTCGTTCCGGCAGCATATGTGTATTAATCTATTTTTCATGAACTCTTTGTTGGTTTGCAATTGAACTCGCTTTCGTCGCATTGTCATCCTCCTACCTATGCCTCTGGTCTTTACATACATACCCATGACTGCAAGATCGACCTTCAGGTCGTTCGCTCACATTTTCCTCTATACATAACGCATTCTTCGCCATGACGGTGCGTTGTCATTTCTACTGATTGTCCCTCTGTCTAGCGGGCCCCCTTCATAGTATGGTACACATACAGTAGGTACGAGATATAATAGACGACGTGAAAGGATGCATGCAAATCTGGTCTCCAATGCAAGCGCCAGCGACACATGCGTCGATGCAATACCTACAAAATCTGTGCACGGAAGTGCTTCTGCGAGTTGTGGATGAAGCCGACTTTGGTCTTGAACTCCTCCTTGCGCCGCTGGTCCCTGTGCTCACGCACATGGCGGCCCGCCTCTCGCGCCTCTCCAGCATTCCTCGCCTTCACTACGTCTGTGCCTTTCCCAAACGCGCCGAAGCCTCCTCTCATCGGCACGAGCGCGGAGTTCTTGTCCGCAATCAGGCGGCGGACGAGGGCAGCTCCGGAATTGGGGTCCTCGGGCTTCCCGCCTCTCGGGGCACCGGGGAAGGACTGCGCGTAGTACCGACGCATCGAACGGTGTCCTATGCGCGCGCCCGAAGGGAGGACGAGCTCGTAGCTTGTGTCGCCATACGTGACCTGGTCGTCAGGGAGCGAGTCCTCGTCTGATTCGTGGTCACTCGCGGACCCCTCCTCGTCGACGATCTCATCGACCTCGCCACCTTCTTCATCCTCGTCCACATCCACGTCCTCCCACCCCTCGTTCTGCTCCTCCTCCGCCTTCTTGCGCCGCTCCGCCTCTTTCTGTGCCTTCCTCGCGGCGCGCGCGGCCTTGCGCGCCCTCCGCTCCTCCGCGTCTGGGTAAGACGCGGAGAAGTCGTAATAGTCCGAGATCTCGAGCCGCTCCTCGTCCGAGTCGTACGCGATCTTGCAGTGCCCCTTATCGTGCATGTGTTTCCGGACGGCGTCGAGCGTGCGGAAGTCGGCGTTGCAGTATATGCACGTGTTGCCGACCGCGGTCTTCTCGCCGAGGTAGGTGATGAGCCCGACGAGGTCGACGAGGAACTCGGCGTCGGGGACGAAGAACGAATGTGCGACGGACATGTGCTCGAGGTTCTCCTCGAGCGACGCGAAGGCCGGGGTCGTGCAGAAGAGACACTGGTTTGGGGAGAGACGGGCGCGGGCTGCCGCGATCTTCTCGTCTATCGTCTGGTTGATCTCTTCCTCGGTTGCGTCTTCGTCTGCCCGTAAAGCGACGCCTCGCAACTGAGAAGTGACCTCTGCGACGTTGGTGTCGTCTTTGGCCGGCTGAGAGGAAGGCCCTGCTACGGGTTCGGCGCTGGCGGTCTCTTCGGGAGCTGGAGGGGCCTCGGTACGGGATTTTGCCTTCGAGACACCACGCAATTCATTCTCCTTGTGCTTTTTGGAGGCGAGGTGGGACCTGTACGCGTTCTCTGTCGTGTAGTTCTTCCTGCAGGGGGGACAGTAAGCGATTACTAGAGTGTGCTCTCGACGTTTGAAACGTACCCGCAGATGTCACAGGACGAACCCTTCGGAGATGCCATGATCGCGGTCTCTGCCCTCCTCTCCAATACCTTCTGGTTAAAGAGATCGGCACCGACGGGTGGCAAGCCTGCCACCCGTCTTTTCATGTTGTATCTGTGGTGATCAGAGCGATAGTGCTCCCCTAACCTGTAAGTCAGTATGTTTTTCATGCGAATGATGCAGGCAATGCTTACTCTGGTCCTGCGCAGTGTGAAAGGCGATGGAGCATGAGATGCATGTGTACAGGTTGGTTTGAGGGACCGGTTGAGCCACGAGGATGTCGGCCATAGTGGTGATCGTATCTGCAAGACTTGAGATGAAGGTAAGAGGAGTCTCAGCACCGAAAAAAGTGGCCTTATGAAGGGCTCAATAATGATTACAAAACTCTGTGCGATCGTAGTACACGTGACTGGATGGCAAGCCCGAGTCAAGCGGACGAGTTGACAGGTGTGGCTTAGGGCGCTCTATCATAGTACTTGCAATGCACTCTGAACATTCAAGCGGCATTGGATGTGTACTCCCCATACGGACACTTTCATGTTTATAAGGCTGAACTTCTATTAAGAGCTGCGAGTCGATCATACATACACAGTACAAGACTTGCTGAACTTCAAGGAAAGCTACTACCAAGGATGTTAGTTCACAGTTCACAAGCCACGAATGACTCTGTCAGCGAGCGCATATACAATCGCTTGGGTGTGAGCGGATATTTGCTTACAAAACACGCCTGTTGCTTGATATAATAACAAACACAGCTCACCAAGGGCAAAATCGAGGCCTCAACTAAGAATGCTCCGGACAGCAATGAGCCATTGGTAGTCGGATGCAGAATAAAAGTGGTCCGAAAGGACTCACTACGCGGACATTCGCAGTGCCATACACCCAGGATCCACGACTCGGGCGCCGCCATCCTTCCTCGGGACGTAGTGTGAGCCGCACCAAGCTGTTACAACAATACCAGCCGTCCCACCACCAACCACAATGTAATCGAACGGGGTCGTTGCAAATTGTTCCGCTGTGAGGTTAGTCTTGACGGTCATGCTGCACGTACGGATCACTCTGGTCAGTGCGGGTCCAGCTTACACACGCAGGCGGCTCCTTGTGTAGCATTCCGGAGCTCCGAGCTACAAGACAGACGGCCTGCATGGCGGGCGTGGGTTGCACAACAGTACATTGCCCAATCTGAAGTCGCTACAATCACTTAGAGTTAGGCGACTCAGAGATGTCATGTCCCATCGCCGCCCAACCATTCTGATTGACTCATGGTCAATCCTGCAGTCTTGCGGCTTTTTGGGCGCCGGCCGGCTGGACTCTAGGATGTCACAGGTACCAGGAGCACCATGATGATATATCACAAGTCTGTGAAGGTTGTATGAAGTGTCGCTACATGAGTCTGCGGTGTATTGCCATATAAGTGTTGGTAGGTTAGTCACGAAGACAAAGTGAAGCGTACCGGGTACGGCATAGTCCATGAGTATTATTAATCGAATGAATCCCGGTATGACACTGTTCACACGGAGCGGGAAGGGGTAACTTAAAGAACGACTTTGAGCCGGTGTCCAACGAAGACGCACTCCTTCGCACGGCTTCTTTTCCCATCTGGATACTCTCTAGAGTTGTGCATTGGGATCTAGACGGGCATATGAACCCGTTGTGCTTAAAGGAGTGAAGGATTTGAGCTCCTTTTGCGTCAGCATCACCAGCTCCTCACTGGACCTCAGGAACCAGGGTAGTAAATATGGACACCCGCTGAGAGCGCAGTCAGGTACTTGGGAAGTGGTAGATGTTGTCACTTGAGCACAAGGTTATCGCAATGCGTGAGTCAAGCTGTGTAGTCTTCATCGCAGATATACATACCACATCCATCAGGGACCGAAGCGTCTGTGTCGATCGATAGTAGAGCGATCACATACTGAGCTTCAGCGGAAGCGGGGTCCGAGAGCGGCTTGATCCGTATTTCATGCTGTTTGGGGAGACCCGGCGACACCGTGCTTGAGCGCGCCGCACGGGCATCGTCTGTTGGGCTTGGTCTGGCACGAATGCTATTGCGGGCACGAAACTGAATGTCCTTGCGGGAACAGCAGGGATCCATGGCTGTCGTTGAGTTGGATCACAGATGTGACACCCGCTAGAGCTCTTGCATGCGAGCGACGGCCGGGTTTGCGGCGCCCTCAAGGGTTTCATACTTCGAGTCGATCTCGACCATGACAGGGACATATGGATGATCCTGCGCGGGTTCAGTCGATATCAACGAGACAATACGGTGAAATGGCCCCCGCCATGTTGCTCAACGTGAGTACGTTCGGGGAGGACTTGGGTATCTTGGTTGATGGATGGGTTTCAAAGGCGTAGAACAAGACATCAGCGCCGTAGTGGACGTACATGTGCCACATGCGCTCACCTACGACTTCAAATCAATGCGTTACTTGTGGTACGATTGTGAAATATGTGGAATCTTCACTCATGTGCAGCAGAGGACGGTCATCCAACGCATGTATGTAGCTAACAATTATTGAACATCAATCATCACTAACATATCGTCCGTCAACCATCCTCACACAGAACACAGCAAAGTACATTACAAGGCATCGTAAGCGATAGCGTGGACAAGCGTGCATATCACGCATAGATAGAATAGACAGAGGCATCAGACGCCCTAGCGAGAAGATGGTGAACACGATGTATGCGCGTTGAGGGATAGTACTCAAGTACTCACTACTACGGGCATGCCAAACCTCTCCGCACGCTTCTTCCTCCGAGCAAGCTCTTCCTCATCAACAGGCTCTGGTGGTATAGGCCGCTTCTTGCCGTTAGTCTTCGTCGTGGCCGTCGCCTGTGCTGATGGTGCTTGGACACCGAATCGTGCAGCGCGTGCAGCGAGTTTCCCCAGGTCCTGTGTAGCATGCGGAAGCGACCCGAACAATGAGCTCACGCGTCCTGAGAGGCACGGAAGTGCACCTACTTCTGCGGGAACCCCAGTCTTCGCCACCTTACCGTTGGCAGCGGCCTTACCGTTCTTCTGCGCGGGAGCTGCCTTGGGCTCCACCAAAGGGATGCCAAACCGCGCTGCGCGCGCCTTGCGCCTTTCGGCCTCCTCGTCTTCTGGTGTCTTCTTTGACTCGTCGGCTGCTGCGGACGGCTGAGAAGACGAGGTCGGACTCGCGGTTGCAATATCCTTGGTTCCGCCTGTCACTACGATGGGTTGACAAGACGAAGGAGTGGCGCCTACCGGTTCGGGAGCAGCTCTCGAGACAGACTTAGAGGAAGGAGCTGACGCGGTCGTAGCCTTGGGTGATTGTGAAGTAGACGTTGGTGCCGAACTGGGAGCTCAAGTTAGGAGGAAGCAGAAAAGAACAGGAGAGCTGAACGCACGCTTTCGGTGGCTGTGGCTGAACGCGACGTGAGGGGACAGTTGAGCAAACGAAGAGAGGTGAAGGGAAGCTACATACGGCCGCCAACTGCTCTTGTACTCCCGTAGATGCCGCTGACGCACTCTGGACAGAGTCCGCTGATGGGCCGCCGTAGTTCTTGTTATAGACCGCGACCGCCTCCGATGAGGCAAGGATTTTGGCAATGAGGTCTGGTTTGTTGGCCTTGCCGATGGCGACGCCGGCCTTTGCAAGGATGTCCTTGAGGTCGACGACCTTGAGTGCTTTCCTGTTGAAAGATAGGTGAGCAGAGGGGAGCGGGGGAGGGTGGAGGGACGTGCAGCTTGGAGTCCATGGTGGTGGCAGGTGGCGAAGAGCGGTTTCCAGAAAAGGCAAGGGAGGGTGTGACCAATCGGGACCGGAGAGGCGCGACGACATCTTACTGGGCGAAGGGACGTTGCAGCTGGTTGGTCAGGCTCAGCATCTGAGCTCGGCCAATCACATACTCATCCCAGTAATCATGGACCCCGTCAACCTCTTCAATTCCAACCCCTACCACGACTATCGTACGTCTTCCCCTTCTCGCCCCCCGCCTGACACAAACAACCTCCCACAGCTCCCAACCCCCTCTACGCGCTCTACAACCAGCAGCAGCATCACCCCCAGCACCCCCACCAGCACCAGCAGCATCCCCAGCACCAGTTTCAGCACCCTCACCCCCATCCTCATCAGCACCAGCACCCCCATCCACATCCCCACCCGCACGCACACCCCCATGCTTCCCGTCACCCTTCACCAGGCCCTTCCCCGGCGACCACGCCCATCCCGCATTCCCCCCACCTCTTCCTCCAGCACCATCTTCCCCAGCCCACTCCTCAACCTGAGTCCCAGCCCCTGCCTCAGCAGCCGCGAGAGCCTGACCCGCCCGTGGATCAAATCCAGGATGACACCCCTATGGACGAAGAACCCCTCTACGTGAATGCCAAACAGTACTATCGCATTCTCAAAAGGCGTGTTGCCCGTGCGCGTCTGGAGGAAGTTCACAAACTCGCCAAACAGAGAAAGGTGCGCCCTGTCTGATCCTCATTATCGTCTCCATTCGCTGAACTGCTCTGCAGCCATATCTCCATGAATCCCGTCACAAGCACGCTATGCGTCGCCCCCGCGGTCCGGGAGGTCGTTTCCTCACCGCGGAGGAGATTGCGGCCCAAAAGGCTCAACAGGAGGCAGAAGCTGGGCCCTCCGCATCGGCGTCGGTCGACGGCGAGGGTGAGGACGATGATGATGCCATGGGTGAATCTAGTAGGGATATGGAAATGAATATAGACAGCCCTATCGAGGCCACGAAACCTGCTCCGGCCCCGCCTCCTCACCAGCCCCAGCCCCAGCCTCAACTTCCGATTCCCCCTCAACAGGCCGATAAGCAGCGTGAGATACGCCCTCCCGCTGTTGCCCCAGGCCAGCCCTTACTGCAGCCCCGCCCTCAGCCCGCCTCGACGCTCCAGCCCCAGCTCCAATCAAAGCTCCAGGCTCAACAACAAACGCCTCTCGTGCCGCAGCAGCAGTCAACGCCGCAACCAAAAACCAAGCCGTCATCCATGCCTCCTGCTCCTGTTCAATCGCCTAACCCCCCTCAACCCGTTCAATCCCCATTTGATTCACAACTCGGGCACAGTGCAGCATCCGTCAACCTCATGAACATCGGCTTCGGACCCTCCATGTCCCATCCCTCTGCGTCCATGCCTCTATCCCCCCAGTCGGACTCTATGAACCCGTTCGATCACGTGCAGAGTCCAGGCCAGTTCCAGCAACGTGCTCAACCGTTACATGATCATAGTCGCACTATGACCACCGTTGCGGGTACTCACCGTCCCATGGGCGGGCACGCGCACGCGCACACGCATGCAGGTCAACCAGGACCAGCTGTCCATATGCATGCTGGCCAGCCCGGGGTAGCGGCCGCGTCCGCGCAGACCCAACAACCTCAGGCGGCTGCGCCCTCTATTCCTCTTCGGGCGCCGTACCACGCTGCCATGCAGATGCATCATGTCCCTCACCCCCATGCACATGCCCGCCATCACGCATCTTTCATGAACAGACAGGAGCGACCGGTTGCAGTTCCAGGAAATTACGGCGGCGTTGACCATCACGTCATGAACATCTCGTCGGAAGGCATCAAGAGCGATCTACAACGACGAGGGAGCGAGCATCTCATGCGCTTCGGAAGCGCGTCCGCCAACGCGTCAAACTCGAAATAAGCCCAAATCTCCTCCTCCCTGCCCTTTCGCCCTTCTTCCCCCTTCCTAGCAGCCTTCCTAGCAGTTATCTTGGTTATACGAGCGGGTTCACCCCGATGAGAAGTGCTCAACGCGTGTGTACGTTAGGTGTGGTACCGTTTATCTTCTCTCGAATTCCTTGCCGCCTTCCTTGTCTACCCTCCCATCCCCTTCGGTTTTACTTATTCAGTTAACTTTTGCTATTTTGCTTCCCTCTGATGTTCGTCCTCCCGCTATCGTCTCTGTCCTCTAGACTCCCGTTGCTTCGCGTACCTCATCTTGTGTTAAAACCAAAACCCATAGAGCCTCTTAGTGGCGAGTCCTGTCCCGTCCCATTGTCCTCAAGTTACAGTACATAGTGCTGTCACAGTATCAGATCCACATTAACCAATAAAATAGCGCGCTCTTCTGCCGTACTTACACGGCTGTCCGTTATTAAGGGAGCAAACCAGGCTCGACGCGATGATTGGCCGGTCAGAGCATCTCAATGTCCATTGGCTCGTCTGTAGAATCGTCTACCGACAACTCTAACACCATTGGCGTACACGGACGCGTGTCCTCCATCGGCACCTCCTCCTCTCCCATTGGCTCCTCCATCGGATTCGTCGTACCTAGAACTTCTTCTCCACCCGCATCTTCTACTGTTCTTCTCCGGTTTTTCGCCGAGGTCACGTCCGCGTTCGACGCGTTCGTGTCTTCCTCCTTCGATGTGTCCAGCGGTACCATTGGTGGCGGGCGATAGAGCACGAGCGCGGTGCTCGGGCTGGGCTCCGAGTCCAGCGCGCGCAAGACGAGCGCGTCCCGGTGCGGCTTCGGAAGCCGGTCCAGGAGCGCGGACGAGATGGTGAACTTGTCGATGTCACGGTCCGGCGCGCTGGCGTCCCTCGATGCTGCGCCGTTTGGAGGCAGAGGTAGGGGCGGGGTGTTCTCGTCCTCAGTGTCCGAGTCCTCGAGGTCGGTGATTACTATGCCTGTGGCGTTCGAGGACTCGTCAGCGACGGGAGGACCGGGAGGACGGGAATGAGTGCGGAACAGCGGTCTCCGGGACGATGGTGCACTACTAGGGGACGGACGATGGGAGGGGAACGGACGATGGGAGGGGGACGGACGATGGGAGGGGGGCGGGCAAGTGACCGCGGAGATACGCGTAGAGGGGGAAGGGGACGAAGGCAAGGAAGAAGCGGACGTACGGTCTTTCTCGATTTCATACCACGACGGGCCCTTCATCGACACGTCCCGCTCCTCCGTCTCCTCCGCACCCGTCTCCGGCGGCGAGATCGGCTCCTCTACAGATCCAGGCAAGACGACAGCCGTCGCCACGTTTGTTGGTATATGCGTGACGCGAGGCGCATAGGCATAGGACGCGTCCGTCCATGCTGGCTGTGACGTCGGTGGTATGTCCGTCGGGTACTGGACGATCGGTGCGGTGTAGCTGGTGGTCGTCGGCGCGCCGGTGACGCTAGCGAGGATGTATGGTGCTGATGGTGCGATGGACCGCCCGTCCAACGTCAGTTGCGACATACCATTCTCGAGAACGTCGCACCTGCGCCGTTTGGGACTTGGGGCAGGGGAAATGGACCGACGCCCGTAGAACGGAGACGGCGCGTCCTCGTCCTCGTCGCTGAGATCTTTGCGTTTCTGAGAAGGCATGCGAAACCACGGGTGAAGCTGGTGAGGGTTTGCCCAGGCTGTGGTCGTCATGATAGCTATTGCTTTCAACGATGAGCAGACGACACGGTCGGGATTTATGGTGGCTGCAAGCGCACGAACTTTCCCAGAATGTTCTAGCTCCCATGCCATTTTTGGAATTGTGGCAAGTGCATTCGTGCGACTCCCGAAATTGCGATCATCCAGTCAACCCAGCGCTGTGATCTATCGGCCACGCGGTTAGTCTCCTCGTAGTCACTGTCTCCCGCACTCTCTACCTACACTCGAGGAGCTCCGCACAGGAAACGATTCTCGGCAATACTGTTCTCAATTAGACTTATCGAAAAAGAAGAAGATCAGACTTTTTGTGCGATGCAGGACGGCATGTCATGGTGGTTGGCATTATTGCATGAGACAAATACATCACATAATGAACATAGTACCACCGTGGATGAGATAATGCAGGACGAGATCCAGAAACGTCTAGCCACGCTTCTTCGACACACCGACGGTCTTACCCCGACGACCTATTACGATGTGAACAAGCACATCAGCGTAGAACATATGAATGAGACGTACCAGTCGTCTTGGTGTGTTGACCCCTGACACGGAGGCCCCAGAAGTGCCGGAGACCACGGTGCGCACGAATCTTCTTCAGCCTCTCAAGGTCATCACGCAGCTTCGAATCAACGCCGTTGGACAGAATCTGCGAGTTCTTTCCGTCAACGATGTCCCGCTGCCTGTTCAGGAACCACGTGGGGATCTTGAACTGCGTAGGGCTTTGGATGATATTGACAATGCGCTCGAGCTCATCCGGGTTGAGTTCACCAGCGCTGTATGTACTACATGAGCGACACAGACCCACGGACGACACCGTACTCTGTACGCACCGCTTGTTGAGGTCGACATCGGCCTTTTTGCAGACAAGGTTGGAATAACGACGACCAACACCCTTGATCTCCGTCAAAGCATACATGATCTTGCGCTTGCCATCAACGTTAGTGTTGAGGAGACGCAAGATGTGCTGAACGTGAAGTCAACATCATGCTGGATTCACATCAATCGCTGAATCAAACGAACCTGGAATTGTTGGTGGGCCTCGGGTACGACGAGAGACATGGTGGGCGACAGCGAAGTGACCTGGATGGCGCATATACAGGTCAGTCAAAACTGCACTTACAGAGGTTCATCCAGACTCGAGCGAGTGCATCCATCCCATATGCCCTTCCTTTCCCATCCAGTTCGCCAATGTGTCACCCTCCTTCATCCTTTCTGCCATTCTGAAGAGCATAACAGGAGTAGCATGTACTCACCGAGGGTCTTGACGGCCTGTTGTTGTGTGAGGCAGTAGCGGAGGATGATACTCACACCGCATCCAGCGCTTGCACGTCCACGTGGGACTATCTAAATCAGGCAACACTGGCAAACCTCCTTTCGAGCGCTTCATTTCGGCCAACCCTACCGGTGACGCTGCTTGTAAGTACATACATGCTCATGAGTTGTCCTGGGTTACTTTGGGACGTAACTGCCTCGCTACATCACACTCACGTCATGATGAAGCTAGAACTGTAGGTGCATAGGTTGAGGGGTATCGCGCCAGTCCTTCATTCACCGTCTACTAATTATTGAATGCTGGGCGCACTCAGCAGTGAGCAGTGAGGCCTGTGCCAATGGTCTGCCGTGCACAGCCAGGATTTCGTGAACGGCTGAAGAATAGGAAACGCGTTGCACCTCGCCGTAGGTTCCCACGCGGGGCCCACTCCGAGCGGACCCGTGCACCCTAACGAGTCATCCGCTACTTAGTACTTAGGGTCACAATGACACTGCTCAGTTATTGACATCGCCCATTGCTATCGCGCACTCTGAACATCCAATTGCCTTCACCCATGCGACCTCCAGCCAAGTTTCACCTTGGAGTTCCATCCAACCCTATGCTAGCTATACGCGCTTCCCTGGGGCACCGTTTCGGCCTTTCCCGGGCACGCCCAGTCAATGGCAATGCTTCACTCCATTCTTCTCAATTCTCGACCTATCGTCCGCTCTGTCTCGACAACAAGTCTTCGTCATACAAACCCAACGATGCCAGGCCGTCGTCGGGAAATTCGGACTATCCGTCTTTCACCTTTGAAGAGCTTGGTATATCCAAGAACATGAAGGTTGTCATCCTGACCATCATCGGTATCCTGGGCACTGTCGAGACATGGACATGGGCCAGAGTTATATGGCATTGGTGGGAGGGTGGCAACGGCGAGACGGACGAAACAAAGGACGCGTCGGAGTAGTGGTGTTCGGTATACGATCCCAGATATTATTGATTAGCCGAAGGTGGGTCTCGAGACGTCTCTTTATTTAAGTATATGATGCTCAACTCTCTAGCCTTAGGCAATGACCGATCTGGCGGAAGGATTGCTATGTGGGATCTGACAACGATGTGCCTGTACACTGTCCCTTCAGGCACAGGGGATCGAGTCTCTGTAGTCACGAACAAGAACAGAGGGTAGAATATGTATAGAAGCCACAATCACTTGGAGTCCATACCGTCGGCACGGCACAATTTTGACATAAGCGTCTGCTTCCAATCTTCTGTAGCTGTGTTAAGTGATTATATGTCCCCGCTGACCATGTCTAGAGTGAATCTGCACGTCCAGCACCTGTACTGCAATCGCCTGAAGGCTAGCCGCTCAGATGACGTTCCGACCCTCGAGAGTTGAGATCGAGTCAATCATGCGATTTTGGATCGGGCTTCTAAGCGTTTCTAAGAGGGATATCTAAATATCGAATAGACTTCGCGCCCATGATTCTGATCCAGGCACAGAACGTGCGCCACAATCTCATCCTTGAACCACGCTCGCATGGCCGGCTCTCTTGGCAACTGGACCCAAAGGTCACCGTGACCCACTCCGAGGTCGCCGTAAGGAATCGCTGTCACCAGTGCTTTCAAAGCTCATGCTGAGAAGAATGATATGACCTCCCTTCGATGATCGCCCGAGCAGGTAGAGCAAGCCAGGAAACGACCGCAGTTGCGATCCCGATGCTGGACTCAGCGCCTCCGAGAGGTACAAAAGTGGCCCAGAGCACTAATAGACTCTGCTAAACCACACCACCCGATCGGTATACATAAATGCCAAAGGGTTGACGGTAGCGTTTTTGTTTTTTTCCACCAGCCCAGCCAGGATCACTGTGACCGCCGTTGCGTATTCGTTGCACGAGAGTTGGTGAAATCGGATGTCAAAACGGAAATTCAAAGAAGGAAGCGACCGGCGTTGAATATTTGCTTGCGGAGACTTGGCGGAGGTTCCGTGACTCCAGTGCAGTGGCACCGAGATCACACGGGGCGGACGATGACTAATTAAGTAAGCCGGACGAGGAGTTTCCCCACGTTTTCTGCCCTCGGTTTCGAACCTTCCACGAAAGTTGGAGTTCCTGCGAGTCAAAGTTTGCCCGGAGGCCACGCTCCTGGCCTGTTGTGAGGGGTCCTCGCGAGGCGCGATGGCTGGGAATGCTCGACTATCCAAGTCGCGTGCCGAGGCGCATCAAACCCGAGACCCAAGAAAGGCAAAATGTAAATGGTAAGTGCACGACAGGGGCCTCCGCTTGATCACGCTTTTTAGCACCGTTTGATTCGTTCAAGACCGCGTCGCGTCGCGTGCAACGCCACACATCGATGCAATTAATACTAGAGTATGTTCCCGGGATGTTCCCTGGTGTTCAGGAGCTCTGCGCCTTCACCGAACCTGACGACATCTGATTGTAGCCTTCTTCCTCCTCCCTGCTGGAAGACACTGGTCTTCGATTCATAACCGTCTTATACCTCCCGCGTAAATTCGCTCCTACTTCCCTATTGCTCTCCGTCTATTGTCCACCAACGCGGTCGCTGCTCAGCGCACCCCCTCTCATCCCCACGGCGCGCACCCTCTCATGTCACAACCGGCCTGGCCGCCCGCCCCGCCCGCGAACGAAACCGAGAATGACAAGGCGGCACGGTTAGCAACAGAGCGCGAAGCGAAGAAGATCAGGTGCGCTGTCCTCGACCTGTCAATTAGCATTGTCACGTCAGGGTCTCACCCGACGTCGCTAGCGACAATATCGACCGTGTACTCGAACAGGAGCGACAGGAATTACGCAAGCGCAAGCCACAAGCCAAGGTTCTTCTCTTGGGTGCGTACCGAGGTCCATCCTGGGGTTGCCTGTGCGACGTCGCGCAGACAGACGTGAATTTGACTGACGCCACGCAGGGCAAGCTGAGTCTGGGAAGTCTACCATGATCAAGAACTTCCAATTGTTCCTATGCCCGAACTCATTCACCGCGGAGGGGAGGTATGGCGTACGGTCATCCACCTGAATCTCGCGCGCTTCGTCAACTACGTCCTCCATGTCATATCCACGACCAGTCCGAAAGCGGACTCGAAGCTTCGCATGCTCCAGATGCGCCTCTCGCCGCTGAAGCAGGTCGAACTGATTCTTACACGCGCCATCTCCGCGGAGACCTCCCAGATAAGATCCCCAATATCACCAATGGACGCGAAGCCGTCATGGCGCACAGATCCTGCACCGGAGGTCACAATTCGCGGTGGGTCTGGATGGAAGACACTCATGAAGCGACGCCGGGCCGGTTCGCTGGTTAGGTCACCGATTGCTGTCGACGACTTAGACGATGCGCGGCGTATCCTTGATGCCTGCAAGGATGACATTGTGGCGCTATGGAAGAATCACGGAGCTACCGTATTGGAGGAGGAAGGCGTGGATCTGCACCACCATGCTCGATAGTACGTCGGTCGACCAATACCAGCGTAATGACTTGTTGTTCAGCGTCCTTGCAGCTTCCTAGACAACGCGGTGCGGGTAGCGGACTTGAAGTATGTCCCATCAACAGGTTCGTTCAAGCCCTCCGTTTGTATGCCACAAGCTTCACCTTAGCGCTAACGCTACTCATAGACGATGTTCTACGCGCGCGTTTGCGCACTGTCGGCGTGGAAGAGTATCGAATGACTCTAGAGAGCGGTACGTACTACGGCATCCATTTGGAATCACTCGACGCTCAAGCGTTGCAGGCGTGGAGAAGGGCACGGACTGGGTGTTCTATGATGTCGGCGGCTCTCGCAACCAACGAGGTAGGATTGCTCTGTCTTGAGACAATCGTTCGGTCCGTTGATCAGCATACACAGCGGCATGGGCATCTTACTTCGAAGATGGTAGGTGTCATGACCTAATACGCAACCCATGGCTTACCCTTGCACAGTGCACGCCGTCATTTTCCTTTGCCCAATCAGCAGTTTCAATCAGCGACTCTCGGAGGACAGTACAGTCAATAGATTGGTGCGTCGTGGATCTCATAACTTGTCGTCAAAGCATTCAACGGTTTCTTTGCAGTATGATTCAACAGAGCTCTGGGAGAAGGTCTGCAAGAGCAGACTACTCGCAAACGCCACCTTCATCCTCTTGCTCAACAAAGCCGACCTTCTGTACGCGAAGCTGAAGGCCGGCATCAAGTTCGAGGACTACGTGACCAGCTACCATGGGCGTCCAAACAAGGTCGAGCATGTCGCAGAATGCAAGTCGAGCACATCCTCTTTTCTGGGAGTGGTAGACCTGACTATCGCTGCTTTCAGTCCTACGGGAACAGCTGGCGCTGACGCATCGACTATGTTCGCCGAAGAAACGACAACTGCACACCCACATCACCTGTGCAATCGTGCGTAGTCCTCCTCCTCTTTAATCAGCGTGCGGCTGACACCTTCCGCAGGACACGAAAGTAATGACCGCCGTTTTGTCTAGTAGTAAGTCCACGTCTTCGCATTTCGCCACTTGCATCGCTGACCACCCCGTGTCCAGTCCGTGACTGCATTATCGTGGCCATGCTTCAGCAGACGACCTTGCTGTGATCATCGGCCGACTGCACCGCAAACACGGTACATACTCGTTGATGCCATAGACTTGCAATGCCCCTCTCAAGCTTCTCCAACCCCGGTCCAAACTCGCTCCTTACGTCACCACTATCTTGTTTTATTGCTCTAATTATGCTACTTATCTGTGTCCGTTCTGTGCAACATCTCTTCCGTGCTCTTCCATGTATGAATAGGTGCACCGTTGCTAGCTCTCATACAGTACTACTACTGCTAGATTTGAAACGTAGTGTGGCCGTTGGACGGCTGGCTAATGTACCATAGGGTCATCATTCTAACTCGGTATTGAATGTCATCTAACTTGCCCGTTCTCGTGCTCATGAAGGATGGACGCTCCCTTGTTAAGGAGATATGGGCAAAGACCGGACTTCAGTACTTCAGTTCGTGGTACGGAGGGTGACCGGCTTTTTGCGTCCTTTCACAGGCGGCGTACTTGTAAAGGTCTGTTCTTCCGGGTAATGTTTGTTTACATCACAGCTCGGGCCAAAACTCGATCGGCCGTAGCTTAGCGTAAGGTTGGCAATATAGCAGATGTGATTCGGGCGCACAAAAAGTCGAGGCGTCTTTGTGATAACAGCTGCGGGTTTATGGAGGAATGTACATACCATATACAGCAGCGTTCCGTTGCACAGAGCAGGATCTCAGAGGGGGATGCTCCCTCGCATCTTTGAGGTGCAATGCAAAGCGAGCAGGGAACAGCACGTCGGGGCATATCGGAACGGTGAGCGCACCTGTCGCGGTTGAACAAGTTGCAGGTATTGCGTGCAACGTAATTGAGAGAGAAAGACTCTACATTCACACCAACACGACAGCTGCTCAATGATGTTCTGAATGTCCAGCCTCGTGTCCGTGGTGATCTTCATGTCCCTCCCATGGATGCTTGAGACCCTGCGCACGATGTGAGCGGTCGCGCCGGGGTTGAAAGGCACGGAACGCACCAGAAGTTTAGCACCGTCCTTTCTGTGTCACAACATGAGTGGTCATAGGGCAATAAGAAGGGATGCGAAGTACCGTGCTCGGTAGAAGATGAAGAACCACATGGTCGCGCCCAGCGTCGTGGCAAGGAACTTGTGCTTAAAGCCCGGAAGATGCGGGTTGAACCCGGTGCCTTTGGGATTGTTCTCTTCATCAAAGGACGAAACCGAGACGAGCGTGATACATACTGTGATTTCCAGCCATCGTGGAGGGAGAGTGGGAGGAAGTGTTTGTATTTGTTGACGCGTGGTCTCCAGACAGTCGGATTTATTATGGGCGTCTAAATGCCGTGAAATCCTGCAGCGTGCAGCTCGCCCTTGGACCTTCCCGTCTCTCACTGCCGTCGCTCTGGCATGGTCGGCCAAAAACGCAAGCGGGATGTTGAAGGAGTGCTGGTGACGTTCTATGCTCCGGGGACGGCCTTCTCGCGGGTTTACAAAGGTCAGTGAAGCTCGCACACGCGCTTACGGGCGCGAGACTACAGCACTTAAGCTCAGCGAACGTTATAGGTCAATCCCTGGAGGAGACGAAGGATGTAGTACGGATGAAGCTGGGGCTCCCGAATGACGCGTCGGTGCGTCTCTCCAGGCTAGATGAGGGAAAATATATTCAGTTGAATGATGGTACGTCTTGCTACTTTCTGCTAGCGAATATACGCGCATCTGGACGTAGATGAGGATTTCGAGGCGTTCCGTCATCTTGCAAGACAGGTAGATGCCATTGACATATGTGTCATGGTCGACGGGACGCAACCGGCTGTGTTCACTCAAGTATCGCAAACCTCTTCTATCCCTGTATGCACCCAATATTGGCGTAGCGAATATCCTATTCAGCCCTTATATGTAGGGACCCTCGACCCGGAAGAAACGTAAGAAGAGACAATCTGCTGCCCTTGCTCCTGGGCCTCTCTCTTCCGGACTGGTGACTACCGGTAGTTCATCAAATGTAGAAGGGACGTCTAAGGACCCGTCGATTCCTACCACGCTGGATTCAAACGGCATTCCCAAGAAGAAACGAAAACGCAAAGATGACACTTCGTTCGCAGCAACTTCTGGACCATCTATCGCATCATCCCGGGAAGGTTGGCAAGCTTCACCACTTTAGTCATACTTTCGCTCACGAGTTTCCCTACAGTATCCTCTCAATGGTCCGGAGTAGAAGGTTCTTCCATACCTCAGTCTGGGAAGGATGCGAAGTCGCCGTTGTCTCAGCAACTGTCGGCCCCAACTGTGCCTGTATCATCTGTCCCCTCTTCAATTCCTCCTTTGCTCGAGAGCGTTCCAGCGACCGACGAATCCTCTGCATTACCCAGAGTCCCAAAGCGTAGGCGACAGGACTCGGCAGAGACAAGGGTTATTCGACCAGATAGTCAGACCGCGCGCCCTGCGCCATCCTCCGTACCCCCCAAAACTTCTTCGCCGTCTTCTCGAAAGAGACGCAGGAAGGACAAAATGGCGGGGGAATCATCTTCATCAAGAGGTGTTTCTGAGCTTCAGCCAATCTCCCAGCCGGACAACGAAGGGAAGGACATGGTTCGTGATGAGACACTGGGAGACGACGCTGCGGGGCGTAGTAGTAACGAGGACATGCACTCTGGGGTTGTGCATGGTAGAGTGGCCAAGAAGGCAAAACGAGCTGCGGACGAGAATGAGAAGGGTGACTCTACGAAACCGGGGTCGTCCTCTGTTGTGAAAGACACGATGGAGTTCAAGAAGCACACGCAGCGTGAAGCAGCATCTCCCGCAAATGCTAACACCTCATCAAGTATGTCATTGCTCCCAAAACAGATCAAGTTCCTCGCTTACTAGATACGGCTCTTATAGATCATGAGCTACCCTCGGAGACTGAACCGCCACCATCAGGTGAGGACAAGAGGTTACTGCACATGACTGCATCAACTAACCTGCACAGTGACAGCAAAAGGGAAGGGGAAGCGAAAGAAGGAGAAGACGGCCCCGCAAACCACTTCTGGTGATTATACGCCCGAGTCTAGTCTTGTCATACGGCCTGCATCTCCCGTTTCCGCTTCGGCAAAGGTCAAGAACAACAAGTCTAAGTCGAAATCCCGTAGTGATGAAGGGGCGGAGGCAGAAGCTGACGCATCAATCAACTCGAGTACGTTGGATCTTTGTGATACAATTGCTTGTTTTCTAATGGCCTGAAGATTCCGTCGCCGGCTCTTCGACTATTGGTACAGGAGGTAATGGTATGTACGGGCTCGTGGTTCAGCGGCATGAGGCATCCTTGCGAACATTTTACACAGGCAAGCGTCCCATCAAAGGCAAGAAGAAGGCGGCACAGAGTGACGCGTCCTCCGACGCCCCCGTTTCCGCCTCAGTTCAATATGGTGAGTTTACCTCTCATAGCTGCTGAAGAATGCTTAGCTTGAGATTGGCCAATTCATACAAACCGCAGTGTCAGAGGGTTCAATTATCCCGTCTATGCAAGACACACCGGAGTCTGCATCAACAAAGCAAACGAAGAGGGAGCGTAAGAAGAGTGCTTCGGGATCATCGCACGGTAAGCATACTATACACTTGCATTGTACCAGGGTATGCGTGTTGACATTGATCCCTTATCAGTTCCATCGCCCGCTACAATGGCCGCAGTGCAAGCTGCATACCAGTCATTGCTGGCTCGAGGACCGTCTGCAATTTCCAAACCACCCCCTGCGACCCCCCCAGAGACTGCCGCCCGCAAACGGAATGTTGGCAAGTCAAAGCTGAGCCAGGCGTGGGGTCCTCATGACATTGCACCCGGCGAGCGTTCCTCTGCGTCAGCTGCGCTCTCCGCTACCTCTCCTCATGATAATTCTGCCCAAGAGCCTCCTGCTGAAGTTACCGTTGTACCTCGGTCTGCAGAACAGAACAAGAATGCCAACGGGAAGAAGGCTAGACCGTCGAGCGCCCCAATCTGTCCCATCTGTGATGAGGCGGCTATACATCCACGTTCACAATGCCCTGTGGTCTCAGCGGGACCTGCTCCGATACGCAAACGGATCAACCAACTCAAGAAGGCTGGACGCGACGAGGGGCTTGTCGAGGAACTCCTAGTTCTTCTCAAGGAAGCCCAGAGGAGGAGAAAGACCACAGCTCATACACAACCTCCACCTATTGAGATACCGCCTGTCGTCATCCCACCCGCCGACGGGGAGGTACCACCTTCCTCGCCCCATCTTCCGCTGAAATCCTTGTCCGCCACGTCGCTAAGAAGACCTTTTATGCCGAGTCGCTCCATCTCCAGTTCGCGGTTGCCAGCAGGCTCCGAGATCTCCGAAGTTGCTGTAGAGAGCAAAGATGAGGGGAGCAGCAACGAGAGCAGCTCAAGCGATGACGAAGACGACGCGCCCGCGCCTGCCCCGTCTGCCCCGCCCAACAGCGCGATCGTCACGAATCTCGAGGCGCTTCTCTACGGACCTGCGAAGCCCCGTGGGAGCGTCCTCACGCAAATTTCCTCTTCATCTGAGTCCGAATCAAGTGATGGAGGGGATTCAGATTCGGATGACGAAGCGAGAGGGGAGGCGGAGGTGGACTTTGATGAGGAAGAGAAGAACGATAGGGCATACCGCCGAATGTCGCGCAGGTTCGCGCGTGGACCATCTTCGTCGGACGACGAACGAGATCCCCAGTCGGAACCGGACGGCGCTGACATCGACGTGGACGACGTTGTCATTCCTCCAACCACGATGGACCCTGACTCGAACAGCATGGAGGTAAGCTAGTTGTCGCTCTATATCGCCACTGAAATTGGGCTGATAGCGGGCCTAGGATGCGCGAGAAGTGGAGGAAGATGTGCTCAGCCAGGAGGTCTCAGCAGGCATCGAAGCGGAGGTTCAATCGGAGGGCGACGAGTCCGACGCTGATGGCAAGGACCGTGAAGAGGCTAATAGATCGGGGGACTCTGATAGCGGGGAGGGAGACGAAGCGAAAGCGAAAAACAAGTTTGAACATGGTCGGGAAGAGAGCCCAGCTAGTGAGTCTGGTGGATCTCAGACCGGGTCTGCTGCTGCGGACCAAGATGACGTTGAGCACGCCGCTGAGGTTGATCCTCTTACCTCCCAGGGGAATCCTGACGCGTCCGTCGAGGCCCCAGGTAAGCCGAACGGAGTGTATATCGATGAAGCCCGAAGTCCCGCGGCAGACAATACCGTTGAGCAGGTCGATGACGAGCATGTTCCCGCCCACGAATTCTCTCCTGAGCTTGGGGCCAGCGCGCACGATCTTGACCTGGAAAGCGATCCCGCCGCTGCCATGGAGGGCGAGCCATTCGAACCTCACTCAGAGGATCCCACGGACCCCATCGAGTCCTTCAGCACCGAATCCGACAAGGCGCCGCGCGATGCGGTAGACTACGACCCGATCGAAGAGGCAGTGACCCCACCTCAGTCGCGGGAAAACACTCCGCCGCCAGCTGTGTTGCGCACGCCGGGAACGGTGTCCCGCATGAAGGATCGGTACGGACGACTTTCGAAGGCTCGCAGCAGGACATCAACGCCGCTCCTCTCGCAACAGTCCGCCAAGGCAAGCAACGCAGTCGAAGAGGAGCTCATTCTCCATACTCATGTGGAGGCGGAGCCTGCCAAACCTGAAGCTGAAGCCGAGGCGCCTCAGGCGAAACAGCAGGAACCAGAGGAACCAGAGCAGGAACCTGCAAAGACCCAGGGATTCAGCGGGTCCACTCAAGCTCCTCCCGAAGAGGCCAAAGCGGAAGAGGCCCAGACGCATCTACGGCGCACCACTCGACAAGCATCCTCAAGCAGAGCACTGTCCTCACTCCCCGAGCCCACTCTCCCGCCCCCGCCCGTACCTGCGCCACGAGGCCGCCCCAGGTTGACCGCAGAGCAAAAGGTGGCGCGGGAAGCCGAGAAAGCGCAGAAGAAGGCCGAGCGCGAGCGTGTCGCAGCGGAGAAGAAAGCGGAGAAGGAGGCGGCGAAGGAGGCGAAACGGTTGGCGAAGGAGGCGGAAAAGGCGGCCAAGGCAGCGGAGAAGGAAGCCGCGAAGAAGGAGGCGGCTGAGCGCGGAACGTCGACGAGGGGTAGAGGCAGAGGTCGTGGAAGAGGCCGCGGAGGCGCGAACTCGGCGTCGACGAGGTCAATGCATGCTCCTGCATCGGTGGAACCGGAAGTAGAGGAGGGTGTGGCGGAGGTGTATGTCGAACGGGGAGACGTACCGCGGCCGACGCTCCCTGAGACTCCGGGAGCGGCGAAGGTGTCCTGGACGACCTTGTCGCAAAGTGCGCCTCAGACGCAGACTGAGTCGGTGGGCGACATCTCGTCCATGACCGACGAACTGCAGCCGAGTAGCCCAGAAGCTCATCATGTCGGGCTCAACGGACGGAAAGAAGCAGACGACGACGACGATGACATCCACGATCCCGCAGACGACGTCACGAGCCAGCAACTTCCCGCAGTCACGCCGAAGCCCAAAGGGAACCGGAAGGAACTGTTGTTCCTTCCTTCGAGCAGTCAAATGCCGAACACTCCGTTTATTCCAAACGCCGAGAGCACCCCATTCCCCAACGGCGGCCCGCCTGACAGCGAGAATGAGGCTGAAGCGGAGCATGGCAAGACCTTGAAGATGGCCTCGCGACCTCGCCCAGGGTGGTATGCGCAGGCGATGTACCCCAAGTTGACGGATCTCCATAGCCAGCAGCTGTTCTCGCCCTCGCAACTGGCGTCCCTCTCTCAGACTCCAGGGGGGAACGGTAGCTTCCAGTTTGGGCCTGCTAGCTATGCCAAGCGGACACCCGCCGAGGGCGGCGACGACGATGATGATGACGACGACGACGAGGTGTCGGAATCATCGGACTCGGACGCAGAGACTGGAAAGAATAAGTCGCATATTCCCCAGAACCGGAGAGCGGGCGCAGGCGTGCAGAAAAAGAAGAGATCCGGACTTCTCTCGGCATATGACTAGCAAGCATGTTTTCTCTCTCGACCGACTCTTGCATACGATCTTGCATCTTGGGCCGCGTTCCGCACATGTCGCACATAGCATCTACCACCTTTCCCTCGCATTCTTGCATACACCTCATCTACGTACATAGATCATGTTTACCATGCTAATCAAGCTCATGTTCGTCATCTCACCTACTCCGCATCGTGCTCTGTGACGTGATACTTATCCGGTACTAAACGACGCGCCGCGGTGACGTCATCGCGCACCCCAAGCCAAAGGAGGCAATGTCGCGGGGCGAGCAGGTCATCTGACCGCGTGGCGAACGTTAGTGGTCCCCAGTTACGGCGTCTTCGCTCCAGCCCGAGAACGAGAAGTCGTACACTCAGAAGGAGGACAAAAGTTCACCTCGAACTTTAACGACTCGAACCAGGTAAGCTTTCTGGATCACTGTACATTTCTGGCAACGTGAATAGTCAGTCGACTCGGATGGAGTCTGCCACAGTGGCAAGTTCGTTGTTCCGGAAGGCCATGAACGCAATTGGGTTGGGGAACCACCAGTAAACATGCTCAAATATCCACGCCACAGAACCGCATCAGACTGCTGTCTTGTACCTTGGATAATTCCATTCTTTGAGTGAAGATCTTGTCTGAGTTTGTGGATCAAGGAGTCATTCCATAAAAGGAAGCCGAAACGCCCGGAAGCTAAACATACAAGATATGTTTGGGACAGCCTACCTGGCCTTCCCGTGACACGTGGGCTGCTACAAAGATTTCAATCCCTTTGATATCTGTATGCACGCCGTGTCTGTAACCGTTGCGGCTGAGGTCACCTGCCTAAGGTTCGCCGCGTGATGGTGGTTTGACGCTTGGTGAACGGTGTCCTCGGAGTCGAACCGCGCAAACGACACATATCTGTGTACTTGGACCCTGAGTAGACCGAACATCTGGGGCTCCTTAGTTGGGCGTGTGACGGCTTCGTGCGGTTTGCTCTCAGCTTCGCTTGCTTCTGAACGCAGAGCGTGACCCCTTCTCCAGCACTTCCCTGTTACAGAAGGTTGTGCGGCACCGGGTCAAGCGCTCTGGCAGTCCCTGTCCTATGCGACGTGCAAATGTGCAGTGTATATAATGCTTACTTCGGGGCCAGTCTCAAGAAAATGGGGATTGCTCAGAGTCATTTCTGAAGACGATCGGACGACCAGAGTCCCGGCGGGGCTCGCTGCGACACGTATCGTCCGTATCGCCTAACCGCAACGCGGGATGACATGACGCGCTAGTGGGGCTCTGAGTTAAACCCTAGAGCGGACTGCTGAGGTATCCGCGCACGCTCACTGGCCAGCCGGGATGAATCATCGATGACTTGGTTCGAGAAGAGTTCCCGCAACCTCTCGCATTTCGCGCTCCATCGATACATGCCTCCTCTTCGTGCTGCAGGCCGCTGAGCAAGCCTAGACAGATGGAGCGCTAACAGTGCTCAACGTGGCCACCTCCTCAGAGCGTATATAAACCCACCTGAGCTCGACGAGATGAGACAAGGACCTGTTCCTCCTTTTCGACGCCCTCAAACCACCACTCACCACTCTTCCTCACTTCCACTACCACAATGGCCCTCCTCGACGTCACCCACGAGATCAAGCTCGACCACGACAACGTCCGCGACCTCTTTGAGAGGTGTGTACTCCTCTCCGAGCTGTCTTCCTTGCCCGGATGCTGACGGCAGTTCGCACAGGTTCCAGGCTGCTGTCGACACCGCCGAAAAGGCGACGCTCGCCAACACCCTCGTAAGGGAGATGGCCATCCACGGCGACGCCGAGTGGGTCCATTCCTTGCCCGCGGTCCTCGCCGTCGAGTACTGATTCGCTTCCCAACAGGGAGGCATCGATCTACAAGGACTACAGCGTCCTCGGCCTCGGCGACAGTGCCGAACACAACAAGGGTAGGACGGCTCCGATCTCCATGCACCATACTCCTCTAACGACGTTTCACATCCAGAGGAGCACGCCGAGATCAAGGAGCTCATCTACAAGGCAGACACCACCTCGGTCAGCGACGCCCAATACGACGAGGTGATCACCCAGGCCGTCACCACCTTCCTCACCCACGCCAAAGAGGAGGAGGACGAGCAGCACCCCATTATCCGCGAGAAGCTCTCGCCCGAGGACAGCGACGTACGTCACGTTTCGCTTCTTCCCCTTCAGTTGCCGTCGCTGACCAATGCGGATGAACAGAAACTCGCCCGCACGTTCCTGAAGGCCCGCACGGCCGTGCCCACTCGTCCCCACCCCGGGGCTGACGGCGTCGCCGAAAAGGCAGCCGGCCTGCAGGAAGGTCTAGTCGACGAAGTTGTCGAGGCCGTTCAGGGCCGCGATTTCGCGCCGCTCAAGTACACGCACCCGGAGATCTGATGTGCTCCATCGAACCGGTTCCATACGCTCGCTTTGGAAAGCTGCTGTCGTCTGAATAGGTTCCGTCTTGTATACTAGCTGCTGTAGGAATAGATCCGGTGTGCACGATATCAACAGCACAGATAGGACCAGCGTGTGGGTCCGTATCCGCATGATCCGAGAGAGCTTGACGCTACGAAGCGACCCTCCTTCACGTCGTTGGCGCCTGTGGTGGAAAACGGGCAGGGCGAGGCAAGGCAGGTGACGGTGGAGGGATCCCTGCAGTGAGACACGCTTCAACGAGCTCCATGCGCAACTTCGTCCATGTCTCCCGCAACCCTGAAACAGAAAAAAAACACATGTCCATCTGTGAGCGGTAGATTCCAGGGTGTCTTCTTCGCAATCCATTGTACACGTACGTATGTTTGGCCAGAACATCATCAGATACTCGACACGCTCCGCCAGCACGCGCGAAAGCGAGAGGGCGGAGACAAGGTCTGCGTCGCCCTTCCAGAGATAAAGCGCCCTGGTGATGAGGTCAAATCATATCAGATAAGACAAGACACGAGGTCGGTTAAGATAATCTCGGCTAGATGGACGATCTATTACAGCAAGGCAGGGGCACGCACCTTTGGATGCTCGCGATGAAATAGTGGATGAGCATCGACGTCCGGCAGCCCTGCCACTGCGCAGTATTGGTGACGCGCTCCCACACACAATCCGAGATTCCCTGCACGTATCGCACTGCGCGCGGAAAACGCGTGTTGATGTAGAGCAGTGAGCGTGTGTTAGCCAAGGGCTCTAGGAGCTCAGGATAAATGACTCACGCCATTTCTCGGCTTTGTCGCGGTAAAAGAGCGTGCTTCCGTTCCTGCAAGACATGTGTGTGGGTTCGAGGGTACTGTCGAGGAAGACGCTTGAATTATCGCTGAGCGAGCACTTACGTCGTCACCTGTGGAATGAACTTCTGGAACTCGTACGAAGTCAACATCCTCATCCTGCACAAACGCATATAGTCAGCGTCGGCACCCTATCACCCTAACCCGCTTCCGAACCCGCCTGTCTAAGGAATGAAATAGCTTACTCAAAGAGCAGCTTCCTCGCCTGGAAGCCGAACGCGGAGTCGAGCTCGCACGTATGCCTGTCCAGTCTGGACTCGATGTCGTCAATCTCGAGCCACGCATGCACCGCAAGCTGCGCGCGGTCGGCCTCGCTCAGGATTACGTTCTCGCGGATACGCATGCAAATGTGCATGAGCAGCATCGTGCGCGAGACCAGCGTCCAGATGTCGTCCGCCTCGACTGTCACGCCCATCGTGGCGAGCGCCTCCCCGGGGAGCATGAGCGCGAACTGTGTGGTCGAAGGGCGTGGGTCAGCCAAACAGCACGACGATCACAACTGGACCCGACCCACGGCTTCTGGTTCCCTGACAAACAGGTGGCCGAGCGTCTCTGGGCGTTCGAAACTGGCGACGGAGTGCGCGGTTAAGTTTGCGACGATCGCGACGCACGCCCATACAAGTCGCCTGCATTCCTCCCTCTTGAACTCGCCGTCGGACAGGCCCTCGGGCCACATCATCGACACATGCCAGCCCGGCGCGACCGTATGTGACGCGGGCCAAGTGGTCCCGAGTGCGAGCTTGAGACAATTGCACCCACGCTGCATACCAGGTGGGTTGCGAGTTGACGTGGGTTGGTGGTTGAACATGACGTCGGTAAGTAGTGGGGCTAGGAGAGCGCCATTTATGCTTGCGAGATTGCTAGGGAAGGCAGAACCGGCTTGTGCGTCAACGAGTTGTGGGCCCGAGACAAGCCCCATGTGCACTGCGGGGTTGAAAAAGGAGTTGTTATACGCGGTGGCGGCTCGGAACAGTTGACAGGGCACTCTGCCTCTCGGCTTGACGCCATCGTCGACGCTTGGTAGGGAGAACAGTCGGGCGAGAGAGTCGAAGAGGAGGAGGGCCGAGCGTGCCCGGGGTAAAGACTGCAGAGGGTGAGTCTGCAACTCGAAGCAGATGATGAGCTACATCAGCATTAGAGCATCAGCGTTCGCGGAGCTCTGCACGGTTCAATTGCATCTTACCATAGCCGCCTGTGCGAGTCCAACGTCGACCCAACCGGTCGAAAGAGCTCCTTCGAGTGCGCCGTGCGCCATGTCCAGGAGCTTCAAAGCCTGCGCTCTTCCGCGCGATCCCCTCTCCGCCTCTGAACTCTGGGAGAACACGCCTAGTGCAAGAACGCTCAACAGCACACTCGGCTGGAGAGAGGAACGGCGTATCGGATTGAAGACCATGTCGAAGAAGCGCGGTAGGTGCATGAAATTGACCATGTTCGGCGATGCTTGCATGAAGGCCTTGAGATCCGACACAATGCCCTTCATCGCACCGGTCCGCTGGGATGGCGAGAGCGAGACAGTTTGCATGCAGTCCGACCCAGTTCCCTGCTCGGTAGCATAGAATGTCAGCAGCGCATCCCACCATGTGTCCCGCGCGAACTGCGTTCCTGGTCTTGAAGGCAAAGTCTCTTCCTGTTCCTTGTCCCCACCGTTGCCTCGAGGGGGAGTGCCTACAACTCGGGTTCCCTGCGATTGAATGTCGGCTGTTGACGACCCCTCCTGTTGGCAGGTGAAGTCGAACTGCCATGCCATCTCCTATGACCATCGTGAGTTATCGTCTTCACTTGACCATACCATGCGCTACATACATCGGCCGGGTCGAATGCAACACTTGCGCTTGCAAAACTGAAGTCGTCCAACGGAAAGGCCAGAGGAGGCGTTGCGCTGGCATCAGAGCTAGTGAAATGCACGGACTGCACATGCTCGTCGTCTTCCAACCTTTCCTTCCCTATGGACGTCTTCTTCCTTGCCATGTTTTGCGTAGAGGTACGAGCGCGAATAGGGCCCCTTACCCGGCCGCGCCTCTTCGTTCCGGAGTCGTAGCTGCATTGCTCCGCCTCCGAAGGACGTTTCTGGCAATTGCAGCAAATAGGTTTTGCGCCATCGCAGCGCGTCTTGCGCGCACGGCTACAAATCACGAGCAATAAGCGACCCTGATACTGGACTGGAAAAAGAAATGGTAGGCTAACCATTGGAAACAGGCAACGAAGACGCGAACTCGAGGATTTCCACGGACTGTAGGAGGTTGGTCTGGGGCGAGGTTAATGTTGTGACGCGGCCGTTTGCGACCTGCAGCAGTGGTAGCTGCGTTTCGGGTTGATGAAGAGGAAGAATCGCGACTTTGGCCTTCTTCGTCAGAGCTGGACCCTGCTTGATCGCTCGTCGAGCTAAAGTTGAAGGAAGACAGCACGGGAATAGCATGGGGAGAAGACTCCGTGGATAGGGAGTAGGCGGATGCAAGAGCGCTGTCTAGATCGGATCTATCGAAGTTTCCTAGTGACTCGTCCAGCATATACTGGTAAGACATGATTTAGGCAGAAGCCAGATGTGTAGCGTATGTCAACTGCGAGATGTTGGTCAGTGTCCAAAGCGTAGTGACAACGGCACGGCCCCGGGCAGTCAGGAAGTGGCGGCCAAGGAGTGACTGAGTTGATCGTATGTTTACAAAGCCAGTGTCAGTGTGTTCGAGACAGGGGCGCAAGTAGCTGCCGATTCGATCCGGTGGCAACTTCCAAGTTTCAACGTTTCAACCCTCGCACAGCCACATACCAGCGCCTAACGTTCCCACTGTCACCTGTCAGTGGTACTTACACCGACTGCAGGGACGAATTGCCAAGCAGTACGGACGCAGCGGCACTGTTCCGTATCTACCCACCCCAATTTGCAGTACAATTCGCAGAAATATCGTTGAATTCAGGCTTGTTTTGGTCCGACTCGAGTCAGTCATCAGTCCGACAGTCCGATACATTACCCACAGGGATTGGTGTCGGTGTCGAGTCTCAATTTCATTCAATATCTCCGAGTATTTGATGTAGTTTCTCATCTCGCATCGACCCGGGTCCACAATCACAAGTAAAACTCGGTTCCAAGCACAGCAGCGATCGTGAGAGCAAGTACTCAGAGGCGCCCCCAAAATGTGCTCTCCTCCAGTAATATTCGGGAGTACAATGCCAATATGAGTACACAGTATGACTGTACCATGTTCTAAAAGATTTATGCTCCAAACCTAAGAGGACATTCTTCCATTATTGGGCGCCTATGGACGCGGTATACGAGGCAAGGCGGTTGACGGCGGAGGAATCCCTGCAGAAAGACAGGCCTGCACGATTTCCATACGGTACTTCGTCCAGATCGCCCGTAATCCTGCAAAGGAGTTCGTTAAATAGCGTCTTCCCCCAGCAATGAGATCTCCACGCACGCATGTTTGGCCAGAACATCATCAAATACTCTACACGCTCTGCCTGCCTACACGAAAGCGTGAGGGCAGAGATGAGCTCTGGGTCTGTCTTCCATATCTGCATTGCTCTATGATGATATAAAGTCAGACAAGTTGGTCAACATGGGGCATCGGGGTCTTCGATCGAGACGGTCTCGGCACGACGACAGAGAACCCACCTGCGGATGTTCGTGAGGAACCAGAAGATGAGAACCGACTTGCGGTGATCCTGGTTTGGGGACTGCGTAGCTATACTTACGCTCCCCCAAACCAAGTCGCCAACCCTTTCCACATATTGCACTGTATAATGGAACACATCATGAGCATGCACGGGCCGAGGTCCCAGCCGTAGGTAGGCATTCATCTACTTACACCAGCTTTCGGCCTTATCACGGTAGAAGAGGGTACTCCCTTTGCTTGAGTCATGCAAGACGTGTGAGTTGATGTTTCAATGACGAGGAACGCAGTCTGTGGAGAACTCACGTCGTGATCTGCGGGACGAAGTTTTGGAACTCGTACGAGGTCAACATCCTCATTCTGTATGCAGGCGCATAGTCAGCACTATGTCGCTCCAATTCACCGCAAGATCGGAAAATGGCGGAGGATGATGCTTACCCAAAGAGCATCTCGCTTGCCTGGAACCCGAACGCCGAGTCCAGGTCACAAGTATGCCTCTCCAACCGCGCGTCGATATCATCAATCTCGAGCCACGCCTGCACGGCAAGCTGCGCACGGTCGGCCAAGCTCAGCTGGCGGTTTCCCCGGATGTACATGCAGATCTGCATCAAGAGCGTCGTGCGCATCTTCAACGTCCAGATGTCGTCTTGCTCGACTTCCACGCCCATCGCCGCGAGCGTCTCTCCAGGGAGCATCAGCGCGAACTGGTGCAGGCCGAATTATTAACACTGTTCACGAGTGCAATGGAAAAAGATGGGGCTCACGCCTTCCGGTTCCCGAACGAACATGTGACTCGTATCCAGTAAGATCTCCGGGTTCGCATTCATGTAGGCATGGTAGTTTGCGATGATGACGATGGACGACCAGACCAGTCGTCTACATTCCTCTTTTCTGAAGTCGCCGTCGGACATTCCCTCAGGCCACATCAGCGAAGCACTCCACGCCGGTGCAAGTGTGTTGATCGCTGGCCAGGTGTGCCCGAGCGAGAGCTGGACACACTTGCACCCACGTGGCCTATGCATATGCGTGCTTGGGGGCGGTGAGGTATGGTAGTTGAAAATACTTGATGACAACAACGGGACAGATGCAGCCCTGGCGGTATCGACGGGAAAACTAGAACCGCGTTGCATGGGAGTGAAGCGTGGCGATGGGGTGAAACCCATCTGCGCCGCAGGGTTGAAGTAGTCGTGGCGCGCGGTCGACCGGAGAATATCATGGGGCGTTTGGCCTCTCGATTTGAGAGCTTCGTCGATACAGGGGAGGTTGAATAGCCGGAGGAGAGAATCGATGAGGAGCAGGGCAGATTGTGATCGTTCCAAACACTGCTTCGGATGAGGATGCAGCTCAAAGTAGAAAATGCACTAGACACGCGTCATGACAATCAGTGCTCCAGGGCTCTTCACGAAGATGATTGAATCTCACGTAAGCAGCTTGGGCTAGTCCAATATCGACCCAACCAGTGGCAAGAGCTCCTTCGAGTGCGCCATGTGCCATCTCCAGCAATCTAAGTGCATTCTGTCTTCCTCGAGCGCCCTTTTCCACCTCCGAGCTCTGGGCCAATGCGCCAAGGGCGAGTACGCTGAGCAGCAGACTCGGCTGTAGAGACTGTCGGCGTATAGGGTTGAAGAGTGTGTCGAAGAAGCGCGGTAGGTTGAGAAAGCTAAGCCAGGATGGCGACGACTGTAGTACTGCCTTGATGTCTGACATGATGGCTTTCATCGCACTGCTCCGTTGGGAGGGTGAGAGCATGACAGCCTGCATGCCTTCCAAGCTCGACTCTCGCTCGGTGGCGTAGTATGTTAACAGCGCGTCCCACCACGTATCTCGTGTGAACTGAGAACCTGGCCTTGAAGGCAGACTTCCTTCTTGCTCCTGGTCCTCATCGCGCCGTTGAGGAAGGGAGACTACGATTGATTGTTCCAGCACTTGACTTGTACTTGCTATCGGGCCCACATCTTGCCAGAGAGGGTCGAATTGCCATATCATTTCCTAGTAGAATCAGTGTGAGTGGAGCTCTCCTTCCGATTATTGCATACATGTACATACATCTGAAAAGTCGAGTAACTCACTGGCAGCAGTGAAATCGTCCAATGTCGGTACCGATGGAGATGCGTGACTGCCGCCTGAATCGGGCGCACTGCCCGAGCCTGAAAGCAAGGACTGTCCATGATCCTCTACGTGTGGACTACGTGTACGCATTGGGAGCTTTCTCCCTACCAGACCTTGGGTTGACCGAGGAGCACGGCTGGTGACCTTTTCTGGCCCGCGTCGATTAGGGCCAGAGTCATAGCGACATTGCTCGGCCCCTGAAGGTCGTTTTTGGCAGTTGTGGCAAATAGGCTTCGCGCCATCGCAGCGAATCTTGCGTGAACGACTAAAAGTAAACAAAGTAAGCTATTGTTGGGTACAGTGCAGCTCAAATGACGAAACAGAGCGAATCTGATTTTTCTGTCACCACTAGTCAAAGAGAATCGCTGTGCCGCCTATACAGCGGTCAGCGAACCATGATAAAAGGGGAAGTTGGAAGACGAAGGACGCTATATCTGCGCGGCCGAGAGTCTCTGCCCTTCTCAGCGTCCAAATGCTGGGAAGGTTAACTCTCGAGTGACAATCCTCTCCCGCAATTGCCCTCTTCTGATAACGTGGTACTCCATATACGTCCTTCCCCAACATAGCCCGTTCTTGGAGAAAGCGCGTAGAATATGGAGAGAAGACTAAGGATGAAAGTCTGGGGTAGTCTTTCTGTAACCTCCTCGTGGTAGCGCTCACGAACGAGGTATAAGTGATGATCCCCCAGTATCAGTATGGCAGATTGGCAATGAGCTTGTCGTCACCCAGAACGAGTCGCAAAGTCCGTCCGCTCCTGAGGGTACGTAACCGGATATGGTTCTGGATGTGATGTAAGTAAATCAGAGAACGCCAAGCTTACCATTGGTAGCAGGCAACGAACACCCGTATTCGAGGATTGCCTCGTGCTGTCGGAGGTTGGCCTGGTGCAAGGTCGATCTTGGGCCGTGCGCGTTTGCGCCGAGTAGTAGTGGAAGCTGAAGCCCGAGTTGGAGAAGACGAAGAAATTCGACTAGGACCCGCGTGGTCGGGACCGGCTTCCGCAGCGGATGGCTCTGAGGCGGAAGGCGATGCCTCCGTTATTAGGCCACTCGCCGAGCTAGAGCTGTAAGGCGAGTAGGTGGATCCGTGGCCTATATGGGACTCGGTAGAGGCCGAGTCGACAGCAGATGCGCCGAGGGGTGCCTGTTCAGACATGATGAGAGGGTACTGTAGACAAGCGCTTGGCCTGAGATGTCACCAAGCGGATGGATCGTAGATCGTCAATGTCTGTCAAGCAGAGTAGATCTAGATATACGTCCTCCGTTGGAGGCAAAGGTCTATAGGGAACAGAAACACAGCGAGTCGCAGCGATGGTAATGGTCTTTGGAAAAGCAGAAGGTCAAACAGTGCGCGCTGAAGCGCAGACTTAAGTGCAGTGCACAAGACCCGCAGCAGGCAGACGCCTATCCTTATATTGGTAATCTTCGTCGGCTGTTCTTGACATGGCATATTACACTGCCACTGGCCAGTGCTTGCGACCTCTGGAACCTAGACTCGATACGTGATACATACATAGACGGGTATCCACAACGTACATCATGCAGCCCTTGACATCACACTCATGAACGATATCATACCACGCGTGCTCATTCCCAGTCACTGTCTTCCTCCCCTTCGCCCTCCTCTTTCTCTTCGCCCTCCTCTTCCTCTTCGCCCTCCTCTTCCTCTTCACTCTCCTCTTCCTCTTCGTCGTCGTCGTCCTCTTCATCATCATCGTCTTCTTCTGCACTCCCTTCTTCGTCGTCGTCCTCTTCGTTATTTGTCTTGGGTCTTAACGTAGCTGTCTCCGCAGCACCGCTGCTGCTGACTTGAGAGGAGACGACATCGTAGCTGTCCTCACTACTCTGTCGAGGGCTTTGGATGCCTGGTGTCGAAGTGCGAGACTTGCTATCCGGTGCGGGTGCACTGAGATGCGCTGGCGACGCTTCCGGCTTCGCGAGATCTGCGTGAAGAGGGGTAGGCCTCGCTGTGGGAGACGTTGGATCCTCATCATCGTCTTCCCAGCTGAAGTCCTCCTCGCTCTCGGTCGTGCCTATGTTCATGTAAGTGAGAATTACGAGCCTATGCTTCGAACGAGGCGTACCTTGGATAATCGCTTTCCGACGCGCTTCTTCCTGTTCAACTTGGTACACTCGGAAGAAGTATCGTGTCCAGAATTCGTCATACGTCAGCGTTTCGGGCGCTGAAGATACTCAGTCAAGGGGATCAGCTGAAATGAACATGCGAGGAGCTGACCTAGAGTATCTAGTGTTGCCTTGAGCGCGCTACCATCGACGGGATCCGCCAAAGCTCGCTCGACCTTGTTCTCCCAAGCGGTCGTCCCAAGTCCACGATCCTCCGACGCAGCCTCGGTAGCGAGCCAGTTGGTGTATATTTCGCGGACGGCTTCATCGTCGTTGGGATCCACCTTAATGACTGCCGGGTCATGCCGTAACTGCTTCAGCATCGATTCTGCACGGGTCGCTACCGCACGCAGCGTGTCCACCGGTGGGCGTCCAGAGCTCGACGACGACGATGCCTCCCTCTCCTTGCCCTTGCCCTTGCTGCTACCCGTGCCAGGTGTATCCGTACCGCTCCCGGTGGACAGCATCCATACATCAGTTCCGTCCCAGATGAGTCCTGAGTAGCCCGGGTCGCCCTCCTCTGGGGGCACAACTTTGACAGCATCCTTGAGGAACTCCCCAGCGTCACGCAGAAACTCCTCGCTTCTGTGGACATAATCCTCTGTTACCCCCTGCACGCGCTGTAGTTCCGTAGTGATGGTGGACCGTAGCTGGGCAAAGTCCAGTGCAGTAAGGTTCGCACTCCCGACGCGTGCGTGCTTCAATGTCTCCTTGAGAGACTCCGGAAGCTGTGTTTGCACGGTATTCACTAGCGACGGAGGCAACGATGCTTGCAAGCGCGAGAAGAGTGTCTGGGGTTGTGAGGACTGGGAGGTCGAGGCAGAGTCCTCGGATGCGGCTTGGTCCGGAGTCTCGTGTACATCAGTGGACGTAGAAGGGGTAGAAGCTGCATCTGCCGCATCTGCAGGTATGGAAGCTGTTGACTCGGTGGCGGATGCACTGGGTTCCGGGGCAGATGGAGATAAAGGGGTCCCATCGGCAAGCTTCGTAAGTTCCTTCTGCGCCTGCTGCACGACTGAGCCGAAGTCCTTGCGGGCAGATTCGAGGACAGTTTGGCTCTGAAGTCGGGGAGTAGGTGGAGCGTTCAGTGACGCGCGCAAAGAAAGCAGCATTCACGCGGCGTACTTGTTTCCGGAATCCGCCCCAGAACCGAGAGAGCTGCCCGACGACCTGCGTGACCTCCTCGTTCAAACTTGGTTGAGGCTGGGGGTTTGCGGGAGGCGTAGTGGTTCCGGGAACATCGTATGCATCGAAGAAATTCATTGTGAACGTGTGGTGGTCATGAAAGGAGGAGGTAAGAGGTAATGTAGTCTCGGACGACGGAGGCGGAGGTCTCGTGGGCAGAAGCGCCGCAGTCAATCGTGCGTACTGTTACCAGCTCATTGATCCAGATCAGTGCGGTAATCACTACTTGCTTACTTAGATAAGCATGGATGTTTATCTTACCGCTATCTTCCTCGTGGGAATCGGAATACATAATCTGACATACGCACGACGCGAGTCACCGAAAATCTTTGCCACGCACCGCGACTACAAAAACCCCTCCCAGCTTGAGCGACACCGCTCGTTGATGATTTTCACTCAGAACACTCGCGACGAGTGAGTCATCGCATCCTTTGCAGGCTTCTGCCCAGGATTCAATACTGACGATCCTGAAACAGCTACCTCAGCGACCTCGTTTTCTCTCTTCTCAGTCATTAAACGCAGCCCCGACAAGATGCTGGCTCGTAACTTAACTCGTATCACTCGTTTCTCGCGAGGCTTTGCCACCCATGCATTGCCATCGACAATCATGCCTCCTGCTGTCCTCCACCTCAAAACTGGGCAGTCCTTCACTGGCCGTTCGTTCGGCGCGCCTCGTAGCATCTTCGGAGAGACGGTCTTCTCGACGTCCATCACATCCTGTGAGTTAATGAACGCACCCGCACCCGCTCCCTTCACGACTCTGACGTGTCTTTCCAGACACTGAGTCAATGACCGACCCGTCCTACCGCGGGCAAATACTCGTTTTCACTACCCCTCTTATCGGAAACTACGGCGTGCCCCACAACACGGCGCCCGTGGACAACCAGGATGTTGGTGTCGTTCTGGAATCGGACAAGATCCAGTGCACCGCTGTCGTCGTCGCTGACGTAGCCGAAAAGTTTTCCCACTACCTCGCGGTTGAATCCCTTGCGTCATGGTGTCAACGAAACAATGTTCCTGGCATAACAGGTGTCGACACTCGTGCGATCACTCGTCTCCTCCGTGACCAAGGCACCACCCTTGGCCGACTCGCTGTCGGTGCTGACGCGTCTCTTGCGGCTCCTCGCCCCGAGGAATTCTGGGATCCTACCACCGAGAACCTCGTAGATCAAGCTTCGACGAAGACCCCGTACGAGCTCAACCCTACGGGCGACGTCAAGATCGCGGTGCTCGACTTCGGTGCTAAGGCGAACATCCTGCGGTCCCTCGTCCGTCGTGGTGCAGCGGTCACTGTACTGCCATGGAACTACGACTTCAACAAGATCCGTGACCGCTACGATGGGCTCTTCCTTAGTAATGGCCCCGGCGACCCGAACCACTGCATGGAGGCTGCGCTGCACCTGCGCAAGACGCTGCAGGAGTGGGATAAGCCCGTGTTCGGCATCTGCATGGGCCACCAGGTCATCGGCATGGCGGCGGGTCTCGAGGCATACCGGATGACTTTCGGTAACCGTGGACACAACCAGCCTGTGCTCGCGTTGGCGTCGTCGGGTTCGATCAAGGCGGGTCGCGTGTATGTGACGAGCCAGAACCATCAGTACGCGTTGAAGCTCCAGGATCCCTTCCCCGCGGGCTGGGAGCCATTCTTTATCAATTGCAATGACTCTTCCGTGGAGGGCATCAAGTCTACCCCCGAGTCTGGCAGGAAGGTGTGGGGCGTGCAGTTCCACCCGGAGAGTGCTGGCGGTCCTCTTGACACAATCGAGGTGCGTTGCTTTGTTGTATCATTACCGCCACCAATGCTGACTCATGTACTACATAGATGTTTACCGATTTCCTTGCCGAGTGCCGTGCTCACAAGTTGCACCTGAACATCCCGACTTATCAACCGATGGATGCGGCGAAGGTTGCGCCTCATTTGAGCGTTGAGACTCCTCGACGCGTCGCTGTGGCAGCTTGAGATGTGTGGAGTTTCCCTGATGCTTGGAATGTCTTCGGATCTGTAACAAATCACAACATGTAGTCTTCTGAGAATGCACATACTTTCCGGCGTGAACGTTCTTCGTATTGGCTTTGGAAATTGTATCAGTTAGCCCCGACATTGAATGCATGGCAAGATGGCCGAGCGGTCCAAGGCGTGTGACTCAAGCGAAAGCTTGCCTGCAATTGCGGGTTTCTCATCTGGGTATCCAGGCGTGGGTTCAAATCCCACTCTTGTCATTCTTTTGTCTTGTGTAGACAGCATCAGAATGATACACAAGTAGCGTCTACAGACCAACTCCCAACACACACTCCAACCAAGAAAGAAAGAACGACCGGCACTCAAATGGAATTGTAGCCTGATCGTCCGTTGACCATGTACGTGCCCACTCTTTCGCTAAAAAGACCTATGTGTGCATGTGCACTGGATCTACTGTTAGTCTGACAACAGAGACGTGTTCCACATTCGAGGATAGATACAAAGCCACCATCCGTGTGATACATAGAGGCAGAGTACAGGGAGTAGAGTCCAGAGTAGAGTCCAGAGTAGAGTCCATCCGCAACATGCGGAAGATGCGAACCGTCTATAATTCTGTGTATGGTTTCGAGGTACTTATGAAGAGTCCATAGATCGATCATCGCAAAGATCATACAGGTCCTTTCCGTCCAATTCGTTCCGCTGCCGCAACGCACCGTGCACGGAGAACGCTTAGCTGACCAGCCACGCCAACGCCAGCCACAAGAGCACCGCAGGCCACAAAACGTACCCAAGGTCCATTCCGATCCTCTTCACGAACGCCCTCGTGCTCCGCCTGCGCAAGCCCAACGACGCGCTGCGCGCCTGTCCTCTCCCCGCGAACAGCGGGGTCCAGCACGAGATCCTCCTGCGCCGGCCATACAGTGTGAAGGTGAAGGCAAGCTCGTCCACGGCGCTCGCGCTCGAGTCCGAAGCGGGGGACACGTCGCCGGGACGATCGATCTTGACACGGAGCGGTTGCCGCTGGCTGTACTGCCCGTATGCGAATTCGTCGTCATCGAGGTCGTCGACGTCGATGTGCGCGGGCCCGGTGGGGAGCTGATTTGTGTAGCCGTCGCCGTCCGTGCGTGGTATGGCTGTTGCGCGGAAGGTGGGTGTCGACGGGACGTGGAGAGTCGAGACCGTGGGTTGGGAGCTCGAAGAGGATAGAGGGCCACGAATGGAACCTTTCGGGAACTCTTCCTGCGGGCTTGGTGGGCCCTTGGCTGAGCGATAGAATCCGGGAGTATCTGGAGTCCAGTCTGAGGAAAACGGTGTGGGTGGATGCGGCTGCGGGGACCATGGTGCCGAGGGAAGGCTACGCAACGAGAAGGAATTCCGGAGAGCAGAGGAATCGAGGTGGGTAGGGAGTGAATGTGTGCGCAGCTTCTTCCTGCGGAGGAACACGAGTGTGACAGTAGTGAACACTACGAGAGGGAGGTAGCGCCATGTGTAAGTGGATGGGTAATCTGGAAGGAAGCACGGGGTCGTCGCGAATGCGGGAGTGTGGGTAGATGCCGAGGGATAGGTGAGAGAAAGGAGTTGAAACCCGGGATGTTCGATCTCAGAGGAGGGTGCGAACGTTTTGAGAGTGATCTCTCGGACGTTCTGCGGCTTGGGACTGTCGGTCTTGTTCTCCTTCACACGTTCTTCCGAGTCGACAATGATGTCTTTTGGTGGAACGTGGACATAATCGCAATAGTCCTTGTCATCTGCACTGTTGGATGGGACAGAGTTGTGTCAAAGAAGAATGGTGTGGCAAAGAAGCCATAAGGACACACCTGAACACAATCTCTGGTGTGACAGCTTGGAGCAGGAAGGTGGTAGTCTTTTTCCCGAGGGTGTTCTGATAACTAGGACCAACGCCACGACGGATTGTTCCGCGTTCACGAAGGGGACCACACGACGCTGTGTCGGGACGATGGAGTGGTATGTGTGTGAAGAGTATTGCGGGCTTGGGAGCGTCTGCTTATACATGCAACCTGAATTGCTAACTCTGTTTGCTCGTGAAGCCGGAGGATGCTTACCAATTTCTCGTAAGGAATGAACAAACTCTACCGAACCCCGAGGAAGTGGCGTCCAATGCTCATATTCAATGTACTTGACCGCTCGCTGATAGTCTTCCTCCACAAGACCCGCAGCATCCAACATTACGAGAGTATGATTACGGACAGATATCCTCTGATTCAGCGCTCCAAAATGTGTCGTAAATCGATGACGCGCTTGACGAGCGATAGCGGAGTCGATGTTCAACCTGTTCAGTGAGCATTAGCTACCTGCAAATGGATATTCAGAGGCTAAAGACATACCCTACATCGTTGTTGCCGGGAATAAAGTACGACGGGATTCGACGATCTAAGCGGAAGATAGCCAAGAACTTGTTGTAGTTGCGCTCGTATCTGGTGGGCAGACCAAGACATCGTGTGGGCATACGATTCCGACATAACATGTATAGGACCGCGAGCAGGCACTCACTCTTCGTCGGACCGAATGAAACGCCACGAAGCGAGTATGTCGCCGAGAAATATCACAATATCGGGCTTCTTCTGTGAAGCAAAGAACCAATGCCTCTTGAGCGTGAGGTCGATGAGATGCTGGCGAATTGCGGCAAAGCCCGCTGCTTTTGACGTTAACAGATCCCGAACCTGGGGGTCGGCAACCAGGAGAAGGTGAGCTGGCCGTTCTGGTGCCTGTGAAGCCGTGAATGGCGGACAGGTGAGGTCAACCGCGACGTCGAGAAGAGGCGCACATACCGGGGATAAGGAGTGGTCTGGCCAGGAACACGGGGAGAGTGCCCACAGGAAAGCAGCGAACTCATACCAGCCCACCGTGATGCACCAGAGAAGCCTAAGCCAGTCCAAGATGCCCCAACTGGCAAACCAAGAGCCTAGAGAGCGGCGAAGTATGGATGCCGTTAACATGGCAAAGAAGCTCAAGCGTGAGGTGCTCTGTGTTCGTGAAGGACGAGGACGAGTGATATGCGCGCGCGATAATCGGGGTGCTGCCTGCTCGCGAGCGTGGACGTCGGCGGGGACAGACAAAGAAAAGACGGTGGCCTCGAGGCAGAGGGACGTGCCTCGCCCAAGGGAGATGAACAGGGCCAGTGGAGCTGTCAACGAAGCCGGCCTTCCCACGTGGGCCCGCCCTGCCGCCGCCGCACTTTCTGCGCTCTTCGCCGTCTTGCTTCCGCTGCGACAATGAGCATGGCGCGCTGGACCCAGTCGCGTCGGAGGACGAAGAGGAGCAGCGAGGACGTTGTGGTATGGTACAAAGCTAGCGACGACATGAAAGCTGATCTATGTACATAAGTAATTAATCCGATCGCAGATCTACGCGGGAGTGTGACCTCATGACCCATGACGTCTCGACGCAGCCCTGGCTACATATAACCGACCATGCTTCCATTTTGCTTCCGGCTCTCATCGCTTTCCATGGCCAGACGACGCTGGCCAGAAGAACGCCGCCAGGCTCGTCAATAGACATACGCCCATGCATCCTGACGCAAAGATGGCACTGCTCAGCGCCAGTCGCGACCACGCGAAGCACACCACGCCTGCCATCGCGAGGACAAACCCAATCGCGGCAAGCCACATGCACAGGGAGTGACAGTGGTCAAGCAGCTGCGTCGGTGGCTGCCCTCTCCTGAACGGCCCAACCTGCTCCAGATGCGGGTTGGACGAGAATATCGCAGGCAGCCCCGGATCCATCGGCGGCGAGTGCGAGGATGATCGTGCGTTTTGACCACCTGCATGTTGTGCCGATCCTTCTGACGCGCCTTTCTCAACATCCTTGTTGACTTGCTTCGCCAGTGCGAGCTTGTAACGGATGAGGAAGAAGGCGGAGAAGAAGGACATGATGGCGGCGAATACGTGCATGACCAGCGCGCCGGTCAGAGCGGAATTGGCGACTTGGTTCACGTAGGTGCTTCGTGTCTGGTTGAGCGGCAGCGTGCTTCCAACCAACTGTGCCTCCATGGCTGCGAAGAAGGTAGTCTGTGGACTATCACCTCAGCACGCTGGACCATTACATCATATCTGAATATGACCCACTATAATGCTCATCTGCTGCAGTCGATCCATCCACGAGCCCACAAGCTCCTCCACGGCTCTCTTGTGTTCCTTCTCATCTATCTTGTCCTGATCATCTTGTGTAACTAATGTGATTGTGTTGTCACCCTTTTGACCTATACTTCACTGGAGTGAGGCCTACATCTTGGAGGCGGTCGTTCATCACCCTGCACCCGATTCACGCATCTCTCGTGGAGGCCAACAGTCTTGCCATCTGCTTGTCGAACGGACGCGCTCGGAGCCGGTGACAGCGGAACTGGCTCTGCGACTATCGGGTGTGTTTGGGTCAATATCCGATGTGGGCCTTCTCAGTGACACAGTCAACTATGCGTGTGCAACACGGAAGATAACAATACTCACCCAACACAGTACGACTTCTGTTCGAGTTAGGCGATAGCATCTTGTCACTAGCGAAGTAGGGGATGTAAGTGAGCCTTATAACATCTTGCAAGACGACCTCTCCAGTCCATGATGCGTCGTCGGTACAGCACATCGCCTATATTCATGTTAATGTGTTTCCACAAGCAACGTGCCCCAAGTGCCACCGGAATATGCAGTTAGCGAGTGACTCGGAGCCTGAGGAGATTAATATTGGAACCCGGACCCTTTGCGGAGCGAGAGGAAACCCCGGACATGTCGGTGGTGGAGTTCCAGATAAACCGGTCTCCCGGTCGATTCGGAGGTTCGTTTGCTCCTCAACCCCACTCGAGCCCCACTGTTGACAACGGTGTTCTGATTTGGTATGTGAGTGGCTCCCTGTAATTCCGCAGGCGGCTTCAGCGACTTCATCACTCCCAACTCCACCACAAGGTACATCTGTACTCTGTAGTACTTCGTTGAGTACTGCCTACCGTAGGGCTCGGCCCTCTCGGGCAATAAACGAGGATTCCAAACAAAATACTGCCAACTTTGAATCGTAGCCACGTACCCGTCTGCACGGCATGAGCCAACACCGAACTATGCGATTTCGGTCTGAATACGGTCAAAGGCTCCTTTCGCACAGCAGCGCAAGGATGGTGGTACACAACATGATCAAATTGACCAAATCATGTTATATAACACTACACAACCACCGCAAGCACATTCTACATCCCCATCTTCACTCAGAAATGGAGCTAAGGCATAGAACGAGAGGGCGGTCGGGATGTCCTGGGGTAATTGATTTGCTATTCCACGGTCGTCAATCGAGATCAAGGACGAAATGTTCCCGGTCATCTAGATTGGCTGACCGGCGCAACTAATAGTCGCAGGCGGACTGAATCAGTCCAAGGCGTACGTTGGTAGACGCATGCCCATATTCGTGTGCGCGCTGTGACATATATCGAACCAATGTTAGAAAGGGGGAGCGTGAAACATCGCAAGCGATACGCACACAACAGCACTCGGGCACCCAACACTTGCAAGTTCCTCGACCGCTCAACCACAGGTCCATCCTGTTGGCGCGTCGACCTGCCCCTGACAACTGACCTCTGTACTCGCCCAGTCCTCTCCCTAAGTCGGCGCGACGCATTCCTTGCTCGCCCGATCTGCTCTGAGACATCGGCGCAGCACCTCCTGGTTCAGTGTCAGCCTTGTGTCGCCCGGCCTCACTGTCAACAAATCGATGTCAGCGCCCGAATGTGAAAGATTGACCATTGGCATATCTTACTCCAGCGCCACTAGTCACTATCTGCCCGTCGCAATGCGCACCCAACGTGCAACATCGGTCGGCGCAAGCTGACAGATACAACTGCTATAAGCTTTCAACATACAGACATCGAGCATCGAGACTCACCAACCGTCCTGGGTAGCCTCTTCACGGTGGCTGACTGTCTGTCAGCGCGTCGTGGAGGAGTCCATTGAAGGTAATCAGACAAGTGATCCGGGCTTAAGTATATCTCAGCATTCATTCAGGGCAGGTTTGGGGCAACTCACGTGGACGACGCGTTCAGCTATGCACGTGACTGTCCAAACGCGCGCGCGTTTCGGGACGCGTTTGGCTGACGCGAACCACGTCTCTCAGCGGCCAGCCTCTCTGTCTCTATCTTCCTCCCTGCTCTCTATGACTGGCTCCGCTAAGAAGCGAAACGCACGGAAGACAAAGGCTGACACTGTCAGTCATCATATATCATCATGAACAGCGGCTCATCACTGACGAAAACACCACCTGACATCTAGTTTCGACGCCAAACATCCTTGCTAGATGCATTCGTAGTCCGTTCCTCGTCAAAGAAGAGCACACCTGCGACATCAATTGCGCCCTCAGAGAACGGCTCTACCCATGAGGGAGAAGACATCATTGACATACTCTCGTCAGATGTGGAACCGGTTCCTGAAGAACTGCACTCCTCTAGTCCGATCACCGCAAATGAAGAGGATGAGCGTGGGGAGTCATCTGGACAGGGTACAGCCGATGGTGAGCTCATTGTCAGCAGTGTGTTCGATGATTCCAACTATGCTTCAGGTATGGCAGACGGACCCGGAGGTAGTCGAGACATACCTATAGTCATCGCCGATAGTAGCCCCACCTCGTCCCCAGCACCCTCACCCAGGCCTTCTGCTGCGCCCTCCACCGCCCCTCCAAAAGCTGTGTACTCGATCTTCGCTCCTCGAAAAACACGGAATGAACGAGCGTCGCCGCAAAGACTCTACGGGACATCCTCCAGCAAACCTTCTGCTCCATTCCCTGACAGTGTCACCCAGCACGTACAAGGTCCACAGACTACCTACAACGTACCTCTCTCGCAGTTCTCTCGCCGGGATGTGCCGTCGCATTTGCTGAAGGCCAGCGGAGAGAAGGCGGGTCCTACTATTTACTCTAACCTCCGTGACTCCACAAGTGGCCCTGAACCATCTCCAAAGCACTCCATCGGCTCCGCGGACACTTCGGACTACGACCGAGTCACTAGCAGCATACCACCAAATCATCGTACATACCCCGCCATACGCCGCTTTCTAGAGAGACCTCCCCCAAGTGTCTCCGAGTCTTCTGACGGAATCGGCGAAGCGAGTTTATTGTGGAATGACAAATGGAGGCCGAAGCGCGCTGACGAGGTCTTAGGTAACGAGCAATCTTCCCTCTATCTTCGAGACTGGCTGCTGGCCTTGAAGCTTCACATACATGGAGCCCAAACGGCCACCCCTAACGCAATACCGTCGGACAACAAGGGCAAAAAGAAAGCTTCGAAGGCGAAGACTTCCCAGGCCACGCGAGGCATCAAGCGTCCGCGAATTGTTCGCGATGTGCAGCGGAAGCGACGACGAGTGGACTCTGAGGAGCCAGAGGATGCATGGATAGCGGACGAGTCGGAGGGGGAGGATCCCTTGGACTTATTCAGCATTCTAGATGCCGAGTCCGCTTCACAACAACTAACTCGGCTGAAGCGTCCAGAAGTAGACAATAATGCTTTGGAAGACGTCGCGATACTCGAGACACCCGAACAACCTTCAATAATCCCCTGCGACAATATCCCCCCATTCTCCTACATGCCACCGAAATTTGGCGACACCGTGTACAACACAATACTTCTCGCTGGACCACCTGGATGCGGTAAGACGGCATCCATCTATGCATGCGCCGAGGAGCTTGGCTGGGACGTCTTCGAAGTCTATCCTGGTATCGGTGAGCGCAGTGGCGCGGCACTACAGAAGCTCATTGGGGAGGTAGGGAAGAACCACCTCGTCAAGCAAACACCTAGCACAGCGAAGGGCCAACCTTCTGGAAAGAAGAGACTTGACTTCTTCGCGAAGCGCGTGATGTCTGAGGACGAAGCTGAGCACGTGCAGGATGGAACTACGGATGTCGCTCAGGATTTCGTGGAATCCGCCACGAAGCCGGTACCGACAGAGATCAGCCAATCGATCGTGTTGCTCGAGGAGGTGGATATTCTCTACCGCGAGGATACGAATTTTTGGCCCACAATTGTCAAGATCATCAAGGAATGCCGGAGACCTGTAGTGATGACTTGCAATGGTGCGCTTCTGTGCTTGAGAATACTTGTTCTGCGATGTAACCATCTGTCTCCAGACATCTCGCTGGTACCATTGCGGGATTTGCCTCTGCAGATTGTGTTGCCCTTCTTTCCCTGCCCATCTCCACTCGCGGTCTCATACCTTCAAGTACTGTCTTTATCTGAGCACCGCTTGGTTGACAGCGCAGTCGTAGATGGCCTATACCAAGGTCTGAGCGGCGAGAACACAGAACGCAACATAGATAAGCTATTGCACCCTCGACAACCTCCTGTGATCCCCGACCTGCGGCGTACTGTGAACCGCATACAGCTTGGTACATCCATCTCGGGTAGAAGGGAACCTCTACCTCTGAACGACGATGACCAGTCGATCGACAGGCTGGCAGGCATGGCTAGAGCCATAGAGTTGAGCTCATTCGCGGATAGTGGTCTCCGGCGGCCTCACTCTGAGGTGTTGCGGGTGAGTCGCTCCATCTTTCAAGCCTATCAACATGTTCATCGTTACGACATCACTAGGACTTGCTGGCTTATAGCGCGTCTCCTTGCTCTGACGACGTCGTCGGCTCCAAACCTCTTACTGCAACACCCAGTGACGTCCATTCACACCTGCCAGTCACTTTCTCTACGTACGACCGCGACGACATGATGGTTGACGAACTCGCCACGTTCTATGAACATCACTTTCCCGGCTCAAATAACCTCTTTGGCGACACCACTCCAGATCTTCCTGCCCTGCACACTTCCCACTGCGCCGCCCTCCTCCCCACTCTGGACAAGCTGTACGTCAGTCGCGAACAGCTTGTCCGTGATCCGAGCGCAATCTTCATGGACTACGAGCCCTGGATACGCTATATGGCCAGGGTCGACGACATGCGCTTGTTGGCTTACAGTACAAGCATGCAGACCGCCGACGGTACGGCGCGCCGGACGCGCAACTCACAACGGAGAATATGGGAAGAAGCACGATGGATACAGCTTGACGAGTACGAGCGGGATATTCTGAGACGGACTGCGTTCAATCTAGATGCGGACACCGATGGGCCGACGGACCCTGTTCCCTCCTCACTGTAGCCCTACATTGTCTCTTTTTCTCGTCTGTATCGTACTGAGGGTCGTAGACGTCTGAATCCTGTCTGTGCTCGTGACATACCTACTGGACGACATCGTAAAAGGAAGCAGCCCGGGAACTTGGCCTTGACCTGCTTCTCGACCCACTGACAGTGGGAGGTGAGGTACGTGATGTCGATTTGGGCCTGCACTGCCAGTGAGAAGTCCGACGATGCGACCGTCCCTTGCGAGGACGATGGACCTGGAGTCACCAGCGTCGGAAAACTTGCCGTGTTCGTGTTTGTGTTTGTTGTCATACAAGACTGCGATCTCGAGGGAGGTGTGCACAATGTCCATTGTAGGTGCGCGGTAAGGTTCCGAGACCGTTGGCGCGGCCGACGGTAGTCTCGTGGCTGAACCGTTCTTCACGACGAGCAGGGACTTCTCACCATCGACGTCGAGGTGCTGGGGGTCGCGGATCTCACTGTCAGCGTCCTCGACGACACCGCAGGTCCGGACCTACGGGTGATCTCCGCATGGCACTATAGTAAGTGTTTGCGAGTGGCAGTCCTTCGTTTGTCAGTGGCGCGGCGTGCCTGCGTGCATCCCCATATACAGTCACCGATAGCGAACCAGGCCGACGTGATCAAAGTCACCGCAGTCATGGCGAAGATGACCGTCCCAGCTCGTCGACTGCTCCGACTGTTGGTATTAGCGAGATCCTCGATGAAATCGAGGAATCCTGCGACACGACCCCATTCCCTACCATTCTGATTAACTCTGGTAAGTCGCCCAAACACTATCCACAACTTCGCTCAATATTCAACTTCTTTCGGAGACTCGTCGGTGAACATTCACCCCAATAACCCTCCTTCGTAACGAGTCAACCAAGATCGGATTTGCGGTAATTAGGGGTGAACTGTCTATACACTATCCGATGCCTATCTAGCGTCTGTCAAACGGAGGAATATACAGTAACGTGACTCTCGAACATCACAAAAAGCAAAAAGCAAAAAGACTCCATCTACTTCGTTACCTAGGACGGGGCGCGCCAAGACTCGAGAGTACTCTGGGAAGCAGAGGCCGGACCCTGCACTCCAACTTGCCTCTGCAGACCGAAGAGCTCTACCAAGTCTGTAGGGCGAATTGAGAGATTGAAAGATGTTAGAGCATGTTCTAAGGCTCACCTTGGAGGCGGGCTTCCTTCTTCTGCCGTTGAGTCTCCGTATTCTTTATTCCAGCGAACGCCTACATAGGTGAACCATGAGACACATTCGTTGCACGGACTCGAAGCTGATCAAATCGTACTTACCTCCTTCACGAGTTTCTTTTTCTTCTCCTGGATGTCAATGACCTATGTATGCGCGTGATCAAGACACGAAAGAGGTCATCAAACACAGTGCGTTCTACCTTTGATTCCACGGTCTTTTCGGCGATGAGCTGATAGACGTGAACAGGCTTCTTCTGGCCGATACTGAGCGTATTTCAGTAGAGGACAAAAGTATACGGTTGACGTTTAACCTACCGGTTGCACCGATCGATAGCCTGCGACTCAATGCCTTCTTGCCACCAACTGATGACAATCCCAATATTAGCCTGTCAACATGGCGCAGATCCTGAAGGTTACTTACGGATCCATCCTAAAGCACGGGCGTGTAAGCTAGATTCTGAGCCACTGTTGCTGCACTCACAAGTAGACATTGTTTGCCACTGTCAGATTGAGGCCAAGCGCGCCTGCCTTCAGTGATATTAGCATCACACGAGGATTGGGTCCATCAAACTCTGGGTAGCTGGGAGTTGGAGGGCTGGCCTTCTTCTTGCCTTTGCCTTTCGCATTCGCATTCGCCTTCCCCTTTCCCTTACCCTTCTTAGGTTGGGTACGAGCGGGTGCAACATCATCGTCGTCATCGTCAATGAAGTCGTCATCATCGTCAACTTGGTCGTCTCCCATCACGAAGTCATCGTCGTTGTCATCGTCAATGGACTCCACGATTATAGACTTGGCCGAACGACTTCGACGGGTGGAACGTTGAGAAGACGCCGGCTCCGTGGGCTGGCTCGATGGGGGCGCTGTGGCTTGGCTAAGAGGTGGCGCCAAGGTGGAGGAGGGCTCGATGGGGACGGAGAAGCGCGCAATCGTCTCCTGACGGCGACGGGCTGACATCTTGCCGTCGAACCGCACATAGGGAATCCTGAGACTGCCTAAGCAATTGCATTAAGCGGACAAGGACGATTTCACATACCCCTCCTTTTCTAGCGTCTCCGCAATCTAACAGAGTACATCAGCTGCAGGAAGTGGTAATCGTGCAAGGTACTAACATACCTTGTCTAGGAACGATGTGAATTGCGAGAAGACAAGTGACTTGTCTGTCTCTGGTGTGAGCCTCAAGAGGGTGACAAGTTGATCGACCTTCGCGGAAGAGCCCGTGCGGAGCTCGTTCTCGTCGTCTTCCAAGTCATCGTCGTACCTTACAGGGGCTTGAGTTAGGTCCGTCGGTGGAGGTGGCTCCACGAGCTGAGCTACTCCGAGTGGGCGACGATCCTATGATCGATGGCGAGCTCAACAAAGACGGCAATTCGGGATTCAAGAAGCGACTCACCATTGGGCACTTCGGATCGCGAGTCACGACCTCAGTGATGCTACAAACAGTCAAGCATTTCGCATATACACGCTCCGCTGCTAATCTACTCACCAAGGCAGGCAGAAAATATGTGCACAGTATGTGATCCGAGGCTCATTGAGGATGCTGAAACATATTGGACATTCCTCACAGTCTTCAATGGCCTGCGCAAGGATGTTCTGTAGGCGAGTTTTCTCTTGAAGAGTGATCTGGACAGGAGCGGGGGCCCCCTCTGTAAATTGGTCATCACCGCGTAGTTGCTCGAGGTAGTTGGGAGGAAGGAGGCCGGGATGCAATGCCAGCTGGCGCATACGAGTCAACAGGCTGAGCACGTTCGATTGGACCTGTGGATGACTTCAGTGATGCCCAGATCGAGCTGTATGGAATCACTTACAGCTGCGGCGTTGATGGATCCGTGCTGTCGCAGAAGGTTCCCCAATCGCTCCTGTGACAGTTTCTCGACCGCATCGTAGAGCTCCTACTAGACATTAGTCATGTCCAAGCTATGCAAGAGGGCACGTACCCTTGCTTGAGGGGTCAACGTGACCGGAACGATTGTCATGTCCACCTGCATAATATTAATCTCCTGTATACTGACTCTAGGATAACAACTCACCGGTGGCAGCGGTACCAACGGATTGCCATCTTTATCTTGCATCTATGGACACAACGTGAACGCCGGCGATTGCGGTATGGGGAACCATTGTACTCACTTCTTTCGTCCTCCGAATACAGACGCTACTCATCAAAGCCTATGATGGGATGAATATCACGCTCTACGACGGTACTAAAGTACTTACACGCATAAGTTCAGCGCCAGAAGGGTCACCATCCTTGAGTGGCCGAAGCACCATCCGCTTGTAGAAGTCCTCATTGTCCAGAGGCCGACAGACTCTCAAAAAAGTGAGCAGTGATCCAAGGTCCTACAAATGGTCAGTTCGAAGTCGCGAGTTCGTTGAGGAGCTATGTACCTTGGGCGAGTTGATCTGGAATATATGGCGTGATGAATAAGACCGATGTATATACATCATAGTGAATCACTCACGATTGGGGTACCAGTCAAGACCCACCGCCGCTGTGCGGTGAGCGCACACACAGCCTTGGCCATTTTGGTCTTGGGGTTTCGAATGTTATGGCCCTCATCAAGAATGACTCGCTATTGGGTACGCAACGTTGTCAGATATAACCCGGGTTGGGAAAACATACGCAAGCCTACCTTCCAACCTACGTCAAACAAGCCTTTATCCATCTTCTGCTTCTTTGCTGGGGGCGCGCCACCCTTCCCGACCTCATGTTCCTGCGTGACAGTTTGATACGTCGTGATCACAATGTCGTATCTCTTCAGTTCCGCTGGGGTCATAGAGCGAGTCTTCCCGTAGTATACGCAGGATGTGAGCGCCCCGGGACTAATATGGTCTTCGATCTGCTTCTCCCAGTTTGACATCACGGAAAGAGGAACGACTGTGCGAAGTCAGCGTTTCATGTACATCGAGGAAATGAGAGTACCGACCGATGAGTGTTGCGTTAGAGTGATCCACTGGCGTGTCAGACTTGGTGGCAAGGATAAGAGCGAGCATCGTCAGCGTCTTGCCCAGACCCATGCTATCAGCGCACAGTGCACCCCGTCCGAGGACAGGCGCAGTCTCTTGCGGAGTCTTTGTGGCGACTGAAAAGTCAACTGTAAGCCTCGTTTTGCAGCAGCTTCCGGTATCACTTACTATTGTAGTAATGCACCTGATCATGACATCGATGTCAGCTACTTGTCTGGGCTACTTAAGCGACGCTGTACCTTATGACCCTTTCTGAGCTGCCAGAATTGTACCGGCTTGTCGGTCTCCTTCTGTGGCAGCATTGGGTATTCGCGGTCGATGCACCACTTCAACGCCTGACTCTGAGGACGTCCATAATCAATACTACTCTCCCGTACATTCATCCATGGTATTTACCTGATGTTTTAGCAGGTTGACTCTCAACTCCCCAGACGAGATACTAGGAGGATTTGGATGCTCAGGCAAGCCAAGAATGTCGTCGACAGCACATAGAGTATCCAGAAGCGAGGCTCGCCGTCCCTCATCATCGACCTTTTCGAGGTTGTTCAAGATCGTGCGGAGCTCTTCAGCCTTGGCGAAAGCCTCTTGCTGCTTCCGCAACGCCTCTTGCTGCGCAGCGGTTGCACGCTGCTGCTGACCAGGGACGGGTGCAGAGCGTCGAGAACTAGACGGCGCTGGTATAGGCGGCGGGATGTGTGTGCGTGGTGCAGGTGCACCGGGGATTGAACGGATGCCACCTGGAGGCACCTTGGGGAACCCGCGCTGACCTGGGGTTGCCCATATGAGCTTAGGTTCGAGGACATATCGTTTATCGGAGGGGCCATAGATCTTAATGGTCCTGAACGAGCTGTCAAGTCGGCTGCGGAGCAAAACCAAGGATTACTCACATTGCCAGCGTATAAACTTTACCACCACCCACTATGACAGGAGATCAGGCGAAGGCCTCGACCGTGATATCAGTACAAGGAGAGACACTCACAATTTCCCTCATGCATGACACCTTCGACAGTAATTTGGCCGCTGTCAATAAGTGGCGCAAGTTTGGCCGCAGCATTGCGGGGTACATGGCCAACCTGAGAGCCACTAATATTTTTCACACGTATGGCGTTGCTGCGATACGATTGCACTGAGCATGTACAGCAGTTAGGTATGTGTCTCTATGGACACTTACCGATCATACTGGTTCTGTGGCTCTCGCTCAAGCATAACCTCTTCCCCAGATCCAACCAGCCCTAGAGCACTGAGGTCAGCAGAGCGAAAGTACAGACGCTATAACCCGAACCTACCCTTGTAGTATTGCACGCCCACGATGCTCGTCCTCAACCAGACATAGACCTCGTCCCTGCTCTCTTCTTCGGGAATGTCCTCAACCTCTACCTCTTCCACTGTTTGTCTGATCTGCGAAAGCGGAGGACCTGAGGTTCGTCGCAGAGGTTGTGAAGACGAGGGCTGTGAGGAACGAGGTTGTGAAGAACTTGGTGGCGTGTTCTGGGATGCACCGAGAGAGGCCTCATATTGTAATTTCCGCTTCTTCTGGCTCGGCCCAGGGGCGACCAGAATTGGATCCTTCGCAGTCGGAGGGATGTCCACGGAGTTGACGCGTCTCAGCTGCACTGCGAGTCTAATCTTGCTCTGGTCTGCGGGCCTGTCCAAACGCGTGAATCAGCCTCCAAGACACGTTGATTGTATGAATGGCGTGTACATGAGGCTCTGGAACCCTGGCACAGTCTCTAGCTTGACAGTAGCGAGCTTCGTGAGAATGTCGGATGTTACACATCCCCTATGGTCCCGCGAGGTAAAAAGTCAATCAGTGACAACCGAGGGGCAAGAAAGGCGTGTTGTACCAGTGCCGCCATTCCACCGTCTCTCCGTACTGTCCTTTAATGACTTGCCCATACCTCATAGAGCCCAATTCGATCGAAGAACCCTTGCATGGCGCCGGCCCATGGCATGTGGCGCGACTGCTTATGCTATACTGTAGTTTAGGCTTAGTTAGAGCCGTATGAACGTGCCAAATGTAGTGGTAGCACACCTCAAACATATGAGAATTGGCCATCGGTCGAACATGAAGCGGAGAACGTGATAGTTAGAAAGCAAGCGGGGATTTCCAGATATGGGCACCCGCACCGACGCGTCGCGCGTATTCCGGTAGCCTTCCCACGGGTAACGCGATCGGGCGTGGCACGTGTGAGTCTCAGGCGGTAGGAGACTTGCCACTGCCAGTCAATAACTGAACTGGCCGCTTGTCCTGCTCTGCTTCGTTGACTCGTTGCTCGCTATGCTACACTAGTTTCGCTCTCCTTTCCACTTGTCGATTCGCAAGTGCCCGCTCTCTCTCTCTCTGAGTTCGCCATGTCATATCCTCGGTTTGTGAATGCCGTGCGGCTCGTTTGGCTGCTGGTCGTGGTCTGGTATGAACTAGGCACGTTCTATCACCATACTTCGAGTTGCGCATGGCCGGACCAGCTTCTCACAAAGTCGGTGCGTCTATCCTGTTGTGTACCCAAGCGAAAGCTCATTGCAATAGCTCTGCATGTCATCAAGGCGACCTCAACTTCCATCACAACTCACGTACTCGTAATTGCGGACCCACAGATCCTTGACCATCGCTCTTACCCGGACCGTCCCCCGTGGCTGATGCGGCTTAGTCAACTCATTGTGGATCTCAATCTCCGCAAGAGCTGGCGGGCTGCACTCCGTCGCCATCCAGATGCTGTTGTCTTCCTCGGTGACATGATGGATAATGGACGGTATGCAATGCCTGACGAAGAGTGAGCACCATTTGTCACCTCATGGAACATACAGCCTTCTCTAACGTTGACTGTCAGATACGAGACATATTTCCGAAGATTCAAGAGCATATTCGCCGCAAGCCGAGGCCTTCCTATGTACTACCTTCCGGGAAATCATGATGTCGGGTAAATCCGCTCTACATTCCACACTGTCAGATGTCTCAGAACTATCATCGGGCTAGTTTGGGTGCATCTTCACCGAAGTATCAGTTCTCCGACAACGCAGTGGAGAGATACATCTCTCACTTCGGCCCGGTCAACCAGCGCATCACTCTCGCAAATCACACCGTCTGGCTACTCGACGCCCCAGGGCTGGTTGACGAAGACAGAGAACGCGCTATAGCCGGCATGTCCTACACACAGTGGGCGGAGGCAAGGCCCGACCGCACCATCGCCTTCGTGCAATCACCCCCACAGAGTACGTCATCATGCTCAAACGGCGGAGACCACCACCCCTTCCATCGTTTGAATTTGCCACTGTCGGTGATTGTGCGTGGGCGCTGACGTCTGAATCTGGCGTGTTCTCTCAGGCGCGGATCTTGAATACGAAATAGAGGGTGCACGCCCCATTCTCTTCACCCATGTCCCGCTCTTCCGGCCCGAATTCTCTTCCTGCGGTCCTCTGCGCGAACGTGGGACGCTCAGGCAAGGACGAGGCCTCGGTTACCAGAACCTCCTCGGTCAATCACCGTCGCAGTATCTTCTGCAGACCATCCGGCCCGCTATCGTCTTCAGGTATGCATATCGTTTCCATTTCAGTCCGCATATGCTAAATCTCTTGCATGCATCTCCTACAGCGGCGATGACCACGACTACTGCGAGTACGTACACAGCGTGCTGCCAACTGACACGAAGCGACCGTCTCCTCCGACGTCCGTTCCCGAAATCACCGTTAAATCCTTCTCTATGGCTATGGGCATCCGACGACCGGGATACCAGCTGCTTTCGCTGATCCCCCCAGTTGGTTCTCAGTTCAACCAACATCAGGACCAAGACCGATACGTCGCACACCGACAGTGCTTGCTCCCGGACCAGCTCGGCATTTACCTCTCCATCTACATTCCGCTCGGCGTCCTGACGCTGATCGCCCTCTTTGCGTCCAACATCCGCAGGATGGTGCAACAACGCGTGCCCGCGTCCACTCGCTTTGGAGAATCCATTTCTCTGGGTTCCGGAGAGGACGACGGTACTGACTATGACCTCCCACCGCCTAGTGCGTGGCGTTCGAAAGAGTTCCCCCGTCAGGGTTGGTCGTTGACATTAACGCTCCCTCTAGGAGGGAACAGACGACGGGTCACGCTATCCAGCTCGTCATTGCGGCGTGCGTTGGTTACCTTCCTCTGGAGTGGCGGCGGGCAAGAGGTTGAGCAACGAAGCAAGGCGAGTGTGTTGAGAGGATTTGGGAGGGACTTTTGGGAGGCTGCATGGGCGCCACTTCTATTATTTGTGTTGATCGCATTGTGGGTATGATAGAGTCTCATATGTGTGCGACTCGTGTGGACGCTCTTGCATCATTGATGTAAGGGTTGGTAGGATTGGTATCGATGGTTGCCATGTATTGCTGTGTTATGTTTACTGTAGGTCCTGCCGTAATTTATTCCGCTAGTGTCCCAACCTGTCACTTCTAGTACATGATACCAGCATATTCTAACCTCGAACATCTGTCATCGAGATCGAGTGACCATGGCGCGGCCTGGTTCGGATGCTATCAGCTGACTCTAACCGGGGGGACAGCTTCAATGGAAGCACAAGCCTTGTGGTATGCGCGTCCAAGATACATGTCCACTGTTCCAAGGTAGTTTGAACCCCAGACCTAACATCCCACACTAACGAGTAATACGAAAGGGTCATGACATCCAAGGAGCGGCGCTGCGCATCTGTCGAGCATGATGCCATGAAATTGTCCCTCACGCTTATCAAGGGAATCCCAACTCGAAGGTGGACATAAAAAACAAAGTGCCTGTTTCTGCAACGCACATCATCACCACTACCCAACAAGATGCCTCAGAACACCACCCCCGCCCCAACCCTCGAGAGCCTCGACGCGCTCGCCAACTGGCTCACCTCCGCGCCCGTCCGCGTCGACTGCTTCTTCGTCACGCTCGGCACGATGCTCGGCACGACCGTCGACGACATCGCGAGGCGAATCGGCACACCCGTCCCCCAGCCAGGCTCGTCCTCCGGAGTGAGCGTCCGTCAGATCATCGACGGCTTGACCTCGCTCGGACTCGTGTTCAGAGTCTGGATGTACCAGCCTGAGCCACCCAGTGGCGGTGGACCGATCCGGGGAACGCGGGGCCCCATCACGGCGGGTATCCCGGAGCCACTTGCGCACGCCGCCCCAGGTATGCCCCGCGTCGTGGGGGCTGCTTATCGTCGTCCGGACAGGAGCGGGCATGTTGTGATCTGCAGGTAGGCGCGGACAAGCATGCTCGTCGCTCGCATCTACCATTGTACTTGGAAGGAAGACGAGACTGACATTCAGAATGCCGCCCCACAGGTCTCCCGGTACTCCTTACAGGCGTTACGTCGACTACCAGGGGAGCCCGAGCGGGCGGGATGTGACGCGGGACGCGCAGAACTCGCAGATCTGCGTCCTGTTCGGGATCGACCGGGATGCGTCCCGTGGGGAGTTCTACCAGCGGCATCGCCAGCAGATCGAGCGAATGGAGGTGGAGGAGGCGCAGGCGCATCCGGAGGGTGAACCGATGGAGGTCGACCAGGACAAGCCCAACTCCAGTGACTTCTGGGGAGGCCGGTTCCACGACGAGCTGTGAAAGACGTGCTCGCAGAGAATGAGTTGTAGTTGAGAATCGATGCCTATTGTGTATGACTATCTGAACGTTAGCGAATCCATGAGTCACGAACGTCTGAACAGCTTCGTTCGGGTGAAGTACCTTGATGTTGCTGGGTTGCTGTCACCTTGGCTACTTCATGGATCGTCTTGTCTATGTTCGACTCCGTGTAGCACATTCCTCGCGGGCGGTTATCGAGCGGTTCCACAAGCCCATGTCGAGGTCTCCCGCATTTTCTACAACGATTGCGCGAAGGATGAGGTGCGGGTTCGCGCTAACCACGGGCGCATGCTCATGCAACACCGGTAGCGGAAGGGCGGTCTACCACACATGAGGGACCATCGGTTAGCCAACTTCGTACACCTGGAGCGAGACGGCGTGAAAGGGACAGCCTTACGCGAGAGAGCTCGAGATATCCGAGAGCCATGACGACGGTTTTACTCTCCCGCAGCCAGAGAGCCTTCCTGTACCCGGACAGGCAGAGCGAGATGTCCACCAATAGCGCGTCCTCGCCGTCGTGGATCATGATGGTCGAAGAAGCCATATCGTCATGCAAGAGCCTAAAGAGGTTCCTGCAGTCAGCACGATCGATATGCTCGGGTGGGCTGCTCACCCACCATCCAGCCACTCTCAATTTGCGCGACGCCAGCTGGGACGAGATGCTTGTGAGCGTAGTAGGCACTGCGTGTTCGACTTGCTGTGGCATGTCTCCCTATGAGTCTAGCGCTGGAGTGTATGATGGGCTCTAGACTTCGATGGTTTGCTCAGGTGTCACAAAACTTCTGCAATGGTCTGAAGCAATTTCAAGTTCCGCCTTGTACTTCTTGAACTTAGGAGCCGCGGGCGCCTCTGCCACTTCAACCCTTCGGGAGATCGGGCCGAAACGCGTACAAGCCTGAACACCGTCAGCAACGGATTGAAACGCACTCAGTTCTGCGTTGATGGACAGTGGTATATCCCTCTGACTCTCTGAGCTGGTCACGGAGAGCTAAGCCCGGATGTCGTGAACGGAATATCACATATGTTCCTGCATTTATGACACATGTGCACACAAGCAGTCATCAGACCCTAAACCACCCTTTCGGAAACACGGTGAACTCAAAATGTCTTCAATTCATACTTTCCAAGCTATTGGGGGCTTATGACTATTTGTGCACCGAGCTTCGAAGCGGATCTTAGGAGTTCCACCATCTTTACCTCACGAGAAAGTCTAGATACCACTCCACTCGGGTGATTAAGTTACAGCACCACGAACACGTTGCGTGTTTAGTGTTCCTCAAGCTGCGGGTGCACATGTACAGCGATCGCGCCATAAGGACGTGGTCAAGAGAGACAGGCACCGCGAGCGCAACGCTCGGACAATACTTCTTGATTGCTAGCGACAGGTGCGATGCACTGGGAAGCTGCTGCCATACCGCCTCTTCGGGGTGCCTGCGGACCTAGTAATACAAGCGTCACTGTCATTGCTGTCCGACGTCCGTGTTGGGCTTCACGGTGAAACGGAAGACGTCACACGGCGCAGTCTTGTGCCAGAATAGATCGTTCATATCATTACCCCGTCAGAACCGTATATACATGCAAGCCACGCACCACACCGCCTGCAGGCCGCCAGCCTCTGGCCTTCGAGCTCGAGTCAATCATCGAACCCTCACACGGAAGTTGTTCATTGTGCGTGTGGACCAACCCTGCAGCGGATCATCGGCGAAGTGTGACAAGGTCGAGAATGACCTCTATTTGTCTGGAGGCTTATGTGGACAAGGCATATTGCAAACACCGACAGCGCTGTATCGCCGCTTGGAAAGGATGCTGAAGGCGTCCGGTGTCATTTGCCAGATAGTGAACCCGGACGCTGTCACGTTGGTGCCTGCGGCTTCTTGATCCACGTACCTATTTGATATAAATTGAACAAGGCTGGCATGATCGTTCACCTAGACGCAATTCTGACACGGGGGCGGCATAGTGTGCCTCTGTGCTGTTGTTGTACAGATGGGGCTCGGGAGAAGGCGCAGGATGATCATGCATGCGATCCCAATGGGACCGGTTACCAGCATGCATATGAGAAGGCGGAACTAGAGAGACTGGGCATGTATCAGGGACCTGGGACCCAGCTCTGACAGTGATTCCGTAGGGGAGGCTCCACGCCCATTCGAAGTCGGGTTAAAACTTCACGCTGAGTTGACGTGAGGCCCAGGGCCAGGAGGGAGATAGAAGCCGGATAGAAATGCCGGCATGTCCGAGACAAAGTATAGGCAGGACAAGAGAACTGAGAGAAGGCAAAGGTTCGCCCCCGGTCCGCCAAAGTCGTATGAGGCCTTGATGGTGCATGCATGGCGGGTGCTCACGGGATCGGCACAGAGAACATTCGAAGTCGGTGGTGCGCGCGCGTTTGGCTGCGGAACGAGACATGAGTCACTGAGTAGTGGAGTGAGAGGCACGCGTCGTGACGCGTACATCAGGCGAATGATGGAGAATGGCGGGCGCGACCTGGCCTTGGAGGCAGAATAGAGGAAGAGGTGGAGGTGGAGTAAGAGAGGATGGTCGAGGACAGGAGACAGGGATTGGGCAGGCACGATGATAAGGGAAAGAAGAAGCCGGCAGAGGAGGCGAGGAGGCTTAAAAAGACCGAAGGGACATCAGCGGTCTAGAGTCGGATCGGGATCTCATGTTGCGATTGGAAGTGGGACCCGATATATATATTCGGCGTTGACGGAAACTGACGTGGGCGGACTGAGCAAGGATGAGTACATAAGGTGGCCGACGATAGAGGCCTGTACTGTTCGCCTGGTTCCTGCGCTGCCTTGACTCTGCTCGTTTGCTGCTTGTTGTCGGGAGGATCTCGGAGAGAGCTCACATTCAAACGCAAAACAATCTCGGCAGAGTGGATCGTCGCAATTGGAATCGACGCTCGGCGGACGGGAACACATATTACGGCGGACGATGCACGCACGTTGGTCGGGGTGTGCGGAGGAGCGCGGGCGGGCGGCGGCGGAGAGTCCTGCCAGCGCAATTGGCCGGCTTTCGCTCGGTGGAGGTGGAGCGGAGCGGCCGCACGCAGGCTCGAGTTCGGCGGCGGGCCCGAGCGCGTTGGGGACGGTGCGGGAGCAGCAGCGACGATCGATCTGTGAGCCTATCCGGGAAGAGAGCTCGCCCAGCAGAGACGAATCGCCCAGCAGGGACTCGAGAAGCGTCCCGTCAAGTCCTTCCAGACACTCCAAATCGATATATCCTCTCTCGCCCATTTCGGACATTACTCTCGACATATATAAACGTCATCACCGCCCACGAGCTCCCCCAGTCCGCTCCCTCTCCGCCCCCCTTCTCCCACTCCTCATCTCGACAAACACCACGAAGCCCATCCATATCAATCAGTCGTACGTTTCTTCTTCTCATTTCTTCTTGCATTTTCCCTCAACACCACCCAGAACAATGTCCGACTCCCTTATGCCCCGAAGTGACTCCTTCAATGTCCGTGTACGCGGCGCGAGTCACATAGATTTCAAGACGTCTACCACCGGTGTCGCAGCGAAGGCCATGCGTAACGAACTCAGCGCTCTGGTCAATACCGTCAAGGAGCTAGAGACGAGGAAGGTGCGTGTCACTCTATTATCTCTCATCTGTCCCCGAACGTTGAGATCTCCTCCAATTCAAGGCTTTCGACACTGAGATGCAGTCGTTCTTCTACCTCTTCACCCGTTATCTTTCAGACCGCGCTCGTCGCCAAGAACTGTGCGTTGCTCTCCCATGAATGAGCGTCTAGCCTCGAGCCCTTACATTCTCGCGTACAGTGATTGGGACCGAATCAAGTCTCCCTCGGAAGACAAGATTGTTCCCTATGCCAAGCTCTCATCTGGTTCGCCCCAGAATCTTAACAAGCTTGCCGTGTTGAAGGTCAATGGTGGTCTTGGAACTTCGATGGGTGCGTCTTCCGTGAATACTTGATTGCATTCCTCAACTCATCCTACCCAGGTATGACCGGTGCCAAGTCCGCGCTTGAGGTCAAGGACGATATGACCTTCCTTGATCTCACTGTCCGCCAGATTGAGCACCTCAACACCACGTATCGCGTCGACGTTCCCCTCATCCTTATGACGTCATTCAACACCCACGACGACACCCTCCGCATTATCAAGAAGTATGCAAATCAGCAACTTCGCATTACTACCTTCAACCAGTCGCGTTATCCTCGCATATTCAAGGAGACGCTTCTTCCTGTCCCCCACTCGGCGGACGATGACAAGAAGAACTGGTACCCCCCCGGTCACGGTGACTTGTACAATGCTCTCCTTCACTCTGGTGTCCTCGACCAGTTGATCGCTGAGGGTAAGGAGTACCTCTTCGTGTCCAACTCGGATAACTTGGGTGCTGTGTGAGTGCGCAATGATGGACCATGGATCGCAAGCATGCTCATACGCGCCTGTTTCAGCGTCGATGACAAGATCTTGCAGCACATGGTCGACTCTCAAGCAGAGTTCATCATGGAGGTAACAGACAAGACTAAGGCTGACATCAAGGTGTGTATCCTCGTCGATGTATCCTTCCACCGTACTGATCGACCTGCAGGGTGGTACTCTCATTGATTACGAGGGTTCTATTCGTCTGCTCGAGGTCGCTCAGGTTCCGAACGAGCACATCGAGGACTTCAAGTCTGGTATGTTACAAGAGAGATGTTGAACTCAGATTCAAGCTTAACTTATATGACAGTGCGCAAGTTCAAAATCTTCAACACGAACAATCTGTGGCTCAACCTCAAAGGTAGCATATCGTTTTCACTCCCTCTGAGCGCCTATTGACGTATCGCACACAGCACTTAAGCGCATTATGGAGAACGAGGGCATGGAACTCGATATCATTGTCAACCCCAAGACGACCGATGATGGGCAGGCTATCATCCAGCTCGAGACCGCTGCTGGTGACGCGATCAAGCACTTCAACAATGCGCATGGTGTCAACGTTCCTCGTAGCCGTTTCTTGCCCGTCAAGAGCTGCTCGGACCTGCTGTTGATCAAGAGCGACATCTACTCGCTTGAACACGGACAACTCATCATCAATCCGAACCGCATGTTCGAGACCACGCCTGTGATCAAGCTTGGTGACCATTTCAAGAAGATCCAGCAGTTCCAGAAGCGCTTCAAGAAGATCCCCAAGATCATCGAGCTCGACCATCTGACGGTCACCGGTGACGTCTACTTTGGACGTAATGTCACGCTGCGCGGAACGGTCATCGTCGTTGCTAACGAGGGCCAGCGCATTGACATCCCGGACGGCTGTGTGCTTGAGAACAGGTTGCTCTCTGGTAACCTTAACATGATCGTACGTTACGATGATTTGCATCCACGTTTGCCGTGGTGATACTCACGACGTTGTGTTCATACAGGAGTTATAAATGCGCTCTGCAGACGTCCCTTTCGGAGGGTTTTCTTTGCTTTCGAGTCTTGCTTTCATATCATATCTTTGGACGAAGTCGCTCTCTACATTCCCCATATAATTCGTTCGGCGTCCGTCGCCATTTCCATGCAGATGCACGTTGGCTGGTCTTTCACGATCTTCACTGCGATTCTAACGAGTACAAACGTCTTTCGTGCGCAGCTATACCACCGGCTTCCTTCCGTCACGTACATTGTCATTCGCATATTCTCATAGATGAGGTGGAGGAACAAACGGACTATGACCACGGTCTAAGGTCAAAGCAAAGATGATTTGAACATGTAGGTAGGTAGTTCTTACATGAAGTGAGCAAGCACCGCCGTGGTGGGTGCGTCGTAATCTGCGTGAACGTCTTGTTGTGCGATGTGAGCAAGGTTGACTTCGTAGTAGTTGCGTAAAAACAGTTTCCCGTCGTCCTCAACCACCGACATCACATCCTCCCTCAGCATTTACCGCTTGTTTTCGAAGTCCTGTAAGAGTTATATAATTAATATGCTAATAAAGATGTATGGCCGCCTGGCGTAATGGCAACGCGTCTGACTACGAGGGTTTGACTTGCAAAGTTAATTCTGGCGAATCAGGAGATTGCAGGTTCGACCCCTGCGGTGGTCATTTTTGTCGTCCAACTCTTGCTTGATGCTCACTCACATTTGTTTGCAAAATCCAAGCAACCCGGAACTCATTCAGTTTTGTGAAGGCTTGTGTGCCACAGGCAAGTCAGTGCATAACACTGAAATTGTCAGCAGCAGAAGCGTTGGGCAGAATCAAGTGGTCCTACAAGTAAACTGTAATGGTCAAGCAATGTCGAACTAGCCGGTGGTATAGCTGCACACGACTCGGATAGACGCGAGTCGCGACGAATGTATGTTTGTGCTCGTTAGAATCGTAGTGGGAGAACTTGAGAGGCCAGTTAATTTACATCTGCATTGAAATTACAACGGACGTCGAACCGTGTAGAGAGAGCGTCTTCCCCCGAAGGTATGAAAGCAAGACTCTGCGGGAAGGACGCCTGTATAGTGCATTTACTATAACTCCTGCATGAATGCAACGTCGTAAGTATCACTGGCACTAAGGCTGCCCTGAGAGAGCCTGCTTTAGATCATGTACAGGGTAGGATTAAGCATGGCATGTGCACATTCACTGCATCATCTTAGGTTGAATCATAGCTGTTAGAAAAGTAAATAAGAGGTTCATTTTGCTCATACTGAGCACGAGACCCGTAGGATGTCCTAGAACATATCCTGTTTGGCCCGTGACAGCGCTTGTGATCCTATCAGCCGCACTTGACATGTACTACCTAGAGTCGGATGGGTCAACCGACACTCGAAGTTCGAAATCGTATCATGTTCAGGGATATCATGAGCTGATTAAGGGTCACTGGATCTGGCATGTGAGACTAAGGAAGTGGTCAGAAGAAAGGAAGCAGAGCGGCGATTGCACGCAATACGGCGACTGACAATGTCACGAGCATCATAAGCACCACCTCGAGAGTTCGAATAACGCTAACCATGCAGCCGTCTCGAAGCCTGAATGCTTCAGAGACGCATATCTGCTTCCACGCGAATCATGAGCGCCGCCTCGTGCATTTCACGATACGAACAAGGAGTTCACGTCACCATACACCGCATGGGGTGCTCGATTGTCCATAACGTGGCTGTTTGTAGTTTGCGCCCAATGGCGGGGAAGCCGCAGAGGACCGCCGCTACCATGTGGTATCGATGAGCTCTATTCCATCCATGAATGATGAAAGACGAAGGCGAGCCATTAAGCAACCATATCCGCTACCCTCTTGCACCACCTTTCACATCGGGTTTGAATGCGGTTCGAGAGCTTGTTCTTGCCCCCCGTTATGGACAGGTCCGCAGAGGTGCAGTAGTAATCAATATACCCTGAACTCTGGAGTTTGACCGCAGCACGACGAGAGAGTGCACTGCTAGCACGCACGATAGCGGTGAGACATGGCTCAAACCTAGTATAGGGACCCGCACGGGCCCACCAAGCCTCGAGGCAGATATATTGGGCATGCTCCGCGTCCGACGGCCGCACGAAGTTCGGAAGTTCGAACGCGGTCGAATAACACGCCAGCATCGGAGCCCCGAGGGCTCTGACGCCGCCGCACGCTGTTGCCAGATCCAAAACCGAGCCCCGACACTCCGGAAGCAGCGCGAAGTGCATCTCCATCATGTGCAGGGGGTTCTTCGCAGACTGAGCCTTGGTTCTGGGTGATGGTATACTCGATGGGCGACGATAGCGGCTCTCAAGCGCACATATACCGTCGCTCAGAAGGCGCGGCCACGCGGGACCCGGGACGGAAGCCCTGAGGCTGAATGCGAGAAGCACATCGTGTGTCGAAGAAAGTCCGAAGCTGCCGGGAAGCGTGTCTGGGCAGTAGGATGGAGCCCAGTGGACGTCATATAGGCGGGTGTCCAGAGTCTCGGTGGGCAAAAGCAACGTTCACCATGCCGTGATCAAGGTAAGGTAGTCACATTGGAGTGACCTCAATAGACATGCGTGCTGGAGCCGAGGGCTTCAGGCTATCGGTACGCCGTCCCGAGCGGACGAGAGTTGTCTGGTTTCTGGGAATCTGGCCTCTGGCGCTCCAGCTGCACGAACGCAATCAGCTGCGAATGGAAGGCAACTGATATAGAGCGAGAGTTGCGGTCAATATCGCCATGACGAGTAGAAGCGGAAAGCACATCAGCCTTTGTGAGCCAGCTGACCTTGCTTGTTAGTTGTGCGATAAGGGTCATGGCACGCTGGGTCAGATTGTCTCGCTGGCGTTCATCAGAGGTCTCAGAAAGTCATGTATGTATCCAGATTACAGTAGGCGATAAATATAGAGCGAAAGCAAAGTCAAACGAACGGTGGACGCACGCACATGCCTGAACCAACTACAAGTGAGTGCTAAATGCCATCTACACACTGCAAAGAAGCCTCATCAGTATTTCCATACAGAAGGAGCGGCCGTAGTTGACAACGCTCACCGGATGACACTTCATAGCAATGACCCGATACCGGCCAGCGCTTGGGTGTTATTATCTACGCTGTTTCGCGCGGATGACTCTGTCATATGATTCCGCGATCGGGTTCCGATACGCTAGTACCGTGAGGTGTGCGCTGAGGTATGGTGGGGGAAGTAGCGGATGGATCTGCTCCAAGGTGGCATTCTGCTCTTGGGGAGGGAAGTGTGATGTGATCGTGATAGGCGTACGAGGAGGAGATGGTGTAGAACGCAATGCAAAGCTCGTAAGTGCGGCAATGGAGGAACTAGAAGATATCGTAGACAGGGTTCGTTGCCGATCGTGGTTAGATCTACCAGAGAGCTTCTCGCTGACAGAAGACTGTACTGGCATTGTGGCACTGGACGCGACGGAAGACGTGGATGTGCGTCGTAGGCTCCTGTGAGCGGGAGATGAGGATGAAGGGGAGGAGAGATTGGGCGATGCGGAGGCGGTTCGGATACTGGTGGGCGAGCCTGCACGAAGGCTAGTTGGCGAGGAAGCTGCAGTTGACATCTGCCCAGAAGCGGCGTCCGGCATTACGGTGGCAAGCGGGGCGAGAGGGGCGGGCTTTGCCGCGAAGCCACCTTGACCGTACGAGTGCCCGCGAATAAGTGGATGTGGTCGCAATACCGGAGAGGTGATGGAATGCGTAGACGGCGGACGGGTCATGGAATGTCGTTTGTGGGAGACGTCGATGTCTGGCGAGCGTCGTGGGGGAGAGTGAGTCTCCGATCGCGCCTTGTTTACAGGAGGAGTCGGACTGGATATCTGAATTTCCACTTGAGGGCGCTGCTGATCGTTCTGCGGCGCCCGCGATGTGTATGAGAGCTGCTGTTTCTGCTCCGCGAGGGTGAAATCGCGCGCGGTCGGAGCAACAGGTAGTTGGGAGGGGCGAGCAGTATCAACACGAGGCAAAGAAGGGGGCGCTGCTCTCGGAGTAGCAACATCGTGACCGGCAGTGGCGTTCACCTGAGCATGCTGGTCTTGTTGTGCCGTCGCGGGATGAGATGGGGGCCGATGCTTAGTCTGCTCGATAGGCGTAGTCTCCGCGTCTGACAGTGATTCGTTGTTTGGTGTCGCGGCGCCACTTTCGCTGGACACCCACTCGTCGTCGTCGTCTTCCGGGCTGGAAATGGAAAAGTCTACTTTCTGCTTGGATCCGTTCTGCTTCGCTGCGGCATTCGGGGTAGGTGCCCGACGTAACGCCGCAGGCTGGATGTTCTCTCGTGAATGCACGCGTATGCCGCTATTTGAGCGCAAGAATTGGGCACTTGCTGCCCGCGAGGTAGGCTATACGTGGCGTGTTGGATATGGCAACTGCTGCGAGTAGATCGTCGCGCAGGAAAGGACGCACCTCGTGATGAAAATGGGAGGTCTTCTTCGGTTTATCAGATACTCTGGGGGCGGGGGGTCCTTCTGAGTGAATTGGAGACTGAGGCCGGCTTTAGAGGAAGCACCAGAAGATGTGCGCGAGTGTGAGCGGACCTGACCGCTCGGACGATGGGGCTTGACAGGCATGGTATGGTGGTCGTGAGCGAGGAGGGGCAGTCCAACCAGTGAGCTCACCACAGCAGACCGGCGCCTCGGTCGGATCCGCCGGACCTCAAATCGTTGCACCGACAACTCCGCACCGCGTCCTGACCGTGTCATGTCACTCGTGTGACCCTCTCCATTGTCTGTTGCTCTATCATAAGTACAACCTTCTATGTATGTACACGCACATGCGGCACTGGACATGAGCTAGTTCACCGTGAGTGTCGGCGCTGCCGTCTCTGGGTGTCTGAATATTGTGGCTCCGCACATTTCGATTACTCAGAATTTAAAATTCAACAGCGCCCCACATCGGTCAAGTGCACGTGGTCAACGTAAGAATTTGCGGATGCATCACAGGCGCCCATCACACCTTTCCTCGCGTCCACTCTCAGTCTGCATAGCGCGTTTGCTCAGCAAGGAGGGAGGCCAAGATGGAGCGTGTGCAGTTTCAGCAAGAGCAGGTGCGTGCGCATCTGATGCGCTCCGACTTACCTGCTGACGCGCCCGGTAGATGCTCGCTGAGCTCAAGGACCTCGTTCAAAAAGGTCTATTTTCTCAAGTGCGTCCTGTTCTATTGCAGGAGATTGTGATGGGACTATGTTGTAATTGACCGATAGCGCAACGCGCACAGAAAGAGGTCAAGCAGATCATGCAGAAGCGGACTGCATATGAGACCGCTCTCGTCCGCCGTATTCCTAAGAAGAGCGACTTTTTGCGGTATGCCACCTACGAGATGAGCCTCGAAGCCTTGCGGCGGAAGCGAGCCGAACGTCTCAGTGAGTACGCCCGCAACATTGCAGAAGTCGAGCAGTCGTGTTGAAGGAAGCAGAGATCGCTAAGGGGCCCCCATCCGTGTCCGACTACGCTCTTGTGCGGCGGCAGTTCCAGATATTTGAACGTGCCCTCAAGAAGTTCAAGGGTGACGTCGGCCTCTGGATCCAGTATATCCAGTTGGCGAAGAAGGAAGGCGCGCGTGCACTCGTCGGGCGCATTACCGCACGGTGAGCCTCCAATCCCACGTCTCGATATATGCTGTTCTCCCTGACGCGTCGATAGTGCGCTCCAATTGCATCCAAACGTCCCTGCGCTATATGTGCTCGCCGCGTCGCACGAGCTTGAGCATCTCTCGCCCACGGCGGCCCGTGCCTTGTTGCAGCGCGGCTTGCGGCTAAATTCGGACAGCGTCGAGATGTGGAGGGAGTACGTGCGAATGGAGATGGGCTTCGTGGAAAGCTTACGGCGTCGGTGGAGCGTTTTGGGAATCGACGTCAAGGGAAAGGGCAAAGATATGGACGCAGGGAAGACGAAGGGTAACGAGAAACAGACTGAAGCAGACGATCCCTGGGCTGGTCTGGTCGAGGATGAAGCAGAAGAGGATGCTGCCCGGATGAATGTTGACGCAGAGAATGAGGAGGTCCCAGAAGATGAGTCGGCCCGCAGGGAAATTATGAACGGCGCGATCATCAGGTCCGCGATAACCAAAGCTGTCGAAGGTGCGTCGCAATCTCTCAATGCTCAATCCCTCTATTCAACTTGTTTGCTGCGGCCTCTCATAGCGTTACCAAAAATCGAGCTATTCGGGTCCCTTCACGAACTCATATCCACATATCCATCTCCCCGCCCTCTTCGAGAGTCTCTCCTGGATCACCTGCATAGTCTTCTCTGCAGGACTTTGCCTTCTCTTCCAGCAGCGATCAAGCTTTCGGCGACGCGGCATCTCACGCCAGACGCTGCTGGGGGATCTCTCGTCGACGAACTGAAACGTGCAAACGAGACGTTGTATGAAACTGTCAGAAGCACCGAAGGCGAAGCGAATACAGGCGTGGCATGCGTGTATGCCGAGTTCGTACAAGAGTGGTGCGGAAAGGATGTCGATGACAGCTTGGTGAGTTGTTGCCATACTGCCTCAGTTCGCTTGACGTACTGGTACCATCCCGCGGTTCTGACCGGAAATTTAATCGCGCGTGTTCTGCGCTGCGATACTGTTTACGGCTCCCTCTGTGTTGCTCCCATGTCATCATCCCTACCCGCGGTGCAGGCATCTGCATTGTTCCGGCGGCATACACACGTCTTCCTTGTTTTCGATCGCGTATCAAGTCGAGGATACCTTCCCACAAGGCACTGTGAGGGACCTTGACACTGTCGATCGTGAAATGCTTCTGTCTTACTGGGACCGCATGGGGAATATCGTACTCACATTGTCACCATCGCGAACAGAAAGCCTACCTGATCACATCCCTCCATCTCCTGATACAGCAGCTTCCCGCCCCTGTTCCACCTGCTTTGCTCGCGGCGCACATACAGCTCCTCGCGTCACACCACACCTCTCTCGGCCCTGGGCTTCTCCCCGCAAAGGCGAATACGCCAGAGAAAATACTGCGCGTCGCACGCAAGCATACGGCGAAATCACCTACACGTGGTAGCGTATGGTTAGCCCGACTTGGCGCGGAGCAAGCCTTTGCCGACCAAGACGCGATAGAGAGCGCGTGGGCAGAGGCCAGGAAGAGCGTCGAGGGTGATGGTCTCCAGGATGTTTGGTTATGGGGGCTGCAGCCCTCCAATCGATCCCCGACACGTCACGACGAACCGGAAGACGAGGTCAAGCTGCTGGAGGTACGTGTCCGAGTTATTACGCGACGCGCTGGTGGTAATTGTAATGCTCTCGGACCGGATATCACTGGTGCGGTCCTCCCCTTGCGTGCACCAATCTCATCTGCCATCTCGTGTACAGCATCTGCTGCATGAAAGCCAGCATGTCATCCGGGAGCCGACGGCGACGGTCGCGCTGCATGAGGCACTCCTCATACGATACGCAGCGGCGTCACATCGTGCGCTCCTCTATCGCACCGGATTCGGAATCACGGGGAAAGGCGGTCCTGGGCGCATGTCAGCGCATATTGATACAACTGAGGAGGCGCCTGGATACGGTGCATCGCCCGACGAACGTGATATTGCGAATGCGCAGCGCAAGATACAGCAGTCGCAGTCGGACGCGTCCTCGCCCGCACCGGCAGAAAGGCAACACCAGCAACACCAGCCGGATGTGGATGCGCGGCTTGCACGTGTGCGGCAGATCGGGACTGCGTACGTTCCCTCCACTGCGGTGTGGGCCGAAGTGTTCAGGCAAGAGGCTCAGGTGGAGGGAGACGCGGATGGAAGCCGCGCTAACCATAGCTATCCCTACCCTGGCAATGCGGATGGAGATGCACGCGTGCTTAGGGCCATCTATGAGTTCTGGCGGCAGAAAGACGGGGTGGAGGCGACGGTCGCATGGACCACATGGTTGCTGCGGAGCGGACGCGCGAAGGACGCGGTCGCGGTCGTCGCGCGGGCGCGGAGCGTGCTTGGAGAAGAGGGTGGAGACGAGTTCGAGCGTCGGTGGAAGGCCGTGCTGGACGGGGATGGCGAAGGACGTACGGACGACAGCACAGAGAGCGCGGTGCCGGTGTAGATCATTTAGAGTACAGGCTGAGGCAGCCGGCGGTGGCAGCGATATGGCGTGACATTTTCCGGATATCTGAGTAGGTTGCGAACGCGCCGGCGGCACTGCCAGAGCTAAAATGAGATTTAGCGTTCATAGTGCGGTCCGTATTCTAAATACAATGAGACAGGATATACGACAACAAGAGAAATGCTATAGTCGCAGCACTGGTTGCACGGTCGGCCCTAGGCCTGCCATATTGGGCTTGGCCGATGGCGGTAGCGACCGTTCATCGGGGTGTGCTCATAGAGTCTGGAAGAATTCGAAGCAGGGAAGACAGGACGTCACGACTATAGTGCGGCAACGGTGTTAGGCTCCGGTCATATGGCCTTCCAGAAAGGGGATGCCGGCGGTGAAGAACAGTCCAGAATCTCTCATGCGCAGCATATACAAGATTGACGACAATTGACGACAAGTCTGCGACGGTGTTGGCAAGAGGCGCTCCAGGTGGCTACCAACTTATCTGAACGAACCACGGCAGGCGTGGGGAACGTGGGGAGGCAGTCCAGTTCCTGGTCTGTCGGAGAGGATCAGCAGAGGCCCCGGCCTCGTGCCTGACGTTTGACCGGGAGCATATGGCTGCATGTGGGCGCACGCCATAGCTGCGCCGCGGCGTCAGAGTTGCGAGATCGAGAGCGCGTTCGAGGGGGCGACCTTCACAGCGAGGCGGGCGAATTTAGGTAACGGGGAGGATGTGCACCGTGCAGTGGTGGTTCGGGTGAGAGATTTGACAGGGGGTCCGAGGGGACGGAGAGTGTAGAAAGGTTCGTGTGGACGCGAAGGGAGGAGTGAGAGAACGGCAGAGGGATGATCAGATGCAGCACAAGGACGAGACTGTTGCGCGGTTCTCACAGAGCACCAGCAGGGCGCGGCCAGGGCGCGAGCGTGGACTGACTGTCGTGGGCGGAGCCAAGACGGGGCCCGGGCGAAGTGGTTGGCCACGTTATCGGGAGCGGCGGGACCGTTTGAACTGTGGAATGGAGCGGGAAATGGACGTCGGGGGTGGAGATTATGGGAGGCACATGGGCTTGGGAGCACGCGGACGGGAATAGAGATGGTCGGAGGATGGATAGATGTGATTGATGGGATTGAAACGGCGTGCACCGCACTGTGGTCGCCGGCGAGGAATAATACTAATGGGTGAAATAAGGAATGGTATTAGAAGACACGCGTGGCTCCGTGGAAGAAGAAGACCATGTGCTGCGCCAGCCGTGGCCATCCCCATAGACCTTAGCCTAATCTCCTCCTCCTCTTCTCTCTTCTCTCCCCTCCTCTCCCTCTCGGTCGTCCCTCCCGTCTCCGTGGTTCAAGTTGTGCAGCGGTGAGTGTCCCGGTCTCTGTCTCCCCCGCGCAGCCTCTGACCACACTCCGCCCGCCACGCACATCACGCCCCCCGTTATCCCTCCGCGTCTCATTTTAATCCCCGCTCGCTAGCTTTGCTTCCTGCTGCCATCTCCCACAAGTCTGCCTGCCTATCGCTTCCTCCAAGCCAGGCTTCCCCTCCGCTCGCAGACGTCCCGGGGCGTCCGCGTCGTCCCCGTGTTCGACAGGAGCTCATAGGAGAGCCAACACGCGCCGTAGACTGGTCAGGCAAAGTCCACCGCCATTATCTGCATGCATATCGAGCCAGTCCTCGTCCGTCTCTAGCCCACTTCCACAAGACATCTCGCCCGACCTCTCCTCGTCTGAGAAGATACTGAGCGCAGAAACGTCTTTTCCTGGCTTCACGACTCTCTAGCTTGTCCCCTAATGTTGCAGTACCCAGTTCAGCTTCCCCCACTCTCCCTGTCCTCCTCGAAGCGCACTACCGCCCCCAGTAGAGACAAAGCCCACGACGATCGTCGCAATGGTCATTCCAGACTCGCAAAGCTCGCTGTCCATGACCGCATCGTCAACTCCCGTCCCCCCACCCTCCCCGTAACCCCGCCCCTCTCCATCTCTACTGCTCTATCTCCCTCGTCATCCGCCTCCGCCTCCACCTACCCATCTCCCCTCCCCTCCCCGGTTTCCATCACTCCCGCCAAACAGATACATCGCTCCCCACTCTCTTCTTCGCCACGCCAGCTCCCCAGTCCCGTCCCTTGCTCTCCCCACCCTCTCCGTGCTAACATTCCCTCCTATGACGGACGTTCGAGTGGACAGTCATCTGTCTCTTCGAGCATCGTTGACATCCTTTCGCAGGGAGATTTGGTCGGAGAAGGTTTGTATCTCCAGGGAGAGATCGTCAAGCGGGTTCTGATAAGCTCATCTGAGCCGCGGGTCGACCATGATGAACCGGCGAAGGAGTTTGAGGTCGTCAGGAAGCTTGGTACAGGCAGTTACGCTGTCGTGTATCTCGTGCGCGAGGTCCTTTCGCGCCCCATCCCTTCCGATGATGGTCACGCCACCGCACCGGGTCGAATGGACCTAGAGGATGGATCGTTTGGTAACCAGTCCACGGAATATGGTCGCGAATATGCTATCAAAGTCTTGTCGAAGGCAAACCTTGACGAGGATGCTCTCACAGCTCAGCTGTTCGAGGTAGGTCCGCATGTATGCGCCATTCCGCTACAGTCCGTAATTGTCTTTTCTTGACAGGCCACGATTCATCAATCACTCCCGGCCCACCCCAACATCGTCACACTTCATCGCACTCTCGAGACCCCTTCCTTCTTGCTTCTTCTCCTCGAGTTTGTCCCTGGTGAAGACCTTTTTTATTTCCTTGAACAAGCCCGTGACCACTACGAAACCGACCCATCAACCAACGACTTATCGACCTCGCCTTCCGTTTCCGATTCAAGCTGCGCCTCTCGCACTCCGCCAACTCCAAGCCTTCTATCTTCCCTCAACCCCTCGCAGCTCCTCTCGCGTACTCGTCTCCGCCTCATCGCGTCTATGTTCTCGCAGATGTGTGAGGCTGTCGCTACCTGCCATGACAACTCTGTCTTCCACCGTGATATCAAGCCCGAGAACTTTATTGTTACGGACGGGTGGGCTACGCTCCCAGATGGTCGGTCAGAGCGCAAGGTCGTCGTCAAACTCACTGACTTCGGCTTGTCCACCACCGATGTCGAATCGGCGGATATGGATTGTGGCAGTGCTCCCTATATGAGTTTCGGTGCGTAACAATGAGAATCTGCGATGATCTGTTTGGTCCTAACCATTGAATGTAGAGTGTCGTAATAACCTACACCCTACTTATTCACCGCGAGCTGCCGACGTCTGGTCACTTGGTATCGTGCTTATCAATATGTGAGTCACACCTGTCCCTCCATAACCACTTTTCACTTAGAGTCATTCAACCAGGTTGTACCATTATAACCCGTGGACGGATACCACGCTGGGCGCATGCTCGTCGTTCGAGCTGTACCGCCTTCAGCCCGTCAACTTCTTCATGCAACGCTTCTCCGGCATGACCGAACCTGTTGCAGAGTTTCTGGCCCACAAGGTGTTCTGTATCCTTGACGGTCCAAAGGATGACTTGAGGCGCGTTTCTGCCCGTGCCTTCGGGGCTTGGGTCAAGGACTTGCCTAACCTTCTCGGAGCGCCTGTTATCCGTGGCCACACTCGCACCATCTCAATCACCTCTGTGCACGGCCATCGCCTCTCTTCCATCCCCCATTCTCGCCGTCCTTCCCTTCGCAACTCCATGGTTGTAGGAGAGCGTATGTCTCGTCGTGCTTCTCGCAATCTCTCGCGAGCATCCTCGTTCTGCCCTGCGTACGAGCACAAGCTGGAGAGCCCGATCACGCTCGCGCCTGTTCCCGATGGCGAGAATGAGCAGGACGGCGCGCTTGGGGACCACATTCATGACCATAATGACCAACACGAACACGACGCGGAGGTGGATGATGAAGGTGGCTCGCGCTCGGCCTCTACTCACAAGCGACGCAAGCGTGGTGCACGCAAGGGCAAGGGTTCGGTGATGTCTCCCACTTCACCCTCGTCGGCGCACGACGTCACGTTGGAGACTCTTGCTCAGGCTTCTCAGGCACTCGCTCGCGAGATATCCCGTACGTCTCGCCACTCTAGTACCGCACAGTCCGTTTCTCCCGCCGCAGACGTTCGTCATATCCCGTATCCCATCTCTCCCGGTATGGCTTTGCCGCCGATGTCTCTCCTTAGCTCTTCCGTCCCCGCTCCTCTATCTCTTTCGACCTCTACCACCCCCGCGACCCCGTCGATCTCGAAGAAGTCGTCCAAGTGGAAGCTGTCCTTCGGTAAGGGCAACACCAGTGCTACCGCCGGCGCGAGCAAGTTGCCTCCAGCCCTGGAGGATGGTTCTCCCGAGGTAACCACAGGTGGCAAGCAGATGTCCGCAACAGCAAGTAATGTCACCAACTTGCTCATGGGCCTGAATGCGCCGGCTCCGGCACCTGCTGCCAAGTTGTCGCATGCTCCTGCTTCGCGCCACTTTGATAACGATCGTGAGGACGACATAGATTCGTGGTCTCGCGGCCGCCGCCTCAACGACTCGCCATACACTTCCAGCCCGAATGGAAGCAGTACGTGGGGCCCTTCTTCCGGCTCCCCGTTCCGTTCTGCCAATGTTCGCGGAAGTCCGGAGCGACGCTATGGCGGCCCCTATGGTTCAGTTGGAGACAAGAGATCAGAGCGTGCAGTCTCGCCGTCTAGCACGCGTAGCGGGCGTCCACTGGCATCGAGCGCGAGCTCGATGGCGTCGAGCAACTGGCGTAGCTCGATGTCAAGCGCTGGGACCTCAACCTCGGCTTTCACGCGCTACAGCAACAACAGCACTCGCAGCGTCTCGACGGCCGCAACGAGCGTCTCGGCGCAGAGCTGGCGCAGCCAAGGCAGTAAATACACAACCGACTCTCATACCTCGCAGATGCCGGCGAACGTGAAGTGTAAGTCATCTTTGTAGTCTATTAGTGTCTATCATGTCACTCATTGGCATACAGTCGTCACTGGCACGCCGTGGGAGTTGTACCAGCTACCTCGCCAGATGTACCCCAACCCCGACGACGCCAAGTTCGGCAGCCCGCCTGTGCGCAAGCGGCGGGCGAACAAGCCAAAGGATCTCACTTTGGACACGATCAACGAGCGTCCACAGCATCCGAAGTCACCGCTTGGACAGCGCCAGGATGCGGCAACGAGCACGACTGACCTCGATCATGTTGGCCGTGGCGATGGTAGCAAGGAGCGGGAGGGAGGCGACTCGCATGATGGAACACCACGGAAGGTGCAGAAGGGACAGATCAATGCTCTTGCAAAGATGCTGTCTGCCCTTCGCCGGTGAGCGCGCTGCTTTCGCTCCTGGCCGTCAGGTGAAGATCGCGGTCGGTTTCGTTCCTTTCGTCTCAGCTCATTCGCATACGCTGGTTGATATGCCCGGGTGAGCGGCACTGCTCGTTGTGTCGGTGTCGCGGGCTGTATTGATATGATACCACATCGACGCGAGCCTCACTCGCGGATCGAAAAAACGAGATCGTCCCTCTTTGTCCGTCGAATGCACACTCTTTCCAGATCAGTTCACTTGTTCTCTCAGTGTTCGCTTCTCGTCTCTTGCAATCCCCACTGCCCCCAATACTCATCATCCACAATGCCCTCACATGTGTACTGTTCTTCGTCATTGCCGTAATTGAACCCCCCTTCCCTATCGCTGCGTCTCTCGCACGTGCGCCTGCCTAGTTGCACGATGCGAGAGCATGAGCACGGACTGTTGGCCTTCACCCCACCTCCGCTTAGACGACCTACCCGCCCTACCGTAGCGTATCTCAAACCACCAATTGCCTGTACGATATCCTCTGTCGTCGAGAATACATTGGTTGGACGTAGTTCTATGCATACGAGCAGTCGCGTAGCGTCGTCTGGGCTGGCTCGGGGCGCGTACACACTATATTACTGCTACACTCTTTGCACCTGCACACACCCTTACACACCTGCATCCGCTCGTTTCGCTTGCTCCTGCTCGCAGATACGGGGTCTGTCTCCGGTAGTACATATTGGGTATAGTTTGCGAACCTCGAAACCTACCCGCTCTCTTCTCCCTCCCTCCCCTCCATTCGCTCGTTAAGCACATACGTAGTTCGTCGTAGTCGTCAGTAGGATCGTAGGATAGTCGGACACTCCTTTGCAGCCCGTCGTTATTTACTTACTTGTGCCACACTCCCTCGGGGGCCCCTGTGTGAATTGTGATCATTGACATCATCCTCTCGTGGGCGTCGCGTTGTTGTTAGCTATCAGCTATCGGTATCGGTAATCGTGTAACAGTACTGCTATTTCACACACACAAAGTATTGGCTCTCATTTAATATAGCTACCGTCTACAGGTGCATCTGCTGGCACTTCCGGCACTTGGGAATTGCGCCCCACCTATGGGCCAGTGAGTAGCCCGGGCAGATAGGGGTCAATTACGACGTGTCCATCTCCGTCTCAGATGCACGCTCCTGCTCCTGCTGTGCTTGTCGGAGGGCCGCGAAGGCCATGTTCTGTTCCAGCGTGGGAGGCGGTCGTGCTTCTGGCGCGAGGGTGGCCGTGTCGATGAGAACGGTAGAGCCTTCGCGCCGCGTACCGGTGGTCATGCTGTTTCCTTCACCCTGGAGAGGTTGTGAAGGCGGTTGTGGCGTGGGGATAGGGGACGCTGTGGGCGAGACATCGTAGTCCATGTCGCTGTCGGATGACAGGCTGCTGGAGGAAGATGGGGCATCCGAGATGACGTAGCCACCCTTGCTGTACGTGCGGACGAGGTTGACGTAGTATTCCTGCAGAACTTCGGCGGTGCACTGCATCGAAGAGACGCGCAAAATGACACGGGAAGCGAAGCGAGGCAAAAACGCATCAGTTCAATCACTATGCGTGCATGCCGGCATGTGTGGAAGAGAGTAGGGGAGTAGGGGAAAGGAGGGGGAAGGAGAGGATGCTGACCGTAAGTTTCCAGTCGATTATGCGTAGGAACTCTCGCTCTAGGACATTGAGTTCCGCGACGGGGATGCCGCCGACCTTAGCGTAGACGCTGTTGCTACAAAAGGCGTCACAGAGGCATTTGCTGGACACTGCGATGGCGGCGATCACGAAGCGGTGACATGTGAGGGAGGACAGGACGAAGACAGGCATCCGGACGGAAATTTGATCGATGTAATGCAAGGTGATCAGCAGGCATATTCGCTATCCGACCTGTGAGTTGTGTGCACACGCATACACCGAGAGTGACGGAGAAGAGCGTACCTCGGCTCTGGTGAACCTGACTATACGTCGCAGGTAGTCTAGGACGGATATCCCAGGAGCAGTACGGGAGTGGAAGCGTGTGAGACTTTCTCTGTGCGTTCGGAATGTGTTATCTGAACGTCTCCCTGCAGTGCTTGCAAGGTTTGACGCACGGAGAGAGTGGTATTTGGTCGTTGTGAGCCATCAAACGTTCCATCATATCGGCTGGCGAGCAGGAGGTTAGGAGACGACGCTGGTGAGTGATGAAGAGGAGGCGCACCTATGAGCTGAACGAGAATATCTACATCGACATACTCGAAGGCAGCCGGTAGTTCGACCCTCTCTTGAGATTCCATCCACCCATTGCGGCAGCCAAGTCCGCCAATTACCAGGGCTTGAGCTCGCTGATCCCGATGATGGACACAGACGGGGATTCAGGAGTGTGGGGAAGAGACTCACCCTGTGTCCGACAAAGTTACTAAATCTAGGAACCCTCGCGTAGATCATTCGCTCTGCGCTATGTCCCAGTCTCCGTGCCAGCGTTTGACGTCGGCGTTTGCCGGAGCATCTGTATAGCACCTCAGCCGCACCCAAACCTTAATGTACGTATACGCTCCAGTACGAGACTAGACTAATCTACCCGGTCGTACCGTTGTCTCGCCGTCGTTTCTTCCCTCCCTTCCAACACTCGCCATGGCTCCCAAGATTGTGCGTCATATCGCTCTGTACTCATATTGCAATCCGCTCATGACCTTGACAACTGGTGCATTCTCAGGACCCCAACGAAATTAAGATCATCTACCTGCGGGCAACGGGAGGTGAAGTTGGTGCATCGTCTGCACTTGCCCCTAAAATCGGTCCTCTTGGTCTCGTACGTATCTCTTTTTGCATACGATAGTGATGGTCTGGAGGGTGTCAAACCATTTCGCCATGTAGTCGCCGAAGAAGGTCGGTGAAGATATCGCCAAGGCTACCTCTGCATGGAAGGGTCTTCGGGTAACCGTCCAGCTCACTATACAAAACCGACAAGCCAAGGTCGACGTCGTTCCCTCGGCTTCTTCCCTTGTTATCAAGGCTCTCAAGGGTGCGTCCGTCCTCTAGGTCATATGAACCTAGGCTCATGCGGTCCTTGCGCTCTAGAGCCTCCACGCGACCGTAAGAAGGAGAAGAACATCAAACATACCGGTAACATCACTTTCGACGAGATCCTTGATATTGCACGTACGATGCGGTCAAAATCCCTGGCGAAGACCCTTGCAAACGGCGCGAAGGAGATTCTTGGCACTGCGCAAAGTGTTGGGTGCACAATCGATGGCCAGCCCCCTCACGATATCATTGACCAGATCAACAACGGAGAGATCGAGGTGCCAGATGAGTAGACGATGTACTTATATTGCATGCTTTTTATCCCATCGTATATCTCATCGTGTCGCCTGACGTGAGCTTCGTGACGAGACAGATCTACAGGGCTATGCGTGTATGTACACTACTGTTTATGCACCGTGACTGCGCGCACTTCACGTCAAGGGATTTGCGATCCGCCGTAAAGATCATCATGGACATCGGAGGCAATGGCGTTCTGACACTTCCGCTATTCCTCACCGCAAAGTCTCAGCCTAAACGACTGGCTGGTTCGCAGACGACGTCGGACTATGGCTTCGTCCTGGACTCGTCTAGGAAGGAACCCAGTACGCAGTCATAAAATTGCTTCCCATGCATCTTACGCTCCACTTCAGTGATCGTCTCGGCTCTATCATCATATCCATGCTGTGACATGAAGGACCACGCCTTTTCTCTTTACGAAAACGCACTTTCTTTGCTCCCGTCAATCGGGATATTGTCATCCAATATCGACCCATTGCGAATGGCTGACGAAGTCAGCATGGTCAAACGCCTAGTTATGCCACGAACGAGGTGTTGTCTCCGAATTTGACTGCGCACGTATGAAGCATTTCGCACCTACTCACTACGATACACAAATTCATGTGCATATCGGCATGTAATTACCTAGTACTTGTTCGTTCCCGTGGTAGCAGGATTCGCAATGCCTGACCAGTGGTTTGCCTGTGGTTTGGCTTCACGTCAGTAGACCGGACCGAGCGCATGAGTTAGATCTAGCAGATCTAAGATGATCCGATCGCTGTGGGAGCGCTTATCTGGCAACAAAGTCAGTGAACTTGACTCGTCTGTATACACTTTGCATCTCTCTCTCTGACTCCTCCCGCTCCCTATTCTCCATCCCGGAGGCCACAAGCCTCCCAAAATTGCCGGCTAGGATGTCTTTCCCCCCACACAACAGTGAGTATTGGCTCCTCATCGTGTCGCCTCAGGAGTTGACCTCGGCTATATTCAGTCTCTGCACCATTTAACTTTGCAAAGGAGGAGGAGAAGGTGATTCAGTATTGGAGGGAGATCGATGCATTCAAGACGAGCTTGAAGCTCTCAGAAGACAAGCCTAAGTACACCTTCTTTGACGGCCCCCCGTTCGCCACTGGTCTCCCCCATTACGGACATCTACTCGCCGGGACTATCAAGGTGCGTCTCGTACGCGTACCGGATGGCTCAACATGACTCATGCGTGGAACAGGACATTGTCACACGACATGCCCATGTTACTGGCCACCATGTCATTCGTCGCTTCGGCTGGGATACCCATGGGTTGCCTGTCGAGCACGAGATCGACAAGAAGCTTGGAATCACTGGTCGCGACGACGTGATGAGGATGGGTATCGACCGGTACAATGCCGAATGCCGCTCCATTGTCATGCGTTACGCGTCGGAATGGCGTAGCACGGTTGAGCGAATGGGTCGTTGGATCGATTTCGACAACGACTACAAGACCCTGAACCCGACCTTCATGGAGAGTGTCTGGTGGGCATTCAAGACGCTGCACGATAAGGGCCAAGTGTACCGTGGGCTTAGGGTCATGCCTTATTCGACTGGTTGCACTACCCCGCTGTCAAACTTCGAGGCCGGGCTGGCATACAAGGACGTCAACGACCCTGCTGTCACCGTAGCGTTCCCTCTCGTAGACGACCGCACAACTTCCCTTCTGGCATGGACGACGACTCCATGGACCCTTCCTTCTAATCTCGCCCTCTGTGTTCACCCCACCTTTACCTACGTCAAGATCCACGACGAGGAACGTGATCAAAACTTCATTCTTCACGAAGGACTTCTTCGCACTCTGTACAAGGACCCTAAGAAGGCGAAATTCAAGAAGCTTGCGACCTTCAAGGGGTCCGACATGAAGGGGTGGCGTTACATTCCTTTGTTTGAATACTTCACAGAGCGTGTACGTGATGCAGATGCTTCTCTGTGCCATGAAGTGTGCTCATGCCGTCTGAGCAGTTCGAGGATAAGGCTTTCAGGGTCGTCACAGATACCTACGTCACGGCCGAAGATGGTACAGGTATCGTACATCAAGCGCCTGCTTTTGGTGAAGACGATCACCGTGTCGCTGTCGCGAACGGCATTTTGCTACCGGAAGACATGCCCCCATGTCCCATCGACGACGCTGGCCGGTTCAATCCAGAAATCACGGATTTCGCTGGTCAATATGTCAAGGTATGAAGCGATATGCTGTCGATTCGCATTGGGCGGTACTCAGTGGCGATGAATAGACTGCGGACAAGGAGATTCAGAAGGTGCTCAAGAACAAGGGACGACTCATTGTTCAGTCGACGATCAACCACAGTTATCCCTTCTGCTGGCGGTACGTAGACGTACATCCGGTGTTAACCTCTCCCCGCTTATTCGCATTGACAGGTCAGGAACTCCCTTGATCTACCGTGCTATCCCGGCGTGGTTCGTGCGCGTCACGCCTATCGTGGACCAACTGGTTGCGAACAACAAGGAGACACGCTGGGTCCCACAGAATGTCGGGGAAGGTCGGTTCGGCAACTGGATCGCGAACGCCCGGGATTGGAACATCTCACGGAATCGTTACTGGGGGACGCCTATTCCACTGTGGGTCAGCGACGACTTTGAGGAGGTATGTTTTGCTCACTTTCAAAGGGTCTCCAACGTCATGCTGACGGAGGGCAGATCGTGGCTATTGGCTCTATTGAGGAGCTAGAGAAGTTGTCTGGAGTGAAGGGCATCACCGACCTTCACCGCGAAACGATTGATCACATCACCATCCCGTCGCAGAAGGGCAAAGGCAAGCTCAAGCGCGTAGAGGAGGTCTTCGATTGCTGGTTCGAGTCTGGCAGGTATGTACGTCCGTCGTGGCCTAACAGCCAAGGCCTCACATTGCGTATGACTGGACAGCATGCCTTATGCACAGCAACACTATCCATTCGAGAATAAGGAACTCTTCGAGAGCTCGTTCCCAGCCGACTTTGTTTCGGAGGGTATCGACCAGACCCGCGGTTGGTTCTATACTCTACTTGTCCTTGGGACGCACCTATTTGGCAAGGCTCCTTGGAAGAACCTCATCGTTACTGGTCTCGTCTTGGCAGAGTGAGTGCACTCGATGAATGTGATATGAATTGTACTTATATATGCTGCAGGGACGGCAAGAAGATGAGTAAAAGCCTCAAGAACTACCCAGACCCTAATAACATCATCGACCTGTACGGCGCTGACGCTACGAGGTAATGCACAAAGTTCCACGTCTTGATGGGTTTCAATGTCTGACCGACATGCATGTAGAATGTTCCTCGTGAACTCACCCATCGTCCGCGGCGACAATCTCCGTTTCCGCGAAGCAGGTGTCCGCGAGGTCGTGTCCCGCGTCCTCCTCCCCTGGCTCAACGCCTTCCGCTTTTTCCTCGGACAGGCAGCGCTCCTCCAGAAGACCACCGGGCGCGATTTTGTGTACCACGCGCACGCACCTGTCTCGCAGAACGTCATGGACCGTTGGATCCTCGCCCGATGTCAGTCACTCATCCGCCTTGTGCGCGAGGAGATGGCGGCGTACCGCCTCTACACCGTCATCCCGCGTCTGCTCGATCTTATCGACGAGCTGACGAACTGGTACATTCGCTTCAACCGGAGACGTCTTAAGGGCGAGGATGGCGTGGAGGATACTGTGGCCGCGCTCAACACCCTTTTTGAGACGCTACTCACTCTGTGCCAGACGATGGTAAGTGGTGGAGAGCATCTGCAGAGATACCTACTGACGGTTCCATAGTCATCATACACTCCCTTCCTCACCGAGAGCATCTACCAAGGACTCAGGCCGTTTATCCCCGAGACTACTGGTGCCGACGTCCGTTCCGTCCACTTCCTTTCCTTCCCAGAGGTTAAGGAGGAGTACTTTGACGAGGTCATCGAGCGCAAGGTACAGGGGATGCAGACCGTAATTGAGCTCACCCGTAACGTCCGCGAGAAACACGGCATCTCTCTGAAGGTACGTTATACTCGCCAACGATCATCCAGTATCCCGACTAACAATAGTCATCTAGACGCCTCTCCAGGAACTCCTCGTCTTCCATGCCGACCCACAATACCTCGAAGATGTCAGGGAGCTCCAGCGATACGTCCAATCCGAGTTGAACGTGCGCGACATCGTCTTCACCTCCGACGAGGCCGCCGCAGGCGTCAAGTACCGCGCCGTTGCGGACTGGGCCGTCCTAGGACGCAAGCTTCGCAAAGACCTCGCCCGGGTCAAGAACGCACTCCCGTCCGTGCCTAGCGATGAGGTGCGGCAGTATATCCAGACGGGCAAGCTCACTGTCGACGGCATTGCGCTTGTCGCGGGCGACCTCACCGTCCAGCGGTACATCGAGCTGCCCGAGCAGACGGCCGGCGGCGCGGGCCAGCAGCACGCGACGAACACGGACAATGATGTTGTCGTCCGGCTTGACATCACTGTGCACCCTGAGCTGCAGATTGAGTATCTCGCGCGTGAGTTCATCAACCGCGTGCAGAAGCTGCGGAAGCGTGCTGGCCTGCAGGCGACGGATGATGTCGACGTGTACCACTCTTTCGAGGCAGGCTCTGGGGATGACTTGCGTGCTGCGGTTGACGCGTACGTCGAGGTTATCGAGAAGACTGTCAGGAGTGTTCCTAGAGACGTCAGCGAGCGCGGCGAGGGTAGGAAGATCCTCATCGAGGAGGAGCAGGAGATCGCGGACGTGAAGTTCACGTTGTCTCTGGCCTGGCGGTAGAGTTTGTGTAGTAGGGATGGATCTTGACGATGACGGGCTACAGACAAGAAACAGAAGTGTTATACAGTAGTGTGCATCTAGAATACAAATACAAGTGTACCAGAGTCCTCGAACGTGTCAACGTATTGTGTATGCGCAGACGAACCAGACCATTATTTCTTTGTCGTCCCAAAGCCAGCGAAGCCCATCATCGCCATCATCTCGTTGCCATCCTTTTGCGTCGCAGGTGTGGCCCCGGCCGCGTCTTTCGCAAGCTCCACGCGTGCACGCTCGCGCAACGCCTTCTTCGCGGCTTTCTTATCTGCTCGAAGTGCAGCTTCGTGTTCGCGCACTTCTGCAAGACGTTTTTCGAAGTCAAACTCCTTCGCACTAGACGCCTCCTTTGTCTTTTCGCGGAGGTACGCTATTCGTGCGCGCACCTGCTCTACAGTCGAACGCTCTATCCGTGTTGTTTGGCCCAGTGCGCGGAGATCTGCAAGGTGTTTCTCGTCACATAAGTCAACAGATACATTTGGGAGTAGATGAACGTACGTGCGCGGCCGTTGATGTGGTCGAGGTATCCCGCACTGTCCTTGTACGTCCGGTTACATGCCTCGCAGTAAAACCCAGGCACGCCAGGGCCGCGGTTGCCCGCATTCTGCACAACCATGGTCTTCCCAAGGTTCTTGTCGAGGTCAAGGGAGCCCTCACGCCGCTTCATCAGCTCCGTAGGTTTGGGCAAGTCATCCTTGCGTGTTTTCCGCGGTTTCTTGCCTAGGCAAAGGAGACACGCAGCGGTATGAGGGGAGGGCGCGTGGATCGGAGAGAGGAAGGAGACACGGAGATACACACACACCTTGCTTCAAAAGCTCCTCATTCTCCTGCATACGCTCCTTCTCCTCCTGGTCGCGCTGGCGCGCTTTCTCCGCATACTCCTCCTTGTCCCATTTCTTCCGGAAGTCCGTGTCTTGCGCGCGCGCGCCATATGCGCCTTGTTTGCTGGACATGGCGATCACCGCGAACTTGACGTGCGCACGGAGAGAGAGAGGGTCCAGCAGACAGCGTAGCGTTGTAAGAATGTATGGAAGAGACACGAAAGGAGGTCACCAAGGCAGTGACTCACACCACGGACTTGCTACGGCCAGTCGGATTCTGAAGCGGTCGACGTGAATCTCGAGCCAGTGCTACAGCGCCGGGCGGCGTTGAGGTGTGGCAGTGCTTGGTCGTGTTAGGTAATAGGCATTTGGCTTAGTAGGATGGTTACCTTTTTTGAAAGTCCGTGTTCATCCAAGCTCCAAGCTGCTCATATCTGACAGTCTCCATCTTGACCCGATTATCGGTGAAGGGAGCGGCGCACCAGCTCCGAATACCGGTTTCTAAGGCCATACTATAGGGACACCTCAGCTCGCTTTCGGACGCCACTGCAGACTGAGGCTCGGCTTGTCATGTATCACACTAGTAGGCGACTCAGAGTACGACTCAAGTTCGGGGAAATACAGTAAGTATTGGCTATGGATGGTATCCCTATCTCCTGGATCTTGTTTGTGGCGCCCGGGTGGCATCAACCGCGATTGATAGAAGCTGATACTAGTACCTGTCGAAGTACAAAAGAGCCAGGATGCATGGTCGGTTCTTCACAACACCGCTTGCGCAGCTTACTATCGAGCTCATCGGCTGGCTCAATCGCGTGCCAGCATGCAGCCGCAGGATTATGAGCTGATAGTGCTAGTCGCTGCTCTAGGTAAGGTATCATTAATGAACTTCAATGCAACTCCTTACCTGAAGTTCTTTGGACAGCTTTCTGCCCTTTGTTGGCCGCTGTGCTTTTCTTGTATCAGAAATGTGAGTGTCCTTCTGAGGCAGAGTGCGCTGTGGCTTATTAGAGAAAAATCCCCAGGCGTGGCCTCCTCCTTCCTACGACCGCTTCAAGCACGACACCATGTGTCTCGCGTGAAGCTCACCGGTCACGGATATCATGGCATATGTGATGAAGAGGCAATAGTCGAATCGAGATCTTCCGCTCCAGTACCTTCGCCTACAAGTATCTCCGCAATATCCCAGGAGCAGCACTCCCTCCAATCCATGCCCAGCGGCTTTCCACAGTCTCCTCCGAGCCCACCAGTTGCAGCCGTTGATACGGAAAACACCTCTCACACCGGATCCGCAGACATCGATGATACCCAGTCCCTGCTCACTTCATCCACTTGCACACTTCCCCCTTCTTACCGCACCCGCAGGTCCTACCCCGATCTGTCAGAGCATTCTCAACCCGACCACCTACTGTCCTCGTCGGCCACAGGACAACCTTATTCTTCGGGGTTGGATCCTCCATCCGCGTCGAGTGTATGCTCTCATGCACACCATTACAATGAAGACCCCAAGGTGGACCTCAGCCTCAGCTCGTTGCACGTCACCCACGCGAAACTATCCGTCGAAAGCCATTCGGAGATGAGCACGATGGAGATGAGGAGATCGCGAGATGGTGGGGTTCGGTTGGCGGGTGGGCCCTTAGGCAAACTCAACACAGAAGGAGGGGCACGTCCGCCTTCTTATGAGGCCGAACTCGGGCCTGCTGGCACTCATTACTGAACAGGTTGTGGAAAAGACGGCACCAACCCTGCTCGACCGAACGCAACTTGTTCCGCCTACGTCATGTTCCTCTCATCCTCTTACTGAGCACATCTCCATAGTCAATCCCTGTTCAAGCTTTCTATTGTCCGTATCTATTGCCCTGACCCCAGCAGCTGCTGGCAGCGAGTCACTCATTTTACCTCTGTGGAACTTCCATTCGTTCATATTGCTATTGACTGCGTCGTTCTTCCCCCTCTTTACTCCCGGTTCCACCCTGTACCGTTTATAGAATCTGTCCGCTATCGTAGTCCTTGCTGTGCGAGTCCATGATAATGCACACATTCACAACGACAAGTGTGCGTAGTGCATCCCAGGATAGTAACCCGTTCGGTCCCAACTTCTTCCTCACAAGTGTGGCGCTAGGCTGCCACACCTTCGAATCCAACCCCTGCCTGCACTCCTCCGACAACTTCCTCGTCTCGGTTAAATATCGGCCATTCCATTGTTCCTTCGGAATATGGTCTACATCGGGGCTCGTCGCGGCCCACAACGCAAACAAACTCCTCTTCTCCAGACTTCGCATCGCAGCGTTCGTGAGCATCTTCCCGTACGCCTCCTTCGACTGCTACGGCTGGTTCGTATGTACACCCCCGGGCGCACCGTGTCCTCGAATGCGGCGCGCGAGGTCCTGCACCATCGGGGGTTCCCGAGGGCACACTCGACCAACTCAATGTCAGTGTCGATGGACAGGTGTCCCCCTTCGATCTTCGCGATTGTCTGTATGCCGTTCTCTGCTTTCTGAGAATGAACGAGCACGGGGGCCTCGGCAAGTGCGGGTCTATGGGCTACTTCGAAGCCGCCGATCAGGAAAGTCTACAACATGTCTGTCAGCGATATGAACAATACTGCTCAAGGATTGTATGCTCACAAGGCTGCCCCGTAAATCTGCCACACAGACGTTGGACTACTCAAACTACCGCATTTGGTGTTTGGGAAACATACACTTATGACATACTTAGGCACAGCCCATGTATAGGAGGAGATGTATCAAACCGAATCGAATCCTTGAAGCCGCCAGTGCACGACGATGACGTAGCGTCAGTGGTCAGACCATCGACGTCAGTGACGCGACTACGACACGCTCCATCGGCGGCGCGTCGTGTGAGCGTATAAAGCTCTTGCAAACGGACTCGCGCCCTCTTCCGTATCATATACGCCGTATCCATTCCATATACATCCAGCCGTCATGTACGCCTCAGCAGTCTTCCGCACTACCACGAAGAACGTCCCACCCGCCGCCCGCCGGGTCGCAGGCAGGAACATGTTCCGAAGATTCCAGACAACCTCGAGCTCGTCGAGCCCACCATCCTACGGGACGCCCCATGTAGCAGCCGGGGTAGCCGGCGGTGCAGTGGTCCTCCTTGGAGGTACGCTGAGGCAATTTTCCGCGCGTATACAGCCCGTTCTAATCCATGCCAACAAAGGGTATGCATGGTACCACATTTCCGGGGCGAAGAAAGCAGTTGACGCGTCCCGCACGGCGTCCGCATACTACCAGCAGACCAAGGACGCTATCGCCTCAAAGGCGCCGAAGAACCCGAACGAGGCCCTAGACCAGCTCCGTCACTTTGCGCACTCATACCTCGTTATAATCCCCGGAGCGCGTCCTCACGTCGACGCCGCGTTTGACACCATTGACGAGCTGCGCGACTCTCATGGCGACGACGTGAATCGCATCGTGTCGGACGGGTACGAGGAGATCCGCACTATCATCCGTGACTCGAGTAGCCTCGATGCGACAGCGGCGATGAAAGTCTTCGACGTGTTTAGGAAGCGTAGTGCAGAACTCGAGGAGCTGGGGAAGGGGATCGGGAAGGACGTGTTTGGATCACTGAGCGAGAGATATCCGCAGTTGTCGGATAAGCTTGGTGGTGGGTACGACGAGTTCCAGAAGTTGGTGAAGACGCGTGGGCCCGAGGCAAAGAAGATATACGATGAGACTACTCAACAGGTACGCGTACATCGCCTCGAGATGCATCACAAACAGCTCACCGAGGCAAATTCAGATCAACGACATTTTCTCCAAGGGTTTCTCCCAGGACAGCATTGACCAAGCCAGAAAACTGATCCAAGGGAAGACAGAGGAACTACGCAATTTCGCCCAATCGTCCTCCAAAGACGCGTGGGACCGCGCTCTGAAGGACGCGTCGCCCTACCTCGACAAGGTCCCCGAAATCAAGCAATTCCTGAACGAGAACGCAGACAAGTTCATCGCTGCAGGCGCCGCGACGCTCTCTAGCAGCGGTTCTGGGACGCAGGAGCTCTTCGCGCGCATCAAGGACGCGGCGCAGGGCGGTGACCTCTCGAAGAACAAGGACAAGACGAATGAGCTACGCGACTTTGTGCATGCAAAGGCACGCGAGGCGGAGGAAGAGGGGAGCAGGCAACTTGAGCAGGGCTGGGAGAGCATGCAGGGCTGGATACGCACCATGCCGGGCGGAGAGGACGCGCTGAAGCGGATCCCGGACGTGAAAGTATTCGTGCAGGTGTCAAGGGAGAGGAGCGAGGACGCGCAGAAGCTGGTAAAGGAGACGTACGAGGCGGTGTTACAGGTGTTGGAGGAGAAAGGCAAGAAGGCGAGGAAGATGTGCGAGGATGTCAAGGAAGATGGGAAGAAGGCATCATAGTAGTGTCGTGTGAGTGTGCGACGTATAAGGACGTATGTTATATGGTCAGCGCAGAGATTCTAAGCGCTCATAACCGAACACTGGCACTCCATATGCATCATTACTTAGTACTGCTGTGCGCCGGTTGTCATCTGACCGATAACACGTTCGTATCAGGTTTGTCTCTCGATGGGATATCCATGAGGCGTCTACATCGAAGCCGGCGTGGGGTAGGTGCTGCGGTAGCCATAGTCACTCGGACTTATTGGCAGCGCGAACCAGATACCATCATCATCACGATTCCGCTCTTCCACATATCAGTGCTCACCCCTAAGCCACCCAACTGGGAACTAGTACTAGCATTTACGAGCTCACAGATGGGGGAAAGCATGGCATTACGGGATTTTCTTGACCTACTTGAGATGAATAAGGAGGCCTCCAGAGTGGCCATGATGGCGAGTATGAACGGAGAGCCCTTCGAGGACGTCAGATTCTACGCCTATTCCCGGCGCGACCTGTCAGGGAACATCGATACACCCAGACCTATCTTTGCAAACAGCAAACTCATCCTCGCGGCATCGTCGCATTTCGAATCCAGTACGTGGCTAGCACGCTCATTATCAGCCGGAGGCCATTCTGACGTTAACTGGGGTTACCAGTTCTCACACAAAGCGGGGCAGAGGACGGAATCACGGACATGAATCGCCCATCCCCTGCTATTCGGCCCTCCAGTATACTTCAGAATGAGTATCTCTATGCCGATGATAGCGACCTTGAAGAGGAGCCGACTTCATCGACGAGCGCTACTGAAGAACGACTCTTACCGTCGCCTCTACCAGTCTCAGCAGATGATCAACGGGGCGGAGGAGCGCTACGGGCAGGCGGAGAGCAGCAGCAGGAGCCTCGTAAGGATCAGCAGCCTACGATTTGTACAGGGCTGTCGAAGGTACGCACACGGACGTCCTTCTTTCAAGATCTCTGACTGCACGCGTTGTTAGAAGAAGAGGCAGACCGGCAGTGTTCCTACACCAAAGTAAGACGAGGAAGCACTCGCGAGTGGTTCTCCCAGGCCTGGTAGGGTTATTATCATCTCAAATATTGCTCACCGAACGTGTGTATCCCTCCATCGATTGACATAGGCCTGATGTGCCACTCATCTTGAATGTGTTGTAGGTTGAAAGTGTTTGTATTCTACGCATACTTCGGACAAGTGTGCTTCGCAACTCTGAAGTCGCAAAAGGGTCCTGACGACAATAAATCGGATCCCAAAAAGGAAGGTCCTGGCCCTAAGATACCGAAAAGGCCATCCAAGCCTCCCTCCTGCTCTCCCAAGTCGATGTATCGCTTGGCAGACAAAGTATGTATGACACTCAGGGATTTGCTGTGTTGTTTCCTTTCACAAAGACTTATGCATCTATGGCGAGCAGTACGGGGTCAAGGGGCTGAAGTGGAAAGCAGCGGAAGACATCAGATCCAAGCTCACCGTTCATGATATCTTGACTGAGTTGTTCTCGCCATTCACGGTTATGTGAGTCCTCATATAAGGCTACGCCATGCTCTTGCTGACAGAGACACTGTTGTATCAGGCATCCTGACATAATCGAGTTGGAAATGACCTTTCTGTTCGACCACATCAAAGAGTCGGATGCTCTACTGTCGGGTCTACCAAAATGGCTCCAGCTTCTTGAGAAAGGAGAACTTCCGGATGGCGCCTCGGCCGTCTTTGCTAAACTGTTCGAGAAAATGGCATCGGCAGGTCGGCTGCAGAAGTGCAGTCGTGGTTGCAAAGCATCAGTCATTATTACATGCGGCTCCTGCGGTCGTCGGATCGAATAGGTATGATTCCGTGTCGTCTTCGAAAATTGATATGCTCACTCTAGGACTTCAGACAGTGTGAATAGATGGTTGGAGAAGTGCAGAATGAAGGTGGTCCCATACACATTGCAGCACAAATCGTTGAAGAGATCGGTATATAACATATGGTCTACTCCGTTAGCTTGACACCTAGCCTTTCGATCGGCTCCGTCATCATGGTGGTGGCCTCATGTCCCAACGCGCGGCACTGGAGACGCAAGTGAGTCGTAGTGCCGATTGCTCACACTCACGCTGGTGCTGCGGTAATGTCAGACCGGACCGATCCGATCCTCCAGTTCAGCGCGAAAAAGTGAACGCCCCTGTTCTACAGACCGCAAAGAAATCGAAGCTCCCGCACGCCGAATTACATGCCTTTCCTTTCAGAATGTGGTACAATTGAAATAGCGATCTCGTATTTGCTCGACGTCGCATGTAATGTCATCGAGGGTGTGATGTACATCCACGGTGCTGTGGCAATCGATCGAAGCCTTCTGCGTCTTACTTATAGTCACATCTCGCCTTCATTCGTCACCTATCCTGATCCTTCCTTCCACCAAGGATGGTGCCTCAGGACGGGACCTCTCAGAGCCAGCCACCCTCAAAGCCTCCTCCCGTACACAAGCACAAGCAGTCAACCAGCCGGCCTAGTGAGTGTACCCCACGACCACTATAATCGCCTATGATCTCACCTCCTTTACCACAGCACTTCTGTCGCTGGAATCAATGACTAGAGACCAGGTATCGCGATACGCAATTACTGCAAGCATCGATGGAGGTGGCTTCGAGGACGTCAAGTTCTTCGCTTTCTCACGTCGCACCAGCCAGGGCAAGGTTGTCGCCCCAATGCCACTCTTCGGGAACAGCACGTGTATCCGGAAGACGGCGCCACATTTTGACATGGGTACGCATGTTTCTGCTTCTCTGTCTGCAGGCATAGGAAGCTCAACACGTTCCAGTCCTCACACAGGGTTTTGCCGAGAGCGTCATGGCCGATCTAAACGAGGGCTATCCATCTGATCGTCCCGCTGCCCTTGACCACTATGATTATGCGGACGATAGTGACATAGAAGACTCAGAAGACGAGCCTCGTCCTATTGCATCCACAGCTGAGGATGAAGATAGGGAACCACGCCTGGAAGACTCCGTGTGTTATTTCGTCCTTGCTTGAACTGCGCTGTAAAGTAACGTTTGAACTATCAGGACAACCCCGTTAGGCCCCAAGGAGCACTCAGAGGCTCAGACGCTGGAGCACGCCATGTCGCGTCCGGAAGGCCCGGTCGGATTGTGTTTCTTGAGGATGTAGCTTACAGAACGTGCGTCAGTTGCGACATTCTTGCTTTCGTGCTCGCGTTTTCCAACACCTTACACTGTGCTGGCAGGTGGCGTGCATTTATCTACTACACATACTTTGATACCATCTCGTTCGCCCCATTGAAGTCTCAGCAGAACGCCACTTCGGACAAGGGCAAGGATACCGCCGGCCCGGGCGCATTCAATCCACCAGAGTGCTCCCCAAAGTCAATGTACCGTCTTGCTGAGAAGGTGACGCTCTCTCGTGGAGAGTGATTGGAAACATAGCTCACGAATCTTTATTCCAGTATGACATTAAGGAGCTGAAGACCAAGGCCGTTGCTGACATCCAGTCGAAACTATCACCGGACAATATATTCACGGAACTATTCTCGCCCTTTACGTCTTTGTATGCTTCATTATCTTTCCTGTTGAGATTGAACACAGTGTTGATTCGTATCACCCTAGGCATGCCGAACTGCAGGAGCTTGAGGTCGGCTACCTTCACAGCATTTTAGGCAAGCCAGCTGTGATGCAAGAGCTTTCTGTATGGATTGACTACTTGTCGCAAGGAAGGCTTCCCGTTGCAGCTAGTAAGGCGGTCGCGTCTCTGATCTCGAGGTTGACTACGGCACAACCAGGAGCTGCGAATTGTCCATCATGTTCGCGGATTCCTTCGAATTACTGTAAACATTGCAAGAAGTATGTATAGACGACGGCCTCGTGTTTGGGGTATCGTCGAGCCTGGTCAACTATGTACTAGGCAAGACGATTTGACGGGCTGAGCCTGAGTGCCATTTAATATCCAAGCAGATGCTCAGGATCAATAGTCGCTGGCCGCCGCCGTGCCACTGCCAAGTTTGTCAGACGGTTGATCAGGCTAAGTAATCTATGAACTTGAAGTGAGGGTCTGCAATTACTTGGCATCGAGTCAACCTGTATGAGTCTCAATACTACATTCCGTGGCTCAAGCGATCACACTTTGCACAAGCGAGTCTCGAATTTTATCTAACTGCTAGTGCCAATCAACGTTCAGGCCTGTCTGTTCATCTAGCTGCTTTCTGGTCCCATCTCATATCAAGGTTCTTCCTCGGCGTCTAGTAGCCCAGGGTACACGTGGTAGAGGGGAGGTGCTGCGGCAGGGCATGATCATATATTTAATAGATTGTAGGGTGATGAGCTGTGGACCTTTTGTTGAAGCTCTACGGCCCGTACTTTCATGCCAGCATGCCTCCGAAAAAAAGCGGCTCCAACTGGAACTCCAGTAGCCTGTTTGGCAACCTGCCACCTGGCGGGACTGGCGGCGGCAGTGGTGCGTCATCCAGTATCTTCACTAAAGGCTAAGTACAGCTGGTGTAACTCGCTCAATGACCACTTTCGTAGCGATCTTTGGCCAAGTGACTCCTGTTGCCACTCCTGTCGCTCAAGCGACTTCCTCTTCACCCACTGTGGCGAGCGACAGTAAAGAAGCGGGCATACTTAAAAAACGAACCCAATCGGCCCTAGAACGATCGATTACTACGGGGATCTTCATTGACACTCGTTTCTCTCTATTCTCTTGCCGGACCCGAGATGGTGCAAGTGTGTCTTGTCCGCTTCCTGTATATGCCAACAGTGAGGTCTTAGTGGAGGTTGCCGAGTATTTCAAAACTTGTATGCATGATGGACATCTTATATCCCGGCCTCGCTGTGAAGACATGCTGATATCTAATATCACAGTGCTTTCAGGCGGCTTCGCTGAGAGCTGCGAGCCCATGCATGTCGAAGGGACCAGAGAGGCGTTGGCATCCGAGTATGGCTACGAGTCGGATAGCGACCTTGAAGATGAAGCTACAGACGTGCCCCATGCTCTTGGCGATCTTTCTGGGGAGAAGGAGAAAGAAAGCACTGTCAAGCCCTCCATTGGTATTGATGATCAGGACGGTCTCGTTGTACGGGTTAGTGATCAGCCTGATGCCTTTGTACTTCGTCTCACAATGTCTGCCAGGGAAGGGACGTTGAAAGTAGTGAACCTGGTGTATGTGTGGTAATTTTCCCTCTATAACTCGTTTTTTCTGTCCTCTGTTTCTCATGATATACTAGCAACCACGTTCACCATCTTCGCAGCCTCCATCGAACCTCATTCCTGTCCGCCATTCTGTCCTCATCAGCGATGCTTCTCTTCGGACGTGGGTATAGACTAAAATTGGTTATTTAATACCAACGCGTTGACATTATTCCACCTCCAGCTTCAAGGCACTTCTTGCCTATACATACACTGGAGAGATCAACTTCGCTCCTCTACGATCTCGCCGGGATGAACGCTGTTCCAAGCTGCCCTCACTAACCTGTTCTCCCAAGTCTATGTATCGATTGGCGGATAAAGTAAGTCTATATCAGCCTCGGATCATACCCGATTGCTGGATATGTTGTGTAATAGTATGGCATGACCGCTCTCAAGACGCTCGCATTCAACAACCTCAGGTCTCAAATGACTCCCAGCATTGCTCTGAGGGAGCTGTTTTCACGCTTCACCTCTAGGTATTTATAGCACATAATAGTCATTTCTTCCGCAGACTGAATCTGTGTCAAAGGTACCCGGACATAATCAATATGGAAGCTCAATATATCACCAATCACTGCAACGATCCTGCTTGCTTGTCAGAGCTGTCAATGTGGATGGACATGGCAGTAAACGGAGATTTGCCTCATGTCAGCATACCTCTTGTTACGCTTATACGGAAGCTTTCCAACGCGACAGGAGGATCCTCGACGAGGGGCTCAGGCTTCGGCTCAGCCTTTTCAGGCTTCTAGTTATGTTGGGCCACTGGCACTGTTTGCAGTTTGATTTTGTGAATGGAAAGCATGTTTGACGAGCACCGTTTGATCAACGTTGAAAGGCAGCAAGCAATAAGTCTACGACGTGGTACTTCCTGTGTGGTGAGATAGTACGGCATCAAACCATGCGCCCGGGCCTGCGATGGCTGGTACAATAGTTAGACGCCTCAACTACCGTTGCGCCAAGACCAAGAACTCGATCCTCTTCCCCTCATCGTGTCGTTGACACTTCAAGATCCACCTGCCAATTGCCACTGGTTGAGATGGGACACTACTGCACCCATTTACGATTAACAAACAGACCTTCGCGATGTCCCAATCGAGTCATGGCAGTGCAGTGGGAAGTCTGCAACCGTAGCACCCAGAGAATGCTGCGGTAGTCTGGCTCCCACCGGCGGTCCAACGGTCATCTTCGAAGACCTTGACCTCGTCGGTATGTATCTCATAAAGCGAATATGACACGCGTAGACCACGAGTCTGAACCTTATCAAACTTCAATCACAAGTGGAGGACGTGCACACGCTTTCGACTCCCCAGCCTTGTATTGCTCCTTCATTCGCCGTTTCTCAGCTTCTTCTGAGCTGGGAACTCTTACTTCGAAGCAGTTATTAAAACAAGAGAGGTTACTGGCCCCAAGAGTTCAGTGTACTGAAGCTGAGAATGGACCTTCAACGCCAGCTGCGGGGGACGTTTCAATGGCCTCAAGTGCACAGCCAGCTGAACACGCTCGACACTCACTAGTCGCAACCCCTAGTCTTCCTTCCTTGATCCGTGTCTCTCACCCATCACGCGACCAAGCTCAGCGTGCGGCACTGCTCGCTAGCATGTCGGGATAGTCATTCGAAGATGTCAAGTTCTTCGTATACTCGCGTTGGAGAAAGCTGCATCCCGCATTATCATCCAAGAAAGATCATCTCACTCAGTTAATTATGACCAAATTGAGATGATCCAAAGCGTAAACAGGGTGACAGCGCGACTTGGACTCGAAGATGATCAAGCACTCTGTCCGACCAACTCATTCAAGTTCTGCCTCGGTGTCTAGCGAGGTACTGCAGCAGGGCATGAGTATAACCTTGAAATCGAGTATGATATTGACATTGTACTAGGGAAAGCTGTGGAGATTTTGTTGAGCCTGAGACTCTGTCGCCTGTCCTTCCATGTCATGTCTTGGAAGCACGTAGTAGTATCCGAAAGACGGTACGTATGTGCATACTTCTTTGTAGGCTGTACTTAGACGTATTCAGCTCAACACGCCGTTATGGCTCTCAAACAGGGTTCTGCCGAGAGCGTCATGCGGCCGTCTCATATGATCTGAGTCTCCCATAGTTTCAGTGCAGCTGCGCTAATGATCAATAAGCGCTGATACGATGAGCAGTAATATGGTCAGAACTTTATTACCCCTTGTATCCATCATGTCAACAATGAATCGATTCCTATCGTCAATCCGATTTGTTTGTATACGCTCTCCAACTCATTTCCCAGCATTCAGCGCGAATGTCAGGAAGCTCTTTACAATTGTAGGCGTCCGGGAACCTGAATACATCCGCAAGGTCATATGAAGGCATCAGAAGCCATCACGCGGCGGAGAGAGAGAGAAGTCGCTTATGATCATTTGCGTTATGCCTTTCAAATCTTGCCAGTACGTTCGAAGCCTGTCTATAAGCTTGTCAGAGAAGGCATGTTGTCCTTGGCGAGTATCAGATGATCCAACCAATCTACCGCAGCATTCTCGCTACGCTCCGGCGAGAGTACGTACATGGTCTCGGATTAATACATATATACCGACTATCCCAAGGCAGGCTCCTCATTCATCCCATTCGCACCGAGCTTACCCACACCTTACTATGGACGCTACCGAGTCGGCTCGCCTCAAAAATAAGAAAATGACCAAACGCGAGCAATTGCTTGCTCGGAAGGCAGACGAGCGAGCGAAGGCGGCATTGTTGGATGTCACGGACAACAAAGTCACGTCTGCAGTCTCTATCCCGATGCCTCTAGCCTCTACCCCTCTGGAGCAGGTTCATCGCGCCGCGTTGCTCGCTAGTGTCACTGGCCAATGCTTTGAGGACGTGAAATTCTTCGCCTTTTCGCGGCGTACCCAGAGTGGAAGTGTGAATACCCCACTCCCCCTTTTCGCCAATAGCACGATGATTCGCAAGGCATCATCTCACTTTGACTATGGTGAGCTTGCCATGTTCTGGTTTGGGTGCTCAACTTCTGACCTTTGCGACGCAAGTATTCGCCGCGGGTTTCTCGGAAAGCAGCATTCTTGACATGAATGCGGCATATCCGCCGACAAAGCCTAGTACGACCGACTGCTACGATTACGAGTCTGACAGCGACCTTGAAGATGAGGAGAGAGATGAGTCACCGACTCACTCAGTGGACAGTCCAGAAGGGCGAAGGGAACAGCAGAAAGAAGGGAGTGAGGTGTGTCTGAGCTTCAGCAAACGTACACAGTCAAGTTTCTGATTGGATTGACAGAAGGGCATCCTAGATAACTTGGGGATCCAAGGAGAAGATGATGCAAAGCAGACTGGGGTCCCCAGTGTATCGAAGCCGGGCCGCGTTGTCTTTCTCGATGACATTGCATACAACACGTGCGTCTGACTCGAACTGATATCGATACCAAGCGAAATTTCATCTCTCGTAACTCATTGAGGATGCTTTAGATGGAAAGCCTTCATATTCTACACATATTTTCACGAACTCGACTTCGCTCCGCTGAAATCTGAACACAAGACTCGCCCGGGAAAACCGATTCCTGTGGAAATCCCGACGTGCTCTCCCAAGTCCATGTATCGCCTCGCAGAGAAGGTGAGGATCTCGCTGCCTCGTGCATAACCGTGCAGACTTACTCGTGAATAGTACGATATTGTATCGTTGAAAGCAAGGGCTGCGGATGCCATCAAAGCAAGGCTATCTCCTCATAACATCCTCGAAGAGATCTTCTCTTCGTTCACTTGCTTGTTCGTTACAAATCAGTGCTTCCTTCTTGGTCCACTCATGCCGAGCAACCTCATACTTGTGCAGGTATCCCGGTATACAGGCCATTGAGTCGGAGTACCTCCATGCCAATATCAAGGATCAGGGGATACAGGCTCGCCTGCCGCTATGGGTTGAGGCAATGGAAGACGGTCGGCTACCCAAGGGTGCTGCGGCTATCATTACATCTCTTCTCACCAAACTCGCCACTCCGAGTCCGCCTGCACCCGGGATGAGAGGGTGCCCCAATGCCAGTTGCACCGCGAGTTCCTATTACTGCCAGAGCTGCGGTCGTACCTTCTAGACAGTCCAAACGTTACGTTAAGTTTGTCCGGAAACGAGCGCATGTAGTGATTGTTGCCCCACCCAGATTCTAGTCGGTAGTATATTGTACCGCGTGTAAGTTTGGTACGTGGTGTATCTTGAGTCTGCCGCAGAATTGAATTACGTCCGTGTAATGTATTGGCTGGGCTGGATCCATGGACGAACGCCGGTGCGTTTTATGCGGAAAGTCGGCATTCGGCCCCGTTCCCACAGCGTTTCAGTTTGGTCTCATCACCACTGCCGCGATGAACCCATCGACAAGCAGAACGCGAAAGAAAGGCAAGAACAAGAAAGGACGGACTTACGGGCTCGTGGATCACGACACTAGTAGAAAGCCAGGCTTGGATCCCCCGAAGGGTCCGAGTCGGAGCGGGAGGATGAAGAGGCGGCTGCGCCCACACTAGCAGGGATCGCCGTCGACACCAAGCACTTGCATAAGAAAGCAGAAACGCCATCTCAGAACAGCTCCTCCGATCCAAACAAAGACGGGTCGTCAGACAAACCTGCTCCAGCGAGTTCAAACTGCCCGACAGATGCCTCACAAGTCACCGCGCAAGCCGCAATGGTCCCACCGGCTGCTACGTGGGAAGAGGTCACCCACTTCGCTCTCAACTCAAGTATCCTTTGGGGCACGTTTGAGGACATCAAGTTCTTCGCCTACTCGAAGAGATTTACTTCGGAATCAGGACGCGTGGGCATTGCTCGTCCGTTGCATGCCAACAGTGCTCTTTTGCGCAATATGCTATCTCGATTTGATCTCTGTACGTCCTGCCCTACTCATACAATTACATCTGCATGATCTACTGAAGCCTGATGTACTTGTATCAATAGTGTTACTCGACCACGTCAGCGTCGGCGATAGACGCGACGACGTGGACTTTGTGTCCTTACGTATGAGAGCGTATGAGTACCCGGAGGACAGCGATCTAGAGGATGCAGAAGATCTGGACGACGTTGAAGATGATTCGCTTGAGCACGTTGACATATCCTTGCCCGGCGACAACGAATCACCCTCAGCAACCTACACAGCGCTAGCACCCACAGATGAGGGGCAGACCCAAAATACAACACACGCGAGGGAGGTACGTCTGTCGCCCTGATGTGATCCCCTGAGTGAGCGATGAACAAACAATCTGAATCTCTAGACACACGGACTAGGACCGGCGGCACCCAGTAGTCCCGAAGACGACTTTGTTCCAGTTCACGGCCCGCTGGCGGGAGCTAGTCCATCTCTGCCTCCCGCCGACGACCGCGAGGAAGACGTTATTCGAGTCGTAGAGAAGAGCTCAGAGGGCATGACAGACGACCCGCATGCCTTGAAGGAGCCACCTGCATCCGACCGTATCGCCGAAGTACAGAGACAACAGGGGGAAGAAGGACAACGGACAAGTCGGCGCACGATTCTGTCATCGGACACGGCTTTCAAAACGTACGTCTTGCGAGTCTGCAGCTACTCCATCTTCACGCTAAGCGTCCCACGGAATTGCAGCTGGCGCAGCTTGATCTTCTATGCATACACGGGAAGGATCGCCTTCACCCCATTGCGGTCGCAAGGGTTCGTGTACCATGATGATGGAATAGATGCGGCACAGCTACCCATCTGCTCCCCCAAGTCGATGTACCGCTTGGCGGCGAAGGTGAGTGAACTGTGGTGCACACAGGAAGCTAACGATGCTCAATCACATCACACCGACACCAGTATGGCAATCAAGAGTTGAAGATGCAAGCCGGGTTCGACATCCAGTCGAAGCTGTCCACGCAGAACGTCCTAGATGAACTATTCGGCAAGTTCACAAGCAGGTCAGCGCATTCTCCTAAGCTTAACTGTAAGGAATTTGTCTCACCTCCGCCGATATAAGATATCCGGAAATTCGGGACATGGAGCTGAACTTCCTCCTCACACACATGCAAAATCCCGACATCACCATCAGGCTTCCGCAATGGATCGATAGCTTCGCTCATGGTGAATTGCGACATTGCGCGGACACGTTCGGGATGCTCATCCACAAGCTGGCTTGCGCCGCGACCTCGCAGGGACCCGCGACAAGCCCAGCAGGCCCATCAGCGTGTCCGAGAGGATGCCCTATGCCGACAATCCGCACGCAATGGAGGTGTAGCACGTGTGGATACGTGGTGACCTGAGACATGGATTGCGAACAAGGACTGTAAGGTATCTCGAGAGTAGATCACATGAACACGAAGACAGCTGCATAGTGAACCAGATGTGCGAACAATCAATGGCTCACGTAGAGGTCCAGGATCGGCAGACACGTTTGAGCCATCGCGCCTTCTTCGTATCCGCGCTATTGCTGACATCCCGCAGGGCGGCGAACCGTCGTATAGCGAGCGCGCACGTTTCCCCTCGGAACTTTGACACCAGCCGTCGATGTAGTTTGATCTGCGAGTACATCTCAATTGGTCATCTCTTGAAGGGGAAGCGGAGGACTTACTGCAGCAGGATTCTCCATCGCACCCGACTCGTAATCGTCCGAGGGCCTGGACTCCCACCCTTGCACCTGTCTCACCTCAACATCGCCAAAGTTCGCCAGCCAGATTTGCCAGAGACATTCCTCCCAGTCCGCAGCCCGAGACATGCCTGCGAAGAACCGTTCGGTGCACCAAGTCGAGTCATCCCGAGCGATCACCAGAGGAGCGAGTGGCGCGAACGGAAACGAGGTATGATCCTTGAGAGTGAGTATCACAGGCCTTCGCTTGCGTGTCCGGCCAGAAGTAAGTGCTGACGATGAAGAGGGCTGCTGCGAGAGGAGTGTCTTGTAGAGATTCTTGGGAGGCGCAGATGATAGATTCCCAGGGAAGAGTACAGCACGAGTGCCTGGAGAGAGCAGGCGGGCAACATTGAGGAGTGCATTCGAGTGGAGTTCAGTTGCCGGGTGGAGATGCAAGACATGTACTGATAGCGCGGCTTTGAGTAGGGGTGTGCTGTTTTGTAGATTCGCCAGCTTCGTCAGGAGAGCGACGTGCCTCGCAGACGAGGGCACTGTTGTAGTTGCGACCAGAAGGCTAACTGGGCCTAGGAGGTACGGGTATAGGGCATACAGAGTACAGGCGAACGGAAGAGACTGTACCTGTCCACCTGGTTGCCCATGCGATCGCCATCTCCAACTCGGCCTCGGTAGTCCAAGCACAAGCCGCAATAGCTGAGCTGTCGATTCCCGTTGATAAGACGTCGGGATCGAGCAGAAGGGGTGGGGGACGTAACGAGGATATTTTGGAGACGATGTGTTCGAACGATAGCTTGTCCAACGAAGACAATCCTGCCCGCATGTAGATCATGAGCCAACGCCGAATGTAAAATAACGTAACACAGGTATGCATGTACTCACCTCGGGCCCGTGTAACAGAGTTTGAGATCTGGACAGAGAATCTCGAAGACACATGGCCAGAGAAGAGTAGAACGCTAAAGAGGCAGTATGCCAGGACCAATGCTGGCAGAGAAGGGACACTTGAGAGCCAGAGGCGCAACGCGGCTGGTGCGCTGCCAGAGAGCCATGCATAGAGACGAAGATAAATCGGCCTGCGATTGCTATGTATTTGTGCTTTGAGTTTCCTAGAGCAACGCCGCGAGTCTTGCCCGCTGGGTATGGCCTCGCCTTGAACGAGTTCCCGTGCCTTCGACCCGGTCCGTGGTCTCCCACTTGTTTTTTCAAGCATTCTGTCTGAGGACGTTGACGTCGAAAGACTTGACTGGGTAGCGTAGCGTGGAGCACCAACAAGATCAATATGGAACCGGATTCGGCGGCAGTGCGCGCCTATTCTACCCGGTCTCAAATTTCGGAGCCCGAAATGAGATTGACTCCGCGCCAAACTTCTTCTCAAGAAGCGCTGTCAAAACACCGCCCTTTGTCACGCAAGTATCGATATCTGATGACCAGAACTCGACAGTTTCTCGTACACACTCTCAATTAGGGATGAAGAAGGTACGTCAACGTATATTCCTTTTGAATTCTCACACCCATCTGCTGGTCAATACCTGAGACGCGAGTTGGCACGCCGCCTCTAGAGTCCGAGGCTTGCCGGGATTTGCTCATGGGCACCTGTGTGTTTGCAGCATTGTCCGCAGAACTACACTACAAATTCACAGCCATGGTACGTAATCCCGTTATCAGAAATAGCGCTCGAGGCACGCTAGGCCTTTGCAGTCTCACAACTCTCAGCCTTCCAAGGACCGACAACTACCCTTCTTCGAGTGGGCGCGTGGGCGCGAAGCGGCGTGGCAAACAACGAGGGTTCAGCGTTCTTTGTTTGAGGGAGAGCGTCCGGTCGGGATTTGCCAGTAGCCAGGCTTCCTCGTCTCGTTCTCCCGCCGAGCTATGCTCCCATGCGGCGGGAGCGAATCACGCTATGTGGTAATCCCGTCCAACCCCTGACCCGGACGGATTGGCGTTGCTCTCGACTAAATCAGGAGCGATACGAGGACAATTGCGGGATAGTACGTGCAACCGTGCGTCTTCAGTGCTGTGCGGCGGATCAGCTTAAAGATTGGCATGGTATCAGGCTCGGGAGGCGAACACTGAGGCCTGAGGATTCACCCGCCATGTCCCTCCGAGGACGATCATGCTTCGCCGCGCGGACCTTCTCTCGTCGTACGAAACTGTTCTTCTGGCTGTTCGTCACGTGCTTTGTGCTTTGTGGTTCCTTCACCGCCGTATTCCTCGTCGCAGGCGTACGCCGCTTCAATATCGGCAAAACTATCGATGAAGCCTCACGAGGGAAGGACGGGGTCAGTCCGGTCCTGTTTCTGTCATACCCTGGGACTCTGCATCTGCTGGTTTCTTTGGTTTCTCATGCGCGCTCTCGGGCTACAGGTCGCTCTACTAGGCCATGCGTACAACATCGATATCGCTGCTCGCCAGGTGCAGATATCATGGCTTGTCCTTGGCTGTGGGAGTTTAGCGCTGTTTGTCGGGAGTTATGGTTCCAACAAATGCGGAAGGCCCAATATCGCAGTCGATTTCTACGTCGATGGCGCTACGAACGCGAGCGGCTCCTACGATCCTACCACCAACTTGTGGTACGAGACTCGTACCGGGAATGAATTCTAGTGCGTCAGCCTCCGCTCCTATCGTTCCTTCGAGTACCACTGAGTTGCGCAACCCCCACACGTGCTCCAGCATCCAGGCTTCAGTCGAGATACAGACGGAACATCTACTGGAAGTGACAGCATGGTACGGTCAAGACCAGCAATACGCCTATCCGTTCGACACCTACATCCTCGACACGTTTATCCAAGCTCTCACCCCTGACGGCAATGTCTCAGTCCCGATCCTCTTCCTCCGCACCGCGGACGCCACGAACAACTTCCAACCATCGCTCAACAAGGACGAAGACGTACGCACGCTCTCCATCGACGGCTCCCCCATCACACGCGCGCATGCGGTCCAGTACGCCTTCCATCGTCCCGCTCTAAGCCAACTCTTCGTCATGGTTCTCTTCACCCTGAACTGGTTGCTCACCGCGGTGGTGGCTTACATCGCCGTATCGGCATACGAGGGCGTGCCGATGTCGGAGGGCGTGCTCATTCTTCCGCTCAGCGTCATCCTGACCATTCCTGCCTTGCGTGCGTTGTGGGTAGACGCACCCGCATTCGGTCAGTCCAGCACGAAATCTTCCATCACTGTTCGTACGCTGACGCACCGCACTCTGCGAACACGCATGCTCTAGGGCTCCTCCTCGGTACGTCTGATCTATCTGATCCAACTGTGCCACAGTCTATGAAACAGTTGACACCCACTTCCGCACGCACCAGACTCGTGCGGTACATTCCTCCAGATGGTTATCGTATCCCTGGCCTCGTTGTACCTCGTCGTCAATGTGGGCCTACGACGCCCGAAAGCCGCCCAGCAGGAACAACAACAAGAGAACATCATTGCTCAGTCTCAGGCGCAGGGGCAGGCACAGGCCCTCTCCGACCGTGACCTCGAAAAAGACGGCGCCAACCTCGGGCTCACCGTGCCCCTGCTCGAGCAGCATTCGCAGTCACGCCCCCGTCGCACGTCGGACACGGGTGCAGACCCGTAGCCCCTGGCCTTCTCCGGGATTCTCCTTCCCCCATGCCAGAGCCCGCTCGCATCTCCCGGTGGAAGACGGGTGTAACGGATGGCGAGAAGCCTGGCTCGGAGGAGTCTCGGACGCAGCGCTCCCAGCCCCCCTGTGTGATAGTATACGTGATCCGTCTCGCTATGAAATGTGTGTAACCCAACCTCCGACTCGGAGTTCGACCTTCCATTGTTGACCTTCCGGGCGGGCGGCCCACCCTAATCTCGCCCCTTGCGCTCGCGCTCGCGCCCGCGGCTCAGCCTGAGCATGACCGTGCTAGTGCGGCCCACTACTACGTCCGAACTTTTTATCTCCGCCCACACTGCCGACGGGACGACGATGACCACTGACCGTTCTGACTTGACTAGCGACACCTGACCGTAATACCCATTTGTCACGCCACGGCACGTACATACAATTAAGATTTTCCATTCAATGCTCGCGGTGACACATGTTGCCTCCACTGTCCAGACGACGTCAAGACGTATTGCTTGCGATCACTGATAGCCGACCGGTTTCATACAGTCCATTAGTTCTTGCATACATGTACTGCTTGTACCACCACATCACCTCCACCCTGCATCGCTGTCTAGTAGCGTCTAGTAAGGGCTGCTCAATAAGTCGGGACGCGGGACGCGGGACGCAGTGAGAGCTCATTGATGGAGGTTGATGGGCGTAAGCGAGGAGAGCCGACGACTCGGCAAGATGGCCGGAATCCTCTTCCTCTCGTCCTTGTCCTGCCTGCAACCCACACCAAGCATCCCAGTCAGCGCAGAAAAATGCAGAAAAAGACATGTGTTCAAAAAATAACAGTCTCTATCGCCTGTGTGCTTCTGCGGGAGACACCGACCACGGGATGGGCACAAACTGCGAAAGCGCCCGAGTGGACGAGAGAGCAGTCGCTTATGGTCGCTTATGCCCATCAGCCCCATCAACGAGCTCTCAGTGCGTCCCGCGTCCCGCGTCCCGACTTATTGAGCAGCCCTGTACGACCGTCATGGTCGAGTCTAGTACACCTGCCATATGAGCCTGTCCGCTATCCCCGCCGTGCCTGTACTGCACACGTGTAAGTACTTCACTGGCATCAGCGCAGCGTTCTCGCAACATCTATCCATCCACACGCCCATCGCTCAACAAATAACGCACACGTCGCTTCTCGACGCTCGTCTCCGCGTTCGCGGCTCGCTTGAGTGCCGTCTCCAAGCGGGTGCTGTCGTCAGTTCGTACTCCGCCCCCAGCGGTCCACAGGCACACTTGGACCCACAAGATCCTCCGATCGCGCGAGCAATGTACCACACGCCTATGCATGTCGACGTTGCAGATCATCTGTCCTGCGCTCGCCAAGGTGATGTGGCGCATCTGCAGAAGTCAGTAGGACATATACGGACTCCAGGCTGCCGTTATGCTGAGTCAACAGCATAGCTAGATCAGCGTTTATCGACTCAGTCCGGGAGTCGCTAAGAACAGATTGCTGTACATGGTCTGTATGCAACATTAGAAAGCACAAATTGATTAGCACGTTTGCAAAGAAAGCGGCGATAACAGTATACAGAAGTACCGACTACGGGTAAGGTAAATAAACGACAGGTATATGATAGGAGGGGTAACGAACATGCACAGATGAAACCATTGTAAGTAGCCACAGGAGATGCGAGGAGCGATTGCGATGGAATGTCAGTGATGAACATGGACACGAACAAAGCGAGAATGACGAGCGGAACACGACGAGGGCGACGAGGATCTGTACAACAGATGAAGGAAAGTAGGCAAGTCCAGCAGCATCCCGATCCCAAAAGAACGAAGGCTTTGCTTGTAGGAACGAACCCGACGACGCAATGAGGTAGGTGAATTCATCGTGTGGACATGCGCGGAGGGTGAGGACGATTATGATAAAGAGCCCCACCCCCGAGGGTTGATGATGAGTCCCAGGAACAAATAGAGCACCACGGTTGTGCTGACTACGTTCCTTTCGGCGGAGATGCGTCGGAGGGGGAAATGGCTCAGGCAGACCCTGATTCAGCCCGTCGGAGTAATAGATCTTAGGACGCCACGCCTCCTTCTCGTCCATGATGCAGGAGTTCTTGAACTTCTCGACGAGCGACTCTTTGCCCCTATTACAGAATCAGCTGAAGTAAGATCACGAACAGGACCATTGAGAAGACATACTGATAGGTGGCGTAGCACATCTGCAGAGTCTTCTCGCTCGAGTACATGTTCCTGATGAGTACGATGTTAGACATACTCTTAGCTTTCACAACCTCGCTCGCTGACCATTTCACCCCAATTTGTGTCTTCGCAAACCGCAAAAGGTCTTCAACGCTAAGGAAATTGACGAACGCGTACCCTACGTTGCAACCTAGGATAGCGCCTCAGTTGTGCCACTTATCGGCCTTGTACAAAGATATCGACGTACCATTCTGGAAATCCATGCGTAGATACATGAAGTCAATGCGCCGAGGACACACCCGATCGATGAAGTTCTTGAGATCCTGGTCCGTCATTTTGTTCGGGATGTTCTTGATCATAACGGTAGTCCTGGTGTCCAATCCATTTTCGATCGCCGTGATGTCCAGGGCGTTCTTCGCGCCAGGCAGGCGCTGGCTGCCTTGCCCATTGTCGGAGCCGTCAAGACGACGATCACCGAAGTCGTTCGACTGAGTAACCACCGCAGAATCAGCGACGGCTTCGGGCGAAGACCTGGGCGGTTGCCGACTTAAAGATCCGCCGACGGAGGTCATGGGCGCTGAATAGATGGGGGCGCGGGAGGGGGGTGCCAAACAGTACTCAACCTGAGGTGCATGTGGAGCCACTGGCGTCCAATACCCCCTGCTAGGCACGCCCTCAGGGACACCATACACGGGATAGTGGTAGACATGAGCAGGGTACATATGAGGATGAGGAAGCTGCACAACCGGCGGAGGGGGATAACCAGAGTAGCCAACCTCGGGATAGGGGTAGGCGGGGACAGGAGACGGATAACCGTTGAATGGGAACTGCATCTTGGCGAAGCCTGCGAGGTCTTCAGCACTCACACTAATACTGCGGGGGCGGGAAGGAATGGCGTGAGAGGGGTCGAAGACCTGCATGGGAAGGAGTGTAAGCGGCGGTCAGTTGCTTTAAAGCCGCCAGACAATGACGACTCGTACCTTCCCGACAGCGTCAAAGAAGAGGTCGTTGGAGGAACGTCGTCCGTGGTCTTGGGAGATTTCTTTGACCTTCTTAACCTTCCGCACTCCATCAGGGGTGCCCACGCCTTCGCTTGTGCTCACGCTTCTAGGACGCGCACGACCTGGTTCCGATGTGTCCATGGAGATGAGCGCTCCATGTCCGTCCAAAAATTAGAAAAAAAAACGCTTCTCACCTTCGGCAATGCGGTGAAATTGGGCATCCTATCGGAAGATGTGTCAGTTTCGGTTCCCTGATCAATTTCGCCAATGATCTTACAGAGTCCGCATTGTGCATATCACCCTGCATCAAGCGGATGGGATGCTCTAAAACGTCCTTATTGGAGAAGAGCGTAAGCCGGGCACCGAAGATAGTTCGCTTGTTCAACGCCTTGTAGGCACTTGCAGCATCCCGACAGTCGTGATAGTCCACATGGAATGTCTGCAAAATAGTGAGAGGCGTTCGTGTGATGACTATATCACTAATCGGACACACCTGATCATGTGGATCGCTGCCTGCCTCCATGAACGAGGCCAGCTCACCAAATGAAGCGAGGATTGATCGCACGTCCGTGGGCACAACGGCTCGGTCCTCCACCGTGACCAAAAACGATCCGTCCAGAGCGGAGAGAAATTCCGACTTGCCGGTAAGCTATCAGGCCTATTCAATTGTCGTGGTCGTGAAATGATGACTGGGCTCCGCACCTTCTCCACCTGGGCTGGTGAAACAAAACCGGACACCAAGCGGGCGTCTTCTAGAACTGGGAATGGATTCCCGCAGATCTGCCTCGAGGCACGCAAGGCATGCCTGGTATCGTAGAAGGCGATGATAATCACGCCGTGTGTAGCCTGGAACCGGGCGAGGATACCTTTTACGTCACCCATACCAGAGAAAGCTTGAATCAATGCCTTAGACGAGGCCATGAGGGGAACGTTGCGGACCTATGACAGCACCGAACGGTGACTACTTGGGCGAGAACACGGAGAGCGAGTCCACTCACCAGCAGGAGGCGTGTAGGCGTGTCGACAGAGATCTCCTCGATGTCGAGATTGCAGATGTTGCCCTCATGACCGTCAACGATGAGCGGACGTTCGTCTCGCGGGGAAGTTATCTCTACACCAGCAAGTCCAGATGCGACCGAAGTGGAATCCAGCATTGAAGGACCCGGTCCAGCGCCGACTCCGTCATCGGAAGAGAGCGAGTGCGATCGAGCGCTGGTCGGAGTGAGATACCCCGTGTTGTGTGCGACAGCTGAGTTCGATGGACTCATAAGAGGCTTGAGGCCAGCGGTATATGCGGCGTGCGCGGCAGCGAAAACGCGGTCGCGTTCCTGTGGATTAATCCAACGCAGAGGAGAGTGAGTGTCCGGCGGGGTAGAAGGAGTGTCGTTGGTATTGGAATGAAGGGAAGAAGGGGTGAGCGGAGGGGTAATAAGGGAAGGACGGCGTTCGACGTCCAAGTTATCGTTTTTAACGGGAGGGCCGGAAGGCGAAGAAGCAAGGTCCAATGGACGAAGGTGAGGGCGGTGTCTAGCAGAGCCCTGGTAAGGGAGACGCGTAGGAAGAGAGGTATAGTGATGGGGATGCCTAAGGAGAAAGGTGAGTAAGCGTATTTGTGACACATAGCGCGCATACAAGAGGAAAGCTTACAAGAGATTGGGAAGAGAAGGAGTGGAGTGGAGGCGGGGAGGGACCGCGGGCCTTTTGTCAACGAAGGGCTGGGTGTGACGGGCGCGGTCAATAGACGTGAGAATGATGAGGGGAGAGAGAAATGAGGGCAGTGCGTACGTCGTCGGGGTGATGTGTGGTGGGGAAAGGTACAGCGTTGCGATCCATGGGGGTTCGGCGGTGGTATGAACGGGGAGAGGTAGGCAAAGACAGGCGAGGATCAAGGATCAAGCGAGGGCAACGCGTGCGAAGATAGAGAACACAGGCGTCGAACCAGTACTGATGATGCGTCCTCGGACGGACGAGCAAGAGAAGCAAGAGGACGGCGCGGGACAAGAGAGAGAGAACACAATATGGGATGAAGATGGAGGACAGGGACGGTGGGTTTTATATCGCACGCGGGGGAGAAGCCGGCGGACGGGGAGGGCTCGGGCTCGACAGCGAGGAAGCGAGGGAGGAAGATGGAGTGATTCGGCTGGGAGGACTAGACGGAGACGGAGGAGGCATCTGTGTGGACGGGGGTGGATGGATCTGGGGCGAGCGCAGTGTATATTGCCAGCCCCGCGGATCCTGACCCGACCCAGGCATTTTCAGGCAGGAACAGTCCTCCCATCCTTGACCTTCGCGCGTCCTGCCGTATGCAACAGCGAGCGAGCACCCAGCGATCGGACGTCATCCAACCAGCATGGGAATCCGCCATCCAGCTCCCAGACGCCCTTTCCCCCGGCCCTCCTCCTGCCGTCCTTCAGAGTTTGGCGTCCAGAATTCACACGACACCCGTCCTGCCACCAGCAGTGGCGGTGGGTTTGTTCGCGGTGATGTCTGGCGGTATTTCTAGCGGATAGATCACCGGCCGCGTGGGCGGACAGTGGGCACTGCAAAGAGAGCATCATCACACGAATCCATAGGTTGCACGCACGCTATTCCTGCCCTCCAGCATTTACACAAAATCGTCCACAGAAACACGGGCGTCTCCGAAGTTAGAGCGGTGACAGAAGAAATGCATCGCGTATCTGGCCGACGCCTCCATATCGTCCCACGCCACAACCCTTCCTGGTCAATTGACTCCGCATGGCGCAAACCATTTTTGCCCACACTGCACGTGAACATATGCTCACTTCCTCAACCACTCCGTAAGCCCATGCGCCCGACCGCGCGTCGTCCTGGGTGGCTCCCGCTCTCTCGCCTCACGCACCAAGCTTCACGTGGCAGGTACGCTGCTCGCCGGCTTCTTTCCAGGCGGTGTCAAGAACAGGTCTCAAACACACACTTCGGCCTGCAATCCAGGGTTATCCCGTGAAGGCCTCGCGAATTTGATGTGGGCGCCCGTCACATGCGCTCAAGGCAGCCCGACTTCCTGTCTTGAACACCGCCGATGATGCCTGTGAAGACAAAGAGTCATCTCCGAACAACGACTCAATGGGCTGACACGACACGACAATCACGCTGTCCGAAAAATTGTGCGGACGCGTCGTCTCTTGCGCCAGAAGAAAAAAAAAGCATGATCGGTGTCTTGAGAAGCCCTCACGCAGTCGGCACGCAAATTCCCCCAAAGAGAGACTACACCATAGACGGTGCCACCGCGCCAGCTTGGTGCATACCAAACTCGTACGTAGATCGCCCGGTTGCATTTCCAGGCGCCCATCAAGGCCATGTCGCCATGACACGCCAACAGAATGCGCCTTAGATCGATACCAAGCCCTGCTCTATCTGTACGATCGGTATGCCTATCATCTCGTCCGTCCAGCTCGAGCGCGCACCCCGGCCACCCCCAGGCCGTTGCCGACGCCAGAGGACGACCCTAGACATCCTCGACAGCAATTGTTCAATGTCCAATGTCCTCGGTCCCAGCGGTGCTAGTGCAGCGTGCCCTTCGCGACTTCTAGCCAGTGTTTCTCCCCCTACCGCCGCTGTAAACCCCCCCATCTTACGTGTCCGCCCCCACTCTACACCAGAAAATGAACCCGCGAAGGGCACCACGGCCACGCCCTAGCGCATCCGCCAGAGCTCCCATTAGCAGCAGCAGCATCGTGCATTGCGAACGTCGTCATTAGTCACTAGTCAGACAGAAGCAGAGCCATTCTCCCGTTCGTCCGCGCTCCGACCAGCATCCCATCGTCCTTCGTGCTTCTCTCTACGCTCACGGCCTGTCATAACTCCCCATGGCGTCCTTCCATGCCATCTCCGCCCCTGTGCCCGGGCCAGCTGATGCCTGCGTGCGTAGTTCTACGCATATTCGAGTCCCCGGGCCCCAGGCCGCCAGCGACACTAGCACCTTTCTCTCGCGGTGCGGTCGGCGAGTGTGCTAAGGCCTGGCTGACGCACCTCCCTCGAGAACCCGAGCCCGGAAGGCAGCTCGACGTAGACCTTTGTATGTTGTAATGGAGAAGGGGAAGGGGAAGCCTGGAAGCCTTGGACCCGGATTCTGGAGCAGGCGATCTCGGGGTATGGATCTAATCTATCTCATATCGCGCCCCCGCACTCCAGCTGCAGACGTTGATCTGCCCAACGCCTTCCTTCGCCCGTCGTCCAATGGGCGTCCGTCAGACTTGGTGCTGTCAACGTCGACATCTCCTTCGAGCTTCGCGGCAGACGAGGCCGTCGGCCTGTCTCGTTCTGCGGGCAGGCAGCACGCACTGGTCTTGGTGCGACCCCCGACACTCGTCCGTGCGGGTGCCGGTGTGATGGACGGGGTGGTTTCCGGACAGCGCCGGTCTCGTGCGCACAGGCTCAGCTCCCCACATTCAGTGAATATTCCATCGCCTGGCCAGGCCCGACACACCTCATCGGGCACGCCACGAGCACGATGCGCCGCAATGAGGGGAGGAAGGAGAGGCGGATATGAAGCGCCTTGCTGATCGTCATGCCCTCTCGAATTTACCTTTGCCTTCCCATCCTTCCAGCCCTACGAGCGACCGGCCGGGCCCTGGGGCTACGAACGGCTCGCCCTGCCGCCCGCTCTATGCACATCTTTACGTATTAGGCTATCACTGGTCCGCCGCCGCCGCCACCGTCCGATCCGCCAGGCAATCCAAGTGCATGTCCCATCTGGGCCATCTGCTGCATTATCAGTGTCACGCACAGTACCATCAATGCATCACCAGTACACTCATGCTGCCCGTGCGTCCACCACTCGCCGGTGTGTGAGCTCCCGGTGTGCTGTTCTTAGAACAAGTGCTGCTGGTATCAGATTGCGTTAACGGTGTGGATTACATCGATGTGGCGAGACGCCTGGCCTTCTGGACGCCTCGACTGCGCCTTGCGCCCTACGCAGTTCTGCGAGTCGAGAGTCCACTCTCCAGTCTGATCAACCGATGAGTGTTGTCGCGCCAGACGCTCGACCGGAGTCCAACCAGAGCTTCCTTCCGTGCGTCCGGCTGCGGACGACATACGAAACCCCATTCGGAAGACGTGCGGTCCGTGTGGTTGAGACTCGGACTCGGGCTCACAGCTATCAGCACACCGCGTCTGGTATGTATGCATCTCTCCCTCCCCCTGTCTGTCTAACAGTCATCGCGGCGGCGCGACTTACTGCACCCTTCTATCCCCTTCTATCATACCAGCCCGCGCTCTGTCTGCTGCACTGTGACCATGTCCGTTCAATGGACGTACGCATCGTGGTCAGACTCGCTCCTATCAGGCCCGGGCTCGGACTCGGACTCGGACCCGGTCATTGACTGGGAGGGCGCTGCCGCAAAGTCCGAGTTTCTAGTCCGACTTCGACTTCGACTTCCGCTTCACGCGCCCTCGACCGCATCTAGCCATCATGCGTCATGATCCCAACGGCCACGGACGTCCGGCCGCCCACCACATCGTCTCTACCGCACGCCGCCTAGCCTGAGCTCTGAGTCCCCGACCAACGTCGGTCGAAAGACGTGCCGCTGACCTTCGTGCGCCTGCGGGGCCTGCGTAGTAACAAGTCGTAGACTTATTGCGTACGAAGCACCGCCACTACACGTTCACACACGCTTACATATGTAAGCCAAGACACAGTCACAAGATCCATCGCCTTCGGTGTGGGGCCGCATCCGGCGGTTTGTCGTGCGGTGTTATCGTATAGCACCGCCAGGAATTATTCTGACACGTACTTACTGTGCGCTGTAGACTGTCGCGCCAAGACCGCCGATTTGTAGGCTCCATGTCAATTCGGACGGATCGTTCGATAGGTGTCTGCATTCATCAATGCATCAACAAATGTGGTTCTGTCCACCCTGTGAATCGTGCTTTGATACGAGGTGCGCATACGGACAGTATTCATTCGCCGGGCGCGACATTGCTCATTAATGCACCGGAAAAAGTTCATAACCGCACTCGACGCGTACACCTCAGCAAAGTACAGCAAACAACCGATCAGAGATCGAGATCGAGTCATTGACCTCCCCTGGATGTCACGGTGTCTCCTTGTTGCGATGCGATAAGTAGTGCCAATTTTGTCTATGAACTCCCCGGCAGTTATGATTTATCATGCTTGATCGTATACTACGCCCGGCGGCTGGGGTAGTATGTTTCAGATGCTCCACGTCCATCACCCGCGCAGGCTGGGAGCATGGCATCAGCGTCTGCGACAGTGCTGCTGAACGTCCAACTTGACCGGCGACCGCCTGGCTTATGGCAGCTATGAGCTCATCTCTGTTCAGTGCTGCGCATGGCGCACCACTGGCAAGTACCGGGTCCGACTCGGAGGCTGGTTACACATCCACATGGTGCATTATGCGAATACCTGCATTGTTTCCGAAACACATTGCTCAGCTGCATGTAGCAATCCCCGTCACAAAAAACAATAGCATTGAACAGATGCATCTTCGGTCCCACTGCGCGGCCGCAGTCTCGTGCCATTCACCGACACTGACTACATAAATTGAATCACTGACTGTCGTCATCACTGTGTAACAACAGCACCTGATCTCACGAGATGCACATCATCACCCTATCGATGTGCCACCCACCACCTCTCGAGTCATACTATGTACTGACCAGAGCCTGTTCGGCAACACTCGCGGGGTCTGGGCGCGCTCTGTCATGGGGTGACAAGGATCGAAATATTGACGGCCTGGCAACCGCGACCCCTTTCGGTTCTCCCCGTCCATGCAGAAGAGACTCTCGTGGATGCTTGACTGGTCTGTTCCCAATCTGCCACTTTTGCATGGTTTACAGGGTTTTCAAAAAAAAATGTCCTTCATGACTTGGTTGGGTGCATTGAAAGCATAAAACGCAATTATTATTACGTCACCTCCGTCACTTAGAATCACGTGGGCGTTAAGGTCAGAACTTCAGATCTCTTCTTTAAGTTCTTATCGAGTTTTTTTGCGCGCGCAAATACAGCACTACGTGAGCCCTCAGCCTGTTTGCAGGTTAGTATTGTTCCGTCATCCGTGAGCCGCACTGTCGCCAGCAGTGATAAAGCACACACCATCTGATCCACACAGTCTGTCAGTGTCACTGGTCAACCAGCACACCTCTATCACAAACACAAACTGCCTGAGGGAGGCCCAGGAGTTTGAGTCAAACACTCCGGAATATCGCACCCCATCGCCGGCAGAACTCGACGAACCTTGCAGGTGAATCTCCTTCTCTGGGTGTATTATTACTAGCCGCGCGGTTCTGGATCCAAGTGTGACTGAAGGTTAGCGCTAACTCCCCTTGTCCATGACATCGCATTCCAGATTCGTTCCAAGCGAGCACTCCGCGCGCGCGCACGAACCTCCCCCACCCTACCGCTCACACTGCATGGTACCGTAAAACTTACAATTCACCCAAAGTTTTCCACCCCGAAGCCACACTAGTACTAGCCCCCGGCGTCGACGCTGGCGCCATGTCAGACCCGAACTTTCACATCGAGACGCCGCGTCTGTACGTCACCTTCTTCCAGGCGTCCTCGGACGAGCACTGCGACTTCCTCGTCACGCTCTACAACACGCCCGAGTTCATCGCCGCCCAGGGCCGCACCTCGGTCGTCTCCCGCGCCGTCGCGCGCGAGCGCATGTCCACCCTCTTCGCCGAGTGGCACGCGCGCAACGGCTACGGGCAGTACCTCGTCGCGCTCAAGCCCTCCTCCTTCTCCAACGCTAGTGGTGTTAGTGCCGAGGATCCCGACGCGCCGTTCAACTTCCAGGAGAAGCTCGCGCGGTGCAAGCTGGTCGGGAACGTGTCGCTCATGCGGGGCAGCGGGCCGACGGCGTACGGCGTGCCGGATCTGGGCTTCGTGATCCTGCCTGAGGAGACGCGAAAGGGCGAAGGAGGCGGCGGGCGCGCTGGTGGAGTATGTGAGGAAGGAGCTGGGCGTGGGGGCGGTGCTGGGGTTCACGGACCCGGCGAACGAGGCGGCGAAGGGCGTGTTTAGGAGCTTGGGGTTTGAGGATCGCGGCGTGAGGAAGTTGACGGAGCTTGGGGGCCATGATGGCTCGGTGTGGATTACGCCTGGCGCAGCGCAAGATCTGTCTGTGTATAACTTGTGAAGAGGACAAGGACATGCGAGAGGTAGCGGAAAATCTACGTGTCTGCCTATACAACTGTGACGTGAATTCAAGCTATCGGCGTCTCGGGCCGGCCGCCCTTGGGCGCAATATCGCCACAAGAGCTCTCCAGTTGACTGCACGATGAAGGCGACTGCGACCATGGCTATCCGACTTGTGACCTTCGACGCACTGCACACTCTCATCACGCCCCGCCTCCCCATCTACGTGCAATACTCGCAGACATTTGAGCCATATCTCGGCGTGCTCGAGCCCGCCGCGCTCAAGCAGTCCTTCAAATCCGGTACATACCCCATCTTGATGCTTGCTGTTGCTCGCGAGATCCTCGAACGCTGAATGCATCTGCATCCAAACCTTTCAATCCGTGCCACCGTGATAACGGCTTCGGGTGTTATGAAACGGTCACTGCGCGATTCAAATGAACCGCAACCGTAATCATGTCCTCTCGGCGACCACCCCTGCGTGATCGAAGCACTCAAGCAGGTGCAGCAAGAACATCCCGTGTACCGCGGAGGGGCGCATGAGTGGTGGGGAGATGTCATCAGAAGGACAGCTATTGGTGCGGGTGCAGATCCTGAAGGTGCGTTTTGTTGATTGTATCTCCACAGGAGGCGGGCAAAGTTTGAGGAGCATCTCCGTGCATAGCTGTGGATAGGTCTCTGCACGAGATTGTCCCGCGGCTCCTCAACCGCTTCAGCTCGAGAGAAGGTTACAAGCTTTTTGGTGATTCGCTCCCCACACGTACGTATACCATCTCTGTTATCCGGCATTGCTTCCCATACTAAGCGTTGTCTTCCATCGCATCTCCAACTCAATCTGCGCGAACGCGAACACACAATGATTATAACGTACTGCTTGCTGTTTGCGTTCATCCAGTGAAACGGCTTCAGGAACTCAACATCCGCACCGGTATCATCAGTAACACGGATGCTCGCATGCGTTCGTACTGGTCCAGTGGCTGACTCAGCGTTCGCTAAAGGCACCTGTGTCCACAGGTGCTGTGATCGAGGACCTTGACATTCTGCCATATCTGGACACAGTACTGTTGAGTGAAAAAGAAGGCGTGGAAAAGCCGTCCCCCGAAATCTTCCAGCGTGCGTGTGAGCGGTTGGGAGTCAAGCCCGAAGAGACGGTGCATGTCGGCGACGAGCTAGACTGGTAAGTGAACTTGGTCGTATGGCAACTCCGGTGCACCATTGTGATTGAGCTCCTCGGTGTAGCGATTACCATGGGGCACAAACGAGCGGGTTGCGGGCATTGCTGCTGCGCAGACCTGGTTCGGAGGGCGAAGAGGAGCGCAAGGAGCCGGACGAAGACCTAACTAGTGTCCAGGTCGTTCCGAATCTAGCTCGCGTCGTGGAATGGGCCCAACAGCGCGCAGGGCAGGAGAAGAGGAGCTAGTAAACCTTGCGAAATTAGTGCGGGTGGTAATACATAGTCGACCCGGTGATATAGGAGCCAGTCTATGGCCTCTTCGAACCTCCTCGTCCCTTGAAGGCTCATGAAGCGGTGCTCCGCGGGACCTTGCGGCACGCAAGTGTAAGCATGAGATGGAACAGCAGGAGGGTAGGGAGTGGAACCATACCCTGTCGACCGTTTCCTCGCCATGTCTGAGCACGTCCTCCACCTTCTCGCCAACCTTTAGCGATGTCCAACGGATGACTCGAGGGTCATGTCGCATAATCGTGTTGAGTGCTCGCAATGTCGTCGGGGAAGCGTCAAATTGCATGGTCCAGTAGCTGTACAGCGGATGTCATGACACTCGCATTGGCGCAAGGAATACATGAAGCACGCACTCTCCAATTTGATGGTACTGCTTCTTTCTCCGCATACGCTGGGGGAGCGTCCGCGTACCCCAGGAATCTAGCTTGCGCACTACGCCGCCACTGTCCAGCACATGTGACGCTACACGGGTGACGAGGTCCTTGATGTGTTTCTGGGGATGTGGGGCGAAGCATCAGCGCAAGCTGTTATGGAGTTCAGAAAGCCATGAGCGAGACAGACATATTCGGGATAGTGCGCGGCGACGCATACGAGCTGGTAGAAGGGCATGGTGGCAAAGTGCACCGGACGCGCCCAAGCTACCGACGAGCTCAGCGAAATGTATCGTGGGAAACTCTGGACCCATACTGAATCCACGTGGCCGAGAAAAGCAATAGCGGTCTGCCAGTGCCAGCGCTGCTGTACACAACTCCCAGAAACCTTTCCTCTTTTCTTACCCTCCCTGCTGTCCATCTTTGCATCGCCAGGCACAACAATACTCTACACCATGGCTATGAAAGCGGTGAGCTCTGAATAGTCCGTGGCGGAGTGAAACAGAGAGGCTGATGAAGGATTCGTGCTGCATTGCAATGTGTATAATGCGGGGTCATGCACCGATAGATCGTGAAATGTATGGAGCCCCCATCCCCTCTGCTCGTCCGTGCCCAGTCCTGAATATCATGAGAGTATCCAGCCGTGATCTCTGGCGATTCTCTGCTGCTGCGCGGGTCCCCCGGGCCCCAGGGCCAGATTCCCAAGGAACGGTACGTCGTCCGCTAATGTTTATTGGTCGTGTGCGAGAAGCCCTGAGCGCGCTATCGGGAACACAGTGTCCTGCACCTCGCTGACGTCCAAGCTCCGCGCATGGGCACGTCGACGCGCGAGGATGAGGTGCGTACGGCCCCTACGTCCGTCTCACCAGCTATCATTAACGCATGCATTCCGTGCCCCCACCCCTCCGTGTGTTCCGTTCCATGTGCCGTCACCTGCATGGCATAATGTATAGGACTGGGCGTTCGAATCACGCGAGTTCCTCCGTGGGCTGGCCGTTGGCAAAACTGTCACCTTCACGTCCACGCACTCGCTCCCGCCTTCGGACGACGTCCCGCGCGACATCGGCACTGCGGAAATCAACGGCGTGGACCTGGCATCCGAGCTCCTCAAGAATGGATGGGCGAAACTCAAGGAGCTGAAGCGCGATTCCACCGACGAGGACCTCCGTAGGAAGGAGCTCGAGGCTGAGGCCCGTTCAGCTGGCAAGGGCGTATGGAACCCGCACGGCCCTAAGGCGAGTTCGCCACTTCGCTAGGCTTGATATTCAGTGTCTGTTCGGGCGCTAACGAGTGGTCGGTGTCATAGGCACGCACGACACACTACTTGATGCCCACGGATTCCCAAGCCTTCATCACTGAGTATAAAGGGCAGCAGATTGAAGGTAAACCACGATTGATCTATCTGATGCAGACTACAGTACTTGGTCTGACCACGTCCTATAGGTCTTGTAGAGCAAGTCAAGGATGGCTCGACGCTACGCATCCGCTTACTGTTGCCCGATGGTGACCACCAGTTTGTCAACATCGCGCTCGCGGGCGTGCGTTGCGCGCGCGTAGCAAGCAGGCCAGGCGAGACGTCCGAACCATGGGGAGAGGAGGTAAGTCACGCGCGCGCTCGCGTGATGCGTGCAGTTGTTCACGTCATCGTTGTCGCGGTTGTGGTCGCGCACAGGCAAAGTTCTTCACAGAGTCGCGGTTGCTGCAGCGATACGTCCGCGTGCAGCTCTTGTCTCTGCCGAATGCCGCTGCCACGCCATTTCAGACAGGCGCGAACGCTTCAGCTCCGCCACCCGCGTCGATCTTTATTGGGACAGGTGAGAGCAGCGAGCATCCTGCCTACAAGTTCCTGACCGTTGCTTGTTTGACATTCACTTTCCGCAGTCCTACATCCCGCCGGTAATGTCGCAGAGCACCTTGTCGCCAACGGACTCGCGCGTGTCGTCGACTGGCATGCGGGCATGCTCGCGAGCAGCGGCGGTATGGAGAAACTGCGCGCGGCCGAGAAGACTGCAAAGGAGAAGCGTGCGTGCTTATACGCGAACGCGCCTGCGCCCACCGCGAAGTCGAATGGCACCGCTATCAACGGCAACGTACGACAGTTCGACGGGACAGTTGTCAGAATTTGGAGTGGGGACCAGATTTCCGTCAATGACCGCGAGACGGGCAAGGAGAGGCGGCTGCAGCTCAGCTCCACGCGCGGACCAAAGTCAGTGCTTCGTGTATCACATAATGTCGGTGTTACTGAGAATTGTTGCAATAGACTGTCGGACCCCAAGCAGGCATATTACGCTCAGGAGGCCCGTGAGTTTTTGCGGAAGCGCTTGATTGGCAAGCAGGTCAAGGTCCATGTCGACTTTGTCCGGCCGCGCGAGGGAGAGTACGAGGAGCGTGAATGCGCAACCGTCCGCTACGGCAACCAAAATGCGTGCGTTCTTGGAAGACGAGGACGGAAGATAGACGTAAACTGAACTCCGTGCGCAGGAACATCGCCGAGCAGCTCATCGAAAAGGGCCTGGCAACGGCTGTGCGCCACAAACGCGACGATGAGGACCGCTCGCCCGAGTACGACAAACTAATGGCGGCGGAGCAGGCGTGAGTTGTCCGTGGTCCATCGAATATGGCTGTTGACTAACCTTCTTGTGATCCCAGCGCAGTAGCAGAAAGTCGTGGTGTGCACTCGGGCAAGGAGGTGCCCGGACGGAAGGATCCATTGAACATCTCCGAGGTGCGTCGGGGAAATTTGCTTTATTCTAGCCGATGCTTAGGATGCCATGCGATGCGGTAGTCTGCACATCGCGCCACAACGTTCCTCAACGGCTTCAAGCGTATAGGCCGTATTCCAGCCGTGGTCGATAAGGTTGCTGCGGGCTCACGTTTCAGGTAGTCTAGCTGCGTCTGTCGCCTTCCAGAACTGAACGAGTTCCCCGTGCAGGATCTACTTGCCGAAGGACAACCAGGCACTGACGTTGGTTCTGAGCGGCGTTCGTGCCCCCCGGACGGCGCGTAACGCATCTGAGGCTAGCGAGCCGTTCGGGCCCGAAGCGTCGGACTTTGCGACACGGCGTTACAACCAGCGGGATGTGGAAATCGAGGTGCACGACACGGACAAGTCTGGTGGGTTCATCGGGGCGCTATACCTGAACAAGACGGAGAATGCGGCGGTGACGCTCGTGCGGGAGGGCCTGGCGACGGTGCACGGGTACTCGGCAGAGAATCTGGCGTGGGCGAAGCAGCTTTATGAAGCCGAGGTACGTCGCACTCGCCTGGAATGCTGCACGCCGCTTCGGGGCACTGACGGCGGGCGCCCCAGGCAGAGGCGAAAGAGGCAAAGCGCAACGTAAGTGCTGTTCGCTCCTGCCACTTCCCGGGGAGCTCCCCGCTGAAAACGCGCCGTAGATCTGGAAAGAGTATGACTCCGAGGCCGAGCACGCCGCCGAGGCCCCGCAGGAAGACGCGAACGAGCCGCTCAAGACTGAGTACCTGGACGTGATCATCAGTGACGTGCGCACCAAGCCCGCCTTCGCGTTTTCCGTCCAGATCCTCAACACCGAGGGCATCGCCTCGCTCGAGAAGCTCATGCGCGACTTCTCCCTCCACCACAAGACCGTCGCCGCCACTGCCGGCTTCGTCCCCAAGGGCGGCGACCTCGTCTCTGCAAAATTCTCCGACGGCCAGTGGTACCGCGCGAGGGTGCGCCGCGCGTCTCCCATCAAGAAGGAGGCAGAGGTCACGTTCATCGACTATGGCAACCAAGACACCGTCCCCTTCAAGGACATCCGACCCCTCGACGCAAAGTTCCGTTCTCTCCCCGGCCAAGCGCACGATGCGCGCCTCAGGTGTGTTCCCCTTTCGCTTCTCCTGCAGCTTTTTTTTCCTGTCAGCATCCGACGTTATCTCACGTCAACTCCATGTGCATGCGTGCAGTTTCGTAAAGCTCGTCCCAGCCGAGAGCGAATACCACGAAGAGGCCGTCGACCGATTCCGCGCGCTGTGCGAGGGTCGCAAGCTGATTGCCAACATCGACCACAAGGAGGGCCAGACCCTGCACCTGCGCCTCATCGACCCGAACGACGCATCCGCCCAGCAAGACCCGTACGCGTCCATTAACGCTGAGCTCGTCAGCGAGGGTTTGGCGACGATCGACAAGAAGGGCTGCAGGTATCTCGCCTTGTACTCCGGCATGGCGAAGAAGCTCCAGGAGTCACTTGCCATCGCGAAGCGCAGCCGTGCGGGCATGTTCGAATTTGGCGACGTCGAGGAGGACGACTGAATAACGAATGCCCTCGGCGACTTGTAGGTGCCGCATCTCTGGGTGGCAGAGGGATTTCTTGAGGATGTATATCGGGGAAATGTAACGCGCTGATGTACGAGCTTGCTGTTGTTGTAGCCGTAGCTAGCACCCACACCGCTCACCTGCATTTTTTGCGATCGTGTCTGACTATAATATCGTTTTATCACGCATCGACTCGAGCACATGGATTGATGCTAGAGGGGTCTTGACAGAGGGCAGTCATCTTCGCCATGACGGCGGTCATCTTCTTGACCACGGAGGTCCGGTCTGTATCAGTAAAGTGGGGGATGCACGCAGGCATGTCGAGACACTGACTGACGAAGGACTGCCACTCGCAAGTAATGCAGGAGTACCAAGGGATTGTCCAGATTGGTAGCAGTTGTTCGCTCGTTGGAGTAATGTCCATTCACCAGCGCGTACTAGTAGTAGGACTGTAGCAAGCTCTCCCTGGAACCTAGGCACCTCACTGACAACCACCTTAACGAATCACAAAATTCCGAAGGAGTGGGGTCGAAGGGACTTGTAGCAATAGTCTGGAGGCTGGACGTTCAAGATGTGCTTCATGATTGAAGTTCGTACACTGGCATCGTGGTGACTGTACCGCGCGTACTCGGCCGCATTTGGTAATTCAAGCGCGCATCAACGCGTCGTTGCGACTTGCCCGGTTCGTACGACCATGACTCACCACTGCCAAAGCAACGACGGTGACCACCTAGCCTGGCGCACCTATTCATCCCGACGTACATCTACTGGCAGCCGACTCGAACGCCCGTCCGACGTTTCCTGCCGACCCCTGTCTTCCCATATTCTCCGTCGTGAGTCCCGTCCGGCGAACAGTACTGTCGGTGGTATGCGGTCTTGTATTTGTAAGCCAAGAACCCCATGTTCTGAACTATACACCCCGACACAGATCTCGCCGTGACGTGAATTGCTAGATAATCCAAGATCATTCATCGACCATTTGATTGATTGACTGGTTAATCCGTCTAATATCGTCTACCTGGGGAAGATAGAGCGTATACAGGGTTCGTAGTCCAGGAAGACTACTATAAATTTTAGGGTTTAGGGTTCGTCTTACCAGCACCAGGTGTGCGACCTGAAGCCTTCAGGGCGGCCTTGTTGGGGAATGGGACGACTCCAAAAACCTGAGGCATCTGCATATGACAAGAAACATATGATCACGCAAACGCGACATGCATCACAGTCAAGCACAGCCCACATGAACAATATCTACCAAGCAACTAGAATGTGGTTAGCAACTATACAAAATTAGCGTATAACAATAGGACAACAGGCAGAGCGGTGGGGGTCAGTTAACTATAATAAAACCTCGTGGTACGTCACATTCTTCGTCATCCTCTGCCCAGGACGCAGCCGGACCTTTGCATGGCTCCTATGTCGAATTCGCGAGAGCGCCGTGTACAACTGGCCATGCGAAAACACGGGCCGTGTCAAGTCCACGCCCACAACGTCAAGAGTGAGGCCCTGGCAGCTGTTGAACGTCGTCGCATACGCCGGCGCGAGCGGGAACTGCCTCCTTACAAGCGTATGCCCCGACTCGAGCGTCGTCGTGAACGGAATGCGCGAGATCAGGATGTCCTCCGAGTCTATCGTGCCGACGCCCCCGATGCCCCGTAGGAGCCTCACGGTGATGATGCGCTTCCCGATGTGCATGACCACGACGCGCGTGTTCTTCACCAGGCCGCGTTCCGGGGCGAAGTTGCAGAGGAGACGATATACACAGTGTGTCTTCACCTGGAGCGCGTGTGCAGGGATACCGGGGATCGACGTGCGGGAGGCTTGCTCGAGTAGAAGTGCCGGCGCCGTGTCGTCTACTTCCTCAGGCTCCTGGAGAAAGTCCGCCGCATAGAACGTGCGCGAGTACCCGTCGATGCGTGCGAGGATGTCCGTGTTGTACTCGTCAACTTGGGCGTTCGTCGGAGCGAGAATCGCACGAGCAAGGCACAGCACGGGGTCCGCAAGGACATCGTCTGGGTAAACAAATTCTGTAAGTGCCGTCCGGTCGTGCACTCTTTGGAGGAGGTCAAGCGGGACGTGCGGGCCCGCGCCGTCCCCAACGAGGTCCACAAACTCCGCATACGACAAGTCCTCTGCATTGCGTATTGGCTGGTGCAGGCGGAGGGTGAGGAACTCGTCCCAGAGCGGCGACGAACGAATCGAGGCGTCTACGACCTGGCGGCGCGTGCCGTTGCGCACGACGGGGCACGTCTGGCGAAAGTCGCCGAGCAGGACGACGACTTTCCCGCCGAATGGGAGGTTGTTGCGCATGACACGCCGGCAGGTCTCTTCGACGCAAGAGAGGACTGCACTTTTTGCCATCGGGGCTTCGTCCCAGATGATCGCGGAGGCTTCCCGAATCAGCTCGCCTCGAGGGTCGTGAGGCTCTATAGGGGAGACTAGCTCTTCGTCTTCATCACCTCCTATTGGGACCTGAGGAGGAGAATAAATTTGGGGTGCCATGAAGGGTGCAACAGTAGGGGCGTACCTTGAACACCGAGTGCGTTGTTTTTCCTCCTGGATACAGCTGTGCAGCAAAAGCCGACGTAGCCGTAGGCAACACAATGTGGCCCTCCGAGCGTAGCTTATTGCATATGGTGTTTACCAGGAACGTCTTCCCACGACCGGCCTTCCCGTCAACGAACGCACATAATGGCTTCCTATTGGTGACCGCGTCCATTATCTCCGTGTAGATGCCATACTGCTCCGCATTGAGCTTGGATACAGCAGTCGCCGAGCGCGCAGCAAGGAACGTACGCTGGCTATCCCACTTCTCCAGCTCAAGCTCGACTTCACGGCTATGGAAGGACGGCTGGGGAAGGCCATAATAAACGAGCGACTTGCCGTGTTCCTCCAGAGCCCGATCCAACTCCTGCAGCGTCTCGTTCACGCCAACGTTGACGTTGTCATGCTTGACGATGAGGTCGTGCGCGAGCGCGTCTTGAAACGTGTTCCAGATGGTGATCGGAGACGCAATGTGGTCGTTGACCAGTAGGTGTACGAAGAAAGAGCGGAGCTGTTGTGGGGTCTTCAGGGTCTGGACGGCTTCTGCGAGTGCGTGCTCGGCCTTGTGCCCATCAGAGACGAGAAGCCGACCGTAACGCGACGGCCCTGCGAGATTGCTCGCTCGCGTGGCTTGAGGATTCAGAAAGGAGGGCTGCGCAGTCGAGTAAGAACGAAATGAAGCAAAGGCCGGAAACTCCGCTATCCGTGCAGGTGCTGTTGCATTAACCACGAGCATCAGCAACGGCGAAACTAAGTTGTGCGATAGAGCGAAACTCACACAAAAGCCTGAATTGACCCCATTTTCTCCCCGATGACCTTGTGTTTACTACAGCATGCCTCCACATACGTCTCTGCACGACAGGTCTTCCAGTAGCAGTCCAGCGGAGGAGGAAGAGGGAAAAGACAAACTGTTTTGGCTGCTGAGATTCGATCGAGAGTTCGTAAGCAGCGCGTTCTCTGGCGCTTACGCGGTCACGCACTTCTAAGTAATCCGAATTCGGACATGTTATTCCGCTCCCTTCAATTTCAAACTGCGGCCACAGCCACGAGAAACATGCCCATTGCGGGTTCTAACTTCTACTTCTCATCGCCGAGGTATCACGCTTAGTGCTTGCTGGTGTATGTGAAAGTACGAGTGAGAAGTTGTATGGCGACATCAATGCCCGCGCTGGACTGTCCGTGTTTCGCACAGTCGTCTCGGACAAAGCAGCTGTGGCCCACCTGTCATGAGAACTGAATTGTTGAGCTATGTTTCTTTCTCAATTCTTCCCCTTACGCTGACACTTCTGGACACCTCGCTTTTAGTCAGCTAGTAAGAAGAGATTCCGATTCGATTCAGAGCAAATGATTGAGCAGTGTGTATACTTCACTGAGTGCTCACATGGGCCCGGGGCTTGTTGTAGTGAATGGAAGTTCCTTGGGGCCACGTACGTAGCCAGTCCGGCATGGTTTCTTGCTTATCCTTATCTTCAACTGAAGGCGTGAGCCGTCCTGCCCTGGGGTCAGTCAACTGATCACGCTGTGAATCTAGAGCGGACTATTCTCGTTACCAATACTCTTCTGGCGATAATAGAGATGGACCCTGATAGTTGTCGCGAAATACGGGGGACAAACTCTGATCATGCAGAACAGATATCCTCCACTTTCTAGTCTAGGGCCGGAGATGCAGCGATGCCATCGAGGCTCCCCTGTGATCATGATATGGGCAGGCGATCATCCGCGTCCGGCCTGAACAAGAATCGGTACGCCCATTATGTCTTCAAGAGCATTGACTTTATACTGATTCCCCCGTCCAGGAAGGACTTGTGTAACTTCGATCCTGATCAGAGTTCAAGTCAGGTCTTCTAATCAAACTCGACGAAGGATGAGGTGTTTTCGGCGAGAATATCTCTCCCTCGAATTCGAACATCCTTTGGATTGGGCTCCGAAATCTTTGGCTACCGACCATGTCTCTAGCTCGGCACCAGCGAGACGTGCTCCAGGAACATGCTGATTATGATGATGGGGTATGACGCTGTGCTGACTACGACACCTCGGGACAGCCAGTGAGATCGTTGACCGCTGACCTATTGTGCCGTAACGACGTGGCGGAGAGGAAGTCTGAAGGTCTGCTGACCGTTGTCGGCGTTCTGACGCTTCTCAAGCCTCTATTGAACAGGGTCATAGTGCTGCCAAGGTCTTGCTCTATCGCACACTCGCATGTCCCTGGAACTTTAATTATTAGCTTTCATCTTGCAGGCGGTCCTCGTGAATTCTCGCAGGGACGACTTCGTTCAGTGGTTCGTGAGTTGCCACAACGATTGCCTTCTTAGGGACAACACTAGCCCACGTGGTCAGGTGGCAGGGGTCTGGGTGAGGAAAAGTGGCACCCGGACCCCGGAGAACGGAGAAGATAACAAAGCACGTTTCTGGGGCCACTGCCAGCCACAGCCGCCATCGTCGCATCCCGCTCTCTGCTCGCTGCATCGTTGCCCTACCAAACTCACCTCACAACACTCCATACCTCGTCTCCGCGGACAAGTTGGCACCACATGTCGAATTTGAATTATACAAATATGTCGAAACAACAATCTAGTATTTGCCCCACGTACGTCCACTCTCTTTTCTCGTCGGCCGATGGTGCCCCTCGCTTTCTCGCGCGAAGGTTCCCGTCTACGTAGAGATGGAGAGGCACATGGCGGGCGTACCTGTCTAGGCTCGACGCTAACATCTTCACTTCACAGCAACGGTCGTCAAACCGTTGGGGATGGGGCTTTCACAACCGACATGACGCCTAGCGTGATTGCAGTCTGCCGCATGGAGGGCACGGACTCCATGTACTACTACTCTACTACGTTCTCTGGCGGGCCCGGGGTAAGAGTGCTTCTTCCGTTCCGCTCTTCACTCGGCTGACTAAGGTGTTCCTGTCTTCCATCTCCTACGCAGTGGCGGTTTTGACATTCCTACCGCAAAATGCCCTCCTGACCGAGGGTCGCTAGACTGGGTGACAGACAGTCTAGCGCCATCATCTCTCCCCCGCTCTCCTCTTCGCCCACCCCTTCCCTCTCTTCCAATAATTCCGCTGCTTCTACGCGTTCGTCTATCGGTTCCCTAAACCCATCTCGTCTCGAAACAGACTTCACCACACGTGCGTATGACTACCCGCCGACCCCCCCTCCGGAAGAATCCCCGGAGCTTCCTCTCGCTCAGCTGCCCAGCTCTAGTGTTCCGCGTGCGATCCCTGAGGCTCACCACCTTCAAAAAACGGCAGCGAGTGGGCTCGCTACTCCTCCTTTGACTCCGGATGACGGCTTGGAAGACGGGGAAGGCAGCCTCTCGGCTCTCGGTGCGAAGCAGTCTGCGTTCCTCTCAATGCTATTCCCACGCAACGCACTTGGTGCTGCTCCATATGCGCAAAGTGTTTCGATCTCGACGCCCGACACTGGTACGACCTTCGACGGCGTCGTACTCTCGCTCCCCGGCACCCCGAAGACGTTCTACGTCGACGGTAAGTGCGCTGCAACTGTCAACCTACGCGAGAGGTATGTACCTTAAAATGCCTGGTACCCCGCGTGTGTCACTAACGTTCGGCTCAGTATCGTCGCGCTGCTTGACCTCGCTGACGAGCAGCTCGAGTGTAACGCACTTATCATCGCTTTGGAACGCTCATCGCCCGTCCTCGGCGATCTGCTCCATTCGCTCATGTACGTTGGCGGCACTGTGGTCACGAAGCCGCCGTTCCCCGTGGACCCCGCATATGTGCTTGTGGGCATGGAGATCTAATCGTTTCGGATATTGCATGTTACAAGTTCGGAGACATTGAATCATGGAGATGTGGCGTATAAGGTTGTCGGTGTTGTTGAATGGTTCGGGTAAGGTGGGATCAAGTAATGGGAAGAGTCGTTGGGGTATGGTGCGTTGTGGAGAGTTGTTCCCTTTGCTCATTTCATCATGTTTCCGTTGTCCTTTACCTCTATATATCTCACGATAGAGGTTATTGCTGGGCCGATGGGTGATCTCTATACCCTGTCTTTCATGTTCCGGTATGAGAACTGCTGTACTGCGTAGTAAATGATACTTCGACTGCGACCGTGAATCTTTGACAATTGATAATGTCTTAAGTGGCTTGTAGCTCGATGACAGCATGCAGGTTGACCCACGTGCAAGCAATGAGTTTTTCAGGGGTGTTTAGTCTTGGTTCTCCTACTTTCTGTTGCGCCGCGCACTTCGAACGCAACTCCCATCATGGGTGTCGTTTCTGACTTGTTCGGCGGACTTTTGAAATGTTTGTGCGGAGGCGGAGGCGGATACCAGGAAGACCAGCAGCAGCAACGACCTCCTACCCAACCCGCCATCCCACACAAACCGCAGGCTCAACAGCCCGCTCCCGTATACCCCCCGTCGCAGTCGCAGCCACACCCACATCGCCCGCCAAATGAAGAGAAGCCGCCGCACAAGCCCGCGCAGGAGCACAAGAAACAGAAGAAACACGAGAAACACGGGTACGAGAGCGATGGTGGGGCGCACAACGCGCACACCCCTAGTCCAGACCATAGACCAGGACATGCGAGCCCGCCCTCTTCGCCGCCGTCTCGTCCATGGTCACCTGGCCGACCGGTACGTCTTCCTGCAACTCGCTGAGTCGCTCCCCTTCTCTTCTCTCTTCTCATTTCTCCATTCCTCACATCTCTTCCTTTTCTGTCCGCCGCTCAACCCCAACCCCATACTTCACTCGATGATGCGCCCTCGAACCTCGCGGCCCGGCCCTTTCGCTCCGGCTGTCCGCCCGTTCCTGGGGGTGCTGCTCCAATAGGACCCGAATCAGGTGAACCAGCACAACGAGCACTATGTCGGTCTGCGCGCGCGCGCGAACGCCGCGGGGGACGCGATGGCGCGCAACTTCGAGGAGGCGCACAAGGCGTACGAGGGCGGGGACGGCGCGCGTGCGAAGGAGCTCTCGAACGCGGGCAAGGCCGCGCAGAAGGAGATGGAGCGGCTGAACGAGGAGGCGGCGGCGTGGATATTCAGAGGTGCGTACGAACGGTACCGTATGGGGCACGGCGGTGCTGTGGGCAGTGGCGCTGATTGCTGCATGCTAACCCGGGATGGACGTGCGCGCACAGAGAATAACACAGTGAGTGGGTTCGTCGTTATGAGTGGGGATGCGCTATCCCTATGCTCTCTAACGGATTGACATCACTTGTACAGGATAGCAAGCCTGGAGAACTGGACCTGCATGGGTTGTACGTCAAGGAGGCCATCCAGTACACTGACCAGTCCATCCAAGAGGCTCGCGCGCGCGGTGACAGGGACATTCGGCTCATCGTTGGTATGTCGTCCACTTGAGCTATTACGCATGTATGTCCAGTACTGAAGAAATACCCTCCCCAAAGGAAAGGGCTTGCACTCCACGAACCATGTCGCTAAGCTCAAGCCTGCGATAGAGGAGCTAATCCAGAAGTAGGCGCCATGTCTTCTGGTACCAGAAGTCTATCTCGCTCAACTGCTGCATTTCTCCTAGGCATGGGCTTGTGGCCGAGCTTGACGAGCACAATGCGGGCGTGTTGATCGTCAACCTGGACGGCCGGACGACTGGAAGCGGCCCTGTCCTTGGTTCGGACGAGCTCACGAGAAGCCTGGAGAAGAAAGACGAGTGTATCATCATGTAGCGGGCCATTGTGCATTGCTGTAAGTCTGCCTCGCTCTTCTGTGTCTCGCTATGTAATGCTCTTGTTAGGCGCACTCAACGGCCCTGGCACCCGTACCTTGTCTGTATCCTGTAGGCCTGTACGATACATGGCCAGCCTGTAACGTTGCTCAGCATCACACGATTGAATCCAGACAGTCATGAAATCTGGCGATACATGAAGCACGATACAGTCAGTACATAGCCTATTATAGATGTACATTCGGAACAATTATCGTCCTTGGACCTTGAGTGTGTCCTAGTCGCCAGTCCACAAGGGATCCCTTCCCGACTCATATTGAGCAATAACGAAAGCACATGGACAGCAGAGTGATATGACTTGGAAATTTTAATCCGAATTGATGCGAGCGGGAATAGGTGGTGGGTATGGTGGTAACGGGCTATTTGGGAAGCAGGAGCATTGATAGTCAGCGATATCCGTGGCTATCCAGTGAAGTAATGCACTGGTACTTACTTGATGGTCGTCGGCAGCTGATCGATGCACTCGCGGATAACCCGCATAGTGAGTGTCTTGTCGTACAGTACCCTTTCGCAACTGGGGCATTTTGCATCCCAACATACGCGTGCGGCTGGCCACTCCAGCAGCCCCGTGTTGATCACGGTGTCGCCCAGAGGGCGCTCGTCCATCTCCATGATGATGACATACTTGAGCTCGCGCCAGGTGTGGTAGTCGACAATTGAGCCGCAATTTGAGCAGGAGGTGTCGCCCGAGTCGTTCACGAATGGCGGATCGTCCAGCCTCCGCCTGAGGGCCTCACGACGTGTGCGATGGAGAGAGAAGAGATTGAGGAGCGCGTCGGTGCCGAGCTTCTGCAGGGTGAGGCGATGTTCAGGAGCATGGAGGTTCAGGGTGAGGGTCGCGCGCGAGGCCATGCAGGCCTCGTCCTGCCACCCGTAGCGACAGGTGATAGCATAGAGACGTAGCGGATCGGAAAGCAGGGCAGGAGTTGAGAGGAGTGCACGCACGACAGACATCGGCCCGGGCATGTCATACTTTTCCGCAGCATGAAGGATGGGCTCAATGGTGTCATACGAGTCAAGCTTGGGGATGCTCAGCCCGCACACCATGCGGAACAACCCCTCCAGCGTTGAGGAATCTTCGTCGACATAGATCGTGTCCGGAGGTTGGTCATTTAGGGACGTACTTTGCTGCGGAAGAGAGTACATCGCGCGAAACCATCCGGACGTGGTCTTGAGTGTATAGGAGTGCAGACGGAAGAGGATGCCGTCCTTAGACCCCAGAACTACATCGCCATCGGGGCCTGAAAACAAAGGGTGGTACTCTCCCCGGGTTTGAGTGGTCGTGGCCGTTGGACTTTCGTGTTGCTCGGCCTGCATAGACGGGACGCTGTACAACGCCTGAGTCGGACCTTCACTTGATTGCGCCACAACAGAGATATACAAGGCAGTCACAGAGCTGTGTGGAATCATCATGAGATCGGAAACTTGAGCTGGAGAACAGTGAGACGTACGGAGGTCAGAGGTTCACGTCAGGGGACGAAGTTGAGTTGTGGCTGAAGAATCCTTGTGCCATGTGGAAAGCTACACAATCTCACGACCCACATCCGGTTAGACCATTAGACGGATCAATCCGTAGTTAAGCGCACATGCTCATCCTCTCTGGCGCCACCATGTTCGCCTCTTAAACATCGCGCTGACCTCGCTCGACTGTGGTCTATCTTTCATCAACAGGTCGGATCCAGACCGGGTGGCTATCTGGGCGAGATAAAATTCTGGGCCCTAGGTACATATGAAGAGGATGCAAAGAAAGCCGATATCGCGCGCCATGAAGTGTATACGTGCATATGTTCGTGAGAAGTGCATTGTAATTGCAGTAAGCACACCAGGCCATTCCGTGAATATATTTACACCTATGGACTAGAATCTCCTGCACCTTCATCATCGCGCCGATGGCGTTCCGGTAACGGGTAAGCAAGCGTGAACAGGCCGACCGCGTTGCGATGGATAAGCTTGCCTTCCATAACAACATCCACCCTAGTACTAGTGGAACGAGGACACAGGTGCGGAGCCGAGATTCCCCCAACCTGCATGGCAGATCGTATCCGCCCGATCAATGCATTATGCATCTTCCGCTTTCGTACTGATTCTAGGCCCATGTGGGGTAATGGCCACAACTTCAGCGACTCAACATCACAAGGTGCGTTTGACATGTCCAATGTTCCAGGTTCAACGAGCAGGAATTCACTGTTACATACCCACGGTCCCACCAGAGTGGCATGCTAATGAATATCAATCGCGAGATCCAAACGCCTTCGTGCCTCCCAGTTCGTCAAGTCCATCCGGACGGAGCGCCCTATCTTGTCGCGGGATCAATTAGGTACCCCCGTTGTCTAAGTAATGATTAATCTGGTGCACGTCAGAGATCAACGTCAGAAGCGACGCAGTATCGCTTTTACGGCTTTCTACCGCGACATGCTATCCTCCGCACGGTCATAAGCGGTCTTTCTGTACGCCTACAATTCCTGGCATCCACTCTACACGCATAATTCTGGGGTACTCAGTGCAGGTATGTTCCTGAACTTCCACTGAGAGTGTGGAGCTCGCGAAGACCCGTTCACAGCCGGTCATAATCATAATTGAGGCCCAAGGTTCATCCGAGCGCGATTGCTCGGCAACGGGACTCAGTTGATGCCTCAATTTTCGAGATGATTACGCCGCCTCTGGGCCGTCAGTGCGTCACTGTATGTCCGTTATTGTGCAGGGTCGACGCTGCCGCTTTCGCAACCGCAGCGACATTGTATATATATGACGGAGAGAGCTCCCCTTGGACTCCTCCTTCTCCTCCTGGACCGACCCTTGTGTCACAACTCCTCCCCATCGACACTGGATCCTTCCTTGACCTTGACGAGGTTCATAAATGGCGGATCCAGACGCGATTCTCGCACTCATCCCACTTGACCAGGTGCTTGGTGCAGTCGTGATAGGGGTGGGCATCAACGCATTCTTTTACGGCTTCAGCGTCCTCCAGTTCGTCCAGTACCGAACACGATTGTTCCGTGACGGCCACCTTACTCAGTAAGTCTGTTGATAGCATGTACATTCCAGTCGTGTGTGCTCACGGCGCGGCCACGGTATTTGAGGTTGCTCGTGACATGGACGTTCCTTATTGACACGACGCACACGGTCGCATTATGCTGGCTGTTGTGGTCGTACATTGTCGACAACTTCACCAATCCTTCATATCTTACTAGTGCCCCATGGCCATTCACGACCACACCATTGTTCCTTGCAGTGTACGTGTCCGTCCCGCGTCTCACGCTGATTCGCCTGCTGAAGCGCATTGTCCTCAGTACTGCCGCACCGATTCAGGTGTATTTCGCGGACCGTGTCCGGACACTGAGCAAGTCTCGTGTGCTCTGCGGTATCATCCTCTTGTTCTCCTTGGCGAACACCGCCATGGGGGTCGTAGCGACCGTGTTCGCCTTCACCCATGCTTCGTACGTCGCAGGCATGCTCCCGATCTTCCATCGCTCCGGTCTGATCACCTCCGCCTTATTGCTCAGCGTACAAGATTTCAACCTTATTTTGCCCATTGTCGACACCTGGCTCGTTACGGCATTCTTATGCGATGGGTTGACTTCGTGAGTAGTACACTCCTCAGGCAAGACTACATGCACGGTTTGAGCGATACACCGCACAGGGTCTGTCTGGTCTACTACCTCACACGAAGTCGATCAGGGTTCAGGCGTAAGCTCTATGTGCCACTCTGCTACTTACGCACGTGGTCACAGACTCTGTAGGTCACCAAAGTTTCCGGAATCGCGTTGCACATGCTTTCATTGAGTCGTCTGTCCTGACGTCTGTCTTCGCGGTAAGTACATCAATTTATGCTCGGCGTCGCGATCTCACTCTGTCGGGTCGGTGGTAATAGCTGGCAGATATTGTAGTCTATGTGAATGACTCCACTCTTACCTTTTGACCTTTGTTTTTGACTCGGTTCTAGAGTACGGTCCCTAACACCAACTATCACATCATCATCGGCTTCCCCATGGGACGTGTATACACGTGAGTGATACACCGGGTCGAGCACATGCCCCACGTCACTGACTTGTCTGTCATAGTTGCACCCTTTTGGCCGTAAGGATCTGAAGCAAAGAATCTGTGACAGAACTGACGCGTTGCGTTGTACGCACAGATGCTGAACGCCCGGTTGAAGCTGCGGGAAGACGAAGCGGATGGTGTTGTCTCCAAAGAGGTGAATTGCACCAGATAATTGACCTCACACTTCCGTGTCGCTGATGCGTCGTAAAACAGAGCCAAAACCAGTCATACGAACGCCGATTGGACTTCGCAAACGCCTTCAACAAGCTCAAGCGGTCGCCACCACAAGTACAGGTCAGCGTCGCGGTCCAGGAGCGGGTTGATGTTGTGCTGGATTCGCACCGGAAATCGATGTCAAGGACGATGAGCAACGGAGGAGCGTACACCCCGCCTTCGCATGACAGCGGCGACCTCGATCATAAACGCCCTGACTCATTCGTCGCCTGAGTCCCTTTGGCCCACCGAGTAATGGGGACGGAGTATGACTTGGTCGATAGGGGATCCCCTAGGGTTACCAGCGTCGACGACGTGGGTCGCCATCCTGGCAACATAACCTTGCATTTTAGCCAGAGTTTGGCAGTCGAGGAGACGAACTTGACTTGGATATCCGATACGCTTGCTGTAGATGCTCTCGGGACGTATCGTACTAGTAGTAGGTTGACATCAGTCGGTTCGTATAATGAAATCATAGGACTTCAGAGGTTTGGAACAGGTGGTACATCGACATCGGCATGTAGGAACTTAAGAAGGTAGTTCACGACGGGCAATGGCAAAAGCTCCGCCCCAGAATATGACCGGAATTGGTCTCCTGTTCCGGAAATGTTCCCAAACTATTCATGAGTCCGGAATGCGGCATACAAGGAAATTCAAAGTCCAAAAGGGTCCATTACTATCAGTTACTTATCCAACCTACCCAGATTCCGGTCCGATCTCCCAAACTATTCAGGAGGGGAATAGGAGACCATTCTCACCCATATTCCACGCCTGTTCTGGGGGGGTGTTGCCCCTCGTGGTTGAAACGTTGAAGCCTGAGGCGACCGCTGAAACGGTCGATGAGCGCTAACGTTACATACCCGAGCCACTGAAACAAGCCATCTATGATTCCGCCACCCGCAGTAAGTATCAGTTACGAGCCCGGAACAGTGACACGGAGTCCTCCCCGACTCCTTCCGAGGTTGCATCACCACAGTCAGCACTGTTGTGGAGGTCCTATAAGTATCAGGGTAAGCTTTCTACACACACCGCCCGTCTCGCCCTCTTTCATCCAATCATCGACGCTGCATCTCCTCAAAGTACGAACGTTTCGGGATTTCCTATCAGAACTCTTCATAGCACGAACATGCCTCCGAAACTTCCCCCAGGCCTCCCCTTTCTCGTTCGGCGGCTGGGAGTCAATCTCTTTCCCGCCGCCGCCATCTTCGCCTTCAGCCGCGCGCTTCAAACGTTCGGAGTGTTAGATGCAAAGCTCTCCACGTTTTGGATCGCCCTCGCCGCGGTGCTAAGCATCCCCGCAGTTTATGTGGGGCGTATCCTCTATCGAGACTGGAGTGTGGAGCAGCGCGCGGCCCGAGTTGGTGCAGTGCTGCCGCCGAGATGGGATGGGAAATCGTTCGGAAATGTAGACATCCTGAAGTACAGCTTGGAGATGTTCCGTCGCGGGTATCTTGGTGCGTATCTTGTACCACATAATTGCAAAAGATGCGTGTGCGCACTGCTAACGCGCTCGCCCAGGCGAAGGATTCTGGAGTAAGATGGACGAGCTTGGACACATGCATTCGACATCTATCTTGTGGGACCCCATGTATCAGACCACGGATGCGCACGTGATCAAGGTGTGGTCCCGCGAGCGATATTGTTCTATGCCAGCGGCTCTCTGACATAGTCTCTTTCGCAGTCGATTCTTGCAACAGACTTCCCGGACTTCGACAAAGGCACGTGCTTTCAAGGCACCATGCAAACAGGTGGCAAAGACTTACACTCTTGTCAGGCGAGGGATTCCGTGAAATACTGAACACTGTACTTGGCACGGGCGTCTTCAATGCGGACGGCGAACTGTGGAAGTGAGTGATGCCGTCTGTGAATCCCTAGGCCATAGCAGTCGCACTGAACATTTCCCTTGCTCTTGTGATAGATTCCACAGAGGGATGACCCGCCCATATTTCAGCAGGGACAGGATCTCACATTTTGAGATGTTCGACCGTCATGCGGGTGAGCATCGGCACGTCCATACGGAGATTCTCTTAATTAATTTGGTATCGAAGACCTCACTATCAGGAAGATGAAGGAGCGCTTTGCCAGTGGACACGCCTTGGATTTCCAGGTACGGATGCACCTGATCAATGTATACGCTGGTCCATCGGTCTGACATGCATGCTAGGACCTCATCGCGCGATTCACCCTCGACAGCGCGACCGAATTCCTCTTCGGCACCTGCGTCCACAGTCTGAAAAACCACCTGCCCTACCCCTACAATGACCCTGTCGGGACACATACTGTACGCGTCCTCAGCACCGCGGAACGGTTCGCAGAAGCATTCTTGGGTGCGCAAGCCGTCCTTGGGACGCGTTTGCGCATGGGGTGGGCGTGGCACCTGCAGGAGCTATTCAAGGACGCGTCAGCGGAACATATGGAGGCCGTCAATGCGTATTTACAGCCCATTTTGGATGAAGCAATCAGGAAGAATAAGGCCGCGATTTCTCAAGGGCAGGTGAACGAGAAGGGAGATCAGGACAGGGAGAATGAGACGCTCTTGGACCATTTGGTCAAGCTTACGAATGGTGCGTCTGCCTAGATTGCTGGGCAGTGTGGTCACTGACCTAAACTCCACAGACCCTGCCATACTCCATGACGAGACATTGAACATCATGATCGCCGGTAGGGACACGGTCAGTGGCCTTTCAAAGTGTTTTACTCTCCTTGTGGTTTGCTTACTGACCTGCATATGTGCAGACAGCCGCCACGTTGAGTTTTGTCGTCTACTTGTTGTGCCTGCACCCCGAGGTGTTCAGGCGTCTGCGCGCGGAAGTCTTGGACAAAATCGGGGCTACACAGATGCCAAATTTCGAGGATATCAGGAGTATGAAGTATCTGAGAGCAGTTATCAACGGTGAGCCATGGCCATCTTGCACGTGTGGATACTAAAAATCACTCGTTCCCCTACAGAAACTCTACGTCTGTACCCCGTTGTGTGCGTGTCCATAAATACACTTCTTGTTTGTGTGGTCCGGCGAACTGATCAAAAAATATGACTGAAGCCCGTTCAATGTCCGGTGAGCAGCGAAACATCCATCTTCATTACAACCGTGAGACTAACGCTACAGTTCAGTGTTGCGAACAAAGACACCACTGTTCCCAACCCCAATCCTAACAAACCCCGCGTTTTCGTTCCGAAGGGCGTCGCGTCAGTTCTTCCTCAGATAAGTGAAGTCCATGCGCTGATGACCCTCTTAGCATCGCGTACTCGGTCTTCTTGATGCATCGCCGGAAGGACTATTGGGGCCCGGATGGTGCGCGCGCAAATTTCACTACTTAGACGCAGTCTGACACCTGTCATAGCATTGGATTTCGACCCTGACAGATGGCTCGACGACCGTTTGAACAAGTACTTCACCGCCAACCCGTTCATCTTCCTGCCATTCAACGCTGGTCCCCGCATTTGCCTCGGACAGCAGGTATACGCACAATATATTTTCATTTTGGCTAATCTGACCTCGTTCATTGCAGTTCGCGTACAACGAAATGTCGTTCTTCCTCATCCGCTTGCTGCAAAATTTCTCGCACATGGAGCTCGACCTGTCGGCACAGCGTCCAGAGGCACGGCCACCGGCAGACTGGGTCGGGGCGGAAGGTCGGAAGGGGAAGGAAAAGATCATACCGAGGGTACATCTGACGCTCTCCGTAGAGGTGAGTACTTTGAGATCTTGTGTCCTTGGTGATTCGTCTGTAGATTCGCTGACGCGGCGTCTCAGGGTGGTCTATGGGTAAAGATGACCGAATCTGAGCGGGATTAAGCTACACAGATGACTCAGAGACATCGCCTCCATTTGCTACACCACTCACCATTGTACTTAACGATAGTGAATTGCTACACCACCACTCAAGTTGTCACCAATGTACTATATGATAGTGATTTGTCTGGGGAAGTGACTATGTACGTTGCAGAAGGAGAACCTCCACGTGTGGCGCCGGGGATTTTCAATGAACACGTGACACCGACGCGTCTGGTCATGAGGGCGTGATTTTAATGAGCCATAGACGCTGTACGACTTCAATTCAAACCGCCACCATCCTCGACGTCTTCAGCCTCCGAACCTTACTTCCCTGCCTATCCCCGCTCTCCTCTATCTTCTGCACATCCACACGTCTGCATTACAACCACTCGTCTCATCATCACTATGCCCGCCACTCGTGCTACCACCAGACACGGTAGTCGTCAGCCGCAACCATATCCACAGGATAACGTCGCTGGGCCTTCGCACCCCAATGCTATTGTCATCATGGAGGCTGGTCCTCCACACAGGAGGCAGCCCGTCGATCGCAAGGCCTCCAAGCAGCGCGTGAAGCCGAAGCCCCGCGCTCCTCTACCCCCTCCCGCTGAAATCATCGAGATTTCTTCGGATGAAGACGAACCGCCCCTCAGGAAAGTGACGGGGTCCCATCTTGCATATGAAAAACGAATTAGGGAACTCGAGGAGGTGCGTTGAGTTTATGTTGGGTCTAGGGTGAGTCTCTAATCGGTCTATCGTTTACGTTAACTAGGAAAACAAGAAGTTGACGGCCGCAGCGGCGGCTGGCAAGGCTGTGGGTAGAAACGTTGTTTTGCTGTTGTTTTTTTCTCTTCTGACCTGGTTATCGCATGTGTAGATGCCTCCAGTTTGGCCCGTCCCGATTGCGCAGGGTGCGACGGCAGACAAGGCATTCAAGGACGTGAGTGCATCATGGGGCTGCCGGTATTCCTCTCTCTGATGCCTACAATAGTTCTTATCAACGATGGATGAGCACGTCACCTGCGAAATCTGCCAGCTCAAAATGTGGCATCCATTCACGTACGTCCACTTCCCACCAATACTCGCGACCGGCACTCACGTACCGTGCTCCGACCCGGACGCCCAGGCTGGCTTGTGGGCACACATATTGCAAGAATTGCCTTCAGGATTGGTTCAACAGTACCTACGTGAAGCATCTTGCTGCCCATCCCAACTACGATGCGCAGAAACTCATCCCTGCTCAATGGCGGGCATCGCTCGCTCGTCCTGACCTTCCTCGTCATACACGTTTACATCTCGAGCGGGAGATCGCGCGCATTCTGAGTACGACCCCCCAGCCAAATTACAACTGTCCAACATGCCGCGTGTTGGTCAAGGCTAAGCCCGCGGAGAATTTCGTCGTCAAGCATCTCGTGCGCAGTCTCGCCGGTGTGCAAGGAGAGTCGTCTCCGAAGGACGACCATGTTGCGCGTATACCAGGGCGACCTGTGGAAGGGCCCTTTGATGCCTTCTTTCCTGAGACAGGTTTATGACATCTACATTAGAACGCTCTGTTTGGGTACGTAGTACCGCTACGACTTCTCTACATGTGCATGGTTGATCATCTGCGTTGTATCCTTATTTCACATCATGTTTCATTGCTCTCAACTTCACTTCATATTGTATCGCACGCGTACTTTATTGCATACTCAATATTTGTCAGTTGCAAATCTTGGACCGGGTTGAACGGAAGATCATAAATTACATGAACCTTGTCGAGATACCTAAGTAAGTGTTATGCCTGCGAATCGTCATCACTTCTTCCCTTTCGTGGTCTTCCCTGCCGTCCGTGCCTTCTCAGTCGGCCGCTTCTGCCGCGAAGACGCACGGATAGGGCCCTCAACAAACTCTATATCGTCGTCTTCTGCGATTGTACTCAATTTCCGCTTGTTAGTCGAGCCGGAACCCGACGTCGCACCGTCCTGCGCGTCAACATCGATGACTTCCCCAGTCGTCGACACCGACAACCGGCTGTGCGGGTGGGCAGGGCTCTGCCGCACAGACCCAAGCGCTCCTGTCCCCGCGGAACGCACTGACGACGCAGGAGAGGGCCGGCGCGATGATGCACGGTGGTGGTCTGCCGTGCCTACGCCCACACTTCCTCCGGCTAGAGCGGGAAGAGGAGGGACAGCGCCATCTTCCTGCTCCGACTTCGATTGCGCCCCGGTTTCCACCCGGATCCGCGTCTCGCGCCAGTCCCGCCGGAACGCGCCCTCGGCGAAGAGGTCGTCCTGGAACGAGCGCAGGTTCTCTTCCACCATCATGTCCTCCTTGTCGTAGCCGTTCCCCTGAGCCTGTATTCGGTCAGCGGAGGAGGGAACGAAAGGAGGGATGATACGGTCGCCTGTGACGCGCGCGCCGAACAGCTCGAGCGAGAGGGCCGCGGAGTTCTTGACATGAGGCCGGTCGTCCGGCGTGTAATCGTCTCCTCGCGCTGGTTCACCCGGGGGATTCTCTCCGAGGTACTCGGTCCACTCCCAGGGGCGGTTCTGCACTGGGGCGCTGCTGATTATCGCACCAGAGACGTCGCGGGTTGTGTAAACGAGGTCTTCGACTACGGGGTTGAGCGCGACGTAGGGGAGGAGCGTGCGCATGCGGACCTTGTATTCGGGCGGCATGTCTGCGGGCAGATCGGAGAGGCTGAACTCGGGGTAGTTCCGGAAGGGGTCAAATGGCGCCGTTGCGCGAGTGTCCGCTGGTATCTCTGTGCGACAAGCGAACATTGAGTGTTGATCGGAATGTGAGATTGAGGTGACGCACCATCCAACGTGTAACACAGAGTGTCTAGCAGGAGTGGGAACGCAAGTAAGTTCAAGCCTTCGCCTGCACCATGCATCTGTGAGGGGAGTCGAATGAGTAATGGACTTGGTCTTCGAGCGTGATAACTTACCAATGCAAGCCGGGTGAGGTTACAACATAGGTCCTCTGCGAGATCTTTCGCCTGCTGGCTCCACGCAGAAGGGAGGCCAAGATGATATTGCAGCATCCGAGCCAGAAAAATGATAGCCTGTGACGCTCGTGAGGCCTTGTCGTCCCATGGCTGTTGGACGAGGGATGTCATGACCGAAGTCATGTACGTGAGTTTGTTGCACAGCACGCCGAACAGCGCATCCTGTATAGGGGCATCGACTTGAGGCAGCGACGCATCTTTCCTGAAGGGCGCAACGATGTTCGCAAGCAGGCGAAGGATCTCGCTGGCACACCTTTTCAGGTCGGTGTGCGTGATGTCATCCTTCATGGGATCCCACTCACGGAAGATGTCGGTGATGCGCCTTAGGCCCGCGTTGACGAACTGGAGGGAATCATGAGTTCTCGAAGATCGTGATCGTCCGCTACATCGATGCATTTACCTTGCCTGCCACGGACCGATCTACGTCTGTGATCAAGTCCGCGATGAAGTCGGCCTCCTCGGGCTTCTTGCACGAGTAAAACACAGCACTTGTCAGTTTGTCCAAGCTGTTGCACGCCAACTGCCTCGTCGACTCGCGAGACATGCCCTCCTGTAGCTGCTTAATCGACAATCGTATCTCGATTGAGGTTGCAGCCAGCTTCCAATGGCTCAGCACCGAAGAGACCGACTTCCAATCTGCCGCATTCACCGGACCATCTGGATGTTCTCGTTTAGAAGATGTGCCCGTAACAATCAATCAAACGACATACCTTGACCGGCATCATTAAGCATCAGTCGAAGTGCCTCGACGAGCGGTCCGTGCAGGTCGTCCGAGATGTTCTGAGACTCTAGCAGCTTCTCGAAGGTCAGGCGCACTGCGTCCAGATCGCGATAGATACCCTGGCGGAACACGTTCACCCTGCAGATCGTCCGGCGTAGGGTCGTAGATGCGGCGCGCAGCGCTTCCGAGAAACACCGATTCTGCTCTATGAGGACGAGTGCAGGAAAATTTGCTACAAGGAGCGAGAAATGGGGTTCCCGGAAGACGTCTCTGCGGCGAGTTTGCAGCCCTTGAGCTTCGAAGACATCCGCTGGAGGCAAACCTGCTCCACACTCGTCCAGGAGGAGGAGGTGCTCGAACAGTCCATTGACGGATGTCAAGAGGATCTCGAGTTGCTGTCCTTGTTCCTCAGATGAGACGTTCGCTCCGGCTTGCCAGACTTCGAATACTAGCGCTTCGAGTATCGTTGTGGTAGTGAGCGCGCCATAGCACGCTAAATATAGGAGAACCACAGTGACAACATCCCAAGTCTCCGTGGTCAGCGCAGCGATCTCGTTCCTACCCGAGCCCAGCAACCACGAGCGTATCTGTTCATCGAAACCACGCGGCAGATGCTGGTCGACATGCATCAGGAAGGCGCCGTACCGGAGAGCGCAAGACCGACGTGCTGAAACGTCGGGGAACATGGAAGGGATCTGACGCAAGCTGGCGACGGTGTTGTCCCAGACCTTCCAGGCCCAATCCGGGGACGTCATATACTTGTACCAGAGACTGTTGGCAAGGAGCGACGGCGCTTCGAGCCCAGGATCGGTAGCTAGCATCAATATTTCAGGCAGAACTTGGGGTACCGTGTCAGGATTGTCGTTGTTCGGGAAGAGTGCCTGGAAAGCAATGAGTCGGACTACCCATTCCATCCTAGTTCTTGGACTTACGTGCGTATATGCGGAGATATCAGCAAGCATCTGCTCCCGGGCAGCTGGTTCTAAGTAGTTATCGTTGTCAACCTCCGCGAGGAGTTTGAGGAGAACGCGATTCTGAGATCCACGACTCCGCCATGCCTGGTGCACGGTCCACAGTGTGGTTGTCACGTCCTTCATGCGGTTCATACAGGCCCAAACTTCCATGTGTTGCCTCAACGTCTCGATTACAGCGGCGAGGAGGCTGCTGCTTATGACGTGCTCCAATGTGTATAGGCACATCTGTTGCACACGGTCAATCCTTTGCCACCGCATAGGAGTCTATGAAGACTCACGTCTAATATGACCCCATAGGAGCGTACACGAGCCAATATAATCACCGACAATGTGAAAACTCGAAGAATAGTGCTGTCATTGTCGAGCAACGACTCGCTGTGGCTATGAATGTGATGAGTGTATCGTCCACGAAGATGAGGGGGGCGTTCACTAACCTCGACAAGAACTTCTTGTACATGGGCAGGAACCATTGCTTGATGGTCTTCACTTGTTCATAGCGGGGAGCTGACAACAGTGTGCTACATGACTGCCAGAATGTGGTTGTAAGCGGCTCGCCCGACGGACGCTCTCCTGAACCCATTTTTTCATGTGAGTACGGCGTGTCTATGCCAACTTCGATCATGTAGAGGCATACCTCCAAAGAATTCATATATAAGCGAACGTAGCTCTTTTCGGATCTCCTTCTCATTGACTTCTTCCGGAGTTTCGCGCATTCGTAGGCCGTAGAGTATCGACTTCCGCTGGTTCATCAATGCAGGACTTGCATCATGCAGAGGGATCCAGCGCAGGAACTCGCGGTGGCGAGAAACAGTCTCCTGGAGTGATGAAACAGTTACGCCTGCCCTTGACAGTATGACTTGTCTCACTCACACAAGGTCGCGTATACGATAACCCTTCTTCTCCGCGTGCGATGAGATGTTGCATGTAGTCGCTGTACGAGAACAGGCCGTGATTGACAAGTTGGCCGAACAACAGGGCAACAGCGGGAAGATTGCTGCCATCCCCCGCCACCTCTGAGCTGTTCAGCCAGTGGAACAAGAGACTCTGTATATGCTCGTCCGGAGACGGTGCATCTCGCCTTATCGCTCGATCTTCTGCTTTGTTCCGCCAGAGCTGAAGAAGGCAACTAGCAGCATATGGCCGGTGGTCACCATATTGCAACGGAGTGACGCTCCATGTAAGGAGGAAGTCAAGCTTGGAGGAGAACGATTCTGATATCTCCCAATTGTCGTCGAAGAGAGACACACTTGACATGTCTGTCTTGCCGGAAATGGAGTTAAGTAACTATAAGGGGATGAAATGAACTTAGGTGTATCGGTCACCTCAGGTCATAGCCATACCTTGATGTCCGATAACGCAGATGATAGTGTGCCAAGGACACGAGGAGGGAGATGATAGAACAGCATGGCTTCGTTTCGGCGCTGCACGTCTGCCAGAGTGTCCAATACGATCTGGTGCAAAGCCTGAATATTCTGTTGTAGAACGTTGTCGGATGTATCCGGGGTGAAGTTGTCCAGCAGGATTTCCTCCAGGACGGTCCAGTACTGTACGTACAGATGAGGGCTGATGGCAGCATCGGGAAGAGCGAGAAATGAACGCTACACATCCTCAGTTGGCTACTACGATCGCAATATCTGATGGGATGTACATACCGATACTAGATTCCTGAGAATGTTGGATGTATTCGTCAGATGTTCCTTGGCTGAGGAGCTTTCGATCTGAATATTGGCGTAAGTAAGTAAAGCTCGCCTGCCTTGCTGAGGGAAGCTGGAGACACACCTCGACAAACTTGCTCAAGGAAGCTTCCAAGAATGGACGCGTGAGAGCCCGACTGACCAGCATGCCCTCCAGGAATTCTTCCCCCAGTCTCGCAACGAGCCCGGCCTGGGCAAGATTGCATATGCTCATTTGCTGCACCAGCCATGACAAGAACGTTCGATTGTCGACCAAACCCTCGGCATAGAACGTGCGTAGAAGACTCAGGCTGTCATGGAAAAGTGGAAGCCCGACGTGCGCGTCAACTCCGACGTCAACTATAGAATGACTGGAAGCACGTACCAGTATGTGAATCTGGAGATCCACTTGTCTCTCGATTCATTCTCAGACAAGACGCCTTTGAACGTCTGTTTGATATTGAGACCGGGGCGTGGGGCACTCGGGAGAGCGATATCAGCGAGTTGCTTCTTGAGGTATGTCGTGATGACATTGGCCCATTCGACACTGTACTGCGTGGGATTATAGCTCGGTTTATTGCGCAGTCCAGCCTAAAGAATGAAAAAAAAAAAATCAATCAATAGCCAAAAGTACCCACGGCGGAGATCGGACTAACAGACTCGTTCGCACCAAAGACCCGGAGGAACCATACGGCTCGGGGTATAGCGACATTATTCGTATGCAGGAGATCAAGGAGATCATGGCCTTTGGCCCCATGCGGGACGTTCTTCCCCAACTTAGAGAGCGGAACGTCAGGGTTAGCCAGATCAGCAAACCAAGCGTTCCGTTTGGCATCGTTCAGGGTGACTCGTGACGGCAGACGGAATGATGAAGGTCTGACATAGTAGCATCAGGATTGTGCGCGACTGTGGGATGATACTGGCGTACGGTATAGCTGGCACGTTCTCGGCTTTGCGTGCGAAGATCTGGTTCATCAACTCCTCCAGCTCCCCAAGAGCATTCTCCTGCATGAGCAGTTTCCGAGCACCTTCTTGTGCACTATACGTTTCTGCCTGTACATGATTGAATGAGCCATTTGGAAACATTGTACTTGTACGGCGGAGCTCACCGGCACAGTAGGACCAAGGACGAGACCATTCTTCACATTGGACTCCGTCAGCGTCTCCTCAATTTGGTGAGGCCTAGGTGGATGGAATCCGACGTAACCTAGAAAGCATGGAAGAGGTAAGTGGAGACACCAGCCATTCGCGCATGGTTTAGCTCACCAAGGTCCGAGGAGATATGAGCCTTCGGAAGCCATTCTGGCGGTCGGGACTGGTAGATAGCGAGAGGATCGGATTGCTCTCCTTGTGCCATCTATGGAATTCGTGAGTTTCGTATTAAGCTATGGAAATGCGTGCTAAGGACTCACAGAGAACTAGTTGACCCCGCTTGTGGGGAAGAGCAATGCGCAAGAGTTATGTTCTTGTGCGCCAGGTTTTAGGCTGTTGTACTGAGGATGGTGTGAGATACGCGCGGAAGGAAGTCCACGACCAAATGATGGCGAAGTACAATCCGCCACAGCCACTGAAGGGTCAAAGTGCGCATAGTAGGCTCTAAGTAAAGGTGTCCACTGTTTCGGCTTGTTGAGTAGTTTCACCTGAATATCTGGGTTGAGTATATGCTGCAGGACCCATGCGGCTCAAGCTCCCGCGCACATAGCCGTCCTCTTGCAAGTTGCGGTTGAAGTTCTTGCCACCGGATGCCGGCGCTGGCTGGAGCACAAGCTCCGCCACGTGTTCTTCCATTTACGTCCCAGATTACACGGGCGTCTCTCGACTTGAACGTTCAAGTTTGTTTCGAATTTGTTTGCAAATACTCCGAGTTCCGCATCGACACCTAGCTACGCCTCATCCTTCACAGGTCCAGAGGACACATATTGGGTGTCTTTCCCACACAAACAACTTTGGTCAGTACTGTGTTTGCTGCGGTACACTGAAAGTTGGCAATCAGATGCATTTCAGGCATACCTCTCGCACTACTACTCATCAATTCACAAATTGCTCGTCGCCACACTTCAGAAAGGGCCAGTAATCATTCTATCAGTTTTGCGATATCGTCTGCTAAAGTATCTCAAGATACATACGCCAGATGCCGCAGTGCTCCAGAAGAGTGGACGCTGCGCTCGGCATTCTCTGCCGCGGGAACACGGCCTTGTAGTCCTGGACTCGCCAAAACTTGTGTTGTGATATCTCCACTTATCCCATTCTGGCACAGTCTCTTGTACAACCCAGTTCTCCTATGTTGGGTACATGCGGGATCGCAGCTACAAAATTTCAACTGTTACCGCACGCAGCCATGGCGTCCCATGAACAGGGTATACAGCTATCGCCGTTCTCCGCAATTCCTCAAAGTCACATTCGTCGTTGGCCTCTCGATGTGGCCCAGTGCTCTCACACATCGAATCTTGCCAGAAATTTTACAACACTTGTTGTCTCAGATACCATGCCTCCGGTACGCGAACAATCTGCCACCATTCCATCCTAGTCACCTATCAATCCCATCGTCATCCCAGCTCTTCGTCCCGTATAACGAAGAATCCACTACGTCTCCATTTGTTACTAACACGACAACGGCCAGTTCATCAGCTCTACACCCACCGACTCAGCGCCCTGGTGATGAACCCTCCATACGTCCTCACCACCTTATATCTCCTCTACCTACCACTGCGCCTATCATCCCACGTCCCCCAACGCCTTATCAACCGACGCGTGTTTACTTCCGTCGTTCCGCCAGGTTGCGCAGCACAACACTGAAGAAAGCCGTTGAATCAATGGCCAAGAAGCACACCATCGCAGCAGTCTCAGAGCGTGCTACGGCAGATAATCATGCCTCCAGATCTACCCGCGCCACCAAGACTCCCACCTACCTGTTCGCTTCGCACGATACAGATGACACTCCCACCACCCTACACGGCCCTACACGCAAGCGGAAGAAGCAGGACACAGCTTCTGCCTCTCCTCCAGCCAAGCGCCACCGCAAGGCAATCAAACGCGGGACCCGCGCACACGCGAAGACAACACCTGAGACGGATCACGAAGACTCTGACTCCAGCAGCGGTGAGTATTCACCACCATGCATCAGCCCTCATGACTTGCTGAGACAATGTACTTTGCAGAATACAACCCCGTCACACCCGAGGACAGCGATGACGACTATGGCATTCAGACCACCAGGGCGTCTCTCAGGGAATATCTGGAAATCGTCGATTACCCGGAGGACGCCACGGAGCTCGAGCCGCAGTTCTACGAGGATCTGTGCGCCATCGCCAAGGATCTGCTCTCCTTCCCAGCAAACGCCGGTTCTCGGAGAGCACATCTCAAAGTCCCAAAGCTTGTCAAAGTCAAAGCAGGCGCAAAGAAGCCCTGCCCCTGCCCCTCGTCGTCGTCGCCCCGCGGCGGCTGCAGCCGCAGCTTCACCCGCGCTGCAGACCTCGAGCGCCACCTCATCTTCTCGCACCTCGGCATCACCGTGACCTGCGTGAACAAGGTGCACAAACGTCCCGCAGTGCTCAGCCGCCCCGACTCCGTCCCGCGCCACATGGGCAAGTCGAGCCGCTGCATGGGCCCGCGCAAGTACGCCGCGCTCAAACGCACGACCGCGCGGCGGCTCGGCGGGGGCGTCGGCGCGGACAGCAAGGAGTGCAAGCACGCGATCTTGCAGGAGTATGCGCGCATCAGCGTGCCGTGCTACCAGAAGCCGGCCGTGAAGCAGACACTGACCCTGCTCCAGACCAGGCGCACGCCCAGGGAGTTGGAAAAGTGGCTTGAACAGTTTGGGAGAGTGATGCGGTGCGGGTGCAAGGCTTGCCGGAGTCACGGCAGCACAATTGATCAAATCGACGAGCTCTTAGGACCCGGTGTCGCGGATGACATAGGCCCGCCGGAAGAGGGAGAGGGCTCTGACCCGCTTTCACCTGGACCTGAGCCGGAGGAGGGCGTCGAGGAAAGCACTCCTTCCAATATCATAAACCCCACTTCAGCCCCAGCTTCGCCTGGTCCCGCTGAACCTCCAAAACCGGAGGAGGAAGAGGACCCCTCCGACTGGAATACATTCGTGGATTTTCAGAGGGTGCACACGGCATACGAATTCGAAGATGAGATCCATCAAGAGCTATGGGAACTGATAAACATGCCTTCGGAATGATCATGGTGCGAAGTTGTACAACCATCATCTTGCACCCACATTGGTACAGTGGTGATCATCCTTATATATACGAGCGTTCAATGATGTACTCGAAGGATCACATATTAAGAGAGAGACTTCATTGCATATGACAGCCGCTACATACACCCCGCTCATGTTTGCGAACACGACTACAGCTCGAAACTTCTCCTGTCTGAGACTGAGTTTCATCGACGTTGCGCCACTACGCCATAGTAGCGTGGGGCGCTGTGTACGTACATGAAATACGCGCGCGGCTGCAGAGCCATCGCGATAGAAGGGAAGCACGAGCAGAGAAGACGGGAAGCCCCGCCCCCCTCTCATGATCATGAAAAGAAGGGGCCGCAAGGACAGAATCAGCATGTCGCGTCCCACGCGCCCGGCGCAGACAACGACGTCATGATTCGAATGCTCCAAATGCTACCAGCCCAACATACTGCGTGCGTCGGGGGCGACTTCTGCGACAGAATCAACCTCGCCGTCACCACACCATCCACGAATAGTACGCCCAACGCAGAATGCAGACGTGACCGCGGGCACAATGTGTGTGTGTGTGAAGGCCTGATGCTTGAAGAGAAGATGCGACCCCCCTCTTCCTCCGCCGGCACGTAAACCTTCTTCGAGCCTGGGGGCGCCTGGTGCACGCACTCTCGAAGAAGGGTCTTGAACAGACTTTGGGGGGAGGGAGCTTGAGGCCGATAAGGGACGCCCACACCCTCTGCCCGCGCATATCCACTGCCAGGAACCGCACCCGCACATATGCACATATTGCACATGGCCACCGTCTGTCTGGAGGCTGTCGTTTTGCTCCGCGAGGCTGTCCAAGTCCGCGAGCCCCGCGGCACTGCCCTGTGGAACACTCGGAGCACAGCTGTGGTTGCGCTTGTACCTCGCGCGTCCTTGAAGCCCGTAAAAACAGCGTAACATCGAGTTTAACGAGACGCCAGCCTGAGTGTGGATGTTTTTTCGTTCCCGTCGCTTCGTCGCTCGAGGTTCCAGTTCCATGCGCCACGGACGGGTCGTGAACGTCACGCGTCTGCAGACCGAGTTTCCATTGAGCGGCGGGTAGCTCCAGCCACTCAAGCTAACTTGACACGGCAACCTGCGACTCAGCCCCGGAATACAGCGCAAACAACGTAACGCGCTTACCAAATCCTCCGCTCCCCCCTTTTCTGTATTCTTGTTCCTTCTCCCTTCTGCCTGCCATAGGACCGGCCGAGAAGGCGCACTAGAAGGAAGTCTGTCACTCACTTATCTTGGAACATCCCCGCCGTGTCTTTGCGCGAGAGAATCGAAGGAAAGACTAAAGGGGAGATAGGGGGGCGCGCCATTGCTCATTCCGGCGCTCAGAGGGGAAAGAGGATCATCCCATCGAACCTTCGCGACTCGGGCCGCCGATGAATGCCTGTGGCGAATTGACTCCGACAGAGCTTGCTGTGCGTGCGCTTGGCGTCGTGAGCGCGTTCGCAGCTCAGGAGGGTTCCTGTAACCTGCGTAGTTGTGATGTCAACGACCCTAGGGCCCGGGCTCGCTGTATGCGGTTGTTCGACGGTCTGGCTTCGTGGTCGAGGGGCAACCTGGGGGCAACGCTCGAGTTTGCATGCCGCCGGGTCGGGGTGAAGCCGAGAAAGGCTGACACCCGGACCAGCCAGGTAATTCCTGGGTAATTCCAACGGCTCCGTGTCGGGAGCGCTGGCACGAACAAGATCATCCTGATAACTATGCAAAAACAAACAAGGACACTCACCGCACATCCGCGCACTCAGGCTCGCGCCACTCCAAGTATACGGGTACTAGGAATATAGGAGACCTGTCCTAATTTCAGTTTCCGTGGTGTCGGATCGTACGACGCCGTCTGTGAACCCCGGAGGACGTCGGCTTGGCTCCCTTTGCATACGCATCGCCCTGGTAGATGTGTTACACGTTTCGGGCGGAGACTCGTTTGGAGTACGTCCTCGGTGACTCGCTAGCTCTCTCTTCCGGTCTTGACTGTTGACTCAAAAGACTGTTAAAGGCGACTCGGGGGCCTGTTCGGTCGCTTTTCTGATGCTCCTAGACCTCGGTGACTCGGCGATGCTGACTCTGTGGGATGTGCGAGCGCCATCCAGACTCCAGATGACGCGGGCCAGGACGTTGGTGCTCTCTGGCGGAGGAACTCACGAAGCGTCTGTCATTGTCAGCAATATGGTGGCGGCGAGAACGGGAATTCACATTTGTGGCCCGGGATTATGCGACAACAGGCTTCTGGGCGTCAAAGAGGGAGGGAGAGATAGAATGCAGGAAAATTGAGAGGTGCGGGTCGTGCTCATCACGTCAGTCATGAGGAAGGTCTTCATACGAATGAGGAGGAACGTGACTTGAGCCGCGACGCCTACATCAGGAGTGCATGGACCTGTGGTATACCGCGTCATCATGGCATCGGACTCGAGATAAGGTACCTCAAGGAAGCTCGACTCCCTTAGATGCATTTACGTTAAACTTCTATCCACTGGCCGCATGTGGCCTGGCGCGGGGTTTATTGGCGACCACCTAGATCCTACACTAGTGGAATGTGGCGGGCAGATAAGTGCCCTTGAATGGAGTTAAGGCGTCGAAGAATGCAGGAGCGGGTGGTCGAGACCACTCACCAGATACGACTCTGCAGTAGCACTCAACCTCGCTCTCCAAGATGCGACGTCAAGCTGGGCCGAGGTGAAAATTGAAGGCAGCCAAGACGCCAGTGCTACACTTAAATGCCGTTTTGAATATCTATAGGAATGCTGAAGCATGTGGGACTGGACGAAGTTCCCGGGCGCCCACTCGGGGCTAATGGCCGTGTGCAGTAGCGCTGCTATACTGCATATGGACACGCGAGCTCCGCACAACATAAAAGTTACGTTGAGATGAATCAGGACGGGCGGCAGAGGGTGCTACAACACATCCAAGGATCAGGCGTTTCTTGTGTCACCTGCAGTCGGGTCCAAGATCGCGCTCGCGGCGGGCCGGCGGGTACGGTTTGAGAGCACTGTACCGTAGCAGGAGAGCGATGATATAGCGGGGAGCCCAAACTAACTCGGGGTTGAGCGCTAGGCGAATCATACCGGACTTCGGTATCTAGGGTATTCCAGGATACTCCCGTAAGTTCGGGGAGTTGGAAAAGGTTGGAGAAGACTTGTGGTAAGAAGCCCGCTGGCGCTTGCGAGCTGGGCAAGGGTTGGGGGACGTCGGGTGTGGTTGCTGATATCCAGATTCATGGACTGGACAGTGAGGCGTGGCCCGGATAGCTGTCCGAGTAGACGACGACAATGACGGGATCGGCACGGCAGAGAATGCGGCATCTGATACTGTTCTTACACGCGTAGCTGGCAGCATAAATGCACATCTGTTACGTCTGCGGCATCGGATGATTTAGTTGCTCTGGAACGTACTAGTAGATGAACTGCTGTACTCACAATCTACTCTGTATGTGCGACATGGGACTCGGACATGGAGTATGGAGGATATCCACGAGCAGAATTCCCGTGGACCGGGCAATGGGAGCGGAGCGGAGGAGGTACAATTACCGAGGGCCAGGGCGGCCAAAGCCAGCTAAAGCGACCGAACATGGATGCCCGATTTGGCAGGTAGGAACCAAGCGTAGGAGTGGTCGACGGAAACAATACTCATTGTCGTGGTGCAACCTGCTGCAACAATCACGTCTCTCTGTCGCCGGTCTCCAGATGGCGGCGACGGGATTGACGTCGGAGGTAAGAGGAGGCGGAACAGCGCAAATGCAGAGAGATATGTGGAGGGCACAGGATATGCACGGCGCGGAATAATTAAGGTTCTTGCGTAGAACCTTGATTTTGGGGGGGGGCGCGACGCACATGCTATGTATATGAATGTCAAGTTGACATGTGTACGGGCATGCGCACGTCCGGCATGAGACATTATCGGATTAGCCACTGGACGGGCCCGGCAGGGACGAGGAGGAAGAGCCTGGGAAAGCTTGAGGAGAAGAGAGGCTGAGATTGGCTGTATGCGAATTGGGTCCGTCTGAAGCTAGTCTCACAGTATCTAGAGGAGGCCAGAACAAGTCTAGGGGCTGCATTCACAGAACGTCCCAATGGACGGCGAGCAGGAGCACGGCGGGCAGGTAACATGAGGGAGCATATGATCGCCCTCTGGGCGCTCTGGGAGATTGAGGGAGGCTGGCAGATCGGCGTGTACGTGTGTGCACGCGTACGGGGGAGACTGTGTCCGGGGTGGCTCCAGTTCAAAGGGTCGCATGCCGGCGTTCAGTCGGACTTTCGACGTCACTGCTGGGCGCGAGCAAGAGCGGTACGATGGCATTTCCGTGTCCGACTCGAGTCCGCGACAGAGCTCCGCTGAACGCGGCCGCTGTGGCGCGTGCACTGCCTGGATGGCGGTCGAGGTCGCGACGGCGCTGGGGCGCTGCCAGCCTGGCCTCTGCCTTTCGCGCACGGTCTGGGCAGACCAGACTGAGCTGAGAGAACGGGCAGGAGAGCGGACGATAATCCGAGGCAATGGACTGGGGATGCAGTCATGAGAATGGAAGATGATGCGCACATGCAGAGTCTGCACGTTCCGGAAGACAGCTCAGGACAGGCTCTCCTGCCAAATCCAGCCGCCCTCCTGCAACCCATTCAATCGATCCGGTGCGTCCGACGATGCGGCGCTCCAGTCTCTGCCCGCAGCCTGCGCATCCCGACCGCACCAGCCACAGCGACAGCACCCACATCCACCCTGCCCTCTTCCTCCAGTCCAGTGCGAACAGAACAACAATAAACTGCGGCGGGGAACGAGGACAACAACCTCGACGAGCTTGAGCCGAGTGGGATTGGTCAACATAGACGCCCAGTAGGCCCGGAGGCCAGTTGTGGTCAGGGCAGCTCTCCTTCTCCCTCCGCCGACCTTCACGCCATCGTTGCGGCCCTACCGCCCACTCCTTGTCCTCCTACCACCACCATCTCCCGCGCTGCCCGCCATGCATCGCGCAACTCCCTCCTCCTCCTCCTCTCCATCATCCTCATCGTCCTCACATAGATCCACCAAGCGGTATGCACTACACCCGCTCCCACCGCCTCGTGCTCCCTGGGCTCACTCTTCCCTCCCAGATACCTCACCCGAGAACAGCTCTTGAAGAGTCTCCGAGTCCGTCTTTATCCTATATCGCGTTCATTCTCTTTATTGACACGCTTCTCCTCATAGATACTTGGTGAAGTGAGCGCTCCACTTCCCGCCGAGCTCCCACCGTCCCCTCCCGCCTCCCGCGAGTCGTCCCCCGCCCTCGGTCTCAAGCGTCGACACGAGCCAGAGCCAGAACATCTCTCCAGCAGTAAGCGACCACGCACATCCTCTCTGTCTTCCTCCCGTCCGCCCCAGCCACCGGCTTCGCGTCCCGTCCCCGCCGCCTCATCTAGGCATGAACCTGCCGAGGACGGTGAGGTTAGGGAAGAACCACCAGCAGCCACGCCATTCACTCCCATAGTTCTGCCTACCAACTTCCCCGTCCGTCGACCACGGCGTGGCAATAACATCCCCGCCAGCGAGTGGGAGGCCATATACGAGAAGTGCTTTTCTAATGCCCGCGCGCTCAAGTACTCCGCCTATGCACGCGTCGCTGCAGCACACCCGCCAACATCCAAGGAGTACAAAGCTCTCCGCGTTCAACCTGCCTCAAATTCCGGGTACGCGCAGCACAGCCTACTCATGGCCCGGCTAGAGCTTGTCGACGCCTTCCTCCACTTCATCTATGGCCTCTGGTGCAAAGAGTATGGCGTGCGGCAGTGTTATCGACCGTCCTGGCGCACGGTCGATGATGCTATCATCGCGACCGAGGCCAAATGGCATGCGGAGAGTACGGATGAGCGTGAGAAGGCATTTTTGGGGCTGATGTAAGTGATGATCCGTCCCATTGTGTACTCCCTCTCATATTCTGTAGCCAAATGGTCACCGCTTACATCCACGGACGCAAGCTGCGTTACCGGATGAACGTCGTCGACCAAGAGAACGACAGCAAGATCCTCCGCATCAGACTCAAGTGGGACATGATGAGCAAGGCGAAGGCTGACGCTGCACAGGGTACTCCGTCAGACGCCACTCCCAAGATGCTTCCTTCTCCAGCAGCTAGTTCAACAAGTAGTTCCAACTCGACTCCTCTAGCAGCACACGGCACAGCATCATTGAACAACACCACTTCTCCTGCCCCTGCCCCTGCACGCAACAATGCGACCAACAACAAGAACCAGAAGTTCACTTTGCCTCCTCCCGAAGTAGAGTTTGGCGTGAACTCGCAGTTCTTGTGGGAGAACAAATCGCAGAGTGGCGGTCTTAGGGCGGCTTTGGATCGGATCGACCGCTCGCAGTCTACACTCAACTTGCCCGTCCTGCTCAAACATTTTCCGCGTACTTTCACACGGATGATGAATACGACCTTGTCTGCTCAAGACGAACATGAGCCCGACTTCCAGGACGACGAGTGCGAGCTTTACTGGCCGGGACAGGTTATCTCGGGCGAGGGGCTGGGTTGGGTCTGCCTCATGGGTATGTCCATGGTGAAGGAATTTGGCAGGGAGTATGGCTACCAAGGCATCGGCGGTGTCGTCCCCAGACTTCAGGGCGAGTCCGACCTCGGTTACCCCGAGCCACGCTTCCAGATTCGGTAGCCCCTGCCTCCCTCCGCGTCCTCATCTGGCCTTCATGGTTATACGCATCCCCACTAGAGCGTCCGGGCGTGAATACATGGTGCCGAAGGTTTCTATACCATCGATGCTGCACCGGTCCCTCAACATGGCCCGTTATCACCACCTGACGCCCGCCAAATCCTGACGTTCATGGCATAGCGCGCTCTTCACGTTCTGTGGCGAGCAATACACCTCTGTAGCGCTATTCATCCCTCCGCGTTCGCTCTCCGGAGGAACCTCCGTGATTGAGCTATGACACAAGAGTGAGTCGCGCTCTCGCCCTCGTCTGTCGACCTTGGCTTTCCCGATGTATCCTCTACGACTTGCAACCCCTCATTTCGGCCGCTTGTATACTATCGCTCCGCTGTCCTCGGCCCATCTCATCAGGTTTGCTCGTCTCCGCGTCACCCTGCCTCACTGTAGTCCTCAACTGTACATCACTGTCCCCTTGCTATCCCTATCACCAAAAGCACGCAACATTCACCACCTGCACGATGGCCACCCACCTGGCTCGTCGTGAGGGACCATCACACATCCATCTCGCATCCTCACATCATCGTCATCGTCATTGCATTTCTCTGGTTGTCTCTCTCGTCTCATCTCGCAGGACTTCCGTGTTCAGCTTCCGGTGTCGGATAGGTCGGAATTATTCCCCATCATATCGTCTCCTTGCTTCCTTGCACCTTCGACTTGCTATTGTTGTCGCCGTGCACTTCTTATCTCTCCCCACCTATTATACCTGCATTTATTCTTAATCTTTGCATACTTATACGACTACCCCGCCCCCCACCCACCGCAGTCCACGCACGCAACCCGGCACATCGCGCACCTCGCGCTGCGCGGGGATCTAGAGCGCGCATCTCCGCTGCTTGGCCAGGCAGGTCGCACCGTCTTGGCTGTGGCCAGCCCGCAGGCAAGCCCTAGACAGTCAGCCCCTGGCCACAGGGTGCGTGCGGATACCGCGTTCACATAGCGCGGATCGTCCGGATATCCGGACCTCCTCGCCCGTCCTTGTCCTGTCTTGTCCTGTCCTGTCCTGGTGTACCCGTTACTTGTAGTTGCTGCCGTATCGCTGGGCCGTCGCGCATGTACATTGCCGCTTGTCGCACTGGCGTTCACGTACACTGCGGACCGCGTCCCGTGTGGCCGGTGCTGGTCTGTGTTTATTTAACGTCGTGTAGTCGGAATACAGCTGGATGGGCTGCTCCCCTGCCTCTGGAGCCTCCTCGGAATTTCCTCTCTGCGTCTTGGGTGCACCTTCGAATCAGACTCCGGGCGGCTGCGTCCCGTGTTCCCTTCCCCGCAAATGAACATTCTGAAGGTACCGCGGCCACGGCTGCAGTGTTCACGGCCTTCGTGCGTGGTGTTTGGTGCTTCGTTGCGCACTTCGCGAAACTTCGCACTGCGTTATCAGCACTAAGCAACATCGGGATTCGGGCTAGTATTGATGAATGCCATGTTTGCGGTTTGGCAGTTCAAACGACCCTACTGTGCAGGGAATGCGCGTCATGTGCGAAAGCCTCCGCTGCGTCGTTTCTGGCCTTCCGCAATCTGACGGTTCCTCAGAGCCTCTGGTGGTCCCTTCCCTGCGGCGGCGGCGGGGCCGCAGCCGCAGCCGCAGCCCGAGTTGGAGAGGAGGGCTAATCGATCGTTCTTAGAGCGGTAGTAGAGCTCGCATTGCATCATGGATCATGACTTGCGCTTGCAGAACATAGTTTCCCCCGTGGTGGAGTACGTTCCATATTACGAAATATGGTGAGGTATGTAGGTGCATCGCCGGCTGTTGAAACTTGGCAGTGTTAGGAAATTCCTACGGTTCTGCGACGACGCGGATCCTCGGTAGCATGAACGCAAGAGCGCCCGGGGCCCGCCAGCTCTGAGGACGTCTTTTGTCAGGCTTCCTGGTGACTGGCACTAGGAGGTCCATCCATTCCGTCACCCGACGCGCCCGCCCCTCGGAGAGTGTGGAACTCTGGATGGACTCCACTTCAGCATGCGTGTGTGTGTGCTCTTTTGTCCGTTATTCCTCATTCCGGCGTGAACTTCCTGCCCGACAGAGTGAGACGACAGAACCGACCCTGTGTGACGGGACGTACGCCACACCGTGGTTGGTGTCACACTCGCGCGCGCGGACGTCGGGGATGCCATAGGATCCATAGGATCCATATGCATCATCCCCGGGGGCATGATGCCGTCGAGACTCGTCGAGCCGGTTGCCAATGCCAGCGGCTGTTTGTTGACAACACGGACTGGGACACATCTCGCGGGGACGGGCGAGCACCATGGTGCCGTTTCCCAGTGTTGTTATGTTATGAGCCTCGGGAGGGGGCGGTGGTAGCCCACTTCCGTATACGTCGCTAGACGGGAGCGAGGGGAGGATGAGCACGTTCGCGACCGCTACTATAGGGATGTGTGTGAGATTGGGTCAGAGACTGCCGCACACACCGCGGCGGTCGCGCGCGTCCGCCCTCACGCAGGCGAACCGGCCAGTCGTCCTCGAGCGGCGGGAGCAGTACCAATAAGCTCCCGGTACTTACACGGGACTCAGCGGGTGTCTCATGATGCCTTGGGTGCTCCTGCTCCCAAGGGCACAGGAGAGAGCCTCCGAACACTAGTGCTCTCGCCGACCTAGCGGGGAAACAGCTGGGACCGCAGACCCAAAAAAAACCATGATCAAGATCGTAAGTTCGTGCGCAACGCACTGGTGCAACGCCGAACAAGCACGTATCGTCGCCCGTGCCGTCAGCGCTGCCCCACTACATACGCAATGCACATGCGCGCATGCATAGCGACCATACGTATACGTACTCGGGCGTGCGACACATGTGCCGAATGGGAAATTGGGAACGATCAGAGAGATACAGATACAATGAACCCTGCGCTGCCGCGGGCCGCCGCTCTCTTGCCCAAATCCCACTGCGCACATCATCGCACTACCGTCCCGCTCGCCCGAGCTCTGCGCGTCGAGAATGGGCAAGAGTATTGATCGCTCTGCGACCCTCGAATTGTCGCAGATCCCTGCTCGGGATCGAGTGCCAGAAGTCACAACCTCGCGTTAGACGTCTGTAGACTGTCGCCACACTCAGGATGTGCGTAATAATGTTCTACAGATGGCGCGGATTCTCAGGCTTGAATCTTGAGTGTGCAGCGAACGCGGATGGACACAGACTGGAGCTCGGAACACGGGTGCCCGGGCATCCAGACTGAGCTCGCGTTCTAGCCTCCGAGCGTGCCCCCGCACCAGTCAAACAAGAGTAGCTCAATCGTAGATACGGGGGTCAATCTAGGGATGCCGCGCGATGCGCAGTTGGCGCCGGAGTGAACAGAGGCAATTGGCTTGCCACTCCGCATACGTTCTAGCAGTGCACATCGTGCATGCATCCCAACACCACTGCCTGATTGTAGATAGTGCTGCTGGGAGATTTTCACGGAGCCCGCGGAGGCAATCACGAGCAACACCGATGAGAGGTATGGACAACGGGCGAAAATCCGGGGAATGAGGCATGAGACGCATGGCATCAAGTACTCACACTTGTATTAGCCCGGCTCGGGGCCGCAGAATCCGCGAATTACGCCCCGCGCGATTCGCTCGGTGCCATTTCGCACACGTCGAACCACACAAGTGTGTGCCTTCATTCTTGTCGGCGATACTGTGCTTGCTCGACATACTTTGGGCAGGTCTCCTGCTCAGCATACAGCAACCTCCGGAGGTCGTGAGACTCCTAGTTTTGAGGTGGAGGTGAGTGGAGATTGCGCGGCCCGCGAGACACCGGAGAAGAGCGGCTTTGCATTGAGCTACAATCGGTGAGTGAGAGCTTTCATGGGAGGGATCGATTCCCATGTCGTGAAAGAACATGCCAAACAGTGCATTGGGTAAGGTCAAATGGCAGAGACAGTACCTGTGGCAGATGTCGGAAGGGAGTGTACAGTTCAGCGCACAAGGAATTACAAGCGAAGCGATACGCAGCGTTGAGAGACATTGCCATAAGCAGACATATGGGTTACATAGTGCGTCATGATGATACTGATAGAAAGGGCGACTGCAAGGTAATCCACAATACCCATATGGCCATAGCTCGAGTCCCCCGGAACGTGAGCTTTCACCGGTTGGATTTCGCAACACGCTCGAGCTCATCCTTTTTCTGGATGACAGCAAACGTCTCAATTTGGCATAGATCAAAAGCGTGAATTCAGGCTCTACCTTGATGGCGTAGGAGTTTGATGAGCCCTTCGCCGCGTTGATGAGCTCATCCGCGAGGCACTCCGCAATCGACTTCACGTTACGGAATGCAGACTCGCGCGTCTAACCGAAAGTGAGTGGACACAATCTTTGAACAATCACTCAGCACTTACACCGATGGTGAGGAGAGCAACAGCCTGGTTCACCCTGCGCAGAGGCGACACATCGACAGCCTGACGACGGACGGTACCCTGAGAACCGATACGTGTCGAGTCTTCACGTGGACCAGTGTTGACGATGGCATCGACGAGAACCTAGTCGACTCTCAACAACCAAGTCGTCGAGCCCCCCGTTTTATGGACATACCTGGATAGGGTTCTGGTCGGTAAGGAGGTGGATGATCTCGAACGCGTGCGCGACTATGCGGACGGACAAGAGTTTCTTGCCGTTGTTGCGGCCCTTCATCATCAAACTTTCGTGTGTACACTTGTTCATGCTTGTTCTCATATAAAGGGGAGAAAGGATAACACACCTGTCAACCAATCGCTCAACGATAGGCATCTGCGCCTTCTTGAACTGCTTCTTGGCGTAACGGCCACCCGTGTGGGGGAGGTAGACGGCGTGGCGGATCTGAATGTAGTCCGCAAGAGAGATGTCTGGAACATCGACACTGCTCCGTGCATTACTTCATGAATCCTCCGAACTTGTGATCATGAGGAGCATTACGCACTCCTGGGTGTCCCACTTGCCGAAAAGCTTGACATCCTGACCAAGCTTGGAAACGTCCTTGGGGAGAGCTTGAACGGCGGACATTTTGAGTGTTGGATTCTTGAGGGAGGCGCAGGGACCTTTTCGAGGATGAGAACGCCGTAGACGATGAGGACGAGTGTATGCACCTGCACTCTCGCTTGTTTGATCGTGTTGTGATCCGCCACTGCAAAACAAGGTTTGGGATGTCCGGCAGGTCCCGGTGCAACTGTACAGTTCCTTTCTCACATCGCATCGGGCCGTCCTTGCCGCAGTTTAACTTGGAACGATCCAGTCACCGTCACAGCCTCGTTTCCACTTCAAGTCGCGAGCATCTGTTCCTAAGTAGCTGTCTTGCAGTGGTTAATCGCATGCTTCAGCATCTTCCGCAACGCTCCTTGCAAAGATGAGGAATGAGACTCATGTCGTTCCTTTCAAATCGGGCGCCTCCCCATCAGATGTGTTCGTTTTGCCTTTTTTGAAGTTCTTCGTTGCCCGACTTGCCAGTCGACCGCCGCAATAGTTCCAGTATGGAGTTTCCGTACTCATACACATCAGATGTTTCTTAACTGACATGTTCCTCGAAAGGCCCTTTCGCAGTGTGCTGACGGCTTGTGAACCGCGCTCGGTTACGCTGCGGCTCAGTTGCGTTGTTTCGACCTCGCTCTTTGCCACGCATAATCTTTCCAGAAGATAACACAAGTGCAGGCGTAAGAAAGCACAAACCCAAAAATGGTGATTCTATATCCATGTTGGACCAGATCGTGACAGGCAATTGTCGATTGCCTTCGGGATCATCTTCTCTTCTTTGCTCGGGTTCATCGCCGAGTTCGTATATATAGGCCGTCCGTCATGTTGTCCCCACCGCGTTCGCGACTTCCCCCTCCCATCATGGCTGAGCGTGTGCAACGATGTGTCTACCTGGAGACCAGTCGTACGCCAGAGGACGTGCGGACTACATTTGCCCAGTGTGGCGATATGTTAGTGTTCCCTTATCTATTCCAGTGAATATTCACTCATGTTACCGTGTATACGCTCTAGCCGTGGCATATATGCAGGTGGAACAACAGAAAACTCGTCAAACTTCCGATACTTTGTGGAATACCGCGAGCAATGGGGGGCGAAGCACGCTCATGCTCTTCACCTCGAAGACACTATTGTGCACGCGCTTGAATTTTCACCTCATCTGATCGAGCACTTCCATGCGGTATCGACACCAGGATTGCCTCCGAAACCTCAGGCAGAAGTCCTCCAGACGGCGCGGTGGACTCCATATCGGAAGAAGAAGTCCCGGCTTGCCCAACAAGGTTAGTACCTGCTTTCCGTTTGTTATCCTACTCCAATGTCATCATCACTTGCAGCCAAAGAGAAGAATCGTCCATCTACGTACACAATCATCGAGCCTGCGACCGCCATGTCCAAAATTTCATACTCAATTCCAGGGACTCTCACACGAGCGCGAGCTGACTCCTTCGACAAGGAGAACCACCTGCGCAGGAGTACGGCTATTGAATACAGAGAACACGAGCACGCTCCGGGGAGCTACCACGCAGTAGACGACCCGGCGGTATATGCGACGGCGTATAACGGACACTCAGTTCCCTCTTCCATGTCTGGATTCACCGAGTCGTCGTCGAGCACCTCCACGCTGTCCGATCCGAGTCACTGCGCTATGCCCGTCTGGTCCGTCCTTCAGACGGGTCCGGAATCCGATTCAAGTTGGTCGATGATGTACAGAGGAGATTCCGCTCAGATGATTATGGACAATCCCCCCGAGGCTGTCATCGAAACCTTGAAGGTCACTGCGAATCATCCTCTCGAGTGCGCTAAATGGGTCGTCGTCGCCGCTCACTATCGTAGTCAAGGGAACACCGCCGCTGCCATTGCGGTAATGAGCGGTATGATTGAAGGTCCGTACTCCGTGCTTCAGATGGCTTTAAGAATGCGGTGGCGTCCTCACAAACGGTTACCTGGTCAATCACAGTGATGCTCGCCGCGGGTATGGACCTCGCGCAGCTGAAACCAGCGGTCCTTATGCTCTCTAGCTGTCACTTAGATGTTGCGCGCCGACTGCGCACTTTGAGCGGGGTCACCGCGGAGAGTCAATATCATCTCAACAAAGCATGCGATGGTTTTCGCCAAGTTTATGGTAGCTATGACCCGCCTCCAATTGACGCGCTCGAGGATAGCCACCCTGCAGCTCCTTCTTCGGCTCCCCCATTGCCCCTAACCTCTTCCGATCCTAGTTTGGACTCAAATACCCATCTTACCGCCGACGATGCGAACCCCATCTCGCCCCCACCACAGCCTTCGACACCTAAAACGGCGCCATGTGCCACACATGGTACCCCGGCCTCCAGTTCCTGCGCGTCTCCCAAGGGTCCCCGATACGGGCATATGAAGATGCTCGAGCGCGAGATCCAGTCGCTTCGCGATAAGCAACATAAGCAACAGGACTCGCTACTCCGCGCGCGCTCGGCGAAACGCAAGGTCCAGGACGAGCTTGACAGGGAGCAACACCGGCGCCGGAAGCTGGAAGGACAGCTTGAGAAGGCGGAGAAGGCACTGACCGGTGCGCAGCGCGACGAGCAGTACGCGCTGGAACAGTGCCGCGCCGAACTCGAGACACGGCGGCGGGCGGAGGACCACGTGGAGGAGCTCAAGCAACGGGTAGCGGTAGTCGAGGCGAGGCTGGCCGAGGGCGAGGAGAGGGAGCGTAAGACCAAGGAGTACTTCCAAAAGATGGGCGTCGCGTTCTTAAAGGCCTCAGTGCCGGGGGGCGACGTTCCAGGAGTTGTCCCCGTTGTGAGGTTGTGATGGGAGTCTCAGACGAGGAATCGGGGTCGAGTGGCGAGGTCTGTCTGTTATACACAACATATTCAGTATCACTTGAGATTTGATTTGTACGTTCACCGCGTGTTCAGACACATGTGGGCAGTGCGGTGACGGGTCAGGTAGACCCATGAATTGTAATGTCTTCGAAGATATGAGATACACTGTATTACTGCGAAGCGGAGTATAGTATGAACAAATACTACTGCGTACCGAACTTGACTATGAGCGGGGATGTTATACAGATGTGACCGAGATTGACAACTGTAAACCCTATAATTCCTGGTAGAGCGAGGTGAAACGAACGCGTACGCATCGCTATATAGTAGGCTTATCCAGCGGCGCAATGGGGTTGATTGGTGAGTATCACGATGTAAAGAATCTGGACCATGACGCACCTTAACCGCAGACCAAGAAACCACTACCTCCTGTATCCTTTCTACCAACTTAGCCCTGCACGACTCGCAAGTAATCGTCTCTCCGATGCGCTCGAGGTATGTGCGCAGAGCGTTGGCGGAGATGCCTGTAAGAGATATGACAGCTGACCGTGAGCGATTTGCGTCCGGAAGCAAGGGTGGCAAAAGCGTTGCAGCCTTACTGGGCGTGGCGTCCCACACCAACTGCGCAGTAGCGTGGGCCCATGCCCGCGCGAGCTCCCCGTGCTCGTCCACGCCGGTGCACCCAGGCGGCGTCGGGTGTGCGGCGGGCGGGGCGAGTACGATCTGGCGGAGTGCGCTGATGCGTGACTGGTGGAGGAGGACGAGCCGCTTGAGGTATACCGGTCCCATCTTGCTGACGACGCCGTCGGTGAGCTCCGAGAGGTCGTAGGAGAGCAGATGGCCCGACACGATCATCGCCACGTCCTCCAGCTGGTGCTGCCCGGCGATGGCGTATGTCTCGATGGGGCGATAGGGTGCGTGGGACGTGAGTAGCTGATATAGTGGCTGGGTTGGGGCGGCGTAGTCCCCGATCGCGACGCCGTATTTGATCAGCGCGGTCAGGGAGGCTTCTACGGTCTCGAGTGCTGGGTAGAAGTGGACGCACGACCGGTTATATATAGTGTGGAGGAGGACGTTGACGACGTCGCCGCCTTCTGAGACGCATATCGTCGGTAGAAAGCCCCCGAATATGGGCTGCACATCGAAGAAGCGATTGTCGAATCCGTTCGAGGATGCGCAGAGGATGCAGTGGCGATGGACGTAGAAGTAGACATGGTTAGAGGAGATGATGGTTGTGTCGGGGAGACGGCCATCGACTCGAATGGAAGGTTGGAAAGTTACGGACACGGTCGCGTCTTCGGGGACTTCTATATGTGGCGTCGTCTGTGGTGTATGACGACCAAGAAAAGCAAGCAAGCATATGGGTCAATGGCCAACGTCGCTCTTCAGAAATCGCTAACACGTACGGGGATCACCGTAGGACCAAAAAGGCCCGAACCATCTTCAGGAGTGCTGGTCGCGGTAGTCGCTTGTGGGCTGGTGGAGGGGCTCGATGCGTCGGGGGTTGGATAGAAAGGAAACACGGAGCGATCCATGAGTGGTAGAAGAGAGGAAGATTGGGGTACCTCGAACCAGTACCACGGGCATTCACGGGTAGCATTTATAGTAATCCGCTCCTGGCTACCTTCCTCGATATACCCTCTGCCTCACGAAAAGAAGGCGAAATCTGTTCTCAAATGAATTATGGTGGGCGCGCGAATACGGCGTCAGCACCTAACGAGCGTCCTGTGCACTCTGTAGCGAGCCAATGGGATCCGTTTCCGATAGATACCGCGGACCATAAACCACTTGTGTGGGTCCTGTTAAATATTCTTCAATGTTTAATTGCCAATCGGTATCGACGCATGCAGGTCCCGACGTTGGTTGTACTTCTCCTGACACGTCAGCCAGCAGTGGAGGCCGCACAGGAAGATTGTTACAACTATCTCCACACTCGTGCTGGACTCCACACCGGCCACGATATCTCAACCAGACGAGACCCCGACAAGACCCGGGTATATCATATTCGATGCTCACCTCTACAGGGAACGTAGGATGCTCCGAGGCTGCGTGGCTAAAGGATGCACTGAGTCAGCTCCAATTCTTTCAAGCGAAAGAAGACACTTACCGAAGCCACCGAAGCTACGGTATAGCTAAGCTGACTCACGACAGCCTACTGCCAGTGGGATCTCAGCTGGGTGCAATCCTCGGCCATTTTATCACCAACGAACGTTGCAGTGCCCAGTGGTGCCAGTAATGTCGAGACAATTCTGGGGCGTCTATACACCACTTGCTCGGCAAATCCCGATTAGTCACGTATATGCGCGAACGATCCAGTCAATGGCCCTTCTTTCGCTCCTCCTCCTTGACACCTACCTCACGATGAATGTTAAATGTTCAAGCAGAACAGCCTTAGGTTGATTACAACGTGTGGGCTGTCGGGGGATGCTTCCCTCCGATGAGCCACAGCGCCATGCCATCTATATGACTCACACAACCAGAACAAAAGGAATAAGAACATCCCAAGGTATTTCTAGCGGTACTCAGCTCCACAGTCTCCTATAGTCATGATCAACCGCGGCCCATTTGACTGCACGAGGATAGAGTCGATAGCCGCTCTGTCTTCCGCGCTAAGCCGCCAACCGTACACCTTCCGATTGTCGTCGGTGTGTTCCGAAACACCCATCCGCACACCTAAGGCGATTGTCAGCGCTGAGAGAACACGTACTCGATATCGAAATTTCGCTACCTATGATCACGGCCCCAACGAAATCGTGATCGAGCACCCAACGTGTCGCCACGTTCGCGATACTCATTCCTTCGTATTTGTCAGCGATGGAGCGGAGAACGACTAGTAGTGACTGGAACAGGGACCAGGAGCCCCAAGCTCTAACAATCATGTCCAGATACTAGTCGTCGAGTCAGATTAGAATCTGAAGCACTGACGTTGAGTGACCGTGACCTACCTTGCGCTGCGACGGGGTTAGAAACCCGGAGTACAGGTCTGGTTCTTCTTTCCCCAGCCACTTATCTGAAAGGAAGCCGCCACACTACAAGCTCGTCAGTCACTGAATTCATCAATCACATGAAGGGACCTACAACAGTGCCATACGTCAGCAACTTCACATTGTATTTATGACACGCCTCCGCCATGGCATACAGTGGGCGAATATCCACGAGAGAGAACTGCGAACCAATTCTGAGATCAACAGATTACGCGGAGATCTCTGATTTCGAGATCTCACCTGTACTTGGTTACTGACGATGACGCCGGGACCCAGCTCAGTACAGATCTCGTCCATTCTGAGAGTGTCGAAGTTGCACAAGCCTATGTTAGCTATCTTGCCTTCTTGTCGTAACTCGCTCAAGTGGTGCAAAGCGCGCAGGTAGCCAGGATCCTCATAATTTTGCCAATGGAACTACGAAAGCCGGATTGACATTCGCAGGGGTTAGTCAGGAGACGCGTGATCACCGTATTTGAGCGTACCTGGAGCAGATCGACACAATCGGATTTCATACGTTCAAGCCGCTCTTTGACCGCAGCCTCGACGAGCGCCCTGGTGGGCTCGACTTTCCGGAAGACACACCACTTGGTAGCGCCAAAGATTGCAGAAGGCTGAGGCCAATTCTGGCGAAATTCGCCCTGGGAATTTTGTTAGCGGTTGTCGCACGCATCGAGTCACAATCAAGAACGGCTCACAAATAAGATCTCCGCGGGCCCATAGTGGTCGGCTGTGATGGGGACGAGTAGCACGATCAGGTACGTCAGGGTACACAGAAGCAAGCAGGCATACCCTGTAAGAAGTCAATACATCAAGATGGGTGGTCAGCATGCGATCGCCATCGCCACAGAAGGCTGCGAACATCTCACCATGTCTGGGAACGCGTCTCAGATCAGCATCATAGGACAGGGAAAGCACGGACGTGTTAGGCTCACCGAACGCCGTGTAGCCGTTCTCGGCAAAAGTAGCCATATCACGACGAATCTTAGGGGCGGGGGCGCAGCCCCACGAGTTGCTCGACAGCTGCCAAAGGCCATTGAAGAGCCTTGGAAGCTCCCGGTTGCCCAGACGGAAGGTTTCTTGCTTTGGCATGGGGGTTGGATCGCCGTGAACTGCAATACAGGGTGTTCTGCGTGTGGCGGTCAGCATGAGTTGCGGCAGGGTATATACTCGTCCGCCCTTCTACCGAGAGACCGAACCGAGCCTGAGTACTGCGATATAAAGGGGGCCGCGAGGTCAACAAGCGACCGTCGGACGGAGCCCGGGCTTCTATTTGCTTGCCGGAGCAAGGTAATGATCTGATACTCACAATCGGTATCAGAAATTCCACGCTCAAAGCTCAGTTCGAGTGAGAGGGATGTTGGTAGTTGCCTTCTTGGCGGTAGTAGTGGATTATAAGGACTGTGGGGTGACGAAGCCCTGCGCAATTTTCTCGGGCGGTGTTGTGTGTGGCAGACATGGAGCAGAACGGGATAGATGGGGGCACAGGCCGGTGCGAAGTATGATGGGACCACGCACCACGCCTCCGGGGCGGATGAGTTGGCGGTACAAGTGACATCGCGCCGTGTCACACCGTACAGACTGCGCTAGAAGTGTCACACTGTGGAGTTGTCACGTAAGATTGGCCCCCCGGCCGCATACTTGGTAGAAACCTATGCGTTGCGCGCAGTATCCCTCACGACGATCCGATGGGCATATGAATTCGTGTCACCACAAGATTCAGTTAGCCGCCTGATCGGAGGTAGAGGGTAGCGGGAGTCTTAAGAAGTTCGAGTAAACGTCCGAATGCAGTGACATCTTCAGCCTCATGCTTTATCCAATGCCCACACGATCCGGTTAACTGCTTTCTTGCATCTCCGATGGCTAAGCGATATCTTCCCGCGCTGACGAGCAATCGCGCAGATCAGCAGCAAATTGTCATACTCTTGGTCAAAGCCCCCTACGGCAACTAAACAAGACACCACACGCTTCACAAGACTGACCGCACATCAGCCGACCCTACATAGGAGGTGGCGCATCATGATTCAGAATTACAGATGGCCAGTCTCTCCTTGGAGATATAGAACTCTTTCACGTTGGCCGAGTGCTGTCCGCCCGTTGCAGGGTCGTAATTTTGTGGTACATTCTCCCAGTATGCCACCAGCCCAGCGCGCGCTGTCTAAGTAAAACCCAAGGCCTTCTCTCTGTCTCCCGTATCTGCGCAGGTATATCAGTGGACCGTCAAAACTCACCGTCTCAGGCATCGGGGCACGCCAAAACCGGGTCCGCAAATAAATTGAAACAGTGGGCGGCGGTCTCGGCTAGTGGCGGTCTTCGTTACTTTAGGGCGGACGCAGTTCCGCACAGGCAACAGTGTGCAAGGAGCTACGTCTCACCCTTCAGCCGTACGAAACACGATCTGTATGCCAATTGTGGAATGAGTATATGAAGCGATTCTATCGGATAATATCCGGGCTACAGTATACTAGACATGATATGAACGAATCGGTGAATTGGCACTCCGAACCAGGATCAGTGCCGTTGAATGCGACGACCGGACAACGCAGTGAACCATTTACGCATACAGAAGATCCGCCCCTATAAGAGCTTGCGTTATGCACTCGCCGGCCATCGTTAGGATCCCGGATACCCTATAAGTTGAGCCACCCCAAGCCTACCAGGGAGGAACAAAGCATTCCACAAGACCACATTTCCACTCAAATCCCCACCTACCATGCCTGCCGTCGGAGACACGTCACCATCAGAAGTCCGAGCACTCGGACATGTGTGAGTATTTCCCTGCACATGTGTTGAATTCTATGCTGACAACGCCCTCGGTTGCAGGAATCTCATGGTCGACACGTTCATCAAGAACGTGAGTCACAACGAGTAGGCGAAATCGTTCTCCACGGACCCGCCTCGTGTCTCGCTGACTGTGGAACATCTCTTCCCACCCGCAGCCTACAGGACATTATCCGATCCACCCTCGCCACCTCGCCACCATCCGTCACCGACGCATTTAACGCCACGGCAAGCAGCCGCCTGATCAAGCGCAAGGCCACCACGGTCCCCGAGCCCGGCACCCTGTTCGTGCAAACCACAGAGGGGACCTGGGAACCCTCGTCTGAACTCGACGAGGCCCTACACCGGGCCCGTGCCCTGTTGGGCTGCGGGATGAGCCTCGAGAGCATCAACATCCTCGTCGCAGTGGTGGAGGATGCGAGTCGGACCCGTTGGGAGGAGGACACCGTGCTGGAAATGCGCCTGGCGGAGATCGACTACGATATCTCGCAGGCCATCACAAGTACGGGGTCGGGCAAGGATACAGGCAGGCTCGGGCTGGGGGAGCTACGGAAAGCAAAGACAGAGCTCTCCGATGCCTTGCTTGCGTGCAAGACCGCTATCGCGACATGGAACGGGCCTTTTCCGTTCGAAGGTGCAGAGGGGAGCGTTAAGAGTTGGAATCTAGACGCGCCAAATCTTGGTCGATAGAGGACTCACGAGGGCCAGGCTTCCGGTCTCATACAATACTACGGCTGAATCGCACCGAGCACCTACGGAATTGCGTGTATGCGGCTAATACCTAATCTATCTAAGACGTTCATGCGAATTCATCAGGTCGGGTGACGAGCAACGTCAGATGGGACGTACAGTCTTGGCTGAAAGATGAATTTCATTCCGGTGTTCTCTTGATGACCGTTGAACTTGAACCCTATATACGATAACGTCATCTTCACGAATATCTTAGGTATTGTCTATGTAGAATGTTCGGATGGGTGTATTCGATGACATCCAGCTTGCTCGTGCACCTGGATTCGCCACACAATATCTGTGTGTTGAAGTCCTGTATCACTACGCTTCGCTATATCCCCGCGTGATTTCGGGGGTTCTGTGGTTCATCCGTGTGACAGAATCCGTGAGCATATGTGACAGATACCAATTACAGTTGTAATGCAATGGCCCGACTTGAGAATTGTGTACTATCAGCGCGCTCATCTTTGACACCTGTCTACTCACTGGATTCCATGCATAGTCCAAGGACACCGGTTCCAGGACAAGGCAACTGCGGAGAAGGAGAAGCGAAGGCATGAACCCCAAACACCGACGCTGCATGAGCCGCAAGATCTAGAGAAGGCTATCCGCACAAGATCTCGCCTTCCACCAATAACGTGTGAACGAGACGCCGACACCGTAAATTTGAAGGTCGTATAGGGCACATGTCGATATGTGATACAATGCTTCTACTGATGAGGGCGGACGGCCTTCATACGGTGAGCCGTTGACGTACAAATTGGAGCCGAACACTCACGAGTTGTGGCAATCATGTCGCATACGACACGCAATCCCGCTGTCCCATCGAACGCACAATGAGTCTGCTGGACGTATGAGACGTGTTACAACGGGATTGCGTATCGTATGCGGCGTCAGATGAGGACCACGGGGAATGCGCGCCGGTCCAGGCCACTGAAGGTAAGAGAAAAAGGGTATAGCCAAACTGGTTCACCATCTTACTAAAGAAGGCGGTCCAATAGCACTCTTCTTGTAGGCATGACGAGCTTATGACCGGGTCTGAACATTAAACAGTACATTATGTGTCCATTCATATTATCATAGAATGCACGCACCGCCAGTCAAAAAAAGCGCCTTTTTCTCGGACACTATGCGACCCAGAGGCCCAAGCCCAGCTCCAGAAGATGGGCCCCGAACTTGGAGGCGGCGCTTGGATAGGCATTGGAAGGCTGCCAGTGCACGAGGTTCACTTCCGGGCCCACTATAGTCCTTATCGTTCACATGTCGAAGCGCCTGGTCAGACCGCTCAAAATCAGATCTTGAGACGGGAACACATATCAGTCTTCGGCCTCGGACCCGCAGCAGTACTGAAGCGGGGCAGTGTGGTTCTGTCTAAGGAGAGGGGCGCTCCCGAGTCTTCTGCGTCTGAATGCATACTAGGAGATTGTGAGACGACGGATAATTCTCAAGTGACGGGACATTACGAGATCGCGCGAGAATTTGCTTGAGTCCAAGGCTTCCCGTGGCATATATTCAGGCGGGGACCTAAGTATCATCCTGGTGGTACTCCGGGGAGCCCACGGATGTTCACAGGCATTCTGATTATGAATGATAGGGTTAGATGAGCAAGCAGGAATCTAGGTACCGTCATACCAAGGCCACGTTAGACGTCCCGTGGGCCAATATCCTCGGTCGAAGACACCAGAACATCGCTCAGTCGGAACGCTGGGTCTACCGTGAGGGTTTCCTAAGGGAAGGCGTGATGAGTGTCAGCACAGTAGCCTTATATTTGGCACATCTGGGCTTCCTGCGGAGAACTTGTGTTGAATGAGAAGCGCCGGACGACACAAGGGATCAGATATCCCTAGGCGCGTGGCAAGTGGCAAAACATGTCAGAAGCAATGCTCACTGCAGACAATGCCCGTTTCCCCGATCTCGCTACGCAGTAGTCGGGTCAAAAAGGGTTAACTGGGTAGTAGGAGGTTAGCAAGCAGGTGTTAGAGATGCGCAATGACAAGGTACTTGATGATCAGCAGTCCGGTACAGTCTGAGAGTCTGGCTGTCACTTGGTGAGGTCGACCCTACCTTCATATTCGACAGGACGGAGTCTGCACGGAGGAGCGGCAGGAAACTACAAGTGCAGCGTCACGCCAACGTAGACGCGCTTCGCAGAAGCACGCTGAGGATGCACATCCCTTGGACTTCTTCTTCGCCAATTCAGACAAACAACGGTTGGAAGTGTTAGTACTTACTATCCAGTGTTGCCAAGACATTGGTGAGCCTATGTTCAATTGGTTATAGACAATGGGATGCGCTTGGTTTTGTAATAGCCCCGGTAAGACGGAAAAGAGACGCGCATCGGGTTCTTGTATATGCAAGGCGGGCGCAGAGCTGGGAGGTGAATGTGAGCGTGAGCACTGAGTCAATAACACAGCAGTGACAGCATCGAGTGTCTTGAGTCTTGGATCCAAGGTAAAAATACCTCCGACGGTGCCGGTCCGCAGCATGTGTGGAGCTGCGGTTGCACCGCCTGTTGCGGAGAAAAGTTTTGTCTCAACTTTCAAGATGCAAGTTATGGCATGTCCAGATAGTACGATGTTCACTTGCAGTTTACGAGAACTTGCGTTGACTGGGTAGAAAGCTACAAGAAAGGACGGGAGAAAGAAATGAAAGTCGCGCGGGCGGGTTGGTTACGCCGCGAGAGAACAGGCGCCTGTGAGCTGACACGGGCGTCTGTGGGAGGAATGCAGCCGCCGCGGCCTGTGCTACTTGCTCTTGGTCAGAGACTCCTTTCACATACAAAACGCCTCCCCGTCCGCAGCCGGCTGCACCTTTCTTTCATTCTCCACCATCCTTGTCTTTCTCGTCCCCACAATCATGACCGTTTTCAACAAGCTTGCTCTCGTTGTCGTCGCCGCCGCCGGTGTGCAGCTGGTCTCTGCCCAATCGTCGTGAGTACACGCCCACGTCAAATAATGCCGTCTGTCTAACTGACATCCGTTTCCCATCCTCGCAGCGTTCCCGACAGCATTTCCTCGCAGTGCCAGTCCGCGCTCGGAGCCATCGTTCAAAACCCAGACGCATCTTGCCTCAACGCGCAGGCTCTCGTTGGTCTCGTCGTCAAGAGCTCAAGCTCCTCCGACACTTCCGTAGTATCCTCCGTTGACACCTGGCTCAAGGGCCTGTGCGGCAAGCCTCTATGCTCCAACGATGTCCTCGCGGCTGTTGTACAGAATGTCACCTCGGGCTGCTCTTCTGACCTGAGTGCCCTTGGGTTGTCCAACATCGACGCGGGTCAGCTTACCACCCTCGTTCAGCAAGCATACCCCACCGCACGCCAGTCCCTCTGCCTCGCCGAGTGAGTGCCTCATGTTCTTCTGCCTCATATCCCCCATATCTCATCGTGCTACGCAGCACGAGCAACGGCAACACACTATGTGTCACCGAGTCACTCAATGACATCGAGCAGTACACTGGCTCGCTCACCATCGCGAACCTGGAGTCGCTCGCGAACGCCGCCTTCCAGGGCTCCTTCCCGAACATCCCTGCGAACATCTCTTGCACGGACTGCAGCAAGGCTGCGTTTGGCCTCGTCGCTCAGCAGTACGGCGATCTCATCCCAGACAACTTCAAGACTGAGATCTCCAACACGTGCGGCGCCTCGTTCCTCGGTATGTCCATGCCATTGTGTGACAGGCCATTGTGTCCAGAACTCTTGGCTGACTGACATGCATGGTCCCTCCACAGATGGTGCACAGCCCGCAACTGTTACGCAGCTCGCGACCAACGCCGGTAGCTCGACGACTGTAACGCCTAACGGTGCCGCGCCAAGCATCTCCGCCGCGCCTCTCGTTGGCATCGTCGCCTCCTCCCTCCTCGCGATCTCTTCCGCGTTCGTGCTCCTTGCTTGAGCACTCACCGCGCGTTCAGGCCCTGTCGCTTTGTGTTGACGATACCTGCGTCATGTATATTGTTCAGAATCGGACGACGGACTTTGATGGACTGCTTTTTACTGCAGCAGAAGCTCTGTAGCATGGCATGCTCTTATTCACGATAGTACGCGCACCTGACCTAATCATCGGACATTTGCCAATTTATGTACCGGACCGTGGAGGCATCATTCTTGCTGCTTGTGGCAGTTGTGTGATTGGTTGACAATCGGCGTTGTGGAGCATGCGTGTCGCGCTTCTCAAGGTATTTACGTTTGTGGTGCAACTCCCGGTTGAATTGCATATAGTGTCAGGCAGTGACGGTCAGCCAAGCCCATCGCACTTGACTTTGTGCTACCACCTGGTGACCACTTCTCATTGTATCATTCAACCCTCCATTGGCTTATGAAGCAGTTCAGATGTGAGTAGTCATGTCTCCGAGGAGCTGGCATAGGACCCAAGTCATCGATGTTGAACTTGATCAAACCACGTATATATACTGTATAGTACACGCGAGATCGACGTGAATTTGCCGTACTTGCCCAACTACGAGCACACAAGCTGGATGGTCGCATTATCTACCGCTTGCTGCGCTAGGCTCTTAGTCATGTTGCTTCGACACATGTCCCTTGTCACCATCCTGGTACCCGCGCGGCGTACTTTCTACTTTCTACGGAAGTAGAGAATCACTGCTATGTCCTGATCAACAATGCGTTCTCGGGCTGAATGGAAACTTCTCCTTCCCATTCCCATCCAGAACTCCATACCCAGGCTCCTGGTCATCCGAGTATATGTGTGCAAACCAGCCGACCCCACCTCCAGGAACGTTCTTGAGATACTCACACTTGGAATCGAGCAGGTCAAAGTAGTCTCGCTCCTGCTGGACGCTCGCCTGGGCGGTTTTGCTGTTCGGTTTCTGGCTCTCGTTCACGACTTCCGACGGCCAGCCGTTCTGCAGAATGCATATGTCTCGTGAGGCTGTTCTGCAGTGACAAGTGAACCCATACACTGGTGGACGTACTTCAGTAAGGTAGATCTTCTTCCCCTTCGCATTTGGAACCCAGAAGTGTTCAATATCGTTTTTGATCCCTTTCCAGGAGGCCATCGCTTTCGATAGGGTCAGCTCCCTGCCAAGCGAGCAAAAGGGAACGTCCACTGGCAGCGCACCAGTAGTTGCAGCCCCATTCAAGAAAGGGAGCATGTGTGCATCAATGGGGTCAATGACAGGCATCACCGCCTTGAGCCCGGCGCCCCCGCTCTTCTGGAACCCGTACTGTAGTTCACTTATCGTGACGGGGATGTGGATGCTGGCCAGATCTCCTTGCATCTTCCTGACTTGGGCTGCGAGAACCGCAGGTGGCAGAACCGAGTCATAGAGAGGCTCGCTGCCAAATTGGACGACCCGCGTCACGAATCTGGCCTTCCGGTTGGAACGCAGGGAGCTCATAAGGTCGTCCCTCCGCCGCTCCCAGCTATTATCTTCGTCGAAACCAAACTAGTTAGATGCGAGGAACGGATGAGCGCGACGAGTCAAAGACAAGACGATGTGGCTGCTTATACCCAGACGAGTGTATGGACGCCGATTCCTAGCGAGGGATGATGCTTCAGCTGCAGAAGACTGAGGCACTTTGGAAGGACAGGCTCACCGTTCTCCCATGCGGCTTCGACCACCTTGTCGCTGGATAAATGCAGCTGAGGCAGGAATTCCGTGAGAGACCCTCTATCGAGCACGTACTAGTATCCATTCTGCTCACAAGCACCATACAGACGGATGTACCGCCCGTTGTACTTGTTCCGTATGTTCGAAAACTCCTTCTTCAGAACTTCTAGACTCTGACCTGATAGATTTCCGCACCGTAAGCTGAGGGCACCAATGAAAGGCGTAGTATGAATAAGTACCCACATGCAGTGACCTCGTAGCTGAATCCGAGGAAAGCGTACTCGCTCGCCGGGTCACACCACCAGTTTGAGGTATCCTCAGGGACATCAGACGGCATCTTGAACCCTAGCGCAGGAAAGCAGTTGCTACTATTAGGCTGTGGCCTGCTGCCGCCGCCGCCGCCGCTACTACTGGCACTGGTGGCACTGGTGGGAGCAACAGAACCAGCAGTGACTGTTCCGGAAGGCTGCTCAGACATTGCACTTGAAGTAGTATCCGACCATGTGTCGAACGCTTTGTGTTTGACTGAAATTTCTGTAGGGGCGGTAGCCTGGATACTGTCCGTCAAACTTGTAGATAGATCTACGCCTGGTGCAGTTTTGCCTGCGTATATCGTGCTGGACGGGAGAGCATCGCTCGTCAAAGACTTCTGGACCTTGCAGTGTCGGAGGCGTCGTTTTGCATCAAGCATACGCTCGCCACGGACCGCGACGAATGATACGAGTGTGATAAGTGAGAAGAGCGTGCGGCTGACGAGCATCATAGGCGTATCTGGAAGGGCGAGTTGAGTGAAGCAAGAGAGAAATCCTATCGTGCCCACATTATTCAGGTCATGCAATCGCGCGCTGACTGCCAAAATGGAGACGGCCAACTACAGATGTCAAGTCAACATTCGCAACAAGAATGCATAAGTGTATAGCGAGGTGCCCCTGTGATGTCTAGATGAATCATCACAATCAGAGCTTACCAACGATGCAGTCCATGCAGACAATAGGCGGCCCATGATTGCACTGATATGTTATAGGCCGTAGGACGCGTTGCGGGAGGTCGACATAAGTACTGACGGCGGAGCAGGACGAGAGCGACAGGAAATACAATTGCACAGCACTCACGCAAGGGTACGAGGGAGCACAGCGACACAGCGACAAACGCGAAAGCAAGCAAATGCGAAGTAAACGAGCGTGCGGGAAGACCGATATCCGGTCTTCATTTCTCCTGTCGAACAACTCAGTTTGAAATCGAAGACACCGTTGGTGCTGAACTGCCTTCATACCTCCGACTTGTCCCCACCCTCTTTATCCTCTTTACCGCGCTTGAGACGATCGCCCCAGCGTGCGCGCAAGTCCTCGCGCTTCTCTTTAGCGGCCTGTCTGGCTTGTTGCCCCACGACAGCGATCTTGTCTCGAGCAACCTGAGATTGTTCGGACACAGCCGCTTTTGTCTCCGTGTAGCGCTCCTTGACAGCTACGGCCTTGTCGACTAGCTTCTTCGCACCTGAGAAGTGATAGTATGCATAGCCTGGTATGGAGAAAATGTGAGCAAGCATGTTCCCCAGCGTTACCCCAAAGGTAATTCAACGCACCTGCAACGCCCAATGTCGTGACGCCGGCAACACCGCCCACGATATACGGGAGCATCGAGCGCGACGGAGTACTACTGTGTGACTGCTGCGAGTAACGACGGAGAGGTGTTGCAAACGGCTTTCGGTTGAAAACTCTAGGAGTGGTCAGAGAGGCTCGAATTGCAAGAGGTTGGGAGAGGCGATGCATTCTGTACTGAAGGGATGCACGGGAGCTATGCACAGCTACCGACAGCACAATTATAAGGACACTACCTCAATGTTTCCTCATTGTCGCCGCGCCGAATGGGCTACGTTGAGCCCCGGCCACAGATGGAACCATGAACGTTTTCCAGTTTAAGAGCCGAATTTGACGCTGCCGACGCCGAACGTACGCGTGGGCGTACGGGCGCCCAAGAGTGCACGTGGTTCTTCCAAGTCAACCACCCAGCGTCACTCACTGCCAGTGCCAAACGCTGGGTGCGATCCTCAGAGCTTTCATTGAACCTATATGACGGTGGCATAACTTCGCAATTTACCTTTCACCGCATCTCGCAGCTCCTAGTGAACCACATCGCCAGAGGGCTTCTTGCAAGGGAGAGCAGGCCCGAGCCATCTACTATTTATCCAAACCTTGACCCTCCTAGTCATGGAATGGCACTGTCTCTCGCAGTTACGTCCATCGCCTCTTTATCGTGCAAACTCTCATTTATCGAGTACAATCCCGGCATGCTCGGCCCAGTACTAGTACTTCTGGGATATATCCCTCTGCCCTTTCATCCTTGAGTCCCCTCGGCCGAGGCGTCCACCTCGTTTTGAGCTTCCCCGACGCACAGGATCCATTAGCCACAAGAACTCGACACTCCAGTTCGACCTGTCTTTTTTCGCTCAAACCGTCGGAGTCTAGTTTGAGCATCGCAAAATAGCCCTGCAAGTCGACCACTGTGGAGCACTTCCGCTCGACTGACACTACTCAGACTCTACGGGATGTCATGATATCACCCTCTGCGAGTCGTCTCTTCGACATCTTCCGAACGTGGAGGTCACGTACGAGAGATATCCAGGGACTGGCGACTGTACCCATTAGGAATGCATGAAGGTCTTCGCCGAGCTCGATAAAACTGAGGTCTAAAGAGGCCTTGTTTCACTCACAACGCCTACATCCCTATCGTGCTCACGACAAACCGTCGTCCGGACCGCCCTAGCTTCAACCATGTCTTCGCAGGTCGCTTTCACCGTTCAAGCAATGCCCGGCCCGCGCCCAGTCTACTGCACCACTACTCCTCTCACTATACATGTTCTCCCGCAGGAGGTATTCCTTATGATCCTCGGAGAGCTCGACCGCCAGCGTGTATGCATGCATGTTGACGTGTCCCCAGTGGCATGTCATTTGCGAGCGCATCGTCTATGAATCTCCCCGTCTATCCAGCGCCGCTGCCTTCCTCCAGGCGCTCTATGACAAACCCAACCTTGGCCGCCTCGTCCGTCGGCTCCACATTCGCCGCCAGGTCGACCGTGCAGCCCATACTTGGTTACCCGCAGCTTCCGGGGAACGGCACGTGGACCTCGCGCTCATCCTCCCAAACGCTCGCTCCCTGACGTTCTTGAACGTTGGAAGTGTGTTCTTCCAGAGCCCAGTCTGCGAGCAGCTCAAGCAACTCAAGGAAGTGGCGGAGCTAGAGATCCGTCAGTGCCATTTTTCTAGCCGCCACGACTTCCGCGTTCCCCGCCCTCTCTACGCTCGCACTATCTCACGTCGGGGAGCACTGCTGGATCATGCCGCAGGGCGGGTCCCAGTGCGTTCCGTCGTCGCTCAAGAAGCTCCGGCTGGAGGGGCTGGAGGGTATCATGGAGTACGGAGAGGTGTTCCGCTGGCTTGACGATTGTCGCACTCTACGGAAGCTCGAGCTAGTGGGTATACCGGCCAAGGCGTGCGGCGGAGCGGGGAGCTACCTCACGCATCTCGCCAAGTCCGGTTGCTTGTTGGAGTGCTTCACATTCTTTCCCCTGATTCGGAAGGAATCCGACCTCGGTGAGTGTTGTACCGAGGGTTGTCAATCCATGGCGATGCGTTGACCAGTGCATATAGTCTACCTTCACGGTATCTACCGCGCGATTCGATCCCAGAAGCTTCTCAACACGCTTCATCTACGTGCCGAGGCGAGGCATGGCAAATTTTTGACTTGGGTCCCTGCGCTGCTCGACAATGCGCGCGATTCGCCCCTGACACATGGTTCTCATCTGGGCGTCGAAGACACGACTGGGAACGATTTGGCATCGGTGAGGATGATCATGAGCAAGCATCCCTAGCAGCAATGGCGCCAAAGGTGATACCCCTTACGCGCGATCCTGATATCCGGTCTTTGTAAGGGTGAGCATGTGTCAGAGTGATCTTTCGAAGTCTCGCTTTACCGAACACTTTCAGCGTGGTACCTTGGACATTCAGATAGATATATGATAGTCCTCTGACTGGCTGTGTAGCTTGTCGATTTGATAGTTGACTCTTGTGTGGTCCCACTGCTACTTGCCTTCTTTGTTTTTTGCTTTGCTCGTTTTCCTCGTTCCTTGTTCAGGTACCTCTGGACACTCTGATACCCCGCGTACCCACACACCCCTACATACGTCACTATAGACTTCTCGGACTCGGACTTGTCTGATACGTACATGCAGGCACGCAGTATACAAAATACTCTCCCCACACATGACTTTACCAGTCGATTCCATCACCTTGAATGGAGTACCGACGATTGTGCACGATTGACGGGACGACGAACACAGTTGCAGGAAATTTGGCTGTGGCTAGGTGGACTGATGACAAAAGTTCTATATTACAGACGGTACCAATACAGGCAGCCTGATCAATCTTACAAGTGCACTCGAAGCAGCACAAGGTGGGTGGCATCGCGCCCAGACTTTTTTTGGCGGAGCGTATATGCTGTAGGCCTCTATCGCCCCGGAGGTACATGGAGAGGCAGTCCAGCGCGCTGGGCACACCGCCAGGATTTACAGCCGCGGGGAAATGCATTTACTTACACAGAGTGTGGGACTCAGGGGTGCGGCCTCATACGCGTGCTTCCACCCGTCAGCCCACTCACCCAATACCTACTAAAACCCTGCTATTAGTCACCCAGTCCGGAGGTAAGGCGTCCCAGCCTTTGATGACTGGTTTCCAGACACGCGCAACGTGCTGTGCCTTCAACTTACCCTCTCAAGTACTCCGCGCATCTGTCTCAAGTAGACACAGCCGGTACCCAGCACCGTCCCTAGGGTTCGCTCCTTCCACTCGTACCCAGCAAGCATCCAAAGCTCCTCAAGTAGCTCCCACACGGTTCCTCGTCCCATTGCGCGGCAATCCACGAGTATGTGTTCTATCGATTCAATCTCATCGCGCTCAAGCTTGAGCTAGCTTGATACCGGGCCGGAGCAAGGTCTCCTCGCCTCAAATGGGCGCGTGTAACGAAAGCTCAAAGGATAGCATACTAGGCACACGATCGAACAGGGAGTTGCAGTCGGTACATTCAATAATCGGACGAGCTGCAAGCTGAGGGTATCCAATGGATGATGTACATTCGTTTCGTTGTCTCTCAGAGACACTCCGTTGACTACCAATACAATAGGAGGTTCTCATCGTGGGCACGTTGTTAGCACTCCGTCCTTGGTGCGAACGCGATTTTCATCTGCCCCTTCGAGTTGTAAATCCCATACCCTGGCTCCTGGTTGTCCGAGTAGATGTGCGCGAACCAGCCGACGCCGCCTCCGACAACAGCTTTGAGGTCCTCGCAATGCTGGTCAAGCAGGATGTAATACTCCTGTTCGTTCGGGATATCTGCCACCGCATCTGGACTGTTAGGCTGTACGCTTGGCGAGGTGACAGACGGCCAGCCATTCTGGATGGTCGCGACGGAAACAGTCAGTAAAGCAGACAGATATAACAAGCCAAGATCGAAAAAAGGACAGATGGAGGAAGGGCAATCAGAAGAACATACCTCATCGAAGTACATCTTCTTGCCATTCCCATGATCGATAAACCACTGTAGGTCATTCTGGACGAGCGGCCATGCATTGTCCGCTACATATCATTCGTACCACACCAGTGTCAGCGGGACAGATACGCATGGCAGATGATGGACAAAAACGCACAGGTTGAGGCTTGCTGCGAAAAGAATGGCAGCATGTGAATGTTGATCGAGTCGATGGCGTCTAAGACGTCCTGAGCGCCGCCGCGCTCCTGATACCCGTACGCGAGTTCGCTGACCGTCACAGGAATGTGGAGACTAGACAAGTTCTCCTTCGCAGCAAGGACTTGCTGAGCAAGCATCGCATGCGGGAGTACGTTGTCGAAGAGGGGCTCAGATCCGAACTGCAGCACGCGCGTTACGAACTTGGCCTTTGGGTTCGCGTGCAGTGCAGCCAGAAGGGTCTCTCGCCTCGTCTTCCAAATGTCGGAGCCATCGAAACCAAACTGCGGGGATGATAGAGTTCATCCGGCTGAAACGCGACCGTTCGCTGCGACTTACCCAGATGAGAGCATGGACGCCCAACCCTGAGACAGGGTCAGCGAATTGCGGCGAAAGTGCGGAACCAATGGATTAGATGCGCTCACCATTGTCCCATGCGGCGTCGACGATGTCGTCACTGGTGGAAGGAAGCACATCGATCTCTGCTCGGTACCGACCTTCGAACCCAAAACTCACTAGAATCCTTCGTTGTCGCAGAAGCCATAGAGACGCACGTAACGCCCATGGAAATGGTTGCGAATATCCGCAAACTCCTTGTGGAGTTGGGCTTTGCTTTGACCTGTGCCAAAAATTGTGTGAATGTGGGCTATCAGAGGGAGAAAGAAGCAAGCTCACAAGCGGTGACCTCGTAGCTGAAGCCGAGGAAGGCATACTCCGTCGAAGGGTCGCACCACCAGCCAGTCGTGTCCGTTGGCAGCTCAAAAGGCGTGGTGAACCCAAGCGATGGGAAGCAGAACGGCGCCTGCTTAGCTGCGGTGCTGTTAGCTGCGGCCGGGTGGGACTGTCCAAAGTCGTGCGGCTGCACGCCGACCTCAAGAGGCACGGCATGCACAAGCCCAGTAAGAGCGAGGGCGGCAATAAACGTAATGAGGGCCATGTGAAGTTCCTCGATATAAATGAGGAAGAGGGAGGAAGGAGGAAGTGGGGGATTGGGAGGGTTTGTAGGTCTCCAGCCTACAAGCGGCAAGGCTCAGCTACCTGTAGCGGCCGTCCGGAGGTATTTATAGGGCAAGGACCCAGAATATGAAAGAAGAGCGCGACGGTGGAAGGCAGCGCCTGGTGATGTAGATTCGGACACCAAGGTCGTTGAAAGATCCAAACTGGGCGTTGTTCCATGTCGTGGGAGAAAGAAGAACTGCAACCCCGAGGGAAAGGCCATAAGTTGATCTTCGAGAGGCTGCCTGGCGGCGAACGCGGCGAATGGCCATTTTGATCGAGTCTGGACGAGTTGGCGGGTGACGGTCGGAGGTTGGCAGAGTAGGCTAGACCTTAAGGGATGCGGTAGATATTCTACTATGAGATACAGATCATATGAGGGGTTTATCCCGTAATGTTGATAGAGCGGAACAAGTGGCTCGGACGCAAGAAGACGCGGCCGCATGGGCACGCACCCTGGCGAAGCCTCTGGCGGGGGTCACGCGCCCTGTCACGCGCTTCCAGTCACACCCAGACCCCTGATGGACGACGCACCTCTTGGTCTCTAGAGGGCAAACACAGTTAGAAACGCCCTGCTGTTGTCAGATAGAGCGACGGAAGCATTACGAGTAGACGTGACACGAGCTATTCCTCAGCGATGAACGCAGTTAGGATGGCATGCGTACCGTTCGATGCGAACCTAGTCCCAGAGTAGGCATCCATATATCGAACAATGCCTGCTTCGCTTCCTTGCAGACTGCGACTGAAGATACACTCGAAAGGTATGCCGGCGAGCAGACGAATCACATTTGACAGCTGTTCAATTACTGGTGTGCGACGGGTTACTAGCGTCCGGGCCAAGTGACTCAAAAATTAGGGTATGGAAAGATAAACAATACAGAAGCACGTAGCTGAGAGCACAAGACGAGATAGAACACAAGGAATTAAGCTCACGTCCCGGCCGAAGTCCGTCAGCTCAGGTGCGACGGATTCACACCGAGCGGGAGCATCGTGTGGTCTGATAGTATTGCAGGTGTCCACATCGTCGACTTCAGCTGCATTCAGTAACAAGTCAGCCCTTGTTCCAGCGGGGAGAACAATAAGTCATAAGGGGACATACGTTCGCATCTGCATCGTGCGACGGTATCAGGTTCATATGGTCCGGAATTTCTCCAGCGTTCTGGAAGATCACAAGGAAAAGTGTCCACGAGGTCAGTTCACCATGATGACAATATCACCCCTTGCTAAAGAACAACTGACCAGGACAGACTCGTCCAGTTCGCGGAAAGTGAGGAGGAGATCTGTGGGGATCTGCGTCGGGAAGACCAGCGCGTGCACCGGTGGTTTGAATGGCCGCGTCGACGAAGCCTTGCGGGCTAGACCCTGTTCGTAGTCGGTGTAAGTTCATACGAAGGTAGTCTACGTCCCGATGGAGATAGATATCTTACCTCGGCAACGCTGAGAGCAGTGCGAATCTCGAGTCGGTGTCCACGCGCTTCACTACCAACAAGCACGTAAAATTCCCAGATGCAGTCTACCAGGTACACGCCGTGACTGAACTCAGGATGTGCGGGGAACCCAGGGATAGGTTGTACCTGACATGTACATCAGCCAACGAAGTCATAAGCTGAAATACAAGAAAGAAGAACCCACCACTTCTCTTTGTGGAGCATCTACAGCCCATATGCGCGGGTCAACGAAAGGTGCCTCAGACCGCCACCGCCAGTAGTCAGCCTTCGCATAGTCACCCTCACCCAGAATCATCCAGAACATCTCGTCTTCCAGGCTCTCGTCCTCCGTCAACTCGACGACATTCTCCGGGCTGGGCGCGAGCGCCTGTGCGTATGCAAGAGCGGCACGCTGCTCTGCCGCTGTCGACCCACGCCCATGCCAGACATAGAAAGTGTCGAGGATGGAGATACAATAGCTATATCCAGAGCACAGGTTCTTGATTCCCTGTTACGCAAACGCGTAAACACTCGCCGGGACGGGGAGGAAATCGAAGAGAAGCTACATACGAGGTCTAGTTCGTCGATGAAGACCACACCTTGCAGCGCGCGCACGAGGTGCATCGCCGTGTTCTCCGCGCTCCAGTGTGTGCGCGTGCCTTGCCGAGTGGCGAGGGTTCCGCCAAGGACTGACACAAACTCAGGCGGCTCGTGGGCTTGCTCGATCGAGACCTACAAAATCCCACAAGTTAGCGTCGTGTTGTATCCGAATCTTCAAGGGCACTGACTGGGGTCGTTCCATACCGCCGGGCAAGCTCCTGCACCTTCTGCTGTTCCCGCTCGCCGGGCTCCGCGTGACGCCCGCGCCACGCCCATACTTTCGTTGCGACGAGCCCACTTGACTTGAGCTTCGCGCGGTGAATGACGGCAAGTAGTTCCGAGTCATAGAACACATGCGCCTCCTGGGTGATGGCTGTAGCAGTGGTACCGGCGATTGAAAGGACGTCAACAGATATGGTGGTTAAATCTGGGTCTGGCGTGTATTTCGCTCGCGGTGCATCGTACAGTGCGTCGATGTTGACATGTGGAAGCGGCGTATCGTCATGCACTGTAATACCAATTAGCGATCACATCTTTATGGATTACTCATATGGCCTACCCAGATGGATAAGTTCGTCACCAGTTTGTGTCTTGGCTTCTTGAGGCGGCTCAGTGACAGCAGCGACTGGGATCTCTGGCGCTGCCTCCTCCTTGGGTTCGGATTGTGCTTCAACCAGAACCTGAGTGACACCAGGTGCAGTCTCAACCTTCGGCTCCTCTTCCTGCAACGTCCCCTCATCGATCTCTTCGACCTCATCTTCCTCCAGCAATTTGGGGTCAGGAGCGCCTTCACGCTTGAGCGTGCTCACTGGCGACGGAACAGGGGTCCGTTCCTCGGCAAGAGGTGGCAAGATGAACGCCGAGTACCTCTCATAGCTCGATTTGCGCTTCTCGAGTGGGGGTGCCGTGATGGTAGTGGTGCTCGTGCTTGTCCCATTCGTGCCGCTGACGCCATTTGTCCGAGGCGCAGGCGAAGTACGCCCCCAGTTGGAGATCACGTTCCTAATGCTCGGCGGAGTGTACTCCTCTGCCTCTTCTTCCGGAGATGCGACACGAGGGTGGGATGTGCCGATAGATGCTGGCGGCGACGGGCGCTTGGCATCCGGAAGGGAGTCTGCTGTGGAAGACGATGACGAGGGCTGGCGCGAGAGGGCCTCCGTGAATGTCTGCGCAACGTCCATGACCGTCGCTCGGTTGCCCGTACTAGGAATTCGCGCATGTCGCGCCGGGCTAGAAGGTGATTTCTGTCCTGCGCTCTGAGGTGGCGAAACCGAAGGACCGCGTGCGACCTGCGGCGGGGCGAGCGGACTTGTCGGGCTCGTCTTCGAGGGTGTTGCTGTAAGAGGAGGTGCATGGACCTCAAGCGAAGGCTTCGCGGGTATCGCAGGCTTGACTACAGGCGAGACAGCGCGACCCTTGGTTGAAGGAGGCGATGGATACCGCGAAGTCGGGGAGGCCGTCACAACTGAAGCGACCGTCTCTAGCGTGGTGAGCGACAGCGACTCGTGCTGAGGTTCAGCTACCTTGAGGCTCGGTGCCGGCGCAGTGCCTATGTCCGTCCTCGTCGGGGAGGTCTCGCGGATCGCGCCCAGCTTCGATGCGTTCGCCCGCACCGCCACGGAAGTGGCGCTCTTGCCCTTGTGCGGCTTCTTAGCCCGGTCCTTGGTAGGCTACACGTGTCACGCAGAACACGAAAAAAGCAAACCGCCGCGTCAGTCTCGGTCCCGGTCGCACCAGAAGAGCAGAGAAAGCAAGAGTTATGAAGCGAAGCGGATAGCAAAACGTGGATTGCTAGCCTAGAAGCCCATCAACGACAACATGTTACCAGAATGAACCTACATGACTGAGTGGCTTCCCAGCCGTGCCCGCGGGTAGCCCCGCCGCGCCTCGTTCCTGCACCAATCCGCCACTGGTCGTCCTAGTCCGTACACGTATGCCCAATTCATCCGCATCCCCGGTGATGTGCTCTCGGGGAGGAGATACGGGCTGCTCTCCTGTCTTCGTCGGCTGGATGTATGTGATCACCGTCTTGGCTGATCCCAGTTGCGGTCCGTTGTACTTGCTTTCGCTCACGGTAGATGAAGCGCCGACGGATTCTCCGGTCTTCATCGTGGGCAGAAGAGGCAAGGATGCCTTGGACCTCAGGACAGGTCCGGTGCTATCACGTTTGAGTGGGACACTGTAAGACGACGAAGTCGGTGAGCCAGGATCGACCGTAAATGACTTCCGCAGAGGCATCGGCTTTGGCGATATGACCGGTGGAGGAGCACCGTTTCCTGTGTTGTGCTGCCAACGATCTAAGACAGAGCTTTGTCTCCTCCCGGGGGAGGAAGAGAAACTCTTGTCTGGAGTTGGGGAGCCCTCTGGCGATGTCACTTCCAAGGACGCGCTCTTCTCGACCATGTTTTTCACGAAGCCTCGCCCCTTCAGTCTGCTGAGACTTGGCGTAGGCTCTTTCGAGGCAGGTGGCTTGAGGAACGCTGGTGAAGGGTTGTTCGATGGGATCTGAGGACTCCCAAATGAAGGGCGGGGTGTTGGCTGGATAGGACGAGCAAGACCAGGTAAAGTCTGTCCCGGTTGAGGAGAGCGAGTCGGCGACGGAGGTGGGGGAGTACGGAATGTCACCGACGAAGGTCGAGGTGCTGGGGACTTCGAGGGAGCAAACGAAGCATTGCTTGTGTGAGGAGTGATGGGGCGAATGAGCGGATTTGGCGAGTGAGAGAGGGGACGGGGGACGGGGTCAACTTTGTGTTTCGTAGTGAAGGTCTGTGCCGGAGAGGGAGAGCCAAACTTCGCTGGTGCTGCACCCGCAGGTGTGCTGATCGTCCTCTGCCGGTACGGAGCTTGGGACGACCCACTGTACGCAGGAATGTTTTCCCGCTCGCGTTCTTGAGCCTTCTCTACCACGACGCGCACGCTCGACACCTGGGGCGGTGTGCTGATCCGTCGGTCTCTCTCATCGTCTTCATGTGCAACTCGAGTAGCATGAGAAGACCCGGTGTAGCTGGGTACGATCTCACGTTCACGTTCCTGCACTCTCTCGACTGCAGAACGAGCGACCGACACTGAGGAAGGTGTGCTTATTCTGCGGTCCCTTGAAGACGACACGCTCGAAGATGCAGTAGGACGAGCCTCTTCGTCCCGGATCGCACGAGAGACGATGGAAGCGCTGCCTTTGCCAGTCATACCGGGCATGGCTACGCCACCACGCCCGAATACAGGATGAGGAGCTGATATGTGTGTGCGCTGCTCGAACTGTGTGGGGTCGTGCGCATCTTGCTGCGGTGCATGTTTCGTAAGTCTTGGACCAGTCGCACGACCTCCGATGAATGCAGCAAGAGAGATGGGGGAAGAGGGACGCTTGGCTTGGGTAGGCGCATGTGTGGTGGAAGGAGCAGGGGCAGGGGTATGGCTAGAGGACTTCCCTGCGGTATCTTCGCCCATAAGCTTCCGCAATGCATCGTCCTGATTCCTCCGCTTGTCCAACGTAGACAACGGCTCGTCGTTGACCACAGAGCGGTCCTCCGCCTTGATTGCAGCGACAACACCACTTTGGGCTGTAACGCACCGCAGTGCCTCAGCCACATATTATTTCACCTGCTAAAGACAGATTGCAAGACTCACCCAAATCAACGCTGTTGGTACGACTGCCAAGGTTGGTGCTCCTCCGCATGCGGGCCTTCCGCGAGGCCGCGATCTCCTCCTCCAGTCTCCTCGTCTCCACCTCCTCGTCCTCGTCCACCTGCTTCTGCAGTGCCTTGATCTTTGTCGTCCATTCTGCGAGCGATGCGTCAGGCTTGGGCGGAATGCTCAGCGTGCTGCGACGGGCTGCACTGGGAGGGCGAGGAATATCCATGGTGGTCGGAATTCAAAGCAGTCTCCGGATAGGGATGTCGGGCGTCCTGGTTCCAGCAACGAGAGTGGTGCAGGGTGGTTAATAGGTTCGTCAAATATACATCAGGTCACGCAGCCTGCCCGATTAGCAGGTGTGTGGTTGCTCTGAAGACAGTGCACACCAAAGACGGACGAGAATGCGTCACCGTCGCTGCTGCGCGCTAAGTACCTCAATTAGCGCTTGTCGTGAATGTTACCGCTTCTAAATCTAGGAATGTAATTCCTTGAGCACGCAGCCCAGATCATACACCGCAAAGTTCCAGATGGACATAGCAGTCAAACTCCTGGATGGCTGATGATATGTCTAGGAGACATAGTAAGTATGTCTATTCGTAAGGTAAAGTCCGTTTCTTCTCATGGCAGTATCCTATTCCCTACAGCATGGCCCAAGTAAATGCGGACACCATAGTCGCAGCAACGACTGCAACATGAGTGCGCGCGTTGGGGGAGGCACTGTTACCAGCACCATCCGTACCAATGGTAGTGCCGTTGCCGGTGCTGCTGCCAGCGGTACCAGACGGGCTGCTAGCATCAGCAGTAGCGGTAACGAGCCCAGTAGAGGTGCCTGAGATGGTGGCGGCAAGGAGAGGCTCTGACGAGAAGGCCTTGAGGTACCCAATCTCGAAGAACGCGTCGGCGTAGTTCGTCCCGTTGTTGATGACGTTGTCGAGGTACTGAGAGACTGTCTTAGTAGATTGCAATATGGGACGGATGAGGATGAAGGACGTACGCATTTGTCAGCAGCACCGTCTCCGCCGCAAGTCTGTTGGTAGACGCCACCCGCCCTAGAAACGACAGATAGTGTTTGCATGAGTACTTCATATAATCATCGTATACACGTACCAGTCACCGCAAAGAGTGATGTCAATCACAAGCTGCTGTGGCGTAAAGAACTTCTCGACGTCGCAAGAGTCTGTAGCGTACTGGGCCGAAGGGGCACCCCAGGAGGAGACATCGACAGAGTCTTTCGCATTGGTAACAGTATCGGGGATATCACTCCGCTAATGCGTTATTTAGTCTACAGTCTCACTTCAATGAGAAATTCTTGAACACTTACGCTCCAGAACCAGATGCTGTCGGGAAGTTAACTCAATATAAGAAAACGTTTTCAGTAGATGATGCGACACTCACTTGATGCCGGTCTTGTCGAACTGAGTAGCCCAGACTCCACCTCCGGCGGAAGCGAACTCGGCGCCGTAGCTCTTCTCAGACTTGTCGGTGATGGTGCAGCCAGCACCCTGAGAGCAGTCTGTACCGCTCTGAGTGCAGCCGCTGGAGGTGTGAATGGCCATTTGGTTCGCCTTCATGAGGTTGACGGCCTCAATGACGTCGATCTCGCCACCAGCGGGCCAGTTGGGTCCTTTAGTCCAGAAACTGGGCCACACCTGTGCATAGCGTATGCGAGATTAACACGGGAACACTGATGAGAGATAGATGCAGGAGCACTCACGGAGCAACCGAACGGAAGGTGCTTCGCGTCGAAGATAAGGACAGTGCCGACAGGGAAGTACTCCTTGGTCTCGATCCTGACCTGTATGTATGTTGTCAAGCAGATACAACTGCAACCTGTTCTACAATACACACCGAATTCCGCTTCTCATTCCAAGGGACGAAGCTCGCGTCGTCGACCTTGATGATGACATTGCCAGCATCGTTCACGTACGCCAGCTTGGAGGAAGTGGCTTTGGCTTGATCGAGGTACATGACGTCCCCTACGATATAAGTATTGATGTGTGCTCAACGTCTAATTCAGCACGCAAGATGGGCTTGGCGCACCGTTGGTCAGATTATCGTAGTTTCCGTAGAATTCCCATCCATTGAAGAAATTCTGGCCCGAGTACTCCTTGACGAGGTTGTACGCCGCGTAGGCAGGGGCAGTTGCAAAAAGAGTGGATGCCAGCGGGATGGCTAGGCGCATGATGTTATTACTGGGAGTGAGGCCTGAGGCCTGAGGTGTAGGGACTGAGGTGGGAGGAGGCCGACGAAGGCCGGTGAGGGATGAAATCAATGAGTCTGAATCGACGCCCGTCGGCTAATACTAGAAATGCATTTCAAGGAAGCGCGTAAATGATGATCTAAATCGCCGATCTCCACCTTGCACTGCCTCCAACGAGTACTAGTCTCTTCTGACTCTGACTCGAGGCCGCTTTACATGAAGATCTCCCGCTCTACCCTCCACCACACTGAGATTCTTCAGGATAGAATCATAAAAAATGTGAAAGATGTCTTGGGAATCCCGAGATCCACATCGCAAGTAGTCCCTTGGTGAGTCAGTATCATGGATCGGCCCTTGGGTTCCTAGAAGCCATACAGGACCTATCGATTCCTGTCCTCGAAATAAGGCAGCTAGTGTTGGTCAGTACATGTTGGGAATTTGGTATGTTTACCACGCAACCGGAGCGGAGCGCGACAGACTTCGTGTACTAGTAAGGCTGTGGCGATTGCGGTCGTTGGATCTTGACGTGTGGTCGTGAATGTATGACAGGTCTATGATATAGCAGAAAAGTGGTGAGTCAGCGTCATCTATTACTTAGACGCGCCTTTGAGAATCTTCCTGACAGTGAGGGCTAGCGGCGACAATTCATCATTTTACCCCAGCACTTGGGGGTCGAACGGGTCGTATTATGTGGCAGAGTATGCAGCTCTACCGGTTCTCAAGTGGTTCCCGTGGACTGGCTGTGCCTATTGTGGCTAAGAAGACGATAATACCCACAGAACACGTGGTCGTCCGCGGCGCAAGACCAGCGCTTCCGTATCATCTCGTCAGACTCTCCTTTCACGATCTCACTAAGTACCTGTGCACATGCACTAGGATATCTACTGGCCGTGCAACCTCTACCACATGCTGATAATTTCCTAACCAGCTTATCTGTCTGGAGAGTTGGAACCTGCTACGTCAGGCTATCCATATCTTAAAATCAAGGCGCCTCCAGTTCAAGAACATCTCAACGCCTTCAAACTCGCAATCATTGAGACGACATATCTCCCCACAGGATGTCACTCTTGCAAAGAAGTTGGTCACAATACGCTACTGCTGGTTCGTCGTGCCGTCGAGTCCGCTCTTTCTTCTGCTCATGAAAACGTGTTTCGGATAGTAACGAGCAGTGAACAAAACCGATGACCGCACTCATGTTGCAGCGCCAGAGCATATAAACCCACCTGGGGCAATTCCGCTCCACTCACCTACACTGCATAGCTCACGCCCCCGCTCAGCTATCTCCTGCATTCAGGAAGATGGACAACAGCAATCACGGTTACCCCGAGCAGGATTACAATCTCGGAGACCTCTCCAGTTGGGCCACATGGCTCCTCACAGACACAGGATCCAATAATGGTCCGAGCTACGTATCTGCAGACATTGCAGGCCATGAAACCACCTACGACTCCCATCAGGTCGACCACCCAAGCACATCTTCGGTGACCGTTGAAGACATCGCTCGTCTATTTCCAAGTCTCTATGAACCTTGGCCTGACGACAATTTGATGACATACCCAGAATCCACATATCATGCCTCTGACACAAACACTGCGTACGGCGACATCCCATACCCAGAAACCAGTCACATCGATGTTCCTCACGCCAACATGATGTCACGCTCGGAATCCTCTATCCCACTCCCGCCAGTACCCTCGCACTCGGCCTATCCTGGTTCGTGGTATATTCCGTCTACATACAACCTTCCAGCGTCTTCAGACATCAACTATCTCCTGCCGTCAGTCGCGAATCCATCGCACGCTGACTACTACTACCAGCCTGAGCCAAGCGCACCCATACCTCCGCCGAGCTCAGAATCTTTCGAACAGATATACCCCAACCCTTTCATTCCTATTGAAGCGCCTACCAGCTTGCAAGCTCTGCCCTCCTTCGGGCTCTCTCCGTCATCTCGGCATGTACTACCTAGTCCCCCTGTTTGCGGTAGGAAGCGGCCCAGGGATCCCCTCGAGGCCCCGGCATCCTCTTCGGGTCCAGTGGACCGCACATCCAAGAAACGGCGAGCCACAGGCCCCGTGCGTCCAGTGATACAAAGCGCACACCAAGCAAGCCCGCTCGCTGGTCCTTCTCGTCCGCGAGTGCAAGGGCCACGGTCTTCAACTTCATCCCCGGACGCCGAGGGACCCGCCGTGGTACATACCGTAAGCCCCGCTCATGATCTCCACGCTGGTTTCTCAAGGGCACAAACGCACGACCCACAGTCTTTCCCCGACGCTCGAAGTCATGAGCAAGTTGTACAAGCCATGCCGAGTAATCCCATTCTGCCTCAGCGAACGGACAACCCTGAGATCAAACGTGAAGGACAGGGTGAGGTCTACATCTCGCTTAACATACTACATGGCACTAATGTCACTTTTTCTTCATCAGCAGATGCAACGTCTACCTCCACCGCTGCCGTTGCATCAACATCCACCCATCCTGCAAGTCAATATCATGCAGATCTACCGCAGTACATCCAGGCAACAGGTTTTCCGCCGGATCCCTCTTCTCTAGCTCCACCCTTCTATGCAGAGCTGCGCCAAATTGCAAGTGATAACGCGCGGCTCGAGCCGACAGCAGCACTTCGTGTCCCCTCGGCTCCCTCTAAGTCCCGGAAAGGGAAAGAGAGGGCCGTAGAGCCAACCAGCACTCCAGATCCTCGATCGCATCCAACCCCAGAACTGAAATCGACGCGTCGGATCAAGACTACGCCATCGAATGATGCTGGGGGGAAGAAGCGTTACCTCTGCCCGTTCAACCCCGTCATCGAATATTCAGCTCTGACAGGCGTCGGTTCGAAACGCGCGAAAGCGAATGAGAGGAACAAGGCTGAAGGCAAAGAGAATATGCCCCCACATGCCACTGCTCGCACAGGCCATGCCTTGCCCTCGTCTTCCGCGATGACTGAGCCCGATCCCTCCCAGGTCTGCAACGAACACTTCTCCCGCCCCGCAGACGTCGATCGCCACCTCGTCTACCAGCACATTCCCGGCCTGGGCTTGGAGTGCGGGTGCAGAAACTCCTCGGGGACCCGCACAATCACAGGCCGCTCGGACGGCCAGATTCACTGACCCGACACTTGACCACCAGCAACGCCTGCCCCATGGGGAAGAACTCGGGATACGAGGACCGCCTGAAGGCCATTGCGGACAAGCTTGCCAAATCCGCCGGATCAGGCGAGGTTAACGGCAAGAACAACGGGAGAGGGAGAGGCAAAGACGATGACGTGAACTGCAGACGAGTAGGCACGAGGAGCCACAAGGAGTGCATCGCGGGCCAGCCATGTCGGGAGCTATGCAAGCGCCTCGTCCTGCAAGAGCACGTCTTGATCAAGCTGCCGTGCTACCAGGATCCGGTGGTGCACGCAACGATGGAGCTGCTCGCGCACAAGTACACCCCGCAGTCGTTCGAGGAGTACCTCGGACACCACGGCAAAGTCGTTCGTTGCTCCTGCGGGCCGTGCCAGAGGCAGGAGACATTCGGTGACTCTCAGGCGAGGGCGAGGAACGTATGGCGGCATGTGGTGATGATGAGAAGTGAAGAGGACCCACTGAGTGCAAAGGATAACAAGGAACTAGAAACCGAGAAACAGCCACCTGAGGAAGGAGTGGTAGAGGACGGAACGAATGAGCCTGTACAGCACGGTCTGGTAGGTCTGGATGGAACAATCAATGTCCTAGATGACCTCATCAGACCTGTGTCGGATGAGTTCTGGTCGACTTGGGGCAACGAGGTTGCGCCTCCCACCAGCACATCTGCCATGGCCTCGACAAGGATACCCGGCAGTCCGCTCCAGCCCCGAGTCATCCAGAGCAGCTGCGGAATGACACCGGATTTGTTCCTATCCCGAGGAGATTCAGACGAGGGTATAAGCAAACTCTTCACGCCGAGTGCTTCGCCCCGCTCTTTGGAGCCACAACATGATCTTACAAGCCCCAGGAAATGATACATACTTGAACCCTTCCTCAAAGTATGGGAACCCGGGTATGGCTTACCTGGAACCTCGAATATGTAGTAGACTTCTTATGCGCCTATGCCTTTATGATCCTCGTTTCGGGGAGTTTCGAAGACTTGATCCTGCCACCAAATACTAGCGCCCTCCAAGCTTCAAGAGTGATAGTATTACAGTGATGCTACCAGTTGTACAAGTAATCATGAGTTCGTGACAGGTGTCCTTCGGGTCTGACAGCGCCATGCCTTCATGTGTGCTTGCCAGCCTCCTTCTCGACCTTCTGTGCCCCCTCAACCACCTTTTGTGCGCCATCACGCTTCGCGTCGTCAGCTTTCTGCTTTCCATAGCCGAACCAGCTCCAGAACCACTGGTTCCAGCCCTGCGCCTCCGCCTTCGTCTTGTTCGCAGCAACCTCGTACGTTTGCTCGACTTTGTGCGTCGCGTCGACGACAGTCGCCTTCGCGTTATCGTACTGACGTGCGGCAGTACCGCGGGCATCCTCTGCAGTTCGAGAAGCCTGCGCACGTGCTTGCGCCAGCTTGTCCTGGGCGGCCGACTAACGAACGTTACGTCAATGTTGGCAACACCTTTCCGCGAGGACTGTCAGGGAAATACCTTTGTGTCGTCGTACTTGGCCTGGCCCTCACGCACGGCGTCGTGAGCAGTAGCCTTGCCGGCATCACGGAGCTCAGCTGCCTTCTGCTTCACACGTTCCTCATCCTCTTTCCTCTGCGCATGGGGATCCTGGATCTGATTGTAGTAGTAGTAGCCTCCTCCGACAGCCGCGAGTCCTCCTACGAGCAGGAGAATGTTGCTGCCCACTCCTGATGGCTTAGGCACGTCGTTGGGTTTAGGTGAATCGGTCGGCTGGGTCGGGTCGGGGATGGTTGCGTACGTGCGTGCACGCTACACAAGCATACTCTATTGAGCAATTATAGAGCAATCATAAATTCAAACGATACTCACTGAGGACGCCGCGCGCGCGACTGTGGGGGTAGCACGCAGGGTGTTACGGAGGGTCTGGGTGCGAAGAATGGCGGTCATACTGAATACTGAGATGGATGAGGAGAAGAGAGATGGGAATGTTCATGGGCAACGAAGCACGCGCTGCCCTTTTCATCTTTGCGAGCGTGGGCGATGACGACATTGCAGGCTCCTCATGCCCAGAATCCAGATGATGTCACTAATCCCGCGCGGTCACATGATCGTGTATTCCCTAAGAAAGTCGCGTCTATTCCTATTCTTTTGTCAGCTTGCACGTCAATTACACGACCTCAGACACATCTGTACTCCTGCGCACTTCCTGGGCCTCACTTGATGCCCTATTTATTACCGACCCTCCCCTGCTCTTCGACTCATCTAGGCTGTCACTCTCGATGCTACTATCATCCACTAGCCCAGGCTTCTCTACCTTGGGTGCAGGATTCGTGTCATTCGCAAGCGTTGCAAGCCTGGGTCTTGATCTGCCCTTCCATCCAAGCCACGTATAGCGTGGGACATGCGGACCACGGGCCAACAGGAAGAGCAGCGTCGCGACCGTCCACCCAACATTCAGCGCCGCGCCGGCACGCCATCCGTAGTTGAGGAACACAGCTGAGCCAGCGGAGGTACCCATCACCTGCCCAATGAATAGCTACGTCATATCACAAGTTAGCGCATGGGCGGTGTTATACCAGAGCTACTACCGCTTACCGTGAAGATGAGGATGGCATTGATGCGCGAACGTGCGTTTGGCTCGAGACCAAGCACGGAGCTCGCAAGTGACACGTACTGCGTCTGGCGGAAGATGTCGCAGCCTATGATGACAATCACGACTACCGAGACATGCAGGCCGATGGCAGCCGTCTGTATGCCATAGACCACAAGCAACGCCATTGTCGAGACGAGCGTTGCATACCACGGCACGAGCTTGTCTACGAATCGTCCTACGAACGGTGACATCGCCAACCCAAATATTCCGACTAGTCCGAAAAGACCGATCGTGAGCCTGAACATGATCGGTCACACGCGTAATTAGAGCGTGAATTCGCATAGACATGAACACTCACGTCGAATAGTTGTAAAGCGACCCTCCCAACAGAAACGTTAGTGTCGCCCAAAAGTTTGTCAAGCAAGCAGTTCCCGAGGCGTTCATGAATACCGCCTGAATGAGGAGAGGTTCCTTGACCGCATACTTCGCCATACTCCACAAGATCCTCACGTACGTCTCGTCCTTGTTCTTCGCTGGGTAATCCGGAAGGATGAAATACAGGACGCCCAACAGGACGTACTGCACTGCGAACGCCAGGTAGAACACGAAATGCCAGTCGATGTACTGGGCGACGATCCCAGCGAGGACACGTGCGAGGAGCGTACCCAGCGAGAGGCCTCCGAACAGGATGGACACCGCTGTCCCTCGGCGTTCGGCAGGGGAGAGGTCGACGGCAAGAGGAATAAGGACTTGTGGCACAACTGTCGCAGCGCCAATGAAGAAAGAGAGGATGTTGAAGACGACTAGATTCGACGTGACGGCGAGGCCGATCGTTAAGGAGGCGGCTACGAATATGAGGAGAAGGACTAGTGGTCGTCTTCGGACGAGGTCCCCTAGCGGGACTATGGTGAGGATGCCGATGGCATAGCTGAAAAAAGCAAGAGTAGTTCAGCTTGGGGAGCGGTCACAATGCAGCCGACTTACCCGGTTTGCAGGAGCGTCGGAATGCTGGCCACGGCCTGTTCCGTCTCCCCAAAGGTTGCCGCCAGTTGGACTGGTATATAAGATCAGCCAAGAGCAAGGCAAGAATGCTTCCTCTAGGCTTACGGAGTAGAGGTTGGGCATAAAACAGGTTCCCCACCACTACAGGATCACCATCAGCACACTCGCCTGGGTCTACCAGGGTCTACCCAGGGACGTCCCAAAATGCAGAAGACGCGTACCAAATGCTGTCGTGAGTCCGAAGATTGCGGCTATTCCAAGTCCGAAGCCCTGATCACGAGTAGGATCGTGTCGGAGGCGGCGTGGGATGGGAAGAAAACCGAAGTCCTTTGTTGGAATGCTCTCTGTCTTCTCTTCTCGCCTCTCCGTCGTCGCCATGTTGCCAGGGGATTCGTGCTGATTGGAGGACATCGAAAGTCGGCTTCTCTTCTACTACGGAGTGGCAAGCGGGCGGTCCGATACGAAGTCGGGAACGGAGGGGGCAGAGACCTCTCCCTTCCTTCCTTCTCTCAAGGTTCCTTCATATATGCCCAAGTAGCACGTCGAAACCCCTCTTGACCTACTACCACCACCAGCAGGTATTTTCCCACGCTAAAAAACTCTACTAGGGGAGAGTTCAGCGTGCGGTAACTCCCTTCTGGCCGGTACTCACGGTGCCCTGAACGACATATTCACTTACATAAAGTCCCTGGAGGGGTCTTTCCACCATGGCCGACAGTCAGACGTCATTGACAGGCCAGGGAAAAAGAAGCACGGCGGCGGCTTCTTTAGGCGCCAGTGCCAGCTCAGCGGCGAGCAGGTCGGCTGCAACGTCGAGGCAAGCGAAGAAACCTCCCACAACGCAGAAGACTCTCTTTGAGGACGCCGAGAAGATCATCCCGGACCTCGACGCGGCGGTCGCGTTCCTACGGCAGCGCCAGCTCATCCCGCCGGGCGAGGACTCGGTCTCACCGGCGGCGCTCACGACGGGCCTGCTTCATTTTGCTTTCGCCTCGCCGGCCCAGGACCTCGCCCGGAAGGGCCTGATTGCGTTCGCGCACATCACCAAGGCGGTTCTCTCCCGACGGCTACAGGACTCCATAGCGCCCATAGTTGCAGAACGGGTCGAAACGCAAATTCAGAACAGGCTCGACCACCAGACGACGCAGATGGAAGAGAAGTTGGAGGAGGCCACGAACGCGCTGGACGAGGTTAGGAAGGAGGCGGACCAGTGGGTGGGACGTCTGGAGGCGGCGTGCATGCGGGTGGAACAGGCGGAGGATAAGGTGTTAGGACTGCACAAGGAGCTGCAGATGGCGGGGCAGGCAGCGCAAACTCCAGGTGCGTCGCATACGGCGCCATCCCCACTGACCCTCGAGGCCGCTCCTGTGCGCACGCGCAGGGCGGTCAACTTGGCAGACCTATTACAGCGCCAGCTCCTCGTACGCGGGGCAGCCCTCAAGGATCCGCAAGGAAACACCCTCTCCGACCGGGAGGCCCTGGAGCGGGCACGGCAGGCCCTGGATCTCATGGCAAAAGATGGGCTTACGCCGCCGGCGGGCAGCACAATCGAGACGGCCAAGGTACAGTCCCACGGCGACGTCGTTTTCACTTTCTCGAACGTCGCCGTCGCGCGTTGGATCGTGCGCCAGCACGTGTCCGTCGCCTTCTCTCGAAAAATGGGCATGGAGGCCCGTATCGTGGAACGTCTATACAAGCTCGTGGTCGAAGGTGTCCCGGTCGGCTTCGAGCCCCACAGTGCGGCGGGCCTCCGGGGGCTGGAGGAGGCGAACGGCATGGAGAAGGAATCACTCAGCCGGGCGGAGTGGATCAAACCCCCGGAGAAGCGTCATCCTGGGCAGCGCACAGCGTTCCTGCTACTCACCGTCTCTGGCATCGAACAGGCGAACCGCGCGCTCAAGGGCCTCACGATCATGGGGCGGCGCGCTCTCGTCCGTCGCGAGCTTATAGAGCCCAAGCGCTGCGCCAAGTGTCAGAGTTACGACGGCCACTTCGCCAGGGACTGCCCGATGGAGCATGACGTTTGCGCTACGTGCGCGGGGGACCACCCAACAGCGCGATGTGCTGTGAGGGACCCGTCCGACTATCGTTGCGCGGGATGTGACGTCTCTGGCCACGCGGCGTGGGACCGCAACTGTCCAACACTGCGTTCAAAGGTGCGAGCTCATGTCGCCCGTCGCGCTGACAGTGGCTTTAGGTTCTTCGTGACGAACAACCCGGAGACCTGGGTCACCGAGGAGGACGACTTGCTCCATGCGCCTCCCCCACCCACGGTATGGTCACAGGTCCGCCACCGCTTCACCGAGGTCGACACGCAGCAACCGGGCCCGACACAGACCCGGCTCGACGGTTTTATGCATGTTCGATCGCCCGCTGACGCGCGCCGTCCATGAATGAGGCCTCTACCACTCTCCGCATATGGCAGCAAAATCTGAACAAGTCGAACGTCGCACAGCAGGACCTGCTGAGCAAGGTTTTACCCACTAACTATGATATTATCGCTTTACAGGAACAATATGTAGACTTCAAAAACCTCACCAGGAGCACATCACATTGGAGGGTACTGTATCCGACGCTGCGGGATCCTGACACAGCCGGCCGCGCACGCTCCGCCATGCTCATCAGCAAGAAGCTGTCGACCAACGCTTGGTCCCCGGTGACAATACCGCACCCCGACGTCACGGCGGTCACGATCAAGACGGAGCACGCCTCGATTCACGTCTTCAACCTATACGTCGATGGCGGACACGACATGGTCCTTCACGCTGCAGCGCGGGCGACCAGAAGGCTCTGCATGGACGAGGGTGTCCACGAATTCGTGTGGCTGGGGGACTTCAATCGCCACCACCCGAGTTGGGACGACCACAGCAACGCGCATCTTTTTACTAGGCAAAACCTCGAGTGCTCCGAGTTACTAATGCGCTATCTTGCAGAATTCGGTATGAACATGGCACTCCCGCAAGGGGTCGCTACGCTGGAGGCGACACGCACCAAAAATAGGACACGCCCGGACAATGTTTTCTGCACCGAAGGAGTCATGGAGCACCTGCGCCGTTGCGCCGCGCTCCCTGCTGACCGACCTGCGTGTACTGACCACTTCCCAGTGCATACAATCTTCGGTATCCCGATGGCGGCCGCACCTCTCCGGCCACGGCGCGACTTTCGCCGAGTGGACTGGAGCGAGTTCGACCGCTCGCTGGCCGCACGACTGGAGGCACGCGCCTTCCCGGGCAAGATTACCTCGGTGTCGCGCTTCGACAGCGCACTGGATGCACTAATGTCTGATTTGCAGGAGACTATCGCTGAACATGTCCCGATGGCCAAGGACACACCTTACACCAAGCGCTGGTGGTCGAAGGACCTCACGAAGATGCGGCGGCAGAAGGAGAAGCTCGGCAGGAGATCCCACCGCAGTCGAGCGGACAAGCAACACCCCGTCCACGCTGAGTATCGTCGCTACAGGAATCGCTATACTGACGCTATCCGTGCAGCCAAGAATGACTTTTGGAAAGCGTGGATCGACTCTGTCGACTCACGCACGGTCTGGGATGCTAACCGGTTCCTTAAGCGAGGCTCGACAGATGGAGGCAACGCCCGCATCCCTCCCATCAACATTACTGGGGTCGACGGCCAGAACAGGGTCCTCACGTCCAATGACGAGAAGGGAAGGGAGTTCTACGATACCTTTTTCCTCCCACCGAGTACAGAGCCCATCCCGTGCGGCCCCTACCCGATGCCGAGGTTCACCTTTCGCCCAATAACAGACGACCAAGTGCGAGGCGCTATTCGGGCGCTGCGCACCTTCAAGGCCCCAGGACCGGACGCCATCCCCAACGAGGTTTACAGGCACTGTGCTGACACTCTCTCCCCCATTCTAGGCACCCTCTTCCGCGCGACGTTCGAACTTCACTACTACCCTGACCGGTGGAAGATGTCGGACACCATCGTGCTTCAGAAACCGGGCAAGTCGGACTACACCGTGGCTAAGTCCTGGCGCCCGATTGCGCTGCTGAACTGCATGTCCAAGATCCTGTCCCGGTGTGTCGCAGACATACTCGTCTATGAGGCTGAAAAACGCTCCTTGCTGGCTAACCTGCAGTTCGGGGGCCGTACGGGCCGCACAACTACTGACTCTATCCATTTAGTTACGAAGACTGTTAAGGATGCCTGGCGCAAGCAACACGTTGCGTCCGTCGTCTTCCTCGACATCAAGTCCGCCTTCCCGGCGGCCTCGCCGGAGCGGCTGTGTCACAATCTGCGAATGCGGGGGGTGCCGGTGGAATACGTCGACTGGCTCAGGGTGAAGCTGGAGCATCGCCGCACCCAGCTCAAATTTGACGACTATGTCTCGGAGGCCTTCGAGATCCTTAGTGGCATCGACCAGGGCTGCCCATTATCGGTGATACTTTACGCCTTCTACAATTCTGACCTTATCGACAGTGCGATGCTCAAGAATGGCGAGACGGCTGTGGGCTCAATGGACGACGTCGCGCTGGTAGTCACCGGGAAGACCTTCGCGATCTGTCACGAGAAAATCCGCCAGTTCATGGAGCGGGTCGGGGGTGCGCTGGACTGGTCCCGCGCCCACAACTCACGTTTCTCCCTCGACAAATTCGGCCTCCTCAATTGCAGGTCGCGCATGCAGGACCTCGGCCCGACGCTTCATCTCACGGATGGCACGACGATTACGCCCTCAGACCACCATCGCTTTCTGGGGCTGCTCGTGGACCACCAGCTCCGTTTCAAGCAGCATGTGGCGCTGGCATACTCCAAGGGCAGCAAGTGGGTGGCGCAGCTGCGCCGTCTCGCGACAGCGCGCAACGGCCTCACGCTGGCGGTAGTCCGCCGCCTCTACTTGGCAGTGGTGGTTCCTAGCATGCTGTACGCCGCTGACACATTTCTGACCCCAGTGCGCACTCTCCGGGGACAGAAGCGGCAACATGGCTCGGTCGGACACGTGCGCCGGCTCGCTATGGTCCAGCGCCAGGCTCTCCTGGCCATGACAGGGGCCCTCCGCTCCACTGCAACGGACGTCATGCAGGCCCATGCTAACCTTCTCCCCTTTGACCTTCTAGTTGACAAGATCTGCCACCGTGCGGCAGTCCGCCTCTGCGCTCTCCCGGACACGCACCCGCTCGCGGCACACGTGCGCAGGGCGGGAGGGCGCTTCGTCCGCTCCCACCGGTCTTCGCTACACGAGTTGATGGACGCCTACCGCAAGTTCCTCGACTACAAACACACCGAACGTATTCAGCCCGCCAGACTCCATCCTCAGTGGCGGCCGCGGCACCGGGTGCATGTCATACACGACCGTGAGGCGGCTGCGGCGGACGACGCTCGCTGGGCGCGACGTGGAGCGTACCGCGTCTACACGGACGGCTCGGATGTGGACGGTGGTGTTGGAGCCTCGGCGATCCTCTATGGCCCCGGCCGCCAACGGCCTAGGAAACTTCATCTGCACCTCGGACCGTCGAGTCGACATACGGTATATGAGGCGGAGATTGTCGCTACAATTTTAGGCCTTCAACTCCTCCGCTCCGTCCCTCAGGCCGTACGCAAGGCATCCATAGCTCTCGACAACATGGCGGCAATCCAGGCCTCAACTCTTCTGTCGACGGCGCCGGGACGCTACCTTACTGACATTTTCCACAGATACGTCGGGCTGGTGAAGAAGCAGCACCCGGGGGTGAGACTCACACTGAGATGGGTGCCAGGACACTCGGACGTGGCCGGCAACGAGGCAGCGGATGAAGCGGCTAAGGAGGCCGCAGGCGGGCTCACCTCGCCGCTTGCTAGGCTCCCGAAGGAGCTGCGTCGCCCGCTCCCCCTCAGTGTCTCCAGGGCACGCCAGAACTTCGCCCAGGAGCTCAACCGCCGTGCGTCGGACCGATGGCGGACGTCCAGACGTGGACTCAGGATGGTGGAAATCGACAAGGGGCTACCTTCCCGGAAATACGCTGAGCATATCGCCCGTTTGACTCGCCGGCACGCTAACGTACTTCTTCAGCTTCGTACAGGTCATGTACCGCTACAGACGTACTTTGAACGTATCGGAAAGGCCCTCACGACCACCTGCCCAACATGCCGGGAAGCGCCAGAGACTGTGCGGCACTACCTCCTCGACTGCCCGACGTACGTGCTGCACCGGGCAGTCCACTTCAGGCCACTCGGGTACTCTGGACGGAAGCTCTCGGTCCTGCTGAACTCCGACGACGCTCTGCGCCCGCTCTTCGCTTACATCAACGCCACGGGCAGGTTCCGACAGGTTTTTGGCTCCTTACCTGATCTCCCCGCAGATGAGGAGGAGGATTAGATCTACATTCACCCGTCCGCTCCCCAGGCATGACTTGGCTGACCCTCTCCCCCTCTAGGCATGCATGACACGACGAGCGGACGCTCCCGATGGCGGCACAACGTCCAATGCCAGCCCCCTCCTCCCCCGATGCTCCATGCCGGGTGGCCATCCGATGCGGCGCGCCACGCGCTCGCCGAAGCCGCGCCAGTGCACGCTTGCGCCATGCGCCCAAGACCTCCCGCCTCAAGCGGCTGCCAATGCTAAGCCGGCCGCGCTTTCCCCTTCCCCCACACACATACCCCTTGGCAGCGGTCGCATGGCTTGCACGGCCCACTTGGGGGGTAGGACGGCCCGCGCGAAGGCGGCGGGGTGCCCACGCGTAGCCCGTCGCTGCGGTGTCCCGACTTGAACCCGTGAGTTTAAAAGGTCCCCGTCCTGTCAGCGACCCCACCACATCCACGTCTACCATCGACGACTGCCCCTCACACCGAGCGCGCATATGCACGGCGTACTAGATTCGGTTTTTTCATTTACTGTACATACTGTCTCTCTCTGTCTCTGTCTCTCGGTCTCGCTCTCCTACCATACCGTACCTTACTTTTTACCAAGCTAATGGCTCCCGCACACGCCGCGGTCTCCCTCTCCACTCCCCTACCTACGTTTCGAGAACCCCCCTCTACGCCTAGTGCACGCAGTTTGTCGATATGTGGTGTCATTGCCTACCATAGGGCCCGGCCCTCCAGGGCAATAAACAAGGATTCCAAAAAAAAAAAAAAAAAAAAGTAGCACGTCTCCGAGTCGGTAGTATGATATCTCCATTTCACTGGCACTGGCTCACGCGCCTCGGGGTCCTCATGACACAACTATCTTGCGATATGACACCCGGGAGACGCACAATGAGTCAGCGTGATGTGCGGCCCTGCAGGGGGTGGTGAGTGGTGTAGACGGCTTCACGTTAAATGGGGCAGACTCACTCGCCAGGGCTCGCCGGATGGCTTCGCAATAGATACGCGCCCATCTAGTCGTTATCTGATAAGATGCATCGAGCTCTTACAGTGGCGGGTAGATACTAGATCCGTAGTTATTGTTGATCAGTTCCTGGTGCAAGCTAAGATCGCATGTGCGCCAACGCGTCAACGTTCAACGTTCAACACCTACTTTGTCAAGGGCAAGGGACGCACTCCATAGTCCGTAGGTCAGGATATGGGTAGAACACTGGTGAGTGAACCCTTTCAAGTTGTTTTCGGCGGTAAGCGCCTGCAAAAAGCGAAACGATAAGTACATTAATATTCATCACCAACTTGAATCTCCTGCCCATGTCTCAGGCCATGAGGATTGCCTTTGTCCGTCATTTATGTACTACGACATCTCACATCGTTCCATGGCTCTGAGTCTGTGTATAGAAGGGGAACTCTTCCAGATCTAGACACTGGCACGTGGGGTACACTGTCACTTGGTCAATTCAATTGATACCATGCCAATTACTTGGGACAAATGCCGCCTCTCCTTGGCGGGATGACGGCCTCGAGGGTCAAGCTGTCAAGTGAATACATACGTAAGTACAGCGTCTTGAGAGCTTTAACGCCCTTACTGATATTGCCAGATAGTTGACCCAGACAGGCGAGACCGGTTCAATACCGTTCATCGTCAACGAAAGTTACCATGGGCGCTCAAAAGTATCAGCATGAGCGTCATCTAAAATTCAGAGGACCCGCAAAGCGCCCCGCAGCTCGCCATCCGCCATTGTTTTGATATCGCTCAGAGACGACAGTAACGTAACGCACCATACAAGAAAGGAATGTCGCTCGAACAAGGGAGTGGCTCAGCGCGCTCGCGTCAAAGAGGTGGTGGGAAACGTCCGGAATGCCCAAAGACCAGAGTCCAGAATAGCTCAGTAACCCAGTCGACCCTGTCATCACAGCCCGATTACAGTCAAGAACCTGTTGAAGTCGGGCGTCCCCAGACCAGTGACCTGATACACGGATAGTCGGGCCACGGTCAGCCTCTCTCTCTTGTAGACATACACAATAAGAGACACGTACCGGATCCCATCCAGCGTCTGCCGGGAAGCCGTCCGTCCCACATCCAGGGTTGCTGCCCAGCGTGACGTCGTCGAGCGCGACGCGGCCAGCCGAGTACAAGAATGGGTTGAGGAACCCCATCGTCGGCTTGCCGGCCGCGATAAGACGGTCGTTGAGAAGCGCGACGATGCTCGCGAAGAGCGGCGCGCTCGCGCTCGTGCCGGACACAGGCGTGATCTCACCGCCGATGTTCACCTGGTAATTCACGCCTGCGGCGGAGACATCGGGGTAGCCGCGGCCGCCGGTGTTGAAGAGACCGGAGTTGGTGTTGCCGAGGTTGGAGAGGTACGCGCCGACGGCGTCGGACTGGTAGTCGGGCTGCGTGAAGTAATTGGAGAAGCCGCCAGATGAGAAGTCTGCGGCTGCTTCCGGAACGACACCCTGCGTCGAACCAACTACGGTGACACTATGGGGCGGTCGAGTCAGTGTGCATCTGGGCCAGTATTCAATATTGGGATACTCACAACGGGCAACCAGACGGGAAGGTAGGCCGGAAGACCGTACAGGTGCTGTCTTGACCGTCATCAACGCCGCTGTCTCCAGATGAGAAGAAGATGGATGTGCCACGGGCCCCGAGCGCCGCGTAAGCGTCGCAAATGTTACTGTGTAAAGATCAGTGTACACGATCAGACATGAAGTGAATGCCTGCCACTCACTTAGCAAGGTCCTCGGGAACAAGCTCCTCAGGGAAACCGAAGGAGGTCGTGAAGACGGTCGGCGGGTCATCCTGTGCGACAAGCGCGTTGACAAGGTTCAAGAAACCCGTAAGGTCGCCCTCGTTGTCGTTTCCGACGGTGGCGAAGGTCGTCGGCACCTCGGTCGCAATGCCAATCGTGTACTGGATATCCAAGCTCTAAGGTGGCGCATCGTGTGAGCTCTACGGTACAACATCACTTAAGGGGATCCCAACTTACGCCTTCGAGACTGGGCTGGTTCTCGTTGTTCTCACCGCCGTCTAAGGTAGCAAGCTGGAACGTGGTGTCGCTGGCGATATCTGAACGGAACTGGCCGAGGAAGTCGGACAGATCTTTCCGACTCGCGAATGAATCGACGAAGCTACTGACGAGCATCTTGTTCGAGGCCTGCGTCGCGGCGTCTGCTGGGATTTGGTACAAGTCCTGGAGGCACTTCGGCGTCATGGCATCGGCGCAACCAGCGTCCGCGGTACCCGCACGCTTGGCGATAGTTCCATTGCGGAATGAGCCAGCAGAGTACGCTGCTGCGATCCCGCCCTTGTTGGCCTTGACAGGGAATCTGTGCGCGTTCCGACCTCCATCAGTTTCATGATTTCGATCGAGGACTCTCACTCGATCCCGTTGTCACCGTCCACAGAAGAAGAAAAAGGAACGGAAACACTCACGCAGTCGCCGGGTACACGAAGTCAATGAACGGCTTCATGCTCTCGGGGAGGGAGTACGCGAGCGTGCGGACGGCAGTCACACCCGTGTCGGGATTTGTGTAGGTGGTGAACTCGGCGTCAAGGAGCTTGTTCGCCTGCGCGACGGGCACTTTGATGTTCAGCCACTGGTCCGTCACACCTGGTGTCGCCTTCACCCCGTTCTTCTTCAGCCACTTCGCCACCCTATCGGCCGCATCCTTGCTCGGCGTGGTAAGCTTTTGGACCTGCAGTAGCGTCAACCCGAGGCGCGCGCCCAGTCAGCACCCCGCGCGTGCGATGCTGCGCACATCCGGATCCCGAATCGCGGGGGATGAACGCGTGCACGCACCTGCGCCTTGGTAAGCCAGTTGCGGTAGTTCTTGCTCGCCGGGTCGCTGACGTCGAGCAGCTGTTGTACAAGGGGTTTGTTGTCCGTCTTGAGCGCAATGCGCAAGCTGAGCACCTGGGTCGGGTCCGGGGCGCCGCTCGCCTTGTACCCCGCTGGGGCGGCCGCGCGCCTGTCGTGAAGGTGGAACGCGTCAGGGGTGGGCGCGCCCAGCGCGAGCGCGAAGAACGAAAGAGCAAGCAGGCCGGCTGCAACCATCTCTAGTGGCTATTCGAAGCGAAAGAAGGGAGAGGGGGAGAAAGAAGAGGTAAGTAACGGGAAGGGGAGAAGAGAAGAGAAATAGGAAGGGAAAGGCGTTATAGGCCGTCACCGTCGTCTCCAAGCGAACCCCTTAGCCAAGACTAAGTCGCGTCCTTCTGCGGCTTCGGCTATATAAGAGGCTCAGCGTTCACTGTTCAGAGTCCGAAGAGGTCCACAGCATCGGGCTCAGCACTCGCGGTATTGATCTGATCAACGTTTCGCTCTTGCGATCCGGATCCGGTGATTGGCTTGGGAACTATGTAAGACTGCCATTGGCCGCACTGGCAAAACAACACAGAGCCTGTGCGGAAGAGATGGCCAGCTCGGGCTCGTCCTAGAGACGGTGATATTCAGCCAAGGTGCTGAGCTCGCCCTGTTGACTCCTGTTGAGTCTGACTACTGTGCGTTACGAGAAGAGATGTGCAGCGCGGTTGATTTCGTGGGCCACTACTGATGCGACGGGTACACATCACGGTGGAAGAGAATCATCATGTAAAGCTCAGTTGTGCTGCGCAATTCCAGTAATCAAATCCATTTCCGTATGATCGGTTTCTTCTGTCTTCTGTGAATTGGTAGTCGCAAGGGAAAAAAGCAATGTGAGTCTATTATACAACGAGTATGGGTTGTTGTGGTTGAGATACACATGCTGTGCATAGGCTGCTCGTGTTTGGGATTGAACTAGTACAACCACATGTAATACCACCTTCGAGATCACAATCACAGCCACCACGCACCTCAAGCGTCTCTCGATCATGATCTGTCTACGACCTCTTCAATCAGAGTAATCCATGCCTATTGTAGTACGGAATTGGAATAAGGTGTATGGTATAGAAGTACAGAAACTAAGTACAAGTATCATGCCAAGACATGGTGATGCAGAAGGAATCAGTAGGAAGAAAGAAAACGATCCCAATAGTTCAGTAGCAATAGAGTTCGGGGGAGACGACTTAAGTACATAATAAGTACGTGCGTGTATGCGGGAGTGGAGCGTCTATATGTATCCGAAGCAAGGATAACGAGTGGCACTAGGACAGGGAGCAGGAACAATCAAGAGAGAAAGCAGAGCCTAATTATCGAGATACCGGACACCAATCTGTACGTCCAGGATGCCACGTTCGACTAGGTCCGGGAAGCGAGACTTCAAAACATGCAGCACTTGCGCATCCTGAAGGAACTGGCCAACAGGATTGTGCGTCAGCGTCACCTCTCGGAGGGTTTTGCGCCAATACCGCGAGAGCCGCTCGTTCATCATGAGCCAAGTCGAACTCGTGCTCGACGCATTGTCCAAGTCAAGCGTGAAGTCCACCGAGATGTTTTGGATGGGCAGATCCCGCGCGTTGTCGAACAGGCCAGGAACCCAGTCCATCGTTTTGCCATACATGGATATGACATGCAGATGGAGCGCGTTCAGGCGCTTCTGCAACCGAATACCTGGGTAGATGGCAGGGAGGTAATCTAAAGATGTAGTCAGCACATATCCGTACAAGTACCCATGGCCACAACACTCACTAAGGTTAGCACCCTCCATGATGAGGGGTGAGAAGGTGAACGACTCCAGAGATCCACCAGATTCCGCAAGCCCCGTGAGATAGTCCCCCACAACGTACAAAGCAAACCCCGGGATGCGCGCTAGGTGGAGCTCTTGCACATTGTAAGATCCTTTCAACCACTGTAACACGTCCATGTGCTCCCGGATGCCCGCCAGATCTTCCAGCCGAAGCTTTTTGAGCGGCAGGATGCGATTCCAGCGTGCTTGCATGTGGCATTCCACGTCCGGTTGCCAGACATAGCGGACGTGCGCTATAGTAAGCGTGGATAGGGCCGGGAACGCAAAAATCATGTTCCGGAGGTCGTATGAAGTGGGGAGCCGGCAATTGGTCAGTTCCAGCTCGGTGACCGTCTGGAAACGCTCGAGCCAGTTCCAGAACGTGGCGTTGAATGTTACGCTCTCGATGTTCTCGAACTTCAGCATGCGGACTTTGGGCAGGACGTGCGCGAGATGGCCGGGTACTGTGAGAATCCACTCGGTGCCCATGCGAGACGAGTAGTTGGCTTTGCCACGGATGTGAAGATGGCGGACGTAGTCGGCAACGTAGGGCTTGTCACCGAGCAGTCGGAGGAATGCTGCCATACCCTCGGCACTAGAGAGACGCGGACTAGTGTAGAAGGTACGCTCACAGAAAGCGTGCCATTCCCGAGAAGTAAGCATACATGCGAGCAGGCTGAGACCGTCGAGCTTGCCAAAAATGGTCTGGAGGAGCTCTGGCGGAAGATTGATGGATTTATTGGAATGAGGGAAGGTAAAGAGCACCATTCTGCATCCGGCACAACGTGATGAGTTCTCCAACTATCAGACGCAGACGCGATTTGGGAGATACGCACGAGATCGGTGGATCTTAAAGTTTCGAGGATGGACTATGTTGAGGTTCGAAAGTCTGTTGTCTGCAACTGGAAGGATCAGCATGTCTGTAACACCCTTAGGGTAGGAGTGCACTGTAATCGTACCTGGTGTATAACACGCTGCAACACCGCTACGAGGAGAGAGATGCCTCGAGGTCGCTTCCGTGCAGCTCGAACTGAAGGCTAGTACTTCGATGACCAAAGTCGAACTTTGCTGCGTTAGCCGTCCAAGCGCGTGTGATGATATCGAGGGAACGCGTGACAAAGCAACAGGGTCCGTCTGTGTGAAGGATGCACGTAGGAACTAGAGGCGCGAGGTATAAAGTACGTGAGCAGGTCGCACCCGACTGTGATCACAATGGAGGCGGTGAGCGGTGAGCGGTGACGGGAAAACGACTGGGAGCGCTCCTTTATACATTGGTCGCTTTGACTGAATAGGTGAGGACACTGCAGCTGCAGTCAATCGGGATCTCTGGGACCATGCTCCATGGTTGACAGGTAACAGTTATTGTACTTTGCGAGAGCCCTTTATTGCGATGATTGTGTATGAGTGACGCGCGGGCATTAGCGTGGAATGGTACATACCACTGACCAATGCATTCGGATAGCCGTGGTTTCATGTTCAGTCACAAGATCATTGCTGACATTGAGGAATGCTGCAGTATACCGGAGCATTGCGTATGTGGTCCACTAGGAGAGCGGATAAGCGCCCCTGTGGGTGAGACTACGACAGCGCGACAGGCCTATCCACAATGCAGTTCGTCGTGGTCATACGCCACCAACATAATTTGATATATCTGTATGTTAGGCGGTGACGGGACGGCCTCCTGGTCATTGAGAACATAATCAAAGAATTTTGCGTACACCCTATATGGACACCACTTAACAAGGAGATGCTGCCAATGCTGCCACTACCATCACCACGCCGTGACACCCCTTGCAACCTACCACATAACTGGCAGCGGTATTAGAGGGTTACAACATGGCCCCAGTGGGGATAATAAGAAGAGAAAGCTACAATACATTACATCCACAGCATTGCGAGTAACTATGGCATGTGGTATACCACCATGGGGCAGACACAGAGTCAGATAGTCACGACCGTCTACTTCTTCAGAGAGCCGATCACGGACTCAGGCGCATACCGAGGAATAACCTGTAGGGAACAAAGATGAATTCTGAGAATCTGGTGGGGTTACATTGAGTCATACCTTGGGGTCGTGGAGCATGTTGAATTCCTCCGTCGCATCACGACCGGCGTATAGGAGGATAGCCTTCTCCCCTCCGGGGTGATCGGGCAGGAAGCTCGTCACGTCAAGCACCTTGCCGTCGATGATAACCCAGCAGTCGTCCTTCTTGTTGTGCTTGGCGACCTCCTCGACACTGTACGACGAGCCACCCGAAGAAGCTTCTGAGTTCCCCTGCTGGGTCTGCTTTGCTTCTGGAGCAGCGGTGGTCGCCGGCTTCGAGCTTGAGCTCTCGGCACCGAGGTGGCCAGCAACAGCACCAAGACGGCCTGCGGCCTTCTCTGCCAGAGGGCCGATCCTCTGAAGGAGGTACGACGCGGCGGAGTCCCCACTGACACGACCGAAGACGACGCAGCCAAGAAGAGAGCTGCCACCCAGGCGATTAGCACCGTGGACACCACCTGCAACCTCACCAGCGGCGAAGAGGCCGGGCACAGGCTTGCCCGACTTGCTAACAACGCGCGACTCCGCATCGATCTCGAGACCGCCCATGGTGTAGTGGAGGACAGGAGTCATCCATGCGACATTGAAAAAGTCGTCCATCTTCCACTGTCCCTCGGCGAAGAATTTCTTACCGAAGGGGTCCTTCTTCGTCCTCGCGATCTCATTGTACTCATCGAAAGTCTTCTTAAGCACCTCAGGCGCGATACCCCAGTCCTTCGCAAGGGCTTCGCCGCTCTCGTAGCGCTTCATGAGACCGCGGCCGACGTAGTGCTTGCAGTGCCATTCGATGTCCTTGGAGGCGGCGCCGTTAAGGACAAGGCGGATGGGGAACTGAACAACAGATTAGCCATTTGCGTGGCCACACGTCGAAGTTTGACTTACCTTGCCGTTCTCCCACATTTTGCCAGTAACGAAGTCACGATGCTGGAGCTCATCGACGAACCGCTTCCCAGTGTTGTCGAGAAGTAGACCACCGACACCACGGAGTGCCTCCGCGGCCAAGAACTTGACCTTCGCATCGGGATCGTTCGGGTCAACGAGACCAGTGGGATGCACCTGGACCTTCTCGAGGTCGACTGCGTTCGCACCTATCGCCAACGCAAGCTTGTGGCCATCACCTGTACAGTGCTCGCCGTTGGTAGTAGGGAGATCCCACAACTCGGGACGGTACTTCTTCAGGAGGGAGTCGGAGGTGAAGTCCGCAGCGTAACCACCAGTCGCAAGGATGACAGGACCGTATGCGGTCTCTGACTTTCCGTTGTGCTGATACTCGACACCGACTACGGCACCCGACTCGTCCTTGATGAGCTTAGTGACGCGTGCCTTCTTCTTGATCTTGACACGGTCGGGGGTGCTCTCCGCAAGGTCCTCCAGACGCTCCATCTGAGCGTAAGTGATGACCATACCGGGGAACTGGGCGCTACCACGGTGCGTACGAGGTTGCGATTGGCCACCAAGACGAGCGACTTTAGAAAGGTCGAGGCCAAACTTGTCCTGGAGCCAGTTCACAGCATCTCCAGAGCGTCCAGTGAGGACGCGGATAAGGTCGTCCCGTGCAAGTTCGCGGGCCTAGAATGGATGTGGCTTCTTTAATATGTCTAGCTGTATGCTAGCTGGCAACATCTACGCACCGAACGCTTCGTGTCCTCGAAGAACAACTTCGCGCTGTCGGGAATTCCGAGCTCTTGTTGGGTTTGCGTACCTGCGCCGTTGATACCAGACGTCGCCTTAGTGGAATTGCCACCCATGAAGCTAAGGGAAGAAGCATCGGTCAGCAATGCACTGGGGGGAGGACAGGGGACAGATAATCATCTCCCGGAACTCCTCCGCGCCCCGCGGTCGCTCAGGCTTGCATGACACGTCCGCCTCGTGCAGCTGCCGCCCTATAAACACGACCGCCTACGACTACCCGCTCCCCGGCTACTCCTGCGACCGAAATGCAAAGTACTCACGGCTGTTTGTCGAGGAGGAGCACATTAGCACCGCGCTCAAGGAGGGTGTGGGCAGCCGAGAGGCCGGCGAGACCACCACCGACAACGATAACCTGGGCCATTTTTGCGAAGACGAGTATGGGGAAGGAGGGGGATGAGAGAGAGGAGGGGTGAGGGCGGCTGCATGAAACGCTGCTCTTCTACTGCCCGGACCGGGTCACCTGGACTGGGCGATCAAGGGCATGTGAATTCCGCTGCCGTCCAATACAGATCCGAGAAACTCGTAATCACGCTCCTTGCTAGTCGCCGATCGAGGAATATTCACCCGAATCCCATGTTCTGAAAACATCCAGCCCAGATACTCTAGTTTGGTTCAAACCCCCCTCTCCAGCAGCTCGCACACCTGTTCGACCATCTCGCTCATGCTCGACTCCAGGCCGTCGAACAGGATCAGCCCCGCGATCTTTCCGTTCGGCTTCCCGTGCTCCACGTCTCCGTTCTCGAGGATCCTCTCGTGTGCCTCGACATACGCCGGCCACACGATCTGCTCCCAGTAGTGCGGCGGATCGCGCCATAGACTGCCCTCTGGATCGGATTGCACTCCAGCCATGCGGCAGGCGGTTCATTGCAGGACGCGTTTCGGCCGGCGGCGAAAAGGCGGACATAAGGGCGGGCATGGACAGAGACGGAATGGCAGGAAGAGCGTTAGGACCCAGTGTCAAGCCGTGCGGAGACAGCGGAGGAACGATCTCCTACCTGCAGTGTGGTATCCATGTCTTTCGTGTCTTCGTTGCTTCAATACATCGTGTGGGACCCGCAGGAGAATGCGGTAATCAAGTTTGTCTACAACCTCCTACGTCCTTCGTTGTCAGTCAATTGTGCATGCGTCCGAACTATGAACTCACTGGGTGCCAGTACAACAGGAAGCCATCGACCAAGACCCATTGGATATCTTCCCCTTTCTCTCTATATTCCTCTTCTATACGCTCAAATCGATGCTTCCATGTCTGGTAAACCGAATCATCTATTGGTATGTCTTTCTGTTCGTTCAAATGGTCGTGTGAGACATGTTCCGGCGGTATCACGCCAGTGCGTTTGACCTGCAATTCATTTGTACCGCTTGCGGATCATAGAACGACAGCTCGCACTCACCTCTTCTAAGGCCTTGACCATTCTTGGCCATTCAACGGCACCTTCTGCCCGATCCCAATCCTGCACACCATACTTCGGGTGCACAGGCACTAGCTCTTGTGGCTGCAACAGATAGATGGTAGTTGCATGCAATCATCGTTCTTGACAGTAAAAAGATGTACACGCACAGGTGCGAAATCCTTCAGACACAGAATGGATCATCAGTTCAATGATAGATTTCGAGTCAAGAATCGGATACACGCACATCTTGATGCACAATTACGCTGCTAGGCAGTATTCGGCGAAGATGTTTGGCTAGCGTGGTCTTCCCAGAGCACGTCGCGCCTCTTCTCTGTCGTTTGAAGCAGTCCTTCACCCAGGACACGCATCACGCACCCAATTCCGATCAGAATGACTCGCGTCTTCATCGTCGACACTTGAGACTGTCCTCTTCGCAAGGACGCGACAAGCAAATCTTCAGCTTGGTATCATCTATATCAGGAGAATCTCAACTTACAGAGAATGAGACTAATGAGAGGTCTCAAGCAAGAACGCTGTGGCGAGCTGAGGAGTTCCAGTTCTTCAGAGTCATCGGCCGCCGTGCCGATCGTCCGAAGAGATAAGATAAGACCTACTGACATCAAAGTAATGAGCGCCCATGAACCCCATTGGCACTCAATTTGAATAAGTAACCAGCTTGAACTGACGGACGGATCTGACACCGACACTAGCCATGTCCTCAGACTCGGATATACTTTCTCACTTTACGCCCTTAGACGAACTTATTCAAGTCATCTATCAAGGCTCTGCGCGTTTCGTCATTCTCTCGTCTGTGGATGATGCGGGCTGGGCAGTGCATGTTGGACTAAATGGACATGAGGGGCGGTGGTGGCGAGGAAGGTGGACGGAGAAGGACGTAAATAACACAGTGGTACGTTTGTTGATGACATCTGCAGCCTTCACGTTGCATACCGTATACTATGTCTACCACAGGGCCCGAAAGTCTCGTCTTTCCTCCTGGAGTCCTTCGTCGAGAAGCTCGCGGACACATTCATCAAGGGTGAGCTGTCCATAGGAGACTGGAGCTCAATGAAAGGCGCGCAAATACAAGTAAGTTGACGGCACGAGTTTCTCGCCCGTATGTGCATGCTGAAGCCAACTGGAGGCGTGGCGATAGTTGGTCCTGGGCACCAGCGCAAAGACGCCTATCCGGGTTTCCCTGACGGAACTAGATCCAGAAGAAGCCGCGGCTTATGCTACTAAGGTGTTTGCTGAGGTGTGTGGTCCGTATTGTGTGGTTTTTGTGGGTGTGGTGGACCCACATACCCCACCATGTCACTGCGTTGTGGCTGTGCGACTATACTCGTCCGTACAAACCGTCCTAACCGCACTTATACAGATTGCAATACAAGCTCAGTCACGAAGGTGTCGCCTCCACCCGTCCACATCTGCAGCGTGTGATGAGCCGAAGTCCGTAGCAGGTATGTCTCCACATCGCGATAACTCCGAGCTCCTTTCGGTTCAAGCCTACTTGGGATCAGGTACAAGCTCTGGAAAGCGCGTGCGATCACCCAGTCCTGAGCCTGCAGCAAGGAAGAAGCACCGCAGTCTACCGAAGGCGAAGGACAAGGGAAAAGAGAAGGATAGAGGGAGATCGCCGTTAGACCACGCCGGGGACACGGACAGCAAGTACAGGCGCAAAGCGCAAGAAGCTGAGGAACAGATCGAAGCGTTGAAAGCAGAACTTGCGAAAACGAAGCGCAAGCAGGACGCGATCATGACCGACTCCTCTAAGCTTCTTCCGAGTAAGTTGTTCTTCCCCGCCTGTTACGTATGTTTGGTATGGCGCTCACTGACCTGGCGTGTTGTCCGACAGAGACGAAGGTGGTAGCAGCGGTGGCACGGCCAAAGGGCGCGTCGTTAGCCAACCCGACGAAGAAGGCACGCAAGTACCAGGCGCTCGAGTTCGCGAGCGACGAGGAGTAGTTGGTGGTCTTGAGGTGATCTTGATCCCACGTCTTGTGTGTGTACTTCTTGATTACAGAGCGTGTACTACTAATGCATCCTTCTTGACTTCTTGACGACCACATACGACGAGCGGCACATGAATCAATGTCCAGAGCCACTAGAGCCCGATTCGAGCTGCTGCTCTATCATAAGTTGTATACTTGCCCCGCACATCCTTCATGCAGGGTCTTCTGGTCCACGCGACTGACGGTCCTTAGTCCACGCTCCAACCTGTCTCACTTCGTTGATTGGCGTTGACAGTTCGCCCATGGACCCTCCGATCACAATCGTTCATCCTGATTGTCTAACATCGTATCGACCTTTTTACGGAAACACGTGCGCCATGGCCGCATCGGTCGTTTGGGGTTCATGCGTAGAACTGCCGACATGCCCGTGCCAAGATAGCCATGGGTACGCATGTATATCGGGGTTAGAACACAGGCCGTAGCACTCAGCGGCTTTCCTCGCCGATTGTCGTCGAACGCAAGCTTCGTTATCGATCATGGTTCTTGGAGGTGTCGTTCCGTATGTTTGCGGATTACTAGGAAGACTGAAGCAGTGCCGGAGTGACTGCGTGCAGTAAGTATGCTTCTGTTCATCGTGTCTGGCATCGCTGACTCGGTGACAATTCCAAGTAGACAGCGCACACAAGGATGTATCTGTCATACTATATTTGGTATAGGTGAACGTCAAACCCCTGTTTCTTGTATCTAAGACTGTTAGTGGCCGCGTTCATTGTCAGCGACTTTCACTCAACACTGAGAATTGGGTTGATCGACTCAATACATGAATCGTCCTCTTGGCTGTCTTCTGGAGACCGCGCTGCAAACAGGTGATAGAACCCCGATGCGTCTCGTAGGTAGGAAGTCGTCAGGTTCATCTGCGACAATAACTCTTCTACTCCCGTCGGAATTCTGATGTTCTCAGGAGACTTCATGGTGCCAGGTGCCTCACAACGTGCCCCAAATATTTCCAAAATCCGACCTCCAAGCATGCCCTACTAGCTGTCGACTGGTGAGCGCCCGAGTACCTTTCCATCTGATCCTATTGTTCTCTCTATCGAGGTGTGATCTATATGCTAGAGTTGCATAGCATCGCGGGAAACATGCGATCTCCAGTCGTTCCCCTCTCTTGCTTCTGCGCTATGTCCACCGATACACGCGCCATCCGCACACCTCTCGCAACGTGTTGGAGGCCTTCCTCACTCTTCTGCACCAGTACGATGATGCTTCTCTGGACAACCCTACTCTGCAGAAAGCCGATCTGCGTTGGGTACTCAGTACGTCCCGACTGAGCCACTACGAGGACGGGACCGAGGACTCCATAAAAGCCCGCCGCGATCTCCAAGATCGACAGTGTATGCCACTCTCTGCAAGGTACACCCACAACACATCCTACCTCAGCGTATACTAACAAAACTCCCACTTTTTATCAGCATGAACCACGCTACGAACCCGTACATCTTCCCTTCCCCCACCAGCGAGGAGGTCCACTTCATCCTGCCCTCGTTCATGAAGCTGGGCCAGCTCTGTCGGCACGGCCTCGAGCGGGCACTCTACCTCCTCCTCCTGCACGTCTTCTTCTCCGGCCTCGTGCGCTTCTTTCCCTCCTTCGACGGCAGCGGCGACTTCGCGCTCGGCTCGCACCGCGCGACGTGGAATGTCGGCGTCGCCGCGTCGTGCATCACCATCCCCACCGGCTTCCTCTACTACCTCGTCCCGCTCTACATCCAGCGCAAGGAGTGCTCCGCCGCGGGCAACTTTGGGCCTGCGAACGAGCTGCGCAAGCGGTGGGCCCCGGCGTCGCTCTCGCCTGCGATGCGCCGCTGGGCGGTGCATGCGGCCGTCGTGCTGACGTTCGTCGCGGGCTCGTACATGGTGAAACCGACGATGCCGGAGAGGCGCGTGATCGACCCGTTCCATGCAGGCGTGCTCGGTGTGGTTGCGAGGGTCATGTTTTGTGCGGTGAGGTGGTACGTGCTTGGGGACTCGAAGTTGGAGGAAGAGGTGTTGTTGCCGAGTGACTATTACACCCGTTTGTCGGTCAATGTGTAGATTGGCTGCTTACTAGGGGATATGGTAGTGGGTGTGCTGAACAGACGGCATTCGGGTGTGCAACGCTGGAAATGATCCGAGGCGAGTCTAGTACTTAGGAAGCTTGAACCAAGGACACCAACTTGAATGCAAATTCGGTAGATGCGAAGGTTGTATCCCATCTACTCCGGTGCAGGACCTATTGAATATGTACATCCTCACTAGGCCTGAGTAGTAGGCTATCATAGGAGCCAGAATTGCAGAATTGACTGAGTCTTCATTTGGTCATTTTTCCCCATTGCTCAGTGTCGTCGTGAGATGTCGGGTTTGGTCGGAAACTACCTCCCGACGTCTAGACTCGACATAATCCGTAGGTCGTACCTAGACGCAGCCCATTCATATCATCTGCTTCTTGCCTATGTACGTTTTACCTCCACGAGTAGTGTTGGCTGATGCTCGACCCCTAAGTACTCGGCGGGTGACTTGTCTCGAGCTTGCCTAGAGCGCGACGCCGACAGGCTGAGACCTTCTCGAACAACTAATATCGTACATATATACAAGGTAGGCTGTTCCATCCGAGCTCATGATCAAACCCACTGTCTCTCGACCACGTCTCGTATACAAAACATCCTTCGAACCCTGCACGTACGAGCAATGTCATCCGTCTCTGCATCGCAAAGTCACTGGCTCTCGGACTGTCTCTGCGAGCTCATGGCCTCACCACATATCTCCATGCCCCCGCAAGGCGGTATGCACATGGGCCATGGTCCGGTCGACTTGTTCGGCACCCGCTTTAACCAGTACTTCATGCCGGAGGCGCACGGTACTATCTGCGGCCATCCTGTGGACCGCGAAGGTATCAAGCAAAGCCTCCTTAACCTCCAGAAGAGATGGAACACGGAGGAGGTCAAGGTCACGCAGGAAGGTGGCCATCATGGATTCCCACTGCGGCCTAGCGTGGTACGTCGCTTCTGCTGTATTTCGAATAAGTAACGCAGGCGAATCAATGGGCATCTCCATAGTTGAATACAGAGGTCGAGTTCACGCCTCTGGGCAACCATCTGTCAGAAGTCGTCACTGCTGAAGCCTCGTGAGTTGATTGTCGACCGCTGCAGGATGTTGACTCACGGATCGCGTATTTCGCCCAGAGTTGGCGAATTACATGGCCAAGAGCAAATCCGGTTCCTGAAGATGGAGGGCAACTGTGCTCTCTTCCGGATCTGAGGATGTTGGTTCTTGCTGTGGGGTTGCGAAGCGGCACCAACGTTGGCTACTGTACCTGTACCTTTGCTTGTAGTTGTACCTGATAATCCCTGTGGTATATGATTGCAGCTCAAGAGCACATAAGTGTTGGAACCTGCAAGGCTTAGGCTGAAACGAAATGATTGAAGTACGATGATGGTCTTGGATATGGGAGTTTGCACACGGGAGCCGCTCTTGCACCATTTCACCGCAATACGAGGTCATTGGCGCCGTCGAAGCAGACTTGACTCTCACTGTCAGTACAAATGTCTCCTGGCTGCTCACACTTTCTGTCGCCTTCTTCTGGCACTCGGCCCTCTCAATCCGGACACAAAAGCGCGCCACCATAAGCTCCGGCCGCACTCGCGCTCCGCACAAGCCATGTCTCCCTCCGACCTTCATGACCCGGAGGGTTCTGTGCCCATCGCCCGCCACGACTCGCGCAAATCCAAGGCAGCGTCGTATTCAGACGACGCGCATCATGAAGAGACGCAACCTGTCGGCGCACTTCCTGTCCCGCCAGCAGACAAGACCCACGGAGGCTTGCATCGCGGTCTGTCTGCGCGGCAGGTCTCCATGATCGCAATTGCAGGGACCATCGGCACCGGTCTCTTTCTGGGTACGGGACGGTCGTTGGCGCAGGGAGGTCCGGCGAGTATGCTGTTGTGCTATGGAATAGTCGGATTCATTGTGTACATTACACTGCTCTTGCTTGGAGAGATGGCTACACAATATCCTATTGCCGGTGAGTTATCTAACCGATTCCTTCGTGCATTACGTCCTTGGGACGTGCGTAGCAAGACGAAGCTGCTGCCGCGTGCAAGTGCGCTATATGCGCGTTCTTAGGCGTGACATGCTCATGCGCTCTTCCCGCACTTAGGTTCCTTTACAACATACGCTACCCGGTTCTTCTCTCCATCATACGGCTTCGCCCTTTCGTGGAACTACTGGTTCAACGACGCGGTCTCCGTAGCAGGCGATTTAACTGCCGCGCAACTCGTCTTGGGGTATTGGACAACCTGGCATACATGGGTCGTTTCTCTCATCTTCTGGGTATTCCTGATCGGGGTGAACGCAATCCATGTCCGTGCATATGGAGAGCTTGGTGCGTTATTACGCCTACCATGTGTCGCCTCCAGACTTATGTGCTCTCTCGCTTGCACGCATACAGAGTACTGGCTGTCGTCCTTGAAAGTTGCCACCATAATTGTGTTCATTATTCTCGGTATCGTCGTGAACGTCGGAGGAAACCAAGCACATGAATACATAGGAGCGAGGAATTGGCACATCCCCGGTGCGCCATTCGTCGGCGGCTTCGGAGGTTTCGCGCGCGTCTTCGTGACGGCCAGTTTCGCCTGTGGGTGTTTCCCTCATTCTCTAATGACATCGCTATTGAAACTCGATTACACCAGTTGGTGGAACCGAATCTCTCGGTATTACTGCTGGCGAGACCAAGAATCCTTCGCGCAACATGCCGCGTGTCGTCAAGTTCGTGTTTTGGCGGTAAGTCGCAGCTAGCTCGCTTCATTGGCATCGCTTGACCAAACCATGGATCCTTGCAGAATCATCATATTCTACGTCTTAAGTATTCTGCTCATGGGACTGAATGTACCATACACATACCCTGGACTCTCGAATAAGTCGACTACTACGTCGCCATTCACCATCGTCTTCCAGATGGCCGGCTCCAGTACGTTCCCTCTAGTCTCTCTCAGTTTGTCAAGCTAACACGCAAATGCAGCGGTCGCGGCATCCTTCATGAATACGGTCATCTTGACCTCCGTCTTGTCTGCCGGAAACCACGCTCTTTTCGCGGGCACGCGTGTATTGTATGGTCTCTCCGTCACCCGACCTGCACAAGCGCCGGCTATATTCTCGTACACAACGAAGGGAGGTGTTCCCATTATAGCTCTGCTGGCCACTGGCAGTATCAGTGGCCTCTGCTTCGGCTCCAGTTTCATCGGTAGCGGTGAGCTGTGGAACTGGCTGCAAAACCTTGTGGGTGTCTCGAACCAGGTGGGTCGTGCTCTCCATGTTTACTGCAGCACATAGACTGACAGCATCCACCCAAGATTGCGTGGTTGTCGATCGGTCTGGCGAGTTGGAGGTTCCGCCGCGCTTGGGTCAAGCAGGGGCGTCCCCTAAGTGAGCTCAAGTTCAGGGCATCCTGGACATGGCCGTGGGGCCCGCCATTCGTCGTAATTGCCGTAATTGTCATCATCATTGGTGAGTCTCCTGTCGCACCATAGTCTTCGATCTCACCATATATACTAATTGCCACCTTCGCATCCCAGTTCAAGGATGGCCGTCTGTCATCCCCAAGTTCACCGCAGTCGACTTCGTTTCCTACTATGTCGAGATCTTCGCCATGATCGTCATGTACTTTGGCTGGCTGCTCATTAAGCATCCGGCCTCCCCCGATGCGCCCATTTCGCTGCCCACGGAGGGCGAGACGCGCCCCAGCATCGCACGCAGGGTGCTTGCGAGGCTCCACGATCTCGTCGACACTAAGACTGTGGATCTGACGAGGGACGAGTACGAGGAGGAGCCGGAGGATTTGGTCGACGACCAGGAGCGGGAGGCGAGACTGAAGGGCCGCAGGGGATGGGCGTGGCGCGTGTTCTACGCCGTTGCGTGATGAGCTATCAGCTATCGATGTTATATCTATCTAGTACGTCTTGTGTTGTTGATGTAGTGCCTCAATGATGATATTGTTATGTTCGTCGTCTATGGGATGTCGAGAGTCGACATATTGCCAATAGGCTTTGAACCGGGAGAAGTCGAAATGTTACGCCGGGGCATTTGGCTCGCGCACGGCGCTGGCCGCTCGGAATTCTCTGTCGGTTGCTGGGAGGATGGTCGCATGTGGCCGGGGTACGTCTCGCTAACTCTTCCTTCTCTTAGTGCCGCCTTATCTGAGGTTGACAGGAAGATGCCTAACCCCAGTCCCCGAACGATTGGATGCGAGGCGCAGGACGATCCGCACGAGACTTATAGCTCTTCCCAGCGTCACTATATCATTCCCAGCGTCACCGACATCCTCTCAGCGTCAAGAAGGCGAACGACTAGATGCTTCTGCCGCAGTTCACAGTACGTACGAGACCCGCAGACACACAGCAGCAGGTGGCGGTATCCCTCGTGTGGTTTACTTCGTCACAAACACTTGCTTCGCACCCGCATGCCCATTTCGCTTGACTGCGCTTGACTTAGCCGACCGCCACTTAGAGTTCAGAACTCAAGTGTTCTTCGAACACTCGGGCTAATGCGACAAGACGCTCGAGGGCGGCCACTCTTTCCCTCGGGCTGGACGGTAGCCAGTAAACATGGATCAGCGCGGGCCTACTTTGACCGGCGTTTGGGACGACCGGCGTGTTCCCTCGCGTAGACACTCATGCCGTCTGAAACCCGTGTTGGCGTCGTGCAATATGTTATTCATTACATACGTGGGTCATCATACTAGCGCCTTTGACGTTAACGATGCAATGCGCGGACTCTAACCTTGCAGACTCTGGCCCCACGCCTCGCGGTATGACAGCAACCACCTTCACAGCTGTCCGTGTACTATATGATCCGTGAGGTGACTTGAGGTATTGATCAGCAGGCATTGCTACTCAAGGTTGTCCGGAAGTCCAGTTTACGTTTGAGAGATATCTCGTTCAGTCTAACGACACCTTTGTCTGCCAGTTGTTTCTTTTGCAATCAGCTTTCACTGTCAATGAAGTTCCTGATGTTGAGGTGGTTATAGATGGTTAGCTACCAAGCTAGGGGGAAGCGAATGAATCTGTTAATCAGTACTTTCTAAACAATGACCAAGGTGGCTAGGATGTGTGCTACGTGTGACTAAGGTTCCTAGGAGCTTGCACAAGGTTATGTAGGGGTACAATTTGACTCCTCAGTCACAATAGCCCGATTTAGAACTTGATCTCCAAGCCGATATTCGAGCGCTTAGCGCGGGTCAACCTCCTAAGACGTATGATGTCGAAGAACATGGTCTCGGGACGATTGAGCCTCGGTTCGACCATTCGGCTGTCAACAGGTAACTCAGCTTCGCAGTCTCAGCCTGAGCCTGCCAGTGGGGTGATATGGCGCAATAATCTTCAGACTCCGCTAGGTTTCGAGATGCCCCGTATAGCTCTTGGGGTCTACCAGAACTATACAACACATGAGTCGGTCCTGGAGGCGTTTAGAGCTGGTTACAGGTGAGCGTGACAAGGATATGGGCAAGCCGCCGGATGGATACGTCTCTGAAGTGTTCTTCCAGGCATGTAGATACCGCGCAAGCCTACAGAAACGAGGCCCATGTGGGAACCGCCTTTTGGGAGAGCGGTTTGAATCGCAACGAGGTCTTCATCAGTACGTCTATCCTTGCGATTAAGAAAAGGTCGGAGATAATAGGTGATCCTCCGACGATGTGAAGCCACAAAATGCATCAGTAAGACACACGGCTACGACAGCACACTGCGCGCCGTTGATGTTTCCCTCGATCGGTTAAAAATGGGTATGTATGATTGGTGCCATCGAGACATTCAAAGTTCACACAGTTCGTATAGAATATATTGATCTATACCTCATCCATGATCCATTCAAAGGGAAGGAGCTGAGACTCCAGACCTATCGCGCCCTTCTTGACGCGCAGCGCGCGGGGAAGATACGCAGCGTTGGTGTGTCAAACTTGTGAGGATTCTCATAGTGCCCGCTCACTGTCCACCATTGATGACGGTGTTGCCACCAGTGGTATCAGGCATCTAGAGGAGATACGGTTGGCAGGCTTGAATACGCCTTCGGTCAATCAGATCGAGGTAGGTTCTGCCGCTGCCAGTGGGCATCCATACGTGCAAATCTTGCCCGCTAAATGTCCTTAAATAGCTCCATCCCTTTTGCCAACAGCGACCCATAATTGCGTACTGCAGCGAGCATGGCATCGAGGTCCAAGCGTACTCTCCATTAGTCCGCGGCAAGATGGACCATCCTGTCTTCAACCAGGTGGCCGAGAAGGTGCGGTCCGGGTGTTAATCGTAGCGTGAGTATCATGCGACGTTGAATGTCCCTAGCACATGCGAGATCCGGCGCAAATCCTGCTGCGATGGTCTTTGCAGCATGGGTAAGTTTTGCCTTACTGCATGACACACTCCCAAGTAACCAACGCGGGGCAAATGTAGGTATACGCCGTTACCAAAGTCCGCAAACCCTATCCGGATTCGCTCCAACAGGGACTTGTACGATTTCGCCCTCGACGAGGAGGACATGGAGTCGCTAGATGGATTGGACAAGGGGAAAGCCGGCGCAGTCACATGGAATCCCGTTGATGCGGAGTGAGCTGGCCTAGTAGCTACTAGGCTGCTCTAGCATCGTAGTCGATTGATCCGACGGCATAAGTATTAGGCATACTCGAAATCAAGGGCTGTGCCCGGGGGCAGGACATGGTTGCCCGAAACAAACCGAAACCCTGACGCCGACTTTATTAGTTACAACTTGACGCAGAGGGATCGACTCGAAGATCTGAAGCGCCCGACTGCAGTGTGCAGAGCGGCATACATCATTCTGGAGGAAGTGCGTGAATACCGCAAAGCTGACAGTAAGTCTAGTCAGAAAGCTGTGCTGTTAACAAAGCACCAGGATGAGCTTACCAAGCGAACCGCGAAGCTAGCTCGATTCTCAACAATCAATTTCAGGTTAGACGCGCCGCCGGACATGAATAACGAATGGTTTGAATGCGGGTAAGCGCCGCGCCATGAGGTCCATGGACAGTGAAAGCATCAGTGTGCAAAAGCTTCCAAGAAATGTTGCGATAACAGAGACGATAGCAACATTATGCGTAGCATGACCTAGATCGCACTAGTCTTCATCCATAGCCTCCCCTTTCTTGTTCCTTTCTATTCGCTCCTGTAGCGCTTTCTTTGCGCCATCCTTGGCGGCATCCAGGGTCCCTGCCTTTGCCATTCCGAGGAGGAGCGCATGGATCAAGCCGAGGTAGTTGTGTCTCCGGAGACTGTTCTCGAACTGTACGGAATTGAGCATTAGGGGAAAGGTACGACGGGTCTATTACATCAACCGGGTTGCTACTGACCGTCCAGCGTTCACGCTTGGAGTTTTCATTGGCGAGCTTGACCATTACCTCACTAGCCTCGGATTGGCGGCCGGCAGACTGGAGCTGAGCAAGCTGCTCCTGGAGACGTGGCAGCGGGTCTTCGTGCACCGCTAGGAGACTGAACTCAAGCTACGGCACCGACATCCATCGGCGGATGAGCAAGTAAGTTCCAGCCCGATGTTACGAGACACTTACAGCGCCCGGAGGATAAGTCGCTATACGTGCTTCGATTACTTCCCTGGTCGCACGGGAAGCAGGCGGTCAATGTTAGAGACGCGCACGATGAGAGCTTGCAATCACCTGGCCTTCGCCAACCACCCTTCGCCGCCTTCCGAATACGCACCGTGACTGACCGGGGCTTGTTTGAGACCGTCGAGCTCATAAACGGTGCCCGCATAGGGGATATACACCACGAAGTGGTACGCATCCTCGGTACTTTTTGGCAAATCTAAGCCATCCAGAGAGATGGCAGACGGTGGGGACAAGGCGTTATGCGCTTCGCGCAACCAGTCGGAACTCGTGATAGCCATGCCGCTCGTCTGAGGATCCATGCCTGTGGTGAAGCTGAATAGCTCCGAGAGTTGGGCGCCCATCGACAGGCCAGGAATATTTCCAATGGCGTTCATCACAGCAAGGGTTGCACACGCATTGTTCACCACCTGATGTGCGAAGAAGCCAGGGAAATCGGGATCATACTGGCCGCCACTGGACGGCCCCCCCGACTGACCCGCGACCCATTTGAATAGGAAGACAAGCGCGTGCAATGGCTGGAACTCTGCTAGCGAGGCAGAGTCTAGGGAGTATAGATCATCCACAACGAGTGGGACCCCGAGTGTCTTCAGCAGCTCCCTGAGCACAAATGATCAGTCCGTGATTTTGGGTAAAATGACATGGCGGCCACCGTACGTGAAAACACCTGGATCAGACTCGGTCAATTGCCACCCGCTAGAATCGTCGTCGCCCGACATATTTTGCACCGAAGTCGTATGTTGGTGGTGGTGGTGAAAGCAAGAGCGCAGCGCCCAGAGGTCTGACGCGTCGCGCACGTCATGTGACTGCTCCTACAGTCCAAATCCGGTAGTTTATTTGGCAAGACCTTCTGAGCCAAACAACCACCGGCGTCTTTGTGCCACCGCGGTCTACTCCCACCATGTCCCAATCTGAGGTTCCTTCCGATGCACGGAGCGCCAACCGCTCACGCTTTGAGCTTGAGCTGGAATTTGTGCAATCGCTCGGCAACCCATTCTATCTGCACTCCCTTGCCCAGCAGGGCATACTCAACCAACCCGCATTCATCAACTACCTGAAGTATCTATTGTATTGGAAAGAAAAGAACTACGCGCGTTTCATCCTGTAGGCGGCTATGCTTGTAGAAATGTTGCCAAGCTGATATGCTCTACCACAGGTATCCACATGCCCTCCATCATCTTGAACTCCTCCAACATGCCCAGTTCAGGTCTGAAATTGGGAAGGACGAATGGAGGGAGTACCTCAATCAGAAACAATTTGATCATTGGCGCACATGGTATACAGCATTGGTTGTCTCGAATATGACTGCACTGACTCGGGACTGACGGGCAGGAGAGATCCTACACGTATCCAAACTGCGATAGTTCCGACTGAACCACCACCTCCTGAACCGCAGTCGGCTGCTGCTCTTCCGGACGGACAAAATGGTGTCTCATCAAACGGTGCATGAGGTGCTTCCCCGCCGATAGCTATAGTTTGCGGGAGTCCCATCATCCCTGGACTAGCCTTTGTATGAAGCGCGTCCTTCCGACCCTGAGAGGATGATCTTCTTCACGAGCCTCCCTCATCCCTGCGACCCGTAGTATGTGATACGATCCTCCACTTCCTAGTCTTACCTTTTGAATTAGGTATATGTGGCAAACGGTGAATTATCATGGAACGTTAGTTTGGCGGCGACCGGTGTGGAACGGGTGGGCTCAGTACTGTCACCTTTTGATACAGTCTCAGACAGGCGAGCTGTGCTGTCACTACGATGGTCTCAATCATTCCTTTGACAACTGTGTGAATTGTGATTGCGCACTGACGCTGTGCTGTTAGAAAGACTGTACAGTGAGTATGTAAGCGTCAATGGGGTGGGTTCTGCCGGCCGCCCGAGGTGCGGCGAATGGGCGCGTACGTAGCTTTAACCCGCTTCTCGCAAACCATCTCTATCGGGATCCTCGGTGACGAACCCGGCGGGACGTTTGAGGCCGGTAGAAGGCGACGCGAGAACTTCCTCCGATACCTTTCGGCGGGGACTTAGTGTGCTAGCGAGCGCGGTGGTGTACATGTAGAAATTGCAATAGCTTAACCGGATCCGATGCAAGTGTAGATATTAACCGTGTAGACCTCTCTCGTCCGTCTGCCAAACGTTGTGTAATTCTGACTCGTCCCCGGGGTATGGTGGGGGCAAGGTATCGGAGCGCTGGGTCTGCTTCGATCTATGGAGTCCCTCGTCGTCGTCATCCTCGTCATCCTCCACGCTGAACAGCAGCTGCTCGTTGGTACGCGGCGCATTGGCCACACGCGAAGTCTAGTCCCGATGTCAGAAACGACTCGAAAGACTTGATGATTAAATAGAGTATGGACATACCCCATCACTTCGCTCTTCATCGCCGTCCGAGTCGGCATCTTCGTCCACGTTTGATGTGAGTCGCTCCCTCTCGCCGAGGTCTCCCGCCTCCAGCGCAACATCTGCATCGATCGGCTCGTACTCGTCCTCTGGAAGCGGATTGCCGTGGGGGTCCAAGGGAACGTCAGATTGCATCGACTTCTTGTACTTGTGGTACGTATAGAGCGCGATGCCTGCCAAAGCCGTCAGAACTGGTATCAGAGAGTGAACGGCTGACAACTGACCGCAAGCGGTTATTGCCACGCCAGTAATATTGAGCGGCGTTAACTCGTCGCCGAAGAACCAAGCCGCGCATATTATTGTCGTGACTTCCTTGGCGATGCCAGCGATCGACATTGGCACGACACCAGCGCGCTGAATGATACTATGGCATTGATTGGCTCTCGTTAGGCTTGTAGGGCAGAGTGACACACGAGAATGACGCACTAGAACTCGCTAAGTACCATGCAGAACGCGAGGATACCAGGGCAGATCAAGAAGAACAAGGTCCTAAATGTCTCTCCGGCGGTGTCGAAGAATGGACTAACGAAGATCTTACTCCAGCCGTCGATAACCAGAGTTGCGATGCCGAGTGTGACGCCCATGATGGGAGCAAGCCAGAATAGTGTGGCGGGGGGATTGCTCATGCCCATGTTCTTGTTACGAAGAAGGAGCTGCGTAAGGCCCCATCTCAGACCGCCAAGCGCACTAGCGGATGTGACCAACAAGAAACCGCTAAGCACAAAGTGAGTCTGGGTCGCAACCATGAGGAGGACTCCAGCACAGATGAGGAATATGACTCCAATGAGTCGCCATGAGAATATCTCGAGCTTGAGCAGGAAGGCGAATAGGAGAACGAAGACTAAGGACGACGACTTGCACATCGCTGATGTACGTTGTGAGAAGGCGCCTTCTGCTATAACACAGAATGCGAAAAGGTAGCTTACTGTAGAATGACAGCGATATTAGCTTGAGAGATAGGTTAGAGAGCCCTATGTCTAATCCGGTGGTGATGCCAGTAGGCACAGCTTTGCGACTGCAAAGCCGATAGTCAGTTAATATTACCAATGCTCCCAGAAGCGTCGAGACTTTCGCGGCCATTCCGCAAGGGTTCCGCGAAAGCTCGGCGACAGTGTCATACTACTTTGCATCGTCCTCTCCGGAAGTCAGTAAGGGTTAACTCAGCAGCTCGTCACAGATATGACGAGCTGCTGGGTTGACCGCTCTAGCATGTAAACTCACATGTAATCCTCCCGGTTTGGATTGTGGTCGGGCCGAAAGTGTCGAGGAAGTGTATAACGCAGCAACGCCGCTAACGAGAACTGCACCCACATGTGGGTAGTCGTTACAAAGAGTGGTGATGGAAAGCCGTATCGGTCAGGCGAAAACATCCATTTGTTATACACTGATAGGAGCGTCGCAAAGACGAACCTGTGGGATGACAAATTCAGCGCACTGGCAAATGAGCAGGTCCAAATGCATACCATCCAGCGATGAATAAGAGGTTGACGAGTGCGTTTGCCCACCAAAGCCGCTTCTTCTCCGCCAAAGAAGCGACGTGTACGGCGGACTCATATCCATCTGGGGGGTCGCCGTTCTGCGAGTGCCGAACTGAGCTGAAACGGGGAGAGCCGTTGGCGGCCTGGGCTTGATTCAGCATTCTTGCGTTGAGGGCATTGAAGGGGTTCGTAGTACGGAGCAATGGTTTCTCAGGATCACAAGTCGGCCCTGCTGGCACACTGTAGATCCCATCGGGCTACTGCTTAGGTAAGGGTCGCGGGCGCTCCCCGCCGCCACGAGCGCAACGGTAGTATCGTAAGTCTGTCGGACTGCCTCCTCCTCCCATCAATGTCTGCAGACCGCATCCCGCTTTCGCCGCTTGCTGTGCAGTCCGTGGCCGACACGTGAGAAGTATTGCTTACTCACGCGAGGTCGGCTCCAGTCGCTTCCCCGGGGAATTTCATGGAATTGACTATTATTGCAGTGCGAACACGATTGAAATAGCAAGAGGCTCAGGGGGTCGGCCCATGGCCTCACGGCCTTGGGCGGCCAGGAGAAGGCGCGCATGAGGTTCTTACGAAAAGGCTAGACTCAGAGAAGGAACGCCCACAGTAAATCCCTGGGATCTCAAAGCCAATTGACGGTGCTGACAGCCTGACCGAAGCCCACACACAGCGATCAACGATCGCCCTTTACTACCAGCACCATCGCACCGCCCATCCTGGCGCTGAGACTTTGTTGAGTAACCCGAGGGACAGCGGGTTTCACGCTCGCTAAGGCTGCAAGCTTCCATCTGCTCTCCACGGCGCCTCCACGTTGGCAATTGATTCTGATTAGCTGAGGCCTAGCTGACGCTGAATATGCGAAGCCTCGTCGTTCCGCTGGGGCTGTATAAAGCCACCTCTGCTTTTGCCCGGAGCGCCAGTTCTTTGCACACTTTGCACACCTTACCTCCTCTTCATCATCCCCATGGCTGACATCGAGTTCGTCATCGAAGCACCCCAAGTCACTCGAACCAGCAAGAAGCGTCCACGGCTCGTCACTTCTTGCGACCACTGGTGCGTCAAATCTCGGTGACCAGACGGCAAGCTCATAGCAGTGTTCCACCAGTCGTGTGAAGAAAATCAAATGCGTACAACGTCCCGCTAGTGCGAAGTGCGAAGCATGTCTCTCCGCCAACCTCCCATGTCTGTACCGCGATCGGGAACAGTACTTCGCTGAACGCACCCGGATGCTATCGGGCGCAAGCTCAGCGCTCCGAGACGCTTCTGCCCATGCCCAGGGCAGGGCGCAGCTCTCAGCTATCAATGCATCCACGCCGTCACCATCTCGCGGCCCTACTCCGCCAAAGTCATCCAATAGCAGCGGTAGTACCTCCACAACCCCCGATCGCTCAAACTCGCCATGGCTTCAGTCATACTTTGGCACCCCGCTATCAACTGCGGGCGGGCACTCGCACCCATCTTGTCATACGGGGTATAGCTTGGAAAAGGTTTATCCTACGTGGTACGTTTTACCCCATTCTCTGAGGCCGCGTGCAGGGACCTAACAAGAGTGGTAGGGATCGCCCTGCCGAGTCACTCTCATGGACACCGTGTCCTAGCCCAGACATGCATGCCGACCTAGATACTGGTATGATGGGAATTTCGCAATCATTGCCCCAGTTCTCGCCACTATTCGGATTGTTCGATGCTGCTGATTCAACGCAACCGCACCCAAATCTCATGATGAATTTCATTCAAGTATTCTTCGACAAGCTCGGTCCGACGTACCCTTTTCTCTCTTCTGCAATCATTGTAGAGCGGTTCCTCAGCCGCCGGCTACCAGCACTACTAGCCAACGCCATCGCCGCGTCTGCAGCCCGGTATGTTCTCACACACTACATTGATCAGCAGTGCCGCTAATATCGATGGGATTCAGACTATCTGCGCTCGTTGAAATCGCGCAAATTGGACCGGCGAATGTGGCAGATGTTTATTGTCAGATGGCGAAAGTGAGTCCTCCATCGCCATTGTGGCGGTTCGGTCTGACCATATCCCTGCAGAGTCTGGTCCCTCCTGATGGCACGGCTGTCACCGTTGACACCCTGCATGCCGTCATGCTTCTTGCGTGGGCAGAGCAAAAGAGGGGTCGTCACACGATGTTCAGCGCATACGCGCGAGTACGTCATTCCTCTATACACTTAAGACGAATGACTTGCTCATCCTGTTCCAACAGACGGCTACTCGCTTAGCCGCAGAGCTGGGAATCTCCGACGATGCCCTCGCGCAGCTCACCCGGGTTTCTGATCCACACGGAGCATGCATATTAGGGGCAACATGGCAGGGTGTCCAGATGTTAGAGCGCACGCTCCTCGCCGCCGAGCTCGTCGCACTCTCGAATCCGAATCCGCAGTCTCTCCAGCAGCATCAGGTTGCGTCAAGTGCTATCTCGTCACAAGCAACAGGCACGCACGGACACAATCGCTCTGGCGTCCCCTCCCTTTGGTAACGCGCAGGCTACGGAGCCCGCGCTCCTCAGAGTGGACAGTGCATTGAGTCGATCATGCCGGAACATCGGAATGCCGTAATACAGCCGTATCGTCGCCGTGGGGTGAGACTGTCAAAGTCTCGTATTCAATACAACGCGCGAGAGTCGCGTCCGCGAACCTATAATAGGAGCTTCGATACCCGCCCGAAGTCTATGCACTTACCGTCTCATGCCCTCCGACTCACCTTTCGCGACCGGACGCCAGCGACGGGAGCGGGAGCGGTTGATGGCCGGTGCCGCGTTGTTCCTTACCGTCTATCCCTGCACAGTGGCACTGGTCACTGGTCAGCCCCAGCCCGCTGGCTAGAGGCCTCTTCTTGTTCTACCCGACGTTCCATTGTGTAACGGGCCTCATGGTCTCAAGATGGAACGTTCGTCTAGGCTCGCACTTGCGGAGTGGTAGTCGCCGAGAGCAATTCTCTCGGCAGAACAAGCCTTCCGCCACTGGTGGGGGAACACCTCTTGGGAGCGCTCCTGGGTGCACCCTTTCCTCATCTCTTCACCTCTTCATGTATTCGAACACCAACCCATCGGCGCAACAGTCGCATGGGACTCCTGTGCGAGGGCGCACCATGCGATTTGAAACGCCGTTGGATATCATCTTGCACGGCGGACATCGGAGATTAGCTACACTGCGCAGTGGTTCAGCGGTTGCGGCATCCTCCAACGCGCATCTGTCTTATGATACCATCGTTCTCGTTTACTCCGCAACCCTCTAGCTCCATTCATCTGTCAATCATTTTCTCGCATGGATTTTCACACACACACACACAATTGATCATCGCATCGTGCACTACATATACTGTATGATATTCTGTTATCTATGTCGCCGCATGTTATCGCTGTCATCGCATTGCTATATGCTCTCGCAATTGAGAGACGACTCAGTACTTACCTAGTGCAATCCCACTTCCCGCGAAACAAAGCACTCATGAGTTGCTCATGAGTTGCTCATGAATTTGTGCCATCATTACGTCCGTGCTGCGCGGAAACTACCCTCCGATGTCATCGGAGAATTGACAGCGTCTGATCGTGATAATTCGAGATTGAGCTCGTTCGAAACGTATGCATTCGGGGATTTTGGGAAGTATGAGGTACATGTGCGGATATGTTTAAGAGGCTATGCAGCGGTGAAGCGTAAGAGCCAGGCGTAGTGTACAATTGTATCGATTTAGTACTAGCCATCCGCGTACCAGTGAAAAGGTAGTAATGATACAATCATTTAGCTCAGTGTCATCCCCTCATGAGTTGGCGGCGTCTGTCCCTCAAGCAGTAGTAACCTCGCGAGGAGGTCGTGAATGTGGCGACGGGGATGGTGACCGTGCAGTGGGTCGTCGTGGCGGCGACAAACGTGAAGGCGGAGATGGTTACCGTTCGGGTGGAGAGGGTTGTGACAGTGGTAGGAGCCGTCGTGCGTGTGCTTGTGGAGGTGGTGGTGATGGTGGTGAAGAAGGTGGACGTGGACGTCCCCGAGGTTGTCGTCGTGTTCGTGCTGGACGTTGTGCCGAGGACGCCGAGCTGCTGGTCATAGAGATAGTACCAGTGCTGGTACTCGCAGACGTGTTGGTGCTAAAACCCGGGGTACCGGTCGATAGCGTAGTGCCCGTGCCCGTCGAAACTGTTGAGCTTGTGGTAGAGCTAGTCGCCCTCTACGCGGCGCGGCTAGGTACGAATCGTGATGCATTGCAGGAGCGAAGGGTCCTGGCAATGAACAACTTACGGCTCTGGACTCCATCGGCGCATACGGCGAGCACGACAGTCGCGAGCCTGAGGATGGAGAAAGAGGCGTACATGATTGTGTAGAAGGAGGGCCGGAGACACTGGCGACGGGTCCGCTTGGGCGATTTGGCTGACACGGATGCTGGGAAGAAAACGCCTTGATGGACCTGAAAGCGGGGCGGTTGGTGCTCGACATGATAGGCCTACTTCACCTCTTAAATGCCAACATTGTCTCTTCTTGAGTATGGCGCCAGATAAAGGAGTTACAAGGAAGGCAGGTGGGGTCCTAGAGTATGCGGCTTGTTCGTAGGCTGGCAGTGCCTTCCACTCTCGTTGAAGGTTGCTGTCCTCTCCAGGGTGATGCGGATTGGAGGGTCGACCATTCGGAAACGTCTAGAGATCTAGAGCAAATCAAGCGGAAAGGAGGGGGAGGAGGATGGCGGTGGCGAGAGGAATAAAGTAAGGATACGACAAAGGTACGACTCCGACTCGGAGATCGCTCCATAGCAGGAATATGTATCGCAGGGCTCCTCGAACTTGAAGGCGCTCCTGCGCGGCCATATAGACCGAATGGGGAAACGGAAGCGAAGTCGTTACATACGCCGTCCAGGTTGACCGATACTGGGGCTAAGGTTACAAAACGAGCAGCCAGATTTTACCCAGTAAGTCGGTAAGTACCTCAGAATTTGCCAAAAGTCAAAACCACTCGGATCTGCCTGCTGAAGGGGCACTGGGAAGAATGAAAGCGGACAAGCCATGTCTAGAGCTGAACGACCTGAACCCACTGCAAGCCCCGAAAGCTTCATGTAATATTGCGTGAGAAAAGTCTTTCAGTATGCAATAGAGAGGTATTCCGATCGGGAGCTGCATAAACTGGAGCAGAGGAGTACCTCGAGCATGGCAAGACGCGTCACCGTCCCGTCGAGACGGCATGAGATGAAGGCAGTTCGAGGTGTCTTCCTCTGCCCATGCATTGGAGTGAATAACCGGAACGAGTGGAGGTGGGTAAACCTCTCGGAAAGCGCCGCGCTCCCGACGCTGTAGTACAAATCGGGCAGATCCGCCCTGCTCGCCGAATCGGCACCGACATGTCGCGACGGTTAATCGACAGCGCTTCGCGTCTTTCGGGCGGCCGCGATGCCTACCATACATATCTTGCTTGTGTTTGATTTCATGCCTCCGCATGTTTCTACCTTCCGTCCGTGATACCTTGGAGCAGACTCAGTAATCCCGGATAATGATGCACTGGCATCATGTTGGTCCTAGAGTCGGCCTCCCCGGACAGTGCGATCGAAACCATGCAGACCATCGCAGGGTGACCTATTCGCGCGCTATCAAATCGCAGGGGCCAGCTCGGGGCAGGAAGATTGGTACGTTATTGAATATCCACTCATCAGGCGGACTGGTCGAACAGTCGGCTTTCTAGCGGTGGTAAGATTGGAGTCCACTGACAGACATCCCACGCCAGGTACAGTCATCGTGTCTGTGTACACGACACGATGCACATCCACTATGTGTTATCTACTCTACCGAATCCTGGAGAACCCGGCAAACCCTGCTGAGTCACATCTTCCGGTTCAAATTCAGTCCAGCCCAGCCCCCACGTAAAGTCCCCACTCTCGAGACGCGTGCACCATTTGCTGCACAGCCAACGCCACGGCGGAATAGTTTATCGTTCAGCCTTGTGAAGAATCGGGTGCATGCTGCGTCTGCCGAACGGTGCCCCTTAACCTATGCAGGCGTCGCGGTCAGAAAATAGCTGCGAAGGATGAGGGCGACTAGGCGATGCGCGTTTCGGGTTCTACGAGCAACTTATCTCCGTTACAGTTTCACCAATCCGACGATGGCCTCTCCATACATGTCAGTTGGGATGAATTCTCATCTCTGGTGCTAGGAACGTGGCCGGACTTCTTGCATCGTGATAGCGACCGTCACCAGTAGTCCATACGCCACATACAACTAATTATAATATCTCCTACTAACACGTCAACATGTTCAACAGCCTACAGTCCAACAACCTACCGAGCCGCTTCGAGTTTTCCCCAACCGACATCTAAATATGCATCAGGCGCACACCTGCGGCGCATGTCCACCCACCACTCCTTTACCGCCGCAGTTTGCATCCACTCCAAGTCTTGAGGGCCAAACGCTTCGTACTCTGTTCACTGCGACGCAGCCGCCCTCATGACCATTTCCCGCCAGCTCGGATCGTTCGCTGCCGCGAGACCTCTCGCAATCCCGTGCTCATGCACGCGCGCACCATGCCCGGTGTACCCCGCGGTGTAGTACGCCACTCCTCCATAGGGCGCCCCAAGCCCATATCCGAACGCTCCACGAACGTGCGGGACGCTTCCGTACCTGCGAATCTCTGCGCCGCGGTTGTATGGGTTTGGAAGTTCGGCGTTGTCATACATGCCCGTCATGCGTGCTCCCGCGCTATATGGTCGCCAGATCGGGTCGCTCGCAGTACAGATGTGCGCCTGCGGCGGGGAACGGGTAGTCTCCGTGTGGGCGATGGGGTAACCATACTCGTCGATACAGTGAACACTGGGTACGACGGAATGGATTGAAGCGCTACTCGGCGTGGCGGTGTGCACGCGCGATGGGGTGGCCGGCGAGCCGGCGTAACTGATGTGAGGGCCCAGCATATGCGCCGGGATGCCGTTGACATTAGCAGTCATGTTCATAGACGTGGACATCGCGTCAGCAGGCACGAACAAGGCGGTCCGTTTCCCAGACTCAGCACTCGCACCTGCGCCCGGCTGCAGCTGGGGCGGGATGCCGGGAGGGAGCGTCGGGTACGAGAATGGACCGATGTAGTTGCCGTATGCCTGCGCTTGGGAGAAAGGGATGTACGTTGGGAGCTGCCTGACATTGACATTCGCGGGCGCAGTAACGAAGCTCCGGGACGAGAGCGCCGTCTCGGGAGTACCATGGCGTGAGAGCGGCTCTCTGAACGGATTCGAGTCGAGTAGCATGGGGCGCGAAATCGTCGGGCGGCGCGACAGACTCTTGTTTCGCTCTTGCTTGTGCGAGGCGAGTGCCCGAGTGGAGATGCGCCTGCTGAGGGCGCCCACGAAGGACTGCACGGGGGAACGGATTGTGGGAGGAGGCGCGTTCTGAGACTGTACACTTGCGATCGTGGACCCAGAGAACCTCGACCTCGATCGCGGTGGGGGCCGTCCTGGACTGCCCATGGCGCCGTACGATTCACCGGGACGAATCTGGTGCTCGCGCTGTGTCGCCGTCGACGTGTAACTGGACGGAGACCTGACCTCGGGGTTGACTACAAACAGCCTCTTGGGGATAGTACGTGTACTAACGGAGTTTTCCGAGTGGTAGGAATAGACGGACGTAAGGCTGGCCGGGCGAACAGTGGGGAGAATGTTGGCATGCGTGAGCAAGCCGGACTTCGAGTCCACGGAGGCTGTGGATGATTTCCGGGTGAGAGAGGATGTGCTTCCCGTGAGTAGGTCGATGGGTGTAATGAGTGGAAAGGGACGGGGCACCCGAGACATTATGCAGAGGTATATAGTATAACCAAGGACTGATATGTGAACTTCTAAGGTCAACGTATCCGTCAAGGCCTCAGGAGCAAAGAAGCTTACGCACGTAGTCCAGTGATAGCCCATGCTGTAGCCAGAAATGTGAGGTCTACAATCTCACAAGTGAGTAGATTATCTGATGATTCCATACAGTTAACAGCGATGGCATATGGGCTGTCAGCGGAAGACGTACTGAATATATCGCAAGAGGAGCGGAGGTTGAATAGAGTAAATGGAACAACGGTGCCTGGAGAGATCATGTGAACTGAGTGATAGAAAGGAATACTTGTCCAAATGATGAGCATACCGATGTGCACTGCAAGAAGGAAAAGTATTCGCAGAAGCTCCTTCCACGGACGGAATACCACGACAATCCTGGGGAAGCCCGTTCAGAATTGCGACGCGTAGTGAAGTATCGGCACCCTCACATGAGATATAGAAGAAGCGACGTCACTCCGTTAACACAAATTAGCGCAAGAACAATGGAACCTGAGGCGCGATAAGATATAGGATCAGAGCACTAGCAAATGAATACTCACGTTGTAGCACACTAAACTCATTCCATTCTCTGGACAAGCAGTATGACATCCCGATTGCCCAAGTCAGGCTCGTTATCGCGATGAGTGCTATATGGGCAGGTCAATGATCACTGTACTGGAATGAAGTCTCAAGGCTACCCACCAAAGACGACCTTCCGAACTCTGCTGAACAAAGTCCACCATTCCATACTTGAACGAAGCGAAAGTGAAAGTAGAAAGGAATGGAGGTAGGAGTAAGGAAGATAAAGAAAAGAAAGGCTCTCCAGGGAGCTGAGAAAGTCGAACGAACGAGGGACTGACTCAGTCAATGCCCTGTTGCCCAGCGAAGACTTGTGCCGGGGAAACTTGCAGCGAGAGCTGAGCTATTTGAAGGGATAGTTGACGGGAAGCTGTCAATATGTTGTCATATCGAATCAGACGTCCATGACATGTGAGGACGGTTGCAACCGGTCCTCGCTCTGCCTCCACAGAGCGTGAGGCGTGCGCGGTGACAGTACTTAACGGGCGGTGACATAGGAGGTTCAGAACGTGGATCAAAATGGGTGGCCTCGACACTCCCAAAGTACGAAGGCCGCAGCATTTATGATAACAGATCACCGGGCCCGGATGGAAAGCGTTAGGGACCGACACACACGGATCGTCGCATTGCATCCGAAGACTGTCACGACGTCTGGGTTATAACTTAAGACGACCACCGTGTACGTCCATCTGCCTATTGTTGTCTCCAGTGGTCGACAATCGGCCACCTCGTTGCGTCCTGTCAGTCTTCAAGTTCTCAGCATATTGCGCCGTAGGTATAACCACTCACCTTTCCCCCTTGGGCAGTTCCCTGGCCTTGACGTCGTGGCGTCATGAGAAGATAAAGGCTCTACGGATCTCACAGCATGACTACCTAAGAAGTTCAACGTGTGAGAAGGTGTACATAGTACTAGCTTCGGTATACCACAGTAATGACGATTTGTATTCAGCAGAAAGTCTTCGAAGTACAATCGCCCATCAAACTCTATAGCATAGCATATCGAATAAGACGCACCTTTGTCATGTTCGGTCGTTCACGCGCACGGTTCGGGCTAGTTGTACCGGCGCTTGTGTTGTAGCACAGCTCGCAATCGGTTCGACTCAAGAAGCGCCTGGTGTGGTTGGGCGCAAACGGTTGTCACTGAGTCCGAAACTTGGACTCGCTACCCAGAAAACTTACACAGACGGGAATAGATGATATATAATGGCGCATGCCAAGTTATGAAGGTTTCATGAGAGCGTTTCATGCGTTAACGTGCTCATATTTACTTGTCGCCGTCTGCCAGAGCACCTAGTATAGTCAAATGAATGCTCGCTGCCGCGCTCGCAATAATACCTCCCCCCAGTCGATCAGGAGAGTCGGAGCCCTCTCGATGAAGGGTGTGAGTTCGACCCGGCCGTTTCCGAGCTCTGTGCAATAATGAGCATAAATCCCAACTTCGTGCCTTTCATGACGCCAGCCATCGAACGGCGCCCAAACAGCTCAACTTGAGTACAATATTTGATCAACTTGAACAGGACTCTACGTTGAACGTGCACGTGTAAGCGCGCTGCGGTGAACCTTGGTTTGTCATACCAAGAAATTTCCAATATGTAATGAGTCAATCTGTAACATCGAGTCATCGACATCCCATACAAATATCAAGACGTCCCATACAATCACTACTTAGCGTACCGACCTCGCACCAGTGTTGCGCAAGGTATGGCTGACCTTCGTCTCGTGCAGTTCCCAGATGTATCTGCCTGCTTGGAAGCAACACAACGATACGACGATACTTTCATGGCATTCAGCACTAGTTCCTTATTGGAAGCACTTTCCCATCAACTAAACCAGAAGCCTCAAAGCTCCGAGCAGCCCAGCTATCTCTTTGCGGTCTACCGAGAGGATAATCTTCTGTGAGTCTCACCGTATTACGATCTGCTCTCCCGAAGGATTGATCGTCAGCACGTACTGACTATGAGGCACGTTAGAATTACTCTCACCAAGGTCCCAGGAGGCTTCGCATGGATTTTGGCTGCCCCTCAGCAGCGGGGGACAGCCTCGACGCCGATACGCTCACCGATGCGACAGCCCTCCTGTCCAACTCCGTGTTCTCACAGCTATCCGATCCCCTCGCGGTCGACAAGGTCGCCGGAAGGCACGATGCCGTCGTGCTCTTCTGCCAGTCCTACGCATCGCTCCTCCTCGCGAGCGGGACTGCAGTCGCATATAATCCGGATGGCGCTTTCAACCTGCTCGTTGCCTATGCCACGCGCGCAACTCTGCCTCCGTTGCCCACGGCACGTTCGCTATACAACGTTGTCCCAGCTACGGCGGATGACCTCGACGGTCTCGCTTACCTCTACATCGACTTCCAAGCCAGTACACCATGGCATGGCGTTTTCACCAAAGAGCAGGCACTCGCAGTGCTGGAGGGTCCAGTGGCCGAGGGCTTTGTCTGGATTTGTCGGGACGACGATAAGACACCCATCGGGTACACCTGGGTCGGACGTCCCACCGGGCGCACCATTGCCATCAAGAACGTCTACGTCGCTCCCGCGCATCGGAGAAAGGGCATGGCAGAGGCTATGGTCCATGCGGTGACGCGATACTATTTGGGAGTGCCCTCCCCTGCGCAGGCACCAGGAACGAATGGGGTTCCAACAGGACCGCCGGCGTGTGGGTGGAAGGAAGAGGTCAATCTCAATGTGGATGATAGGGCACGGGCGACGATGAGACTGTACAAACGGGTGGGGTTCTTGCTTCCGGATTACACGGAAGACGTCCCGACTGGTGGAATCGATCCTATTACGGGCGCGAGGGGGTGGTCTATCTCGGCCACTTTGAAGGTGATCTGATCACACCAGCGTAGTATTCGTGCATGTCCATGAGAAAGCACCATCACAATATATAACTAATATCTTCAGACCCACCTATCTAGAAGCTTTCTCGGGGTAAGCAACGATAGCGATGAGACCTGGACGTTTGAAAACCAAGTGAACAGAACACAGAAAAACGGTCTAGGAGTCGGGATCTCGTCCTTGGGCGGCGCAGCTGGAAGTTGAATAATGGAGGAAGACTCGTTTGCTCTCCTGCGTGTCCGCGTGCCCCGGACTTCGGGCGGCTCCACGTCCACGTCCGCCGGTGTCGTTCTGGGACCGTGAACGTTTGAAAGCGAACTGAATCGGCGAGTTGTACGAACCCCCGCTCGCAGTATGAATCATAACTGGAGTCGCATGATTAGCACATACGCCATCTCCATCTACTAGTAGACTGCTACACTTACTGACCAGCGTACGCGGGCCGTACTACACTTAAGAGTAATAGCGGAGGCTCAGGCTAAGTAGTAGCGGCGACGTCCGAAAGACACCGGAAAGCGGTACGTCATTTATGCCCAGAGCCGCTCGGCGCCGCTTGGCTATGTCCAAATGAGGGCGGCAAGCCCGGCAAGCGCTCCTCGTCCTTGCTCTTCGTCCTCTTAGCCTGTCTTGGTCTCACTTCCAGATCGCTCCCAAGCTTGCTCAGCCCGTCATATATGGTCCCGACTCCCATCAACCATGCCGCGAGTCGTTATCCTCGTCTCACTTACTCGTTGTTCTCTATCGCCACACATGGTTTGCGCACACTCACCGGCTACCGCCAGGATGCCACGCAACACGTTCATTCCTTCGTGAAGAGGGAGCCAGAGATACATGGTGGCGAACTTGCTGTATTTGCGATACTTATCCCTGTTCTTGTACTCCTGTCTGGCTTGTTTGCTGGGCTGACTCTCGGTTACATGAGCTTGGACGAAACCCAGTTACATGTCTTGAGCATAAGTGGGACACCGTGAGTGGTCTCGTTTGCCACATACTCAGTTCATCTCTGACTGTGACCTCTCAGCAAGCAGAAGAAGTACGCGAAGAAGATCATACCCATTCGCAAGAATGGCCACCTTCTCCTTATCACGCTGCTCCTGGCGAACATGGTCGTAAATGAGGCCTTGCCAGTCATTTCTGAGCCAGTGTTGGGCGGTGGCGTCATAAGCGTTGTCGTCAGTACGGTCTTGATCGTCATGTGAGTACCCTCCTCCCACGTTTCCACACATCTAGAAGTATCTGGTCCACTCGAGAACACGCTTCTCCATTGTTAACGTTGCGAAATTCATCTGTCGCAGTAAGTACGGGGTATCGAATTGCACGTACTATAGTGCTGTCTAATACGCTCGCCCATCTCATGGGCGGTGTGGGACATCAGGTGGTCGTTCCCTTGGTCACACCCGCAGTTGCTGGTGAGAATAAACTGTCACGGCTCACAAAGGATCCTTGCTCCTACACAGGAAAGGGGTCGGGAATTGGCCGTGAACCTATCATTTCCTCGTTTTGGGCCTCAGCGCCCATGAAACAAGCGACATTATAGATCATCCACCAATTTCCGGGCTTATTTCCTCCATGCCAATCTGGGTCGTGCCCGCCGTGCGTACGACTTCAGTGGAATTACCCTCAGTCGCAAAGCGGAAGCATTGGCTTGTGTCAAAAACTCGGGCCCTCCCTATGGTCGAAAACTCCAAGTACAAGGGTCGGATTTGACTGACAAAACACTTTCAGCTTCTCTGAGATCATTCCTCAGTCGTTGTGTACAAGACATGGCCTCGCCATTGGTGCCCACATGGCATGGTTCGTTCGCATCCTATTCTTCACAGTAGTAAGTATCTATTGTGCGCTCGTATCATAGGTGAATGCTGACGCACCTGTTCAGGGTATCCTGTCGTGGCCGGTGGCGAAATTGATGGAACTGATTCTTGGACCTCATCATGGTGTCATGTATCGGCGCGCTGGTAAGCCAAGTGTCTCCTTTATGCGTTCCCATTCACCGTCTGACGGGTGTTTAGAGCTGAAGGAGCTGATTGCATTACACGCTGCGGCTGGTGAACTTGGTGGAGACTTGCAGTCCGACACGATCAACATCATTGGTGCTACCCTCGATTTGCAGGAGAAGGTTGTCCGTCAAGCGATGACCCCTGTCGGCAAGACCTTCATGCTTGACATCAACTCGAAGCTCGATATCCCCACAATGCAGCAGATCGCTTCCACAGGTCACTCTCGCGTCCCTCTTTACGAAGAGGTTGAGGTACCTGTTGTCCCTAAGGTCCCCGTGCTGTTGAAGTCTGGAACTGCTGCAATTGAGAAATCCGCTAGTTCGACAGCAGCACCTCTTCCTGCTCGTATGGAGAAGGTGAAGAAGATTGTCGGCGTACTGCTTGTCAAGCAACTCCTCTTACTCGATCCTAAGGACGCCACCCCTTTGCGAAGCATTCCGCTCAACCCCATACCCTGCGTTCCCTCCAATGAGCCGCTGCTCAACATCCTCGATAAATTTCAGGAAGGCCGCAGCCACATGGCCATCGTCAGTCGGTTCAGCGTCGCGAAAGCGAAGAGCGTGCAACAAGAAGTGAAGAAGGGTCTCACGCAGCGCCTCAAAGAGCGCGTTATCGGCGACTCGTCAAGCTCCGAGTCAAGCTCCGACGATAGTGGCGACGAGACGGGTCCCCCGAGCGCAAGCGGCGCCAGCGACCGCGACGCGACGCTGCGTGGTGACGGGCCGGAGGCCGTGAAGAAGAAGCGCAAATGGGGCAGGAAGGGCGGCAAGAAGCGTAAGGCGTCGAAGGACACCAAACATGGCGGGGATGTAGAGAAAGGCGATTCCACGCAGGAGAAGGACCGCCAGAGCGCCGGTACACTGCAGACTGGTCTTGCTAAGGCATTCAGCATCGGCCGCGAGCAGAGCCTTCCGGACGACGCTGTTCTCGGGGACGACGAAGCTGACGAGGTGAGTTCACACATCACTCTACTGGCACTTGGTGTTGACAATTCGACGTAGTTCGTGCAAAGCATCGATCCGTACGTCATGCCGCTGGGTATCATCACGCTCGAAGATGTCGTCGAGGAGCTCATCGGCGAGGAAATCTACGACGAGTTCGACACCGAGGGTCAGGGCCGAGTCGCGCCCCACATCTCCCCCGACGCAAAGCGCTTCCTTAGCCGTCTCCGTGGCCGCGCTGGTGAACCCGCGCGCGTTCCCGACCCCAGTCCTGCTGCGCGCCCTTCGGATACCGTATCAGAGCCCGCCACGCGCGGCGCGCAGACCATGCCCAATACCCCACGGCTCACGGCAACGAATCCCAGCTCCCCTCTGGCCCCTCCGGCGCCCATGACGCGGAGTGCGTCTGGTGGCGGGAAGAAACGCGGGCTTGTGGGCAAGATGTTCAGCGCGAAGCGCGCGAACACGATAGACGGCATGTCTACGCCTGATGATGGAGCGGAGGAGCTGAAGGAGGAGCTAAAGCCCAGCTCTAGTGAACCGCAGCCTGAGGACAAGAAAGACGCGCCTGATATAGAGGGCGTGGTTCCAAACGCGGCTGCGAAGGACTGAGCCTGAGGACCTCGACACGATGCTGCTTGTACGATAAGGATACTTTGATGATTCGCTATATTGCACGCTACTCAGTAAAGCCATACATACACATACTGATGCCTCCATATACGAAGTTCGTGATCTTGATTATCTTGACCGGTACTTCCTATCTCATCGTCTTTGTTTGTTACACTGTGGATTGATCAGAATGTCGTCACCCTCAGTACCACAAGCATGGGGTCACGAATCTCAGCACGTTGCGGGGTTCCATACCGGATCGGGGCCCGTTCCACGCAAGTATTGACAGGGAAACGAACTCCGAACGTCTCAGCATTGTGGTGCCGCGTGCGAACTGCGCTCTGCGGCATCGTCTGTTCGCGCATGAAATCCACAGCATTGCATTCATGCATTCGACCCCAAGACTCCAGCGCACAGCATCAGCATAGACGGCCGGAGCTGCTTCGTCGTCTACGATCTAGCCACACTGGGACCACCTCCCTCGAGTCCACTTTGGGCGTTGGAAATGCGGGGCCCCGCAATGACGCGGCGGCGACCTTGGTGGATCTTCGAACTTGCGAAGCCAAAGCCAAGTGTAATTGCCGAGATGACGCTTGAGATCCACTGCGCGGTGGTACCATGCACCGTGCCACAGTGGACCGAGCGTTACTTATGGATGGCATGACCCGCGTGATAGGTGTCAGGTTCATTGTACGTAGTCAACGCAAGCCTAAGGCATGCTTGGCTGCCAACGGATTGCGGTGAACCCTGTGCGTTAGACTTCCGTTCAGTGCTCGGAGATGTCGGGTTGCCGTGCAGCGTGCAGTCATCCGGTTACCGGCAATTGAATATTCACAGACCAATTGAGCGCGACGTTGCTGCATTGGAATCGAGTATGGGCCCTGTCCGAGTGGAGCGTACTGTCTGCAGTTGTAAATGGTTGACCGGCTGCCATGTATATGGATTATGAGTCGTGACGTCATAGGCTGGCTTATCTCTGTGAGTCGATGCTCTGTAGCTTGGTGGGCGTAACCTTCCTTTGGCCTTCTGTCCTGCATGGATGCACCAAATGGAAGGATTACGATATGGCGAACGGTAAAATGCACGAGGTCCTACTGCCCGCAGGATCCTCACGGGTTGTCCTCAGCACGTGTGAACCCTTCGTCCGCCACCATCCCAGGTCGAGGCGGACAAATTGAGAGTACTGTGATCGTGACGAAAGCGATGATGTCGTAGCACAGGACCTGGACTGTTCGCATGTCCTCGGGCATTGTCGCCCACGCAATAGCTTCCGTGAGTTGGATGAGGTCGTACTCGGACCAAGGCAACCGTTCTTGCTCAAGTACGGAATCGCCCGGTTGCCCGCTCATGCTTCGTGCACGTTTCGGAGAAGCCACGGAAGGTCGCGCAAATAGTGTGGACACTGACGATGACGACACTAGTCCCCTCAGAAAGCGCACGCCAGGGGGACTGCGAGCAACCCATAGTGATATCATGATCCCTGGCAAGGGACACAACTACTCACGGCTTGTCAGCGCCTTCTCACACTTTGCCGTTCGTTTCGACATCGCTTTCCAACAGAGCTGACTTCTCTCCTGGACGTCGTTCTTTGGGGGCATTGCAAGTAGGACGAACGTCATCTACGAGTTTGTGTTTGCGGGACCGCAGGGGGACTGGTTCCGGGTCCATGGCCATGGCACTGTAGTTCACATTCGTCCGGCAGACACGGGTCCGCGGGAGCTTGAGCGGCTTGTCTAGTCGGAGAAGTGGGGTTGCACGGTTTGGCGCAGCAAAAGGTACACGCGGACGCCGTGCAAGATCCGGAGACGTACGCAGGGGTGGCGGGGCGGAGGTCACTGGTCGGTCACCGTCGATGGACTGTGGCTGTCGCCACAACGGTCAACGCGTTGGTCGGGAATGGAAGAGTGAACAACGTGGCAGTCGACCGATCGCAACCGACGGACGACGGGCGGTGGAAGGAATCGTGGCGGAGGCGCAGGATCAAATATTGTTACGCGGAGTTCAAGCTCAGATAACCACGAGTAGAGCTGGGGTTATGCGTGGGAAGAGTGGGATAAGGGGCAGGCATAAGCCACCTCTAGCGTCGGGCCTAGAACCCGGTCAGTGGACGTCAACACACAGAGGCTTAAGTCGTACACCGCTCTCCCTCCCGTACTTATTTTCTTCCCTTATCCCCCGCCCCCTCTTCCAACATTGCTCCCATCTCCCGCCCCGCCCCCCACCTGGGATGCTTAAGCTCCAGGTAACCCCGTCGCCAGACACTACCCATCCCGCAAACCCGACATTAGCGGAGCTCAGCAGGAACGCCTCCGTCATCTCCTCTTCCTCCTCCAGCAGCTCCTCCCCCGACCTCGCCCCCCAGACTCCCTCGCGTCCGCGCCCTCTTCGTAACTTCTCCGCGCCGAGGACAAACCTACGCTCGAGGAGTCCACAGTCTCCGACAACTCCCCGTGGCTCGCGCCCTCCTGCATACCTAACACGTGAACTTGGCTATCCTGAGGATGACCAGGTGCTCCGCCCGCCTCAGTCGCGCACGCCTTCCAAGTCGCGCAACAGCTCAGTCAATGGGCGGCTGACTGTGGACGATTTCGAGTTCAAGGAAGAGCTAGGGCAAGGGTCATACTCAACTGTGAGTAACGCAGCCCCGCTGTCATTCCGCGTGCCGTAACGCGCTTCTAGGTGTGGTTGTGCAAACTGCTTGCTACAGGCCAGGAGTATGCTATCAAGCGAATTGATAAAGCCCATCTGAAGCGACACCAGAAGGAGCAGACTGCTCTCGCGGAGAAGAACACTCTGGTCCGACTGGGTTCTGGGCACCCGGGTATTGTGCGGCTACATTGGACGTTCCAAGACGAATGGAGTCTATGTGAGTCTCGCCACCGCCCCCCTTTGACATGTCAGCGTTTGACAAGCCGCTGTATGCGTAGTCTTTGTGTTGGACCTCGCGAGGAATGGTGAACTGCAAACTCGAATATCGCGGATGGGCTCCCTTTCCATCGAATGTGTTCGCTATTATGCTGCACAAATCGTCGACGCGTTGGGATATATGCACTCCAAGGGCGTCATCCACCGGTGAGTTGAACTCCGCACGAGTCGTCCCGCGCACCCAGCTTCTCTGTTGACTCGAGCAAAATTTGTGTTTCCCCAGGGACCTGAAGCCTGAGAATCTACTACTGGACGATGCCTTCCGGTTAAAGATCACCGATTTCGGGACGGGCAAACTTCTAGATTCCGGAGGTCGGCTTCATGCGCGCCTCGGCATATTCCGTCTTCTTACTGGATTGTGTTCTAGGTGAGCCCACTAAGACTTTTGTGGGCACCGCCCAGTATGTCTCTCCGGAGCTTTTGGAGCACAACGAGAGTAGCAAGAGGTTCGTGCAATGTCCTGTCTCCAAGCGACATTCAACTCAACCTGACGTCTTCACCATGATTCGCGTGCTCACAGCTCAGATTTCTGGGCTTTGGGATGCATCATCTATCAGATGATCGCAGGTCGTTTCGTCTTCCGTGGCCTTGCTGATTGGCAGAAAATCAAGCAGCTCGAATATTCTTTCCCGGAGGGATTTGACGAACAAGCACAGGATCTCGTGCGGAAGCTTCTCGTACGTCCTTTACTGTTGCCTTTGCAAGGAAGGCAAATTCGCTCAGGTGCTGACTGTGCATGATCTCCGCAGGTCCGTGACCCCGATCAGCGATTAGGAGCCGGACCCCTCGGAAGCCCGTACGATATGCAGGCACTTCGGGATCACCCGTTCTTTGCGCCGACGAACTGGCGGGCATTGTGGACCGATCCGGCTCCGCCCTTGGAGGTGGGGTTGGTGAAGAGAGATTCAGTACCGCAGCCGTCGAACGTCAGCATTCGTTTAGCATGGGACGACCTCGACGAGAACGCGGTTGACGACGATGGCGACGAAGGTGATGATACCGTCAGCTGGACGTCGAACGGCGAAGGCGGAGAATACGATCTCAGCCCCAAACCGACTAACGGATGCGCGCATCCTGCCGTGATCGGACCGTATGGCGAGACGCGGGCGGGAACTCTGCCTCCGATACCGTTAGCTAATGTCGAGGAGGAGATGGTATCTCCTAGCGATGGCGTCCGCTTCATCGCTTCATCTCATTCTCACTCTTCAATACCGGATGACGAGCTCCGTGATACCGTTCGAGATATCTTGGTTACACCAGTCGTGATGAGGTCGCAACCAATCGATGTCCCTCGAGCCTCTGGTCCCGGCTCACATTCCACGGGTTCCGTTACGAGCTCCTCAGATGGCAGCCCAGTCGAGAAGCTCGCGGCAGCAATCGACGAAGCAGCTCGGGGACGGAATCGCGCGCAGACGCCCATACAAGGCAACGGCCTATGCGACCCGGAGCTGTATGTCGCTTCCCTCACTATCTTCCATGTCTTCCACTATGCATTCTATGGCGATAGACTTACTGGGATCTTCGACCGCAGAACTTCGTTGATGCATCCGGACGAACATATCGTCTTCAATACCATGGTCGAGCTCGGGGGTCCGAAGCGGCGAGCGAGTCGTCTTCTTGCCATGGCTGTCGCCCCCAAGAAGAACCAACGGCCACGAGAGCTCGTGCTCACAACACATCGGCTGATCTGTGTCAAGCACAAGCCGGGCCGAGCCTTGCAGATACGTACGGAAATGTTTGTCAAACCTCCTTCTGGCAAGGAGAAGGAGAAGGATCTCCGCTCTCTTGTTTCGTCGATCGAGCCGAAGGGCGAGCGGGAATTTGTCATCATCACTGTGAGTCTACCTGCTGACAATTTTCTGGGTGCTCTTTGTTTTGTTGTTATGTTGATGGCGGTTCTTTGTTCGGGTAGCCGACGAAGTCGCACTGCTACATTGCAGGGAGCGGATCGATCGCGTCGACTTGGATACGAAAAGTGAAGGAGTTGATGGAGGCCAACCCACCTCCACCTATCGCGTCCACGCACACGAATGGCGCTTCTTCCGCTGCGTCCGCCGCAGCGACATTCGCCAATGGCATCACGAGCGCAATACCAATTGGTGGCCGCCTGCGGAGCATATCGCGGACATGAACGTCCCCTTGTCTCATACTCTTGCTCTTATTTTCTAATTTCGTACATTGTATCTTTACACGTCGTCCGGGGCTACTCCGTTTGTTCTCTAGGGTTCTCTCTCTTAGCTCGCAGTACTAGGACATTGATTGATTTCGGACCGCGCACGACACACAGACACAACTCCTCCGCTTACATGCGCTACGCTTCTTCATGCTTTACATACGTACACTCTCACCACATACACATCCTCTCATCCCCCCCTATATCCGAATCGCATATCCCACGACACCTCCCATTTTCTACTCCCTCTCTCTCGCTACGCATCAACAGATGACGACAGTCAGTTATTGTACGCACGACTTATGTTAGTTAGTTCAGACGCACGGCCTGCACGATGTACGATATGGATTAGTACGAATAGAAGTAGCTTACTACGAGCATGTCAATGCCAAATGGATGGGTGCACGGACGCGAACGTTCTGTGCTGTTTTGTATATTCTCTCCTCTTCTCGCGCGTGTCCGCCCGGCGTCATAGTATATAATCTGCAGCCCTTTTCTTTTGTTCCGACCACAAAGCCTTCCGTCCACTGAAGTGACTGAACCACCGTCGAACAAACCACCGTCTGCTGTACGTACATGATCGTGCGGCATCCTTGCCTTGCCGTCGCCGAATGCCATAGTCTTGTGGCACGCGGGTCTATTGGGGCGGCGGCAAGTTCGGCATGCATGCGCGTGGGTCCCATGCATATTGACCACGAGGAGAATGAAACGCGCGCGTTCTTCACTCTCTTGCAATCAACGTCCAGACGAAACTGTTGTGAGTATAGGATCCTCTTAACTTACATCTGTAGTAACGAAGGAACAGGGAAGCCTGCACTACCTGTGATCTAGGAAGGTGTTCTATCGCCAGATAGAGAGAGAACCGTCTCGGTGACGGCGCCAATCTGGTTTGTAAACTGGTACTAAGTACTTGTACATGTGCGCGCCGCACGTCATTGATATTGGGTATGTTCCCCTGAATCACCATCGGCACACCACGGCATTCAGATGGTCGCTTTGTCCCCCATATAAATACTTTCCATTTTCCAGGATGGCCCATGCCCCGCAGCAAGTCGTTACAGTGGCTCTGCCGGAAGAGTCAGCGGGGATAAAGTGGCACTACAGCTCCGAGCACCTAGGTGGATCCGACGGTCGCAGGAAATGGCGGTGTATGCTACGGACGATCCGGAAAACTCGCATCACCACCATCCGCAGCACGTCCATAGTACATTGGCAGCCACAGCCGCCGGCGGAAGTAGTTCGACGCCAACGACGTCAGACCACCGGGAGGCTTGGCAGGAGCGTCAGTATCCTGAAAGCGGGACTCATGCGGACCCACATGTCGTCGATTGGAGCCTCGGCGACCCCGAGAACCCGTACAATTGGTCCAGGGCGCGGAAGTGGGCCATCACCATCCAGGTAATCCATTAATTAGTGCGGCAGTTTCCACATGAAGGTCGCTGATTTTGAGTATGTGTTTGCGACACAGCTCGCGACGTCGACCTTCACGGTCACTTTCTGCAGCAGCTGTTACACGGGCGGGCTCTCGTCGATGAGGGCGGAATTGCATATGTCCGAGGTCGTCGCCATCCTGGGTGTATCATTATACGTCATCGGACTCGGATTGGGACCGCTAGTCTTTGCTCCTCTTGGAGAAACGTATGGCCGGGTAACCGTTCTTTCTCGTCATTTTCTTTCGAGCTTGAGATCTGGACAGGCTGACTATACCCATCATCGTATTCTATTAACAGCGTAAAGTGTTCGTCGTCACGGGCTCGATATTCACCATGTTCCATCTCGGGGGTGCGCTCGGCCGTAATACTACAACCATCCTTGTTACCAGAACACTGGCTGGGATCTTCGGCTCTGCGCGTAGGTCGATCGTTTGTCTCGTTCGTCGCGATTTCGGCTGACTCTCCTTCTGCAGCTCTGACAAACGCTGGTGGCGGACTGAGCGACATGTGGATTGCGCGAGAGCGCGGTTTCCCCGCTTCGCTCTTTGGAACGGCACCGTGGATGGGACCCGGTATGCGCTTCGGCATCGATCAACGCTTGTGTGATATAGAAATAGTTACTGACTTGGATCGTGCAGTATTCGGACCTGTTGTTGGCGGATGGGTGTCCGATTCTCGGCTCGGCTGGCGCTTCTCGTTTTGGATCATGTTCATTGTGTCCGCGCTGAACGCACTAGCATGCATATTCATTATGCCTGAGACTGTAAGCTAGTCGTCTTCTTTGATATGCGCATGTGTACCCATAGCGAGCAGTTTGGTCCTGTACTCCTCCGAAGACGAGCACGCAAGTTGACGAAAGCGAGCGGTGGAGAGGCCATCTACATATCGAAACATGATCTAAACCGGTCGCAATCCTTCGCGAGCATCATGAAGCGGGACATGGGGCGTCCGTTCTGTCAGTGCCACCACCAGTGCCTCTCCTTTGAACATGTGCTGACTGTCGCGTTAGACTTCTTGGTGACGGAACCCATCGTGCTGCTTCTGGCCATCTACATTGCCGTAGCATATGGGACGCTCTATGGGTTCTTTGCTGCATACCCCATTGTGTTCCAGCAGCATCGCCATTTCTCCGAGGGGCAAGGTGGCCTTGCGTTCCTCGCGATTGGTGTGGGCAACATGATTGGCCTCTCGTTCTCTCCCGTGCAGAACAAGCTGTACAGGAGGTTGATGGATCGAAACGATGGCATGACGATTCCCGAAGGGTCAGTCTGCCGCTCGTAGATGGTTCATTACAGTGACTTAAAGTCGCTTGCAGAAGGCTGTATTTACCCATGGTCGGAGGCGTCTTCCTGCCCGTCAGCCTCTTTTGGTTTGCCTGGTACGTGTGCGCTGCATGTCATGCCATGTACATCGGTCTCACGCATTCGCACAGGACGAGTAAGCCATCGATACACTGGATCGCTCCTGTGCTCGCCGGTGTACCATTCGGATTCTCGTGTGCGATCATAATGCAAGGCCTGGTGCAATACCTCATGGACGCCTACTCCATATACTGTGCAAGTGCGATCGCGTCCACGGTCATCCTTCGTTCGGTCGTCGCGGCGGTGTTCCCGCTGATCAGCCCAGCATTGTACGGCAACCTGGGCGACGCTTGGGCGTGCAGCGTGTTTGCTTTCCTGGCAGTTGCTTGCATGCCGGTCAACTTCCTGTTCTATGTGCGTCGGGTCTTCACTTCCCCTCCATTCGGTCTGTTAGCAATCACTGATCGAAGTTCGTCTGCCAACGCACTGACAGAGGTATGGGTCGCGTGTACGGAGCAAGTCCAAGTTTGCGCTGCACGACAGCATACCGCTATCAAAAGGACAGCCGTTGAGCACGGAGGCTGACGGGAGCCCCCGCGCTGGGCTTGCAGACGTCAGTACAAAACGGACACACGCTAAAGTGACGTGTGTAGAGGAGATTCCCCACGGTGCAACAGGACGAGCATCAGAGCTAGGTTAATGTTGTTCTCTTTGTGATGACTATTTACGAGAATATAGACTACATACTAGACACTCCGCTGAATGCTTGATTCGTATCCCGTGTCCTCAAGTCCAAGTAGTAGAGTACTAGTAGCCTCACTGGCAGTCAAGCTGTGTCAAGTAATCGGTTAAATGTGAAGGGAGTGTGAAGGGAGGGATCTGAGATGTGCTTCGATCACGTGAGGAAGTGACTGGGATACTAATTGTGGGGAGACGCTGCTCTTTCTCATCTTTGACTCTGCCCTCACCGTCGCCCATGTCCAGCTTCGTCGCCCGCGCGGGGCGCGCACGCATTGCTGCTGCGAGCGCAACCGTAAGAGCGGCTTTGAAGCCGCGGTACTTCTCTACCTCGTTGCGCAGGCAGGATGAAGAGGACACACCGCCGACTCCGAAGCCCCCTCCCACCATAGATGACTCGACTTCTGCACTCGACTACAAGCGTATTATGAGGCATCGCCCTCCACCCTTGCCGTCTATGGATTTGCCGCGTTCGAGGACTGCTGAGGAGGCGGTGACGAACATCCTGTACAACACCCCACCCCCGAGTCTTCAGCCGTTCAAGAAGTGGGTATCCAATGTGTCCTCGCGTATATCATGGGCGCGCTAATGTGGTTGTCACTTCCTTTGACAGGCACGTGTTGAACTGTCTTGTGCAGAATGAACCAGGGGTGTTATCCCGTGTGTCAGGCATCTTAGCTGGACGTGGCTTCAACATCGACTCCCTGGTCGTGTGCCGCACCGAGATTCGCGACCTGTCGCGGATGTGTGTCGTCCTTCGGGGCCAAGACGGTGTCGTTGAGCAGGCGCGGCGGCAGCTCGAGGACTTGGTGAGTCGCATCTCCCTGGTTCCTGGTCCAGAAACGTTTGCTCGGGGTTTGAGCGGACATCGCGCATCTACCCTCACCGTCGCGTAGTTCCACAACGTCATCGTTGGTCACATGGATACCTCTCACGGAAGGCTGCAAGTGATGTTGACGCGGTGGATCTTCACCAAACGTAAATCCTTGTCTCTAGGATAGTCCAGACCTTCTCTACAGTGCCCATGCCCCTCTTATACTTCTGTGCTCTTCCCACTAATGATTGGAATGATGCTGACATGGTCTCCAAATGACATCTTAGGTTCCTGTGTGGGCTGTCCTGGACTATACAGATACCCACTGTATCGAGCGCGAACTTCTCCTAGCCAAGGTCTCCATCCTCGGTCCGGAATACGTCGAAGACCAGCTTCTCGGTGGCCCCACGCACGAACCGCGTCGAGTACAACCGGAACTGGAGCACACAAAACTTGAGCGCGAGACGGCTCTTGCTCAGCACTTTGAACACGCCGCTGACCCCGAACCGGATGCTGTCGCCCACGCCCCGGCACCCCTGACCCCGTCCCAGGTACTCCGGCTCAAGAGCGACAACCTGCAGGCGATCCAGGTGCTCTCGGCACAGTTTGGCGGACGCATCGTCGACGTCAGCGAGCACAGTGTGATCGTGGAGGTGTGCGGGAAGACGAAGCGTGTCGAGGCGTTCTTGTCACTCCTCAAGCCTTTCGGCTTGCTCGAGTCTGCACGGACTGGTACGTTCGGGGTGGTGCTTGTGTCTTCTCAGGAGGCAATGCTGACAGCTATTGTAGGTCTTATGGTCATGCCTAGGACGCCGATCAAGGGCGCGGATGAAGGCGAAGCGGAGGAGGACGGTGGCGTCGTCGATGCGAGTCTCCTTCCTCCTGGCTAAGGTGGAGGTTATAAATCTCGACACAAAAGAATCCAAAACTGTGTATAGTTGTCTGGGGTCATGGGTTTAGCTGCTTGATCGATTGCTGTGGTGCTTCACCTCGTTTCTCTCGTTTGTGATCATTCCTAGGAGAAAAAGAGCAACTGTCCACAAAGCAAGAAAACAGGATTGTGCTACTCAAGGGCCCAGTTTCCCTTGCGCATTGGCTAGCACCGTCCGCGCCAACTGTACGTACTCTGCCACCACACTCACATCCCCACCCTCGGCCTCTGTGACTTTCTCCCAGTGTGTGACGTCGCCTTCAACCAACGTCCAGGCTTCCTCTTCCGAGTGCTCTTCCACCCACCGCACATACTCTGCTTCTGCCCATCCGTGCAACGCGTGTGGGAGCGTGATAGGCGAGCGGACCAAGATATGATGCAGCACAATGAGAGGTGGGAGGCCCGCGGTGTGCTTCGGAGAAGCCAGTGCTGCGTTGTCGAGGAACAGAAGTTGTCTACGCGAAGAAGCGCAAGCGCATAAGCTCGAGCAACAACGTATTGTGTACTGAGAACGTACCGCATCGCGCGCAGCGCACGATAATCAGGCCCGACGGCGTCCCAATCCGCGCCACGCTTGTTCTGCTGCGTCTTGTCGGCCATGAATGCACTCAGCGCGAACTCAAACTCGGTCATGTCCGTCGTCAGCTGCAGCTTCCCGCTCTCGCCCAGTGGCTTCGCAATCGACGCGTGCAGCACAAACGTCTTGATCGCGAACCGCACCAGGGAGACCACCCACTCCCGGCTGACGTCGGGTACGTTGTATTGGGCGAGGACCTCGGTTCTGACGAACGCGAGCTTCTCGACGAGGTCTTTCATGTATGGGCTCGCTCCGCCGCCACCGCCCATCCCCATGGATGAGGTAGGGTCGAAGGCCGCGCCAAAGTCCATGCGGTGCAGCTTTGCGGTTATGGCTGCGACTTCGCGCCGGATGGAGGCTAGGAGCGGGTCAACGATCTTGCTGAAGGTCTCGTGCAGTCTCTGTAGGTGTTGGGAGTTGAGTTCGTCAAACGCGACTAGACGGAGGGTCGAACGTACATGAATAGCAGGCTGAAGGATGGAGACGACATTTTCGGGATACTCTTCCCGCAGCTTGTCGAGCCGTGACCAACAGTGATGTACGCATGTTGCAAGCTGGCCATTCAACACCTGCTGAGCTGTGGCGACCGGCCCGACCAGACTTGTTGCAGCGCGTTCTCTCGCGATCTATCTCGAACAAGGATTCCGAGTCAATGCATTTCCATACACGCGGGGTTGCGGGTACTCACCAACGCATCCAGACGATTGAACATCAGCTCTAAGCCCGATACTGCGTACCGCGCGACGGACTGAACTAGGAGTGGGTCAAACTTTGCAGAGTCGAGCTCGTTGGCGACTGCGCGGGCGATGTTGATGCCTTCGGACATCCCGGGTGGGGCGCGTGCGCCTCCAGAGAATGCCTGCCCCACAGCTTCGTTAAGTCGATTCGACGATCGCGAGAGGTATAGGGATTCGAAGTTCGACAATGCGCGTAGGACAAGAACCGTGTCGGTACTGCAAGAAGGTTTGGTCGAACGTTGCCAGCACAGAAGATGGGGAGCTCACCTCTGCTGATTTTGCGAGTAGATGGTATCTGTATGCACTGCGATCTTGGTGAAGAACGAGTGAAAGAGGCGCAATAGTCGCGGATAGCTGGTGCTGAGTGTCTGTTGCAAAAACGTTGATCCTTCACATTACCGCCATTACTACTACGACCTTTAAAATCAAGCTATATGCGCACCTTTCGCAGCATCGCGGGCATTCTTCTCCAGCGACCGGCCCAAAGATGCCCAGAAAGTTGTACTGGGCCGGTTCTCAAGCACCTGCGGACAGAGAATCATTGAGAACGAGTGCGCAACATGTTCGAGTACGCGTCCAACCTTCATTGCCTCGTCCAGGAACACGACGTCGGTTACAGGATCGCGCTTGACCTTGAGCACCTTCTCCAGCGTGTACACCTTGACGCAGCAGTCCGCCATCTCCTCTATGAGGCTCTCCAAGCTGCCCCAGAGCGCGGATGTCCATTGTGGCGCGGTGACACTCGTAGGTTCTGTTCGGACGCGCGACTTGTAGAGTAGGCCTTGGCCGATCGACGTGGACTCTGTGATTCGAGATTCGAGATTCGATATAGAGATATAAGACTGATGGCCTCCAGTGTGTCAAGGGACGTACCTTTCGCCACAATGTCCTTGGAGATGCGCGTGAGATCAAATGCAGACCGTATGCGGCCCTCGACTGCATCAGACAGGTCGTTCACGAGGTTCTGTACCAGGTCAGGTAGTACACGGAGGTTGTGCGCTGTCTGTAGCGAGCTCGCGAGCAATGACTGGTTCTGCAGGGGCGATCCTTGTCAATGGCCTACCAGTCAAGGAGAATGGACAGTGCGTACGAGCGTCGCCAGGCCTGTGATGACCATCGCCTCCATGTCGGTCGTAACGCGCGCTCGCGCAGCATCCACGAACGACAGATGGGCAGCTACAGCCCTGATAGAACTCAGTGAAACATGCTCGCCACTCTGCTGTCCGTTGTCAGCGGACGTGTCAGTACTGGATGAAGATGCCTCAGATGCATCGAGGAGCGCAGCTGTTACAAGTAAGACAAATCAGTCACGGCCGTGAAGGTAAGCGCATAGAAACACTGACTCAACTCGGCAATTGTCAACGCAGCCTTTGCGATAGCGCGCTCCTTGTCGTCCTCGTCTATCGGCGTGTCTGCACGGGCGCCACCAGTAGGTGTTCCAGCGGACTGAGTCTTCGACTTCGGAGTCTCAGCTGCAGAAGCTGCCTCTGCAGTCTCGTTTTTGCTCATTTCTGCAAGCTGTAGTTCGAGTCGCCGGACAAGGATGACAAACCGCGACGTGCGGCGGAGGATGTCGGACGCCTGTTGGACACGTTCGAGTTTCGTCACCTGTCTCTGGAGAGACTGGTAGGGGACGCGTATCTTGACCCGGAGTCTACGGAAGGATGCATAGTCAGCTATGGTGCGAGAGTCGACAACCCGACCACATATGTGCGTTCAGCGGTCCGCAGTGACTCATGCGGCGTGTTCGACCCCCAAGGAAGAGTGCGTCTGGATATCATCGCTTCCATTTAGTCAGGATTTCGAAGCTGTACCCGTGTAATGTGATGAGACCGAAATAGTGATCGACCTGGCCACAATCTCTTCGTTGCAATGCTGCCGGCACCTACAGTGTGTCCACACAGTTGGATCCAGGCAGCCGCGTGAAATACATAGCTAGTTCAAAGGTTCCGGATAGAACGATGGAAGATGCTCTTGAAGCCATTTTGGGCCAACGGGGGTGGGGATACCGTAATATGTGGGGGCACACTCACTTCTCAAGCGATGAATCCAGCTCGTTCAAACCCGTACGGACCGAACCCAGTGACCCTTCGAGGTCCGAGACTCCCGCCGCTTGGACAAGCAGGTTCTCATGATGCGCAGTGACCTGTGTAGACGTGTGAGCGTTGTCATAGGTCCCTAAGACAATAACTGGCGCAGGTACTACGGGCGCGGGCGTCGAAACGAGATATTCCCTCTCCTAAATATCCAGACCTTCGGAGATAAGGGTGGTAATCGATACCTGGTCTGATACTTCCGATAGATCTGAAGGTATGCCCTTGTGTACGACAGGTAAGAGATAGGCTTACATCCCGAGAGTGTGTGTCCAGCATGCTCCCAGTATGATGTTCAACTGTCAAAGTGACATGATCATACAAAGGCGACGCGAAGGGGTGCATTCCAGTGCATCCCACAGTCGAGACACGGGGTCACGGGCGCATGGCATGGATGTGCCTCTCACGGCCCCAGTCCATGCGCGCGCAGTCCGTAAGGAAAGGGGATCGTCGTATTGCCCATTGGTGCAGGCCGGAGGTAAGGGGGTGCTCACCACATTCTTCAACTGTTTCTCCACATCATCCAGACTGTACGTCAGCTTGGATATAGCAACAGACACATCCTCGCTAGCAGGTGCTAGACCAGTACTCTTAGCAGGCTTGTTCTTCCCGGGCTGTGGGGGATAAGGCTCTCCGGCTAGAATGGCGTTGGCGTAGTCATTCGGATCAAAGTCTGGGAGTGCAAAGACAGTATAATCTGCTAATATGTCAGAACAAGGCCACAAGGCGTTGTGCAAGAGACCGACCAGACATTCTAGCAGCACATCGAGGAAACAAGAAGTGAGACGCGTCTACAGAGCTCGAAGCGCCCTTCAAGAGGATCTCGATCTAATCTAATCAGTATGATGTGTCGGCTTCTGCTGCCTGCCACAGTCCTCGAGGCTCGTTTCCTTTCTTCTTCCCCACCAGACCTCACCAGACCCTCAACTTTATGCTTGCCTCGTGCTCCATCTCTTCTTACCGGTCTTCTTGGCCTGGGCCTGTAATTTCGCTGTATGTCTCCAGCGGCCTAGCAGCGGTATGTGCCAGTAGGCCACCATGGTGCATCATCCATCCGACTCGGATATCCGCTGTGGATACAATGAACTACTCAAGTTACAAATAGGAAGTCGTCAGGGCCACGACCTCGTGAGTGTGAAGACCGTCAGGTATACATCACCTTCGTTGTCTCTCTTCGTCGCAGCAGATCATCGCGAGGACAAACCAAGGCGGCACGCGTGACGTCACGTCCAGCTATAAGATGCGCTCGGCAAGGCACTGAGCTAGTCCCTTCTAGTGACCCACCAGACCTCCCTTCCCAGCCTTTTCATCTCCACTCTCACCCCTTGCACACAACCTACCTGCCATTCGTCCTGTTCCCGACCGTCATCTCTACGCTCGTTGTCGACTCCACGGATGGCCTACAACTATTATCAAACTCAATATCCTGGCTGGGGCACATCTCAGGTACCGACGCGTCTTTGTGCTAATCCGGGACCCCGACACTCATCCGGCTACAGTTTCAATTTGGTGCCCCGCCAGTCCCCACTTTCCATCCTCAGCCCTCATGTGAGTACCATCTCCTCCTTGTCGCTCGTAACCGCTGACCAGACTTTGCAGGGCGTGGATACGACTTCTACAATGCTCATGCTATGAACCCCGATCCGTAAGTCGACGATTGCTCGATCAGTATTCCGTTCTTAACATCCGATCTGCGATCGCTTCGTCCAGTGGACTATTCGATTCAATCATGACTCGGATTCGAAGTGGTCTAGGAATTGGCGTCGGCCACAATGACGCGCGACACTGGCACAAAAAGGTGTACAGCGGCATGGTACGTCTTGCTTCTCCAACGCCGCGTGTACCACCCCGGAACGCACATGCGGTCTGTTCCCCGTACTGACCATGACATGCTATGTGGCACAGGTGCCCCTCACGCAGCTTCTTCCGCAAGACATCGGCGCCGCAGCCGCATATGAAGCCTATCGCATGTGGAAACACAACTCGTTCCTCTATGAACCACTTAGCGCCGATCGCGAAAGGCAGCGCGAAGGACTGATCGGAACAGCGATCGCTGAGAGTACGTAACGTCGTCCGATCTGCGCTCTTCTTATTGACCTTGTCAATGTTCGCGACATCCAGCCCAACGCTTGTGGCAATATTCACAGAGGGCGCTCGACACCTACAACCTTAGGGCAGCATGCGAAGCTGCGGCGGCAGCAGCTACCGTCCTCGCAGATAGGGTACGTGCCTCCGTTCCCTCGAATTATTCAACATACAATTTACAATGCGATTGGCACAGCTCTCTGGATACTCTACCGGAGGGTTGGGACGCACCCCTTCCTACACGTCTAGCGGAGACTCGTACGCCTACGACGATGGGTATCGTCGCGGTCGCAGTCGCCACAACTCGTTCAGTGCGCCTACTGTCGTCCGTGTCGGTGGTTCTCCTCTCATGGGTGGTGCAGGTCTACCCTACGCACCTAGTGTTACCCCAGGTGCAGTGCCCATGCCGATCCCTGGAGCCGCAATGAGTGCTGGGACGCCCTATGGTGCTGGTATGCCCGGTTCTTACGGCTCATACAATGGCTCGCCCTATGGCGGACAACCCGGACTCCCCGGACTCCCCGGTTCATACGGTGGCGCGTCTCCCAACCCCTACGGTGCTGCTCCCGGTGTCACGACGCCCTACACGTTCAATGGAGTCCCGGTTGGCTACAGCGGCGGTGCTGCTCCCTACGGAACTGCCGGCTCAGCTGCCGGTTACACGCTCCCGAACGGACAGCCCGTCCCGCCTGGATCGACCGTCATTATCACGCACCACCCTCGCTCTCGTCGCCATTCTACTGCGGGCAGCTACAAGCACAGCAGTCAGCGCTCTCACTCCAGGAGCCGTTACGATGACTATGAGCGCGAAAGGGAACGGGAGCGCGAACGTGAAAGAGAACGCGAGCTCGAGCGGGAGGCGGCGGAGAGAGATTGGGAGCGCGCAGACCGCGAGCGCCATGAACGCGACAGACGGAGGTGGGAGCGGCAGGAGATCGAGCGCGAGAACGCATACGGGATGGATGAGTACGGGCGGTATGGGCGTGTTGGGAGGAACTTCGAATCGGGGGTGCCTGGTGCTGGGATGAACGTGCCTGGGTATGGGTATGGGGGCAACTACTGAGCGGTAAGCTTGCTCGCTGCTGCCATGTTTTGGGGAGGTGTCACGACTTGTCATGCCAGTCACGTTTTTTCTTCATGCAAGATCCTTGCTGTCCATGTCGGTATCCTGATCTGGGATTGTGTCGGTGTTGATAACGTATTGCTCTCTGTACTCGTCCTTTGTACTTGTGCTGCCCTCTTTCCATGTGCTGCTGTGCTTTTTGCTGTATTATATGATGAGGTGCAGATGAGGTGCCCAATAATAGGTCGTCACGTGTGCCACCATAGCACTATGGGGGATCCCAGAACTTCGTGTTCCGAATTCCAACTCATCTTCTTACCGTCTTAAGTAGCAGGTCTTCGATCAGCCCACTCGAAACGATCCTTCGTTTCTCAGCCAATGGAGATATGTCCTCCTCGTGTACATGTTTGTACCAGCTTCCTATCCATGCTGCCACATTGTCTAACCAGCTACTACGGATATCCTGTGGAACGCCCAAATTATCCAGTCTCCGTGTGTGTCACGAGACTCGGACGTGCCTACGTACGGATGCGCCTGCACTGCTAAGAGTTAGGTAGTGTGATTCAATGCGTGACCCCAAAACCATCCCTTACAGCATTCACCTTGCTGTCGTGTCTTCCACCGCACCAATCATCTCTGCGCCTTGCTCTCGACACGGTCGCAGCTGCAAGGCTCTTGCCGTGCAAACAAGGAGGAGAGCCTCCACGCACGCAACCTCAACTTGCCGACGATCTGCTGGAAGCTCGGACATGCTCTCTTCGTCCTGCTTCTCCGTACCCCTGCTACCCTGTCCATCGCCTATCGTTCCCCTAGAGGTCATCGAGGAGGTGGTCGATCTCATCGACGACGTACCATCTCTCCTGACCCTGTGCGTCACCAATCGCTGTCTGCTTCCGCGAAGTCGTGCACGGCTTATCAGCACAATTCATCTCCACACCCGAGACCAATGTGAAAAGCTGCGCACGTACCTCGAACACTATGCGTTCCTGCGACCTTTCGTCAGGGCCATCTCCATTACTCCCAGCACCTCGACATCCGTTATCCCCGTACTATCAAGCGCGATGTGCTTGATCAAAGACATGCCGAACTTGCGACATCTGCACTTGTCCACTCTCAAGCAAGACTCGGCATTCCTGAGTTTCCCACCTATTCACCTAGTCCTCCTGAGGCTGTACTCTGTTGTGGAAGATTTACGCATAGGCCCTTTGGAGTTTGCGTCCTGTGCCGAATTTGCCCGGTTGATCAGGTGCTTCTCGACTCGTTTGCATCGTCTCAGATGCACTGGGATCTCCTTCACGACGAAGACCGTTGATATGGACTTTATACTCAAGGCACACACACGACATCAAGTAGCTTTACGCACCCTCGTGGTGAGTGTGCCCGGACACACAAGGCGCACCGTAGAATCGCAATTGTATTAACTTTCGCCCAGTTTGGACCGGGAGTGGACGATAATGCTCGCAGACTGCTTCTGTCACTGGGAGGTTCGACAATAGAAGAGTTGACGTTCGAATTTGGGTACGAGTCACGTAAGCGCATGGATGATGACACAGGTGGGCACGGAAGTTCTGGTACCATGTCATGACGCTCATGAGAACATCTTATAGCCCTTTGCAAAGTCCACACCGAACTCCGCAGACTGTCGGCTCTTCGCACCCTTAGAGTGAAGAATTGCATCATGATGGGGAACCCTGTTCACGTTATGCGTTCTCTGCGCTTACCTTCTCGTGCCGCCGTGCTTTCTCTCAATGTAGAAGAGGTTCAGAAACGCCATCGCAGACACACCAAAGCTGTACCGGATCGGAAGCTTGGGGTCCGGTCCATCCGTAATGCCGGTCTAAATTGTCAGTACAAGAAAAGTGTGCTTTTCAACGCACACCGCACACTGTGGAAAGTTACATTCATCGTGCACGGACTGAGAAAGAACAGACCGCAACATTGGGTCGAGAGCATTAGGCCTCTCTTCCCAAATACAACGTTCAGTGAACGAGAGATGATGAGAGTCGAAAGCCATCCAGGTAGGTCGCTGGTTAGCATTACAAATGAGCTTAAGCTTCAGTCCAGTCATCTCATCTCTTTTGCTTCCTAGGTGCTAAGGGACGCTCTGAACTAGTGATTGCACTTGCGCGCTGTCCTCAGATGGTAGAGTCATGGCGACCGCTTCCAAAGACAGGCAGCAGTATTCAACAGGAGACTGACCGCCTGGCGTCCCGTTTGTTTACCGGGCATATACTTGTAACCGTTTTTTTTTTGGGTTACCCGGGCCTTTCCTGAGGATAGAAAAACGAGGCAGACACTTTCTGCGACAAATGAAACATATGGGAGAGGAACCGAGCAATTTACGTAGTCGAGCGACCATGGTTTCTCCTTGGGACGGATTGGGGGACTCAGACACTGGACTCGGGTGGTGGCACTCATAGTACATACCTATGTACTTCTATTACATCATGTCAGTAGCACTCGGCCCCCATCTTCTTCGTCGAGCATGGAACGGCGGAGTTACGTATGCCACCTCCAGGTCCCCACTTTGCATGAGTTGCTACTGATACTATTCGTGATGGGACGTCTTTTCTCTATACTTCATAAGTGTGTGAACGGGAGTCTGCGACTCTGCGTTCGACGAAACCCATGCTAGGTGACCTTCGTTTCGCTATCAGTGTCTACCTGGAACTACTTGAGAGATCCCCCTATAGTTAATACACTACGTTCTTGGCGTATCGAGTCAGCGTGGAGTACTTGCGTCGCACTCTCTTCGGAGTGTCTCGATCTGCCTTTGAGTCAAAGATCGAGATCAAGGATTGTGTGTACGCCACAAGTAGGCGAAGCGCCCGCGATGTAGATCCGGTGATCCGGGCCGAGTCCTGCCGAGTCTCTCAGCAGCGCCTCGTCCAGTCACAACTCACCATCAAGGCAACAACTATTCTCCCAGCGACCACGACATCGCGTTGATGGTATGCTGTGTTGCACCATCTCATTCTGGCAATTTTCGAAACTATGGTCTTGCACGCCCTTGCTGCCTGACCTTGGCTGATCCACCTACGGGCGTCCCGGGGGCGACCTGACGACGACGAGTCGACGACGGCGAATCACACATGCATCGCTGCCTTCTCCTGGGCAGTTTCAGACAGTCTCCTAGCAAACCCGCTGATGCGCGCATGCGTCCCTCAATCTCTAGCCTTGGCACGGCTGATGCGATGCGATGCCAGACATACTTTATAAGCCTGGCGTACAGATCACCCCGCTCTGTCTGCCCCCCGCCATTTCCTGATTCTAGCGTCTGAGCCCGACTGTTATTTCTGTTCTTCACTTGCTGTAGGCCCCGGTTGGCCTTTGCTTCATCTTCCCCCGGCGGGCCCTTTCTCTTACGAGCCCATCCGTTGATCACCGTCACGACACTCCGACGTCTCGTACTGCCCACATCCCGTCTCTAAGGACATCAATCAGCATGCGCTCCTTCTCCATCATCTTCCTTTTCGCAGCCTTGAGGCTCGCAGCGGCGGCGCCGACACCGGCACCGTTTGATCTCGGGGACATCAACCTCAACTTCTCGGGCGAGACGTCCGACGAGGACCTCGTCGAGGTCCCACAGGAGGATATCACGGGCGAGCTCGTCCGACCGGCACAGTTTACCCGCGCGGCGTACTGCTCGTCGCCTGTCGTCCAGAATCTCTCCTGCGGCGGGCCATGTGACGCGCTCGGGAACGTGAAGATCCTCGCGGCAGGCGGAGATGACGCCCTGATCCCGAACTTCTTCGTCGCGCACGACGTGGACGCGAACACGATCGTTGTCGCGCACCAAGGCACGAATCCGAAGAACCTCCTTTCGGACCTCAACGACCTCAAGTTCCTGCAAGTTGACCCAGACAGGAAGATCCTTCCCGCTGCGGGAGGTAAGCGGAGGGTTGCGTCGCGCGTTGGATGACGTATGTGCTGATCAGTGCGATTTGTCGACTTGTAGAGGATGTGAAGATGCATGATGGTTTCATGGACACGCAGGCTAGGACGGCTGACATCGTTTTCTCCACGGTGTCTGCTGCTCTGGAGTCCACTGGCTCCAAGTCGGTGCTTGTGACGGGACACAGTCTCGGCGCAGCGATTGCCAGCATCGACGGAATGATGCTCAGGATGAAGCTCGATCCGAGTGTCGCAGTCACAACAACAGTCTTCGGCTTGCCTCGAGTTGGCAACAAGGCCTGGGCAGACCTTGTCGACTCAACTGTGCGTAGCCCTATTCTACGCCTTGTGCTCTTGTGAAGTGACAATTAATGTTTCATCGCACAGCTTGGCTCATCGTTCACGTTCGTTACGAATCAGGATGACCCTGTTCCCCGCGTTCCGCCGCAATTCCTCGACTTCCAGCAACCGAGCAACGAGATCCACATCACTGCTGTGGACGAGAGCGGCAACATCGCGACCGCATTCCGTTGCCCGGGTCAGGAGAACGAGAACTGCTCGTCGGGCAAGAGCCTGCTCGATCTGAGCGTGGACAACCACAGGGGGCCGTACTTTGCGAACATTTCGATGTCCAACAGGTTCTGCCCCCTCTGAAGTTCTTTTGCCTTGCTCTTCACTGGGATTGCTGTGTACATAATCTATCGGGTTATCCGTGGTATTTGGCAGTTCTGAACAGATAGTCCGTCGACGATGGAATGCAAGAGTCTCTTCTTGAAGGCCTGCTAAATCCGGACTGCCGGTGATTGCCGATGTTGCGATGTGCAACGCTGCGCAACAGCATCCTCGCTCCGCCGCATCCGCAAAGACCGAGTCCTCCTCTATCGCGGACCTCAGTACTCAGTGCTTATCTGTCACCCCCTGCCGCCCGTACACCCTTCGTCTTCCCTGGTCAACGTGGGCGAGCATATCGGCAGCTGGCAGATGCCGCCACTGTGCGCAACGAGCACGTCGACCCGACTCAGATAACACTACGAATAGCCGACGTTGAACTGGATCACCGGCACCCATCAGCAGCGAGGAGGTATTGCAGGTGCACCATCCGCCTGGTGCTATCCATCGCCTCTTGTTCAGGAGAGCTTCGATGACTGCCGCGACCTTCTTTTGTCATTATGTATAGCAGCCCTCTCACGATTCTGCTTCTACCGTCTCGCTCACGCGATAAGTAAGTCTTGTGACGGATCCTCCATCGATGTTGGTCGACAGCCTCCAACCAGACAGTGAATCATGCGTCCGGAAGGTGTCGGTTTCAGTCCTATCGTGTTGGCCTGTTGACCAATTTGCGGCTCTTCTCCATAAGCATCTTTCACAGGCACGGCAACGCGCCATCTCCGTTCTCTCGCCACCGCGTGCAGCCTTTCTCACACCGTCGACAGGATGGGAACCGCTTTCCCTCCATCGCTATACTTGCATTGAACTATGGCATCATAAACTGTACTGCGGGATCTGTTTGCCTTCGCAGGTAACCCCGACAAATGGCCCGTCATCTGCGACACGATTCTCGAATGCAGGGGCAAGCAATCCGCATGTTCCCTCACTGCTGTGGTTCCGCCATCACTTCCATGTGAGCGCTGCGCTATCGCAAGACCGTCTGACCACGTTGTTGCGAAGCTTTATCAACTTCTTCCGTCGACCAAAATACTATAAAGCCTGTATGGATTCGACCAAGATTCCTTACGAGTGGTTCAGCCCCCAGTCGCCTTGGCCTCTCGTTGTCGACTCGCCATGCTTTCCTCCGCTCTCCTTGTAGCATGCCTCGCCGTCGTGGCTTACGGCAAACCCGTCGCGCGTAGCATGGCGGTGCATGAGACCCGCGAGAACGTCCCCGAGGCGTTCGCGCAGAAGGCCTCCGCGTCACCAGACTCCATGCTCAACCTGCGCATTGCGCTCGTACAGAGCGACATTGAGGGTCTGCAGAAGGCCCTCATGGACGTTAGCACTCCTGGCAACGCGCTCTACGGCCAGCATCTGAGCAAGGAAGAGGTACGGTGTTATCTCCGCCTGCTTCATTTGCCGCATCTTCGAGAATGCTAATAAAGTTCCGGATCTTCAGGTTGGGGCCTTCGTGACACCGAAACCGGAGTCAATAGAAGCTGTCGAGGCTTGGCTCAAGGAGAACGACATCCAGGCTACCAAGGCATCGCCCTTCGGCGACTGGCTGAGCTTCTCGGTTCCTGTCAGCAAGGCCAACGAGCTATTGGACGCGGACTTCAAGGAATTCGTCGACACTTCTTCCGGGAAGACGATAATCCGGACGCTTGCCTACTCGATCCCCGCCGACCTCAAGGGTCACCTTGATCTCGTGCATCCCACCACCGTGTATGCACTGTTCCCTTGTATGAATAACTCCCGAGTGTAAAGGCTGATCGAGGTGGTATTCTTCTAGCTTTGCGCAGTCGTTCTCTAAGCCGGAGTTCCGCGTGCCCCCGAAGGTCCAACCTGCGACCAACTTGACTACGGACGCCGTGCCCGCGTCGTGCGCGTCGACCGTCACCCCTGCGTGCTTGCAGGCGCTCTACGGTATCCCGACTGCACCGGCTACCCAAAGTAGCAACAAGCTGGGTGTCAGCGGTTTCATTGATCAATTCGCGCAGACAGCGGATCTCAGGGTATGTGCATATCCCTGTCTCAGTATGATACTCGTGCTCATCGTAGGTCCACTCGTAGACTTTCCTTGCTCGTCTCCGTCCCGACATCGCGCAGACCACGACCTTCGCTCTCCAGACTCTTGACGGGGGGGCCAATCCTCAGGGAGCCAACCAGGCTGGTATTGAGGCTGTATGTCACATCCATATCTGTCTTGAAGGGCATCAGAGCTAATAGTGTCGTAGAACCTCGACATCCAATACACCGTCGGTGTTGCGACCGGCGTCCCGACCACCTTTATCTCCGTCGGTGATAACAACCAGGATGGCCTGGACGGGTTCATCGACATTATTAACAACCTCATTGGTCAGAGTGCCCCACCTCAGGTTTTGACTACGAGCTACGGTTTCAACGAGCCTGGTATCCCCCTCTCCCTCGCCAAGTGAGTACCTCGGCTGCGGGCCTTCTTAAACGTTGCTGACATCGTGTGCCTCATAGCCAACTGTGCAATGCTTACGCACAGCTCGGTGCCCGTGGTGTCTCCATTCTCTTCGCATCCGGTGACGGTGGTGTCTCGGGGTCGCAGAGCCAGCGCTGCACCACCTTCATCCCGACCTTCCCCTCTGGTTGCCCCTTGTAAGACTTCCTCGATCTATCTCACACGCTCTTTCCAACACTAACGCTACGATGTGTAGCCTGACCTCCGTGGGCGCGACTACTGGCATCACCGAGACCTCGGCATCCTTCTCCTCCGGCGGCTTCTCCGCCCTCTTCACGCGTCCATCCTTCCAAGACGCCGCCGTCACTGCGTACTTGAACGCGCTAGGCACCACCAACAGCGGCAAGTTCGTCACCGGGGGCCGTGCGTTCCCCGACATCGCCGCGCAGGGCGACAACGTCGAGATCGTGGACGGCGGCCAGTTCGGACTGGTCGGGGGCACGTCGTGCTCGTCGCCGATCTTCGCTAGCGTGATCTCGCTGCTCAACGACGAGCTCGCGGCGGTAGGCAAGCCCCCACTCGGATTCTTGAACCCGTTCCTGTACTCGACTGGTGCGTCGGCGCTGAACGATATCACGACTGGAAGCAACCCTGGCTGCAACACGAACGGTTTCCCTGCGCGAGCTGGTTGGGACCCGGTGAGTACCACTAGTACGGGTGTGGGGCGTGAAGATGTACTCGTGCTGACTGGTTTGCGGTTCGTCTAGGTCACCGGTCTTGGAACGCCCAACTTCGCTAAGCTCAGGACGGCTGTTGGTCTTTGAGAGAGGATGATAGACAACAGACACTGGCATATCTTTACCACATATGTAACGTACGCATGAACTTTACAATGATTTTCCATCCAGAGATCTCTTGAGCCCACGCTCCGAGACCGGAGTTCGCATAACTACTGGGTGTCATCCAGACGCACAACCAGCTTCACGCCGCTGACCTGGTCTTTCTCGAGCCTATTCAGGCCACTCTCCACACCATTGAGCCCTCCGGGAACGACCTCGAACGATGTGGGCTAGAACACGCAGTCAGCGCGACGATCCCATGCTACGGCCGTGCGACAGGTTGACCAAAAGTATGCTCACCTTGAGCAGCCCGTCCTGAAGAAGCTGTGGCAGCTTCTCCAACAGGCCGTCGATTCCGCCGCGGTTCTTCTCGATCGACATCGAGCCCTGCGCCACGGCCACCTGCAGACGCTTGTCCGCCGCGAGCTTCGCGACGAACTCTCCCAACGGCGGGGTGACGCACACCAGCTGGGATCCGGGTCGGGCAACCGCCTCGGAGAGCGCGAGCGTATCTTCTGTGCTGATGGCGTCGTACACCAGGTCTACCCCACCGCCGCCTGCGATCGCGGTGACCTGCTTGACGACGTCCGCGGTCGGGAGCTTGCGGTCGATGACGTGCGTCGCGCCGTACGCCTTGACGAGCTCGAAGTTGTGTGCAGACGCGGTGGCGATGATCGGGCCGAAACCCGAGAGTTTCAAGAATTGGAGGGCTATGATCAAACAGGGCCAGTCAGTCTTCTGTACCTCGAACTTCAAGTCGCGAACAGGGTCCAATGGGCCTTACCGAATAAACCGACCTGGCTTGCGCCTCCAGGTACGAACGCGGACTTTCCGGCGTACTTGCCGCGTCCTTCGGCTTCCCAGGGAGGAGAAAGTCCAAGGGACCCGACCTCGGGTTTGGCACTGTAGAGGGGAAGTGCGATCGTTCCAAGTTCGATAGGCAGGGTCGCTCCCTGCTCGAAGGAGAGATTGTCTGGGATCTAATTTACCCGACCAAAGAACCTCGATCAGTGCTGTTCCAATACTGATCACGGGAGTTCGCGGACCTTTGCAGCGAGATATGCCGGTATGGCTAAGTACCGTCTGAACGTGCCTTCAAGCGCGGTATCGTCGATATACGCTTGGAAAACACTGGTTTGTTCAGGATACAATGAGCCAGATATTCTGTCCCACACACATCGCAATCTTGATGATACTCACATGCGGTCGCCCTTGTTGAACGACTTGACGTCGCTGGCGATGTCCTCGACAATACCCGCGCCCTCCATCCCGAGGGTGAGCGGGTAGTAGTCCTTGTACATGTTGAACTTATTGATTTTCCAGTCGGCTGGGTTTAACGCGGCCACGACGACCTTGACGAGAACCTGGCCGGAGGAGGGTGTCGGGATGGAATCGGTCGTGTGGACCGTGTACTCCCCAGAGGGTGCAGAAAGTAGGAGAGTCTGTTGCTGAGGCATTGTAAAGCTGGTGAAGTGTGTGCGGCAGAGTTCTACTTTTCCGCGATTTATATACAAGAAGCATCCGTGGTTGGAGTGGCCTGTAGCCCGGCAAATTGCAAGGCACTTACTATTAGTCATTCCCCGTGGTCGGGCTTCATCCGAGGAGCGGAGCACCCTTCCAACGATGAGAGTAGACCAGTTCAAGCTGTTGTGAACTCACCTCTGCCAGAACAACTTACACTGAATAACACGTATAAGTATACATGCCTACGCGTTCAGACATGGGCGCCCGCCGGTGCAATGCTCTCGGAGTCGGAACAATCGTCAGCTATATACAGCGAGAGCAATATACAAGAAGACCTCTCTCGTAGCTTCAATCGCCGAGCGATCGTGGATTAGTAAGGTTAGAGTCAGCATCTACATAGAGAATGTATTTCTCTTGTTGGGGCTGTACACAATGGACCGTGATGAGTTTGCGATAATAGCGCTGCTACAGTTTGGGTACAACGTTCTAGGCAGGCTGACGATCGGCAGATCCGGCACGTGCATCCGAGGTCGCTCGTTAGCCAAGGATCTTGGACGGTCTCCTGCAACAGGCTCGGCTGTGCATTTTCGCCGTGTCTCCACTCCTCTTCCTCGCTCCTTGCTGTATTCCAAGCTTTGAACCCAGCCCGACTCGGAGAGGCGTTGGAGCCACTGACGGAGGCAAAGACTTGTGGTGAGAACGACAATGCTGCCTCTGGCGCCGCGCCGATCGCTAACTAACTGCGGGCGCACAGCTTGCTTGTCCAAGACTCTTACATTCACAACATTCATACCCCGGGCAGGGCCCGCATCGACCCTCTCTTCCTTTCTATTCTTTCAGCATGCTGCCCTTCTCCCTCACCATCCTCACCCTTCTGGCCGCTGTCGCGCCCTCGTGGTCCCAGCAAATAGCAGACGCGGCCACCCTCGCCTCCATCTACTCTCTCACCACAAGCACAACCATCCCCTTCCCCACCGCAACACTCGCAAACACCGACGCACAGAAGTTCCTCGTCGACGGCTGGTCACTCAGCAGGGGCAAGATTGAGCAGGGCGGTGGCAACATCGCTTTCGTTGACGACCCATTCCCCGACAAGCCCGCACCTGTCTCCACGCAGAACACAACTGGTCCCGTCCTCCAAGTGAAGTATCCCAAAGGTGCATTTGGCAGCGAAACGAGTGGCGTTCAACTGTACTCTCTATGGAACACCACGGATGGCTCAGCGTTCCAGAGTGTGCTTGTGACCTACGAGGTCGCCTTCGACGCCAACTTTGATTTCGTCAAGGGCGGGAAGCTCCCGGGGCTGAGAGGTGGTCCGGATGCTGATGGATGCTCGGGAGGTGCGGCGGCGAATGGGAGCAATTGTTTCAGCACGCGTCTGATGTGGAGGAAGAATGCTGTGGGCGAAGGTACGTCTGCTCTATTCGTCAAGCTCGCACTCGCTGTTGTTTCTGCACGAATGTCGGATGTGATGGACTGAAATGAACTGTACTATACAGTCTACACGTACATCCCAACGCCAAACAATATCTGCTCGAACACGCACTTCAAATGCAACTCGGATGGCTTTGGCACGAGCGTCGATCGTAACTCCTTTGCCTTCGTCCCAGGGCAGTGAGTACTCAGCTTGCGCATCTTGGCGTTTTGCTCTGCTCACGAGCATGCCTCCAAAGGTGGAATCGCGTGACCCTCCTCGTCCGGCTGAACGAGCCCGTAACCACCGTAAACGGCCAAGTCACCCTCTAGTGCGTCTTCTTCTCGTGCCCTTCACCCATGTAAGTGCTGATCGACCTTTCTCTTCGCCCTCCAGCTACAATAGCGTCCAAGCGCTCGATGAGCAAGCTCTGTACTACCGCTCTTCCTCGAATCTGAACATCGGGGGTCTATACTTCTCCACCTTCTTCGGCGGCGGCGACGACTCGTGGGCACCCCCGGCCGACGTGAACGCGTACTTCCGCAATTTCCAGCTCTATGGGAGCTCGCAGCCGTCGAACCTCACCGGGGCGCAGGTCAGCGGTGCGCTGTCGCTATCGCGACCGAGCATGACGGGCGTGTTCGCCGCGTCTGTGTGGGGCGCAACAGCTCTTGCGCTATTTGGCACGCTGCTGTAGGCGTCGTCACAGTGTCACATTCAGAAATGTAGCGTACATCTGCGCCTTCATCGTTACTCGTTGATACCACATCAGATCTTATGCAGCGATGCCTGCCACTTATAGAGCTGTGGGGTCTTTATATTCTCCACGCGATGACATTGTCGTTGATGTGTCCTGGACTAGACTATTGTTCTGTCTCTTGCATACCTACCTTTCCCTGTTCCATAGTGTATGTCTCTAATCCTTTGAACAGCCTGCTGGAACCGGGAGGAGGGCAAGGTCAGGTCGTACAGAGAGAAGTGCGACGTCACCATTTTGCGACTTAGGTCGTTGACCACAGTTCCAAAGTACGCAAAGACCGTTGCGGCCAAGGTGGCTCGAGCCCAACATCTCGGGCCTGACTTTTAAGTTCTCATGTCACGCCCGTGTTGGGGTAGACAGAAGGGGAAGGGCGACGTGGGCACATGTCAGCATAGCAGTGTAGTTGTTATCTTTGCCGGGTCGGTGATAAAGAGCTGCTGTGCTCTCGTAGTGGGGGTAGCTCACGATGGAAAGGCCGAGAACAGCGGAGAACGGTTTTCTCGAGAGTTTTGTTGATCTTGGGGCCCGCAGCTCCGGGTGGCGACGGACTCGATGAAGGCCACCTCGATGTCGGGTAAGCCAGCGTTGCCAAGGATCTCCCTGACACCGTCGGCAGCCGCAACAGCGGCGTCGTAGAGGAGGGCCTGCACCCCAACGCTGATAATTAATGGGCAGAACGGTCTGGCTTCCCCTACATTGGCGTATGCGAGGGGTCGACAGTAGACCACTTCACATGTGTGGAGTCGAGGGTCTGGTGAATAAGTTCGCCGGTACAGCGCCATTTGGGCTCAATGGCGTGACCGTAGACAGGGCCAGCCTCACGAACGATACCCTGGACCTCGAGCTCAGGCCTCAGGATCCTGCGTACGTCCTGACGCACGGGCCAGCGAGGCCCTTGTAGACACAGGTGACGCCGCTGCCGTAAAAGTCGCTGTAGGCGTCGGGGTACCTGTCCGTGAGGTGGGTCACCTTCAAGACGATGTCGTCCATGTCGCCCGAGTTTTGAGAGCTTGCCTGGATAAGATGCAGTGAGGGAGATGAGCTAGTTCGAGATGGCGCAGCAGTCAGCAACTCAGTATTCGGCGAAATCAAGCTGTCTTTTCAGTGATGATTGAGGACATTGTCGAGGATTGTACAGGACGGGAAAATCTGGAGGTAGTTATATAAGTGGTCTGCTTTCAATTAGGGGCTCGATCCGTGCGCCCCCGGGCCCTAACTCGATCGTTACAAATCGGTCCCATTTGCAGGCGCAATGAATTTCCTGTGAGCAGCTGATGCCTCAGCAAGAAGAAAAAAAAAAGGGGAGACAGGAACCACTAGTACTGGATATCTGAGAAAGCTGAAGGTAGACCCAGCGTGCGAGTCTGTGACGTAGTCTCTACCCTTCACCTCGGAGGATGCCGTTTCGGGTCTACTCCTCCTTTCTTCCAAACTTGGACACTTTGACATTTTCGTATCCTTGAGCAACCATCTGGTAGCCAGTACTCCCTTCTTACATTCACGATCGCACTACCTGAAATGTTGGTTGGAAGATCTAGCCGTCGGAACAACCAGGACAGATTCAACTTCCGGAAAGGTGGCAATGTCCTTCCGCACTCTGAGTCACGAAAGATCTTGACCGCTTGATTCTCTTGTTGCGAAACAATGCAAGACGGGATGCACCGATGTTTATTGCACGATTGTCTGCTTGCGGGCTCACCTATGTCCTGCTATCGTCGGCCTCGTGTATATATGCTACCAATCACGCATCAGGGCGCACTCATTGCATCTCAACCGCCACTTTACAGCTTAGAATGCTCGTACCAAGCTTCTTCATCACCTGCCTCCTCGCTCTCATGGGCGTCCTCCGCGGACTGTCTACCGACAGCATGCAATCATGGCTTTCTCAGCCTACGCTGTCGAGCCGCTTGAACTCCCTAGGTATGATCAGGTACGTATCCGAAACGTTGCAGCACATTCTCCTTGCCTTCTCACCGCATACATGAATCCTATCTAACTACGCGCCGCAGCCCTCCCGATCATCTCACTTTGGCCACAGACCCTAGTACAACAACTTCGCTTACCCCAGACAGCTGGACGCCAGCTCCGCTCATCAACGGAACACTCACGGGCGCACAGCCCGCTCGAGCTTCGGACTTGCCTTTCTACCGTGTCCTTCGCGGAGTAGACCTTCCCATGCGTCTCAGCGACTCACGGCATCGCGGGACGCGAGTTGCCTTTGTGGTGATGATGTGCCTTGGGCTCTCCGCGGGCGGAGCGTCCGTGACGGTATTGCTGATGAACAAGGTGCGTCGTGTGTTCTTCGCAGGATCCACTTTGCCACTTGGGCTCCGATATGCTTACACATATCGCTGATCGGGCAGACTACCGATGTCGTTACTCGGACACCGTCCGCCTCGGATCGGTCATGTCTCGACCGCAATATTGACAGGCAAGCCGTTTGTACTCTTCCAAGACGCAGTGCGCGCCGCCACCCAGAGAAGGCGAAGCTCCGTCATAATACTTCTTCATGTCCGCATGCCCTCTGGAACCCTGATATCTCCGTTGCTGCGGACAAGTTGCGCTGCGATACTGGTTTTACCTCCACCTATCTTCCTCAGCCGACACTGCGAACAACCAAACCCATTCCAGATCCTCGGAGTAGCGGACATACCACACGCAAAGTCTTCGGTGTGGATTTGCCCCTTCGCACCCGGAGTTCGCTGTCTGATATTGACGATGGAAGCTATCTCCGTGACGCGCTCGGACTCATCGACTGGAGCGACATACCGCCACAAGCCGGTTACTGGCCCGCAGTGCGTGCTCTCGCCACCCACGCTCAAGACGATGACACCCGTGCTGACGATCCTTCACAGCTTGACGACGCCGACTGTCCCCTGTCCAACACCGACAAGCCAGGGTGTCATAATGAACGCCCTGCCGGATGGTACCTCCCTGACGAGCAATTCCGTGCATGGGTCTTCCCAAGGACACTTTACACCGACCGATCGGAGCCGGACGGGCATCCAACATCGGTCGCGGGAGAAGGCTGATGAGCACCCGGCGTGGTACACGTCCTGACATGTCCTTACTAACTCTGACCGCTGGTCGACCAACAAAAAGTTGTGCCCTCTTCCGACCATTGGGTCACACGCAGCAACTCGTGCTGGAGGGTTCTGTCCGGGCATCCGGAACATGTCAAGTCGCCGCGCAGGGTCCCTCCAGCGTCCGGCGCCCGGACGGACGACCCACCACAATACCGCGAGCCCGGCGTAGTTCGTTCTGTTATTGAACGCCGCGCCTTGCGCTCACGAGGCTGCGGTGGGACATATTGAGTTTGTCAAAAAAAATTTCGATCTTACAGCATGGTGTATTACTATATCACAGCGTTGCGCAAACCGGCGTGCAACTGTCCAGCGCGCGTTCGGGAGAAGAGCATCGCAAGACGCGCCGGTAGTAGGCTCTCTTTTGACTTTCTGTCGGATCCGCTCCCAATGCGCTGTGCCTACTGTGCTCCCAATCTCCGTGACGAGGCCTTTGGGTATTGTTAACTAGAATTGCGTTCGGCGCCACCAGATTGTTCATGAGTGATACTGGGGAACAGCAGGGCGCTCGTCACTTGAGTATAGCGGCAGGTTACTGGAACATGACGCAAAAGGACACGCGTGACGCTGACAGAACTAACGGTCCGGATTGCATAGCATTGAGAGCGGCTCTACAAAGCTAAAGTACTGCTTCTGTTGGTGTTCTTGTACTGAACTTCCGCTCTATGCGCGTGCGCTGCGAGTGATGTCACCATCAGGGCCTACAACCATTGCCTGATGACTCGAGTGGACGCACCTTGATGCCTGGTAGCAATACGTATACTGTCTTGGGTGAAATTGTGGAAAATGTCAACGCCCCATGCAACTTGCGTGGGGTGGACCGGCGTCAGTGCAATGTAGCATTCATCATATTGCGTACGTTATGCTGCGCGGAACAATATTGGCACCTCTTTTTTTGCGGTTCTTATGGATACGAACTGAGCGCTGAGCTTGGAGGGCTGCGCCATATTAGTCGGTCTAACTTGGGGAGGAGGCTCATTGAAGCGGCAGTGACCGGCGTACAATCTTGAACTGATTCCTTCGCTGTGCTAGGCTTGCACCGTCAAATCTAGATAGATGCATGCAGCCGTCCCTGTTTTCGACATCAAGGTAATGTCTTACATGCGACTCATTGCTACGAGCGTACGTACATGTGCATATAACTTGAGACAAATTTGGGTCTCTGGGAATATTTGGCGAAATGAAAGAACCAAGATGGAATCAAGGGTACCTGAGGATCATATAGGCTCGTCGCCTATCGGCCATGCTTTGACAGAAGATGCCGTTGTGCCCACCGCCCGAAGAGAGCGAGTGTGCATCGAGGGCGTTTGTGTGCGGTATGCTGTCGTGTCGGTCGCTACCGCCAGCACCGGCGAGGTTCCTGAAAATTGAGGTCGTCATCTTCTCTGTACGGTGAGCTTCTGTGCAGAGCCTGCCATTGAATTTGCGCTCTCTGGGGCGTTAACTGGAGAGAAGCGTCAATGTGTTGCAGGGCGCGAGAGCGTCCAGTGACTGGTATGGAACGCCCATTTGCTTGTCTCAGGGTGACTTCATGTTTTCTGTCGAGTATAGAGCGGGACTATGAATGGGGTAGCGGGTCATAGATCAGTATACTCTATGATTTCCGGCGAGGTCGCAACTTGACATAGTATGTCCCCAGGGGCAGCGGCATGGCGTGAGGGTCATCACGCCAGATGACGGGCCCCCGTTGGTGTCGTAAGAAACGGGAAGCTGTGCGTGGGGGGAAGGAGGGCGAGTCGCTGTTCGCTGGCGAGTAAGCGCACAAGGGAGCAGTACATAAAACGGGCGAATGTGAGATCAATCCCCGATCGCGTGCGCCTGTCCCAAGTCTCCTCCGCCCTCGACCTCCTCTGAACCATGTCTTCCTCCTCCTCTCCCACAGTCGTGTCTTCGCCCGGCAAGGTCCTCCTCGCTGGCGGTTACCTCGTCCTCGACCCCGCATACTCCGGCGTCGTCGTCTCCACCAGCTCCCGCTTCTACACCCTCATCGATGCAATCTCCGCGCCCGCGTCTGCCACCGATGGCCCGATCCAGATCCGTGTGAGATCGCCGCAGTTCTTGGATGCTACCTGGCTCTACTTCGTCGACTTCGACGGCCCGGACGTCGTGCGCGTCGAGCAGGTCCCCGACAAGTAAGCGTCTGTCTACATGTGCGCGCACAACACCCTATGCTGACCGGCGCCGCCGCATCATTTACATGATACGATTTGACGTCCGTGGCTGTGGTTTCGTGTCGTACCAGCACAAATACCGTGTCATCCAGGAATAAGTTCGTCCACCTGGCCCTGCAGCGCACGCTGTCCCTCGCCACAGAGCTCAGGAGTGCAGGGACGCTGCAGAACTCTCTTTCGCATGGCTTGGACATCAAGATTGTCGGCGACAATGACTTCTACTCCCAACGAGCACAGGTGACTAACCTTTCCTCCCGCGAGGGCTGATGACACTGCTATGTTTGATTGCGGCCGAACTGACGGTGCACCCCAATTGTTTTACTGGCGATCGGACGACGTGTTATCCGCTGTGAATCGACATGAGGTCAATAGTGACGAACTCGGGGATCATGTCTCCGGTCATGAATACTGCAACAGGCTACCCGCTGTTGGACAGCGATGATCAGCTCTTTGCCGCTCACAGGGTGCCTATGAACACTGTTCTGGGACCGGAGGGTGACATCGTCAGTCTCTCCCCTGTCCCTGTCAATGTTCAAGTGGTCTTGAGCGATCGAGACATCATTCTGATGTCCTTACGGGGATGTTTCCTGTGCACAGCATTTTATATGTGAAACAACGCTTCGCGCAGTCTTCATCCGTATACCTTCGCCATCGTTCGATAATGCTCCATGTATTCTCGACCTTCCATATTCCTTGCTAACGAATGAACAACACTCACAGCTCTCCGCACAAAACCTCCCTCCAACATTAGATTCCCTGGCCCAACTCCCACCGTTCACTAAGACAGGAGTCCGACTACCCGACGTGCACAAGACAGGTCTCGGGTCGTCCGCGGCCCTTATTACTTCTCTCGTCTCCGGCCTCCTGCTTCACCTCGGCGTCATCCCGTCCGATTCGTTCGCAACAGAAGGCGGGTCCGAGTCCGCGACCGAAGGGCGTAAGCTCGCGCACAATCTATCCCAATATATACACTGTCTTGCCCAGGGCAAGGTTGGCAGCGGCTTCGACGTTTCGGCGGCTGTCTTCGGGAGCCAGCTATATACGCGGTTCGACCCCACCGTCATCGAACCTCTCATGAAGGACGACACGGTGAGTCACTTTTCGTCTTGTCGTTGACACCGCAAACGTCAAAGCCAGGGTCGGCGTTTTCACGAGCTAGTCCTCATTCTCCTCTCCACAAAGAATGGAATGGAAAGCTGACGATTTCATGACAGACCTCACAACTCAACGCGGTCATCTCTCCATCAAACAAGGCATGGAACTACCGCGTCGAGCCCTTCAAGCTCCCACCCCAAACACGGCTGATGCTTGCAGACGTCGACGCGGGGAGCGACACGCCCTCGCTCATCGGTAAGGTCCTCAAGTGGCGAAAAGAGAACGGCGCAGAGGCAAAGGCGCTGTGGGACACGATGGACGCGCTCAACATGAAGCTCAGCCGCGCGCTGTTGGCCCTCACGGACGCCGAGGCGGCGAACCCGACTGCGTATCGCAAGGCGGTCAAGTACATCTCCACCATCCAAAGCGTGCAGGTACGTCTCCACTCGCTTTCGCCCTCCCCCGAGCGTCGGAGCGACGGAGACTGCGGACTGGCGCTGACGGACGCACGCACCGGGACAGTGGCTCGCGAACCCGAGAATCATTGAGAACGACAGCGTCAGCGACTTCAGGAAGGTCATCGAGGCGTTTGTGGAGGTCAACGCGATAACCGACGTGCGTGTATCCCCGTTTGTTCCGCTTGTCGCTATATCCTTTCAGCCTAACGCCCCGTGGTTAGGACATCCGGACAAGCATGCGCGAGATGGGCAAACTCTCGGACGCGCCCATAGAACCGCTAGAACAGACCGCGCTCCTCGATACTTGCGTCTCCGTTGCGGGCGTCATTGGCGGTGGTGTCCCTGGAGCGGGCGGGTACGACGCGGTGTGGTTGCTTGTCCTCGACCCGCCGAACTGCGCGCGTGAGGAGCTGCCGTCGGTGCGCGTTGAACGGGTGTGGAGCACGTACAAGGGCCTGGACGTCTCCCCTCTCCTGGCATCCGAGAGCGTAGCCAAAGGCGTGCGGGTGGAGAAGCTGCAAGAGGTACGGGGTCTGGCAGACAGCGTCCGCGAGCCATGACCTCTCTCCGCCTCTGCTAGTGCTGTTTGCGATACAGGATCTCCAGCAACGCGCAGCCATGATGCGTCCCTGTGAGAGTATATATGGGCATGTAGGCTGCCGCTCTGGATTATATTATGTTTCTGGTGTACATGTAATTGTGTATTGCAAGTCCATGCGTGAGATGGCGACCGAAAGAGTCCGGAAGGTACAGTGCGGTGGCTGTCTGGCAGAGTTCCAGAATAAATTATCCAACGACAACGCGATGGTAGATGCGAACAACTAGCCTGCCAGTCCAACAGCGAGAGCTACGAAGGTGAAGTGTAGGAGGGGTCGAGGCACATGCTACACACAGATTGTCGCGGCTCCACTTGGTGTCCACGCCTTCCCGAGAGCAAGGAAGAGCGAGGTGGAGAGCACGATGATGCCGAAGGCCGCACATACCACCGCAGGTAGCTTGGAGCGCGAGTACCACGGCGCCCCGGGGTTGGAGAGTTTGATGTAGCACGCCGCAGGGAAGATGAACGCGAGGGCGGTCGCGGATGCGCCACCCGTGATCTCTAGCATGACACCGAGGTCGCAAGTGACCAGCGCAACTGTAGAGCAAGTTTAGGACATTAGGTAGGATATAGCAGCGATCTGCGACATACTGATCATGGAAGAACAGAGAATGACGGTGGTGAAGAAGACGTGCCGCTGCATGTGGAAGGGCTCGTTGTCGAAGAAGTACTGCTCGATGACTTCTCGACACACGAACAGCTCCAGCGGCAGCGTGGTGAACATGTTCAGACCAAAGCAGAATCGTGCGACGTTGATCAACGTATCGTTCTGATAGGAACGCCCGTGAGTTTCTAGGCAAAGGCGCATTGCAACAGCGACGTACCGGCCCGAAGTTGTTCAGAATATTCCCTTGGGTTTTGTCCGTGAAGACCACATACGCGGAGATTGCCAACGTGCAGCACGACACGAGCGAAATGAGCGTGGAGATGTGCGTGACCTTGTTGAACCGGTCTAGGGTTGGTGTGCGCAAGCTGCCATAGATCAAGAGCGAGTTGTGGTGGCATACGAACGCGAAGCTAATCACGCCTATAGCCTTGAAGAGGCCGTCGCCAAAAAAGGTGAAACGCTTGCTGGGGTCGCCCTTCAGGTCCGGTGTGACGTTCTGCCCTTCTACGAGCACAGAAGCGACGATGATGAGCATGCCAATGAGTGCGAGACCGGATGCGCGGGACAGTTTGTGGATGTCTCGGTAGAGGGATAGTGGATACGAGACGCATATGGTGCAGAGGGCGATGATGAATTGGCGCTTGGTGAAGAGGGAAAGCACCGGTACGCTGTATAGGTGGGGAAATATCGATCGGACGACGTTCGGTATGGTATCACCTGAAGATGGTCAGCTGCTAACAAACTGGTAGAGTGGACTGTCTGCTCACCGATGATGATGCCAAATGCACACATGCCTGGAATCATGCGAGTTAGTCTATCTTCACAGTGACCGCCGAAGCTGAGTCGTCCGGACATACCTCCAAAGGCAAAGGCGAACTGGAATAGTGACACTGCGGCTCGACCGCTCGGGCCAAAGCAATGGTTCATTATCCCGATATATGAGTTCTGACCGCTCATTTTGGCGTTGAGTACGATGAGTCGGATCGTCCAGTCTGTTACTCCGCAAAGTACGACGAGCAGAACAAGTCCAGTGAAGAAACCGGCTTGTCGTACTGCATATGGGAGACCTTGAGCCGAGCCGTATGTCAGTCCTGGACGCGTTTGTTGGTTTTAGTGACTAGGCCTACCAATGATACCTGCGCGTGTTAGGCTTGCTTAGTTGTACAGGTTGGTGGATTGACTGAATACGTACCCGCTCCCAATATTGAATTGGCCATGTTCGCGACAGAGTCCAGCATCCCTCCACCCGCAGTCCTCTTCGCTGCCAACTCTTCGAGATCGATCCTGGGTTGAGAGTAAGGATCTTCTGGGATGTCTATGCTTCGTCGTACGGCAGACGCATCCAACAACCCTACAAGCAACGGCATAGACTGTTCACGACTGCGGCCACTACGCGGGGTGCGTGGTAGCCTGCTACCTTGCAGCTGAGACAGTGCAATCCCGTCCAGATCATCGGTGTCCAGTTCAAACTCTGCAGTATACCATGTTATGATACACACACAGGCATAGATGCACGGAAGGCAAGGACTTACGCACCGGTTTCTCGACTCTGCATTGTCGAACGGAGCGGAGGTGCAATCACCTGCACTTCCTCCTGGAACCGTACGCCCGGTCTCCCCTGGTCTGCATGTCCGTTCGTGTCCACCAGCACTCCATCTTCGCTTTCGTCTTCGTCGTCCTCGTCGTCTACCTTGAACAGCACGTCACCGTTCTGCCGCGCCGCGGGCAGATCTTCGTCCGAGTCGTTGAGCAGTGGTTGGTTCACGCCGCCCTCTTCGTCGCGTCCGCGAGGTCTGCTGGGTCTACCGAGCATGACGAGAGTGCATGAGGTGTTTGGCAGCGAGAACGGTCAGAGCCGAGTGTGTGAGATTTGCGCTGCCCACTGCCAGTGTCAGAGTTCCCCGCGTCACCTTGCAAGTGACGCGCGCGGTGCACTGGCAGTCTACAACGACTCTTTCCCAGCTCTACTTACTCCGTATCTAACCCTCGTCATTACGGCCGATTGTGTACGCGCTGGGGCTGAATGCCGCGGTTGTACGGTATGTTGATTTCGTGTTCGTGGGACGGCTGGAGCTGAGATGTAGTGAGCAGATCATGACCACGCTTCCCCATGAAATCCTAGACCACATTCTCGATTACCTCCACGACGACCCTCGGACGCTTGGCTTATGTGCCCTCGCATCTCGGGTATTCCTCCAAACCTCGCGATACCACAGGTTCAATGGCCTACGTATTGGACTCTACAACATTCGTAGGATCGCACCATTGCTCAATGCCTCCCCTGACCTTGCACAAACTATCACATCCCTGACCTTGTCTTCTGCCTCTCATTTAACGGTGACGCACGAGATTCTCTCCACGCTCCAGTCCCTGCCTGCTCTCACAAAGATATCCCTATGGATACATACCTTGCCCATAACTGCCTACCTCGGCCACTTGACCTCTCTCTGCCTCATAGGAGGACGGTTTTTTGGGCGTCCTAGGCGCGAACTTCTCCGTGGAATCTCATCGTGCGCGTTACTCAAGGAGCTCATGCTCATAGATGTATTCGTGAAGGTGGAGAACCCAGAAAAGTCTGTCTGTAGTGATCCCCCAGCGCCCAGTTTACACAAGCTTCACATTCGAGGAGGAGATTGCGCTGCGACTATCTCCGACTGGCTCGCGGCCGGAGGCGTTACTCCACCACACCATTCCCTCACGTTTGCTATTCAAGACCGGCTCAGCGCTGCGGACTTCATGGGGTCGTCAGACGCGCTGTCAAACCTGGTACAGAAGCTGGAAGTGAGATTCATGCCTGATGGGAACATGAGTGGTACGTGGGTGACGTCGATACATTTGAACTACCTAACGATAAGGAACAGAGGCCTTGCGAGGGACAGATGTGACCCTAGCAACTTTCACGGCGCTGCATTCTTGCGTCCTCCGGTTCGCCTTCTACGAGATGTGCGTTCCGCAGAATCAATCCTTACCGTGGATACCGACCATCCTGGCGCAATTGTCGTCATCGCATCTACGGACTCTCACGATTTCCCTCGCTGTTGACAACGTCGAAGACCTGCGGTCGCTCAATTCCGAATGTGCGGTCCGAATACTCACCCCGGCTTACTTTGACGATATGCGGGTTCTCGATTGGGCTGGCATCGAGGAGGCACTTCTCAACGAGCACCTCTGTGAACTACGGAAGGTCATCGTGGAAGGCAGAGGCAGTCGTTCACTGCTGGAGGAGCACATCAAGGATACCTGTCCTAAGCTCCATTCTCAAGCCATTCTGTCATTGGTCGCCGCTGGGGAACCTGTATCCTGGCTTTCATGGGAAGAGGATTGAATTGTGCGCAGTTGCGTACCCAGGTATTTACACCGAAATTTTTGCGTCATTCCCAATTGACGTATCGTGCAGTTCCCTTATGTCGGAAGAAGAAAATTCTTCAGCAGCTATCACTTGGCCGTGCGGGAGTTGCGCTTGTGATGCTTCGACAGTCGAGATGTGGTGTGGGATCGGAATGTATGTTTTGCCGTTTGCCGAGTCTGTTGGGTCCGTTTGTTTCGTCATGTTGTAGACGTTGACGTTGACGTTGTACTGTACTCCTATCACTTAGCATTCGTTCCACTATTGGTGCTCGATTAGTGCGAAGCTGAACATTGATCGTCCAGTAAGGGTTGGTAATATGTCAGGCGCTCGCAGCCTGGCTACATATGACCAGGAACTTGCCGGCGGCAGCAGCCTCAGGGCGTCCGGAATCCGTCTCCAGCTTCTTCCATTGTGAAACTCATTCCTGACATCCATGCACGCCCAATCAAAATTCTCTACTCTCACAAAGCCTCATCTTTGTTGTCCTTCCCGACTTCGTTACAATAGCATTTAAATGGTGATTTACCAAAGCTTCGGTGCGTCAGAGCAAGCAGCGCGACGTTGACAGGGCGATCAGAGTCTAATGGTACTTAATCGTCCCTAGAAAGCCAGACCTTGCTTTGTACTATTGTATATGCCTTGCGCAACGTCATGTTGGTTGCAACCACTTCAAGTGGTCTTTGACCGGCTGAGCCACCGGCTCGGCCACTGCAGCACATAAGCAGGGAAGCGTTCCTTCGGGCGGGCATATACGATGCGAAACCTCCCAATTCACCGGTGCTGCTGGTAGCAGCAACCAAACAAGCGTGAGTGCTACACGATCTACCATATTCTCGGAGGCAGACACACTGGACTTTGCGCCGACCTGAGTCCGGGCCAATTGAAACGACCCTTGCGCGCCGGCCGAGGGTGGCATCTCCACGCAGTGTTGTGTTGCTGTTTTCCTGCTTCTGCGCAGGTCTTCGGATCGCAGCTGAAATACCATGAGTATGACGATGAGGCTCGCCCTGAACGCCTTTCGCACCTTCTCTCATACCTTGACATAGCTCTGCCTGTGGCCCTGCTCTCTGCACTTAATTTGAACGCCTGCTGGAAGCTTGCTGGATCGGGCCCAGGGATGCAGTATTGATCATTACTACCGTGACGAGGTTGTTCATGTCAGACACCCTTGACCCAGCGACGCTGTACACGCCATGGGGCTCTGACGGTGCAGAGCTCTTAAGCTCGGCTGTGCCTTCGCCAGCTGTCACAGAGGTCAAAGCAAAGCCCCGGCTTTGTGGCTTCGATACCGGGGACGGGCCCGTCCGTCGCGATGGTTTAGGCGCCTATCCTAAAAGGGAGTCCGCGACGTGTAGCCGAGCCTCTACTCCTTTTCCAGATGCACATCCAACCACAAACACAACCACAACCACTGGACCGCATCTGCTCTCAACCTCTACCACTTTCTACACTTCTGCATATATAGCTGCCTGCCTATTCGCCTCTCATCGTGGTCAGCCGCTTAACCACTCCATCCTGCCCATAGGAGCGACACCCTCTCCGAAATCCACAACCAAGCCACAACTATCCACGCTCTCACCAGTCCGCGAAGCTCTCAGTCTCTATATCACGATGAGCCACGCGCCATCTCTTCAACCCGGCACTGCGGAGGAAGAACGTATGCGCCGTCAACCCGCCAAATCCTCGCAAGAAGACACACACATGTCGACGAAGAGCGTGCGGCGCGGCAACATCTCCGGGGGCGCAACATCTCCAAATTCGACACCCTTTAGCTCCCAGAGTCTTTCATCTAATAAGCTTCCGGACAACAACGCCCGGCGTAACTACGAGCGGCCCCCGGAGACCCGTCCTCCATTGCGGCCGTTAGCTCCTAGTGGACAAACCCACCCCAAGGCCGAAACCGTGAAGTGCACAGTCACGCCACTAGACTGGCCACACCCGAATAGTATGGCCGTGCCATGCTATATGCTATCTCCCTCCAGAAGTACCTCGAGCGAGGTCTCCCCTTCCCAGGATAGCCACGCCACTGGCAGGTCTAAGCGGCCAGAAGACATGACGCGTCCTACGACTAGAGCCCGGTCAAGTAGCAACGGTCCCACGGACAGTCTACACCCTCGAACGTTGCCCAGACCCTGCGACAGTAGCCCCAGCTACTCCGAACAGCAGAGTCCGGATACGCGTGACACCCGCTCCACTGCCGTCTCTGTGGTTCCTCGCTCTTCGAACGCCCACTCTTCACGGGATCGACAACTGAGCCGCGCAGAGACTATTGAGCGCATCAAGGCCACTAATAGGACCCTCGACCGTGCAATTGCGACCGCGAAGAAGATCTCGAAGACCGCAGCCGAGCGCAAGGATTACACCCGAGAAGATATCCACCGCAACTTGATACGGCAAGGGAAACTGAAAGTAAGTCGTTCAATCTGTACGTGTCGCAGTAGAAATTTGGCCTTGACCTCGCCGCTCTATAGGAAAGCGACCTCGACGTCTTCAGGAAACGAGTCCCTTCACTGAATCCTCCAGACAAGGTCTCACATGTTGCGGAGGTGGCACGCCCCCAAGCATCGGCCACTACTACCGCTCCCCTATGCACCCCTCGAGCTGTCGCCGTGGGCGATGGAATGCGGACCGTGCAGACCAACGCTATTCTTTCGGCGAGTCACCAAGTTTACTTGACCTCGCCCTGAGTACTAAACTATTTGCGGTCAGGTTGCCGAGACTACGTCGAGCAAGGTAGACCGGCCCTATGACAGGTTACTGCCTTCGACTCGCTCGCGCTCCTCATCGCATACTGTGTCGAGTGTGCGAACTGCACCGGTCGCCGCATCGGATACGTCTTTGTCTTCCCGCTCCACGGGCACCCGGGGCACCACGTCCATCGCAACCGCGAAGACACCGACGGTCCCTAACGCTGCGGTCCACATCGACAAGGTCATCTCTTCTTCCCCGGGTCGTCATGCCCCCGCCGGCCGCACTTCATCGCCGTCGCACGACACTAGACGCCATACCGCCAAGGGCGAGAAGGAGTCGTCTCGGGGGCAGAGAGTGCCAGAAGAGCTGCCGTCCTCGCTACAGCAGGAAAGGGCACCCCCATCAAGGTGCCTTCTCCAGCCACACCTGCTCTCTCCACTTTCAAGTCAACACCTTCTTTGCAAACAAAGGGTGACCTCAAGCTAGTTGTGAACTCGCGACCCCGACCCCCTATGCCAAGGTTTCCGACGTCGATGGAGAATAGAGATACGATCTCCGGCGCTCGTCCTCCTACGGATGAGCCTTCCTCCGATAAGGCGGCTGTATCTGTGTCGTTCAGCGCAAGCAGATCAAGAGGTGGTGTGTCTTCGCGAGAGACAGCATCTTCAGTGACAGACAGACAGTCGTCGGGTAATGCCGTAAGTAACGCTCTCATACCTTGGTTAAAAGTGGCTGACAAAAGTATGGCCTAGATCTCCGGCCATTCCTCTGCGAATGCGTTGGCAACGAAGGAATTCCAATCTGGTACGAAGATAGCCCAGCCTTCCAAAGAAGCGACTTCGGCACCGCGTAACGTAGTCAAGCCACTCGTGTCATGGAAGGACAGCGCCCCCTCAGAGAGGGTTCATGAGATCGCAGCGACCACATCTCAGGTTCGGCGTCAGCGAGACGTACTATCTGCGCAGTCTTCGAACGCGCGCGGATCATCAGGCTCGAAGCTAGTAGCGGCGCCTCGCAAAGCTGAGAAGCCTAAGCCACTCCCTCCGTTTACACCGGATAGCGCTTCCAAATTTTCATCTTCCGCGGTGCCGGATCAGGTGAAGTTACAGTCCACAACCGACATCCAGATGGGAACTACACCGTCACAGCAACAGAACATGGTCAACAGGAATCGTAGCACGCACGCTGACGGCCCATCCTCCGTCAAGCAGCACAAAGGCGTGACATCGGTGCCGTCGGCACGGTCCTCGGTCGTGAGCTACGCCACCATGATTGTGGATCCTACCACTCCCAAGGGGCCTGCTATTCCCTTGACTTCCGTACCGGGGACACCGGAAGTCACGAGCCCTCTGGCGAACTTCTTCGCTGCGTCTGTCGTTGGAAGCTCGGCCAGCTTCGTCGAGTCCGAGGACGAATATGAGTCGCCGTTTGGCCGCACGAAGGTCCTCCCCGCCCTGCGTTCACTGTCCGGCCCAAAGGTTGATCCTCTAGGCACATTGCAGAGCGCCTCGCTCTCTCAGGTGGACGTGATGAAGCCGAACCTCATCCGGAACCGTAGCGTCTCCTCTTTCCGGGGTAGCGTCGTGTCGAAGAAGACGTCCGTGGTACTCTCGTTGAGCGAGGAGACGTTGTCGAATCCATTCGCCACGCCTCGTGATTACGTGTTCACCAACCTCCCCAACGCCTCGGACTCGACCCTGTCGACGTCCCGCGGACCGTCTCGCACATCCGTTCACACTCGGGCAGGCTCCGCGGCAACGCTGACGGAGGCGGCGCCCCACGCAAAGTCGCAGAAGTCCGACAAGCCAGCGGGCTTGACCGACGACCCACCCCCATATTCTCTGCCGGCGAGGTACCAGAACTATGCCATGGCAGACTGTGGGGACAGGAAGCTCCCTCCTGCCGTAATGCTACTCCGAAGCATCCAGACACCTAGCAATCTTCCACCGGATGACGAACAGGCGGTAGCGCGGGAGCGAGTCAGCGACAAGATCTATACCTTTTGGCACAACTACGACAAGACATGGAGGAAGGCGGAGGATCAGAGGCAGGACGCCAAGAAGAAGCGGAACGACAGGATTCGGAAGATATTTGGGCTCAAGCCCAAGAATGACAACGTCTACAGCAGTTCTCCCCCCTGAGCCGTTGGTCCCTCTGCGTTGAAGAAGTGAGGGATCGACGGTCTCGCTCCGAGGCACTCACCCCAAATTTCACGCTGCATCGCTGGTCCATCAGGTATTATTATCAGTTATTTTTGTCCTATAGATGTCTCCGTAGAGCTGTCATTGTGTATCTGTTCATCATCCTCTTGGATTTCTGTACTATATCTCTTGTCCGACGAGTCATCGTTCCCATCAGTGTATCTGCCATCCCTCGTAACCCTATGCCACCTCATATGCCCCTATGCCTCTATGTTCTCATGTTGCCTGTGCCACTATATGTCTACCGCATCATCACACTGTTTTATTCATCGCCTCTGGCAGTTTTGTATTGTATTGAACAAATTCGCAAATAAACTGTGTACTGCTAGTCGAGACTCGAATAAGTCTACTCGACGACGCTTTGGGTCAGAAACCCCCCAACTTGGGAAGTCGTCGTACATGTATTGCACCCGTCGACAGCACGACCCACTTGCAAGCCCGAGGCCGGCATTGAAACTTTCGAGCAAGTGAAACATGATGGTCAGTTCGAACCAGTCCGAGGCCTACGCTGACAGCACCCGGGACGCAGCAGCCAAAGGCAGATTAGTATAAAGTAGGAGCATTGGATCCCGACGAGGACACCACTATCCAACCTACCCTCAACCACTGTTCTCACTGGCACGATGTCATCACCGAAGATCGTCCTTGTCACCGGAGCCAACCAAGGGCTCGGTTACTACATCATACAGGTCACCGCTTTGCGGGAGCCTACATATACATTCGTCCTCTGCAGTCGCGACCTCGAAAGAGGAAAGGATGCTCTTCAGAAGCTCAGAAACGCCGGCGTGACGGCCCAAGTGTACGTGCTTCAGCTCGACGTAACAAACGACGAGCAGATTGCGGCAGCTGTCAAATACGTGGAAGATACCTATGGTAGACTGGACGGTCAGCATAACTCCAATGATCTTCCTCAACCGACCTGCTAACAATATGCCCATCCAGTGCTCGTCAACAATGCCGGCATCCTTGGTCGCCCACCCAGTGACGGGGACCTCGTGGGCATTCGTGCGGCCTACAACGACATTCTCAACACCAACCTGACCTCGACCGCGGTAGTTACCATCGCGTTCAAGGCACTACTTCACAAGTCCGACGACCCGAAGGTCATCAACATATCATCGGGCTTGGGGAGCATGACGAACGCGCTCACGAGGAAGATTGGTCGTGCCGTGCCCTATGGTTCGAGCAAAGTCGGGCTTAACGGCTTGACGGTGCACATGCAAGTCGAAGAGAACGACCGCATAGATTACGAGCGGGACGCGCCTTCCGGCAAGGCTCGCATTCGTTTCTACGTGACATCTCCGGGGCTGCTTAGGACCGCGTTCAGCAATTTTTGGGACAAGGGGAAAGAGCCGGAGTTGGGTGCAGAGGTTATCTACCGTCTTTCTGTTGATGACAAGAAGACATACGAGGGCGGGACTTACTGGGAGTTCGAGGGGGGGCAGATGCGGGAGGTACCCTGGTGAAGAGTTAACTGAAGTGCCAGTTGATTATGATTGAAGGCCCGTTGTATCTGCAATGTAACGAGCCTACTATAGGAATTCGCTAAAGCATCCTCCAATTGTATGCCTTATGTTTGATGCCAGTATTCAAGTCCACGCAAACAGCGCTTACTAATATTGGGTGGCTGTGCACTGATCGAGATCTTTGTCAGCGGCCCGGAGTCAGTTCTCGCTCGCTCTCGTCTGTGCCAAAATGCGGCTTGTCTTCTCCCACCACATACACCTGCGACATGGCGTTTTCTGGCGCGCTGGTACGTCTCTAGCTTATGCAGTCCTGACTGCAAACGCTGAGGGAAGTGGGATAAGACCTTGACCGACCTCAATGACTTCATAACGCCATCACAAGCGTGCATCAAGCCTGTCGAGCAGACCAACAAACCCGACCCTCAGGATCCCGGGGCAGCTGCTGTGGGTGTGCCTTGCGAATTTACGTGGCACACAGCTCATTTTTGGTGTACTCAAGACACAAATACAAGTAGACTCGGCCGGGACTTACTATGAGGTAGCAATGGATGGCAAAACGGCGGGGCCATCTGGAGGCATGAAGCAGAAGCTCACGACAGCGGAGATCAGCCTGAATGACTGTCTGGCGTGCAGGTGCGCACTCCGCTTCATCGTTTGGCACGGCCTATAGCGCTGATCCGCTCATAGTGGTTGTATCACATCCGCTGAATCCGTCCTCATCACCATGCAATCTCACGCGGAGGTCTTGAACTTCCTGGAGAATAATCCTCCACCTCCTTCCTGTCACTACAGGGTCCCAGTCATCTCTATTGCACCGCAGTCCCTTGCTTCCCTCGCGGCGTCCGTCTCCTCCGGCTCTCACCAGAATGTCAGTCTTCTCCAAGTTCTGCGGCGAGTAAGTGCATTCTGCACAGAGGTTCTTGGATTCGCACATGTCTACGACACGACCTTCGCCCGTCATATCTCGCTCCTAGAGCATTCAAAGGAATTCGCAGAACGCAAGGATGGCCAAGGGAAGCTGCCGATGCTCGCAAGCGCGTGTCCAGGATGGGTTTGCTACGCCGAGAAGACGCACGCAGAGATGCTTCCCTTCATCAGCCAGACGAAGAGCCCACAGCAGATCATGGGGACGCTGGTCAAGGAATACCTGGGTGGGAAGTGGGGCAAAACGTGCGTGTTTGTTCTCCCATCTCTCTATTACCATTCAAACCGCGCCTGCTTCGGTCGCTGATCGTCGCCTGCCCTTCGGGCTTTATGGGGGATCTCCACAGGCCTGATCAGATCTACCATGTCACAGTCATGCCGTGCTACGATAAGAAGCTCGAAGCTTCGCGGCAAGACTTCTACAACGAAGCGTACGCGACGCGCGATGTCGACTGCGTGATCACCACCGGCGAGCTACAGCTCCTGATGCAGGACAAGGGATGGGACATATCGATCCCCATACTCGACGAGAACGTTCCTTGCCTTCTCGGCTCGGTTAAGGACCCCGCCGATCCAATGTTCCCAGAACTTCTCATGCATCCCGGCACCAGCTCCGGCTCATACCTTCATTCGCTTATCAACACCCTTGTCTCGTCTTCATCGGATCCTGCGGCGCTCGAACTAACTACGAAGACTGTACGCACTGCGGACTACGAGGAGTACACGCTCACGAACAAGGAAACCGGCCAGGTTGTCTTTCGGGGTGCAAAGTGCTACGGGTTCCGTAACCTACAGAATGTTGTGCGCAAGGTTGGCCGCGAAGCGGGTGTGCAGGTCGGCCGTGGAGCTGCTGGTCGCCTTGCCGGCGCTGGGCTACGTGCGCGAGGGAGAGCTGTTCGCAAGGGCGCAGGAGCAGATCGCGCAGCGGTGCAGGAGGAGAAGGGCTACGACTACGTGGAAGTCATGGCATGTCCCAGCGGCTGCGTGAACGGCGGTGGACAGCTGCGGCCCGTTCGGGCAGAAAAGCAGCAGACGGATGCAGAGGGCTTCTCGAGGGACTGGTCGGAGAGCGGCGTGCGCTTTGATGCGGAAGAGTCGCTTCCTGCTGCCCCGATCAGCGCGAAGTGGGGGGATAGGGAGTGGTCGAAGAAGGTCGAAGCTGCGTACTGGCGCACTCTGCCGACCCCTCCGCCGACCCCACCTGCAGAGGGCTTCCCAACTAGTCCAGGGACCACCTTCGAGTACGCGGACGAGCTCGCTGGCCGGTTGTTGCGGGAAATCACCAAGGCGGGGCCCGTCGTGGGCAAGGTCGGGTGGACGACGCAGCTCGACGAGAAGGCGGAAGAGCGGCGGCAGCGTCTTTTCCGGACTCAGTATCGGGCTGTCGAGAGCGAGGTCATTGGGCTCGCTGTGAAGTGGTGAAGCAGCCATCGCATACGTACGTATCTCGGAATATTGTGTATCTGTGTCGTTCTGTCGTTCTGTATCAAATAGCTATAGATGGTTCTGTACCATGAGCTCGCTCGGCTGCATTCATCGGCCCATCGCAATACGACGCTGACAGTGGCTACTATCTGCGCCCTAGTAGGGACCGAAATAACGCGTGGCATACCCACCCCACATGATCACCCGCGAACGTTTTCCCTTGAACATTCGCTCTTAAACGATGTCCCCGACGTTCTTGAGGATCCTCACGATCATCGCGACGATTTGGTTTAGGAGGTTATCGGGCCCGACATTGAACCTCTTCAGCAGCCCACCCACATCCGGCTTCTCTGCAACGTGCTCTCCGACATCGGAGGGGACTGCCACCGGGCACCGTGCCGCCGAACTTACTGTCACTTATTCCAGCCTGCTTGTCGGTGAGCCGAGTACTTGGGCCGGCCGGAGTCCGAGGAAGCCACAGTGACCTCCAACTGTCACAACACTCAACGTGGCATAGCCACGTTGAGGCCTGAAACACTAGTGAACCTTAGAGGTCAACATTTCAGGGTTGCATAAGCGGAGTTTGATTGAACCGCCGCACTTCGGAGCATCGCACATTGTTGGGTTCTCACTACTCACTGCTTACCGGCAAGGCCGACAGCATCGCTATCGATCATGCACACACGTTAAGACTCATTCATGAACTGCACAGGGAAAGAGGGATACCTCGACGACGTGTATACGGTGCACAGATTGTTCAATTTTACACAGAACGATCATGGTCGCGACTGGGCTCGCCCGCAGCCTGAGACGCTCCGTGACAAACCAAACCTTTATATGGATCATAGAGTACTAGCTATCGTAAAGAGCAATAAAAATCGTCTGGTGCGCACATGCACACGATCGCACCATAGAGTAAACCAACAGAGCACGGCTCCTTCATCTCTCCTTACGTCTGTCTCTATGCACGTTCGCCCGCTCCTGGACCGGGCTCGCCCGCGCCCGCATCATACGCTGCCCAACCCCTAAGCCAATGTCCGCGGACGTCGCTGTCGAACCCCAGGCCGAGGTCGCACTCGACGTGGCTGTCGGTGGCAACGAAGCCACCGCACGCAGCGCGAGCGCGGACATGACCAAGCGCTCTGTACCGATCGAACTCTGAGTTCCTCCCCCTCGTTTCGCTCCTGCTCCTTCGACTTCGTCCGCAGTAGTCGCGACAGGCCGCGCTGCGTCCGGGAACACAGCAGGCGAATGGTCAGCCGACGGTGGTGCAGGCGCGGAGTGGAGTCGGCGTGGCTTGAAGATGAGCGCGATGATGAGGCCAAAGATGATCAGGAGGAGCAGGAAGATGCACTGGCGCCGCCCAGTGTTCTTCTGGTACCTGCACGCCTCTGGATTAGCCGCGAGCGAAACGACCAACTGACCGGACAACCAGGCGAGGCACAAGAAGAAAGAAGACGCGTAACGGCAGACGGAAGACGGAGCAGGAAGAAGTGATCGGACGGAGTGCTCAGCGCCCGCCTTCGAGTCTGAGCCCCGAGGTGGGGCACGACGTAATGTATGACTGAAACCCACCTCGTTGCCGTGTCTAGCTCCCGCACCGCGTCTTCCATTTGAGCCGCCGTCTGCTCAATGTTGTACTCCACGCTGTCGAGCAAGGTTCCCTGGTCAATGACCAGCGCGGACAGATCCTTGAACAGTTCCGCCAGCTGGGCAATGGACTTGGCAATTTCTGTGAGCTCCCGGTCTCGTGCCTCCAGATTGGTATCAAGCGCCGTAAACTGTCGCAAGACCGCGTTCTCACTGGACTGTATTGAGGATTGGGAGTAGCATCAGCACGGAAATATGCAGGTAACGCCGATGAGAAACCGGCGATTGCTAATGCGACGTACGGCTGCCGCTGCCTCCACATCTTCGTCCAATGCAAACATACCTGCTGACCCCTTGAGGGACACTGCGCCAGACGCTGCGAGGAGGTCCTGATTCTTGATCGCGTGGCCTTGCAATTCTGCGAAGCAAGACACCCATCAGTTAGCTAAGAGCATGGTCGGTCGAGAGCGCCATCGATCGTCGTCCATAGCCAAGATTGGGAATACTGAATACTGACTTTCCATGTAGACGCGCTGCTTCTTGCGAAAGGTGGCGCTCAGTTCCTGAACCTTCGCAGCGAGGCCACGCTGCACATTCTTCGCCGCAAGTTCATGATGGTGGGATCCACCCACTTGGGAAGGAGGGAAGGAGTGCTGTGGCACCGACCCTATCCGCTGGATCAAGGTCTGGCATTGACGGAAGTCCTGATCACCGATGAAAGCGATTGAAACCGCAGGTGAGCCATGTTTCGACTCGGCAGAGAGCGATAACCATCTATTACTTTGGTAATGTCTGTCGTGGCGGCCTCTATCTCCCTCTCTTCAGCTGTCCGATCCGAGAATCCCGGGAGAGCATGCTTTGCGTGGAGCTTGTCGAGAGCAGCAACTAGGCCATGACGAGGTTAATGTGACCGCCCAAGAATCAGGACTGCCAGGAGCGCAAGGGAAACGAGGCCGACCGGAACATACTTTTGGTCTGAATGCCAGCAAGGATCTCCTTGACTTGATCAGCGATATCTACCCTGGCGATCCGACGATAGATTAGCACCTGACAATACAAGCATTCCGTACTACCGGAGATGTCTAGAACGGCTAGCTCATGGCCAACACCAGCCGAACAAGAGAAGAATGTGTGCCGACTTTGTGACACAGCGGCAGCAATGAGGATCAATGCCATGATGTTGCACACGGCAGTATCGGCAGCACCGGCGGAGCCATCCCGACCATGACGCGGGAACACAAGAACCAGTGCTGAGGAGCAGGTAGTATCAATCACAAACGGATACTGCATGTACTCAGAATCACTCTCGCTGAGAGCCCAGAACAGGGCTTGACTGCGGGATACGTAGACTGCGTGGACAGGGTTCAATCATGCACGCTGCAGACTTCTGCTAGCATGGCGCGAGAGAAGGACGACACAGGCCGCTGCAGTGACCGGGAAGAGCGAGCGAGGAGCGCGTCTTAGGCCACAATTGTCCTTGTGCTTTCATTTCGCTTGCGTGCAGCAGCTTCAGAAGAATGTTCAATACGTACAACGCTGGCTGCATGTCGTAGATGTCAGAGCTACTGGGCACGATGACCCAAGCGAAGTGACATGGACAGCATGGACCCAGACAAAGGATGGGAGCAGTCTGCGTGCAAGGAAACGAAGACGTACGGCATACAGTCATAACGACCTGCTTAGCCCCGCGGTGTCCCGCCCAGAACCTGGCCGGTGAGACCGAAGGGTGCTCATATGTGAGAGCTACGGCTTCGGAGCGCGAGCTTTTGTGTTTCCGATACAGTGTGGCATACGCGGGTGGCATATGCGATACTGCAAGTGAGACGCGTCCGCAGCCGAAGGGATACAGCGTGCATGCCGGCAAGAAGGCACGCCCTGATGAGAGGCGGACTTGTGTGTGCCGGAAACGAGAAAAAAGACGGCGGAGAATGGAGAGCGTAAGGGTAACGTGGCATTCACCATTTAGGCGGAAGTTCTGCATCTATAGAGATGTGGCCGGCCTCGGCGTTTATGAGGCCTTCGTGCTCGTCGTCGTCAACCTGAGCTTGGTCATAGTTTGTGACTATTCGTGAACGTCTGGAGCGAGATGCGCCTGCGCGGGAGTCCCTATAGGAGATAAAGAGGAGAGTACGGGAGCGGGTGGTCGGGATGGAGGAGGAGGAGGAGGAGGACATTTGGGCAGTGGCGGAGGACGCAGAGGGCGTGACCGTCGTCGCTCGTCATGCCGGTGTTTGTTTGGGTTCGGCCGGTCGCGTGGCATTGAATCAGGTGCGGGGTGTGGCCGGCGGCGGAGCGCCCGACGCAGCCTCCGGATGGAAGAGCGGGACGGAGGCCGGAGCCGGATTGTGGTCGCGGGTGTGGGATGGATTATCTGGCATCTGGCATGAGCATCTGGCTGCTGCTGGCGCATGACCTCCACTGGGCTGTGAAGAAGAGTGATGCTCGTCGCCAATTACGTGCAGAGGGCAGCGGACATACACAGTCCTTTGTTCTCGAAGACGGGCTGAGTGTGTGCCACTAGGCGATCGACGGGTCGGAGTGGGAGACGGCCTGTCTAGCACTCTCCGGGTCGTCCGCATCGTTTGCCCAAGCCATCGGCTCTTCCCTGCCAACCGCCTCTTTCTTTTCGTCCTCTACCTTATCGATCTCTTCCGGATCATCAACCACCTGTGACTTTCCAATCGTTTCGGCCTTGAACGTGTCTGCATGCATCTTTTTTGATGTGGCCGCCCTCACATTCCCTATAAAGCCCCACCTTTTCCCCCCTTTACCCTAAGCTCGCCACCTCCTCCATAATCTGCTCGAGCCTCTCCGCCCTATAATCCTACTAGTCCCTGACTACCCTTGGCCTAGTCCAACCTCCTCGCCTTCTGCCCCCGTCCGCACTTTCTCCGACGCCGTCTTCGCGCTCCCGTAAGTTGATCACATCTCGCCGTCGACGTCGATGCTTCTCCGATCGCTAACGTAAACTTTTAAGCACCCCATCACTGCTGTGCTCGCAACATGTGCTGCCTCGAAACGTGAGTCGCTCTCCGCCATGGCCAGCCAATTCGCTCACTCACTTTTCTGCAGCGAAGGTACCAAGTACGGCTGCGGCGTCAGTAATCTCTGATAGACTTTCTCCGTGAGCGCGTACCTATTCTGACGTCACCCCTTTCGCATACTTATAGCACTACATCATCGTACGTTCTTACTTCTTTCTTCTTCCCAGTCTGCCCTGCTCACCCCTGTGGTTACCATAGACCAAGAAGTTGCGCAAAATCGACTGCGAAAGTCCGTTCTGCTACAACTCTCGCCGCCACCGCAAGCCTTGCCCAAACTGCATGTGTGACCGCGTGCGTCTTGTTCTCTTTCCACATCATTCTCATCCCTTCCCCCATTTCTTCCTTCTCATTCGTCATTCTCCCACCACAGTACTTCGGTCCCGACGCTTCCGAGACTATCACCGCAACTAGGCCGGATTACTGTCCCGAATGTTATCCGTACTTCGGCCAGCCCCGCCGCCGGTAGCACTTTCAGCAGCATCTTCCCAGCCCCAGTCCTCGCCTGACGCACACCAACATCATCTGCGTTCCTCGTTGCATGATCGATATTATCACCGGCCCCATCTATCCTAGATTCTTGCCTAGTCGCTCATTCATTCCCGGTACACATCTGCATCATCCGCATCCGCACCGCATCATCCTACATGCTGTATCAATGCTGTCCGTCCCTCTCGCTTGCTGTCCAAGACTGTCGACACAAGTACATGCAAATCGCCACACATAACTACGTGTTGTACCATCATGATTCTATTCCTACTTATTCCTGTCTTCATCTTTCTAATCATATCTCGTAATCCTCCCATTTCGTGCGCTGCGCGGGCCAGCCATTACATATCGTTCGTCTCCACACACGTATATAAGCTCTCGTCCGCGGAGTATCTCCTTCCATTTGTTGACCTTATCTCACCATTTACCAGTCTGCCGCCGCTGCGCGAGCAAGCACCACATTACTGCACCTGCCCAGGGCACATACATACAAGATTGCTCCGTGAGCGAGACTCACTCCTTATAGATACTCCCTACCTGACATCGCAGTGCGCATACAATGTCTGAATCTTCCTATTGCATTCTACAGGTCTATGGCGCATCCTCGGACATGCTCATGTAAGCATGAACACTGAAGGTGAGGGTGTTCGGACCCATCCCTGATCCTGACAGGGCAGTGTAGCATGCACTCATCCTCACTTCTACTGTCACGATGTCTCCTTCAGCGCGAACCGAAACCCTTGCTTCACAATGCAGGTAATGTGATCCACCGTCTAAGTTCCCACTTGCAAGGAGGAAGTGGTCGTGTGCGACTATGAGGTCCTCGTGGTCCGCATCGACGAGATCTGCAATACAGAGCAAACGGAGGACATATACCAACAGCGAGATAGCGTACCCAGGACCTGCGGGAGTCACTCTCGCGTCCTCTCCACGCGGTCGACCCTGAGTCGCTCAGAGAAGGTTGACGGAGCTGAATTCGAAGGCGCAAACGAGGACGGATGGATGAGCGTCCCATTGTTCGTCCGTCTCTAAGATCGTCTGGTGGTTCCTCTTCATCATACCACTACTTCAATTCGACTCCAACTCGAGCTAGGGACTGCTGAAGGACTTAGGACAAGGGATGCTTAAGCCTGTGATGTCCAGGACGCCCAATAGTACGGCCCGAGTATAGAACTTCTCCACGCCACGTGTACCTCGAGTTCTGGACTCTTTTCGTCTGGTTATAACTTATAACTTATGAGCCGCATTGTGCGACATCTGCCCGTTCTGATGATACGCACAGTGTGTCACTCAACTCGAACGAATACAGTGAGTACTTCAGTCATGAGTGCCGTATCGGATGCTCGCCATTCAGTTGCAACTTGCAACGCCGAAAGGTTCTTGAGAATAGCTGACATTTTGACACATCTCCTCGTTGCTCTAGGCAACACACAATGACTCAATTTTACGATATGCAAATGCTAGGTTGGTCTTTCAGGGAGTTCCCGCCTCGCGCGACCGCATGGGGTTGTTGCGCTTTCCATGCAAGCCGACAATGGCCGTTGGCGCAGCCTCTGACAGCAGTCTCCTGACCGTTGGCAATTCACATCAATCCGATCCGGGTCCTACCGTCGACCAGCGTGCCAGTGATATAGCTGATGGTATAACGTCTTGACTCAGGACTCAGGCCGAGCTCCCATTGTCGTTGGAAATCACTCACTCATTCTGACCTCTGCCCATCACTCTGTAGAAACATGCCACAAACACCTGAAGCTCGGGCATTTCTCTCTCGCATCGCACAGCTGCCCCCTGGGCCAGGCACAGACGACCTCCTATCTCAAGTCCTCCAACCTTCGCTTCACGATGAGGCTCAGCTCCGCAAGCTCTGGGCTACAGACAAGGCAAACCCGCGTCTTCACGATCCACACGTCGGTTTAGTCGATGTATTCGACGCGCCAGACGACATCCGCAAGACGCGTGCTCGTATCATCAAAAATGAGGCCGACCTATCCGCCCATCACATATTCCCGCTCGACGAGAAGCGGCGCCGCAAGGAGGGAGACCCGTCTATGGTCTCTAATCTAGACGAGTTCAAGAAGAACTGGGCTATCTTCACCGAGGGTTCTCTCTCCCAGCTCATAGACTGGAGCAACGTAATCGCGGCAGGCGGCTCAGTGCAGGCGTGTCTTGTGCCCCTTCCGGACTCTGCGAAGACCTCAAAGCGCGCCATGCGCAAGTACTTCCACACGTCTGTGTTCCCGACTTCCGATGTTGACCTCTTCCTCTACGGCCTCACCCCCGAGCAGGCCGAGGCGAAGATGCAAGCGATATACGAGGCCGTCCGCGACTCCGTCCCGTGGGACGTGACATGCGTCCGTACGAAGCACACTGTCTCTATCTACTCTCAGTATCCGTACCGCTCCGTCCAGATTGTCTTGCGTCTGTACAGCTCCTCGGCTGAGATCCTCGCCGGCTTCGACGTCGACGCGCCGTGTTGTGCGTTCGATGGCCAACGCGTGTGGGCCAACCCCCGCGCTATCGTCGCTATGATGCGCCAGTGCAACACTGTGGACACCACGCGCCGTTCGCCCTCGTATGAAATGCGCCTTGCCAAGTACTCCATGCGTGACTTCGAGGTGTACGTTCCTACTCTTCGTCGTGAGGACATCGACCCCACTGTGAGTGTGAGCAGTCGAGCGTTACACTTCCCGGCTGACTGGCGGGGCAGATCTTCGAGAGGTCGATTCAGCGCATACAAGGCCTAGCGCGTCTGCTCGTCCTCGAGCGGTTCATCGACGCGGATAGTAAGCAGAGATACTTGCTTGATCGCCGCAAGCTCCGAGCACGCCCGGATGCCACGATTGAATACAGCCGTCGTAAGAAGAAACATAAGGGCGATCTGAAGGCGAACCTCGATATTGGTGGCCTTGAAATGAACGACTACGACGTGGTCTCGCTGCACATTCCATACGGTCCCGGTTGGGATGCTCGCCGGATCGAGAAATTGGTCTACCAGACTGTAAGTCTGTCCTGATATATCTCATGGTCACAGAGGCTCACTCATGTGTTAGGATCTCGGAATGAACTGTGAGCAAATCGCACTGTGGACGCTCTAACCTTCTAAATCTTAACTCTTATCCAGCTCCATTCAATCCGAAGAACAAAGACCGACGGCTACACCGCCACCCCGCGTATTTCGGCACATTGGCAGAGTGTGTTGAGGACTGCTGCGAGTATTGCCCAGAGCCGAAAGACGAGGAGGAGAAGAAGCTGCAAGAGGGAGAGGACGAGTCTTACGTCCGGGGCCGGATCCAGTATGTTCGCTTGCGCATGCGCGTGCTCTCTCTTGCTGATGGAGCTACAGGTTCATTGAAGAGGATCCTGGACGCCAGAGCATCTCAGGTAGTTTCAACCCTATCGACGAGGGTGAGTGGGCGGAGCAAGCCTACATCGGTCCGACGGAGAAGCTCTTCAACGCTATCGTGCTAGGAGATCGCGCTTCAGTCGCGCAAATCGTCAAGCAGGAGGAGGGCTTTGACATCGACCGCCGCGATCACGTCGGACGCACCCCTCTGCAGGTAGCTATCCTCGCCAAGGAAGTCGACATCGCGAGCGACCTCATCGATGCCGGTGCCCGCATGACTTCCAGACTCGTCGACGGGCGCACTGCTCTCCACCTCGCCGCTCAGTTCGATCTTCCTGCCGTCGTGCGGAAGCTTCTTGAGCGCAGTGCGGTCAACGCCGAGAAGGCGAAGGAGGAAGAGGAAGCCGCGAAGCAAGCCAAAGAGCGGAAAGATGAAGACACGATGGATGTCGACGACGAAGAACGGGAAGAACAGGGCGAAGACGGGGTTGGGGACGATGGACGAGATAGTAGCGAGGACGACTGGACGTCCGAGAGTGACGAGGGAAAGCCGAAGAAGAAGGACGAGAAGAGTACGGGACTCAGCCAGATTCCCGAGGACGAGGTGGACGTCCCCGACGTGTTCGACGTGAACGCCACCGACTGGGACTACACCCTCACTGCCCTTCAGTATGCTGTCATCTTCGGCTCGCTCAGCGCCATCGACGAGCTCATCGCAGGAGGAGCCGACGCGACGCTTGTCACGAAGGGAGATACTTGGAGCAGCAAGCCCTTCCATCCTCTGACTCTCACCGTCTTGACGAGAGACAAGAGCGTCGTCGAGGAGGTAGTCAAGAAGCTCGTCGCGGGGGGTGCCTCGTCTTCGCAGGCTGACGACAACCTCTTCACGATCTTCCACAAGATCTTGTGTGCTGGCAAACCCGAAATCGTCGAAGCGCTCCTGAAGCATGATCCCAATGCTAAGGCTGCCCTTGACTCGCCTCATGTCTACAGTAACCTCCAGATGACGTTCCCTATTGTCTCCGCCATCTCAGCTCCTGATCTATCTGCACTCGCAATCCTGTTGGCATACGGAGCGAAGATCAACTTCACTGAAGAGGACCACTCCCGGGCGAGTGATCTTAGGTATGCCAGAGGTCCTATCATGAGTGTGACTGTTTGGTTCACAGATTCACTGCCTCTCGGTTTAGGAGGAGTCTCCAAGATGTGCGGGTGCACGGTAACCCTGCCTGGGAGCAACAAATCTACTGGCCTGTAGAGACTGCCATCGTTGGCTTCAGAGAGGTGATAGACCTACTCGTCAATCTCGGTGCCGACTACCACAGGGGCATCGCGGCAGCGTATCGGGATCCCGCTGACAGTATGGCGAGGAAGTCAATCCTCGACGCCGTACGGGGTATTCTCGTCAAAGCCAAGGAGGAGATCGCGGACAAGGAGAAAAAGCGCGTACGATCGGACGGTCAGGACGATTTCGAAGAGCTGGCGGCGGTGGACGGGTGGAAGGGCGCGCTCGGGAAGCACCTTCTGGAGATTCTCGAGAAAAGCGAAGAGGGGGCCAACATTCGAGCTAATGAAATCAGACGCCAGATGTTCCAGAACCTGACCGACTCTGTCCGGTATCTCACCAAGGCGGAGGAGCTCCTAACCTCGCACGGCGCGAAGTCCTGGAAAGACTTGCACTCCGACGACGACTGTGAGAAGGACCATTCCTTGTGGTTCAAGTTCGGCGGCCGGTATGGCTACTACCAGCCGCGGCAGACGAGCCTAGGCTTCTTCCGCATGACAGGCGGATGGCGCTTTGAGAGCGTACCTACTCATCTAGTTTCCGCGTACGAGGAGCTGTTCAATGCTTGCTGCGAAGGCGACAACGCCAAGATCGAGGAACTCTGCCTCCCGAAAGACGGCAAGACGAATAAGCAGCTTCTTCAGATAACAGTCAGCTACGGCGAACATTGGGGTAAGTGATTGACGTATCGCGCATGGTCACAGCCCCTCATACCGGTGTAGGCGTGTCACCTCTATCGCTCGCGTTACAACATCGCCGCTGGGCAACGGCTCGTGTCGTTCTTGCTATCGCTGTGGCGCAGTACAAGCCCCCCGACGCTAAGCCGCCGAAGTTCCGTGTTCGAAAGGTCCTCATCGGTAAGCACCTGCCCTTCGACCGGCTCTATAAACGTTAACTCCTGTTGTAACAGATGAGGACGATTCGGGCAACGACTCAGACGAATCGGATGAGGACAGCGAGGAAGAAGTCGCGGAAGTCAACTTCATCGACATCGCGCAGCGTCCTTCGGCCTTGACGACCGACGTGCCGCCGTCGAGACTTCTACAGTTAAGCCTCAGACTCCTCGAGCCGAAGAGAAAGGACCGGATCGGCGGATGTGTGCTCTTCAAGGCTGTGTTAGACGACGACTTTGAGGCGTTTGTCCAGATCGCCGACCTGTACAAGTCGCTGCCGAAGCCTCTTGATCTTCCTGCCAGCGCAGTTGTGTGGATCCTGACGTATGACCGCCCGTCGATGCTGGACGAGCTCATCCGCCGCAGCGGAACTGGCATCGAGCTTCCCTCCGAGTCGGAGGACCACCATGAGGAAGATGAGGATGCCGGCGAAATTCAGCCGAAAAAATCGTCCACGACGATGTACCTCGGCCTGAACGTCCACGGAAGGAAACGCAAGGACCTTGTGGCGAAGTCTGACCCGAATGCTCCTTCACCTCCATGGAAGCCTCACGAGCTTCCCCTTGTGTGGCGGGCCGCGCACAAGGGGGCCATTGGATGCATCCGGTACCTTGCCACAGAGCGCGCAGTCAGTGCGTACCAGTACTATACCTCGACACATAGCGACGACCGCGCGCAGTATTTGAAGCGCATCAATGGCCAGATCTCGCAGCAGATAGGATGGACCGTGAACGAGCTGAATGAGTCCGTTGTCACTCCCGCTGTCATAGGAAACAACTTGGACGTTTTGAAGACGGTCATTGACCTGCAACCTGCACAGTTGCAGACTGCTATCATGGCACGGTATGGATTCCATTCATCATCGCGTGCGCCTCAGCTAATTTTGTTGCGTGCAGGATCAACTACGTGCGCTTCAACCATATTCTCGTGGCAGCCAACTGGGGATGCTCGCCCGAGATGTTCGATTATCTGTTGTCTAAGGGAGTCTCCCCTTTAGAGACAGACGTCCGAGGGTACGTGATTCGAACCATCGTTTTCCCTACCCTATCTCTGACGCACTCATCTAGTTGGAATGTGCTCCACCTTCTCTGCATATACGACGAGGAGAAGTATATCAAACTTCTCGAACATATCATCAACAAGCTGCCCGAAGACGTTGTCCACCAAATGCTTCTACAGCAATCAAAGAAAGCCCTCAATACAGTAAGTCAATGTCAAGGATCGATCGATAGTACATATGGCTCATACCGGGGCCCGCTCAGCCGCTGCACATAGCAGTGAAGAATGATAGAATCGCAGCTGTTCGGCTGCTCCTCCAGAAAAAAGCCCCCGTCTTCTTGCTTCGTGACTGCAACGGTTCCACTCCTCTGCATCTCGCCATCGCCCGTCGCCTGCCGGAGACCGCACGTCTGATTGGCGAGGCGGGTCCCAAAGAGGCGCTTGTTGTCGAGGACGGTGTTGGCAACGCTCCTCTGGAGATTGCAATGACCAACTGGTTGAAGGATGTGACAGGAGATGGCTGGACGACAAACCTGCCATCCATGGATTGCATCAGCACCAATCTGAACTACCTGAAGGCCGATCGTCGTCATACCTCCTTGGAGGAGGTCGCCTTGTTCCAGGAGACTCTTCAACGGTTGACCGCGCAAGGTCGGCTCCGGAGTGGCACGAAGCTGGCGACTGAGCTGGCCGCGTTTGCGCAGAGGCTCGAGGGCGAGGTGAAGAAACGCACAGAGGCTGAAGCTGCAGAGCAGAAGGGGAAGGAAGGTAGCGAAGAGAAGCTGCAGCTGATGGAGGGCGGTGATGCAACAAAGACTCTGGACTACATTGCTGAGGCCGTCACCAAGAACAGTGGGGTGCGCCGAAGTCTTGTGCACCTGATCGACGTGCACGCCTCCGTCAAGGGCAGCCTGGACCGTACTACGCAAAACCCACAGATCAAGGAGACGATATCGGGCCGGAAAAAGGACGACGAAGGCGGTTTGGACCCAGAGGAGGCCGAAGACAAGGAGAAGGAAAGCAAGAGCCACAGTGCTGTGTCGCAGTGGCACCGGAGTCTCGATTTTGATATCTTCGGAGACGATCCATGCTAACGGCGTATGAGGCGGAGGAGCGAAGGATGGACGTTGACGCTGTATCTGTAAGCATTCAAGTGACGGTGACATGTGTTTTGTGACGATGATTACGAAGTGGGTCACGGTCACGGTGATATTCACTGGTTTGCTCGAGCCTCGCTACGCCACTGCATGCAATTTGCCACTGGACGAACACGCATTCAAGCGGACTCATCGTGCGCGATACCTGGACTACCATGAGGTAAGGTTTAGTAATTGGGGAGCTTCTCCACAAGGTAGGACATCGACACCCCTGCCCTCATCTCGTACTGGAGGAGCAAAGTTTCAAGTCACAAATTTGTGAATCATTGGGCCACCTTGGCTGAATCATGGCGCCGGCTGCGCTTCCATCAGCAACGCGCCTTTCAACTTCGAAGCTCCATCCGGTACCTGGAGCGGCGGCTCAGCGAACCCCTCTCACATGCATCGCTTCACCTGCGTCTAACTTATCCCGTCACTGTCCCGACCGGCAAGACTTCTACAGTTCGACGTCCAACGTTTCAACTGGCACTCCCTTCATTTAACCCTCGACTGAGAGTTGAACGCCCGTGCGCCAAGGAGTTTGTTACGGTAGTGGGCACACTGTCCTGGTCGGAGCATGTATATGCACACGACGAGAAAATTTATGTGCTCACTGCCAACAGTACTTACGTTGGGTACAATCCCGCCCGAGCTCGGGAACTGTGGGCGGTCAAGAGTCACCGGTGGAGTCTTGATCCCGTCCTACAGACTTCCTGGAGCTCTGGGTAGATTGATGTGTCTGTGAACCGCCACAGTCACGCCGTTTCGTCCTTGGGAGTAGAACTCTGTGAGGAAGTACTGTCAGGTCTCCAATGAACACTCAGGAGCGCATTGCGTTATGGGCCTTATGGCTCTATGAGCAAGTTGGAGACTTTTCACGCGTTCAACATAACAATTGGCTCGACATACTCACTTGGCAGAAACCATCATACCTAAAGTAAGCTCCTCTCTGTGGCTCGGTAAGGTTCTGTCACTGCATGACTCGGAGCTGATTAATGATTTTTTTCATTTCGGTAGTACTTGCTCAAATTCGCCGGTAACCAACGATATCCAGCCGGTACTCTAAGCTGGGTAGCGCAGGAGACTTGAGGGTCCGGGACGCTCTCTGCAAAAGAATCAACTGCATAGATACTACACGGTGACTTTTCAATGGCGTGTCTGCGTCGGTATGTACACCATCCCGCTCAGCTTTCCAGAGTTTTCGATGTGTGTGACACAATGAACGCACCTAGGGCTATATATCCCGTCAATGCTCGTGGTTGAGGATGGCAAGCTTGTTGATTTGTGAACCGTGCTCTTCTAGCGACCCCTCCACCGATTCATACGCGCCGCTATCGTCGATAACACTCCATCACCCTAGCCTTTTCTTGCTATGACGGTCGTGTATGTCCAGTCTCGATTCTTCTGCTGTGACAGTGTGATTTACTGACCACAAAATCGACAGCTCGTTAGCCACGTACTGTATCAGTGTGAGCATTAGTGAGTGTACCATTCATATCGGATATGATAGGTGAACAGTCATATTGACATCAACAGCTATTGTCGTGTACGACCACATCACGACCATAAGTGATGAGTTTCGGCTGTTCTGGAGGAGGCCGTTGTCTGGCGGTGCTGGGATGTACTTCTTCATCAAATATGTTCTCCTCCTCAGCAACCTCTATTTCTTGTGTATGCTTCCGAAGGGATACAATTCTGTGCAGGTGAGGATCTGCTACTTCTGATGCTTTCCCATGGTAGCTCTAACCCCGATATATAGAGGCATGTCATAGCCAACTCAAGAAGTTATACGTTGGGTCTCTGACATGTATAAGTTCATGTAGTTGCGCTCAGGCGGAGGAATTCCTATTTGGATTGGGCATAGTCGAGCTATTTCTTCCAGGAGGTGCAGCAATTGCTCATCAGTTCCGTTTACTACCATATTGTTGACGCCAAGATTCTCAGTGTTCATGTCACTTCGGGCCTATGCTCTGAGCAAGTCCAAGTGCCTTGGCCTTCTCATGTTCCTTCTACACCTCGTGCCGATTGGTATCAATGTGGTATGTAAGAATTCAGCTGACCCGGATAAATGAGGGGCGGCTCTCATGGAGTATTCAGGCATATAACCCACAGGGTCTCACTGGGCTAGTCGACGATGGTCATTGTTACCTATTTGATGATGGCACCAACGCACAGCGGTAAGAGCAGCCTCCGAATTTCAACTGCCACTATTTTTGCTGACAGCATCACTGTACAGCTGTATGTCCGTCGCGGTTTGAACAAGATCCGTCCATGCTGACGTCCATTCATGACAGCCATTGTTGTATCATGGACTTCCTTGATTTTAGCCGACCTCCTTGGAATTGCGACCATTTGGCGTGCGCGGTCGACCACGTACCGCGTTCGTGGCACTTTCCTCTTCACAGTCCTTCTACGAGATGGCGAGTAACATCTCACAGGCCTATTGCTTGGGAGTTCTACTGACAATACCCGATTATATGCATCACAATTTGAAGGAATCGTGTCCTTTAGGTGATGTTCACTGTTGGCTAAAGAGGATTCGTAGGTTGAATTCTCGTATATAGCGCCCACCTAGCATTGAACGTACTCCGTCTTGCATTGTCGGCATTACCGGTGAGTTTCCTGATCGCACGGCCTCCATCCTAGTCATTGATTTGACTTGTTTCTGCCAGACAGATGGTTTTTTCAAAGGATCAAGTTACGTCTCAATCATTGCATCACCGTGAGCCCATAACGCACTTGCAACGTCTGAACCTCTTATAGATATCCCAGGAACGTTAGGCTGGTATGCATTCTCGTCACTCGGGGCCTCATGAACCTACAAGCAGCTTATCAACGGACTACGGAGTGGGACACAGACAATGTTCTGCATGTTATTGACGAAGGAGTCGCCGTGGATGGCGATTACATCCAGACCGACGAGTCCCAGAGCACAAGCTTTGCACTCGTAGATAGATCTGAGACATAGCCTGATAGCGCAGTTACAGCTGTTTCCAAAATTGGTGGCCGCTCATCTCCGACTGGCGCGCGCGCACTTTCGACACGAAAAAGTCAGAAATTTGAGAAAAATCGACTGTGCCCTTGCTGCTGCACCCCTTGCTCTGAGACTAGTCTTACACACTACTATAAGCCTTTAAAACATACCTGTACTTTGTGAATCTCAATAGATACTTGGTTCTGTGAGTTACGGACACCACCAGATCATCATCTAGGAAAAATCACCCATATGTTTTTCGAATTTTTCGTGTGCAAAGTGTGCAGTGCAGTTCGGCGCTCGGCCACCAAAATCGCAACCAGCTGTATGTAGCTGATTCACTCGGATTTGACCATAAATTATTATTGTGACGCTACTCTGACACACAGTCACGTCTCTACTTCCCTCCTGAATGATGTCCGCCGACTGGCAACTTACGAAAGTGTCGCATCTCCAGTACCGCGGGCTCGCTCCAGGTCTGTAAGTGCGATGCAGATCCAGCCAGGGGAAGGTAGAAAGCTACTGCCGTAGTGTTGGCGTAGCCTGCCTGACCTGACTCGCCTTGAACCATGGGCCCGGGCCACTTCTTCTCCCCGTCGAAGTACTCCTCGCCACCCCATAGCTTGTCGACGAGCTGACGATCCTGATCCACTACTTATTTCCTGGTGCCACTTGGCAACTACGGCCGTGTCGTTGACCTTTTCCCACCAATCCGGCTTCGAGCGAATCTTGCCGAGAACTGCCGCATCCTGAGCTCGACAAGGGTGGTTGGTTCACGGCGCCCACAGATGAACGGGGAGGGGAACTTCTCGCGCGGCGTGGACTGTCTCAGGCGATTTTCCCTCATGGTGCGGGACACTGAAGGAAGAGAGGCGAGAGCGCAGTAGATATCGAAAGCACGCGATAGGACACACAGTATCGCACGGCGGCGAAGATGACGTCTGCTATCTGGAATGGTGTCTAGCACACATCTATCATGATAGTCGTGGTCGCGGTGGTTAAATGCGTGTCTCAATGCACCGAACATCCATTCGCTGCTGACAGGTAATTGTGACGGTGGTACCCATGGCTAACTGATGCATGGTGGCGGTGGCCAGAAGCTTCCGCAACTTGAACGCTGTGATCCTTGATATTATGTACTCTTGAGATGCTTGGAAACGGAGACACTCACTCGCGTGCACTGTAGGTTGCAACTTGAACCTGGTTTTTTGAAAAACAACCAGGGGCTACGCTCATCATGTATACCTTACTGAGCGATCGCGAGGGAGTGAGTGCTGTGGCTTCAAGCTTCAAGGATTGTCAACGAAGCTTCAGGATGATCAATAGCAAATCTTATCTCGAAGCGGTCCGGCGAAATAGTTGTTGCGGACGGTTGATCGACATGTCCAATGACAACTGCTGGTAACGAACACTTAAACGAACAGCCCTGGCCCTGGCGCACTCATTCTTCTCCTTTCCTCCACTCCTCTGCCATCCCGCGCGCACCACGCACCCCGCGCGATCTCTACCTGAACATCTTGACTGGCCAACGAGAGCCCCCACCCTCCTTCACGCTGAGTATAGAGCGGTCTCCAGCGTCGGTGATCCCAGGGTGATCCCAATCCCCGTTTGCCGTATTCCCGAGGTCTCTCAGCCCTGAGCCCGCTTCCCTGCATGCCGTTCTAGCTTGGCCACAACAACAAGATTTCGTAGATTGGGGGCACCAGAAACGGAGACGGGATTACTCGATATCGTAGTATATTATCGCCGGTGAAAGCCTTTTCCTTGAGTTCTGAAAAGCAGTAGCCACACGATGTCCGGTGCCCACCAAGGTTCAGGCTCTCGCCCCTCGTACGGTGCGTCGACGCACGACCGCGACGACTCGTTTTCCAGCAACTCGCCGTTCAACGACGGCAACAGCCCCGACTCTCCCGTCTACCCGCCCCACGCGCAGGCGCAATTTCAGACAAGACCTCTCTTGTCCCAGTCCGCTGGTGCATCTACTGCTGTACACTTTTCTGGAGGGCCCCAAGGACACATGTCGGAAGACTCGGACCCGCTGGCGCGTTCGTTCCGCCAGTACGACGAGGAGCGCGCGCAGACCTATCCGCTGAACTCGGGGACGGCAGGAGGGAGGCGAGGGGCAAGGTCTGTGCCGATGTCGAGCCCGGGTTCGGGGGAAAGTGGGGACTTCGCCTCTGGGGTAGCGAAAGGAAACACCAGGAATGGGAGCTGGGATCTGCTTGCGGGCGTGCGCAATGGGTACGAGCAGTTTGATTCGCGGAACGCGAGCGAGTCGCATCTGGCTTTTGCGGAGGGAGACGTGCCCAAGAATAAGGTACGTGTTGTTGGAACGTTGGTCATGACGTGGTCGAAGTCTGAGACGAGATGGACGCTGTGTTGGATGGCATGAGAAGAGGATGGCTTCGGAGTGGGTTACGGGGCTGCTAGCATGCTCTATGCTAACCATACTCCCTTTGTTAGCTTGCGAAGTTCTACCACTACCTGCTGAATGTTTCCATCGTCACCCGATGGACGATTTTCATCCTCCCAATTGTCGCCATTCTGTGGATACCGGCTATCCTTCAGTTCACCAGGTTTCCTAACGCTAAGGTGAGCTATACAATTCGTTCCGGAAGTAAGTAGTCCGTAGGTCGGGCTGATGGACGTTGTAGGTATACGGAGTGCCACTCCTGTACTGGAGCATATGGCTTACGGTTGTATGGGTTGGTACGTCAAGTGGTTTGCGATCTCCGATCCCTGAGACTGAAGCTCTGGACCTCATAGGATGGTGGGGTGCTCTGGCAACAAGGTCAGTGCGGCGAGTGTCGATATCAACAGTCAACTAACCATATGGATAATGGACACAGCATGGTTCTGCCCCATGTATTGCGCAATTCAATAGGAGTCGTGATCGTCGCCGCAAGAAAGTATATAGATTGGTTAGATGTGCTACACCGGTAGGGTCATAACCCCTTCCCGTTGGCGCGATGAGTGCTAATCAACTTGACCTTCCTAGTTATGGAGCATTCTTCGCGTGGAGCCTCACCATCTTCGTCTCATTCCACCCCCTCATCGATGGCAGGCAGCAAACGGACAACCAATCTTCTCAGAAAACGACCGACACGATGGCGAAGCTCCTGTTCGCTCTCATGCTGTCGGCGGCCGTCCTCTTCTTCGAGAAGATCTCGATACAATGGATCGCAGGCAAATTTCACGAACGGTCGTATGCAGGTACGGATCACTATCGTCATATCTTTCCTAATCTCCCTTGACTCTTTGCATGTAGAGCGTATCGCGGACCAGAAGTTCGCTGTGAGGGTCCTGGTCACTCTATACACGCACTCAACGGACATACCTGGGCGCGCAGATACTCTCCGCGACGGCCCAGCTGATGCGAAGCGGAAGACAGTCATGAATCCCCAACGGCTGTTCAAGAAGGCTCTCAAGGGTGTGCGCAGTGCAGCTACGACGACCACGACTGTTCTGGGTAATGTCGCCTCTGAAATCGCTGGGACGTACGTATATCAACGTTCGCTTTGTTGACGTCGGATGGAATATCAACATCACACTGCAGCTCTGTACTCCAACCGAACTCCCCGCAAGCCATGGTCAAGACAGCCCTCGAGTCCGCGAATAAGTCAAGGTTGCTCGCGCGCCGCTTGTTCTACTCGTTCGTACGATCAGGTGTCGACTATCTCCAGGTGGGAGACATTGCACGCTTCTTCCCCACCCATGAAGAGGCAGATCACGCTTTTACAATCTTGGACAAGGACATGAACGGCGATGTAAACCGCGACGAGATCGAGATGGCTTGCATGTGAGTGCTCCAGGACTCCTGTGCTCGCCCGGGAGATGTGGTGATTGTGACACTGCTGTCTTTACAGGGAGATTCATCGCGAACAACTATCAATCGAGCACTCGATGCGCGATCTGGACAGTGCGGTGGGTCGGCTGGACAATATCTTCATGTCCGTATACTTCATCATCATCATTCTCATCTTCGCTGTCTCCTTGGTACGTTACCATCAGCCTTTCTGTTGCCGGGTCCTGAGCATATATTCAGGAAGCTCAAGTTGCCACGCTCGTGGCCAGCGCTGGAACACTTGTTCTTGGTGCGTACACTCGCTTGATGTCGATTACATGCAGCTAAGCATTACCCCTCTATACAGGTCTCAGTTGGCTTATCGGCGGCAGTCTCTCCGAGGTGCTCACGAGTATCATCTTCCTGTTCATCAAGCACCCGTACGATGTCGGCGACCGAGTAACGGTTGGCAAGGACACGTTCACGGTGAAGGAAATTCGGCTACTCAGCACGGTCTTCTTGGATGGCAATGCGTGTCTAGTACAGGCGCCGAACACTGTGCTGAACGGAATGGTGAGTCGTCCTGGAGTTCCCCTCGGGTTCGCGCGATTTGCTTAACGCAGCGCGGCACCAGTTCATTCACAACATCCGGCGTAGCCCTCAGATGTCTGAGCCGTTCGAGTTCGATGTCGTACGTAGCCTCAGTATGGGGGAAGAGCACGCGGAATCCGACTCACGTATATCGCTTGCAGGCTTACAGCACTTCGTTCGAGCAGATCGAGCGTCTGCGCGATCTCATGCTCTCCTTCCTCAAGGTCGAACGTCGTGATTACCAGCCTATCTTCGATGTCTATGTTATCGGTGAGCGCTATCTATGACTGTCTCGTTCGCGACGTTCCGTCTGCTGAGCTGGCATCCAGATATGCCTGGGCAGGAGAAGATGACACTGCGTTCGGACATCAAGTACAAGAGCAACTGGCAGCACGGCACTCTGAAAGCCCAGCGTCGCAACAAATGGATCTGTGCTCTCAAGGCGTCCATGGAGAAGGTCAAAATTTACGGTCCTGGCGGTAACCCCAACGTCCAATCGGGCCCGACGAAATACACCCTCGTGCCATACGACGAAGTTCGTCGTGAGGAACGAGATGCTGCCAAACGACAACCTACGAGTGGCAGCTCGATGTCGGAACTGCATATTCCCAAGTCGGACTGGACGTTCGCGGACCAAAACTCGGCGATCGGTACGTGCCCGCTGCCTTCGCAGCATTCCTGCCGGTCCTTCTCCGAGATGTGACATGTGACACGAACTGACTCGCCGGGCCTGCCCACGTAACAGTCGACGACTCGCAGGACGTATTTGGCGAGCGAGACCAGGTAAAAGCAACCCCCAAACGTTTCTACCGTGAGGAGACGCTGATGTTTGCCCCCTCCTTCCTTCCCCAATCACTGCATAGCTCTACATGACTGGTCCGCGCCAGACACCATCGGGCATGCGGCCTGGCCCGCTCCCGACCATGTCGAATTCTGATGCACCTCCTATGCCCACTGCTGTGACGATGCCGACCCCGGGGGCAAGAGCGACTTCACCGTCCCAGATGCCATTGGAGGAGATCGAGCTCACGACGCCGCGCGCTGACCGCACGCAACATAACATCTGAAGTTTACGACACAAGAACCTGGGGCAGCCCAAGTATATAGGTGACAATACTGATAGATCTCTGTAGCATAACTGTACTCACCTCGCGATGGGGTTGCCTTCCCATCAGTCTCAGATTCGGACTTACATACTGATTGCACGTGCACGGTAATCCACGATAGGACTCTCTGCTCATATAGTTGCGTTGTGACGTTTGGTATCTGCATATTTCTGAAGGACAGATTGTTCTTGCAAGGCATGGACGTTGTCGTCGTGTTTATGACTATATTCTATGACAAACGTCCGTTGGAGTATCAGTTGGGGACTGCAGTGCATATCCCCGGTCCTGTGAAGTTATATGATGTTCAGCATCATAATGAGACAGCATGGGAGCGGCAACACAAAGATTACACTATGAGATAGAATACAGCCCACACACAAACCTAGACATTCCAGCCATTCGCTTGCTGAGAGGGGCTTCCCCAGCCCGCATTAGCCGGGCTGCCCCATCCACCCGTGCTTCCGCTCCCTCCAGCAGCAGACTGACCCCAACCTCCCACAACAGGACTGCCCCATCCGCCCCCGCCAGTAGACGCCGCACCACCGGCTGCTGGGCGAGTGGGACTCCAGGTATTCCCGGCAGCCCCAGCTCGTGGTGGACTCCAGTTTGATGTTGCTGGTGGCCCGCCCCAGCCTCCTGCAGCAGGAGGTTCGGCAGCGTTTGGGGGCCGCCGAGCCCGCCGCCCCCGCCTTGGAAGGCGTCGTTCTCTGCTGGTTCGGGCTTGAGACCAAGGATGAGGTTAGCAAGTTTTGTTTGGAGCTCTTGCAAACCCTGCAGGCGATGAACGTTTCAGTTTGAACTCCAAGGAAGAGGCAGGTGGTTGCGAAAGGATAGAGATAGTGATGTGGCGGAATCAGGACAGAGACAGAACCACGCACCTTTTGAACGACCTCCTGTGCACCAAGACTACCGTCCGTCTCAACCTCCATGTAGAATTTGTTCGGCTTCGCATTGTAGTCAAACGGTACATCATCTCGAGGCGGCTCCTCCTCCTGCGCGTTTTCGCTGAGTGGCCACTCAGCTCGCGCGTCGTACTCGTACCAGTAGGACGTGTGCCGGAGCTTGTTATGCGGGTCGTACTCGAATGCCATGGCCGCGCATGGTGACCACTTTGCGTGCTCTTTTGCGATGCCCTGAGACGACGTGTGAATGGGGGATATAGAGGAGCTACGCATTGACGAACCTTCTTCGCTATACAGCGCACCTTGAGCTCCTGACCCTTCCGAATCTTGCAAATGAGGATTGGGGGTACGTCCGGATCGTCTGCTTCACCGCCAGGACATTTCTATGGCAGCGGGGCACAATGAGGGAGCATGGGGACGAACCTTTCCCAATTGGATGGCCAAAATTCTCCACACGCTTCGCAAGCTCCTCGCCACCCTCATCCACCTCGAATGACCCGTACGCACCGGGTTTGCTTGTGGGGACAACCTCGAGCATGTTACTTGTAACATGCATTGTACGACCCGCCTCTTGACATGATACGTTCAGGTGCAGCTCGATAGCGCAGTACTGACACCGGACGTCGCAAGTACAGTCCTTGCAGGCAAAGTCGGCACATCATGTATGGGAACGGGACCAAGCACTCACCCTTGTATACCGCATGGCCTCGTCGCATGCCGTACTCACTAATGGAATCATACCCAGTCGATGTGCAATAAATTCGTCCGGGAGGACAGTCGTGTTGACTTCAATTTCGACCATGTCGATGGCTACGGGAAACGCGACCACCGTTGCTCCGTAAACATAATGGTTGGGATTCTACTAGTATACTATGCTCTACTCACCGACGGTGGGAATGTCCGCCATCATGACTCTCCTGAAAGAGTTTGCGAACCTACAGGCGCAGGACCATGAGCATGGGTCTAACAGAGCAGAATTGGTTGTACGAACGCAAGGTCGACATTTTGAAGTACAAAGTTGACAGAGTTCTTTTTGAGTTCTCGTATCCGCACAATAGGTTCTGAGTCGCCTGAAGTTTGCATAGCCTGGGATCAAGATGGGCGGTACGTAGATGGTAGGACAGTCGAGGACGAACTGAAACTAAACAGTGAATTGCTAGTGTAGGGTGCACCGTCACGTGCTTGAGTGTGTCTTATGTCACCATATAAGGGAATTCCGCTCGACTCGGCCCGGGGCCCATAGTGCCTAATACTTCACCTTGGACAACATGTATAGTTCAAACTCATATACTAGCTGATATATCTGGTCTCTATATATGGCATGCTCTGTGCATTGCCTACTTATGATGAATGTAACAACAGTAAACTTTCAGGGCCCCCCGAAAACGAAGACACGCAAACACATTTGGACAGTATATGGCCTCACAGGCTGTCCAAGAACGCGCTCACATCCCTCTTGGACGAGCCACCGTCCTCCCACTCCGTCGTCACTTTCTTCCGTAGTTCCTCCAATCTCGCCCGCTTCTTGGCACCGTCCTCACCGAAAGCCTTCGCAAGGACTTCGCGCACTTCCGCTTGTATTGCCTCGATTGTACCCTTGGGGGTGTACCCAGTGCGATAGATTGGCTTCAGCCCGGGCCCAGTCCGGACCTCGAGCAGCTCGTACCCGATCTGGAGGTTATCCGTAATGTGGACGGCGTTGAGCGGTTGATCGCCGGTGAAGGGCCAGATAATCCTGTTTGAAGGCGATTGTAAGTATTGTGAGACGGGCGCTGTCTTAGGTTGCGTTGAGGGTAAGTACGCACTGAGGTACTCCTGCTGAGATCGCCTCCGTGACTCCATTGTGTCCACCATGAGCTATGAACCATCCGGTGGCCTATTGACGCAATCAGCGTTCTGTCAAGGCATAAGGCAACATATCTGCACTGCAAGACTCACAGGATGGTCTAGAATGAGTTGCTGAGGCGTCCAGGGCGACAACACGCCCTTTCCATACGCTTTCACTTTCTTCCTGATCTTATCTGGAATCCGAGCGAATGGTGCTGCATGGCTTAGGATCTATGAGATTATCAGTCAAGTTCAAGTTGAGCCATGGTTGAGGATCGAAGGGATTCTCACGAAGGGGTGGTTGCGCTCGATCAGCACATCGAGCACCGCCCACAGGTTCCCAGGTGCCTGCGCGGGCCAGAAGACGGATCCAAAGGAGATCTATCCCACGCACGATACATGAGCAATGACCGCCAGTCATACCTCATGCATAGACTTACATAGACGAGTGATTTTTCGCCGGAGGTCTTCAGTGTCTCGTCCAGGAACGCGATGATCTCCGTTGCCTCAGCCGAAAGCTTTTTCTCGTTTGCTTGCGCGGTAGCCTTCGATGCGGCGGGCAGGAGGGGTCCGACCGCATACACCTGACGACCAGTTTCGCCAAACCAGCTCCTCGCGGATTTGACCGCCTCTGGCTCGTATGATGTTGGCGTGAAGAGCAACAAGCCATCCGCCTTCTCTAGTGTCCTGCTCAACCATAAGTACACTGTACGCATCTCGATTGAAAGCGTAGGCCGGCACCTACTCGTATACACGAGGGAAAATACTAGTGCCGACTTCTCCAGGTAGCTGAAGCTAGCGTTGTGCTCTCAGCATGATGCTTGGCATCCAGTCTAAGCGAGTGATACTCACCTGCTGAGGATAATACTCATGATCGTACATCGGCGACATACCGGCAATGCGAACAACCTCGCCAACAGGCTCAAAGGTCAACTGCAACGCAGTACGAGTCAATGCTCGAATGTTGAAGCAATAAAGTCTGGTTCACATACCGCCTGCGCTATCTCATCGTATGGTTTGCCAGTAAGGCGAGCCTTCTCCTCAGCCTTGACCCGGATGTTCCCCTTCCCGCCAAGGCTTTCTGGTCCAAAGAGGTAGAAGATACAGTACGCCAGACCGGGTACCCAGCTATACAGCTTGACGCTATCTCCGCTAATAGCCTTGATATCATAGAAAGGTTTGATGGCGAAGAACTAGAACAACCACGGAGGTGAATATTAGAGTACGTTATTATTAGCAAGCGAATTCTTACTCACGTCTATGATCACTGCCTTTGGCTTAGGGAGTGATGGGTAGCGTATCTTGCTTTGCGCGCATACGGGCTCGCCTTCTTCTACCAAGATTTTCCAGAGGGTTTCGAAGTACTGATCTGACTCGTCGGACCTGAGGAATGCAACATCCCCCGATGATATAATCCTGTTCCGCAGTCTAATTAGCTGTGATTGGGACGTTGATATCGCACTGCAAAGAGTGCTACCTGACACGCTTCGCGCTCTCCTCATCCTCAAAACTGCGCGTGAGCTCGGTCTTTGCGCGCTCGTAGAAAGCATTAGTAGTGACGAATGTCACTGTGATGGAGCGAAGTTTGACAATTCGTGCGGAGAGGTGGATCAGAGGCCGTACGTGACCTATGTTTCCCATGAAGTCAGTATCAGGTCCTGAACAGACTTCCGATGTAGACAACGCACCCCACGCCTGAGTCGCAAGGCAAACGATATGTTTCTCAGTGGGGGGGAAGGCCATCACGAGGATGAGAAGTTAGGATATGGTGCTGGCAATGGTCGGAAGGCTACCTGGCCTCTCAGGCTGAGCATTATATACGTACTTCGGGGCTCACGGCAATACGTACCTAATAGCACGACGTTGCAACACGAATCAGTCCGGGCGATGCCCGGTTTCTCGTAGATTGGCCGCCATGCATACACGCAGCCCCTTCAGCGTCGTCATCTAGCCAAGGCCCGCTGGGTATGATATTCTTTTCTGCTCTGCTTCCGTCTTGCCACGGCCCTATCCGCGGAACATATAGTTACAAATCTGCGACGGCTGTGAGAGTTCTTATCATACCAACCTGCTTCTTTCTGCGCAGCTTATACATAGAGACCGGATGATCTTCCCACCAAGTCATCTACATTATGGTTTTGCCGGATTCACCCAGAGCTTGCCGCTGACAGTTTGCTGTAGACCGACCAAGTACGTGATGATGAGGGAGAATAAGCCGGTCAGATACGTGTACAATGTGCCGTGTGGACGAATTTGAAACATCGACTCATGAGCGCTATGAGCCTTGGCGCTCCGAAGCCTTCGATCATGATCTAATAGACTCTCGGATGAAAGGAGGCCTAATGAGTTGTAGGTGGTCGTCTTGAACTCACTTGTCAATGTTAGGAAGAAGTACTGCAAGTATGACCGACTCGGAGGACGCCGAGTGACCGGCACAAGACGACTGTTTTGCCAAGAGATTCGGCGCCAACAAGGCGTGCATCCCGAAATGTCAAGGCACCTGACAACATGCATGATATGTTTGGGACAGCCTACCTGTGGCCTTTGTTCGGTTTTGTGACACGTATGCTGCTACAAAGATGCCGACTTTGTCCTTGATATCTGGGGATACACGCTGTGCAAGAAACATGGCAAGTAACTTCTGGTATATACGGCGAGGCATCTCGACGCGCACCAGGGGCTTCGACTTGTATAGCGAGCTGTTACATTCCAAACGAATTTCAATCAAGATCCAAATGTCCGTCCTGCGGCGCAGACCATTACACTGTATGTAGTCAGTCCCATGCTGAGCGCTGACCACACTAGAGGCATCTCAAATACTACCTCTGATTAAGATGTAACATGGAATTCGGTCACATTGTAGATGTACTTTCAATGAAACGATTTGACAAGCACTGGTTTCATTTGACCATCGATCGTGATCAGGATGTAACACTAACAGCATGTTACATCGGTCGACGCCCCCGGTGTCGGAGCGGACAGGGTTAACCAGTGACCGGTTGACCAGCGTTAGCCAAGGTGCTAGTGTGTGATGGCAAGATGCTAACATCTCCGCCGTCTACTAACGAGGGAGGCTGCGTCTCCATTCTCCAAGCCTGGCCAAGGCAACCTCTCTCAGTATTCGCAACTTGAGCGGTGACCACGCCCGCCATGAATTCCAACTTCAACTTGCACACAGTCCGAGCACTGGCAGCAAATATCATTGCTGTTCAAGACGCACATTCAGCTGAGCGAGACCACACGCATTAGTCGACGTGATGGAGTCGTCTACTACACACTATCCAGGAAGGCCAGGACATCCCTCTTGGACGCGCCGCCATCCTCCCACTCCGTTATTACCCTCTTCCGCAACGCCTCCAGTGAGTAGCAGTATGGCAAAATACTAGTCGCTAGTTGCGCCGTGAAATCTGCCGACAATGATGAACTTGAACTTGTAGATGTTACGGACTGCTTATAACAATCCAATCATTACATGATATGTGTTGAACAACTGGATGGTGCCCCGTGGCATGAATCGTAGGATCACCATGCAACAAATCCACCCTCGTGGTTGCGGAACTGCCCAGAGTTTTCCGGGGCAAGGGACAAGACAGTCTTGATTACCCCATGGACACCAACAGAGACGTGATTCATGGCGTTTGGTCCACCCATGTCTGCGTTGGAGGATGAACCATGGGTTAGTGGGATTTGAACGGCGAAGGGAACGGTACACTAACCAGTCTGGAGCCACCCGGGGCACATGGCTACTACGGTAAGGTCAGGACGTTCCTTCGCCTGCTTGTAAGTCTGCGTATAAGATCAGGTTTCTGTCAAGATGACTCCGACGGTAAGGATTAGTAGCACGACGTACAAGCATGCTGAGCGCGTTCTTCGAGATGGAATATGAAGCGTGGAGGGGACCGAAGTCGGCGCTAACACTTCCATAGGTACTGGAAATATTGACTATCGTCTTCTTAGTGCTCTTCTCCACAAGAGGGAGGAAAACTTGGGAGACGGAGGCGGTTCCAGCGACGTTGGTCGCGAAGACCTGCTGCAGAATATCAATGTCCATGCTGAACGCTTGGTCCTCTTGAACTAGGTTCTGCCAAACCGTCGGATCAGACATGAGGACCAGGATAATGAGGACCAGATGGACGCACGACGCCGACGTTGTTGATGAGATAGTCAATGCCGCGGTCGCCGACAAGTCGGGCGACCTCGACCTCAGCTGCTTGGACGGACTCGCGGTCGGTCACCTCAAGCTCGACGATGTGCAGGGTACCCTTGGCCGAGTGCTGGAGTGTTTGGAGTGCGGTAGCCTTTGACGGGCTTCTGCACGCTGCGATGACGGTATTGGAAGGCACTTCGAGAAGTTGTCTCGTCAGCTCGAGTCCAACTCCTCGATTAGTTCTATGCAATTTATAGTCAGAGGGGAAACAATGGCAGGACTACGAGAGAATAATCACGTACCCAGTGATGAACCAAATGTAACTAGGTTGAGTGGAGGGCATTGCAAACTGCTGCTTGAGTTGACTGTTGGGGTTGGTAGGTCATGCCCGGTCGACGATGCATCTTTAATAGTTCCTAGGATGAAGTAGCCAAACCGTCAGTTGGGACTCGGAGTCGATGCCCACTTGTTGGCTCTGTCATGCAGGCCGATGAGATTCCGTTCGGAACTTCACGATGGCGTGAACAGAACTCATCGGAAACTCCGGTAAGTCACGGTTAAGCCAACTGGTGGATGCGCATGGCGGAACACCTACATCGTCTTCAACCCGTTCGGACTCTCCGATCGGGGATTAGCCGCTGCCACTTCTGTAATAATACGGCGTCGAATAACGTCGTGGGAGGTCCTTGGCCACGCTTGTTCAGCGATGTGGACGCCTGCCATCGGTCACGGTCGCGAAGTTACGGTGATTTTGCCTGTGTCTTGGTAATAGTGAATCAAAAGGTCACGGGCGGGATCCACAGACTGAGAAAAGTCGTGACACAGTTCGAGACGGATGATGCATGAATCTGATGGCGAAAATGTGTCACGTGACAGTATAAGCGCTCGTGAAACACTGCCACCACAGTGCCGTCTGTCCACGTCACTGTATCCGCCTCGCGGCCGTTCCATGCTTAGTACTTAGCGTGTGTGCTCTCCTGCGTCGAGCGGACGGCCTCGGCGCTGAGTAAGAGCAGTGGGTGTGCCAGCGATGGGGGACGCAGGGAAGGCGAGGCAGTACGAGGCGGCCGCGCCTACCTCTTGTCTGAAATTTGTGCTCCTCCTCCTGTGCTCCTCCTCCTCCCTGGTGGACTCGTTGCTGACTTGCCTTATCCTCCACTTGTTGTGGACTGCTCTACGCACCACTCGCCGTTTTTCAGCCGCTCCCTATTTTGATACCTGGCCCGTATTCGGGCTCGCGCCTCACGTTCCGCGCAGCCTACATCAGTGGGAGCCGCTTCGATGCTCCCTACTCGATTTTGCTCAGTGCTGTGCGGCGTCGCTCCCTCCGCCTATTAAGAGCGTGGTGCTCCGCATTCAATCAGGTCTGTCCTTCAATCGTGCGGCGCCTTTCCGCATTCGGCTTCCGAGAAGAGATGTGGATAGGGATTATAGGATGGGCGGTGAGATTTAGAATAACATACTTAGCCAGCAAAACACAAAATATGGTACTCCGAGACTGACTCAATTCGGGCCTGCGGCTACGCTGCGCGCTTATACGCGAATCTTCAAGCTTCAAGATTTGCGGACGTCCCCGCGGGCCAGATGCCCAGAAGTTCTACACAATTCAGTCAAAGCAGAAAGTATAATAATATAGGAAAAGCATTAGACAACAAACACCAGAAACCCCACGGACCACCTCTTTCACTGCCGTGGTCCCAACTCCTCGAGCTTAATCTCACCACCTTTGGTCAAATTCGGCACCGAGCCATGCGTGGGGTGCGAGAACCCAGAGGTGATAGTGTCCGTCGTCAACCCCGGAGTAGACGCGAGGGTCAGTATTGTAGTCTGACGACCAGCGTCGAAGCGCATTGTCGACAGCTGGCGGATGCCCTGCTCCCGTCGCGTCGCGGCAGCATGGGACTCAAGGTCCCCAGAGGTGAGTCCGAGCACGGACATGACAATGATCATCGTGGGCACGATTCCCTAGAATCATCAAGCTCATCGTCATACTGTAGGTAGAGTATTGATGGAACTCACGGTAAGCTGTGCGATGGGGTCATAGACGATGTAGAACGCGTTGCTTCCGATGAAGTAGAGGGTAATCTCGATGACGAGGGCCATACTGTATATCATGGCGGATTCAATGATCAGGACGAGGACCTTAGTGTAGCGGAACGCGGACGAGACTCCAGAGTCCTTCGTTTCACGGGTTGTGAACCTGCCCTTGCGTTGTCAGTGATAACGCTTGGGATGTTGAGCGCAAGCGTACCAGATACGGGCCGCAATCAAGGTAGTCACCACAACATTCGTGACCAGCGACAGGGAGAACAAGGAGCCATTCCACCGCTCAAGTTCCTACGATACAGGTTATGTATCAGAAGGCATAGTAAAACTCGATCAGGGAATGACGCACATTCGCGAATGCACTGTGCACAGTCTTCGCTTGTGCAAATATGATGGCTTGCGAGAAGCCGCATACTATCGGAAGTACTGTGAGGGCTGCAGAAAAGGCTCAGATGCTGCCGACGCTCACCTGCTGAGGCGCAGATCAACAAGATAGGCACGACACAAACCTTCCAGTTCCCACCCCATACATGCCAGCACCGCCACACCTGCGATCGAGCTCAATATCTACTCGAGATCTGGCGACGAAATAGAGAAGAGTGCCACTTACGACAATACTATCACCCAAGATCGAGTTTACAGAGTGAATTGTGACCTTTGCTACGTTCGGCGGGGTCGACACGTCAGAGAAGTAAGCGCCCGGTCCTCCAGGCATATCACGGAGGTCGATGAAGCCCCAGATGAGGCGACAGAAGCCGAGGGAGACGTGGATGGTAGCGAAGCAGAACATGAGCACGGCTACCCAGAAGATAATCGGCGTAATCTTGCGCGTGTGGCGGAAGCGTAGAATGTAGACGTAGGAGCTGAATAGACAGATGTTAATGCCTGCGGGGCCGACGTAAATTAGCTCGACCGTTCCGTGAGTGGCAGAGATGAGATATGCACGTCATCGCAACGCACCATAGAACAGCGTCTCGAGCCAGATAGCTGTAAGGTATGCCTTGTCGAGGGGAATGAACGCGACCATTGCGAACAAGCGAATGACTCGCAGGAGGGATGGTCAGGGTCAGCAACAAAAGTATGGGTCTGCGGTCAGTGCAACTCAGGGCCATTTAGATACTTTTCCCTAGCCCCGTCTTACCCATGTCATCGCCGTCAAAGAGGACACTGAGCGTTGACGTCGTGCTTCTCCAACAATGACCCACATGATGTACCAGCGGGCGGTGAGCTTGTTTGTATTTTACGCCTGGGAAGAAGAAGTGGTGTCATACAACTTTGTCTGCGCGACCATCAGATTACTGCCAGTTGCGATCCATCCAACCATCTCCACTTGGACTCAGCTTGGACAGCTCATTTATTCCCTTGGGTCAGTCGGACACTGACCTTCGTGAACTTTTTGTATGGTGGGTGGTATCTCAGGCTGTACCGCATGCAACAGGCAACTGCGGGCCTCCTCTGGGGGTGTTCTGTATTGGTTACCCTGGTTCGACTCTGCAAAAGTAGTCTTCCTCTGACGCGGCGGTGGCTTTGGGCGTACGAGAGTGCTCAGTGGGGCGAGGTGATGATGATAGCCCTTGGACCACCTAACCGGTGACGGCAACAAACCTGCGACGCAGGATAAATAGCCAGTGCCATTGAGCAATCATGTGGAAAGATGGGGCAAGATCACTTGGTCCACGGGTCTGGTGGATGAGATCGCGGGAATGGTATGAAGATATGCGAAACTGGAGAGAAAGAAAGAGAAGAGGCGGATGGATGAGACATGGCTCGGATCTGCAACAAACAAATTCCGGACAGTGCCGAGGCCGCAGGATATCACAAGCACTAGCGCCTCAGCCAACACTTGAGAGTACTGGTTAACGTTGGCACGAATTGTATGGAAGAGAGCTGCTAGTAAGGCTCTACAGAGCCCATGTTCTCTGGCGAACACGTCCAGAGGCGCAGAAGGCCTGAGACTAGACCACGTGTGATGTCCCTCCTAGTGACTTCTACTCTCCATCCATCATCTTATCCTGAGGGTTCTCCAAAATACTCTTCCGCACACCGCACATCCTACTAGAGCGCTATCGTTCTCTCCACTGTAGGAAGCATGTATCCCGGATCATACAACGTGAGCGACGCGGCTACCCTGACGTTAGTGCGGCTCAAATCCGCATAGTGAACCGCAGTGCGAACAAGCCCATCCAGGAAACAAGCGCGTCAAGCGGGATTTTGACCAGCATCGCCGTGATGCCAAACGGTGAGCTCATTTCGGCAGGAATGCTCACACTTGTTTTCTTGCTGTACTGGCATGACGGGCATGGAACAATCCGGGCTGCAATACAGACAGGTTCACCGCGTCCGTTGGATAGGACCGATGAGCTTCGGATCTTGTCCGCCAGTTTTCTTTGGCCAGATGCGCATCCATGTCGTCAACCACGTTGCAGGCTGCGGGCCTTGGCAAGATGATTCTCACAAAGCTTGAGTCCGTGAGGTGAGTAGGGCCGCGAGAGATCGTTCTGTGGAGATTATGGGTGCCGTTTCCGTGCTCTCCTTTGGATGGAAGGTCGAACATGTATAAGGTATGCGACGAAAGCGAATAAAAGCCAATCATGGTGAACGCACATAGATCTTCTGCCAATATCGGCGTGATGGGAGTCAGTTGGCGTCGAGGTAACGTTGGGTCAGGGTGTACTTGTGCAGCTGCCATGGATTTCTGGATACGGGTTAATAGTTGACTTGTTAGCTCTGCCGATCCGTGTCAGACTCGTCGTGGTCGTAAGTCCTCCGTTTGCCATTCAAGTTAGCCGACGAATAAATCTTATTTCCCGGGACTATAGAGCATCTATACTCCGTCTACGCACTGGTGTCGCTAATGTGTTGAGACATGACGGACCTATATCTATAAACAGCGACAACAGTTACATATCAAACTGGAGCGGCTTACCAGTCACTCGCAAATACCGAGACATGCACTCATACAGCTCTCCTGCCATTCCTCATGAGAATCATGTTCTTGAGCGGGCACAACAGGATGACGTGTAGGTTTATGCAAGGAAGAGAATTCGTCTCGACGTGAGTCAGGCATTCAATAAGATATGGATGCCGCTGCCCTCGCCGCTCCAAAGCTATGAGGAACGCGAGGGTCGGTGTGCGGATGGATAGCTTACCATCGCAAGTAGCACGGTTCGATTGAGAGTGAAGTCGCAGTTTGTCTACGAACAGAGTCCATACAGTCAAAGATTTTCGAACACCAGAAAGCGCACTACCGGCGGTGCCAGGACGGACTCGTCCGAGGAGCGCGGGAGGAAGCGCCGAGAGGGTAACGTGGGCGTGTCCGCGGGCGCTCCAGCTTCCGTGTACTTGCGTGCACGTTTCGGCAGTAACTCTCACTCCACTCCTCCTCTTATCACCTCTGGATTCGATTGTACGACTTCGGACTGGAAGGGTGCACGACGACAACGGCGAGACAGAAGTTATTTCATGATTGCTTCGCTGAGGAATGGCCTGGCGGAGGGGTGAGTGCATCCACTTGTTTGATTGAAAAAGGCATGCTCATGCGTTGCATCTTCGCCTACAAGTTTCACGGTGACAAGGAATCATCGCACCACCGCGGTAGTGCGGTACCGCTCTCCTCGACATATAACACACCTGTCGAACCGTACGCCGGATGGGTTGTCGTGGCGTGTTTCTGGCGCCGTAGCTTTCTATCCTCGAAGCTCGGGTTCGCGGTTCATCTCAAGTAGGCCTCCACCCACCACCGGAGCGACGGCGAAAGACATTCCGCACCCTGTACCATCTCCTTCAGCACGGAAACCTAAGGTAGACCTAAGACCAGGTCCCGTCAAGCCGCCCAAATCGTTGCCCGATGCCTCCCCAGCCCCACAATCCGCTGTACCATCAAATCCCGCCCCGGAGTCCATTCCTAGTGTATCACTGTCTAAGGCGGACGTATCTGCATCAACTTCGTCGTCCCCGCAGAAGAACTCTGTGATCGAGACAGCGAAGGAGGATCTATACGATGCGTCAAAGCATGGCATCCTCGCACCTCCTCCAGAGAACGCGTCGTGGGTGGGAAAGTTGTGGCATCAGGGGAAGGAGCTTTTCGTGCGTAGCCCCGAGCCCATTCCATGCCCATTGATGAACCGTGCTCCAGAAATTCTACTGGAACGGCGTGAAACTCATCAACACGAACCGCCTCCGCGTCCGTGAAATTGAAGCGCGCGTCAAGTCCGGTGGCGCACCTCTGTCGCGTTGGGAGACGCGATTTATCGCGAACTTCAGGCTGGACGCGCTGAAGTGAGTGCTTCCATTGCATTGTCCTGTCTCATTGCCAGGCAGACAAGACTCATAAGCCACGATATTCGACAGGCTTATCCCCTTCGTTTTGATTATAATCGTTGCCGAAGAAGCCATCCCGCTCGTGGTCATCTACGCGCCCTTCATCCTCCCGTCAACATGCCTCCTGCCCTCGCAAAAGGAACGCATAGACAACAAGCGCCGCGAGAAGCAGAGGGAGTATGCTGTGAACTTTGCGCCCATCTTCGATGGCATCCACAGCCGTGCGTTGTCAGAACCTGACTTGTCCATCGACAAGCTCCTGGATCGGACGTCGCTCCTCTCTTATACTGGGTGCGTATGCAACATGCTGCATGGCATCACAAGTCTGATGTCTCTACCTTGCTGTAGGGTGCTCTCGTTGTCCAACTTCGGTCCACCGCCCATGAGGCTACGTCGGATCAAGAAGCACTTGAAGGCCATCTCGGCGGACGATGCGCTGCTTGCTAGCGAGAACTGGGGCGAGAGGCTGTCGCCCAACGAACTCCGTGAAGCTCTCGAGGAGCGAGGAATGTGCGTATCTTGCCGAGCGCTCCCGTCACTTACGCTTGCTGACGGACATCCGCTCTAGCGTGACCACTGATCTTTCTACCGAGGCAATGCGTGCACGCCTACAATGGTGGTTGGCAGAGCCCAGACAGTCTGACGTTGACCCCATCCGTAAGCGCGTCCAGCTTGTTGCCGCGAACGTGATCGGACAGCATAGCAATCAATCGTAAGGGGCTTCGCCGTTAACGACCTCGCCTAGGTTTCCATAGAGTATACGGCGCGCACAGCAATGACTATGCGCCCTTTTCGTACTAGTACTGTATTAAGCGGTTAATGGCGATGTATTCACAGCTCAAAACATACATTCTTTATATGGCTTCATCCACACTACACATGGACGTACGGACGGCTACTTGATACAGATGGCACATCTAGCTGCTACAGAATACACATGTTCACTCCGCGAAACCACGAGCATCACTGTGCACTTCGACTCCGGATGTACGCCAAGGTCTCCCACCCGCGCTTATCCCATGGCGAGAGCATGATGCCCTTCTGTGCAAGCTTCAGCGCATCCGCTGTTGCGTCCCCGCTTCCACCTTGGAGGCACAGCGACACTGCATGCAGGACAAATGACGCGCGCAAGTGAGCAAAGTCCTTTTGAGTATGCGCAGAGCCCCCAAGAACCGCGAGCGCCGCCACGCTGTCGCCAGTTTGCAGAGGGAGCACGGCGAGGTCGCGGCGCACGTCCGTCCGGGCCGGCTCGGCGAAAACGGCTTTCTGCGCGACGGACAGGGCTTGCTTTGTGTCTCCTTGGCCGAGGTGGTGCTGAATGAGGAGATATGTGACGTCGCGCTCAGGGTCGCGTTCGTGCCGCTGGTCGAGCGGGAGAGACAGCAGCTCGGACAGCGCGGCGTCGACGAGTCCATCATCCTCTGTGATGATACCCATTCCGGTCAAGGTGTTGATCGCCATGAGGTTCTCCGGGTCATATTCGATGCTGTGTAATGTGCAATGTGAGAGGTGAGACTAAGGGAGAGAAAGTGTAGTCACGCGTACCTCTGTAGCAGCTGGGACTTCGCAGACTCCTTCGCTTCGTCCGTGGCGATCGCCCAGAGTGTCTGTGCAAGTAGGACGACGACGTGCCCTCGGATTACTGAGTTGTCACCAGCTGTGACCATGGCAGCTTCAAACAGTGGCAACGCTTCAGAAAGCTGTCCGAGCTTAAAGTGTGCCAGTCCGGAGCCGAACTGGCATTGAGCAAGCAGAGCTTGCGTCTCAGAGTCGGGGACACCCTCCTCTGATTTTTCTGGTAGCAAGCCCGTCGCAACCTGATACGACTCGAGCGCACCATCGTAGTCAGCAACTGACAGTCGCAAACGAGCGATATTCGTGTGTGCCGTTGTGTATTGACGTTCGATGACGGTATCCTCCGTCTCCTCATACACCGCTTCCAGGACTGCGATGGCCTGCGAGATCACCTCGATGCCCAATTCGACATGTCCGATACGCTCGCACACCAGCCCAAAGAGGTGGAGCGCTGATGCATCACGCGGGCGTTGCTTGCGATACCGATCGAGAACGAAGAACGCGGGGAGAAGTGCTTCGGACGAAGCAGAGCGAGACTTCGTCGACGCGTTCACCTTGTTGAAGAGACGTGTGGCATACTCGAGGTCCGCCTCTGGAACAGCCGCGGTGAGGCCTGTAGCATGTTCGAACAGCGTGCTGGCGTCCTTGTGATGCTGGTTCGCCGTTGCAACGAGACCTTGACCGACCCAAGCCATAGCGTAGTCGGGGTCTAAGGTTTGCGCTTTGTAGAATGCTTCGTTCGCAAGCTCGACGTCCTCGTGCTCTAAGTAGAACAACCCCAGATTCGTCCATGTTGCAGCGTTCTGCATGCGTGTGAGTTCCAACCATGGACGTTCGCATATGAAAGACAGTTACCTTGCCATCAATCTCCAGTGCCCGGATGTACGAGTGCTGGCAGACAGAGCGTTGAGAGATGAACGTGGCGTTACCCAGGGCTACCCAGAAGCTATCATTCGTAGGCTCAAGATGCAACGCAAGTTTATACTGTGAGATGGCCTCTTTCTCGGCTGCTTCGCGTTTGACGCTGTCCAATGTCCGACGTGCATATGCAGAGAGCGCTGCGCCAAGGTCGTAATGCGCGGTGCCCTTCGCGGCATCGTCAAGCCCCCCTAGAGTCAGTCGGTAGTCGTATGCGGCAAGAGCGACCTGTAGAGTGAACAGAGATAGGTTGGTTGGGTCTTCCAGAGAAAGGGGATAGGTGAGGACGTCTATAAGTCCTTTTGCGGGGTGTTCGGTCACGAGTGGTACGACCGTGGAGACAACCTTCTCGACGTCCTCATCATTTACGGACGCGAAGCACGCAGAGAGATCGAACAACGCGTCCGCGATCGTCTTCCATGCGACTCGGCGGAAGCCAGAGCTGGCATTGACGAGCTCCAGCGTGAAGCGGACCGCTGACACGAACGATGTCTCTGCCCGCGTCGAGAAACCGGTGGAGAGCTCGGCACGTCCAAGATCCAGATAGGTCTGTCCAAGGGATTGAAGGACACCAAGCTCTTGCGGGCGAGTCTGGAGAATGGACTCGAAAACTTTGATAGCCTCTTCGTGCGCCCCCGTCTGCCGTTGGACCTCACCAATGAAATATGAGGCGACCCAGTCCTCCGGGTCCAAGTCGCGGGCATGTTCCAGAGCTTTGAACGCCGCCGCATAACGCCCTGCTTGGCTGTACGCCTCGCCGAGACGGAGCCACGACATATGGTCATCTACGTCTGTCCGGAGGGCGATCTGGAAGGCCTCTATAGCAGGAGGATAGTTGCGCCGTGTCTACACCGAAGTCAGGAAACGTCACCGGTGAACTACGGGAAAGACACACCATTTCGACCGCACCCACCGCCTTCCACGCCCAAGCGTTCATTGGCAGATAGCGACGAGAGACCTTCGCGTCTGGACCTTCCTCAAGCCCACCCTCTCCCGCGATCGTGCGGCGAGCAACGACTTCGACGAGGTCCCACTCCCCTTCCTCCGCGAAGCCTTCTGCGAGTCTCTGCGCCGCATCCGCCTCCCTTGGGTCGAGTTCGAAGGCCTTCTGGAAGCACTTCGACGCACGATTCGGATCTGGTGGCGAGAGGAATTCTGAGTAGTAGATACCCAAGGACGTGAACGCCGGCGCGAAAGTCGAAGACCGCTGTAGAGCCGTGACAAAATGCTTGTACGCTTCCTCTCGATGATCATCTGCAAGTCAAATCAGCTATTCGAAACTTGAGAGGTCGTTGGATCATTTTGGTTACACTTACGGCCCATCTGCCAGTGACACCGTCCCAGCCTCCACCAGCTCCGCGCTTTGTCTTCATCCCTACCTACCAACTCGTCCAGGACGCCGATGACCTCGCGCAGCTCTTCTGAAGCAGCCACCAGCTCCCCACGCATTGCCTGGGACCATGCATACTCTTCCTTGGCTCGAAGACCGTGGTCCACACCCTCAGCATCGAGCTGTGTAACTTTGGCAAAGATGGCTGCTGCATCCGACCATTTCTTTGCGTGCTGCAAGATGAAACCGCGACCCATGAGAGTGGGGATGTCTTCTGGATCCTCCCCGAGCACTTCGTCGATGATCCTAAGAGCTCGCGCGTGATTTTTTGGAGGGAAGTAATGCACGAGCGACGTCCCTAGGATGACATTGAATGCCTTTTTCACGCTGTGTCACGAGGTAGGATGAGAAATCATGAATACTTCGTCACAGAAAACGTACTCCTTCAGTGGTCTGCCCCAGTTCTGTTCGATGCGGCGGACTACCTCTAGTCCGCTCTCTGATATTTTGATCGCATTCTCGTGATCTGCGCCCTCCTCATAGAGCTCCGCGACGATGCGATGCGCTAGTACGAAATCGTTGAGGCTGGAGAATGCTTCCTGAAGGAGACAGTTAGCTGTATGGGCACGCATAAAGGCGGCAATGTACCATCACGATATCGATCTGGTCGAGCTCGTCGTCTGCATCATCGTGACGGGGTGGCTCTTGGTCCTCGTCCTCTTGTAATGGTATACCCATGTACTGCAGGTAAGCCCGAAGTAACTGCGCCATGTGGGTACTTGGGAACAGTTCTATGAACTGTCGCAAGACGTCAAAGTCGTAGTCCTCTAGTTCGGCTTGTTGGAAATTGCAAATGTTGTTGGTCATCATGAGACTCACCGATACGTGCCGCATCTCTGCTCTCAATCGACAGCATCCAAGCTGCTTCGTCTGGAATCTTGAGAAGAACGATACCGTTGACGAGCTCTTCCACCTCCGCCGCCAGGCGAGCTTTCTCCTCCTTGTGTTGATTGTCAACAGGTATCGAGAACAGATGAAGCTGCTTCATGCGCAGCAACTTCGACTCTGTCTCGCGTCTCAACTTATCGGATGTGTTAGGATGGTTCAACACCTCGTTGTAAAGCCGTGGCAGCTAACAAGCCTTTCAGCACACGTCGCGACATAAAGGCGAATTAAGATACCTGTGATCTCGAGAGTATCTCCAACGCAACCTCTCGCCGGATCTGTTCGGGTGAAGAGGAAGATGTATCGAGTCGCTGTCGTCGCTTCTTGACCTCGTTCTCTATCTTCATCTCCTCATCCTTCTCGTGTATTGATACTAACTCCTCCAGTATAGGTAGAGAATCGTGAATGGCGGATTGAGTTATAGTTGTCGATGTCGGATTCGTCAGGTCCGGAGGTGGCAGTGTAGACAGCACCGGGTAGAAGGACGAGTCGGGTAACCAAAGCGACAAAGCATCGGCGAGCTGAAGAGTTACAGTATTTGAGTAAGACATCCTATACGAGAGACGTCGTGGATGCGAACCTCCAGGTTTGTACTGCGCTCGCTATCCCGTCGAATCTCAATGATCCTCTCAATTGCCTCTGCACACTTGACGGCATCGTTCCTGGACAGCCGCTGTCGGTGGGTGCACTGACAGATGGGGTGTGAGCATTACTCACGCCTTCGCATGCAGCCGCGCAAGTTTCTCCAAAACTTTGAGTTGCTCTTGCCAATTCTTGGTCTCTTGGTACACTTTCAGGATGCCCTGCTCCGCAACCGTTCGCGATCTGCAACCCAGCTGGATCGATCACAACGCACCTGCCAGCCTGGTAGCTGGTCCTGATCCACTTCTATCGCCTTGCGATATGCCTGCAGACCATCGTCATTCGATGCACCAGAGCCAGCCTCAAAGTAGCAGTTACTTGCTCGCTCTGTTCATACTCCTGTATGTTGAAAAGCGCAAGTCCCAGAAACGTATTGCTGAAGAAAAATGAGATATTCCTTTCGATGTTACTTGTCTGAACGTACCCGTGGTAGTTCTCTGGTTCGTACTCGAGCACTTCAAGGGCAAGGTCGCGCGCCTTCGCGTAGTCTTTCTTGCCGAGAGCTTCTCGGGCAGATTTCAGCTTGGTTTTCACGGAGGTAGCCATCGTGACACCAGTTCGTCAACGCAGCGCGGAGTACGTCACGAACTCCGGATGGGACAGGAACACAGTACAGTGGAAGAGACGATAACCTCGAGTTTCAAGAACAACACGGAGTTCTCGGAAGATGTGCCTCAGGGCGTCGTCTTTCGCACGGAGTACATAAGCCGCCCACCCTTATGTGATTAAGTTGAGCCTGAGTTGAGCTTAAGTGCCTTGCGAGGAATTGATAGTCTGATAGTCTGACGACGAACACAGAATTAGGAGAATAGGAAACCCATGATACAGATACAGCGGTCTACAAGCACTAGGTGCCACGGGTAATGTTGCGCCAGTCCTGGGCCACTACTTCCTCGACTCGGACAACCTCGTCTGTACGAGAGCCTCTGCTCCCTGCCATATACTCTGTCCGACCCTGACCGTATCCTCCCACTGTTTCGCGGCGGACATCGGCGCGTGCTCAGTGACGATGCGTAGGGCAGAGGCACCCGCGGACACTGCGGCAGCGTTCAGCTCCTTGACAGCTTCCTCGGAAAATGAAGCATCCTTCTTCGTGCCAACGACCTGCACAAGAACCAGCTGCAATACCGACAGCCCTTCCTCGTTGTGTTCAGCCGGAAAGAGACGCATCAGGTGAGGGATTATGGAAGAGGGGGCGGTGGTACCTGACGGGCGATAGACGATGGCGAGGTGGGTAAGTGAAGGAAGTGCTCTCAAGCGTACCCAGCCCGTCTGTTCGTCCGCACCGGCGGAAAACAGGAACGGACAGTCAGGGCGACTACTGTCGAAGGAGGTGAGGTGAAGGCGCAGATGCGTAGCAGTAGAGCCGACGAGAGACGCGTCCCATCCGTCACGGCATGCGAGACCGAGAAGGTGCTGCTCGCGGGGTTGCGTGAGGGCTTGCAATGCAGCGGGGCCATGCGCCTGCTTGTATGACGGGAGCGAGAAGCCACAGGCTAGGCTCTTCACCCCTGCGCATGCGTTGAGCACCCGGTCAATGCTCTGTATGGGACCAATGGTGAAGATGCCGAGGTTGTGGACGCGGGTGCGTATGAATTCGGTAGATTTGTTCGCAATTGCGGCGACGAACGCGCGCAGGGCACGGGTAGATGACAGCACGACAGTGTTGTAGAGAATGGGGTCGGTCCAATGCCGCACCGCCGATGACACGAGCGTAAGGTGCCGCGCGGTTGCGCGGTCGGAGAGGGCTGCGTGCTCGAGAATGTCCCGCACGAGCTCGACAGGGAGATTGGAGAAGACGAACGGAGTTGCCATGTGAGAAGCGTGATCTTCGTCAGCGCTGCTGGACGTCTCGGTGGAAGTTGTCGATGCTGTGTTCGTGCGTGTGGGTGCCCGAGGTCAGATAGGGTATGAGACTCAACAAGTTGAGGGTATAATGACTCAGAAGGTGCAACGGTGAGTGAAACAGGAGGACGTACGAAGGTGCCACTATTTGTAGCGTCAACCGCCAGGCATGAGTGGCACCATAAGTTTGTACCGTGTAGCATATGCGGCGTTGGAGTGCCCACAATCAGTTTTGGGGTGCTCGGCAGGGCAGAGGAAGCGTCGTCATGTTCGCATAGATAAAGCTTCTCTCTTTGCACGCGCTCCGGGGGCGCGCGGACGCGGGGTCGCTCAGATGCGATGACGGACAGGTGGGCGACCAGAATGGCTCACGGGCTCCTGAGGCAAGCATACGGCGACGAGAGGCATACGTTCGACGCCAGGAGACGAAAGTCGACCACTCGGCCACGGTCAACGTCGACAACAAAGGACGCACTTCGCCACCGACGGATGACGTCGACGGGCGCTAGAACGCGTACTACCTGATTTTTGAAGCCTTGCACCCAAATAGGAAGGTGTACACGACGGAGATCGGTGGGTGATCACTCCCCTGAAATTCGCAACAGTTCAGAGAAGGCGGAACAAAGTTCATTTCTTACAGGCTGTGTTACATTGCGTGCACTATGGATACACCGATAAGGATATGGAGAGCCTCCGCCTCCCGTAACTTCCCCCCTGATCCATCCGTTCCTCGCAAACACCGAGGTTGCCCCTCATGTCGTAGAAGTCGAAGCGGCGGTCGTTGAGTCAGACGATGACGCTGCGGACGCTTTATAGGCCAGGGGCACATTGGATGCGGCGGGAGCTGGCGTTGTCGCAGAGGCTGCGCTACTAGCACCGTTCACCATCGCTGTCACGGATGTCGCGACGGTAGCTAGAGAGCCAGCCAAGGCACCATTCGTACCGTCAACATTCACGCCTCTTGACGTCAGCGCATTCAAAATCAAAACGAGCCCGCTCATTTGTGCAGCTTGCAGCAAAGAGAGGTTGATCTCCAAATTCAGCATGCTACCATTGGTCGACTTGATCACCGCCGGTGGTTGTGACTGGTTTGCAGGAGGGATTGAGGCAGCCGCAACAGGAATGATCCCCAACGCTGCCAGAGCAGGAAGCGAGCTCACAGGGAGCTGAACGGGAATCGCCGTATTGCTAATCGCAGATGAAGGCGAAGCTTGCGCCTGTTGTACTTGTGCGGAAGCAGCAGATGTCGGAGTTGCTGTGGTCGCAGTAGTGGCACCGGCTGGAGGAGTATAGGTCGTGGTAGGGGTGGCTGGTGTTGCGGTGCTGTAGGGTGTGGACGTCGAGGTATATGTACTATACGGATTGTACGTGTACTGCGTCGAGGGATATTGCGAATACGTGTAGGAATATGGAGGTCGATATGGTGGCATGAAGGTAGCTGTGGTCGGTGTGGACGTGGTCGACGGGGAGTAGTAACTTGAAGAGGTACTCGTGCGTATGGTCGGTGCGGGCTTAGTTGCTGGCGTTGAAGGTGGCGGGGCAGCGGCTCGTTTTTCGCGGTCAAGCTTGTCAAGTTCTGCTCGAGTCGACCGCAACTCGGCGTTGAGAGAAGAGTTCTCTGCACGCTCGACCTCCAGTACAGCCTGCACTAGGACATATCCCTGGTCGGCTGGGGACGCTCTCTGTAATGTACACACCTCATATCAACGGCTTGGCCGCGTGATGGCTGGGGACGTAGTACGCACCTTTCCCGACTCTATTCGCGCCTTCCTGAAACGTCGTTCCAAGGCTCTCTTCCTTTTCCAGCACTCCAGCGCAAATTTCGTATCTGATGAAAATTGCATGAGGTCCTGCCGAGCAGATCATTGACTATATGCTGTTGGATACGCACCAGCAATTTCTTCCCTCAACATATCTTCCTCGGTGGCCTTCCGTTTGCCTTTATGGGACGAAAGCACACCACCTCGCAGTAGAGCACACAGATCCTCCCGCGGCTGCTGGAATACATGGAATGGAAGTAGACGGTTGACTACGTCCACCTGGTCCGTGAACGGACTGTCCACGTCAGGGAACAGTGCGGCGCGCTGATCTTCCGCGAGTCTCGCAGCGATCCTGTAAAACGACCGAAGGCATAAATATTCAGCACCCAACTCCGTGCAGACCGACAACCGTCCTACACACACCTGACAGCAGTCTGCCCCATCGCCTCCTCTTCATCTACGCTGCGTGCATGTTTCTTGCTCAGCGCGACTGTCCGGGACTTGACTCTGTCCAGATCGACCACCATGTTGGCCTCTCGGTCGCGTGCTGTCTCCTGCGTTGGCTTCGTTTCATTCGTTCCATTCTGTGTGATCCCATCCCCTTCCACAGCAGGGTCCACGCTCATGTCCCGTACATCCGTCGCGGTAGATATCGATCTAGCAATCGGAGTCGGTGGGGCCGTAGTCGATGCAGTAGTCATGACGGGCGTGGAGGGGGTCTGAGCGCCAGAGACATTCGAAACGTTGGGATCGGAGGCATCCTGGAGGCGACGAAGCTTCGTAGAGATCGCTGAGGGCTGTCTGGAGTGAACAGAGAAGGAGGAGAACGCATGCGAGCTGGGGCCTGCAATGCTCGACATCCTGCCCTTAGCAGTTTTGTTTGTTTTGTCGCGTTGACGTCGTCACGCTTGCCTTCGCACACCGCGTGACTCGTGAGGTGTGACGCGTAGTGAGGTCACAGATGCCATCGGCGGGCGTTGTCCGATTTAGGGCCGGGCTTCCGTTTCGTCGGCGTTGAGGATATAAGACTTGGCTTTTCCATGGCATCGCGAAGACGTCACACAAGTAATACGAGTGATACAACAAGATTTGCTGGGCTATATTATTACACGAATCATCCAGAGAGAACTACCGTGCGGGACCGCGGGGAGTGACGTTCATTACGCTTGACCACCAGCCGCAATCCCTTCGGAAGCAGCTCGGGCCTGTCTCATGGTCGGGGTCGGAAGGTGTCGCCTGAGTAGCTCGTTCGCAACATTGACTTCTTCCGCATTGCTACTCGCAACAAATTCCAGGTACTGCCGGGCCAAGACCAGGTCTCCGCCGCCGTGTAAGAGGTGGTAGCGCGCGACGTATACAGCTGACTTGGACCACTCAGGGACCGGCTTCTCTGGAAGGACGTATTAGTACAACTTTGACATAGGAGGACTAGCCTTGCCTCTCCAGCGCCAGCGTCCCACGAAGAGACCGGAGCGCGGAGGAAGTCACAGAGGATCACACCGAAGAGAAGAATGGGTCGGAACAGCGAAAAGGAGACTCACGAGCTGCTCGACAGACTTCTACTATGCGTCGGTGGTAGGCCGCCGCCTCGGCGTATTCTTCGAGCTCGTCGTGAAGCTTCGCGAGTTTCAGATGGATGACAGTTTCCTGCGGGTCCGCGCCTATGAGGGCGCGCCTGAGACATTCAATGGCTTCCCTCAATCTGGACAGGGACAGGTTAACCATTGTGACATTGTCGTGGCGTGGCAACACAGGAGCGAAGGAACCCCGCCCGCACAGCAGCGGACATAATGCGCGCATAAGATAATTGAGAAGTGGATGATTCGACGTACCTGCCCATTTCCTCGTAGCACATTCCTTGCGCCTGCCAGATACGAACGTCGTATGGCCTATCGTAAGTCTTGTCAGAGATGTCGTCTGTCGTCAGTGACATTATGTGACTGTCAAAGGTACGAACCGCAAAGCTGTCGCGTGCTGATAGTAGTACAAGGCATATTGATGCATGCTCAACAATTCATACGCCTGTGCCAAGCCATACCAAGCCCGATAGTCCTTCCTGTTGACGTCTGAATTGCCGGTGTCACGATGGTCAATCAGTTCAGGCTCGTCAAGAGCTCACTCCACCCGGGAATAACGCACCCACAGCCTTCCGATATGCTTCAATCGCTGCATGCGAATTCTTCATCTCGACATACTCGTGACCCATGAGAGTCCAAGCCGCCAAGTAGGTACGATCGAGCTGAGTTGCACGTCGGAAGTACTTAACGGCCTTCTCATGCTCAGCGCGCAAGGAGTAATAATTTCCTGCGATGACAGCGTGAGTACTCAATTTCGGGGCGCGATGCTTGCTGACAGCTATAATGTCGCTCACCAATGATGCAACATATCTCCGGTCGGTCCTTGTCGATAGCCAGATAGTCATGGGCAAGCTTAGAAAGCGCCGTGTTGTTCTCTGTGACATACAGGATATTCGAAAGAATGTCGATATCGTCCACTCGGTAAGGGTCGATAACGAGAATCTTCCGGAATTGGCCTTCAGCAGCAGTGAAGTCTAGAAAACGAGGAGGCAGTGTTCAACTGTGCGGTCTAACCAGAAAGGCCAGAAAGCGGGACTATACCATGTAGGTAGTAGAGGACGTTTCCGCGAAGAGCCATGATCCACATGCTCTGGGGGAAGAAGTCCTCACTGAGAAGCCGATCGCACAGCGCCAACTCATTGTCACTGGGGCTGTTCAGACTGTTCAGGGTTCTCACTTGGAACATCAGTACTAACGGATGGCTGGCAGGTAACGGAAGCAGTGGTAGCAGGGAAGATAGCTGTTAAGGCGGTTGAGCCATGATACCCACTCAATACATGTCCAGTTGCAAGTTACCTCATCACCGTCACATAAACAGTCTCCGAGAGCCACCCAGGTCGACCAATTCCACGGATACTGCGCAATTGAGAGAATTGCACTCTCTATCGCCTCTTCGCGCCTAGAAAGACGACAAAGGAACACGGCTTTCCTGTTGTAGATGCATCAATACAGTTCCTAGACCGTGATGAATATTACCATACAAGAACAACAACCATGGGTCCGTTGCGTTATTGACCAGTTCCAATAATTGGTGCAGAGATGTATTGACCGGTTCAGGTGGTTGCTCACGAGTTTCTGTTCCTCGTTTAGGCTTACCGCGAAGCCGGGATGCAGCCATATGCTCACTTTCCAGCTTATACCACTCTCGCTGTGCCTTCTTCTCACTTTCCTAGATACGGGTTTACTCAATGAATCCCAATAACGTGAGATGAAGAGGATTTACCAAGTACTGACAGTAGACGCGGAGAAAGGCAGCCTTGGAACTTCGACATGGTCTAAGCCAGTGAATAACTCTCAAAAATTCCTTTGCTTCGATGAAGGTCTTCGCCATGGCTAAGTAGTCGGCATCATGAGCTTCCCACTCAACCTCTTGCTGCAGAATATCATGAGATTGGCCATGGGGTTGAGGGGCATCTGGATAGCGAGTATGGAACTTTTGAATGTTCTCGGCGACGCTCCCATGAGCTGGAGGTTGAGCAAAGGATAACGAGGGGCGAGGTGATCTTGATCGAGCAGGGGTAGAGGTATGGAAGGTCGAGTGAGCCACCAGGGGTGGCTCTGGCTGTCTTTTCGAAGGTGATATCGAAGCGAGAAGCTCTGCGGCCCTTTTTGCAAGCTTAGGGAGAGGCAGACACATTGATGAGAGTACGACTTACCATTTGGATGCATAGGCAAGACCTCTCTCAGAAGAGTCGCGAATTGCGTCCCGCAATGCCGCCACCACCTCTCCGTCGACCTTGAATGGACTCTCCACCATTCGACGAACAATTGTCCAGAGTTAAACAGCTCTTTAAGTAGCTATTCCCAAGTAGGCGTTAAGGTATGTAGTTCGCTACAGCCGCCACTAGTCGAGAAGATGGAGGATGAGCACAAGAAGAGGACAGACGCGTCTTAGGCGCCGGCTCCGCACGACGCGACGCGTTCCAGTGCCCGATAAGGTAGTTATTGTCCCGTCACGTTCGTCGTCACAGCGTCGGCCAACTGGGAAGGTGCGTTGAGCTGGCCAGCATGGACACGACCATGCTAATCCTTCGTGGCTAAGCGCAGACTCGTTCTCAACCGCCACGACAGTGAAACCATCGAGTAGGAACATTGAATCGCTGTTACCCTGATACTGACCTGATGGTACGCGAACCACTCTTGAGTCCTCTGGGGGCTGTGCGAACTCACTCGACCGCTTCAGGGTATCCTTGGCTACCTCTCTCTCGCCGTTGCGCTGGCAGTTGTAGCTGTCTTCACCCGTCTGTACGTCATTCTCACCGCAGCACGGTCTGCCAAGCCACTCGGGCCTCGCGAAGTCTCAGACAAATGCAGCTTTGCGGTCTTCCTCGGCTCAGGTCGGTCCACATTGCACACCGATAATTGTGCTGATTTGCTCACTTCGGCAGGCGGACACACGAGTGAAGCTATAAGCCTTCTGTCCGCCCTGGATTTCAGCCGCTATGTACCGCGCACGTACATCATCAGCGAAGGTGACGCCCTGAGCATGCAGAAGGTTGTCGATTTGGAATCAGAAAAAGCTGCAGAGGTACCTCACGCGTCATCGCCTGTTCGTTTCATCCATACTTCTTGCGGTTTATCATGCTTCTTCCTGAATCTGCGCAGTACTGACTGCGCAATCAGGGTTTGCGATCAGACCCTCCATTCGCGTTCATCGTGATTCCTCGGGCACGACAGGTACACCAATCGCTTCTCACAACCCCGTTCAGCGTCGCGACATCCCTCGCCGCATCCATGTGGCATATCACCATTACTCCTGTCTTCTCCGGACCGCCTGTCCCGGAGGTGCTGTTGCTCAACGGACCTGGCACATGCTTTGTGCTCTGTATAGCAACACATCTGAACAGGGTACGGCATCCTACTCCTGTATATTTCGAGGAGATACCCACTGACTTGTGATTCTATCGTGGTTCTAAAGTTTCTTGGACTGAAGTCACCGCGATTGATATACGTCGAATCATTCGCCCGATTGAAGCATCTATCCTTGTCTGGCAAATTGCTGCGTCCTCTGGTAGACAGGTGCGCTATTCTCGTAATATAGTGCCATTACGGACTGAAGTACATTCTAACAGCTTTGTCGTTCAATGGCCGGATCTTGTGAGAGATGCGAACAGAGACAAGTGCCGCGGATGGCTTGTATGATTAGCAGATACTTAGTTATCTAATAAAAATGCACCATGCATTTTCGCAGTCACAGTGTCCGGCACCGAGATGTGCCATGCCCACTCTGACTGGCACCTCAAACCTTGGGACGCTTCTGCATGGAGCGAGGCTGCATACCAAAGCGACAATGACAGTTTTTGACAAGTCACCTTTCGCAGATCCATGAACGGAAAGAAGATGGATGGCATTAGTACAACAGAAATAACGGGCCCGAGCGAGAAGGGCACGCAAACTACCCAAAGAGGGATACACCACCTCTCTACTTGCGAGTCCACCGATCCTCCCCGTCATGACGCCCTCCCCGTTTGGAGGGGCTCGCACTCCGCCCGCGGCCGCCCTCCCTTTTGCTCGGCTCCCAGCCGCCGCCACCGCCAGTTGTTGTTGGATGCAGGCGTCGCTCTAGTCGCTGACCATGATGCAGGGAACGGACCAGTTCGGGGGAAGCAAGGCGGAGATGCATAAAGTTACAGAAACCGCCGCGATTGCATTCCCCATTCTCGTTTTGGCGACAACATGCTTCACGGAAATCGGTGACTGGAGACAGCTCCGCGTACAGTGGGCGGCCTATGTGACACGGGGCCGATGAGCACGACACCATGCTTGTCATAGTGACATTTTGAAATGATACTACGCACCGGCATACCAGCGGTCATTTAGGTTGTCGACGGCTGCTTGCGCCTCGGTCTCCCACTCGTACCGAGCATACACGTTTCCGATGAGATGGTCCCCGACGTTGTCGCAAACCTTGGTAAGCGGTCTTGTTAGCATCCAGCGCAATAGGAAGGGTCGTGCCACTCACATGAAGCTCAAGCAGGTGCCCAAATTTCGCCAGCTCACAATAAAGATCCTCATACACCGCGTCAAAACCCTCCTGCAGCTCCTTCTCCGTCTTGTTACAAACTGGGTCGTGCGCGGGATTGTGATAGACGTTCGGAAGGAGGATAGTCTGAGAGAACGCTGGCTTGATATGTTTGCGCGAACAGCGGTCACCGTGGCGGCATGCACCAATCTACACGAGGTTTAGTCAAGTCAAAACCTGTCCTGGTTGGGCAGAGTTCTGAACGTACTTTGTAGTAGAATGAGCAGTTGACGCGGTCCTGCTCAGTACCGAAGATATTTGCCTAGAGTCTTGTTAGCTTCCGTCATTGCGACAACGAAGAAGCATGACATACCAAGTGTGAGGCCATGACGAGTGAAAGCAAGCACGAAGTTGTCGACTCGGACGTGAGGAGGTTGTGTCTACGAGCGTGCGAAAGGCGCGTAGATGGGGTGGCTGAGATAGCTGAGTCAGCTCATTGCCTTTCCTGGATTATTCGTACCTCCAGCGTGTTAACGAGCGCTCGGCTTCAAGTCTTAGTCAGTCCCGAGACATTTTGCAAAGTTCAGTCTCGTAACCTCAGTGCAGCATGTCTAACCTCGGCCCATCGAAACAGTGCATGTTTCATAGTGCCTATACAGTCTCCAGGAACTCTGGCTGACAGCGTTCTTCTCGTCAGTTCAGCGTACCGCCATTACGAAGTACTAGTCGCAACGCGGCGGGTGAGTCGCCAGCCGCACTTGCAACTTCCGATCTCCGAATCAGCATTTGGAGACACGAAGCTGATATTTTACCTTAATATACATCTTACTTCAAACTGACGCAGCTTTGCTTTGTACTATTCCGGCAATCTTTGCCAGTGATCGCTGGTGACGGGCGGAGATGAACATCATCTTACTCAGGATCGTCGACCTCGTTGTAGATGATGCTGGTGGTTTTTCCGTAGGAGACGCCATGCAACCAGCCCTTGACACCATGCTAGGGATCCCGGGCGGCAGTTGAATCGCCCTAGGTGTCTTGGGCCCGCGACTGACGGCCCGGACAAATGCTGCCGGTTTGACACTTCTTGTCGAACAACAGCTAAGTCCAGCTCACCCCATATCTCATTGTACTTCTCTCACCCTCCATTGAAATTGTGACGGGCTTTGCCACCATCGCGGTTGGGCCTTTGTTGCCTATGCAGTCGTAGATATACATTCGAGAAAAAATCTATCGCACGAGGGACGTCGCTCACGTTCGTGAGGAAGTTCTCGCATTTCTGGTGCGGACAGCTGACGTAGCGATGGCGTCCATGTCATTCTATATGGACTGATCCACAGACATCTGGGCACTGATTTTTTAATGACTGCATATGTAGCGATCGGCGGATTTTACACAATCGGAACTTGAAAAGTGAGTCGACCCGTTGGTGCACTTGTGTCTACCGCGTATGCCTCTGGAATTTGCAGAGGCGCTTCTAGAATGCCGTACCCGCATGCTTTGTTGCATCATATCCGGTAAGTATACCGTTATACATCCCCGGTCAATCGACAACGTCCAGAGCTTGGCTTACAACGCGGGCGACTCGCTTACCCCTTCCAAGGCAGTGGCTATACAGATACCATTGACCTACCGAGCGTGAAGCTTCCCCGCGGTTAGTCGGACCGCATTAATTGCTGCGCCGGTGGTACGAGAAGATGGCTGACTTTGTCTATGTCCGACATCGGTGACTGCCGCGCAGCGGCGACACCGAGTACGAGCCACCGCGCAGGTTCCAGTGCTTCCCTGCAGCTGCCTCAGGCAAGAGAACGCCGACTCCACAAGACGGGCTGGTCTTGGCAAGGCCTGCCAGATGCTTGGCTCTCCCTTGGCATGCGAACTCTGTCTCTGTATGTTCCTTTTGTAACCGCGCCGAAAGCTAATGTGTCATTCCCAAGCGCCTTCTCTCTTCTTATCGACCTCTTCTATTTGTTGTCTGGCCTCCTGGTATTGGCGCGGCTGTTCTAATCCACAGCATTTGGTATGTTGTAATGAGGTCAACTCGTGCTTCCATATGCCTGCTGAGGTCGGACACTGAACATGTAGGTGAAGGAAACTGTACACGCACGCTCAGAAAATTTCCCTCACATGTATCAGATATCGAGAAGCCACGCACTGCCTCTACATCTCTGAGGAACACCGAGCTCGACCGGGAAGACTATGTATTATAACCGCCGTGCTTCGGCGCTTGGCCGTTCTCTGCCCACTCTGCTACTTCGTTTCGCGGAATTCTACCTCCACCGTCGGGCGACGTCTAAGACAACGGCCAAGGTCTTGGCAGGGGCCTTCGCCCTCTGACTGCTACGTCAACTGTTCTTTATCAGATGGTGTTACTCTTTTCACGCTGTCATTAGAATGACTGTCGCACGAACGGTGCCAGTTTGCTTTCGAAGATCCGTGTTGTACGTGCCTCTCGTAGAAGAGTCCTCTGGCGATGTTTCACCCGTAAGCCGCATCGTGGGTCCCGGATGATATAGGGTGATGTGGTGACCAGAAGGTTACCTCAGCGAGGCTGTACTCCTAACCCATGATCCATCTTACTTAACCCTTGAGAATACATTCTCCGGGTCATGAAGGTTCCCGAAGACGTCCAGCCAGGTAGCGTATCGCGACTCAGCCACGGACCCTTTCAAACACTCGGAAAATCCCACCGGCAAACGTATGCATAGCTTTTGATCTCAGGTACTCATTGTGATGCACAAGCTCATGGTCCATTCATCACGTGCTGCCCTACACCAATACACACTCTCGCTTGGCACTAAGTCGTCATAAGTAGTGCGATCTACCGATCGAGGCTAAGATCACGATTTGATGGTATCGTTTGTGTACCGATCTAAATACACAAATACAAGTTCCGCGGCATTCATAGACCGTAACATACACTGAGGGTAACGGGATGTCCTTGACCAAACACAAGTTATAAGATAATGACAAGATCTCAAGCTCTGGGCTCTCTCTATCTTTGACAATCACAGTTCGTCCATCGGCCACTGACCTAGTGCCTAAGGGGCTCCCACGACATGAAGGCATCTTCCCATGGAGGGCTGGGGTACGAAGCGGCCTGCGCCTGCTTGAAGTCCCATGCACGAGGAGACTGGATGGGATGCGAAGACAAGGAGCCAGGTGGTATGACTAGTGAAGGACGTGTGTCCGTATATGGAGGATGCCCTGGAAAAACCGTGCTCGGGGCTATGGACGTGGCCTGAGTCAGGTTCTGAGAAGGGATAGGTTCGGGAGGTGAGACGACATTGCCCAACGCGGACCTATGACCCGGCAAAGTTTTAGCCAATCAGTAGCAAAGAACACCTTCGCGTGTTATGCCACTTACGTAGTAAATCTGTCGAGCTCTGAGATACCCTTGTGAACTTTGCAGTCAGACCGTGGGGTATGCTTGGCATATCGTGAAAGGATTTCCGTAGCGCGCCGGAGACGCAGAGACAATTCGAGCACGGTGCTGTAACTGGTGTGGTCATGCAGACACCCACAGTGGTCGTCGGCCCGGTGATTGGCACAACTGTCGGGGGAGTGAGGGGCGAGGGGGTCCAGCATGTCTCCGAAAAGGGCGTCATCGACTGAGACCCCACCGGAAGACTGATAAGATGCAAGGAGACTGGATAAGTCGTAATCAGAGTTGAGAAGGGATGCCACAGTATCAGTGCCAGAGCGAAGATAGAGGTCAACGGGGGATTGAGGCATAGGTGAAGGCGTGTTGAGGGGAGATGGGCTTCCAACAGCGGAAGAGCCCGAAGAATAGGGCGGCAGGTCCATCATAACAGTAGACGATGACGGAGTAGCCATACGGAAGCTACCAGGGGACTTTGGTTGTGGTGAAGAGGCTCCCGCATCAGCTTTGGAGGACTCGCTGTCGCCAAACTCTTCGGCTACAGAGCTGCTCGTCGAGTCGTTATCGGCGGTGGACTGTCCGGACGCCGCCCAACGCGGGTGCGGTTTGTTCTTCAGCTGCAGCATAAGTCGATAAGCGGCGAATCGAGGGCGATGCACAGGCGGTATTGCGGGACGCGCACCTCACGAATTATGCTCTCCAGTTCAGCTACGCGTTTCTTTAATCGACTTGCTTCGTCTTGTGCATTCACACTGCGCACCAAGTTAATGCTGGGTTCTACTCTTGCGTCGCTGAACAAGTTGCTTACCGTTGAGAAGGGTTGTCGACTTCGTAGACACAAAGGCCCGTCTGATAAAAATAGATGAGGTAACTATTTTATGTAGAGAATAAGGGTTGGTCTTACCAATCCCAGCTGGGTGCATCGGCCACATGGGCGCTGACGGTCACACTGACGAAGGCCGTTGGTCAGGAAATCACCGATCGTACAGACCGCGCGCACACACATACCATCCGTTTCGACGTGTGGCAGTTGAGGCACGACTGGGTAGGACGATTGCGACGCTTGCCTGCTCAAGCGTGAGCACGGAGAGAAGGGGGGGGTCGAAGCACTTACGTCGATGATCATCCTCAGAGGTGCGCTTCGGGGAGGCAGCGGAGGTTCTCTTCTTCGCAGCAGCAGTGATCTCTGTAGACATGCTTAATGAAAGGAGGGGAGGGGTGGAAATGAACCCCGACGAACTTCCCGGGGCGACTTTATAAGAACGTGATCGACTGCTCTTGGCGTTGACACCAGCGGACAGATTACGATTGGAGCTCGGTTTGGCAAATATAAACTGGGAAGCATGGGATAGGCAATTGGAAGGCCTCCAGGATAGAAGCGAACCAACATTGCAAGATAGGCGCACGCTGCATCTGTGGTGGGAACTGGAAAAATCCGCATTCGGGCGTAAACCGTGAGACGATGGAAAACGCCGCTGCAGGCCCGACAATCAAGGTCTGAGAGCTGCTCGTTCCGGTGCTCACAATCGAGAGGGTCCGGTTCCTATCCAAGGGAGGAACGGTGACTCTCTTACGAAAGTTTGTCAGCGCCAGCCTCTCTAGGCGCCGTGGGACTCACGTCAACGAGGAATAAACAGGCTGCATGCACGACCCCACGACCGCTCTCCACGGCAGCGCGTAGATTTATTTCTCCGGCATTCTCGGTGCGCGCGCGTGTCTTTTGACAATCCTAGACACCGCCGGTGACAATCTGTATAGGGGTAACGTAAAGGCGAAGCGATGAGAGTTTGAAAAGACCGTTCTGGCAAAGTTTGATCTGACTCACCATACTTGGCTTTTGGCCCTTTCCTGCCGCGGATCATGTCAACATTGTTGTGATGCTGCAAGATTATTTTGAGAAATAAGAACGCCGCGGTACGTTTCCCGCCGGATGTGTAGAACCCCACCGCCGAGCGTGGACAATGGACATGTCCATGAAGACCGGAACACTCATCAGATCTCGAGAACGCCTTGGCGCACAAAGAAGTGTCTCGCTGTGGACCAACCACATTGAGGTCGATGCAGATCTACAGACTCCCGAAGGTACATCGTCGACTCCGACTTCAGCTGATGTCAAGTTGTCGTTGTCACTGATCAGCTGGGGGTGATGATGGCTTTCGGAGGGCACGCCGTGGTCCAGGAGGAACGCCCAACGCCTAGAAGGAAGGACAATGAGCCTCCCGTATCTTAGTTCATACTACATGACATATCGTTCAACGATTGGAGGCACCAGGCTATGGACTTGGCAATCTCAGAGACAGTCAAGTCTTTTCCCATGGCATTCGCCTCTCCCACAGCTGTAACGGACGCTGTAGATATGATCGGTTGTCTATATAGAGCCGAGTATATGCCAATCGATGAGAAGAAGTGTTATTGTCAAGGGTCTGGATGACTTACCTCAGTCGTCGTCCACTAATGTGGATGTGGTTGTCTCGGTTGAGAGCGCCTCCCACTGTGCACCGCCCAACGGCCGTGACCGTTACGTACCCTGACGTCTATGGCACCGGCATAGACCTCAGGGTATGGTATGCAGCGAGCTATTCGAGGAAGAGGCGGGCAACAAGCTGTTTGAAAGAGCTTTGAATGGATAGTCCCAGTCATAACTTCAGATCGCGGTTTGCCAGTTGGCGACGGGCGCTAGATTGATCCCGCATATGATCCGCTGTCTGACAGAGCACCCGAGCACAGCTGCCCAGCATGCAGACCATCTACTACTAGTCTTCCTGAACATGCATCAATATTTCTGACCAGGTAATCTAGCTTATTGAACCGATTCTAAGCTCTTCCCATCCACGGTGCTACTAATGTCCGCAGTACATGTCATGACATCTCGCCCGGTGGAGCAACTCCTCTTGAACCTGCTGGCACTTCGACACCTAGCTCAACCTTTGTGTCAATCTCGGCGGGCTGAACATTATGAGAAGACGTAGATAGATGCGCCGCATTGCGTGAAGTCTTGGTGGAAGCGAGTTGAATCGTGTAGTGGAGCGCGATGCCTTCGTCCCGCGTGCGTTACAAACGGAAATCTATTGCCTGAGTCCGGATGATGTCTACTCCGATGGGGATGGCACTAGTCCTTGGATCGACTTCGGAGGTCCCGCGGTCGGTCAATGTTTGAGTATTGAATACTAGGGTATATCAAATTGCAAGGGAGTCATCTCGGATGAATAGAGGAGGGACGAGTGCACTTGGCTAGCTCGTCATTCCGGTCTACACTACGGTGGACCATGAATGCCGACAATGCTTTCGTCATCCGATGTTCGAAGGGAACCTTTGCAGTCCGCACCGACAATCAGCATGACAGCAACCGCGACGTTAGCAATCATATAAGACTCACCATGTCGTCAAAAAAGCCGCAATCATTCACAGACAGGAGCGATGATGCGCGGCCGACAGGGCGTCATGATATGGAGGCATGCATCTCTGACAGCTGTATGATGAAGGTGGAACCGTACACGCAGATGTCCTTGGCACGCTGGAAGTGTTATCAGGAGGAAGAGTGGCGCATCAATTGCATATGCTGGCCTACGCGACCATTGTCTCCCAGCATGGACTTTCTCTGGACCGGTCTTCCGAACAGAGGTTCGACGATGGTGTTGCCACGACTGGACTTGCATGAATAGTCTTGTCGAACCTCCTTATGGACTGGCGGCGATAATCTGTCGTTGCCCGATACGTCTCACTCTTACATGGTTAGTAGCGAACGGATACCTTTTCACATGCTTCCGACTCGTCCGTCATGGTCGGTGACGTTGCAGGAGGCTCGCACACAGACTTGTGCGTGCAAGATTCCTATTGAACAATTGTTCTAAAGTGACAGTGGACATGCATGATTGTGCATAAGGCGTACCCGACATCGGAAACAACCTCGCAGCTTTCTTCGGCCTGCGATCGCAACGGAGCTTTGTCGATCGTTCGTGAGTTGCGAGGGCAGATGAAAGCGGCAATGGCGAATAGTGATTGCACACCCGGAACGAGGTACCGGTATCAAGACACCGTTGAGATTCTCTCTAGGGGGGTGGGGGGGTGGTTGGATTTGTGGAGCGGCTACTCGGACACCCCCTTCATCGTTACCCCGACACTTCTTCGCCTGGGTGGGAACGAGGCGGTGAGGGCATGAGAAACCGCCTCACAACCGCCAGTGAACGGCTTCTATCGGTTGTCCTTGGCACTGGGTATAGAAATGGCTCCCGCCTCTTTGGAGTCGCTCAAAGCTCCCGGAGGGGGACATAAGGCCATTGGGTGAAGAATTCTCAATAGGTTTGGCGCCTTCCACGTCGATTTTCGTTGAGGTATGCCGCCGGGCAAACGAGAACCCGCAGTCGCCGCGACCGCTCCGGGTGGAGGAAGTGCATTGGGGCGTGGTGATCGAGGGACGGGAACAGAAGTTGGCCTCATGCTACTGGAGCGTCAAGCGCATCGTCGGAAACTATTGAATACCGTCGTAAGCAGTACTGAGGCTATTTCCGCCATGGAGATGCACTGAGTAACAATCACTGTTAATCAGTATCGCCACCCGCAGCAGCTGGACGGACGCGCCCGCCCGGATATCGCGGGGGGCGGCTGTCAGGACCCAATGCGAAGAGTGGCGCGAACGAGCACACCTCCGCCACTAGCCACCTCTTCCCCGTGTTGAGTATCAGTCTGAACGCCACGAAGGCGATAGTGTCGCTTCTCGACGCTTGAGGAGAGGCTTGGCAGGATGCGGAACGTCATCCATCAGGTTTAGGATGCGGACATTCACTAACGGGCTCGCCTACAACGGAACACAGTATGGTGTCTGTGCATGGAATGTGGTCGGGGGCCAGACCGAGCGGCCCCCCATGTCAGCATGACGTCGTGTCCGGGTTTCGGACGGTTGACAGCTCGATGGGTAGGCCGGGAGGACTGGAACGTAATGCTATGTGACGATGAACGCACTGAATAAGGTTTGGTCAGATTGCGGTCAAACTGAATAATACTCAGAGTTCATACATTCATACACGATCAGGTTCGGGACCGCGTCCGACCATTTTCAGCAGGGAGGAATCAGGGCGCTTGCCAGATCGATTGAGCATTGTATCAACGACCATCCATTCCCCTCGCTGCACCGCATGGCCTCATCAGCGGTGAGTGTACTCGAGTGCGGCGCTCAGAGAACCTACTCATCATCGGAGTTCGTTTTTGAAGCGACTATGGCTGCGCTTGAGGGCTCTCACAACGAAATCTGTTCCATGAAGAACGTCAATAGTCTACATGGAACTTTCAACGGAAATGAGAGTACATTGATTATGTTACTCCTACCAATGTGCCCCATGACAACTTCAGGCGTCCGGCAGCGGAGTTTTGAGCTGCGCCATCACCATGCTTTCCCGAAACTTTACCACACACTTAGTCTATTTCGGAGACAAAACCTGCATGACACATGAAAGACTCTTTGCAGCGCTGATGGGGAGTAACCCTGTGCACTTACCCTAAATATAGCTCTGGACACTATGCAGGGTCCATGCTATATCTCGCCGGGTTTGAGGAAGAGGCACAACAAAGACGTGGTCACATATGGCAAAATGATCGTACACGACTACTACACGGAATATAACGTTCGACCCTGGCCTCTTCAGGTGAGTGAACTTCCCATGTGGCAATATGCAGACACTTACACGGCTCAGTTGCCCACCAAGACATTGCCCTGGTACTCAGCTGCCGCGGCAAGCGCACTCAGGACGGCAGCCAACACCGTCACCCACCACGCTCGATACAAGGTCTGCCAGCCTTCTTCATCGATGATACGCTTTGCACAATCCACGAAGCCCAAGTAGGGATCTTTCTCGTGGCGCAATCTACGACGTAAATAAGTAATCGTAGTGTCATGCACGCCCAGAAGTGTACTCACCCGATTACGTCTTCCTCCTGACCCGAATACTCTGCGTACTCATGTCCCTCTACAGCATCATCCTCTACCTCCTGTTCTACGGAATTGTACTCCGCAGTGGTGTGATTGCGCTGGATCGCCAATTTCGTAGTCATCACCTCGAGAGGGCAGGTGATCGCAGTGCTGAGTATTTCGATGGCGACATAGATGCCGAACTTGACGGACGAGAAGTTGTCGTTCGACAACAGAAGTATCCGGATACTGCGGATAATCACGACGGTATACGCGGCGTGGAAGACCTGGGCGATAAGAAGTCCAGGGGTCAGGTACAAGACCCAAGGACGACGACGCTCCGTTGGAGTCAACAGAATCCGGAGGGAGTATACAACACTGAACCAGGGAAGTCGATATGGCGTGACGATGGAGCGGTAGGTGATGATGGCGGCCGGGAGGGCTACGAGCATCCCAAAGACAGCGTAGATAAAAGTTGCAAGGATGCCAGCGTCCGGGGGATCAACTCGGCTGTGACTGGCCAATCTTCTCGAGTCCATCGCAGCCACAGCGAAACCCGTCAAGACAACCGACGCCGCGGCCGTCGGCACTACGTAGTAAAGTCAACATCATGCAGACCAGACTCAGGCGTAACGCACTAATTCCCTTGTATAGACCCATCCATCCCTGCGAGGGAAACCTAAGTCGGTTGGGCGACCGAGATGTAGACCAATGACATACCTCAATCCGGTACACTCGCCTCAGCATACCAAGGAAAGACGTGACAATTGGACCCGTATGGACGTTAACATTTCCCTCTGGATCAAGCTGGAGAGCCTTTGGGTTGTAGTTCGCTATGAATGTAACGTCAGCGCGCGCTATACGAGGAATGACTGCGCAGTTACTGTACCTCGTAGTCGGACTAGTGCACCTGTGAGGGGCACCGTTATCGCAAGCGAGACGGCCAGAGAGATGGCAAGTGTAAGACTGAGGAATATGGAGTCGAAGATGCCGGCCATGGTTGTGAGATGGAGGTGGAAGGACAAGGAGGATCATGAGCGCAGCGCGCACTGACACCGTCATGACATGGCCCCGCCGCGCCCTCCGCAGCCCAGAAAGGCAGGCAACAGCCACCTGGCGCCGCCACCCAAAGTAGCCCAAACTTGCAATCCGGCTTTTCCCAGGCCTCTCTCTCCGCAACCTTCACCATCTCCTCTCATCGATTGTGTCTGTCTCCTCTCTCTCCTCCCGCACTCTGTCACCTATGTGGTCGGGCACTACGTCTTCATGGCCCAGCCGGTCAGGTTTGCTGTATGGGTGTTCACTCGTGGATACTGTGCAGGGCGAGTTCACAACAGCCATGACGTGGCATATCGAGCCCGAAAGCGAGCATGATATCTACGATCGTTTTGCGATATCCACGCTCTAGCATTGACAACCACTGCGTGTCCGTACGGTCAAGGCAGTAGTTGGGAATGGCTTTGTTTGCTTCCCACCTCCTTTCCTGATTTCCTGCGATAACCCGGAGCGGGCTGTGCGTTGCTAAAAGGTACGAGGAAAACACAAGTGTATGTTACGAACTGAAACATTGAAACGATATCTTTAGATCTCTCGGCCTACACAACCTGGACTGCACTCGCTGTATTTCCGGAGGGCGAATCATCTTGCAACGTCGTTAGTTTTCGGTTCGTTGAGGTCAAAATTCTCCGAATCAGTTCCGGTTCTTTACGGATCTGGATTCACCCATTAGCTTTCGCCGGGATATTTTTCTTAGCCGGGTTCATCCCGGTCTTAGCATCTTGTCGCGCCGAACAGTCGCTGAACCACCAATCCATAAACAGCAGATTTGGCACAACTCTGGCAATGCCCTTGTTAGCCGGGCACGCATCTCGCGGCATATCTTGGAGCGTCAAAGTATGCTGTATCTTGTGTAGCTGTCGGGTCATGGTTCCATTGGTTTGAAGGTGCGCTCTGCGAGTTTTCATGTTTCCCACATGTTACATCTTTAGGTGAACTAGCCGTCGCACGCGGTTATGGACATCATGTTGCGTGCGGTGCACCGGCCTTACTACCACCAAATACTCAAAGTCTTCGACATCTTGCTTACCGTTTTCGTCGTAAATCTTGGCGGCCAATGTTGACGATGCTCTTCATAGACGTTCCTTTTATGGCGAGTCCTATCCTGCATCTCCTATCTTCTCTTCACTCTTGAGGGTCTTTCCCTATCGCAACCTGATCCTGTTTCCGACTCCATGCTTGCACCCTGTACACTCCGAAGTATTCTGGGGCACTTCGCCTCAAGTATCATAATATATTTCTGTCCTTTCTAAATCTTCTGTCGTCTTGTGTGTGTTCGTGTGTGAGCCTGTGCGACGTGTGTCTCTTGAACACTCAAGCCCCCCACACTGTTCAGTCAAGTACTCCACACCAATGAGGTGTTGTCGGTGTGTATAGGTCAACTATGTTTCAGTGTTGTAGTTACTATGTAGTGTGTACATTTGCAAGCTCAATAGCTCAATAGCTGTCGTATGCAGGCCGCTGAGCGTTCCGCCGCCACAGCGGTTTGACTCTCCGACTGTAGCCAGATCATTAGGGTTCCCTTGTGTTGTTGTCGATCTCCCACATCCGCACGTCTTACTCGACCTCTGCTACTCCTTCCACTCTTCCAAGGGCTGACCTAAGACTATCCTTGTGATGTCTCTTGTACCTGACGCTGCAGCTGCCAGGGTGAGTAAAAGTGTCTTCATGGCTGAGGTGATCGTTGTCTAACCACATTGTCGTGGTTGCCTCACGTCATCACAGAAAGCAGCCCTCGAACAGCTTAAGTTCAAGAAAGTACAAAAACAGCAGAATGTATCGCTAAGTCACTCAGCATCACCAGCACCCGCTTCATGGGCCACCAACACCGACAACGCAACGGGAGGACCGCCTGCGCAGTCTCGGGACGCTACAGCCACATCGCGCTACTTCTCCCTTACACCATCGTCCTCTGGAACTATTCTCGTTCCCAGCTCCAGTCCTATACGCCCTGATCCCTCTGATGCATCCAAACCCGTCCCGAATGCATTATCCTTGTTCGATGACGAGATACCAGGTCTTACTCGCTCGGATCCCCAAGTGCGCTCTATTCCCAGCCCCACAGACCCACTCTCTGCTCCCAGCGGGTTCCGACATGCAAATGGCGTGTCAAACGCGTCGTTTACGCGACCATCGTCCGCCACGAGCAGGAAACTATCGGATATGGAGGATATGGATGATGGTGGCCGCCCTAGAAAGAGGCTGAATATGGGACCGACCAATTCGCGAGACCCCATCGACTTCCTCACACCGGGTACTCCGGAGGTGCGCAAACCTGAACAGCGGCATGCAGGGCCGAACACGTCATTATCAAGTATATCTCTGTCTTCCGACGACTCCTTTCCGGATGCTAAGGAAATTGTGAACGGTGCGTCCCGTCCTCGGATCATTCGTGGCCACAGGGCACCGGAAGAGAAGCCTTCATCGACGTCCACGCAAGCGAACGACGACGAGCAGCGCTTCACGCGGTTCCGTCTCACCCAAATCGAGCACGACACCGAAGTGGTACGCGCAGCATGGCTCGAGGCTGGCGGTGACGTTCCGAAGGCCTCTGCTCTCCTCGTCGATCCGTCATGGAAGCCACGTACAAAGACGCCCCCTCCGCCGAAGGCACCTGAGGCCGCCGTGGAGACTGGCCGGGTGAAGGAGATTGTGGACGCCAACAAGGCGCAGCGGCTTGCTGTGAAGGAGAAGGGCAAGAAGTCCATGATCTACAAGAACCGTGTCATTGACGGCAAGCCCACGAGCGACGCCGGACCTTCCACGCCCCCCGCTTCCAAGCCCCCTCCCATGATCATTGACTCCCCGTCGAGCCCTGAGATCGGAAGACGGAAGCGACTGAGACGGAAGGTCATTGCTTCTGACTCGGAGGCCGAGTTTGTCGATAGCGATGAGGACTCTGCGGATGTTGACAACACAAACGCGGACGAGCAGCGTGCTCTGGAGTATTACAACGAGAGTTCTCCCGAAGGCTTGCAAGAGCTGACTGGTGCGTGTCATCTCCTCTAAGTGGGTCGTGCAGGATAGTGACGGGCTGTGTAGGCTGTTCTCCCGAGCAAGCGAAGAAAATTATCGACCTTCGGCCATTCACCTCCGTCGAAGACCTCAACAACAAGCTCGGGCAGGGCAAGAAGAAGGCCGGTCCCGCAGGCATCAGCCCCCGCATGTTCGAGGACAGTGCGACGATCTTCCAGGGCTACGGCAAAGTCGACAGCATACTCGAAGAATGTGAGGGTATTGGCGCTGAGCTTCGCAAGGAGATTGCGGGTTGGAACCACCACGGCACGGCCAATGGACAGTCGAAGGGCAAGGAGCGGGAGGATGAGTCACGCGACTCTTCTGTGCCTGCCGAGGATGGTGCCCTTGCGCTGACGCACATCGCGGCCATGAACCACAAGCCAAAGTACTACATGACTGTCCAGCCCTCGCTACTCCAGTCTGGTGTTACGTTGAAGGAGTACCAGATGATTGGTGTCAACTGGCTGAGCCTTCTCTACCAGAAGCGCTACAGTTGCATCCTCGCGGACGAGATGGGTGCGTATCCATTGCGTGCCTTTTGTTAGGGTTGGTTTTCATTACGGCGCAAAACAGGTCTTGGAAAGACGGTCCAAGTGATTAGCTTCTTCGCGCACCTGAAGGAGCGTGGCCGGGACGGCCCGCATCTCGTCGTCGTGCCGTGAGTGTCTGAGCACTATATGCTCGTCGGGCTGTGGACTCAATATATTGTAGTTCATCTACTTTGGAGAACTGGTGTCGGGAGTTCCAGAAGTTCGCCGGTGACAACATCAACGTCGAGACCTATTACGCTGACAAGAACGATCGCCCGAGACTTCGGGACATGCTCAACAACAATGTAGTCACCAAGAAAGCTGGTGGCTGGAACGTTCTCATCACGACCTACAACCTGGCGCAAGGTGACGATCACGACCGCAAGTTCTTCCGAAGGATTGAGTGGGATGTGAGTTGTCCATTGTCCTGTTCACGATGCCGCCCAATCGCTCAAGCGGCACCATCAGACGTGCGTCTTCGACGAAGGTCATGTCCTGAAGAATTTCCAGTCTCAGCGGTACCAAGCCCTCCTTCGGTACAAATCCCGCTGGCGTCTGCTTCTTACTGGAACGCCGTTGCAAAACAACTTGCAGGAGCTGGTTGTAGGTACTCATGGTCATTCGGCTTGAGCGTTGGCTTAGTGACGTGTCGCAGTCGTTGATGAACTTCATTCTCCCGAATCAATTTGCGGACGACTTGGACTCTCTACGAGCCGTGTTCAAGACGAAGGGTGACTCCAAAGTAACCCTGCTTGCTCAGCAACGTGTCTCGCGAGCGAAAAAGATGATGACACCGTTCGTTTTGCGACGGCGTAAGGATCAGGTGCGTCCGGTCTGGTCGTTTCATGAGATCGCTCTTGTCTGAGCGAGTGCCCAGGTCCTCCGAGACTTGCCGAAGAAGACAGAGCGTATTGAATGGTGCGAGATGACCGCACTCCAGAAGTCCATCTACAACGACGCTCTGCAACGCTCCCGCAAGACCATTTTCGACCTCGAGACCGGTAGCGCAGAGACGTCTGATGCGCCCGCAACGAACGGTCGTGGTAAACCGGCCAAGAAGAAGACACGAACGACTGCGCGGACAAAGGACAAGATGTACATCGAAAACAGCTCGAACGTGCTCATGGATCTCCGGAAAGCCGCGTCGCACCCGATGCTATTTCGCAGGCGCTTCACGGACGAGACGCTGTCAGCGATCGCCAAGCTGTTGCTCAAAGAGCCGGACTTCAAGAAGCGGGGTGCGGTGTTCCAGTATGTGAAGGAGGATATGGAGGTCATGACCGACGCTGAGCTGCAAGCGTTCTGCGAAACGTATAAGGTGGGCAGGGTGACCATCGGTGTGTTGATGTGATGATTCTATGCTCACGAACAACAACAGTCGCTACGCAGGTACCTCCAGGACCGGGACTGTTATATGCAGGCGGGAAAGGTCAAAGTCCTGCTAGACCTTCTAGAGCGGTACAAGGAGGAAGGGCGACGGATATTGATCTTCTCTCAGGTACGCTTCGTAATCTGTTTGCTGTTCAGGAGTATTAATGCACATCGGCCATGTAGTTCACGCAAATCCTTGACATCCTTCAGAAAATCCTGGACCTTAAGCAGACGAAGTACCTGGTATTGACCGGCTCAACGCCCGTCGACGTTCGTCAGACGCTAGTGGACGAATTCACGGAGGACGAGAGCATTCCCGTCTTCTTGCTATCCACCAAGGCTGGTGGTATGGGTATCAACCTGACGGCTGCGAGCGTGGTCATCATGTTAGTAGTCTCCCTTTGTCCCACTTGTGCCATCCCTCATTCCACCGATACTTGTAGGTTCGACCAGGACTTCAACCCACACAACGACAAGCAAGCGCAAGACCGAGCCTACCGTATAGGTCAGAAGCGCGACGTCGATGTGGTGAAGCTCATCACGAAGGGGTCCATTGAGGAGGATATGTTTGCACTAGGCCAGATGAAGCTCGCGCTGGACGAGGCTGTTGCCGGAGAGGAGGCAGAGGAACGCGTGGAGCGCGAGATGAAGATGTCGCTGATGAACGCGGTGCGGAAGAAGCTTGTCACGGACGAAGATATCGAGATGAAGGATGCGACTGAGGCCGGCGCGAAGGACTGATACAACCCGGATCGGCATCGCAATATAACGAATCATCTAGAGTATATCCATCCCAGCCACACATTCACTGGTAATTCTTATGTCTGTCGAGTCGCACCGCATTGCTGTATCTATTTCTCTTGTACTGTGTAGCCCTGTCGATGTCTTCGTCCCCATGCTATCGATTGCACATCGCACACCAGCACTTAGCACTTACTCATTACTACAGGATGTGGATGTATCGTTGTAATCGGCGCTGGCCATATCGACAGCAACCTTCGGGTAGCAGTACGACACCTACTCGAGGGCAATGGCCAAAGCTACCCCCTAGAACAGGCGTGGAATGGCGAGAATGTTCTCCTATTCCGGTCCTGAATAAGAATCTGGTAAATTGAATGATGAACTGATAGTAGTGGACCCTTTCGGACTTTAAACTGGATAGTTTGAGAACATATCCGGAACAGGAAACCAATTCCCGGTCATTTCTGGGGAAGAGCTTTTGCCATTGCCCGTCGTGTGGGGGTTCGTGGGTATCACACTTCATCTCATCCGGTGTTAAGGACGAAAGTTGTCAGGGATCATTTATTTGTTTCGGTCATAAATGCCCAGAATCGCTGACGAAGACTCAATGCAGTGTCCGGACGTGCACCTTGCCGCTCACCTCTTACGTCGCGGCACGCTCTCCCCTGTCAGTTTAACATTTCAACTTGACTCAAAGGTGCACAAGATGTCGAGTAACCTGAAGCCAACGCGTGGTGAATATGTCTGCGGTGATACGACTCGGAAGGTCGTCAGATCTTCGTCCCTGACATCGGTGTAGACGGGGCCGCCTACCAGTATGTTTCTCCTCCGACATCGCCTGGCCTCACGCGTCCGCTCATGCCTCGTCTCCCGGATGTGGTTCGAATCCGAACCCGAGCGGATCTCGAAAGAGGAGTGTTCCCAGTGGTTCCCATGCATCATCCTCTCTCTCGAAGAAGTGTGGACGCACGTCTCCCACACTCTCCGAACGAGGACATGGTCGCGGACTGAGAGCGTCGACAAGGTGGGAAGGCGCGGGTATTCGGGACATTCAACGTCTCTCGCTCGGACTACGAGTACTTCCGCTTGAGGGCCGACATGAGTGGACAGTCTTCTAACCTCCCATGAGCTTGGGATCACTGGCAGGCACCCTACTTCTAACGCCTCTTCGCGAACGTGAACGGGAATTTAAAGGCCGACTCGGACAAGAAGTTGAAGAACTACGCGGTCTTCCACGACGCCGTGACGTCACGGCCCGCTGGTTTAGCTATCGCATGCACAGCGTCCTCGATTCGAAGGCGGGCCAACGCAAGCTGGTTAGGGACCGGTCAAGCGCGATTGGGAGTTCCTGGCAGTGCTTAGACCGTAGCAGCAGTCTCGTCCCTTCCCACCGCTGTACTAGAACTATTTCCAAGGTCGAAGCCATTCCACCAGATTCCCGTGAGCTTGTAGTTGATACAGTGGCATACCACAGGCGAGGGCATCGTGACGCTGCATGCACAAGCACTTCCGAGATGACCTCGACATCACCTCATCCGTCCTCGTGACAATGAAGAATCCGAAGGAACATGTCCACTCAATGATGGACAGCATGTTCACTCTGCTAATTGAGACCGGGCCCCCTAGTATGTGAGTGCTTCTAACGACACCCCACTCACCACGTACACCTCCGTCCTCGCCGCCGACACGCCACGTTCGAAAGTTGCGTGGACCTACAAGTATGGTATCTCTGGCATGAATACCGGAGACAGAGCCTAGGATACACCACGGCCAAGGCGGTGATCAAGGCTACCGAAGAGCTGTACCGCTTGCGCGCACAGGATTGATGCTTCATATCTGCCGGAGACAGTGCGGTGCCCCCGAGGTCGACCGTTGCAGACAATACATAACGAGTGATCTTAAAGGTTATCACTGCAGAGTAAGTTACAAGGTCTTCGCATGTCGTAAAGATCGTGGTGCATTATCTAGTACGGGGCCTAAGCTAGATTTATCCAATGTCCAGGCGGGCGAGCGGGGTTCATATAAGTAGAAGAAGAAAATGAGCAAACCTCAGGGCCGTTTAATGACTCGGCCGTAGAGACTCTCCAGACGCAGCCAAAGTCACGGACCTACCTCGTCCCCTCCGGCTTCTCCTCATCTGAATTCTCCGTCTCCTTCGCCTCCGCCGTCTTCACCCCCTGCGCCTGTGCCTCCTTGTCCGTGTCCCGGATGCTCGACAGCCACAGCGTCAGCAAGAACGACACGCCCGCCCACGGGATGAGCGAGATGAACGCCCAGCGCGAGCCCTGCTGGAACGCCTCCCTCACGAGGCTCTGCAGCGCAGGAGAGAGCGCGGCGACGTTCTGTATCGACGAGATTCCCGCGCCCTTCTCGGAGAGCGTCGCGGCGTCCGCGGGCGAGAGCCGGCCGGAGGCGACGGCGGAGACGATGATCGACGAGACTTTGGAGTTGAGCACGGCGCCGCATTGCGCGAGGCCGACCGTCCCGCCGAGGGCGCGGGTCTGCATTGGACGGGATGGGATGGATAGATCATGGATGGATGGATGGCGAATGGATAGATAAAAGAGTCAGCGACTCGTAGAGCGCGATATACAGAAATTGGGTGGACGTACGAAGAGACCGAGTGCGGCGACGACGGCGACGCGGTTGTCTGGCTGCGAGAAGCGCATGTGCACGGCGAGCGGTCCGATGGACATCCCGACGCCGACTCCAGCCATGACTAGGAACCTGCAGGCAGCGTGCGGTCAGAATAATGACAGTGCCGGAATGCCAGTCAGGGAGAGTGCGGCTTACCCGTTGACCTTGGACTTATCGTTCTCGTCCATCGCGTACGAGACCAGACCCAGGGCGACGGCGATGATCGCACTGCCCAGTACAATGGGGAACTTGGGCTGCGGGAGCTTGTCAGACCTCAAGGCCTCGGATATGAACGAACATGGAGAGAGCCACACACACCTGCCTGAAGTACTTCAGGTATTGGATCGAGAACAGCGCGCCGGCCCCCATACCGGGCGCGAAGTACAGCAACTGCGTGCCTGCCTCCGTGCCACTCAGGCCCGAGACGATCGTGAAGAATATCGCGACAAAGTAGAACATGACGATCATGACCATCCCGCTCACGAACGTCGCGAACTGCGCGATGCACAGGTCCACGCTCGAGAGCAGCTCGAGCGGGATCATCGGGTCCGTGCGCATGAGCGGGTTACGGCTCGTCTTGTCCGACCTCTGCTTGCGCTCGAGCACGTATTCCCACGCGACCCAGGCGACGTAGAGCACGCCGGAGACGACGAGGCACGCGATGACGCGCGCGGACCCCCATTCGTCGTCCGAGCCCCAGTTGAGCGCGAGGAGGAGCGTGATGCCCGCGCCCATGAAGAGGAGCGCGCCGACCCAGTCGATTCGGAGGAGTTTCTGCGCGAAGGTCTCACGTTCTGGGAGAGGAACGTCTCTGCCGGAGGGGGATATGGTTTGACGGGCTTGTGCGCCTTTGGTGCGGCCGCGGAGGATTATGAGGGAAAGGACCATGGCGACTAGGGAGCAGGGCAAGCTGCACGGAATGTCAGCGAGGGAGCGGGTGTGTTGACCATAGGAGTGTGAACGTACTTGATGGCAAAGATCCAGCGGAAGGAGATGGTGGTCAAAGCACCGCCGATGACTGGACCGATGCAGTAGCCGATGGAGAACAGGACGAATAACACGGTCTGCTGCCAGTTGTTGTCGTCGAGCGATCTCGAGTCTGACAGGATGATCCTGACGACCTGTGTGCGCATATGAATCGTGAGTTTCTCGCCAGAAGGCCAATAGGCTTGGATTACAAACCGCCATCATGCCTCCTGAACCGATACCTGCGATTGCCCGTCCAACAAGCATCGTCACCATGTTCTGACTTCCTGTGCTGACGGCGCTGCCGACCATAAATAGGAAGAGGGCGAGTTGGAGTGTCCAGTGTCGGCCCCATATATCCGCTAATGACGCGAACAAGGGCAGGAAGACGGTGGATGTGAGGAGATACACTGTCCCAATATAGCTGGTGGAAGGGTCCGGTGTGAATACAACGGAACGACTACGGTAGAGGCAAGAGAGGTACCTTTGTAGATCTAGGCGGTTGAAGACCGACTGTGAGAGGAGATGAGACATTCGCTGCTGAGTAGTGAATTCTGGAAGCACGACGCACAGCTATCTCAACCTGAGCGGTCGCCACGACTAAATGAAAACAGGTGAGTGATTCTGTGACTACGACTACTTGGGGAAGAAGGGAAGGTGAGACGCATACCTGTATAATCGAGTGTCTCAAAGAGCACGGGGACGATTAGTGCAGCCATGAGCATGATCCTCATTTTTACCGCACTCGATGTGGACCGGGATGGAGGATTTGGTGTTGAATCCGGGGAAGGGGCAGTGGTCGTAGATCCGGCGTTGCGATCCGACGTTTGGGGAATGAGGGACACCGGTACGGCATTAAGTCTTGTCTCTTGGGCATCTTTCGCAGCTCTTCTCTTGTCGCGGATGTACTTGTAAGCGAGAAACATCCCAAAGGGGGACTGAGGAAGGGCGAGACGGATATTGAGGAGGAGGGGTGGAATGAATCAAGTGCCTGAGGGGGACCCCTGCTTGAACCACTGAGTTATATATATATATAGTCGACAGGCGACAAGTGCCGATCATGTCTAGGACGTGCAGAGGACGTTCGGCGACATATCCGAGCCAAGGGTTTGAGCGAGGCGCCAGAGCCCAAAGGACCTGGGACTCGGAAGTGTGTATGATGGGCCCGGTAATGTTCGCTGCGTGGAGTGACTGCGCCGCTGTAGTATCGATCAAGTGAATATTGGTGTCTCACTAGTCTGGCTTCGAAAACGTACGCGTAACTCTCTAGTAAGTAAGTAATAGGAGGTGTAGGCCGGGTCACGCTTGAGACTTGAGGGCGACTGAAGCTCAAACTCGGAAGGTTGTTTGCGGTTGATTCGGAGCTCTCTGCAGATCGGGTGCTTTCCTCTGGTGGCTGTGCGTCGGGTGCGTTCCCCGCGTCTAATCTCGCCATGCGGCGTCTACTATCAAGACATATCCGCCTCCGACTATTCTTGTCCACCACTATTCAAGTACGAGTATTTTTGTCCACGCCGAGTATTGGTTACCCAGATCAGCCACCGCCTCCGATTGCGTATCCCTGTGCACATATCCGTGTGCCATGACCATCTACAGCCTCTACATCTTCGACAGGCAAGTTCGTGCACTCGCTTATCATAACTATACTCGCATCGGCGTCGTGCACTGACTCGTCAACTCCACGCGCAGACATTGTGCCTGTGTCTACTATCAGGACTGGCACCGCACCGTCCGTCCGAAGACAGCCGTCGAGGGCGGCATGCTCCCCGCCGTCTACGCCCCCGTCTACCCTTCGTCCAACCCGGGGTCGCTGTACGGCAACCGCACCTCGCTCGTGTCCTCCGGCATCGTCGTCGCCGTGAACGACGATGACCCGCACACGCCTCTGTCTACACAAGCACAAAGCCCCATCGCGCCCCTCCCCCCACCGCCCACATCCCAGCTCTCGTTCGACGAGGAGGCCAAGCTCGTATACGGCGTCGTACTCTCACTACGCAACATGATCAAGAAGCTCTCCGGAAAGTGCGTCCCCCTCCCTTCCTCTCACCGCTGTCTTCATACATACACAACATCCCTCATCCTTATCCTCGTCCGCATCCCCATTCCTCCCCGCTGTCCGGCGATTCGCAACGCACCGCAGGGACGAGCAGTTCGTCAACTACCAAACCTCCACATACAAGCTGCACCTCTACGAGACGCCCTCGAGCTACAAGTTCGTCATCCTCAGCGACCCGAGCGCGGACTCGCTCCGCTTCGTCCTCCGCCAGATCTACTCCGGCCCCTTCCTCGAGTACGTCGTCCGCAACCCGCTCATCGAGATGGACACCAGGGAGCGCGGCATCGACAACGAGTACTTCCGCATGAGCACGGACAGGCTCATTCGCGGTCTCACGGTGTTCCAATGATCCATAAGAAGCCTGTAAGCCTGTACGTATCCCCGTTGCACTCATATATACTATTCCGTCTCCGTGGGCAATGGCGTCGCGCTGGTGTGAGGCATCCTGTGCCCGACCTTCGCGCTATACAATTGCATACCGTAGCACATCATCACTTCTCAACTGGGGCTGGGTGAGTCAACGGTACATCTCCAACAAACACACGATGCGCAAAGCAAACAAGTTTGGCTCCCAATCCCTGCATTCCACTAGTAAGACATCTTGCACAAAACACTAGACGTGGAAGGCTACACTGAGGAGGAACGAGAGACAATAGTCCGCCTGCCGAGCAAACACAGTTCGTGGGCACATGAGTAAAGAAAAGGGAACTACGACAATAACGACAGCAGCAGCAGTAGCCAGAACGGCAGCGCACGGCACTGACAGCGAGAGCATAAGAAGCGGGGTCATCGACGGGCGTCTGCTCGTCAAGCGCGCGATCTGTGCAGCGCTGAGCTTAACGCCTACACCTTGATGTCTTCGAATCGCTCCTTCTCGTGCGGGAGGTACGTGTCGGCCGAGGGCCCAGAGTACTCTGGGATCTTCTCGTCGCGCTCGTTGTAGAGCGGGACGCCGGGCATGTTGTTCGGGGGCGCGTGGTGTGGTGCGCCCTGCGCATGCCCTGGGCCCATGTACGGGAAGTAGTTGGGCACATTCGGGTCGATGGGTTGGTTGACGAGGTACTGCGAACGTTCGGATGAGGGTGCATCCTTGATAGATGAAAGAAGACGCGAGACTCACCGGAGGGAGCGACCCGCTCATCTGGAAGGGCGTGATCATGGGCGGGCGAGGGAACGTGATCATAACGTGCTGTAGATATGAGACGGGTATGAGACCACGTTCCGCACACGAGCTAGATGTACACAACGCACCAGGGCTTTGCTACCAATACCCGGCATCTTCATCGACCAGTTGGGAACCTGGGAGCCCTTGACCGCCGCGTCCTCTGCGCTGAACTTCGCGAGCATCTGGTTGACCGTACGCTTGCCCTGCACATCGCCATTCCCATGAGCTACCGACCGCACACCACACGAGGACTTGCACAGGGAATACTCACACGAGCTTTCCAGAGGAAGAAGGGCAACCAACCGAGGAGCAGGATGCCGACGAACACACCAAAGCTCGCAGCGCGGGCCTGCCAGAATCGATCGTCGGTGGTGAAGACACGGTTGCCATCCTGGAAGGTTTCAAGACGCCTAGGAAGCACGTTCAGGAGGACGTAGTAGATCGTGATCGGGAGTGCGAACGACGCGCTGTGCAAGAGTGATAGCGCATTCGTGAGCCATGGTCGCAGAGAGAGACAACCTTTGAGACTTACAGGACCATGAAGACGGCGAAGATGATTTCGAAACGAGGCTTGAGGTAGCGCGAGCCCTTGGTCAGGACAGCCCGCTGCCTCGCCACCCAAACATCGCGCGAGTACTGTGGAGAGGCGGATAGACATCAGCCGCATGATCTCTTATCGTATTGTGCAGAACACTCACGTATGGCTGAAGTTCATAAGGGACAGTATCGTTCGGAGGCAAATGCTTCGGGAGACGCTACACGATCGGGTATCCCAGTCTCAGCAAACCCCGTTGCAAGATCATACACACGCGGAATCGGTGATTGACCGCGAACGCACCAGAGCGATAGTCTGGGTTGGGTTGACGTCGACACGGACGGTGTACATCGGCGGCGCTGCCATCCTGCTGCGTATGTGGGTGCTGTTGCGTTTTGCGCGTGTGCTTTTGCGTGCAGAAAAAGAGAAGTCCAAGTTCTCCGGGAACAGAACAGTGGCTGGGGAAGAACGTGCGTCGAGCAAGGGCAAAAGCGGACTGCTAGAATACAGTGAAGAAGTTTAGTGGAAGTACAAGACGTCGAGCCTGTCGACGGGACCGTGCAGAATGCAGGAGATGGAGGCGGGAGGGAAAGGGACGAGGGAGCGTGATTTCGGGGCGCGCGCTGGGTATATCGGGCACCACTCCTGTGGCTCTGCACGCTGGCTGCTGCGCGCCCGCGCTGCAATCTTGCCTCCATGGTGACCGTGTCAGTCTTCGTCATTCTGTGCCTTCATCTTCTCCACACCCTCGTTTTGTTATTTTTGGCATGACTGGTAGCAGCTAGCCTTGCATGAATGGGGACAGGCGATGAACGGATGGCATAGGCAAACACCAGCTGCGCATGTGTACAAATAGATTCTGAAGTGCCAACTACTTCAATCGAGATAAAAGCTCAGAAGGTTTTCATTCGGCCAACAGGCAGGCGGTATGTGCGCATCGCGAAGTACTCGCGTGTTTTCCCCCATCTGTCGGTGTCTCCCTCAAAGACATCAACGTCGCTCCACTTGACATCGATGCCAATGTCAACAAGGTGCAGCTCCGAGACGTGTGTATAGACGTCATAGAATAGAGCATCTGCGGCGCAGTCTATCAGCGAGCTATCTCATAGCGCGATGTCACGGAAAGACGTACTGGTAGCACCTAGGCCATTGAAGAACCCAAATCGTGATTCGGGACCTTCAAGCAAATCAGGTACGTGCCCGAAGAATCGGTATAGTTCTGAACACAACAATGAGTTGCCATCCATTGATTGGAGATAGTCATATGTGCGTACCTGAGTAGTCCTCAGAGAAGGTGTCCGTGTATATGACATCGAAGCCTCCGACTCCAAGCAATTCCTCGCTCTCGACGAAGTCTTGCCATTTGCCTTCAAGAATCTTCACGCCCTCCTTGTCAAACCATCGCTGTTCTCGCATGTGCTTCAGCACGTCTGGGTGTGGTTCGATGATCACGTGAAGCGAGGGCTTCGTCTGTAGACTCTGGAACAGACTGTCGATCTATCGACCATTCAGCAATAATTCGAATTACAGGCAGACAGAGTCACTCACGATACCAAGACCGAACCCGACATTGAGCACCTTTAGCCCAGCACCAAGGTTCGGGTGATCTGAACACAATTTATGGACAGTTTCCTGCACTTGGCACTATCTCACTAAGCCCCAATCGATCAAAAAGAGCCAAAAGCAAAGCTCACTGATACCACGCTCCCATCCCATCATTACTCCTACTTCATCCTCATCGTTCACCTTGACAAGGCAAATTTCTTGCCCGTGCTCGTCCTTCGTATATTGGAGCTTGGTGGAGAGAAACGCGTCCGTCGAGCCGGCCGGCGTGGTGTCGGTAGCCTTCAGTATGAGATTCAGAGGTGAATCTGCTGCAATCGTCTTATTTGCGAGCAGCCTCAACAGAAGTTCTGCGGGGACATTTATCATGCAAGTCCGTGCCCGAGATGACCGATGCGCACATACCTGAGCGTATCCCAGCATCCCGAATCATTGTGTAAGATGCTTCATTGTTTAGAGACAATGAAATGTCCCCCGCTGTATTGTGTAGGTTGTCCACTATACATCAATGAAGACGACTGCGATGAGTCCAATTGTACTTCCAGACTAGACGCGCCCAAAGATGATCATCACACACCTGCGTTCCAAATGGCACCTCCATCAATCAGGAAGCGTACAAGCTCCTCGTTTTCAACGTACGCCGCTGCATGCAATGGCGACGTCCCCTCGTCGTCTTGATACCAGACCGGTGCACCAGCTGCAATCATGTCCTTGATCTCGGACAGTGGTTTTCGCCGCAGGATGGCGTCTACGAGCTGCTGCCCTTGCTCGACGACTGCGTCGATGTCCATCTCGTCGTCAGACATGGTGAAGATGGATTGTAAGTATCTGGACTAATACGATGAGGCGGTGGAAACAGAGTTGAATGCCAAGCCACAGTGGTCCGAAAAGATCACCGACTCGATCGATCTCAGATCTTGGTGTCTGTTCTCAATCAGGCAGGCGTCCAAGTTCGAGAAAATAATAGTCATTCTAACAGCGATAGGGGGTCTCACTGACGCACTTGCACAAAGTTCACATACTGCGAAGCTGAGCCCACAGTAGCGTGTATCAAGCTAAGTATTAGCATATGCATAGCCTGCGCTCAGAATATATCTACCAGCTTGCGCCGCGGGGAGATCACCGCAATAACCTTTCCCTCATAATCAAGCAAGTCTCCACCAGCTGTCGCAACCAAGTCATGTTCGCCAGTGTTGAGGTCAAGACCCAGCAGCTTCTCCACACTCGAGGACGCCAGAGCGAACGCCCCGCCTTTGTCCAGCAATCCCGGACCAGCGTCCAGCCGTGCCTGAAGAATAGCCACGTAAGTCGGTGCTGCATCAATAATGAGGTACACAGGATTGACCTCTCCAACGTCGAAGCGTAAGTTGCGCGCGCGGGAGTTCGCCATTTCGATGGTGTATGGATGTCCAATAGCACCGATGCCCCGTGGACCGACGCCAACAGTGACATTGTGCTTGATCAGGTAGCCCACTAGACTGTCCGCGGTCAAAGGGGGCCAGGGAGTCTGAAGCCAAGGTCAACAATATCGAAATCGAAGATGACGGCAAAGACCTTACATGCGTCTCTCGTCCCAGGTGTAAGGCTGTGTTGAGCATGCCTATCAATGTTGGGTGCGCGTACGCAAGAAAGTTATTCACGTACGTATGAACGCGTGGGAGTAACGATGACTCCCACATTTGCTGCCGCAAGCTCTGAGGCGAGTAGATGTGCTTCCGTGCCACCTGCGATAGTCAACTTTATCGTATTACTAGCCTTCGCCTCGACCTCTTTCTTCAAGGAGATCAAGGTGGCGATAATGTCCGCGCTGCCCACATTCACAACCAACGGAATGGTTCCCTAACATACTGAATGAGTAACTTCCATGGCAACAACAAGGGGGACATGTGAGCTTACGTTGGCGACCTTCTTAAACCACGTTCCAATTTCCCCGTCGACGTCCCGTGTCAAAAGACGCCTCAAAGCGGCGATCTTGGTGCTCACGCTGTGCTTGTCAGCCCCAAGACTTAGGGAACAGTGGACCGCTACGATATCACGCAGAATTGCTCCACGCGACAGCTTGTGCGGTGCGCCAAGGGTAAACGCAGTGCTCAGGCCGCTCAGCCACGACCCGTGCGAGGGGGAAGTCACCCCTATGGTCACCCCAGAACGGTACGCGAGCCTGCAGAGTAAACTTAATAAAGAAGAGGTGTGTGAGGCGAGAAAGAGACTTGACGTACAGAGCGTCACGCGTCCCGAATTGTAGCCCGTCGACGGCCTTCGCGACGTATCCACCTGAGCCAAAGATAGCTGGTTGCCCGTCCAACGGGTCGGCAACATACCCATCCCTCGTCGACGGTTCCATCGCAATTTCCAGCAGACCAAGATCGGCGCCATAACTCACAAGTCCCGGTTGAATAGCGCCTCCTCGCAAGTCGATGACGGTCGCGGTCGGAGAGGACAGATGCGCCGCACACTCTGTCGCCAACCCAGAGCATACCACATCACCTTCGTTGACGACAACGATGCCTTGGGCCTCTCCGCCAAGCGCGTGCTGTTCGGCGAATAGGTCCATAAAGGTGCCTTCTGAGGGAATCCTGGACCAGAAATGGGTGACGTTCGCGAAGACTACCAATGCCCTGTAGTTCTTCGGGACGAGCGGAGGAAGCCCGTCGTGTGCCAAAGTCTGAGCGGTCTCCTTGTCGTAGCTGGGTGTCCGAGGGGTATGCTGATGAGTAGAAGGTTTGGGCGCGACATGGGGACGATGGAACTGTAGGATCCCGTCTATGATCACTTGCGTGGGTGTAGCTCCGAGAGAAAGCGGATGGCTATCCCATAAGACGACGTCTGCATGAATGATAAGTCAAACCTTGAACGCCAGGCACGGCGGAGATAGGTGCGTAATAAATGGGGTTTACCTGCATCGTACCCTACATGCTTCTATGAGCGACAACGGACATGAGTGACTCAGGTTCAAGGATGGCTGACCTTCTTTGATAAATCCAATGCGGTGGTCGAGGCCGAGGACCTTAGCGGGGGTGCTGATGACGGACGCTAAGGCCAAGTTCTCGGGAAGGCCATAGTGGTGCGCAATAGCTGCTTCTCCGATCAGGTTCCTCGAGGGAATGGCAGGGTGGTCAGACTAGAGCCCGTATTATTAGCGACCCTCCGCCTAGAGTGCGTCACATGAAAGTCGAGGCTACCTTCATGATCACGTCAAGACCTTCGTCTGCCAATACCCGTGGCGCGAATTCGGAATGGCGATACGCTTCACGTTTGTATCTGCAACGAGGAGGTGCTGTGAGATTAGGACATGTTTCCGCAGGGAAGACGGCCTACCTCGAGAACGTCGAGAACATCGCGACGGCAGGTGGGTTTTCTGTACACCGTCATCAAACAGGTTCAGAGTCGGACGGTGACTAAGCTCACTATATGCGCGCCTCAGCACTTCCGGAACTAAATACGCTTCGTGTGCGTGATGGAAGGCGGCAACTTCAAATTCGAATTCATTGGAAAGCTGCGATAAAGCGTCGTCAGGTATGTCTGATGAAGCTTTAAGCAATCACCGATCATACTCGGACGAAGTTGTCGAGATCAAGCGCCTCGTAGCAGTGGGTTTGCACCTGCAGTCCTTGTCAATACCCCGTTCGAGAATGGCTGCTGGAAGCACAAGCTCCGTCCGTACCTTCGTCCTGCCTCGGAGGACATCTATCAAGGGCTGCCATTGCAGACTTTCCGGGAACTTCTGTCCGCCCAAGGAGCGCCACTCCCCTGCTAAGGCTTTCTCGCAGAATGCATCTTGCGCATTTTTGATGGTGCGAGCGGTATCGTAGCTTATGAACGTTTCAGGTTCGTGACATTCCGAGTATATGCTCAAGAAGGAGGCTCACGCTTGACGAACAGCCCATACAGTGTCCATGCGTGTGGCCTGATAATATCTGGGGTTCTCGCCTGGGAAAAACAAGCTTGAGCCGTTTCTTCCACAACCCGATTATTCAAGTCCTACCGCATGCATGTCTGGACAGGCTCACGATTAGCGTCTAGACATCGCTGACGACAATCAGGAAGTTCTTACTTCATATGGCCCCACCGCGGTGGCGTGTCAGGTGCATACGTTGAACCATTGTAACCGAGAGGTGGCTCAAGCACCATGGAACTTGGAGACCGTTCCTCTGTATGACGGAGCTTGATGACCAGCCCCTGCCCACCTACATACGCGACAACTATTAGTGCTGACGCCCATCTTCTTCATACCCACGCCCTTACCAATCCCGTTGAGCGAGCCAGGAAGTACAAGAGATGTCGTAACTCCGCCAGATATGGAGTTCGGATACGCTTTCAGAGGCGAGTCAACATTGACTCGGAACACTACTCATTGATATTTTGCTGATCAACCTACCGTCGTCGTGCGTATTCAGTGCGTCCAGTACCCGGAGCCATGGGAGGATGGGTCCGTTTTCAGAGTTACCGTCCCCGGCACCGTCAAGAGCGGGAGATGACTCGACCGCCAGATGAGAATGCAAGTCTACGACCCTGCTGCATGTCAGCAAACTGCTTGCTCACTTGTGGGTGCGGACAAACCCAGGAGTGAGCCATGCCCTAACATAAGTGGTGGCGTCAGTCACAGGTCTACTCGGCAGCATACTGAAGTGTTACCCTTTCGCATCGATAGCATTGACTTTGGAAGAGGAAAGGTAGGCGCCAAGTGGATTTCTGACGGCCTTGATTATCCCCTTGTCAAGGAAAACATCTCCCCGCAGGACTTCTGAGCCATTGAAGTTCCCGGTCCAGACTGTCGCATTACGAATGAGCAACGCTTCCGTACCAGGCTGATACCTATCCGAGTAAGCGCGAGAGTGGAAGTCCGAGGGAGGACCAGGCTTGAGTTGCAAGGATCGGCACTTGCCCAAGATCCAGCGAGCGTCCAAGGGAATGACTACCGATTCATCGCGGTCTCCGAGTCTGTAAACAAAGTAGTATACAGTTGAAGTGGCTGCCAACAGGATGAAGAACACCAAGACCGAGCGCTGGGAAGATGGCCTTAGTCGTGGTGGGTACGCTGTTGAGATAGGAAGCGCCCCAGAAGCGTGACCCTTGTTGCTCGCGTCCATGCTATAGGGCATGATCACACTATCCTGTTACAGGCTAGATGAGTCGTTAATCATCATCTACTCGTTCACACAGCTGACGTTGGTCCTCAGCAACACGTACCTCCTCGAATGACCAACTTGTCCGGCACTGCGAGACAGCGAAGTCAACGTCACAGGCAGAGGTTGGGTGCATGAATGATATTAGTAAACCCTACCTTCAGATACCAGACGCTCGCTGTCACGGCTGTTACTTGAACCTCAGGCAACGCGGCGGTGGTTTGCAGAACTTGAACTTGTGTGTAGCTCTGGCAACGCGGATCCACGGTACTGCCGCCGGTTCCCCTGCGAGATTGGCTCGGGCCGATTGCCGGTAGAGGTCAGTCTCCAAGCGCCCGTCTGACTCTGGCATCTTCAAGTTCAGCCATCTACTACATAGTAGTACTATTAGATCTTGGCAGTAGCCAATATCTTCATTGAACATGCCTTTTTGGCAATCTGACCATGCTGCTACCTGATACTACTAGTCGTAGACTATACGAACTTCACAACTCCACTCAGGTTCGTCTTCCAAATCATGGTTCAAGAAGCTCACGGCCGCACACGTGGCAGTGTCATCAACTCTGTACGCATTGTAGGTGAGCGCACTGACTCGAACGTAGGCTACTTGCATCTCTTCTCTGTTCTCCATCATGGAGGACCCACCCATGTTCTCTGCCGGGGAAACCATCACACTCTCTACGGACAGTCGTACTCTTACTTTCACCATCGACAGGCCATTCACTCCCTTCACAAAGAGCGTCGTCCTGCTCGCGCGCTCTACAGACCTAGGACCGGATCCCGTCGTCATCAAAATTTACGATCCACGATTCTTGGACGAGAGGATCAGCGCCGTGGAGTCGCAGCCATCACGCCCGTGGACTCTCGCCGCTGAACAAGCCGCCGCTGTTTTGCCTTCCGGGGCTGTCGACGAAGACAAGCTCTGGGAGGACGAGCCAGACGAGCCCGTTGGACAAGCGGAGCGAGCCGCGCTATGGGAAGAGCACTTCCGCCGCTTGTCCGCGGAGTGCTACGCCTCTGAGCGCAGTGCGTACGATCACCTGCGCGTTCACCAGGGTTCGGCGATTCCCCGCCTACTATCGACTGGGGCCTTCGTCCCTGCAGACGACCGCGCCATCCAGCCATCCGCCGTTGTGTTGGAGTATATCCCCGATGCAGTCAGCCTGCGTGACGTGTCTGGTGATATGCTCCACACGGACATGTGTGCCACACTCGTTCGTGCAATCGACACCTTCCCTTCACATGGGGTATTTCACGGCGACATCAACCACAATAATGTCCTCTTTACCCCTCGCGAACACCCCGCCCGCGCTGTAGTCATTGATTTTGGCTGCGCCGGTATCAGGGCGGCCGATGAGGACGAAGAGACCTGGCAGTTCAACGTGCAGTTCGCGGCCGATAGCACGCGCATTCGCCGTCTTCTCACGAACAAGGGCATCGAAGTCCAGATCGATGCAACACCTGCGGCGTGACAACCTGCCGTGATTGTACGTCTTTTTGTTCACATCCTGCACGTTTTATCTCAGCTGACTGACATGTTCCACCTCTTCAGTTCTCGAACTGTCCAAGCATTCCGGCGTCAGTGAGCGCGACATCGCTTGCAGCAGTAATGTACTTCACGTATATGTGTCTGACATGCTTTCGGTGCCTAGAAGATACGGTACAGACGATGAAATGTACACGAGCCTTGCTTCCATCGCTCGTACGTGTGCTAGCCTTCCATGCTCGAAGTCAAGACGGCACCAGTGGTTTCGTCTCACGTCAGTCCGCTACTCCACGCACCGGCACCACGAAAGACTACACACCGTAATTGTGAGGGTACAGTTGAGCTTTGAAGAGCTTTAGCCCCCCCCCCCTCCCCATTTACTCAGACTCCCAGAAACCACCAACCCGAACCTAGTATGCCTCTCAGCGTGCGTCTTCCCCCTGTTGTCCCTCCTGCCCTCACGTTCACAACATTGACAGAACGCCGACAAGAAACGGTGCCGAGCAGCGCTTGACATCCTCGAGACCAAGAACCTCCAATTCGACTGGACCCCAAACTGGACCTCCGTGCACGACGGCAACACGTCCCAGCTCGGTGGGCTGAAGCCGGGCTGTCGCCAGGACTCTGCCAAGCCGAACCTCTACTGGGTCGGTCTGTTCAACTCGAGCAACAAGCGTCTTGTCCCACCCCCGCTCGTGCAGGCCTCCTTCGCCACGCCGCCGACCACGGCACAGGTCGTCCAGGCCCTCAGGGCGGAGGTCGACAAGGCCTAGTAATAGTACAGTAATCCGGCATCTCTCTGCTGTCCTCTGGTTTGTCACTCGCTGACATCAGATGATACAGTGCAACAGAAGATGCTTGCCATGTGCAGCTTTCGGAACCAGAACGTCAATGAGCTCGACTTGGAAACATCGAATTAGTTACATAGGCAGGAGGACGATCATACTTGTTTGTACGGCTTGACAAGTTGAAGTACTTGCCTTCTCTATGCCGCGAGCCACGAGCCGTGAGGTCTGTCGTTCGGTTCAGTACCCAGTGGGAGACATACAGGTGATGCGCAGAGAACGAGCACGAATTGGTATCAGATGCTAAAGATGCGGTATCGTAGGAGTAGTGACAAACGTCACGAATGTAAGAACAGAACGACATTATACGGTACTAGTAGAATGTAGTAGCCAGAGACAGTTCGATCCAAGGATTCCAAGCAGAGGGGCAAGAAAAGCGTGCATGACGCAAGCGGTCAACTCGAATGCGAAGAGGGACCGCCATTGAAGTAAGCGAGCAAGTTGCGCGGCCGCGCAACACTGACTGCCGACTTGAGCGTCGCGATGCGCTGGTAGTGGATGCGGAGTGCCAACCGCTGCAAAGCGGCTTTGGCACGAGAACGGTCGAGGTGTGCAGCACGGGTGTCAACTGCAACAAAGAACATTTAGAGTCCAACCTGGCGGCGACACAGACAGCCGAAGGACGCACCTATCTTGCCATGAAGGACTTCAAGTGCCCGCTTGATCTGTTCAAGGGCAGTCATCTTCGGGGCGTCTTTCTCATTGTCTGGCTCATCACCCTCCCATTCGTCATCAGTCTTCTTCGAATGATCTTGCATCGACCGCTTCTCGACGATAGTATACTCGTCGATGTCGGTCAAGGCCTTGCTGACGAGCGTAACCCTGGACACAAGGTCGTCGAAGTATCCCTCCTTCTCGGCATTCGCAAGGATGTCGAAGTAACGTCCGGAACCGTATGGAGGGGACAACAGCTCTATCAATGGACGGAGCGCGGGGAGTTCCTCCTGGTATTCCACAGCAGAGGGCATAGCATCCAGGAGCAGTGCCCGTGCGATGCAGCGTGCCATACGCACGGTGGCCGGGGAGATGCAAGGAACGAAAGAGATGAGGAGAGCCTGGTTAGGAGGTGTCAGAGACTTCGCAATGGCCACGATCTTCGTACACGCCGCAAACTCATGCGAGAGGGTCATGGCCAACGACAGGCTGTCGCATGCTTGGCGGATCTCGGTTTGCAGCTCTTCTGAGGTCGATGGATCCATTCCGATGAGGATCAAGACAAGTGTCAGGTCACTCAGCTCGTCTCTCACGAAGGACCTGCATCAAGAAGTATTGATGAGTTAGATAAGATAGGCCTGTGGGCAAAGACTCACTGAGCGTAAGCATTCAGTAAAGAGACGAGTCGGTAAGTCATCTCCCCTCTCCAGTGTAGCGCAGAAATCTTGGTTGAAGGTGGTAACAAGGGGGCAGTCTGTGCCCATCCGTGCTTCGCAAGCACCTCCGGAGAGGCACCCATACGCATGAGAGCAGTGAAAACGGTAGAAAGACGCAGGCCCGACGGTCGTGAATCGACCAGTCGGCTCAACCTCTTCAGTTGGGTGTATGCCAGAGTAGTGATCGATAAGTTGATGCCCGAGAAGGCTGCAGATGCTTGTCAGAATAATGGCTTCCCCAAGTCGTAATGACCAAGAGTCGTACCTAAGTCAAACAACCATGGGACCACCACTGAGTAATGCTCTGCGCCAAGATGCGCGACAAAGCCAGAGGCGAGAAGTGCGGATGTCCGAGCTACATCTGCACATCCATCAGCAAAATAGGTACTGCGATGTCGGAAGGGAACGCACCGTTACCAGTCGTGACGTCCTTCAGAAGCTGACGTAGTGTGCTTCCGCCTACCTCAGCGGTGAACGGAGGCAGAGGGATTTCAGCATCCATCTCGTCACTTTCACCTGTCGTCTGGCTCCAGAAAGCTTCCCCAAGAGGCCGCTCGTTCTCCTTCGCAAGGGCCTGAGCGATCTCCTCCTGGACGTCGTTAGCTAATATCTGTTTGACAGCCTTGCTATTTTCGTCGTCACCAAGGAGGGAGCCATAGTCATACTCCGCATCCTCCTGAGCAGAGTTCGCCTTCTGCGTACGCGAGGGCCCCGCCATAGGGGACTTGGACTTGCCCTTGCCCTCTGCTCTGAAGGGGAGGCTAGGTTCTCCGTCGGAGTCACTACCGGAACCATCCTCCTCATCCTCCATCTCATCGCGAAGACCGTCCCTAGCACGAGCCACGGTCTGTTCGGCTAGGCGGACCGCCGCCATACCCGTACCGGTCCGTTCTTCCCGCTCCTTCTCCCGTAATAGTCTTCCGAGAGGATCGGTTTTGCGCGGCTTGCGAGCTTGGGTGGCTGGAAGCGCGAGCTTTTCCTTCGGCTTCGAGGTTGAAGGCGAGGCGCGACGAAGGTTGTATCTTGAAGCCGCCTCGGATGCAGCCTTCGACCTTCCTGCATCGCTGGGAGTGCTGTGATGACACGAACAGTTCAGTATATGCGCATGCTGTCGTGCAGATAATATCACTGACGCCCTCGCCTTCCTACTCTGGGCATCCCGCACGAGAGCTGCGACGAAGGCACCAGGAGTCTCATCATCACTACTACTGTCGGAACTCCAGTCACTCAGCGCATCGAAATCGAGAGGACTCGGCTCGGGGCTCGAGTGTGCGGCAGCCATCGCTCGGGCCTTGATGTCAGCAATAAGCTTCTCCGTCTTGCTCTTGACATCGAGGACTTCGATGGCTGGGGCCTCCTCATGTGTCTGTCCGGTATCGATCTCACTTGAGGGTGGAGGTGTCAGGGACGTGAAGGCGTCCGAAGGCGAAGCGTCGGAGAACGGAACTAAGCGTTGCGCATCGGAGTGGGCTGCGGGTGTAGCCAGAGTGGAACTGGGAGCAATTTGGCCAAGGGCGTTATTCATAGTAGAAGGCGTCTGGGGGTATGGAAGTTCGGATATAGGAGTTCCGGGGACGTGCTCTGTCGTGAAAGGATCGTAGTCGATATCCATCGAGATGTCGCTCAGGACAGATGAGGAACGATTGAAATCCAACGCAGATGCAGGTCGACTCGGAGGAGGATTGCCAGGAAGGGTCTTCTTCCTCCAGTTGTCCACGCTCTCTAGGATCTCAGTGGGATCTTTATCGACGATCCTGGGTAGTTCGAGTTCTTGCTCGTCCGACTGGCTTGTGGGAACAAATTCAGCCTCATCTTCCATTTCCTTTTCGTGGACAGAACTCCCGGGTAGGCTCGAGGCGAGAGGGGTGAGGTCGGACAATGGGGAGGAAGTGAAGCGTCGTTTCTTCGGAGGAGAGGGACGTTCTCCTGTGCTGTCTGCTGCGAGATTGTGGTCCTTGGGTACAAGGGGACCCATACGAGAGGACTGACCTGTGGCAGCGATCTTGGGTTGTGCTGGGGATGACGCAGTGTCAACGGTAATGCGAGGTATATGAGCTATTTCCTTCAGTTGTCCGGCATCCGACTCCATATTTGAGGACAATCTGCGTTTTAGGGATGGTTTCCTAGGCTCCGTATATGCTGCTCTCCTCCTGGGTGGTGAAGCTTTGGGTTTCGAGGAGGACGGTTTGGAAGCAGACTTGGTGCGGAGGCCGCGCTTAGGAGGCGGAGGGAGCTCCACGCAATCGATGTATTGCCCTCTGGATTTTGAGGAGATAGCAGAGCTTACAACAGAGCTTTGCCGTGTACGCACAAGCGTGTCGTCCTTCTTTGACTTTGGGGTGAAGGAAAGCGTAGTTTGCTTTAGGTTCTGCATCGTTAACAATTACGGTGCCACCGGCGGCCACAAAAGCGGACGACTAGCCGAAACGAGTGGCAGGAGAAGTGGCTTCAAAGGAAGGGGCGTAGGGGAGAGTATGGGACAGATCTTAAACCAACGCTAGGGCAGATGAAGGGAAAAGGTCGTCGCGTCGACCAACACAGAGCGCGTAAGCGCCCCACTACGCGACTCGCGGTGTAACACCTTACGGTCACGCGTGTGTGACAGGGACCTCTGACACCCATAATCGAGCGCACACAATCCAAGAGCGCACAACTGAGTGCACGCAGCGTCGGGGCGAGCACATTGCTTTCCAACGACGACGACGCAGACGACCAAACGAGCCACATACATGACATGCTCATGCGCCATGCCCAGAGAAAGCATATCATGCACTCGGTGAGCACGAATAGTCCTTGAACATGGATCGGCTAGGGTTGACGACATATCCGCGGCAACACAGCTCAACTCCCTCCTCTACCAGTTGCAGACAGTGTCCTTTCTCCTCTCTCCCCGTTTCTGGCCATTTCTGTGTCGTCTCGCGACCCAGTTCCAGTTCTCGCGGCCCCGAGAGATCGACTCACAACGGTCGCTCCGGTTCTGGTTCATCCTCATCATACTCGTCAATATACAATGTTTCTACCAACATGCATTTCACGGAGCAGCGGAGGGAAGATCCATCATCCTTGACTTTGTGGGCACCGGTATGTCTCATCCATATCTTTCGAGCTTCGTGTATTCATCGGCAGTGTAGCCCACAAATCGTCAAAGATCTTCCTATTGTCCCTCGACCTCATTATCGTTGTGCTCGAGTTCGTCCTCACTACAATCGCGTACGAGACATCGTTCACGCTTGCCATGCCACCCGATACCCATGATCCCCTCCGCCCTGAAACAAAAAACCTCCCACCTATGTCGCCACCCACGACGGACGCCGATAGCGGCAAGGCGATGGACACCTCATATCACGATGACCCCGAGTACATCATTGACCTCCGCCTACGCACACTCCTCAGCAGACTAAGACATCCACCATCACCACCGCCACCACAACAACCCAGCCTCTCCCAAGAATTGCTCCCACTCCCAAATACCACTTCATTCCACCTGACTCGGAGCTTGAACCTGCTCGCTAGAGCGCAGATGCGCGGACGGGCAGCACGAGCGGCCGACAATGGCCGCACCAATAGGGCTGCAGGCGAGAGAGCGGGATGGAGCGAGCGACAACCGGGAGAAGAGCAGGAGCCGAGGAGGGTCCCTGGCAGTATGGGTGGGGAGGACGACCCATAACATGAGCGATCCGTTCTGGAAGATATTTTATACGGCATGACTACCATCGTGTTTCCTTGCATTCACAATCATAGGACTATGTTCCTGCCGCCGTGCAGCTAATCGCCTTTCACCACTTTCGCTTCATCTGCATGACTGAAGCATGAGACTGGACCAAATGGAGTGAAGTTCATTGTACTTACCGCCTCACGTATACACGCGCCGAATCTTGCGAACTCCTCTTTGCAGGAATCTTTTTGTACGTCCGTGTACGTCGCGAGGATGCACTTGCCATATGCCGACGCTGCCGCAGAACATGTTGTGGTTGAGTGAAGGGCAAGACGACGAAGGGGCGTCGTCGAGGTGATGGTAGTTGGTTGCATCGCGCTGATGGTGTCTACTGGAATGGCAAAGGTCAGGCCTCCAAGAGTGGCAACGTCGAGTGCAGTTGAAACAAGCAGCTGGGGTCGGGACTCGGCGCTGAGAGTCAAGCAAAGTGAGACGCTCTAGCGCGTCACCGACGCGCGAATTCTCCAGCGCGCCTTGCCTCCTGTTCTCGCTCCTACTTCCTTGCCGTGTGTCGCATACTGGAACTCCAGCTGTTTTGGCTGTGTCTTTTCCACCTTCTGACTTTGCTGATCTGGATTCCGGCTGGCGGCTTTCGTGAGAGAGACCGCACGCGGTCGACCCAAACCTTCCGTGATTAATACCCTAGCCCACATTCGCGACGTCTCCGACAGGCGACAGGCTACACCACCATGTTCAACGTCGTACTGCTTGTTGTATGCGTATGCATTGTCTTGGTCCTAGTGTTCTATCTCTTCTACTGGAACCGGTTCTTTGCGTTCATATGTAGCCTCATCCTGAGGCTCGCGCTGTGGAATCAGGGAGAATCGAGCTTATGGCTTGAATTCGGTGCGTATTCGATACTTTGAACGTCGTTCGTATACACAATTTACAACGCGGCCGTGGCCAGGGGCAATACACTTCTCCACCCTTGCTGGGCGAGTCCTGATCAAGGACCTACGCTACCACTCGAGCAACCAGACATTCCGAATTGTCAAGGTCCAACTCTCGTGGAGGTATTGGCTACGACAGCCTGCCGAGGAGGAAGACCTGAGCCATGCGCGTGTCATTGGCGAGGACACCGGCGGGAAGGGAAATCGACCTCTTGCATGTCGCGTGCACATATCTCTTCAGGGTTTAGAATGGTTCATGTATAACCGGACCGCTGCGTTCGACAACATTGTCTCCCAACTACACCCGGACGTGCCCGCCACTCCTGCTGCGACCCCTGTCCCGGACGGCGCCGCTTCGGCGCGAAAGATATCTAGCAGGACTTCTGTGTTCCATGACTGTATGCGTTCCTCATACTCACTCTTTATGATCCAAGAAGCTCACCATTCTCTGTAGCCTCGATACTTGGCCCGCCTGTCTCTTTGGTATCATCAATATACAAGAAGACACCCTCTTTTGTCAAGAGATCAGTGGCTTGGGTGCAGCGCCAGATGCCTAACCTCGACCCGAAGCACTTGCTGCCTATCAGTTTGGAAGTCATGAAGGGCGCCATCACCATCGGCAACGCATCCACACCTCATCTACTCGTCGCGGAGTTCCAGCGTGCAGAAGGGACGTACGGCATTGTTGAGGCGCGGTCGGAGCACGACCTGTACAAACAGGTTCTGAACATCAAGTTGGAGAGTCTGTCCGTGTCCTACGTCGAGAACGATAGCTATGCGAGCCCTATGGCCGAGGTCGGAAAGAAGACGCACGACAGGGTCAACCAAGTGGACAGCGCGCCGCTGCGTTATGCATCGTATCTCTCGTTCTACAGTTTCCAACGCGTCTGGCAGCACCTTGAACTGTGGAACATCTTGTCTGCGCGTGACCGTACGTCGAAACAATCTCACTACATGCCGATGCCGCATCCACAGACGTGGGGCCGGCGGAGACAGCACAAGAGCATGGATGAAGAGACGCCGCTCGGTGCTGACTTTACGACATTTGAGTATGCTATCGAGCGCAAGATCCTGGAGGCATCCATCGTCGAGTTGTTGTACTACGCAGACGTGGTCGGAGTCGTCCCACCACTGGCACCTGGACAGGAGAGCCAGGACGAGAGTACGGATCCGTTTGACATCGGCAACGGTGACCTACCGCCAGAATGGGGCATCGATCTAGTCATCAGGGGGGGCTTCGTCCGATACGGACCATGGGCAGATCGCCAAAGGTAAGCCTGATGGTCCACATGATATCGTCAAGCATTCACCCCGGCTGGTCAGGGTTGTTTTACAGCATGCCTTCTTCCCGCCGACGTTTGCCAACTCCCATCCTACCCCTCGATTAAAGCCTGGGGACATGCGCATGTGGACGGGCCTCAAGATCCTCATTGAGCTCAGGGATGGAGTGACGCTCCAGCTTCCATTCCGTGAGGCCTCGAAGGTAGATTCATCTCACATCAGTTTCGAGAGCTTGCTAAACAGGTCTCGGAAGAATTGGCAATGGGACGGCAAAGTTGAGGTGAAGGACAGGCCGAGGAGGCGCGAGGCTGCCTCGATTCATCTACGAGCCGGCGATAGCTCCACGATCAGCTACATCGTTCCTATGACAGCATCATCCAAGGGGTACATATCCTTGCTCGAGGTGCACTTGGATACAGTCACGGTTACTTCGAGTCTCAACGACATCCGACTTCTTACCGCGGAAACTTGCCGAGTATGCACCACCTCATTGTGCGCGAAGAGTACGCTAACGACTCCCGTGTAGATCCGCAGTCATCTCCCAACCCCGTTGAAGTGGAATGGACTGAGACAGTGGACATTCGCCATTTCACTCCGACAGCCCTGCTTCTATTTGCTCCGGGACCATATCAACATGTTCACCGATCTTGGAAAGGACTGGAGCTCGGGCCCTCCGAGTGATTACAACCTGTTTACGCCGATGGTCTACGTTATCGACCTCGATATGCATAATTATACGATCAACTTATACGTGAACGATCACAACATTATTGACAAACCACTAATCAAGGAGGAGAACGGTTAGCAGTCTCGATGTTAACCGTCCTTGTAACTTCAGCTTACCACCTCTTTAGCTTTACTGACCCTGCGAGGAACCCATCTCACTCTTGGCGTTCATATGCCATTCATTAGATACCGTCCTGAGGCGACAACTGTGTCATTCTGGATAGAAGCGCCCGATGTCTTCGTGGATCTCTCCCTACCGCGATGGAACATTGCCAGCTTGTACCCCACCCCTGACCGGAGCCAAGTGGGCCGTATAGGGATGTTCAACATGAGCGGCTCTTACCGCTATCTCGCCGAGGTGAAGAAGGAAAACGTCGACCAGCTCAAGCTCGATTTCATGGGACGGGACGTCATTTACAAGGCCTTCGGTTGGACTCTTCGTTACTTGATGATCTTACGAGACAACTACTTTGGCTCGTTCACGCACTTCTCCACACTCACCGAGTATCTAAGACAACGCAAGAGTGGACAACCTTTGGGTGATCCCATTCAGCTCCAGTATCGAGAGGGACAGGTAACTGAGTGGCACAATTCGTTACGTTCCGGTCTCGCCCACTCATACCACGTTGCAGTCCAATGCCATGCAGGTGACGATGGGATTAGAAGTAGTCAATGGACTGATGATCCTCCCTGCTGGTTTGCCGGGATACGAAAAGTTCAGCGACGAGCATGCCGCCAACTCTCCAGAAGACCTCGGGCCTTGTCTTATGCTTTCCCTGCCATCTCTTCAGCTGCAACTCCGAACCAACGATTACTACATGGGTAAGCTTCTTTTGTAAGACAGACCAGACTTCCCGCCAATTCCCACGTAGAGATGTCCGTCAACATCGACACTATATCTGGGCGCATTAGTGAACATTGCTACAATGCCTCCATACTGTCCACGTCGAACCATTTCGGGACAAAGCGAGACAAGATTCTAATCGATGGTAAGTTGCAGTGCTAGCACTCTGTGCGATACGATTGTTGACATCTCCTAGGGATCGACATCACGGCGAATAGACTCTTTGGGCATCGACCGGCCACCGCGACCTATGTTTGTATTTGGGAAATTCACTTGGGCGATGTCAAGGCAGCCATCAATGTATACGAAGCCCGGCTTCTATCCACTATCGGCGCTTCATTTGGTCTCAACTTCTCGGATCCTCTCAACGCTCCTGCGAAGGAGTATGCGATCCCATCGGATCCTGACGGTAAACAATTGTCATGCTATTCTAGGGATATTGTCTGATGAATTGGCAGTCACATTCCTAAAGGTTCGAATGGACACTCTGAACGTCGTTTGGAATGTTGGTACCGCCGCCGCTGAATTCACGCTGCCTGACGGTATGCGTCTTGACATGAACGATCTCGGTGGCAAGACCTTCCGCAAGGTTACGGGCATACGGGTACCGGAGGGTACTGTCAAGCTGCTCCTCGCGTCGAGACAAGATCAGTCGCGATGGATCGAAGCTGCAGACACCCGGTTCGATATAGACATTGATATATACTCGTCGCCTCCTGGATGGCGAGAATCGGCTCGGCGACAGACAGAATTCATTGCTCACCAGGATGCGCTCACAGGAAGAGCAAAGATATTGTACACTCCGGAGGACCCTTCGAGCACGTCTCAGCGACTACGACCGGGTATGACCTGTATCGTTCACTGTGGTTGCGACTAACATGTCTCTCAGGTCGGGGCATACTGGATAATGACTTCTACCTACCACAGATCAGGATACCGAGGCTATACCAAGTGGAGACATCACAGGATCGTTTACCTGTTCGTCTACCATCCCTTCGGGAAGACCTGTCGGACTCCGATATGGAGCCATTGCCGGATGCTGTACGGGATGCCCGAGTTGCGTACGTGGACGATGAGCTTTATGAACTGACCTGAATCCGACTGAGCAGTACATCAGTGACCTACGTCCAGCCAACATTCTCGCTGGAGTGAGCGATGGAGATCAAGACTTGTCCAGCGCCGACGAGTCCGACGACGGCGACCTAAGCGATTGCAGTACAGACTACGCAGACACGATTGATGGTGGGTCAAACACTCTACGTGCGCGGACATGGAACCTAACGTGTTAGCTACCATAGATGCTTCGATCGAGTCCCCATGGCCTTCGGTGAACCAGTACAGCTCGCTTTGTAGGCATTATGAAGGTCGATATGTGTCAAGACCATTAACGTGGCATTCGTCTCCGTTCTTACTGACCAGAGTTTGTCGCCCAAAGTCATGACCTCCTATTAGTCCTACTAACGCCGTTACTCTAGGATGCCCAGCGGACATACCGACACTCAGTCCGGCAACCATTGGACGGAGACCAGGACCCCACTCTCCTCCTGGCTGCTGCGGGGATCCATGAAGACTCAGAGGATCGGGATCGGACCACTTTCCGCGTCCGCTCACATGATGGCGTCGATATTTGGATCACACCTCTTGTGCTGCTTGTTCTCACCCAATTGTTGCCCGACCTAAGCTCTAACGTACGTATCTCAATGTATGTTCTCTCAGGTAGGGATGGCCTAACAGTCCAATTAGCCATTGAGCCCTGAGCTCCGCTTCGACGCGCTCACTGCGCAGTACATAAAGTCGTTCAAGGCTCGCCCCTCTCCAGCAGCATCGGTGACTACTTTCGATGTCCAATTAGCAAGCGTACAAGTCCGTTCCGTGCAACTTGTGCATGGATCTACCCGTGAAGAGAACACCATAAAAGGCGACGTGAAGCAGTCACAGACAGGGGTTCTGTTCGTCACTACTGTCGAAATTATCACAAAGGAGCTCGGTGTCCATGGACGGTCTTCTTCGGGTCCCCACGTGACTCATCAGAACGATGTCGCAGTCGCTTTGGGGTCGTTCACAATCGCTCTGCTCTCTAAAGCTCCTGGAAGGGGATCGTACAAGCATGATCCCAGACGGATGTGTCATCTGACCATCGGTCCTAGCTTCGCGTCCGCGATCAGACGGAACGTAGTGCTTTCTCTCGGTGTCGTGTCTTCACACATTGGACACGCAGGTCCAGATTTGGTACTCGGCACTGTTGTTGTTCTCGCTCGGTACACTTGGAGCATCGTCTCATCACAGGGGCGCACGAGTGGCTTCGTGTCCGACCGACAAGTCATCCATGGGGTGTTGATGTACTCACACGAGAGGTCTGTCGTTGACCCATTGTCCACCATACAACCATCGTACCTTGTTCAACATGGTCTCCCCGACAAATTACGAAAAGACACTACCTTCAAGTTCCTGGTTTACCTTCGCCATTGCTTGCGCCTTCTGGACGACCACGAGCGTCACGCGATCTACGCTTCTCAACCGAACGTCTCGATTGAAGAGGTGCTTGAGGCTCTCCAAAACCAGTGGTTCGGTGCGGTTGGGGACGACGACTCCTCTACTCTTTCCCAGCAGTCTCTGTTGCAGGAGATCCTCCATGGCCAACGCAAGAGGGATGTACTATCCCCGAGAGCCTCCTGGGAGTCGCTCCTTGACACCGTCTCGTTAAGCATCGCGGGCATCCAGCTTGCACTTGGCCATCCCACAGATGGGTTGGAGAGTAATTTCATCACCGGGCCAATCGCGATCACCGCTCAACAGCAGCTCGCAGACCTTGTGCAATCCATCGTGTGGAGTCCTGGCAAGAGCTTTCCGAATCTATCTTCTAGAGACAGGGAACGACACAATTTGCTTCGGGCGTCCTTGTGCGTCTCACTCGACCATATCTCTTCCACCGTCCATCCACATGCCGTGGAGTTCATGCAGATTGTCTTACGGGACTACCGGCATCACAGCGCCCACCTGCTTGCGCTCCGGAATTCACATCCCCTTTTCTCCCCCACCTCTCCACGCCCTCCTGCATTGCCCCCCGATCGCTGCCTACCTTGTCGATTGATTGTACCCTGTCCATGCGATCATTCACGTTCACAGCGGCCGCCGAACAGTTAATCGTGCGGTTCAAGAACTCCGATATCACCTACGCATCTTCTTTCCTGGGCGACCCTCCTTCACTCGCACACCCAACCTGGGACATCTCCACTAACCATTCCCTCATTTTCGCGGGCGCAACCTTCGAGGCGTGCTCCTCTACCCATACTGCTCAACCCAAGGAGCACGTCTTGGCCTCTGCAAGTTTCAAAAATGGCAAAGTCAATGTTGTCCTACAGCAAGACGTTCATTGCAACCTAACATTCCGTGTGCTAGCCGGACTAGAGAAGGTTCTACTTGACGTGCCTAGGAGCGCCCTGCGTCTCTATCGTTTCGTAGAGGGTTGGCGGGCGGATTACCTTCCTGGAATCGACGCTACTGTCCGCGCCCTTCTTGCGGAACTCCGCAGTAAGCCGAAAGCGCCTAGTCGCGCTTCCTCGCAAGCTTCGCGTTCACCGAAAGTGGTCACTTTCCAAATTCAAGCATCTGTAACCTCTGCGAGAGCCATGCTCCAGGTGATGCATGGGACATGGGTATCGTGGGAGGTCCATCAGACCATCGCCTTCCTCCTTAACGATGCTCGCCGCAAAGGTGGCCACCTCTTTGGTCTACAGATGGGACCCCATGTCTTCGAGATCTCAAGGTCTCGCGAAGCATCGCATCCTGCCCCCAGCTTAGGCATACGACTCGAGTTCCCCACCGTGACATTGCGGGGGAATCATGACACTACGGGTCTACATGGACTAGCTCTTGTCGAGTTCTTCCACATCACTGTTCGCCCTTCTGACTGGGATACTCTGCTATCTGTACAACAGAAGTCCGGGCAAGACTTCAACGATCTCATTCACATCATCGAGCAGACACGTCAGAAGCGACCTACTGCAGCCTCGCCAGCTCTTACATCGGACAAGGCAGATAAGAAGTCTGCGTTCAAGTTCAAAGGTTCCTTGAAGATGAAGGGATTCCGGATCGGTCTTGAGGGCCTCACGTCAAGACTCTTCCTGGAATGTGACGATATCAGTGGGGGTGTCAGTAACCTGGGTCACTCCCTCTGGCACGTCAGGTTGTCGGACTTGGCACTTTCCCTTGCTTCTCAATTGTCGATCGGCGCTCCTTCTCACAGAGATCGGAGGTCTGCTTTTGTCCGTGTCGATTTCGAAGCCAGCATGGGCCAGAAAGCCCATACCTCCGTACCACATCTTCAGCTTTCCATAACGAAGATCCATGCCGTGATGCAGCCAAGCTCTATAGGTGAATTGGGTGACTTCGTCGATCATCTTCAGGTAAGAAGAAATCGGGACTATGAATCACAGTCATTCTGATATGCTTGTAGGCTGAAGTTCTCATCCGCCGGGAGCAACGCGCTAATGAACTCGAGGAGTTCAAGGAGAAAACAAGGAGCTTGATGAAGTCTCTCGACGTCAAGATAGGGGAGCAGAAGACAGCGCAGAAATCCCTGCTCGAGATGTATACCGTCGCACTCTCCATCAAGAACATCGGAGTTGCTTTCCCGTTGACCCTTGCTCGAGACCTTCAGATGCCCCGCACTGGTAGTCACGACGACAGCGCCGTTCGCGCTTTCTTGTTCTCAATCAAGACGTTAGAGTTCGGTAGTCAACTGGGAGAGAATGGGCAAGCGTCGATGACAGGATTTTCCTTCCAATTCGTGTCCAGGTATGACGCAGGTTGGGGTTCGCTGCTTGATACACTGACAAGACTACTCTTTTCTTTTAGATTCAGACAGGGCAACCCCGCGGATTTCTCTGGAGAAAGTCACAAGACACGCAATAGACTTATCTACCCGGAGATGACCGCGCACTTGCGAACAGAACGTATTGCTGATTCCAGGCGGATATGTATTGGGGCTCAAGTTAGTGGCTTCGTACTTGACGTCGACTCCACCATCCCGGATTTCATCTCTTCCTTACTTGAAGTGTACCGGAGGGGCAAGGATCGTGTCGAGCGCCTCGCGAGCAGTGCGCCTAGGTCGTCGCCAAGCGTCGAGGCACCTCCCACCGTCGAACCTACTCAAGCTGAGGCCCGCTATGGCGCCCTTCCCACATCCAACATTCTTGCTTCTTTGACGTTCGCTAGTGGAAAGGTTCGCATGCATAGCAAGGATTCTGGCGCTCATCAAGTTCGCAGTCGCCCGCTATCTACGTTGCTTTATGGGAGGGCTGATGACTCTGATGGAGAGGAAGAGTTCAATCTCCCGGAGGTCTCAGTGTGGGGTGAATTCCGTGCCACCCCAGCCGTGCAGAAGCTTGTCAACCCAGGTCAGGCCGCAGAACCATCTACCCTGATCTTCAAGACCACCATCCATTCTAGCCAGAATACACTGCGACCTACCCTTCTACCCTTTCTCACCGAGCTGATGGCCAAAATCGAGGACCACATCCGTACAACTAATCCTCGAGGGCCCCATGCGTCTCCAGGACCGAGGCCACATGGGCTGTTGCCACCGATCGTGACCCCCGCTCCTGTTGCGATTGCAGAAGAGTCATCCTCCAGGGGGACGGACCCCGTTTCAAGTATGAAGATCAGTTTCAGCCTCCGCATTGACAAATCGAAGCTTTTGCTCACCTGTCGCCCTGACGCCAACGTCATCGCCGGGTTACACTGGGATAGTGGAGGCTTCATCGTCAACATTGCACCTGGTGCTCGTCGCATCTCCTTCACCGGGACGGTCGGCGGCTTGACTGTCGCCTTGAAGCATGGTTTCCTGAGCGAGGACTGCGTAAAGGTGGATGCCCGTAACCTCAACTTCACCATCGCTTTCGCCAAGCTAGAGCCTGAAGGAGGGCATACACTGAGCTCGATATCTGTCGTACTTGATACGGAATTCGCTGGTGGGGTTCGCTTTTCACGCTTTCAGGATGTTCTCTGTTTCAAGGCGGTGTGGTTGGATCGCATGCCCGCTTTCGGCGGTGTTACACCATCCGAGCGGCCCCCGACCGCTACCAATGCATTGCCCACCCCAAACCCGTCTGCGTCGGCGATCAAACAAGAGCTCACTACAGCAGTCCTGATCCGCCTTCGTCGTGTCGAGTTGGATCTAGATCTTGGGCAGTCCATCAGCGCTATCAAGTTGACCTTGGACGACACTCTTGTCCGAACGAAAATCACGGAGACTGTATCGGAGTTATCCCTTGGCATTGGGCACTTCTCCGTCGTCGCCTCTGGTAATCTTGCGGGCTATGCACGGATGCCCGACTTCCAATTCCAGACCGTACGGAGGAACAGCAGCCACTCTGCGAAGGAGGCGGGCGGTCGAATGTTGGATCTATCAATGACTAGCGGAGTGTTCACTGTGAAGCTGGACTCGGAGTATCATGAACTTATACAGTATCGGTATGTCTGTACCTTGTCTCCTCGTTACAATTCTAACTCGATGTCTTGCATCAGAGCTGAGCCGATCTCCGTCTATATTTACGATGACTGGTCCCGAATAGCCTCTGATGTTCCTACGGAAGACAGGCGGGTTACCCTCGACTTCGTGGTTTCTGGAACTGATGTTCTGGCGATCATGACGGTGGGGACTGTTCCCAAGCTCGTATCTTACGTCAACAAGTTCCGCTTGAACCTGGAGGCCCAGAAGGAAGGTGCGAGTCGCGAGTCCAAAGCCTTCAGGATCGCCAGCGCGCCACAACCCGACAATCCGCTTTCCGCTGTTGCCAATGCAATGTTCAAGTCTGCACGTTCTCGGCTCAAGGAGCACGAGACTGGCCTTTTTTACGTGATTGGCCAGCGTATGAGCCTCAAGCTCAAGCTCCTACGACTCATCGTCTTCCCTCGCTCTATGCGTGACCCAGAGCTTGCCCAGTTCGTTGGCGAAGACATTCACGCTCGCCTACACCGACTTATTCAGACTGACCATGCTCCAGCGACGCGCGACCTCCAGCTCTACTTTTCCGGGATCACGATATCGAAGATTACTCAACTACACCACACCCTCGTACCTAAGGAGCAGTCCCTAGATACCCGGGAGTGGCTTTCCACTGTGATTTCTCACTCGCCGGAAGCGATCATATTCGGCCTACCGTCCATGGATATGCAGATGCGTTCCGAGGAGACTCAAGACTTACAGGACGATGAGACGCGGCGGACACTCGCATACGACTTTAGCTCCAGTTTCTCCAAAGCAGGCGTCAAAGACGCGGAGGATATCTACATCTCGCTCAACATGTCACTATACGCGTGGCTGACGATCCTTCGCAAGACTTTCGCTCGAGAAATGGAGCAGGTCCAGCTTGTCGCCGATGCGCGCCTCAGTGGGGTGGGAGGAAGCTCCTCACAGGCTGTATTGGCTCTGCGTAAGAAACATGACAGCGCTGCGTCAGCCGCGACCTCTCCTATAGATCGCGAGGGTAGCAGCATGCGAGATGCTGTCAATATGATTCGCTCTCGCCCACGCGGACGAGGGTCAATTTCGTCGAGGCCAGCTCCTCTGGCTATACACTCCGCCGACGACATATCGTCCGCAGTCCCCCACATATCCATCCCCAAGTCTCCTGCTGCCCCTACGCTGTCCACTCGGCTCATGTCACCTACAAGCGCGACCTTCGCAATAGCTGACACGCCTACACCCGTGGTCAAGGAGAAGAAGAAATCAACTGGGCTTGTGTATGCGCCACGAAACAGGAAGATCGAACGACTGACTATGCGACAGCTGGGCGAGGCTACTCCAGATGTCATGCATCCGTTCTTCATGAAGAAGGCGGGCTTCAACCTGGAGGACTCACTGCCTCAGTACGTTCACGAATACGCCACGATGCCGACGGAGGAGATCATGAAAGCCCTGTTGAAGCTTTACACCAAGCAGCTCACAAGGAACTCCATCGCTTCGCCTCTTAGTCCCGAGCCGTGATGGGCGCTTTAGTATATATCTCATGTTGTCTGATGGACCTTAGGATTTTGCCCTACTCACACATGCATCCGATAGCTCTCGCATCGCAAGAGTACCTCACTCAACTCAGTAGATAGTATACTGATGATTGGTATTGGACTTCATGCACGAAACGTCAACGACAACAAAGTGATCATTACAGCCACAAAGAGCGGCATCACGCAGATAAGACCTGAGGATACATCTCCCGCGTCCTGCTGTCCTTGCTCGTTGACGGGAAGGCCACACCTGCGAACTTCCAGCATGCCGGCGTCTGTGCAGGCTCGAACTTGAAAGAGGTGATGAGCGTCGAAAGAACAACCTCTAACGAAAGCATGTAGTGGCCGATGTTCGGTGCTAAATCTCAGGAAGATCGACGTTCACTCACTCATTTCGATTTGGGAGAATTTGAGCCTGCTGTATGCGTGTTGTGAATCTCGACGAACGCACATTTTACGAACAATGGGAAGGGAGGACGCACATGCACGAATATCCGCCACTTATCAATGTCATGCTGCACGGAGCATAGAGCTTTCAACTACAGGATGTGATCACTATCGGAGAGACACCTACAGATTCGCATACACCCCGGGAATCCGTGTCGCCCTTGACAGCACGAGGTAATGGTTGGAGCCAGCGTTCCGGCTTCTACTCCTCTCCGTCTTCGCCCCAGAGTGCCTTGTTCGTGTTGAGCGAAAGAATAGCCCAGCCCGCCCTGTCCTACCAGCTCGATAGCAGTGCGGCTCATCCATCCTAGGATGTCTAGATCTTGCCGGCCATCCTTCACACATGACGCGATAGCTGTCCGAAGCTGCGATATAGCAGATCAAACTCTTCGTCGCGACGACGCGGGCTGTGGAGCCTAACAAATGGCTGACCTCGAAAGCCACGTCATAAAACAACGGCGTCAGATTGCGCAAGTGCCCGGTCGAGAAGACGGGGTTCAACATCCTGCGCTGGCCGCTTTCTTGTGTTGAGCGCTATAGGTTGACAGAAGACCAGGTCGAACGAAGAGGTTCGCGCCACTACCGTGGTACAAGTTGATATTACCACATACCAGTGTGCACAATGGAAAGTACCCGTGTTGTTACGCACCTCTCCAGTACGAAACTTGATCATCCACGAAGACTCTGTGTAGAGCCTTCGTGTCGTACACATGTAGCCCTCGTACCTGAGTGGAGGTCACATCCTTTGGATCAGGACTTCAGAACAAGGCACAGGTACGTACCCCCCTGAGGCCACGGATTCTAGCTACAGGACCGTACGTCTCGCTAATCTGGCATACGAAGTTCCAATGCTCGTCGCTCAACACTTGAAGAACGTACCCTGACAATCGATGTTACTTTGAGAGACTGGCATTCTTCGTATCAGTGTGTGTAGCTTACCTGCAAAAGTGGAGGCGGAAGGGGGGCCAGGAATGTTGTCGAGTGAGGAGGGAACGAAGTAGCCGCGCAATAACCACCATAAGAAGTACGCAGGGACAGCCGCAACGTCGGACGAGCACAACAAGAACCATGTTGTACTGCTAGTTGTTAGTCAAGGTGGTGGCCGATGAAACTGATCCTTGAGATATGCTTCTTAACACCGAGTGAGGATGAATCAGTGCTTATTGGGGACACCTTGAATCGCATGTGCCTATATGATTCTGGCAATGCAGCGCCGGGTCGAACAAGTTGAACGGAATGACGGCGGAGAGCAGTCGTCTGACATGGCTAGATGAATGTGAGTATGGAGCTTTGGCTGGGAGACATGCTGGCAAGAGTCCTATAAATCATATGTGCGAATGCCATCTGCTACGAGTTGAGTGCGCACCACTGCGCATGCGCAAACAATGTGAGTTTGGGTTCAATGGTCCGGCATGTGCGGCCCGCAGTGTCACTTGCCGGCGCCTACTATACCCTTCTATTACGATTCTGTCTTACGAGAAGACATCCAGTGAGCCACAACGACTCATGGAGCATGTATCCTGTCTGGCAGTGATACGTAGACTCGGAGTATTTGCCATAACTAGATCCTCAAGCCTAGTAGCTTGCGAGGACCCGGATTGCTGGGCTCTCACATAAAGAGTCCGTATATAGTTTTATGTTTCGGGGTAGTCCCCAGACCCACTGTAGAGCGCTGAGGCTCGTGAATTGCGACCGTGATGTGTACTAGCTTGAGATGCGATCGTCAGATAAGTGCGACAGTGAAATACACAAGAGAGAAGGTGTGAGTTGGGTGTAAAGACTAGTTATCATAGGCGTTGAAAAGCGAGAACGGCTACTAGGCGCATGAGCGTGGACAGGGAAGGTAAGAAGTACTAGTGATTTGGACTTCTTATGCCAAACCATCACGCAAGGGAGACATTGAGATACATCTCAGGTTTCCTGCTGTCTTTGTCCGACGACGGAAAGTTTACGCCGGCGAACTTCCAAACAATCGACGTCTTCGAGCGCTCAAATTTGAACGACGCAACGAGGGTTGACAACACGACCTCTGGCGGCAGGTACGCCAGATATTCAGTGGGTAAGTCAGCGTGAAAGGTTCAGTTAACTCACTCATCTCGAGTTGTGAGAACTTGAAGCCACTGCAAAGCGTGTATTCCTGCTTTAGAGTTGTACACTCTACGTGTGAACGGGAACGACTTACATGCATGCAGAGCCACCGCTAATGAATGTCATCCTGCGGAAAATTGATATTCAAGGTCGTGGTAGATCGAACATAAGCATCACTCACAAATTCGCATAGATCCCTGGAATTCGCGCCTCCTCGACGGCACGAGGCAAGGGCTTCAGCCAGCGCTCTGGCTTCCACTCGTCCGCGTCCTCTCCCCACAGCGCCTTGTTCGTGTTACATGCACGGAGGTTGCAAGTGAGCAAAGTCCCCTTCGCAATCGGTATCTCTGGTATCGTTGTTCCGTCGAGACCGCGAATGGGCTCTGCAAGCGGCAGAACGGTATCTTCCTTTGCCCTGGAGGTGCATGATCATCAGGGTGGAGAAGGTTCCATCGAGATTGGGGTGCCACTTACTGCCTGGTAGTGACATTAACCGGTGCGTACCTGGGAGTTATGGACCACCATGAGAACGCGCTGTCCGAGTCATTGGAATGGGAGGTTTTCTTACACGCGCAAGGTCTCGCGGCAGACCGCATCCAGGTAAGGCAACTGCGACAGCTCGTCGTACGGGATGACTTCACCATAGCAATCTTGTGCCTCGAGAAGTTCCTTGCGTAGCTTCTCCTGTACGTCCTGGTGTTCTGAGAGTAGTTGGAGGACCCGAGCGAGCGCGTTGGACGTCGTATCGACCCCGGCGATGATGAAAGTGCTAAAGGATATCGCCAGTTGAGCTGTAGGCCCAAGCCACCACTCTTGCGAAGGCTTACGCCATCTGCGCGAGTAGTTCCTCGTCGGGCATTCTGTCCTCCTTGTCCACAGCAATGTTTGCCTTCACTGTCAAACATATGTTAGCAATCAGCACTACAAGACTACGGAACCAAAAGCACCAGCGGTGCTAGAGAGATTACGTACGAAGGATGCTCATCACATCTTTGCCCTCTCCCACTGTATGCAGCATTTCCTGGTCTCCCCGTTCAATTGCGGTCCTCTTCGCCTCGAGAATCTCTTTTGACCGTGAAAACACCATGTCAACGACACGTTTCACCTGCTGGACCTTCGGATATGGCATGAAATCGACCACCATGCGGCGGAACCATTGGGGCCCCAGATACTTCAAGTAGGGAAAAATGACCCTGAATTTCTGAACTGCACTGAACGCTGGCCTGTCGCAAGGTTTAGTCAAATGGACGGTGGACTTCCTGATAAAACATACACAAATGCTTTCACTGCTTCCGTGAACTCATCCTTAGAGTCCGCTACCAAGGGATCAAACGAGTGGCCCAGTCCGCCCTGTCCAACGAGCTCGAGCGCGGCGCGGCCCATCCATCCAACGATGTCCAGCTCTTTCGGGCCGTCGTTCACACGAGTCGCAATAGCGGTACGAAGCTTTAATGTAGATATTTGAACTGCCGTGATAGACGAGACACGAGGTTGATGGTAGCTTACCTTGAAAGTGATCTCATAGAACAACGGCGTCAAATTGCGCATGTGTGCGCCCGAGAACACGGGATTCAGCATCTTGCGCTGTTTCTTGTGATGAGAGCCATAGGTGGTGAGGAGGCCAGGCCCGATCGCGATCTGGCCACTCCTAGAACGGCGCGCGACTGTGTTAGATAGCATGGCTTTCCGCATCTAGAAAATCAACCTACGCATGCTGTTGGGCTCCCCTCCAATACGAATCCTGATCCTTCACGAAAATGCTGTGTAGAGCCTTTGTATCATACACGTGGAGCACCCTCGCCTGCGATATAGCAGCCACGCATGAGGACACATTATATCGAGGCATTACACGGTAGGATACGCACCCCTATGAACCCGTGAAGCCGTGCAACGGGACCGTACGTCTCGGTGATCTTGCGTACGAAGTCCCAATGCGCGTCGCTGAATATTTGGAGAATGTTCCCTGATGCGGTAGTTTAAGCACGGCTTTTGTGTACTCAATGTCAGAAATGTCGCTTAGTAGCTTACCCGAGTATATTGATGCGGAGGACGGCCCAGGAATGTTGTCCAGCGGAGAGGGAACGAAATAATCGCGTAACAGCCACCAGATGAAGTATGCGGGAATAGCGGCTGCGAAGAGCTCGAGTAGAGCCATGGTTCCGCTGCTAGTCAACACAAGAGTGACTATCTTCGATGTGGGCAAGGGGCTGAAGTGGACCAGAACGAGTACCGAGTGGGCATGTTCTCACCTACGTCTATATACCTGCTGAAGACTGCGGTATACGTACTTACCTCGGCGCCGAATGACAGCCGTCGAAGTCAAGCGGAACCGCGGGTATAACACGTCTGACATGGTCTGTGGGTTTAGCGTGGCCGTGGCTGTGACTCAGTCGAGTACGCTTCTCGGTCGTCACGCAACGGAACTCGTATCAGCACCCGTTCGAGTCAGCTGGTCCATGGGGCCTCAGAGCTGCCATTAGGGCCCATATTACGATGTGCTCTGACGAGATAGCGTATGAGAGAACATGATGCTACTGGTGTGCCGTCTTGTGAGTAAGTACTTCGGCATGACTCAAATAGAACACAGACGCGGCCACGCACATGATTGCGCACTTCAGAACTTGCTCTTTGGAGACTTTTCCTATATCGTCTAGACGCGTTGGTGCGCTTGTGGCTTCGCATTCGAGCCGCTCGAGCACTCTGCAATCGCAGGTAGACCGTCCATCTACGAGATAAATCAAGGAAGCTATACAATAGCGCTATCTTACTTGGGAGATCCACTCGAGACACCAACGTTGAACACACTAAGAAGTGCGAAGCAGCCGTATAAGAGTCCAATAGGGTATGCGAGCAGTAGGCGCTGTTCTGACATGCGCAAGACGGCCACAAAGATGCCGGATGCTGCGTATGTGCACCACAGAATAGATAGTGTGGAGAGCATGTAGCCCACTGTGCCGCTGCGAAGGTGAAGAGTTTTGGTAACGTCAATATTTGCCACTAAGTCCCTCACAACCACGAGTAGAAAGTATACGTACTCGAGAGTAACAACAACGCTAAGTGCACCCACTGCGACCATAGGTAGAAGGCAGTATCCGAGCACTGACACCACACGGTATGCGTCTATGCTCTTTTCGGACATGAGATTGAGGAGAGTGTAGATGGACAGCGACCCAAGCACGCCGACACCATAGATGTATCCGAATTGTGGCTTGCCGGACTGCATCCAATTGTGTGAGCGAAGTGACAGCGTCGTACAAGGAGAGCGCACGCACAAATAGCAAGAAAGTGCCAAAGCAGAAGAAGAACAAGAGAGGGCCCGCGAGGTCTGCATCATCCATAATGTGCTCGTCCACACCTCGTAGCGGGTTCAGAACGGCGAGGGATTTCGCGCCTATATGCGAGAAGTTGATGCCAAGTTCTTGAGGGCAAACATTTCTCAGCAACTGTTCCGCTTGAAGGGTGGCCACACCAACGTACCTTCGAGCAGTGGAGGTTCGCCCTCGAATCCGCCTGTCCCAAACGCTGTCCACCACCCTCCTGCATGTTGAATGTTCCCGGCGAAGCCACCTCCCTGCTGTATGGTTCCCTGTGCGCCCATATGACCATCCAGACTCGAGCGAGAGCCCGTGTAAAAATTGCTGCCGACCGGGCTTGGTGCATAGAACTGAAGTGGTACGCCGGGCTGAGGCGCGACGTGTTGGGGGTAGTACGCGCTTTGGGAAGAAGACCCGCCATAGCCTGCGTTGTTATCCTGCCACATTGTTGGTGCCGCCGCGAAGTGTGTCGAGAACTAGGACTGTAAGATAAAGGTTGGACGTCCACGTTTGAGTGCGAGGTGAGGACTGCGCGAGACGTGGAAACATGCACTGACGTCACGTGCTCAGACTTTTCAGTGCAATTGTCTAAGCGCCCTTTTCTCTTCTTCGCCGTCAGGTTCTCCTTTCCTTCACCTTCTTCTGCGATGGTATGCCTGTCCTACTGGCTTGCCAGAAGAGCGTAGCTGACCCTCTTTTCTGCTTGTAGCCTCAGGTGATGAAGCTTATATTGGTCGTTCCAGATCTCAGCTTACAGGACTGTAATCTTAGAACGAGTATATCGAGGAGCACATTAAGCGACATGGTCGTCGGTTAGATTACTTCGAGCGGAAGTGCGTTGCGTCTGACTTCATACCGTGGACTCTACTGACACCGTACACTGTAGGCGGAAACGCGAGGCTCGTGCGGTGCACCGAGCATCCGCGACCGCTCAAAAGGCGTTTGGTCTGAAGGCCAAGTTGCTCCATGCAAAGCGCCATGCAGAGAAGGTGCAGATGAAGAAGACCCTCAAGGCGCATGACGAGCGCAATATCAAGCAGAAGGATTCGTCGTCTGCACCGGAAGGAGCGCTGCCGACGTACCTGCTCGACCGTGAGGGACAGAAGGACGCGAAGGCTCTGTCCACCGCGATCAAGGAGAAGCGGAAAGATAAGGCGGCCAAGTATGCGGTTCCTCTACCGAAGGTAAGGGGAATCGCGGAGGACGAGATGTTCAAAGTGATGCGCACGGGAAAGAGCAAGAAGAAGGCGTGGAAGCGCATGGTGACGAAGGCGACGTTCGTTGGCGAGGGGTTCACTCGGAAACCTGTCAAGATGGAGAGGTTCATCCGCCCCATGGCTCTGCGGTACAAGAAGGCGAACGTTACCCATCGTAAGTTCCTAATTGTTTGTATGTATACCACTCCTTGCTTAGAAGTCCATGTGTACCCAGCCGATCTGAAGGCTACGTTCCAACTGCAAATCCTCGGTGTCAAGAAGAACCCTCAGTCACCGATGTACACGCAGTTGGGTGTGCTGACAAAGGGAACCGTCATCGAGGTCAACGTGTCTGAGTTGGGCATGGTCACTGCAGGCGGAAAGGTCGTGTTCGGCAAGTATGCACAGATCACAAACAACCCCGAAAACGATGGTTGCATCAACGCCGTCCTGCGTGAGTTACATCATTCCATATCTTCTAATATATCGACTGATGGTTTTTTCCAGTCGTCTAATAGCTCCTTATGACTCCCTCACACGCTCCACCATCTCCCGTAGGATAGCTTTCCTCGCATGTCATTCTCGGTCATATCGCTGTCTATGGTCATATGTAGTACTGTGTAATATTACGGTCGCCTGCTGGATTGCCTTGGTGTACTGTCATCCTTTGCACTAGGAGTGTGCATTTGAGTTGGAGAGCTCGACCTGAAGCTCTCTACGGGCCATGCGCTAAGCGCTTGCATCACAGCAGTCGTACAGGCGCCCAGTACCACGAACTCTCCTACTCGCCACCATTTGGGGACCTTCGTCATGTCTGCTTCACCTGCTGCCTCACCTTCTCCTGGACCGAGCAGTTCGAATCATCGTCATGCTGCAACACCTCTTGACAAACAGCGAGCTCAGCTCGAGAAACTCCTCAAGGATCCCACAAAACCGGTCCACCTACCTGCCCCGCTGAAGGATAAGACCATCCGACCTGCACGCGAGATGATGAAGAATGTGCAGGGATCTAGTGCGGGAGCGGGAAGTGGAGAATTCCACGTATACAAGGCGAGCAGGCGAAGAGAATATGAGCGACTGAAGTTGATGGAAGAGGAGGCGTTGAAGGTAGGACCATCTCTGCACGCGCGGGTAGCGTGATGAACCTCTCGTTCTTTGTTGAGGCTCTGACATGTCACTACACAGGAAGCGACGACCGCCGAGTTCAAGAAGACCAAGCGAGAGCGAGAAGAGGCGGCAGAGGCGAAGACAGCGAAGAATAGGGCGAAGCGGCAGAAGAAGAAGGAACGCGCGAAGGGGAAAGGGTCGGAGAAAGACAACGAGCACGTTGGGGTCGGTGCAGGTTCGGGGACAGGTGGAGATGTGCCTGAAGCGCCGTTCAAGAAGAGGAGACTGGTTAATGGGAAGGAGGTGGTGTTCCGGCGACCAGGCGAGGATAGTGACGAGGAGGATGGAGATTATGTGGGACCGACGCCCGCTGAAGCTGCAACGATGTCGACGACCACCGATGCGCCAGCCGTACCCGTCGTAGACGCGCCGAGGATCACTATCATCGAAGACGACTAGCATGATCCAGGATACGCGTCGCGTTGCGTGCCTTTTGGCTGGAGATTCCAATTCATCAAAACGAAGGACCTTGTCGACTTACGTGCTTAGATGGACAATGTATGTTTGCTTGTATTCAATGGCAGCTTTTGCAGTGACCTCTATGTAGTGCGCGAAATACCCGGGCGGTGAGCTGTTTCCGCCAGCCTCTTGACTCCGATGAGTGCAAGCAGTTTAAGCGCGACCTTCTCCATTCATCCGGCGAAGTTGGCGTGCACTCTGCACCTGATGACGACAAGATAGCTTCTCGAGTCCTCTTCTGGGTTAGCGCAGCTTCTTAACCATCAGGCCTCCGCATTTTGGCGAATAATCATGCTTGTGATGTCCCGGTCGTCGCAACGCCTCGCAGAAATGTCTCCACTCAGTCCGAGATAGATCCCCTGTATTTTCCAGTCGCAGGGCAGCACGGAACATCATCGCAGACATCGACTGCGCATGCCCGACTCGGAGCAATGTGCAACCCTGCCAGTGTGTGCGCACATATATAGTCCCTGTGCGGAGGGCTGGACGAATTCCTTGTGCTTGTTTGCTCGCTCGATTGAGGCCTTCAGCATGTTCGTTCCCGTTTTTCTCGCTGCCCTCGCTCTCGGTACCGGCCAGGTCGCTGCCCACGGCGGTGTCCTGAGCTACAACATCGGCGGCACGGACTACAATGGGTTAGTCAAACATACCTCCCACATATAATCATGACTGAGTGAGCTGCCACTCTCAGCTTCGTTCCGTACAACAGCGCATCGGGCCAGAGCAGCATCCAGCGCGAGTGGGACACTTATAACCCCCTGACCGACCCCTCCGACTCCTTCCTTGCGTGCAACAACAACGGTGGGAGCCTCGGCTCAAACCAGAAGTCTGCGACCGTACCTGCTGGTTCAAAGGTGATCGCCTACTGGAAGTGAGTGCGAGCAGTGTTTCGTTGTTTCGTCAAATGAAGTCCTAATCAGGCCTCCATAGCAAGTGGACGCACGAAATCGGCCCAGTGCTGGTCTACATGGCCAAGTGCAATGGCGCGTGCACGTCCTCGACGCCGTCTTCGCTCAGCTGGGTGAGTTTCATCGCATACTAGACCCGGTCGAACTGCAACAGCTCATCGCGGAACCTTGTACATAGTTCAAGATCGACGAGGCCGGCCTACTGTCCGGAACACTTCCCAACGGCTCGTGGGCCCAGGGCGAGCTCGTCGCCAACAACAACAGCTGGACCTCCACGATCCCCTCGTCGCTCGCGCCTGGCGAGTACTTCATCCGTCACGAGGTGAGTTCGGCTCCAGGCTTGCAATACGTAATTCTATGACATTGGTCCATACTCACTCATGCAATAGCTCCTAGCCATTCACACTTCGGACCAGCCTCAGTTCTACCCCGAGTGCGCGCAGCTCACCATCACCGTAAGTGTGGTGTTAGATCTCTATCACGCTGACGGGGAGCTAACATATCTATCGACGTAGGGCTCTGGCTCCGCTCAACCCTCTGGCTCGTATCTGACCAAGTTCCCGGGTGCGTACAAGGTTTCCGACCCCGGTGTCGGCATTAACATCTACTCCAACGCCGTATGTGCCTACTACGTTATGTGCCGTGGCCGGATGCTGACTTTATGGTGATGCAGAACCAGAACGTTTCGAACTACACGATCCCCGGTCCTGCTGTCTGGCGCGGGTGAGCGTGAGTGTTCCCGGTGGTAACCTGAGTTCAATGTGTATCCATCCATCGTGTACATATTCGCGCAAAGAACATAGCTAGTTTTTGTATGTCACATGCGTGGTTCTGCGACATGGGTGTTACGAACAACGCCAGCCCGCCTCGGTGACGATCATTAGGCTGAGGTGGACATGGTCAATGATATCCGTATGCGCCGAGGGTTGAACGCTTCAGGGTTCAAGCCAAGTCATAGCGATACGCATACTAGTATCATGTGTATGTCACGTTTTCAACCAACCGAAGATCCAGCCCATGGCCAGCCGGCGGCCAGGGAATTTGAGTATTGGATTTCAAGTTGGCGTGTATTGCTGTGGGAGAGCTCTCCGTGCTACTAGACATCTGCGAAGAGATATTTTACTTCGAGGGTAGGATGTCCTGATCGATTGAGTGGTTATAGTGAGCTGATGTGTGGTTTGTGACAGAAGCCTATGTACAGGCTCGCGTGGGGCGCGGGGCGGCGGGGCAATGTAACAAAAGCGCCCGATTCCCAATGGTGTGGCTGTCTGAGTTATACAGTATCTGTGATCGGGGAGGTGCCCGACGCCCATGTTGACCACGAATATGTATGCGGCTTAACCTCTTCAACCTCGCTCTTCACTACCTCGCGAAACAGAAGGAAGGCGACAAATACCAATGCTATGCGCGATCTCTCGATCCCGCCCTGGACAATATTGAGAGGTCAGTACTAGTATGCGCCGGGCGGCATCACTCGCTTCCGTTTCACGAGGTTTCATTTGTGCTTCCTCCCTTTTCGCCACCTCCCAGAATCATCCTCAAGCTCTGCGGCACCCTCAGAACCTGAAGACGAATTGCAGGAACAGAGCTTTCAGGAAAGGATGGCGCCCCCTTCTCGCACTTTGCCACAACCGGTCGCAGGCCCAAGTACAAGTCGTGCTACATACGGTGGGAGGGGTATTACTGGGAACTCTACTTTGGGACCACAGGCATTCAGCTCAGGTATGTTGGTCCTATTTTCAGTTCTCATTCCAGTCTTTCATATGTCGGTCAGCCCCCCGTCCGCCTATACCTACCACCTTCAGTAGCAATCCACGACGTCCCCTGTCGTCCAGCGACGATGAAGCGACCGACCGGCCTAAGAAGAAGAAGAAACGGAAGATCATAGACCCAGAGAAAGGTGCAGCTTTTGCCAACACAAAAGTCTCTCTTTCTGGTACTCCTTCTGGAAGCGCCACTCGCCCGCCTCCATCCCAGCTCAAGCTACCTTCTACCGCGCGCCCCCGTGGTTTGAATCACTTGCGAAGGGTCACACTCGATATTGGTTCACTTGATCAAATGGAGGAGCGGAATTCGCTACGTGCAGGGAATCAAGACATCAACAAGCAGAGAACAGAGACCTTCCTGCCGCCTACTTCGGCCCCCATTGGTCAGCTTGTGAAGAAATACAAAACTCAGGTTGAAAGTGCTAGTTCATCTGAACAGGGTTCAAGCAGCAGCAGTAAGCGATGATCACTACTACAGCCAGTACATCTCAGTAACAAGGGATCAGATGGAACAATAGGTGTCAATGACCGTCGTAGCAAGTCTTCTTCGTCTCATCGTGCAAGTCCGAATAGCGCAACAGCCAGCCCGTCACGACCAGCTTCACCGAAACCCCCGCCAGCAGCTGATGTTATTGTTTTGGACGAGGATGACGATGCCCCTCTTCGTACGTTTCCTGGTGGCATCATATTTATATACGTCCTACTGAAGCAATGACGACAGGCCCTCCTATACAACGCCGAGTTTCTGCACCCGCAGTGCCTTTGTCACGGGAGGTCATCGAGATTCTCGACAGTGACGAGGAACCCGCACCTCCCCCGGCGAAGATTCCTGCGAAGCCTCCACACACGCAGGCGCAGAAACGGGCGTTGCCTCGTAGATCAACATTCAGGAAGCCCCCCAGCCTCCCAAGTTCCGTGAGGAGAATGGGGTCATCGCAATCCTGGATTCAGATGATGGCGAAGAAGTACCGCCTCCGTCACCACGTCAAGAACGCACAGAAAAGGAGTCCATATCTGCAGCCCCAATATCCGATAGCCCTCGATCTGCGCCTTCCTCTATGCTAAGGGAGGAAGCAGTTACTGACGTTGACATGGTGGCTGACGATCATGTCGAGCCTGAATCTTCGATGCGATCACCTGAGCCTGTAGCTGAGCAAGTCGAGGAGAGTACAGCGTGCCCGGCAGACAACGCTTCTGCGCAAGGGGCCTCTCCTGCACCTGTAGATGCACCTGAAGTGGAGCTATCATCCGCTGCTGATCAAGCTCATGTTGACGATGTTCCTCCTGGCATCGCAGAGCCAACAGATCTACTTCTACCGCCAGTGGAGTCAGCTGTCAGTAATGGCACGGAGACTATAGCTACTCTGGAGAGTGGACTGTCTACTCTTACAGGATCATCGTCATCCGATCCGGACGTACCACCCGTCGCGTCACTCGAACGGGATACGTCATCGCCCGTCGCGCCGGTTGAGAAACTGGATCCTCTACGCGAGGAGACGGCTAGTCCGGTCCATTCTTTCTTGGACCCATGTCTGCAAAGCCTCACGATCGCTGGAACGTCGAGCGACCAACAACAGCCTCCGTACAGCATGACTAGCAGTTCTGCCTGCCCGACTCCGCCCGGTGAGTCCAAACAACACACGCACTCCTCTTCCCATCCCGACTTCGCACCCCCAGCATCCCCGCGGTTCCTCAAGCCGTATTCAGGTTCGGCACATCGGCCACAGCTTCGGGTACGAGGAGTCAGAACACTTTATGGGGGCTCTCACGGATTCTTTACCGACGTATTGCGGTTGTCCCAAAAGCGTCGTACCAGCAGATTTTCTCAGTCCACTGGCGGTGCAAACACTCCTTCCGTCCCGGCGACATCTGTGCGAGATTCTCCGCTGTCATCGACGATCACGAGGTTCTCTGATCCGGTCACCAATTCCTCGAAACCCCCGGAAGAGCTAGTAGAAGAGCCTATAGCAGTCCCACAGCAGGAGGTCCCGATGGAAGGTATCATCGTCACTCAGGAGCTGGAGCACTTTGCTTCAGTTGTGCAAGATAGGGACACTGATCAGGATATGGATATTGGGACAGACGAGCCGTCTAATGCCCTTCAGTCCAGCTCTTCTGAGACCCCTGACACGAAGGCGGGGGCCGCTGTTGCTCAGAATGAGCCCGTTAACGAGAAGACAGATTCGAAGGCTGAGGCGTCTTCCATTTCTGCTGTGCCTGTCACCAGTATGGTATGTGGTTAGATTCGACATATGCCGGCAGTGTACACTGACAGGTGGCGCACAGGCCAATACCCCTGTCGGTCTACCTAGGAGTGATACTCCTCCGCTCGAGTACCCGAAACCTGGCAAGGAACTTGGACCTACCCTTTCACAGGTTATCAGGGCTGCTCAGAACAACCTTGCACAGCGCAATCCCATTGATCTCACCGACTTCGACGACGATCTACCGGAACCAGTGCAGTCCGGCTCTGCCAACAAATCCGCCAGAGCAGGAGGTATGCATAGATACGATTGTCTGATTCGAAGCTGACCAACATGAGTAGCTCAAACACCTACACCACTGTTACCGCCCCCGACCGCCGTTTCTGCTACCCCCGAATCCATCAAGACTGTGGACCTGAACTCTATCCGTGCTATCCGGAAGCTCGCGTCTGCGCGGAAATCGCAACAGCATCCGCTGATGAATCCCACTCCACTGATATATCCCACTCAGCCTTCCCCGATCAAAGCCAAGGGCCCGATCCCCCCTCTGCCCAGGAACATGAGGAGAATCAGCGGTACCCAAGACTCCTCTGCTTCCGCGCCCCCATCACAGTCCACGCCAGCTAGTACTGTACAGAACGTCGCTGCATCTCATGCGCCCACACCAGTTGCATCGAGCTCTGCCCATGTTACCCCTATTCCGTCATTCTCCCAGCCACCAGTGAAAATTGTGTTGCCACGTCGCCACACCGTGAAGCCGCTGCCGCCACCTCTCGCTAACGAATCGCTCACTTTGAACATTCCGCCTTTGCCTCGAACTCCACTTGGTTCCAGACACCCGATTGTGGAGGACACGGTGTCCACGGATACATCGTTGCCACCTGTTGACTCTTGTGGGGAGAGTCTTCCCTGCTCACCTACTGAATCGGACCATGCTGATGAACAACCTCTTGATCTGGAATATCCGAGTAGCACTCCTGAGGACTCTCCCGATATTGATCTTGAGGTGCGTGTAGGATACCGTTGTCATCTACAATAAATGCCGTTGTGACTCAGTCCACGTGGGGACTAGATGCCCGATGAAGATGAACAACCTATACGTGCACCGACGGGACGAAGAGCACGTCAAGCTGTTTCCGAAGCATCGTCATCATCTTATGGTCCACGGCGGTCTGCACGTCTTTCCTCCGGCTCCGCTAGCTCATCGGTCGAACCCCCCGAACTGGATGAAGACGAGCCTCGGATGCGGCTTCGTCGCCGTTACCGCGAACCTAACATCAGGACTTCCAGCGAGGACGAGGTGACCTCGCACGGCGGGATCACTCATCGCTCACAGAACAAATTCTCGCAAGCCTTCGATACAGCTGGGTTCGGAGCAGTCTCGTGGAGGAAGGACAGACAACGGATCGCAAAGGAACACGCTCCCATCACACAACTCGCTGAGAACATCCCCCACGATCTTCATGATCGCCTGAATGCTCTCCCCACCTCGGCACGGCAAGCAGGCAATATGCAAGTTCTGGTCTTTGAGGCCGAGATCCGTCACAATACTGCAGTCGACGAGCCCAAAGCGCCACCTATCGCTATCATCAACGAGGTCGATGACGAGCCGACGCCGCCCCTCGAGTTCTACTACTCCAACTTGATGTGGCATGGAAAGGGGGTGCCCAAGCCCGACTATGACAACCTCCAGGGGTGTGATTGTGTCGGTCCCTGCGATCCAATGTCGAAGACGTGCTCTTGTGTCAGGAGGCAGAAGGAGGGCATGAAAGAGTCTGGACTCAGCGGGTTCATATATGATAAGAAGGGAAGGCTTCGGGCAACTGAGTATCCGGTCTTTGAATGCAACATGAACTGTGGTTGCTCTGACGATTGTCTGAATCGGGTACGTTCATCCTCACATGTGATATATATAGATTACAACTCATAGTAATCTACGTATAGGTCATTCAGCATGGGAGACAGTACCAGATCAGCATACAGAAAACACCAAACAAGGGGTGGGGTGAGTGTCTGCGTGTGTATGTTTTTTCCTGTGTAATTCCAACTCATCTATTTGCAGGGATTTTTGCAGGTTCCAAGATCCCGGCCAACAGCTATGTTGGAGTCTATGCCGGAGAGTATCTCTTGGATGCTGATGGGGAGGCTAGAGGAAGGTGAGTAATGCCTCGGCTCTCTGGTGGATGAGGGAAGACATTGATTGTCTCTGATCTTATTAGGGTCTATAATAGGTTTGGAAGGACATATCTTTTTGATATAGACTTTTACTTCCTGAAACCAGAGTATGGTCATGATCAAACGATCTATTGCATTGATGCATACCATGCAGGGAATGTAAGTGGAAAGATGTTTGAGTATATGCATCTCAGTTGATGTGCTTTCCTAGTTCACTCGGTATCTGGTAATGCTGGCCCACCCCTCAACACAATTGGTATCCATACTGATGCCTTCCTTCAGAATCACAGCTGTGACCCCAATTGTGTCATTGTTGCTGCCTACATCAATGAGGCCAATCTGGACAAGCCACTGCTCACCATCTTCACCCAAAGGGATGTTGAAGCTGACGAAGAGCTCTGCTTCTCTTACTTTGGCGAACCTGACAATGAAGATGAGGACAACGACAGCAAGTCTGTATGTGCAATCCACTATATACCGGAGTTGCAGGCTGTTTGCTGACACAGGCATCAGGAGCCGCCTATGATCTACGACGAAGCCGTCTACGTCGAATGCAAGTGCGGGGCCGAGAACTGCAGAGGCAGAATGTGGAAGTGACCTGTCTCATGATACTATTGGCCTGCAAGAACATATTAGCATATGTCCCCCGTTTACGTTATGGTCAATTATTTCGAATGTGATGTCTAGGGACTTGCACTGTACTATGGACAGCAGAACATGTTTGACGTCGTTCAAGCTAGTTATCGTATGATACAGCAATGTAGATGAGTACAGTGAAATAAGAAAGCAAGAAAGCAAGATACCAAGCAAGTAAGATCGTGGACTCGTAGGTCCACTGCTCGCCAAAAAAAAACTCATCCTCATGACTCCTCAGGCGGCCGTCCAGACCATGATCTCCCACCATTTTCCTCGAACTCCCACTGTCGCAGTGCATCTTCGTCCCAAGCCTTATCAGTCTTGTCGCCCTCCTTCCACAAGAAGGTGTCACCGCGGAACTGTATCGGCATGTATTCGTTCGTCACCGGATGCCTGTCCGCACGCTCACGTTAGCCTCCGATGCTTATTGTCAAGCTGCTGAGACGAAGATGGACGTACGCAAACTCCGGATTGTACCGGTATCCCCGTGCGTATCCGAGCTCCTTCATGAGCTTCGTCGGCGCGTTTCGCATCCCAAGAGGGACAGGGATGGACGGGTCGAGCTTTGCTGCCTCCTCCGCGCGTTTGTACGCCTCGTATGAACGCGTCGACTTGGGTGCCTCCGAGAGGTATGATACGAGATGCGCGAGGTTGATGCGACACTCAGGCATCCCGATCACTTGACATGCCTGGTACGCCGCCATAGCCTGTATGCGCGTAGAAGAAGCAACATGAGTTGGGATGTGTCGTAGACCAAGACGTAGGGTTAGGGATGAAGAAAGGCAGATGCACGAAGGAGAACGTACAAGAGGCAAGGCATGATTATCCGCAAGCCCGATGTCCTCGCTCGCACACACCACCATCCTGCGGGCGATGTATAGCGGATCTTCACCCGCGGTGAGCATCCGCGCAAGCCAGTAGAGCGCGGCGCTGCCCTGGCTCCCGCGCACGCTCTTGTGCAACGCGGATATCATGTCGTAGTGGCTGTCGCCGCCACGGTCGTACGCAGTGGCGACCGAGCGCCGGAGTGCAGCGAGGAGTTTGCCTTCATCGGATGTCGTTGGCGCGGCGAGGACGAGCTCGACAAGCGAGAGCGCTGTGCGTGCGTCTCCGGTGGAGAGTGCGACAACGGTGGAGAGGACTTTTGAGGTGACATGTGGATACACCAGGAAGGGGGGTGCGTCAGCGGAAGAAGAGGGACCGGCAGGAGAAGGAGTAGGTGCGGTCGAGTCTTGCGACGGGGATGGTTGAGTGAGCGGTTCCTCGATGTCCGGTTGAGAGCTCGCAACGACATCGAAGTTATCGTCAGCACTGCTATCGTCTGCATGGAGATCATTGGGTGAAGGCGTGGGCAGAGCGGTCTTCTCTGAGCTCTGTTTGCACACACGTTCGATAGCTTGTGTGACGATGGTCTTGATGTCATCATCGCTAAGCCGCTCGAGGACAAACACGCTACGATCAACACATAGTGAGGTGAGCGATTTGCGCATGATCTGTCGTGTCTGCACGCGCTCACCGACATCGACTCAGAAGAGCGCTAGTCAACCGAAATGACGGGTTCTCAGTTGTTGCGCCTATCAACTAGAATGTATGGTTGAGTATGCGCGTACGTCAGTGGAAGATACACATGCTTACTTGCAGGTGGCCTTGTTCAAGGAATGGGAGAAAGATGTCCTGACGAACATCAGCGTCGGGTTGTGTGCGGTTAAGGAATATGGCGTCATACCTGCTGAGCCTTGTTGAACCGATGTACCTCGTCTAAGAACAAGATGGTACGTCTAGTGGATGGCGCATGAGCCTCAGACTCGCATCACAACACATATAGACGATTACCTGCCTGTGATTTTGAGAAGGCTCTTCGCCTCTTCAACCACTGCACGAACTTCGGCGATACCGGAATCGGTCGCGCTCAGTTCTTTGAACACGGCGTCGGTGCGTTGTGCAAGAAGCCGAGCCAACGTCGTCTTCCCGCAACTATCGCATTGTTGCGTTGAGCCTTCGAAATATGGACAAACCGCACATATCGCGCGTTACAACACGTAACAAAACTGCACGTACCCAGGAGGTCCCCAGAAGATTATGCTGCCCGTTGCGCCGCGATCAAGATGGCTCATGAGTAGTGAGCCTGGCTCGGTGAGGTGAGGCTGGCCGACAAACTCCGCTAGCGAGCGCGGTCGTAGACGTTCAGCCAGGGGTGCCGCGGACTGCAAGCGGTCAGATGCCGTCACCTTGGGACGCTTCAATGGTGGAGTCGCATCGTCCGCCTCGCTCCGTTTACGCGTATGACGAGATTTGGATGGAAATGGTTGCGCATAGTAGCCTGACGGAGACGCCTGGGAGGCCTTGCCGGAGGGGGTGAAGAGGGAAGTGATGGAGGCCTGCGACATCTTGCCTTTTTGCGTGCTCGCAAACGCGGTTGGGCGGGGATCGTCGTGGCAGCCATTGTCGAGGTGTGCATTGATTTCTCGTTCAGACACGAGTTTAGAGCATGCCGGGCTACATCAAAGCCTTCGCATCAGATTCATGGATAGATTCCGCAGTGAAGCGCACCAGATAACTGCATTAGAACGCGCATCCTCGTCATTAGCTTGGAGTAACAGGACTATAGTGCAGAACGGCGGCACGCGCCTCTGTTGTCTCTATCCATCAATCACTACCCAGGACCCCAGCGGTGGCTCGAGGGAAGACAGAGAGCCACAAGAGCACAGATAGCAAAAAAAAGCTGCAAGTAGGTGAAGGACGAGAGTCAAAACGCTAGAGAGCGAGGCCACTAGTATGTAGCTATAGTAGCCTGTAGACTCTAGTTAGACGCAGGCTCAGGCTGTGACGGGACGCGTACGTCACGTGTGCTACGCCTGGTGTAACAATGATCATTCAAATTGCCATTGGCGCCCAAGCCTCCGTGCGGCAGCCCGCCTCGGAATTACGCGCAACAGCCAGCGACCAGGAAGCTTCGAACGTGTGCTTCATCGTGATTCTTGGAGTCGTTTCTGACGCGTGTTGTGCGTAATGGTCGCCACAGGCGTCGCGGAATGTAATAGTCAGTGGCATGTACGAGTGCACAAGGGACAATTGAGACTGCCTAGTCCGAGCGCGCTATGATGCATGATGTTTTGTCGAATGAACGCAAGGCATGTTTAGGCGTATGCGAGAGGTCATGGGATGCGTTCGGACTCCAATGGCATTGGTAGCGTGCATGCTGTGGCCGAGATTTGGAGCAGATTGGGTTTGCACTCTCCCTGCCCATGCATCGATCGTCGTCCTCATCCCGGTCCGGCCTCTGATTTTCTCCTAACTCTCATCCCCCTTCTATCCCACCCCTCCTTACTCTCCCTTCTTGCTGTCTTTTCATGACTTAAGACAGCTCGTCTTCAATCCCAAGCAGACAGACCTTCTTCTTCTCGCATCCAGTCGACAGCATGCCGCCGATCGTCCCTGCGACCGATAGCATTGACCCTAACGCTCTCCGCGTCCTCATAACTGGCTTTGGCGTAAGTCGTCCTTGCTCACCGCTCCTCGCAATTCTATTCAAGTTTGTCTCTCGGGCTTTCCAGCCCTTTGGCAAGTACAAGGAGAACCCATCATGGCTCGCAGTCAAGCCCCTCCACAACACCGTCCTCTACACAGACCCACCTTCAGACCTCCTCCTGCTCAATGATCAGTCTGCGATGATCACCGACGAGATGGAAGAGATCCTCCGCCGCCCTCAGCAGATCCATATCACCACCCTCGAAATTCCCGTCAACTACCAAGCGGTACTGAGCACCGTTCCCGGTTTCCATACCCGCCCACCTGTCCTTCCAAACCCCAACGACCCAAACTACGCTATTCCCCCGCCTCCAGCTAACGGCTACGATTTCGTCTTCCATGTTGGCGTCGCAGGCCGCGGTCCCCTCCGCGTTGAGCGCATAGGCCACAAGAACGGATACAGGATGAAAGACGCTCTTGGAGAATACGCACCCATTGTTCATTTGCCCAAGGATCACGCAGGTGACACTGCCGAGGCCGAGCTGGCACGCATGGAGCGTATGCTAGTTGGTCCTCCCCTAGGAGGGCACCATGGCCCACACCACGGGAATGGCCCCGAGCCTGTCGAAGTCGTCGACATTCCCCCGCCCCCGAACCGTGGGTTCGGAAAGGGCTACGAAACCTCCCCAGACGAGATCTCCACGGACGTGGACGTGCCGAAGCTGATCGTTCACCTGAAGGAGAGCGGGATTGACGTGCGTCTATCTTGCCTTCTACCTAACGGCTGACCTGCTTCCCCGACTAACTGTTCCTGCCGGCACAGCAGGTGTACTCTTCTATGGACGCTGGCCACTATCTGTGCGATTTTGTGTTCTACTGCTCGCTGGCAGAAGCTAAGAAGGGCATCGCGCCGCAAGAGAAGTTCAAGGAACGCAGCACGCCGCCCAAGCCGACACCGGTGCTCTTCATGCACTGTCCCCCGGTCGACCAGCCGCTCAGCACCGAGCAGGTGACGGACGCGATCCAACGAATAATCCTCTGGGTCTGCGGTCGGTTACACCAGCCGTAAGCGCTCCAAATCTATATCCCCCCAATGATGCTCCCTTCCAACCGACCTCTGCAGTTCCAGCTCTAGCTCCAGCTCTCAGTTCCCCGTGACTCCGCCCCCTTGATCTGCCATCTGTTTTCCTTACCGCTTTCGCAGCATGTTGTACCACGCATTCCCCATTGGCCGCATGTGTAGCTGTCTGGCATAATCGTTGAGTCGTTAATGACTCGGTAACAGCAGCCAGTGAGACGCCGTCTGTATCTAAACCTGTAACATCTCTCCAAAGAATACATCCCACTGCATCACTTCGCTCCCACAGCATTGCGCATACCAACGCGTATTCATTGGCCCTCCTGTACGATGTCTGGCAGGTATCTGGAATTCAACGACGGGCTGATTCATCTGCTGTCTTCTACCCGAATTGCCATACGCGCGATTCGCTGTGCGAGACGCGCCGCGCGCGGGGATATGAAGGTTGTCACGTGCACGAAACATACTTATACTCCTTGGCCGCACACCATGATGACGCCAGCAATCCGCCAGCCTCGAAACCTCTTCTGCATCCCTATACCAGTCGCGATTCCCAAACAATGGCCACCAACATCACTTTTCACCCAGGTATGGTCCCGTTGTCCTGTGGAAGCGCATGCGCTGATAGTTTGTGGCGGGGCTATCCATCGATGGGCGCATTCACGCTGCTTCACTAGGCTCAGTGAGCGCGGAGGAACGCGCGAGCTTGCTCAGCCAGAAGGGTGTCACGATCTGGTTCACAGGGCTCAGCGCGAGCGGAAAGGTGCGTCATCCCGTACATCGCATGCAGGCGAGGTGTAACTGACCCCCTATCCGCCCAACTCGTGCCAAACAGTCGACGATCGCGTGCGCGCTCGAGCAGCACCTCCTGCATCTGCACAAGTTCGCATATCGGCTGGATGGTGATAACGTTCGTTTCGGGCTGAACAAGGACCTCGGGTTTGACGAGCAGTCGCGGAACGAGAACATTCGTCGGATTGGCGAGGTGCGTCGCTTATCCTCCAACTGGAAGCCGTTACATACTCAACCTCACTCCGCGAATCATCGTCTCTGCGACGCTCTTTTCCCCCTCCCATTTAATCCATTGGCGGTGGGTGCTACAGGTCGCGAAGCTCTTCTCGGACGCGTCCGCGATCACGCTGACCGCGTTCATCTCGCCATACCGCGCAGACCGCGCGGTTGCGCGCGAGCTGCACGAGAAGTCGGGCATCGCGTTCGTCGAGGTCTTTGTTGACGCGCCTCTGAGCGTGGTCGAGCAGCGCGACCCGAAGGGCCTCTACAAGAAGGCACGGGCGGGGGACATCAAAGGTGCGTCTTGATCACTCGCTTTCTCTTGCCCTCGTTATCCCCCCCTCCCCCGCTTCGATTCCTTGGCATAGCAGCGGTCCTGACTGACATTTTTCTCTTGTGGCCAGACTTTACGGGCATCTCTGCACCTTACGAGGCTCCCGAATCTCCCGAGATCCATATCAAGACGGACGAGGTCGATGTGACAGAAGCTGTCCGCCGCATAACGGACTATTTGGCGGAAAATAAGTTCATTTAACTGCATTGCCGTAATCTCAATAGCCCTCGGATCCGTGCTGTATCGCTCTGTCTTTGATATCATATGCGCCTCCGCGATCGGGATTCGTGGTATGTACGAGTAGGCGAATATCATATATCATAGATCTCCTCCTCCTCTTCCTCCGACAAGGATGGCGTGTGCACTGAACTTTACGATGAAGCATGAGGTCTGGGTCTAGGGAAGGCTCCGGGCTGAGCATCGCTGCACCGAACACCTATGGTGCTGGGCCGCTCAAACGGCTGCAGAACACGTCAGGCTATGCCTGAGAGTTCTGGGAGGTCTGGAGAAGCCGGGCAGTGCCATTCAGTAGTACTGACTTGCAATCTTGGCTACAGCTATGAATATCCATCGTGATCTAATGACAATGTTTTCTGTTATGACAGCCGTCATCTAGTCACTATCGTCTCCAGAGGCACTCTCCTAATCTCTGATGTACTGGCCATGGGCATCACCTGGTACTCAACATACACAACCAGTAGAGAAGTAAGACTTCTTGGCGAGAGCTACTCTGTGTCATGGATCATGTTTAGAGATGGTAAGCACATGCTCTCCTGCTGCTACCTTCAACAATACTCAGTAGTACCATCATTGAACTTGCTACTACTATTCAGGTGCAATATATTTCGTGTGCGTTCCAGCTTTGCCACCCAATGAGGTGTGATGATGTCTGAAAACACTGCTTACAGTGTTCTTGTCGCCATGAACTCGCTGAGCCTCAGCTTTGCCACCTTCTTCTCCGTAAAGTTCGCCTACAATTCATTGAATTGTCTCAATACTCATTCCCTCCCGTTACAACTCTACAATTAAGCCTTTACGACTGGTGGGGGCACCTTGACGGGAATGGTAGAGACGTACGGCCATCCTCCCTAACCTATGCACTGTCTCTGCAGCTACAACATACTAAGTTTCTTTACCCCAGTCTGATTGCGCTGCTCATCTCGAGATTTTGTATGGATCTGCAGTAAGCCCATACAAACTTGACGCAGCAGGATTCTCTCGCTTCGGTTGGATCCTTGAACTTCAACAGGATGATAGGCTCGTTGGGCCTGACATCTGACACCCTTGGCGAGAACGGTGACTTCGAGGACGACCAAACCGCTGTATCTGACAGCGTGTAGTGCATGAGGGTGGCGGACGGAATTGCCTAGATTTGTAGGCAGAGTCGTGAGATCCCACGATAAAGTACGAGTGTTATAATCTTCATGCAGGGTATGCCATGGTTAGCGTACAGGTGGATAGGAAAAGCGGGCGTGATATGTAGTGTACATGCAATAATGTCTCTAGAACACGGCGAGTGGGTACGGTACGACGATGCAAACGGAGAAGGAGGGAATCCAGAAGCACAAGCACAAGCAGTGACATCGGAGTTCGTTCGAAGAAATAGCGCCATAAACAACTCTGCAAGATTCTGATACTGGTAACAATACTACTGCTCGAGGGCGACTGGCACCCCGAATGGATTGGGCGTGGCTGTCCGATCGTCTGCACTAATGTCTGAGAACGAAGCGTCGCGGTCGTGCGTCCGATGGTCGAACACGATCACATCTTCCGTCTCCTCCGCAATCGTTTCTTCCGTGCTCCGATCGAGCATCTGCGCGAGCCCGACCTCGACGACCGACATCCACTGCTGCAGCTCGTCCACTGTCCGCGCGAGCTCTGCATGCGTCGCTTCGTGGGAATGCATTAACGGACCGAGGTCGAGCGGTCGAATTTGGGGACCTAGGAGGACGTCTGAAGGAAGCGACGGGTACGATTGGGAACCACCGAGTGAGAAGGATCGTGCGTGGGAGGTGAAGGACGTATCGGATATAAGGCGGAGATCAGTAGAGGATTGGTTTGGATGCGATACGAGGGAGTTGAGAGACGTCGTGGAGGAGGATGCTGTGGAGTTCGGCTGCGGGAGGCTATTCAGTGATTTTGAGGGTCGTGACGGAATGGGGTATGGAGCAGGGGAGGGAGGAAGTAGGTCGGTCATGCCGAGCTTGTGCTCGGAGCTCAGGGTCGGGATCTGAAAGCGCCAGTGAGTCAGATACGCCGTGTAGCATTCGTGAAAGCTAGTATACCTTAAGTACGTCGCGCAAGCCAGGTACAGGAAAACCAGCGGCTGTGCCGAACGATGACTCCGCAGGACTACCACTACGCTCGTCCCGACTCTTCGCAAACGGTCTGATGGGTAAGTCAAGGGGGGATGCAGAACCCAGCCGATGAAGACTAGGTCGTCTGGAAGGCCCCTTCACGTTGCCTATCAAAGAGCTTTGTGCTGTTGCAAACGGATTGGGCTCGGTTGTCGCCGTGGCTGACCTCGCCCGCATCACCGGTGGGGGCGTCGGTAGTGATCCTCCAGGCGAGGCAAGGCGCTTGGGAAGGTTTGACGCGTCCAAAGACTGCGAAGTCTGGTGGATGCTGGACGTGGTGGAGAGGGTTGATATCGTAGATATGCTAGAATGCGTCGGTGATCTTCGATCATGTCCATGGGGCAATCGGAAGGTGGGCAACGGTGATGCAGATGCATCTTCGTCACCAGGAAAAGGACTTGCAGGAATGGGGGGAAAGCGGAAGTCGGGCGTGGCGAGATCACGGTCTCGTGAGGAGGGAGAGGAAGCAGAGACGGGTGGGGATGATAGACCCGGGGCACTGCTCTGCGACCTTTTCCGGTTCGTAAGCGGTCGTTGGGTCGTGGTCCGTTCTGGGGATGAGGCAGATAGGACTATGGGAGGAGGACTATCGGTCGTCGAGGCGTTGACGGGAGAGGGTTCGGGGATCTCGATGTCTGGGACCCCACGGTTGGATCTCACCTCTCGATAACCGGATTTGCTCGAGGTTAGAATCAAGGGCAATTTGCCTTCTGTATCTGACAGTACTGGTGTTGGGGCTAGCCCTCGCGGTATACCAGGCCCCAGTGGAGGCAGTCGCTCTCGTTTGCGCTCGAGCGGAGACACAGGAAAATCGTTGTCGTCCGGCTCTCCACCAGCAGACTTCGAACGAGGAGTGGACTCTCTCGGAGGAAACATGAAGGCAGACTGCTTTGCGGTCCGAGGATCATCGCTGGGCTCCGGAGTGGTCAGGTTGCGTATGCTCGAGGGACTCCGACCACGAATGGGGGTAGACGAGACGTTGAGCGAAGGATTCGCTAATAGATCGTCTGAAGGCATCTCGACAACGGGCATGCGGAACGGGTCGGGTGGAGGGAGATCGCCGTAGTCGAAGAGATTCCTCAGTGTAGCCGGGACGCTAGATATAGGCGGTGGACGGACGGTCGATTGTCCTCCCGCGGTCTCGTCCTCCAACAAGTCGAGCAATGAGTTGTCAAGCTCAGATTGATCGAGACTGGACGTTGAACGACCTCGAACGGTGTTAAATTCCCAAGGGCTGTCGTCCTCTAGGACGGCGCCTGACGGGTCACTGATAGTCGTGTAAGGATTCCTGTCTTTGAGGGTGACACCAGCAAAACGCGGGTGCGTACCTCCGTTCTCGCTCCTCTTCTTCCTCCCATGGAAGAGGTGCTGCCATGCTTGCACGGGTACCGCCACCCTTGGTCCACGCGTCGTATCGGAGGATGATGTCCTTGAGGACGGTGACAGGCACCTTACGAACAGAAACTATCCACTTTGTCTTGGACAATTCGTCCGCAGACAATCGCTGCAGACCATCCATGAGTATGAAACCACCACAGTGCCGAGTTACCACCTACGTCGATCGGGGATTCCCTGAGACACGCCGCTACGAACTCCCGCAACTCCTTACTCCCCTCTCCCTCTATCAGTCTCGGCGGCTTCATCCGCGGAATGAGCTGAATGAGCTTTGCTTGGTCCACGATGTGCGAATTAGGGGCGCTGCCTTTGATCATCTCATAGATCATGATGCCCAAGCTCCAGATGTCTGCCTTCGTGTCGTACGCGGACGCATGGGCCACCTCAGGAGCCATCCAATGTGGAGTGCCAACAAGTGTATTGCGCTTGCTAGAGGCAGTAACCAGGAGAGCAGAGACACCAAAGTCGGCAATCATGACCTTCCCGGTGGAAGTGACGAGGATGTTCGCGGCCTTCAGGTCACGGTGAATGATGTTGGACTTGTGCAAGTAGCTGAGGCCTATCAGAACCTCGCGGGTGATTACAGAAACATACTTCTCCTCCAGCACCCCGTCCTTGCACGCCTTCATGAGCGTGCGCACGCTGCCTCCCTGCGCGTATTCCATGACAATCCACACTCGCGGACCGTCCATGTAGCATCCGTAATACTCCGTGACATTGGGGGCGTCCCGGAGCTGCGTGAGCAGCGCGACCTCGCGCTGGATGTCTCCCACATCGTCGTCTTCCGTGTCCAGGTTGATGATCTTGAGTGCAACGACTTCACCAGTGCGGAGGTCCCTGCCTTTGTGCACCGAGCCGTATGCGCCCTTGCCCACAGTCTCAAGACGTTGGTAGAGTTGATGAACGGAGACCGACGCCATCGTTAATAGATCCCACACGGCGGGGGAGCGGGCAAGAGCAGAGTCGGGGCAAAGGGAGAAGAGTCGAGATGCTGAGAACCAGCCCAAAAAGAACCATGGAGAGCAGTCGATGCGAAGAGCAGCAGCAGCGTGTGCGTTACGTGTCAAGCAAGAGCGGCAGAATGAAACATGAGCGTCCGCGGTGTCAATCCGAATTGTGTGAGGTCCGAGCTCAACGTGCGGGACAATGACAAGGCGCGGTCCGCCAGCGACGACAACGACGTCGCTTCTCCGATCCCGGGGCAGCACTATGATCCCGGCGTCTATGTCGATCAACACAACACAGCTTTTTCGCCAGAGCAGAATCCTTAGGGACGCGTTCCGTCTTGGCTATCTCATAGCTGACGGCCGTACGCGTCTTGGTATGTCTACCAGACAGTATCAAATCTCATAACTCGCAATATTGTTGTAGGCTTTCTTTGGGACCGTGGAGGTGTCTTACGAGCCTTTCAAATCGACCATCCAGATTCTAGACACGCGTAATACGTGCAAGCAAACTCGTAATGTGGCATATGGGTCAAGGTTTCTCCTCCAACCATAGCTAGTTTATCCTCTGTTATCTTATCGGTTCTTCGCCAACGGGCTGATCTGAGGGAGGCCAGGGAAGAACGACGTCGGGATTGTCCTGTAGTCAAACATGAGCGAGGTTGACCATCACTGAACCACAGCAGGGATGACTTACGGTGTCGGGATCGCAGCATTCGTCGGGAAGCCGTTGGAGAGGTCTCCAGCCATGGTCGTGGGGGTGGAGTAGCCAGGCGGGCGCGAGATCGACTGGGTGACCTTTGCATAGGCGGTGTGCGAGGAGCCGCTCTTGATGCACGACACACCCGAACCGTACGCGCTCTCGCATTTCACGACCGCCTTGTCCGTCTGAGACCACATGTTCACGTTGCTCAGGCTGATGTCGACGCACGGCGCGCCGTCAGCGCAAATGAGCTGGACTGGCGGGCGTTGCACGCCGTCGGCGACGTTGCCGTTCCAGTTCTAACGGGGAGGCTATTGTAGAGTGTACTTGAGGGAAAGCCATGAGCTACTCACGGAGAATGTGATGTTCTGAAGCTGCACGCCAGCCCCCTGTCCGGGGCTCTGAGACGACCAGTATTGGTCGATGTTGAGACCGTACGCGGTGGCACGCGCGACAAAGTTCTGGAACTGGACGTTCCTGACGTACCCAGAGCCGAGGTTACTCTTGATCATAAAGGCCTGGTTGCCGCCGTTGGTATACACGTTCCTGTAGAGCACATTCTCGATGGCAGTACCGTCAGAGAGACTGCCAATGGCACTGCCGCCAGACTGGTTGCACCAGACTAGATAGAGAAAAGCTCAGTAATCTGTAGCGTTTGCCCAGAGGAGGGTCAGGAATACGGACTGCGCTCAACGAGAATGTTCGTCGCCGGAGACTTGACGGTCACACACTCATCACGGTTCGTCACCTCGACGTCGTGGATCCAGTGGTTGTTACCCCACACATCGACCCCATCAGAGCCTCCGATGTTGCCACCTGCATGTGGTTAACAAACTGCAATACTACATGTGAGTCCCACGCAAAATACGCACCACGGATGGCCAAGTTGTACACTTCACCGTTCTGGCCAGACTGGATGACCAGATGGAACACGGGCGCTACAATGGGATCAGAAGGATTGCTGTAGCTGGTAGTGTACGCTTACAGTCAACAAGGACTAAGTCATGGAGTGACCAGTTCTGAGAGTTGACCATACGGATCAGACGTGGTCTGACATTCAAGTCTCAATATTGTTCCCTGCACGCAGTACAGATAGACTCACCCTGCGTTGCGGCATTGGTAACCGTAACCCTGGATGCCACCCACGCTGTTCGCAGAATAGAACTCGAAGTCGTCCGCGTTCTCAATTGCGATCATATTCCCACCGGTGGTCGCTGGCAACCATGAGAATATGGTTCACGAATATGACGAGTATTATTAGACGTACCGGTCCGGGTGACGAACCCGTCCAGACGGAAGGCCCACTTCGTGCCACCCTTGAGGTCGACCCAGGTCTTCATCTGATAATTCCCCGCGGGAACATACAGGGTTGAACCAGAATTCTTCAAGACACAGTTCTGTGGACTGACGTCAGTGCGAGTCACAACTGGATGTGCATATATGCAACTAACGCACGTTGAACGCGCTCGTGATCGCAGGTCCAATGTCGCTCGAGCCGACGCTCCCGCCATAGTCGAGAACGTTGCAGATATGGCTCTTCTGTGATAGCGGAGTGGTAGGACCGACGCTTCCCGACAGCTGGGCGGTGGCGGCGGTGGCGAGGAGGACGGTTGCCAAGAGGGACTGCAAGCCCATGTTGAGGATCAACGAGTGTTGAACGCGATGACGAGGTTGCGGGGGATATTCCAGACCGAGCCCCCAAGCATTTAAACGTAGACCGTTGCCTATGCCGCGGTGCGTAGCCGAGGCATATCCGTTCAAGCTTCCGAGGGTACAGCTGACAGTTGTTGCTTTCGCTTGCTCTACTCCCTAACTTGCGGCCCGCCGACCACTTGCACACGACCTTTGAAGATCCGTAGCCACTTGATCACAAACTCCGGCTGTCTGTATGGAACGAGTTCTACCCGAACGCCGGGCCGCGCATGAGCAGAATTTGGCGTAAATATAGGAAGGAAGTACGCACTGATTCACTAGAAGCGCACGCGCAACTGCACACCATAAGGCTCATTGGAGAGAAGGAGCATAGGAGGCCATTTTAGCTCGAAGACCGATCCACCGGCGGTCTCTGAGTTCCCCCGGATAAATGCGCTAGGCTTGATAGAGCCGCGAGGTGGCAACCGATGCTAAATTTGGAACCCTCGGATCCCTACGATAGTGAAGTTTACGCGCAGCGCAGAGGGCGGAAGCCTTTGCTTAAGTACAGTACGCGCGCGCATACAATCGCACCCGCGGAACAAGGGAATTCCCGGAGACCAGGATCAGGACGAAGTCGTCACAGTGACTTGCAAACAACTTCCGCCTACACTTCGGTCACACTGTACAGCAATACAGTAGCCACGAGGTATCCCTGTGTGATCAGGGATGTTGGTAACTCTCAGCACATACCGAAGTGAACTTGAACGTATACCGCCAGAACGAAGAGTCAGGGCAAAACCGTCGTGCTGTGAATCTGATGGTCGAGTCACAAACTCTGGGTTGGGCGCCTGCTAAGCGTGGAGATTGAGCCGAACCCTAGATCGTGGTTTGCAACTTCACCATGGATTTCGACGACTCATCCAACAAGATCGTCACCCGCGAGTTCCTCGCCGTCGTCCTCGCTGGCTTTGGTAATGAGTAAGCATCACAAAATATGGTCGGAGGTGCTGCTGATGCTAGGATCGCAGGCTCCTGCCTCTCACAAGTAATCAAGGCGATGAACCATCGCCGAAGGCACTCCTGCCTATCGCAAACAAACCAATGCTCGAATACCCTCTTGCTTGGTTGGAGCAGTCTGGAATATCTGGTAGGGCTCCGACAATTTATTACATCCATTTTCTACCCACATATGCGGGTTACATTTGAATACCGGGGCCATTGCTCCGAGGAGTGCGCATCTTCGAGACAAAAGCCGCGGAATCCTTTCTGCTTCCACAACTACATCTTATTTGTAACATGCGAGCCTAGCTGATTACCGCCGACAGATGTCCTCCTTGTATGCCCAACATCGCATCGTTCCGCGGTGTCGAACTACATCCAGTCCGACGTTTCTTCGTCTTTCCCAACCCTCCGAATCGACCTCCAAACATTCGAGCAAACCCAGGACCTTGCAGTCGGAACATGCACGCTACTTCGACATTTTTCCTCGCGCATCCAGTCGGACTTCATCGTCCTCCCATGCGACTTCGTCCCTCCCCCCAGCCTCTCGTTGACCCAGATCCTCAACAAATTCCGGACAGAGACCACTTACGACGGCTCGATTGCCACCGCGTGCTTCTATGAGGTCAATCGCCCGGACAAGTCTGGTGTCACCGAGGAATGGGGCGTCCTACCCTCAAATGTCCCCATCGTCTTCGACGAGCGCTCGGGGACGCTGCTGCACGTCGACACGCCGGACGATGTGGACGTGAACAACGAAGAGTTTGAGCTGCGTATGGGCCTTCTCGCACAGTGAGTAGAGCCCCTCGCGTTCAGTTATGAGAGGAAAAAAGGTCAACGTCGAAATCAGGTACCCGCGGACAAAGCTCTCGTCCAGTTTCCGAGACTCTCACGTTTACGTCTGCAAACGGACTGTCCTCGACGCGCTCAGCCAAAAATCGCATCTAGACTCGTTCAGGGAGGAGTTCATCCCCTGGCTGTGCAAACCGCAATATCAGCGGACGCGGCGGGAGAAATACGGAAACAGTGAACATTCCCCACCGTGCCGTCTTTGCGTTTTTACCTTTGAGCTGACGAGGTCTCTCCGCTGCAGTGCTCAGCCCTGTCACCAACACCGTCTCGCAGGGGCTTGCCCTCAAACACTCGACGCTGCATCTCCCGTTCCAGAAGCAGCGTCTGCGACATTCTGCCGAAGGTCCGGAGGGCGACGACGAGCACCTGCGCTCGGTCGTGCCTTCGCCCGTAGAGCAGGATGACGAAGACGCCGTCGAGCCCAGCCTGCGTGTCGGCTTGGTTGTGCACCGCGCTTCCTCCGGGTTCGCGTCTCGCGCGAACAACCTCCACTCGTATCTCGAGCTCAACCGTTTCGTATGTATCATGTCTTTGTGGTTTGGTACCTGACCTCGCGTTTTCCATCACTCACTAATGTGCCTGCCTCTGCAGTTCCTCGGCCAAACGAGCTACACCCTCCCGTCAGACCCCGAGAACCGGTCGCTAATCGACCAAAAGGCCCAGATCTCTGCGGACTCGATCGTCGGCCGCTCGACGCGCATCGAGGAGCGCACGAGCATCAAGCGGTCGGTCATCGGCAAGCACTGCGTCATTAGCAAGTTCGCCAAGATCGTAGGATGTGTGATCCTCGACCACTGCGTCATCGGCGAGGGGTCAGTGATTCACCATTGCTAGCAACACAACACTGATACGGCGTACTAGGGTGAAGCTCGAAGGTTGTATCCTCGGCCAGGGCACCAAGGTCCACGCGAAAGCGGAGTTGTCTCGTTGTGTTACCCAGTCGGCGTACGAGGTTCAGCACGGCGGTCAGTCTATCTATCACCATGTGCATACACTCCATACCTGTACTCACTTCCGCACAGAGAGCTACAAGAACGAGAAGCTCGAGACGTCGGACTGGACGGCGCACGAGACGTCCGAGGACCAAGACTCCGACGACGACAGCGAGGACCCCGACAGCGGCGAGGAAGAGAGCGACGACTAGACGAAGTGTTCACATAGGACTGTATGTATGCTAGCGATACAACAGTACAGTACAAGAAGGAGGCAACATGCGACAGAATCGATACAAATGTATCCATAGGGCAATCGTGAACATTCATGACGAGACCGCAACCTCTCACCGGTTTCTTTGCGTGTTACCAGCCATCTGCGACCCGAGACCCTGAGCGAACCGTGCGCCACGTCCTCCACGCGCACCTATGGAACACGACACACTTCAGCATACTCATTGCATCACCATCTAAGAGGAGTCACTCACCACGAACGCCGCCACGCGCACGGTCCCCGCGACGATTCCTCTCTTGCGTCTGCTCGCCGCGCTTGTCGCCCTTGCCGCCGTCTGCCCGCTCGTTCCAGTTCGAGCTGATACCAAGCTTTTGGTCAAGCGCCTTCTCATTCTGCTCGACCAACGCGTTGACCTTCTCAGCGAGCGTCTGCGCAAGTTGCTGCGTGCGGGTCACCTCTACACGGTTGAACACGATGACGCCCGCAGACTGGTCAAGGGATGCGGCGAGCTCTTCGTTCCAAATCATCTTCGACACAATCGAGGTGACGGAGCGGAGCGATAGCGAGAACGTCTTCGAGAGAAGCAGAAGTGAGAGCGTGCTGTAGTGTGGCGCATAGGTGAATAGGTACGTCCGGAGACCCTCCTCCTGGATGCGCTTCGCGAGCATCTCCTTGACCTGCGTGCACTCAGGCATGAGAGTCCATATCTTGATGCTCTGGATCAGGTCGCGACACTTCTCCCACTCGCCGTTCTGGAGGGCCTTGCTCGCCTGCATGATGTGGTCGCGCGTGCTCTCTGGGGGCCGGTGAAGACTTGTCTGTCTGCGAAGTCGAGCAGACGCCTGAACGATTTTGAGATCGCTTTGCGCTTCTGCTCCTCGGAGTCGATGCTGGCGAGCACAGGAATCTCGACGAGCATGCTCGAGACGAGGAAGGCAGCTTCGAGCAGCTCCGTGTTGATGTGCATGTGGAAGGGGAGTTGCCGTTGCCGCTCTGCCTTCTCTTGCTCTGGCGTGAGCACCTGGTATCGTTGCTGGTGGACACCCTGTGCAAGTAGCTCCTTCACCCGCTGCGTGGCGAAGATGTCCTGCAATGTCGCCTGCGCCTCCTTGATTAAGCCACAACGGAAAGCGCTGAGACCCAGCTGCACAACTGTCCTGTTGTAGAGGATCTGTGTTGCGACGTCCGCATTGTGAATCGATTCTTGCAGATGTGACATAAGCAGCATGTCGCGAGCAGTGTGGAAGTCATTGTGGAGGGCGTAGTGGTAGATATGGCAGAGCATGGCACGGGTACGAAGGAGAGAGTTGCCGGACTTGTAGAGGTAGACACAGAGGGAGTGAATTAGGAAAGAAGTCTTGCCATCCGAGAGCACGACTGATGGCTTAGTTTCAGAAGCAGAGACCGTGGCTTCAAGTGCGAGAACGACAGGATCGGGCTGAATCCATCGTGATCAGTGAAATAACCTACAGACGGAATAAGATATAATCACCTTCGAGTAAATGTGCTCCAGCCGACGCATGACGACTCGCCCAAGAGGGTCGGCCTGCTGCGACTTCTCGTATAGAGCCTGTGCTCGGCATATTGTGCTATACAGGACCTTCTCGTCCTTCAACCGGTCTACGTACTCGGTCCCGTGAGGGTCGATGTTCTGCAAGCTCTTCGTGAACTCGTCGTCGAGGCGATCGACGAAGCTGATGACACTGCCGCGGATGCGCACAATGCCATCCTTCTCCGTGGCCGGTGAACGTTCCGCAAGCTCGTCGTAATCTTCGGTAATTTCTTGGATCGAGTATTGCGGCTCATTCGCGACAACTGCAATGAGCTGGTCAACCTCACGTTGTGCAGCTAGCCATAAATCTATGGGCATATGAGTCGCAACAGAGGAGTTGTAGTCGAAACGGGAGGCGATTAAGGCGAGAAGAACGCGGATACGTTGGTAGGGCGTGACGGAGACCTCTAGCAGCTTTTCCAGAATGCGAATTTGCTCTGTCCGATCCGTGTTCTGGAAGACGATGAGAAGGTAAGTGCAAGTGATGACCATGCTGACAGACCTTTTTTCCGCGAGCTTCTTGAATGACCTGCAGATTCTTGAAGATGCTCTCGGGCGTGAACTGGATACCCTTGCCACCCTTGCCAACGGTTGTGAACTCATCATCCCCTTCCTCTTCTTCACCCCTCTTCGGCTTCTTCGCCTTGACGAGTGCTGGGGTAGGTTCGGGTGCGACAGTGGCAGTGTATTCGCGTTCGAACGCCTCGGGGTCCTACACATGCAATCAAGCTTGACCAGTGCTCCTAGCGGAATGGGCGCGCGGCAGGACACACCTCCTGGAAGCGCTTCAGCTCCGCCTCGAACTCCTTACTGATCTTCTTGATTTTCTGCTTCACGGCAGTGAGCGCACGAGCATTGCTTGCGTTCATCTTGTCCTTGGACTCCTTCTCTTTTGCTACGGCAGCGTTGAGCGAGTTCTTGAGGTTAACGAGCGTGCGTAGGTAGAATGGAGGCACCGGCTCCGAAACATTTTGTTGTCGCTGCACCATACGGCCGAGATTGTCGAACACTTATGTGACAAACAGCGGAACATCGTAAGAGACAGCATATAGGCAGACACGAGGGAGGTGGATAGAGCTGCAGCAAGGATAATTACCTTTTTGAGTTGCGACCCAATCATTGATCCTGACCGCGTTGTCTATGGATTTTCCAGTGGCCTCCATCTCATCCAACCTCTTGTCCCTAGCGCTCTTTACGACACGCTTTACATCCTCGTCAGAGTCCGAGTCTGCCGTCGCACCGACCAAAAAGCGTCCCGCCTTCGGCTTCACCTCCTCCTCATCGCTACTCATTTCACTCTCCTCCGAGGATGACTCCTCCGAGGAATCAGAGTCTCCTGCGCTCTTCAGGAATCGAGACATTGCGGGTTTTGCTGCGGGAGCGGCCGGCTTCGGACCCTCGTCGTCGCTGGACATGAGCTCTTCTTCCTCAGAGGAAGAGCTATCGGAATCGGAATCATCGGCTGCACGGAAAAATCGAGACATCGTGTCAAGCTAGTAGGCTAATGGAGTGGCGAAAGGACCGTCGGCCTGAGCAAGAGAGTCGAAGACGATGAGGACAAAAATTAGATTTCGGCGTTGGGCGAGTGACTGTGAGTACATGATTACGTAATAGTGGCCGTACGGCGTGTATCCCAGGCCCACATATGTTTGTAACAGCCTTCTACGCTCACCGAAGTGTGGATACTGTACATCAAGCTCATCCTGCTGTACGGTCTTGTCTCGGACGGCGACGTGCTACTATGAATAACTAGAAACGGCCACCTCCACCCTCATTGTCAAGCGCACATCCTGAGTTCGTCCACCATGCCCACCGCCCTTGCCGCTATTCACCGCGCGCTGCACCCTGGTGTTACCCGCCATGTTGTTTCAAGCAGGGTGCTCCGGCGGATGCGGACCATTAACATGACTCTAGTAGTGTTCTCTGTGTCACCACACGCCATGTCGGGCTGAATGCTCAACACGGACACGTCTGCACAGTGTTGAAAAAGAAACAGACAAATACTGCATCGGAGGCCGACGTATTCTTCAACCAGGAGGACCCAGATGAGGTCGTCATCCTATCATCCTCTTACAACCTCTTCGACTGGGCCCTTTTCTCCAAAGTGGAACCCACCCAGCCTGCTGTAATATCGGTAGGCTCACAAGAAATACCTTCTCACAACCCATCCGTGCCCCCGCCTTCGAGTGTTAGTATCAAAAGCTATTTGAGGAAATTCATGGCATCCTCCGTGGGTTCCTGGTAGACAAGACCGAAAAGCGTGCTCCGCGCGACACTGTTCGGAAGAACCTCTTGAACGTCGCCGCCAGCCGCGACCAATTGGAACGTCTGGTCGAATTGATACCCAGGTGGAGGGACGCCAAGAGACAGTGCCCCAATCGCACTGCTGTTCACTCCGCGAGTGCATATCTTGCTCGTGTCCCACTCCCCACAATACCTCCGTATATGCCGTCTGCATGTGCAAATCCTCGTCCTTCATTGATTGCATCATGATGTCTTACGAATCTCCTTCAGAACGATGTTCGCGTCTACATTGCTCTGATCTCGCCCTCACAGTGTTCAGCGACCGTCCCAAATACGGCCTCGACCTTTCCAAGGATGCTGCAACCATCACGCTCCACGGTCTCCAAGCGTCGCATCCTATTCAAGACTGTTTGACCTTCACCTCTCCATACAACATCTATCGACTTCCACCCATCACCTCCGACACCACTTCTACCGCCTTCCTCCTGTGCGTCCTCTAGAAGGATGGTTCCGCGGAGCCGCTCACGTTGGCGCGTAGCATGGTGCCTTCCCTTCAGTCGCTGCTGGCTAATACAGATCCCAAAGCTAAGGACAGGCTGCTCCGACTATTCGTGATCAAGGAAAGGAAATGGCTTGCGATGACATTGATCAACCTCTCGGGCTATATCAAAAGGCATGGCATAGAGCATAAATGGCTCGACGAATTTATAGAAGCGAATCGTGGTGGGTCTAAAAAAACGCTTTGATGATAGACATTGAAAGTTTTGCCTCACGACCTCGTACAGTACAATCATTTACCGGTCCTTGTTACGGCGAAATTGTAATCGGCTCTTCTTCACGGATTGGCTAGAGAGGATCAAACTACATATGTACGGCTTTGGAAGGGAAGCCACAGTGTAGATCGAAGTCAATCTACGTCAAATCCTATTATCGGTCTTACACCACTCCTCGAGACACCGAAGTTCTGAGCATCTGTCCAGACGTGTGCACTGGCCCGTCTCCAACGTTCAACCCGTCCCCGGACTTAGCCATCCCTTTACCGCTGGAGAATTTGAGTGGGTATGGCCGGCCGGATCACGCTGGACGAGTCCCACACTACTTCGTTGCTCCCGACTCTCCTGCGGTGAGTGTCATCCAACGCGGGCAAAGAGGAACCCAAGGAGCCTATAATTGTATCGAAGTTTGAAGAGCCAGCAGAAGTCAATGATCCCCGATGCATCAACTTGGTGTTGGTCGCTTGTAGATCCATGAGGAACCTCGAGATGAGCAGTCCGGTGAGTCTAGTAGGATAAAGTCTTATCAGAGCCAGGGAGACAACACATGCCAGGTCAAGAGGAACATCCATACGGTTCGACTAGGTACGTCCCTAGATATGTAAAACTACCTTCAACCAGATGGTGGATCTGCGGGGTAACAATATGTGACGATACGGTTTGCGAGCGAGAGGGACATGATTGCTCACCCGAAGGAAGGCAAAGAAGATGTACGGAACGTTCAGCATGGCAAGGACGCTACGGTCATTCAGGATACTGTGTTCCCTTGTTACACGGAGGAAGTTGCTGCAACGTACATGAAATAGATAGTACCTGAGAATTGGTATGACCTATGAGGAGTATCTAAGGGGTAACTTTGCAGTATGCACTGACCGTCTCTGAACATGATGCCCGATAGAGAGTTGTGACCTAGAGCTCTTGCCTCTATACTTGTCTTGTATGTCGAGTACCAGGTTACCCCCATGACCAGCAGATCCGATATGAGGAGAGAGCCCCTGGAGATGATAATGGCTACAAAGCGGTCGTCAGTGGGTGAGAGATTGTCAATAGACTACGGTGTTTAATTACAACTATGACGAGACTGGCGTCAGTTCTATGGGATCGCTTGAAATGCAGGTGTTAAACTCACGTGTTGAACACAGGTGGCACGTTGTCAGTATAGGAATAGCATCCTGTGTGGATACCAGGCGTGTCATAATTCCAGGATACCTGAATCCATCAGGTCTGCGAGATCAGATCAACAGCATTGTTGCAACGGGGACTGAACGAAGCACTTACACAAGCGACCACTACGGGTCCAAGGGACAAGAGGAATACTACAGCTGCAAGTGCCCATGATCTAGAACTAAGTGCATATGCTCTTACGGCGGAAAAAGCTGATGACGTGTTGAACTGAGGATGATACACACCAGGCAATAACTGCTTACCAGCCCAAACAGGGTACTGCAAGATCATCAACCCTGCCATCGGACGCCCAACGGCTCTACACCTGAGGATCAATGAACGATGACTCTGAATCGTCATTTTAGGTGAATCACATGGTTTGTACATACCACTGCGAATAACATGAGGCAGGCAAATCAATACACGAACGAACACACTTACATACGTATCGCCTTCTGGTAGAGCCCATACTGGGATCAGTATAGCTACGGCCGATGACAAGTATCGATTCGCAAAGAAGATAATGGATGAAAATGTGATCTTCTTCCTCCAGAACAGGTCTACCTCGCGGCCAAACGTGATGGCATAGTCGAACGTATGTAGGCCTGATAGGCAGAGAGATAGAAGGTTAGTAGTGAATTTGGAGAGCAAGCATAACTAGCGGACATCACCTGCAGTGCTAACTATCGAAATCCTCTTCAATCGACTATATGCACAGAGAAATTAAGAGGAAGGAGTGTTGATGCCATGTTGATGACTTACGCAGAGTGAGCAGCTGCGATAACCTCAGCGTTCTTGAAGCTGTCCAGCATCTGGCCGTGCGGTCAGGTTCACTTTGCGAGTGGATACGTACACTGAGATATATAGTCTTGAGGGGCCGAACTTTCGGAGTGATGTGGCGGACAGTGTGAAAATTTTCAATCGCTGCTTGTGCGACCCACCGGAGCATATGCCAGTGTACGCCAGATAGCGGCAACGCCGTGGACTCCGCAGCGCCAATTAGTACTTAGAGTTCGTTAGAGATGCTATCATTCGGAGTGTCGTCTGTCATCGGTGAATGCATGGAGGCTGGGGCGACTTTCCATACTCTCCTATTTTCAGCACCAAAGTTCACGTCAACCTAGCTAGCATACTCAACATTTACGATTTTGTAGCCAGACCACTTAGTGAGCTGTCGCGTTGCCTCATGCGCAGTGGATGCTATAGTGACTTACCTGAGACTTTGAGCGGTGGTCGGGGAGCGCGACAAACGCCAGTGTCCAGGTCGGAGGGGTGCTATGTCATCTCGACGGCTTGAACCCGACGGCCGCCGTTTCCTCATGTGCACGGTTCACTGCAAGGAGCGGGTGATACTGCCCGAAAGAATCAAGAGAAATCGAATCAGATATCCGCACTAGCAGTGCTCAACGCCCGGGAGTACAACATGAAGCCGACGTAGGCTGTGTGCGAGACCAGGCGATCGACATAGTAGTATGGCTCAAAGTTGGTCGTAGCTCGGAGCTGCCCGTAGCTGTAGCTCGGCTACAGGAGGGCGCCTCGAGGGCGTGAGGGTCACCTATGACAAACTGTGACCACTGTCACGGCCTTCAACATGAAACGACCCAGTGACAAGCTTGCAAGTAAGTGCAGCCTGGACGAGAATGACTCCAAATCAGGGAAGTAGTAGTACAGGCAGAGGGTGTAATTACATCGTCAGTCTACCAGACATGTATCAATTACTTTAAGTACTCGATCGACTAATCAACTCCTGTGCTATGATCAGGATTTAGTACCCCCGAGAGGCAGAAATCAATGCACTCAGTGGGATAGTGGACACAACCTTACCAGCACAAAACTTCGAGGGCATCTTGAACTATCGATACAATCAAAAGCAGTGACGGCGACCGGCATGTCCTCACAAACCTCTAGTACAAAGAGCCTGCTTCCTCCAGACTCTAGCAATCTACACACATACACATGAGTCTCGTTCCCACACCTTCTGGAGGAAAGCTAATACAGCAGTCGCTATCGCGCAGCCTACTCGGGCGTTGCAGCCTGGGAGTTATCTGGACGACAGTAACTCTGGATCAAGGCCGCCGCCTTCAACAAGCCAGTGCCAATTCTGCACACATCCTTCAAATAGTGTACTACTTGTGCAGCGCTATCCATTTCCTCAGTTCGAAGATAATGCATCAGCCAGGCTGGAGTGATTTTTGGGGTAGCGTGCATGGGCCAAGGCAAGACGCGAAGCGCCTGTGACCCTCACGCCCTCGAGGCGCCCTCCTGTAGCCGAGCTACAGCTACGGGCGGCTCCGAGCTACGGCCAACTTTGAGCCATACTAGTGCTATGCAGTGTGACCTACATATGGGCGCTCAGTTCTCGGAAACGCGGAGTGGCTGAGACGCATACTGGCGGAGGTTCCGTAAACGGGGTCAACTGTGAAGGCCGCGATCGTGTAGGATGAAACTGGAACAAGTGTTGTTGCGTCAGCACCGCATGCATGCCCGATTGATTTGGTGGGTTCACCCTAGTATGGCTAATTTCTTCTTGCTTTCTTGAGTTTCAAGAAACAGGGAAAGAATCTGCTTAAAGGACGCGCGTTTGGAAGCTATGTAAACGGGGATAGCCATATGGCTAGAATACCGCCGAAGTTTCTCACTAAGCCGGACCGGCGACCTACAATCGCAATGTTCGCACTACCCATCGTTTCTCTAGCCTCATACACGACCAGCTTGTGCCGACCTCCGACCGGGAAGCGATGGATATTTACGAACAAATCTTGAGTAGGTCGAACGCGCTATCCTCATCCGTGATTCAAACGGTCGATATGCATACTGGCGGAGAGGTAAGAACTATGTAACATCGGGTCGCAACTGAGTCTCGTGTCTCACCTTTCCGAACATAGCCCACTAGGATTGTCGTGCAGGGATACCCCCTTTGTTAGGGGAGACTCTGTTGGAAAAGAGATTGTATGCACGGGAGAGACTCGATTATATCCGGCAGAGGCACGTCACTATGTCCATCTGAGTAGATCGTTAACTACATGGATAGAAAGCAGGTTGATGCGGGAGCCCCGTGGACACAAAGACATGTACGGCGCGATCATCGTCCCGGAGACAGAGCTGACGAGAAATGGGGATGCCGATGCTGGGGTGCTGTTCTGTCACAACGGTAAGAGAGTCAGCACACGGGTGAGAGCCGAATCTGACTGAAGTCCAGAGGGATACTCCACGATGTGCGGCCATGCGACAATTGCACTGGGACGATTCCTAGTGGACACGCAAGACCAGGCCACCTTTCCTAGACGCAGACAAGTGGTGTTTGATGAAAGCAGAGGAGAATGCAAACTGCGGCTGCATGCACCGTGCGGAGTGGTGGATGTGACTGTGCCGAGTGTGCGTGACGGGGACAGGTTCCGCTCCGATCCTACGAGAGAAGTGCAGTTCGTGAGCGTGCGGAGCTTCGCAGCTGCCACCGACGTCGTGGTGGAGGTGCCTGAGGAACGCCGATGGCGGGAACTGCGCAGTACAGGAAGACATTCGGTCAAGGTAGACCTCGCGTACGGAGGAGCGTTCTACGTGATCGTGCAGGAGAAGGAGCTCGGCTTCGAGCGCGTCCGGGAAGGTCGTGTCGACCTCAAGCGGCTAGATGAGGCAACGGCGGTGGTGAAGGACCTCGTGAGCACACGGAAAGAACTATTCCGGGGCCACGGCCTCCAAGCGGACCTGGAATACCTATACGGAGTCATCGTAGTGGACGACGGCGAGGGCCGGGCTGGCCTGGGCGGGCTGGATGAGGGCAGGTTGGGCGTATGTTTCTTCGCAGATCAGCAGGTGGACAGGTCGCCAACAGGCTCGGGGGTTTCCGCACGGGTGGCACTGGCGCGAGCCAAAGGGCTGCTTCAGGAGGGCGAGCGGGTACGGTTCGACTCGCCGCTGTCTGCGCGGCGGGGCGGCGAGGCGGGCGCGTTCGTCGGGAGCGCAGACGGGGCCGAGCGCGTTCGCGTCGAGGGGAGAGCATTCTACACCGGCGCCTGCGCCTTTGCGGTGGAGGGCGCCGATGGATTCTCACGCGAGGGGTTTGTGCTCTGACGTATGTACGCGACAGAGCGATGATGTCATTCGAATCGCCTACTTATACCCCGCCGAGAGCAGTCGGCCCCTAGTCCATTCGTTATCTGCTTTCTTCTTTAAGGCCTCAACGTTCAACCCTCGCCCATCGTAGATCTCAGCCATGTCGTACGCGTCCGTTGCTGCTCACAACGCTCCGCCCGCCTCTCAACAGGTATTTGTTCAAACAGACTTCCACCGCCTTGGGAAGGCCCTAACCTCATCAACCAGCCCCATCCCGACCCCGCACTTCTGACTACGGAGCCTCCCAGCGCAAGCAACATCGCAGACGATGCCGCAAAAGTGAACGTCGTGTCTTCCAACTTTAAGAAGCACCCAGCAACCACGACCTCGACCCAAAACATCCCTCCTGATGTCCCGCCCAGTGTCCCAAGCGAGCGTCGCCGCTACCTCGACGAGGTCGAGGCCGAGGGCTTTTATCTCTGGAGTCTAGCGAAGCAGTATGTACTCCACCCCGCTGTCGGTGGTGGTCTCTTGGGTCTCGGTACGTCGCGAGTTCCTTGTCGTGCAATCACATGCTTACCTGAATATATGCGTCGTGTAGTGAACATTGGCTTGATTTCGGGCACCGCATACACCTTCTACACGAAGCCTCATCTGCGCCGTGAGACCCGTGCGATCGTCTTAGCAGTTGCCGGCGCATTGACACTGCTTGGTGCGGAGGGTTTCGCCGCTGAGAAGTATTATGAAACACCCCATGGCCAGCGCGAGGCCCAGAAGGCCAAGCGGGAGGGTGCTGTAATCTATCGCCACGCACGCGAGACTCTCCTTCGTCCCGGAGTGCTGGGTGGATTACTTGGTGTTTGTGGGTACCATAGTCCTTCCATGAATGCTTATCACTGATGTCTTTCTCGCAGTGAACGCCGGTGTCCTCGGTGCTGTTGGGTACTTTTCGTACACCAACTGGGACAGGCCAATCTGGGATAGGCGCATCGTTTCAACAGTATCTGTTGGTCTCCTCGCTCTTTGGAGCGGTGAAGGGTATGTTCTCGCCCCATTCGGACATGTTTGGCGCATTGACACGGAACCTGTAGTTACATCGCCGAGCGATACCGCTCTACGCACCATTGAAGCAGTCCTGAAACGAAGGACATGCTTACCATAGCTCTTGGTCAACGGACATCGCAACTTGTACTTATCATTCATATAGTGTATTGCTAGTACTAGCTTTTATACGTTTATGATCGTGATATCCATGTATCCTCCTTCATGGGGACTGCACTTGATGTGAGCTGATCTGAGTGCAACTTGAACGTAAATCTGTGGATGTAGGCTTGGAGTAATAATTGCGTTTTGCATCGTCAGTGCGTCATTCCCTACTAGTACTTGAAGATGGGCAGTCGGACAGACAGCCCACACCCTCCGTCGCTCCCTCCACCGCACCTTACCGTAGCAGTGAAGTGTACTGCGTTGAGTATGATCGTCCTTCCCCACATTCATAGATGATATACTGTCTGCCTAGGGGACACTGAACTCGGAGCATACTACATTTCATCACTGTTGTCCACGGGCGCCTAGAGACGCGACGCCGCGATCACGTGAGACCGTGTATATTGAACCAAGTGTCACAAGCGCCGAAGTACTTGACCTGAGCCGCGAGCTTCTCTGTCTACTTCGTCAAATCTTTGCATACGCGATTTCTACACAACCCCACCCCATCGGGAAATATCGCACATATCTATCAACAGACACAGGAGAGAGGAGTACATGCCTGCGAAAACACCTTTAACTTCCATTGAGGTGAGTCCTAACACCCAATCGTAATACCTCCATCCTCAATCACAAACGATGCCCATGTCCCAGTGCTATACCCTCTCCCACATACAAGACGAGCTTGCGTCTGTGCAGGATGCACTGACTGTCACTGAGACTGAGGAGACGTGGGATTCAATAGGGAAAGCCCTCAGCCGATTCGCTGCCCTATGCAACGGAAATGCCAACAACTACCCTACGGAGCTCGTCGCCGTCCTTCGCGCATCGTCACGTTCCATCGGCTCTGCACTGAACTCTGAGCGCACTCGCCTGTCCGGTACTGCGACCGAGTTCATAACCACCGCTGTCACCGCGCTCGGAAGCTCGTTCGAACCCCTCATCCCTCACTACTTCCCGACCCTGCTCACGCTCTGCACACGTGCCAACAAAGTGTTTATTACCCGTGCGAAGGCGGCCATTGCTGCTTTCATTGAGTACACTCATGCACCGATGATTATTCACTATGCCGCTGAATCGATCAAGGACAAGTCGGTGACTCTCCGGCTGGCGGCTGCCGAGACGTTGATGTTGTGTATGAAGACCTTCAACCCGCCGGACTTGGAGAAGGAGGCGAGGGCAAGGGAGATTGAGGCCGTGATTCGCTCTACTGCTGTTGATGCCAGTGCGGATGTGCGCAAGATGGGGAGGAAGATCTTCGATGCGTATAAGATATTGCTGCCAGGGCGGCTACATAGGTACGTACGATCGCTCTCAATGTCCGCTGCTATGATGTTGATGTTGCTTGAACCAGCTTCACTGACCCACTCACTCCGAGGACACGCAAGTACCTCGACATCAAGGTCACCAATGCTGCTGCCGCTGCACCGAAGTCGCAACCACCATCCCGCCCAACGTCGCAGCAGTCCACCCGCTCTACCCAAAGCGAGACCCGTTCGATGGCCGCTTCACATTCAACACACCACTCATCTTCCGCCGCCTCACAACGTCCGACGACACACATACGATCTACGTCCACGTCCCAAACCACCTCCCACGCGGCGCCTCCACAACGCCCACTACGCGCTCCCCCTCCTGAAGTAATCGCTCACGACAACGCACCTCGGCGAGTTGCACGAGAAGAGCCACGGCGGCTGAAGGTCGACATGCCCCCACCAGATTACGTCCCCGTGCGAACGGGGTCGGCGGACTCGGGTCCGCAACGGCCTATGTCCGCGACAGAGCTGCACTTCCCTATCCACGCGCCCTCGGAACGGCCGATGTCCGGTCCCCAACGCGTCATTCGCCCTGACTTGGCAGCGGCGACTACTTCGTCGACGACGAACCCCGTGCGTACGGGCCCGATCCGTCCTGTGTTGTTCAACTTCAGGCAGGAGGCGGACGATGGAACTGGCGAGACGAAGGCGCGGATCGTCGGCGGTGCACGGCGTGTCCTCAGGGAGCCGGAACCGGCACCAGCACCGGTACTCACTTCGAATGCAGAGGATAAGGGGAAGGGGCCGTCAAGAGCTATACGGCCTCGTGTTATCTCGACGAGCAGGTCGACGCCGGCTGTGCCCTTGCAGGTCGCTGTGCAGCTGAAGGAGGACGCGGCCCGTGTCAAGAAGCTTGCGTCGTCTATGGGTGCGTCGTCCAGGTCGGGTGCGACTGCGACATCTGGAGTTGCACCGACGAGGATCAGCCGGACGACTTCAGCGGCTGCGGTGGTGTCGCAGGCTACCGCGAGCTCGAGGGCGCGTGCTGCTGAGAAGGTGCAAGAGAAGGAGAAGGAGAAGAAGGTTAAGGAGAGGACGAAGGAGAGAGAGGAAAGACGCGCCAAAGAGAGGATTCACCTCGAGGTGCGGGACAAGGAGAAGACCCGACCGAAAGACGTCGAGACGAAGGACGAGGAGAAGCCGCGAGAGCGAACGCGTACGAGGACGATTTCGAAGCCCCCCGTACCGTCCGCGGCGGGGACGCGTCCTGCCTCGACGGTTACCATGCGGGACAAGACCAACCGCGTGCACTCCAGGTCTGAGGCTGCGGGCGCGAGGACTGCAAGGCAGAATGCGGAGAAGGCTACGCGCAAAGCTCGTCTGTCGCCGGAAGTGCCTGACGAACAGGTTGCGGAGAAAGTCTCCCCAGCGGAGGTGCCGCTGCCCGAAACCCCGAAGGTTGTGCCCGTAGCCGTGCAGGAGCCGTCCCCACCCGCGCTCATCTGCTTTGATTCATATGAGGAAGCTGCGCCTGTGCTTGCGGTCGCGCAGCCAGAACAGGCAGAGGTCCCCATTCCAGCCCCAGCTGTCAGTGTGAACACCCTGGACAGTGACACAACCTTGCCCATCAAGATTCCCTTACCCTCGTCTCGCTCGGGATCCCCATCCTCCGAGACCGAGTCGCACACGCCTCCCCAAGGCCAAGGTGAAGGTCTCACGGCGTCCAGACCGATTATCATCGACATTACCGAACCGCACACCCCGACTCCTGAGCACCGTCCTCAGCGCCGGGTGGAGGTCGAGCAGACGCCAATTTCTGCGCTCGTTGCGTCTATCCAGAGGGAGTTTCTTTCTATGCACGGTGGGTCGCCACTCCCGCCGATGATTGAGGAGGAAGAGGAGAGCATGATGGTTGTGGATGACAGTGAGCGGGATGGGAGGGTGTTTGGTTTGGGAGTGGAAGGTGGGCTGCAGGTTGGGTTTCAGCCTGTGAAGCCGTTGTTCTCGAGGTCGAGCTAACACACGCTGGTGTGCGCTCCCGTCTCTACGTGCAGTCTCCACCTGTTATTGCTTGGAAGAATGAGTGCTCAGCCCTGCGGTCGTTGTCATTCACGTCTTTGCATATCGTCCGTCGCAGCTATGCCGAGCGGATTGTAGTATTATGCAGGAGTACGGATAATTGACATGTGACACGCTCTCTCGCTATATAGCTATACAGCGGGCTCTATCACATCTATTGGATTATTCGAATGCCACTGCTTGTCCTTGCCTGAAGATGAGCAACGCGGGTCATGCGCGTGAATGCAGGATCGTTAGTACTCACCAGGATCTACCGTATGTCAGTGCGAGATGAATAGTCTGCCCTTGGCTCTCCTCCGTGCGAGCATCTTGCGCCCGTTCACGCTCCGTTTGCGCGTCAGGAATCCGTGCTTCCGTTTGCGCTTCCTCTGTGAGGGCTGGTACTCCTGGCCTTTGGTGTTGTGCCGCACTTGGAGAAGTGTTGGGGAGACTGAGGGTGTCAGAGACGGAGCGAGGTTGAGACGCGACAAAACAGAAGGCAGTGCGCGCAGTAGAGAGGACGTGGGTTGTGCTGAAGGGAGAATGGGTTGGAGCGGTACCAGAGAGGAGGCAAACGAGCCGGACATGGCTCGCGGTACCGTGGCATGGAGGACGGGTGGGCGGGAGAAGAGCCGGGCGAGCGAGGGTGGTAGTCGCGGCATATTCTCGGTGAGCTACAAGTTTGTCAAGATGCGGTGGTTTTGGAGTTAAAGGCGTGCTTACCCGCTATGTCGAGTTGGAGGCACCCAGCGATGCTCTGTGGCTGCAGACGACACGAAGAGGCAAGAGGCGCCCAGGGGAGTACACAAGGAGACCCTGGACACTGGAGAGGAAGGCGGAGACCCCGAGAAGTGCGGCCTGATTGGGCGAGGGGAAGAGTTTGAGATAGGCGGGGTGCTTGGGCTAGTTGCTCTCTCGCTGTCCTCTGCTAGAATATCTAATAACTGTGCCGTCTCTCACTCAGCAGCCAGTCTGCGCTCTCCCATGACCCACCATGTCTGTCACTCCAGGTAAAGGCCGCGTCTCCGGCATCCCAACCCCAGGCAAGAGCACTGGCATCCCTACTCCCGGCTTCAGGCCTCGATCTACTTCGTCCTCGGGCCAACGTCCCTCTATCTCCAGCCAGGACGACGAATATGCGGCCCGTGCATTCCAGGATGCAATCCGCGCGAACGACCCCTCCCAACACCGCGCCCCACGCGCCAGCGATCTCTACGCGTCCACCCAGCTCTCCCCCTCCTCCTCATCCTCTTCCTTCCAGAATGGCGCCCGATCACTCAGTGCAAGCATCCGCCCGTCCTCTTCCGCGTCGTCTTCGTCTGCAGTCAGTGCGGGTCGCACCCCCTCGGCCAAGGCTGGTGCAGCGCGTCCCCCTAGTAGGACTTCAGATGTGTTCGCACGCAGTGCAAGCCGAACGGGCAGAGCGTTCGAGGTCGGCGATCAAGTTCGCATCGAGTCTCTTGGATTCGAAGGCACCCTTCGCTATCTCGGAGAGATTGACGGGAAGCCTGGCATGTGGGCTGGTGTCGCACTCGGTGGCGGCTTTGCCGGCAAGGGCAAGAATAATGGGACTGTTGCTGGGTGAGTCCTATACTGCCCTTCTGTTGCGGGTTAGTTCGTATAGTTGTGCTGCCCTTTGATGCTGTAATGGCATGTGAGTGTAGGTAAGATTTGGAGGTAATCCAAAACAATGTCTGCCGAAAGCAACCTTCCCAAACGTTCTGCGTATCTTCTCTTTCGTCTCGACCGTAATCGTATTCAATTCTACTGAGCGCCACTGTTCTGCCGTGTCATTTTTGATCGTGTACTGACTATCCAATTCTGTAGCAAACAATACTTCTCCTGTCCACCCAATTGTGGTGTCTTTGTCGCATTTACCAAACTATCAGCCCCGACGACTGGATTATCTATATCACGACCATCGTCCGTTGCATCTGTACGCAGTGGCCGAATGACCCCTTCTTTCTCAGCTTCTGGCAGAATTACCCCCTCCACTCTCTCATCACTTGGCAACGGCCGAAAAACACCTTCGATATCCAACGGAAGGGTAACACCGTCCATAAGCAATGGTCGGGTAACCCCCTCTGCATCTTCAGGGCGCAAGACGCCCAATTATCAAACACCAGCTGCACGCCCACGGCCCTCAGCTACTACGCGAACCCTTGTCACGCCCGGAAGGAAAGCAAATGCTCCTACGAACATCACACCCGGTTCCCGAGCTGCAAAGTATGTCGGTATGACCGCGAAGCAGCTCTCTGGGACACCCGGCAGCCCTGCTCGAGGGGCAGGATCTGTAAGTCCCACAAGGTCTACCGGATTCGGCTCCCCTATACAACCATCCCGACAACTCTCTTCGCCGACCCGTAATGCTCCTGGGTCACCTTTCAGTACGCCGAAAGCGTTAGGCTCTGTGAGGCCAACAGGTATCGGTATGGGCATGCCGACGGCGACCACTCCCAACAAATCCCGCCCATCCTTCAGCAACACTCCCCGCGCCAGGCTACCCAGCGCGATCGCAATGCCCCCTCCTCCCTCTCCCTCATACACGACACTCTCCAGCCGCTCCGTCTCGCTCAACGGCCCACAAACACCCGTCGATCCCCCGGTCTCGTCCATGTCTGACCTCGAGGCGAACGCGAAAGCAATCCAGGACCGTATCACGGGCCTCATGTCTAGCAAAACCCCTCCCAGCCCACGCCCGGACTCCCGTGTATCGGCACTATCCGCGCTCGATTCGGCGCAGGTCCTCGAGCTCACGGGCCAGATCGAGCGCCTGCAGGCACGTCTCGACGCCGCGGAGGACGAGAACAGTCGGGTGCGGGCGCGGGCGGACGGCGCGGAGCGCGAGGCGTCGTCGCGCATTGAGACGCTCGTCAGCGAGCGGGATAAAGCGACTGCGCGTGTGACAGAGCTTGAGTCCGCGTCGAGATCGTCCGAACGCGTGCTTAGCGAGCGCGACACACAGATAGAGACCTACCAGCGCGCGGCGGACGAGGCCGCACGCGAGCTCGAAAAGGCGAAGAGTGACGGCGAGGCGAGGTTGCGCGACGTGCAGAGCAAGCTCGATGACAAGGAGACGCTCGTTGTGCAGCTGAAAGCGGCGGTGGAGGCGCGGGAAGGCGAGCAGACTGAAAACGCGAGCTTGATCAGCGCGAAGAACGCGGAGATCACGCTGCTGGAGGCGCGTGTGCATCGGATGTCAGACGAGCTCGAGACGGAGCGGAGGGAGTTGGAGGCACAAGTGGACGAGCTCCGGCGCGCGGGCCAGGTGGGTCTTTTTGCTCGCTCGTGTTCGGGTTGTGCGGTTGTTGACTTGGGGGTGGCGATGCTAGGAAACCATTGCTTTATACGAAGAACGTCTCAGTGCGGCAGACACCAGGCGATACGACCTCGAAGACAAGATCGTCGAGCTCGAGGAGAAGCTGCGCGTCAAGGAGCGCCCCGAGTCTCCTGGCACGCGTGCGCGGCAGGCCGTGTCCGCCGCGGAGATCGACAACGAGGCGCTGCGTGAGCAGGTGCAGCACCTGCAGGACAAAGTCGCGAACCTCGAGGACCGGCTGGAGGACGTGCAGGCGACGGCGGAGAAGGACACGACAGCGGCGCACGAGCGCATCAGGCGGTACAAGGAGCGTGAGGAGGCGGTCAAGAAGGAGCTCGCCGAGGGCCGGCAGGAGTTGGAGCGCGTCCGCAAGGCGGAGGAGAAGGCGAGGCTGAGGGTGGAAGAGCTCGAGGAGGCATTTAGGGAGAACACGGTTGCGTTGGAGAATGCGAGGGCGGAGATTGAGACGCTGAGGAACGAGATTGCGGTGAGTCGAGTGATTTTATGCTGTTGTTTGGGCGTGGTTTTCTAACGAAGTTGGTGGATGTAGGATCTTGAGGGCCTCGCCGCGGCCGCTGCGGCAAACTCCGCAGACAAGATCAACGAGCTTGTCCCGCGGGCGAACGCTCGACTCCAGGAAGAGATTGCGGAGCTCAAGCAGCAGCTCGCACAGTCCAAGGCTCAGTCTTCTGCTGATGGCAAGGCACATGCTCTCGAAGACGAACTGCACTCGTTGCAGGAAGACAAGGAGACTGTAAGCTGTGACCTCTTCTCAGTTTCGCATCACGCTGATCTTTTTCTGCCTGTCTTCTTGCTTGTCTATCAGCTACAACAATCGCTCAAGCGCACTCAAGCCGAGCTTGCAGACGAGCGTGCAATCGTGGAGGAGCTGCGCGCCCTTGCGAACGAGCGTAGCGCAGAGCTTGACATCGTCCGCAAGAAGCTCAACCGCGAGGGCTCTGTCAACGGACACGAGTACAAGACGCCATCCTCTCCGTCCAAGCACGACATGTCTGCGGCGCGTGATGAGATCACCGGCCTCAAGTGAGTGCATGTATAATGTTACATGAAGTTGATCTGACGTGACGTCCGATCAAAGGCACATCGTCCAAGAGCTGCAGAAGGAGAACGCTGCGTCCGCACAGCGGTGCAAGGTCCTTGAGGCGGAGAACAAGCTCTTGCTCTCGGAGACCGAACAACTCCGCGAGGTATGTTTCATATACGGACGGGGTATGTGGGGGCAGCTAACTGACAGACTTGTCTCGCAGGATCTCAAGATCCTCGAAGAAGACGTTGAGAGGAGCCTTGCTCGGGAGGAGTCCATACTCGCGGGCGAGAACCCACCGTCGCCTTCATTGGACGACGTGCAGGCGCTCCAGCGCAGCTACAAGGACCTCAAGGCTAAGTATGAGGTGCGTAGGAGCCCTCGACAGTTTATGCATAGTATCTGACCTTGTTCCGCCTATGCAGACTGAGGTGGAGCAGCTTCGCAAGAAAGTCGCTGACCTGGAGATGAAGAGCGCACGCCAAGCGCACGATGTACGTATCGCTCTCGGATTCTTCGTACTTCCCTTAGTAACCTTCTGCTACAGCTAAACAAGGAGATCGGCGAGCTCGAGTCCCTCATTGAGTCGAAGGTATATGTCCTTCATGCTCGTGCCTGTGAGTTGTACTGATCCTGCGAGTAGATCTACCGGGAAGACGAGTTGGAGCGCGAGATCGAGCGGCTCAAAGAGAAGCTTGCCCGGAGCCAGAAGAAGTCATCCAAGACAGACCTTCCTGAAGATCCCATGCGGCGCCCTTCTTCGCGCGCGTCACGTGCGTCCTCTACGCTCTCCTCCACACTTGGCCAGAGCGGGGAAGAGGTCTGCGAGATTTGCGAACGGCCAGGGCACGACATCTTTACTTGCGATCTACTCAAGGAGGGTCCCCGAGCGCCAACTCGATCAGCAGCGCGTCGAGTCGCCATGATGGCTCTGAGTTCATCTGCGAAGATTGTGAGGAGCGCGGACACACAGCCGCGAACTGCCCACATTCCCTCGATGTGTTCTGAAGAACTTTGGCTGTCTCGTCTTCTACGCTCTACATTCTCATTTATCCGTCTCGCCGTCACTGAACTTTCGTCGTCTACATACCTACATACATCGTCTTCGTCTGTCTTTCGTCTTGCGTTAATTGCCCAATGCAGCAGAATCCAAACACAACTGTAGCCAAACCGCATTTTCTGTTCTCCATCCCTTTCGTCCCATGCATAGCACACACAGAGCATTGCTACCACTTTCGTTCTCGGTCCCATCAATCTTAATCGCCGCGTTGTACTTATGTGCGTTCGTTCATTCGATGTCCTCGTCTGTTTTCGTCCTGTTTCTGTTTGTCGCTCCCCGTATCAGCATCTAGTATCTCTTGGTACCAAGGTTGAACAGCTCACAGCTCTTACTCTACATACCCCCGTATGATGATGTTATCCCCCAGTAAGGGCGTAGGTATACCACTACACCATCCTATATGATTATAACTCACCAGCCCACATGGCGCTCCTACTAATGTACCGAAATCAGCGACGCGATGTGGAGCAGGGAGTATGTACTAGTTCATCGACACACGTAGTGGTCGTCGAGCTGAGACAAGCCGACAAGGTAGTATGAACCTAAGTATCTGTTGGTAGCCATATATCGTCACGCTAAAGGCGCGGCTGCAAACAGGTCTGTGCTCCCTTCAAACAGGTCTGTGCTCCCTTCAAACAGGTCTGTGCTCCCTTCAAACATCATTATGCGAGCTCAATGCCGTCGGCATGAGCGAACAAATGGAGATGGTTAGATGGTTGAATCGGGTGCTAGTACAAGGAGTAACCGCATAAGTATACGGCCAAAGGTGTGGGAGTTCATACTCTAGCAGAAGACTCGTAGTAGCAAGCTCGTGCTGTCCTTGATTTCCATATATCTCACGGAACATCACGCAAGAGAGACCTTGAGATACATCTCCGGCCTCCTGCTGTCCTTGCTGGTAGATGGGAACACAATCCCGGCGAATTTCCAGTGGATCGGGGTGGTCGATAGCTCGAACTTGAAAGACGAAACAAGCGTGGAGAGCACAACCTCTGCCACATGGGCACGACCAGCATATCAGCAGGAACGCACGCCAGAAATATAGGAAGTGTGACTTACTCATCTCGAGTTGCGAGAACTTGAAGCCGCTGAAGGGTTGCCAGTTGGTGTCAGAGTGCCATTCGCGCACGACTCACAGAGCGGTGTCACGGAAAACAAACGCACATGCATGAATGGCCGCCACTGATGAAGGTCATCCTATGCCTCGTTGAGCCCTCGCGATTACTTAGAGACCATACCGTAATCAAGATCACTTACAAATTCGCATAGATCCCAGGGATCTTTGCTTCCTCGACTGCACGCGGCAATGGCTTCAGCCATCGTTCCGGCTTCCATTCTTCCGCGTCCTCGCCCCAGAGCGCCTTGTTCGTGTTGGCTGCGCGGAGGTTGCATAAAAAGAATGTTCCCTTCGGAATCGGGATTTCCGACATGATTCTACCGTCGACACCACGGATCGGCTCAGAGAGCGGAAGTATCGTGTCGTGCATTGCCCTGGGAGAGAGCATGAGCATGAGCATGAACACCACTCGTGCACAGTGCGGACGAATGTCGAGAGAAATAACTCACTGTCTGTTCACGATGTTGACAGGAGCGTACCTATGAATAGTGCAATTAATCACTTATGATATGTCCCGCGTCAGCAGATGTGGGTGCAGACTTACACGCGCAGCGTTTCGCGGCAGATAGCATCCATGTAAGGAAGCGCAGACAATTCGTCGTACGGAATGACCTCGCCATAGTGCTCCCGTGCTTCCCGGAGCTCTTTTCGGAGTGTCTCCTGGACATCCTGATGTTCAGACAACAGATGGAGGATACGAGATAACGAGTTTGACGTGGTGTCGACTCCGGCGAGGATGAAAGACCTGTGTCACGTCACGTTTTCGCGTCAGGTCACGGAAAGTGGCGAGAGAGCAAACATGATGCCCCGACTCGAAGGTACCACTCACGCCATCTGAGCAAGTAGTTCGTCGTCCGGCAGCTTGTCCTCCTCCTCTGCCACCGTGTTCGCTTTCACTGCGGGTGAGGATGGGCCATTGGCCATCATTATAATGTACTAGACGGGAAGTATGCACGTACGAAGGATGCTCATGACGTCCTTGCCTTCCCCAACCATATGCAGGATCTCCTCGTCTCCTCGTTCAATCGCAGTCCTCTTGGCCTGGAAAATCTCCTTCGACCGCTCATGCACGATATCGATCATCCGTTTCACATGCTGGACCTTCTGGATCGGAACGAGGTCGAGGAGCATTCGGCGGAACGAGGCAGGCCCAAGGTATTCCAGGTAGGGGAAGATGACCCGCGCAGGCTGAACCGCGCTGAACGCAGGGCTGTGCACCATAATTTAGACAACGAGGTCCCGGTGCGAATCTTGGAGGACTCACACTAAGGCCTTCACAGCTTCGGTATACTCATCGCGACATTCCGCAACAAGGGGGTCAAAAGAGTGGCCGAGCCCGCCCTGTCCGACGAGTTCGAGGGCAGTGCGCCCCATCCAGCCGAGGACGTCTAGCTCTTTCGGTCCGTCTGTAACCCGCGTCGCGATGGCAGTCCGGAGCTACATGATATAGCGTGGGTCAACTTTGGACGGCGCACCGAGACAGTGTCCCCACAAACAGTGACTGACCTTGCCGGTGATGTCGTAGAACAATGGCGTCAGATTACGCATATGCGCGACCGAGAACACCGGGTTCAGCATCTTGCGCTGCTTCTTGTGATGAGGGCCGTACGTCGTGAGCAACCCAGGCCCGAGCAAAAGCTTTGACCCTCTGATATGATGCGGGTGAGAACGTCGAGGTCTCTGGATGATTACCAGACAAACGTACCCATGCTGTTGCGCGCCCCTATAGTACGAGTCCTGATCCTTCACGAAGATACTATGCAGTGCTTTCGTGTCGTACACATGCAGCCACTTTGCCTTACATTGATGGATCCCGGCAGTGACAAAGAGCGAGTATCAGTGTTGAGCGTGTAGTAGGTAGCATGCAGCGCGTACCCCGAGGAAACTGTGAACTTTGGTGACAGGGCCGTACGTCTCGGTGATATAGCGGACGAAACTCCAATGATCGTCGCTGAGCAATCTCAGCATATTTCCTACCGGCGGTAGTCAGAACATGTTGAAATGTTCCCCAGTGTTGTCTAGGATGCACGCACCTCCCAACATGGATTCCGACGGCGGACCAGGGATGTTATCGAGCGCAGAGGAGACGAAGTAACCACTGAAGAGCCACCATAGGAAGGACAGGACAGCGCCTGCCGCAATGAGTGCAATAACACCCATCTTGAGTCTGAGAGGTTGAAGTATAAACGAGAGAGGGAGGATTGGGGTATGAACGTCGCGAAGTCGTCCTCAAGACTATATATGCGTCCTCGAGGATCTCAAGTGGCAGTGCCTTTAACCTTTGACGGGACTCTGGCCGGGCAATTGATATCAAAAGGCAGATGGGATTTGATTTAGTGCGGGAATGCGGGGGAACATGACGAACGTTTCTGACATAAGACCTGAGTTCGCATGGGGATGCCACTAGAATCATTCTAACTCACTTGACGATCCCTTACATTGTCATAAAGCCTGAATAAATCGCTCGAGTAGAATCACTTGAATTTTTTCCGAAAAAGCAAACGAGGACGTACAGGTAAAGATGCGGTTGAGGAAGCTATCTGGATCTGGCAGCGATGCTGAACATTTGGTACGGTGATGTCCCGACCTGAAGCAGAAAGACGTACAGATTCCAGAAAAGCCACCTGGACTGACTTCCGGCGTTGAGTTGCCATTCATCCAGCTCGAAGTAGTGATCTGGTGCACTCAAGGTTCATCGTCAGCCGAGCCAGACCAGTCTACCTCGAGCTCACCCTCCTGTAAGTAGCGCGCTGATGACCTCCGCGCCAAGCTTGAACAAGACATTGGATGACGTCAAGATGAGACGTCAGAGCGCCAGCTCCCTCAACCTAACGTTAGGCCTCAAGGCCTCAACTCTCGAGCGATACAACGGATTCATGAAGGGTAGCATCTCTGGAACAACAAGCCGTCCAGGCCAGTTTTCATCGACGTCGTGAGGGAGGACGAATCCCACAGAAACCTGGCGTTCGTCGTACAGTGCGATGGAGGAGAGTAGTCGAGCGTCCACAGCGTTGGCAAGACGGGCAAGGCCTTGTGAACTGGCAGCTCATCCGGGAATGTGTTGACGTTGACCAAGACCAGACCCGGTGCTATGTGCAGTGCGTAGAAGTACCAGCTGCGTTGCTGCTAGTATAGTAGTGAAGAATCAACGATATCTGAGAGTCGAGTTCAGCCTGAGGCTTCAAGATTTGCTTTGATATTGAACTGTTTTCGTGGTGTGGTGCATGGCATACTCAGTCGGCGTCGATGTTGGTAGTACATAAGGAAGGATCAAGCTAGTGTGGGCCGAATTGCATTACTGGATATGGTACGCGACAGGTAGCTAAGGTTAGGGTTAGGACGATGCAGAAGCCAAAAATAAAGGCCTGCCCAGCCCGAGGGCCGAAGCAGGACAGGGAAATATTGAGACGGTGCATGAGCCGAAGCCCATACAAACCGCGAGGGCCCCCTGAGGACATGGTCGCCGTGCTATGAGAGGCCCCCACGGCCCACAAACCCAGGTACATGAAGGGGCCTGTGCCATCAAGGTAAGTATGAGTTGCGTCTACGGCTGAGGATGCATTATATGCTGGGCGGCAAGGCGCACGGACCAGGTGTATTTAGGGTAGGTTTGTCGCCATGTGCACCAGCTTCTATCTAAACGCTCATACGGCGCTCAGCCTTGAGATTGACACATGTCCGGAGTCGAGTGTGATTCTGAAGTTGGGATGATGGATCTGCTCAAGCCATGCCACGCTCATGCTGTCCATCCGATGTCGATGCTGTCTGTACGAATGACGCGATTGGCGTTTTCCACGACACCTGCCTCGGCGAGATCCATGACCCCATTTCGGATGTGAGGGCTCCTCAAATACCGAGCCGTGGGGACACTGACCGTTCCCAACGCACCACTCGTCAACGTCTCTCTGCAAACCAACTACTGCACCAATTATCCTCGCTTTTCGCACCGAGACATGTCTAGTTTGGTCACTACCCAGAAGACCTTCTTGTCCCAGCCGCACTTCGCCGTCGTCGGCGCCTCCAAGGACCAGAGCAAGTATGGGACAAAGGTGGGTCCCTGCAGTGTCACCCAGTAGACGATAGAAGTTAACCACTATTGACTGTGCAGGTCCTAAAGTGGTACCAGGCCAGGAGTAAGGACGTCACCCCTGTTCATCCGGTATGCTGCTCGATGTATCAAATTCTCATGTATCTCACCACTCTGCGATCGCAGAAAGAGGATGAACTCGAGGGCGTGAAGACCGTCCGCACTATCGGCGATCTGTCTGCTCCTTTTGACACTGCTGTCAGCATCATCACACCGCCGAAGGTATGTCCTGATATTATCTGACTCCGTTTATCATGTCAGTGCCGGATGACAGTACGACTGACTCATTGTTCTCGTGTAGGTAACTCTGGGCGTCCTCGAGCAGGCCAAGGATCTGAACGTACCTGCGCTCTGGCTCCAACCAGGTGCGGAAGACGAGGCAGTTATCTCGTACGTGAAGGAGAACGGCCTCGAGGACAGAGTTATTTACGGTGGACCTTGTATTCTTGTCGAGGGCGACGGCATCATCCGGAGCCTTCTCTAAGTTATAGGCATCAGAGCCCCTGTATAAACCTTGTACCATCAGCTGTACAGGGTCCCAATCGACTATTCCCAGCACCACCGGCAGCGACGTATGAACCCGGAGGGGTTGCAACCACGATAAGATCTCCCCTGGTGGCCTGCTTCCTCGGCCCCGGAGTCATCCTAGCTTAATCCCTCCCAGGCTGCGCCGATCACAAATATCTCGTGTATAAGCTTTGTGGCGATGCGAGTGTTCTCTCGTGGACTCCTGGTTCGCTGACGGCATGAAGCCACCTCCATCATGAAGATTCGATGTGGCTAACATTCGCTACCCTTCAGTCCGCCGCCGCCGCCGCCCCCATCACACCCATCACAAGGGATGCTACCGCTGAGGAAGCAGCTCGGAGTCCGCCAAGGGTGGAAGCGGGATGAAACGTGGATATCGGCATTCCAAGTAAGTACTATTAGCGCTCCGCAGCCCATTGCCGTACGCCCCTGCGGGTATACCCTTCTGGCCGTCGCACCGCCTCGGCCTCGACATTCGCCGCCTGTGCAGCTCAGGCACACGGCGGTGAACCACGGGCGCCTTAGTTCCAACCTCCATTGCACTGTGCTACTACAACGTTCAGTCAGCTGGCAGTCCACGCCATAACCATCAAACTTCGACTGCATCACTTCAACACATTGACGGCCCTTTTCATGCTCACTGTGGGGGAGGCCGACCGGTAGGCGAGGTTGACATCTTGGAGTCTGCCTGCAGATGGTCAGCCGCCTTCCACTTTGCATAAAATCTCATATCTACTTCGCACCATCAATTCGCTATCACCTCAACAAAGCAAAGAATGAACACCATCTTTGTCGCGGCACTTGACATCACCTCTCTCATCGCCTCCACGGGTCTCTCTGAGACTTTACTGGCAAATGTCATCCTTTACCTCGTCAACGGCACCTACCACTTGATCCTCTACATTCAAGGAGCAGTTGCCAACACCATCAGGTTCGTATAACCACAGTCATGATTCATATGGCATCATCATGATGGCGTACACAGATCGCTAAACGTAACTATCACGAACAGCTCGTTCAAGTGCGCGGCGATCGGTCGATCTGCAAACATGATCTACGGCTCCGAGAATGCCACCACGATCATCTCCAAAGACAAACAATATGCCACAGAAGGCTCCGACCTGTTTGACCGCAGCCCAATCTACGACGTGTCTGCGTGGATCGGGCTTTGCACCGTCTTCGCCTTCTTGGCCACAACTGTGCGCTTCTTGGTTCTATGTCATGGACCTCCAGGGGCCACGGCTAACACTACGACACTACGACCCGAACGGCGCCTCGCACAGCCTGGAGATGACGATAACCTCACGCTCACCGCTGCCGCCCCCGCCATGGACGACGTTGACGCCCGCCCGTCACACGCGAAACACGAGACTTTCTGTGCTCCCTGGCCCGCGGTGGAGGATGCTTCGTGGAAGACATTCTCCAGGGTCAACATCGACCTAGAAGCCTTCTCGTGCCCTGAACTCCAGCGCGCTTCGTCTTCTGGCGCCGACGGCCGCCCACGAGCAGAGTCGTTCGTCCACAAACTCGCCGCCCGATGCACAGCCGTCCTCTCGTCGCTATCTTCGGCGATTTGTTCCCGCTACGTTCATGGCGTCGAGTCCAGGGTGCTTCCCTCCTCTCTCGCTTCGTGCGATGATCTGGCGATGACCGTGACGGCGTGCGATGATGATCACAGTCCCCGCCGTCGCGTATTCGGGCTGGTCCTCCCTCTACGACCTTCGCTCGCGTGCAGCTTGGAAGACCTGGAGATCGACGATGGGGGCTACCTCCGCACCGCGCTCGGTATGACGGACGATGGCTGCGAGGGAGGCGCGGCTGGCTTCTGGCCCGAGGTATGCTCTCGACCGTCGGAAGTCTACTAGATCGTTGCTGACCGGCAGCATCTTCATATGCGCGGCTTGCCGCTATTATAGATGGACCAGTACGTCCCGCGCGGGGGGGATGGCAAGCGTCAGGCGTGGTACACTGACGAGGACGTCATGCGCGGGTGGCACTTTCCCGGGCGGGAGGGGGTGCTTGAGCTTGGGTTCCACGAAGACGGGGGCAGTAGCGACGACTCTTCGAAATCGGAAATGAGCGGGGAGTGGTTATTTCCAGACGAAGAGATACTTGGGGTGCTGATCAAAGCAGGGGTCGTGACGATGAAGGAATCTGACGACAAGGTTGAAGTAGGGGAGGTGATCGTGGACACGGCTAAAGTCACATAATCGCTCACGGTTCCATAATTCTCTTCCTCTTTCCGGCCTCCCGAGTTATGGCACCTCTCTCATTTTTTAGTTTCTTAATATGCATCATTGTCCAGAAACCGATAGAGGCCGGTACATGGATAGCGCGAGCACGAGAGTAGATAGCGAGAACTACTAGGACACCATATCCGATGCGCATGAAGAAAAAAACATAGCCCGTTGCCCACAACACTACAAAACCAGAGAAAGACAAAACAGTGCATACAGTGCGAAAGCGAAGAAAGCGACTCCAGAAATGTGAAACAGGGTATATCTAGGAGGGATACAGAGGTCCGGTATACGACAGGAGCCGGGGGGTAACATATGATACAGTATGAACACGTAGATCTATCATTGTTCAGTAAGTCCATGCACAGTCGAGAATGAGTCCAATCCAGTCGAAAATCCAGTCCGGGACAAATACGAAGGAACATGCTTAGAATGGCACGTGAACTCCTGGGATGAAGAAAAGAGCATTCTCCCAGTGTAGAAAGAGAGACTCGGAGCAGAGCGAGGGAAAGCAGGTAGGTCCAGGGAAGGTGGAGAATCACTGTTGACCAAGTCATTGACCAAAGTAAGATGTCGACCACCAGTGTGACTCAAGGATGAAGAGGCACGATCTCGTATGCGGGCAATGTCAACAGCGATGGTAGGCTGCAAGCTCCCCTTGGAGACATGTTCGACCTGCAGCAACACAAGGTCGCCAAGCTCAAGCTCTCTGCAGCCGAAAAGCAGCGCATGCCCTTCGTTGCGCGCGTTCATCTGCGGCAATAATACGTGCAACCGGGGTTCGTGATCCTCTTCAATTTCAGGATAGGAAAGGATAAGAAGAGGCTTACTATAAAGTGCTCCATTTGCTGCGCGACGGCCTGCGCGAGTCGCTCACGCAGAAGAGGTAGACCACCCTTGCGATGTACATTGATTTGTCGCTTCTGTCGCTTGTGGATGGGGGGCCCGTGAACTATACGTTCGCGCGATAACAGATGACTCAATTCTTCATCATACTGTATGCGATAAGGGGGGCACCCACGCAAAAAACGATGGCCAACTTTTGCGGCGTGCGGTAGGGATGCGGCCACGCAGGCCTGTCATGATCGACAAGTGTATGCTGTGCACGTCCCTCCAGCGCGAGGCGAAGATTGACCTCGCCGAACAGGACAACGGGGAGTTGTTCTTCTATGATCTGCCCGTCTACGTAGGCGCGCTGGGGAAGTAATGCCAGACGCGGTTGTGGCTGAGACGGAGTCGCATGCTGTAAGAAAGTGCATAGGTGAGAAGAAGTGACATTGACCGCCAGACTGAGCTTGAAATTCACTGGAAGAGAGCTGCCCGGGGTGAGGGTTGCATTCCACATTCTGGGATCTGGGATGGAGGTTTCGGGCGTAAACATGACTGGAGACATTACGTACGGAGCTCGGAACCTCGGGTGTGGAATCGCTTCTGGGGGCAGTGTTTGTTGTGGCGGTACCGCAATCTAACAAGCGAGAGGATCGTGTCATAAGCAGTTACGACGTTATCTTCAGCACTGCAAGGGACCGACGTACCATGTGCAAGGGAATAGATCCTTGGACAGGGAACATTTGCCGTTGGAACGGCGGCGCGTACTGAAAAAATTTGTCGGAATGGGACGATGCTATGTCATACTCGGACGCCGATAACCGAACATACTTGGTTCCCGAAATTCGAAGGGCGAGCTAGGGTACCGGATCCTGGCCTGGCCCCTTCGGGGACACATGCAAGGGCCCGCCGATGCTCCTGAATGCCACCATGCAGAGAGAGGGTGAGATGAGCCAGTGCGACGTTAGCGCGAAGACTGTGTCATCGACCTCAGCACTTCACCTCATCAAGGTCGCCCATCGTGTATCCAGACACAAAGTGTGATGGGCACATTGAGGAAGAATTGCGGGAGGGAGGAAACCCGTTGTTCGGCGAGCTCATGCTGGGACAGAAGGTGGCGGCACTGGCGGGCGGGATGAGGAAGAGTAAGAGGGTGACAAGAGGAAGGAAGGTTATTGAAATTAGGAGGAAGGTCCCTGGTTTATATAACCCATGGATATGGCTCAGTAACGCAAAAGAAGTAGATAGGACAATCTTGTGAAATCAGGGATTTGGTCCAGAAGTGGGGTGTGTTGGGACGATCCTTTGAATATCCAAGGATGCTGTTCAGCGCACATGCCGCCTCGCACTACCAGGTATCCGAGGACTGTCGATAAAGCATGATCGCGATGAGCACATATAATGCGCCTAGATAGCGACGCCTATGCAGAGGACAAGACCAGGACCGCGCACTCTTGTACAGTGAAGCCTGCTGCCTGAAGGAGTCCCGAACGGCGAGCTCTTCGTTTATCGTAGAGTTCCAATGCCTACCCCTGAGTGAGTTCGTGGATACGTAAATTATGCCACCCTTCACACACCGCTTGACTGTGCATCAAGACATGAGAAATAGTTCATTGTGTTCCAGCGGTGCTCATACGCAGCATGTATTGGCATAGCACTAACCTTGGGTTCGCTGATGCTTAGTAGTACCAGGCTGAGTCTTGAGAAGTGGCGCGCGAGGAGACAACTGGCACAGAGTCGCAAGCCAGTGCGCGCGGGTGGTTTAGATGAGTCACTCTCATGCTGGTGGGCGGTACTAGTGGGTATGACCTGAGGCCCAAGGAGATATAATGCCGGGTCGATAGCGCCTGCCTATTGCCTCGGAGTTCTCTATCTGTGAAGATTGGTGGGCCGTCGACCTTAAGTTCGCGACTCCTGTGCTTCCGATTGCGGGAAAATCTCGTTGCGCCTGCAGCTCACTACTACACATGCCAGAGACTGGTGGAGCTTGTTCGTAAATGTAAGTCCTGTATCGCGCATGCATATGCGGATTTCAGCCAACTTGCACAACTATAGTGGTCCGTGACCGGTGTGACTTACATAGCCTGGGCCAGAACAGTCCAGAACAGCATCTGACAGCAGCCTGTCCCTTCATCTGGTACTACTGAAGGTCCATTCTAAACATGCTTGAGCTGTCACGCTGTGAAGAACAGTAGACTGACTCGTTACCTTCCCCAGGCGCCTGGGTGAGCCGAGTGTGTTCCGACCACTGCACCATCGACATCTTTCAGTTGGGTGAGCAAATACGACAGTACCATCATGTCCTGTAGGGTCTGCACACAGTTGAAACCGACATCATGTTGTGGTTGTATTGCAAATATATTGGAGCAATCAAAAGGCGTCGCCAGAGTCGCGCAAAAGCAGCAGTAGATTCCGGTTGTCCTGTACGGTAGTCGTAGTACGAGGGCAAATCGATGAAGACAAAAGCGTCCTACGACGGTCGGATGTATTACGTCAGGAATAGCCGGTGAGCAAACGCTCGCGCGCACAAATCACAAAATCCAACAAAATATAGTAGTGTCAGGGGCATGACTCATGAAGTACGCTCCGAGTCATATGAGGACATGATCAAACTGGAAGATCCGGAGCAAACGTCCACGATAGTCCACAATTCGATATAACGTCCGTAGGGTTTGGAAAAAAGATCCACTTCGGTAGACGGGAAGTTGGGGCGATGCATAGAACGTCGAATGCCGTGAACAATGCTAGCTAGAGCCGCACCGCAATGACAGGCTGAAGACTCCCTTTCGTTGCATGCACGACTTCCTGGAGCACAAGGTCGTCGAGCATAAGCATCTGGCCATTCCAAAGGAGGGGGTGTCCACTGTTGCGCGCAGCTGTCTATGAGACGATAATCACCCCGTTAGCTCCGAGGCAACTCTCAACCTCAATCCCGGACGTACGAGGATGGTGTCCATCTGCTGTGCGACGATCTGCGCGAGCCGCTCGCGCGGCAGAGGCACGCCACCCTGGCGATGGACGGTATATTGTCGTGTGTGAGTTGGGAGGTTGGGGAACTGCACGGACGAAGGTCGGACTCAGTTCCGTATTACAATGACTGAGAAGGACACGGAAGCGGGACACACGCAAAACACAATCGCGAGCTTCTGTGGTGTTCGACAGGGTTCCGGCCACGCTGGTCCGTCATGGTTAACAAGTGTGCCCTGCGCGTGTCCTTCGAGCGCGGTTCGAAGACTAAGGCTGCCAAAATTGACCGTCGGGAGATGGCTGTCTGGCATGAGGGACTGTCCGCGGACATAAGGAAGTTGCTCGAGCTTCTCCAGAATCGCGACCCAACAACCGATACGCTGATATAACGTGAACCGACATCGCGATGATGTAATTTGTGTCCACTGCCTTACCTCGTTGTAAACATAGTAGCGGGAGCCGTGCAGTATCGGCTGAGCGATACCATGTGCTTGCGGGATCTGCATACCGTTCCCGGCCCAATTCATAATGTACACGGGAAGGGAGAGCGATGAGTGAACGCCTTAGTGCACTTCGAGACCGGAGTTGTAGGGAGGAAGATGGTGTTGGTTAGAGCTGAAATCAGGAATACACGGTGCCTTTATAGGTTCCTGGATCGGTCTGCGAGTAAGAGCCATAGGACTGGATTTGCGACAAATGCACCAATCGAGCCATCGTATATTTTTGCATGCAAAGTAATGGTACACAGCATGATGCGGGGATGTATCCCAGTTTTAGGCTGCCTGCGGGTCAACCAAGATGAGCATGCAAGGATGTCCTGCGTGTTATTGCTCGTACTCGTGCGCAGTAGAGCGTGTTGGTTTTGCCACTGCGCCACCATTCCGTACACACAGCTGTCACTTATCTGACATGCTGGGACCACCTGGGAGGAAGATAGCATAGCAGCATTGCTATGCGTACTTGAGCCGTACTCTGACAAGGGAGGTCAGTGCACACAGGTCCACGGGGTGAGCCTCGGTTGAACATTGACTGTATCATGCGAGACATCCTCAGTTAGTAAGCCTGTGTCAGTCTTTCAAATATAGATGGATGACATACAGCTGAAGGTCGATGCAACCACTCTGCCCCGAAGGCGCCATCAGTCAGGAAGTGGTTATGTTGGGTGATGCTTCAAGTCGGTCAACGGATGCGAGGGAAGATGCGAGGGAATGCCCCATGCATCCTCACAAGGCGATACATGTCGGATAAGTGTCGAATCCGTAAGGCGAACAGCATGTATCGCGGTCGTTGATCAACTTGGACTCCTCGACATGACCCCCCAAGAGTACTTGATTCGGTGTCGACTGTGCTGGCGGGGCCCCGGTGCAAGGTGCTTAAAACAATGATAACTACATTGAGGACTGCGATGAGGGACCAAGCGGAAGTCAAGCGGCAACTGGTGAATAATTGTAAAATGCTCACTGACCAGCGTTTAGGTTCACGAAGAAGTTGCAGAGGGAGGGAGGTACTTCAGCTGTGCAACGCTGCTCAGCGAAACAGCGAAACCGCCTGGCGTTAGAACTTCGAGTGAGTTGTGATGATTGTGTGGGGTTGAACGTGGAATAGAGAAGGATCATGGACAGCTTGTAAAGCGATCATCCGGCATGCGGCTGCGTCTGCCAATATCTTCAGGCGATGTTTTCGGGAGGGTCGGCGAAGGGAGTGAGTACCACAAATGGGCCGACACTCTAACCTGGATAACAAGGCTAAATCATGCACGGCACATCTTTGGCTCCGGCGACCAGTGGCAACTACACCGACTACAGTACTCAACAAGGTCTGCGATGCGGACCTTCGTAAGCGAGGCGCATTCCTTCCGAACAGCTTCTACGTAGGATCCATAGCTTTATGTCAAGTGATCATAGGGTAATTCAAGGAAGGTGTGTCAACATCCTAGTACTCACAGCCCCGTGCGTTTAAACCCGCTAAGCCTGCATGGCCGCACTGGCAGCACCAATGAACTCGCGACCGCACCACAAACAAGTCGGTATGTTCGCCTAATAGCAGGTCACTTTTGCATTAGAGGTATATCGCAAGCGAGCTCGGGCTCCTAGAACCAACTGTCCTAGTGTCCTCGCTCCACAAATCAAGGAGCGAGATTGTATACTATATCGAGTATGTTTGAAATAGATTACATGATATGTTGAGCACAGAGAGAGAGCGGCAAACGATGGAGGAGGACACTAGGACAGCTGGTTTAAGGAGCCTGAACAATGAGCTGAGCTCCTCGCGAGATCCAAATCGTGCGACGATGCGACAGTGTGTAACAGGACAAGGCAATGATTCACCAGTGCTCATATGGGTGTGCATCCTCTTTTGGAAGATCCAACCAGCCCCAGCCCTCGTGGAAGGGTGCCAGCTGTAACAGGCAGCCAGATGGTAGTACATAGATCGGCGAGAACACTCACCTCTCTATTGCTAGTAGTCTGCGGTTCATTTGCATTTTGCAACGTAGGTGATGTCTACAGCCGAAAGCATTTGACGGCTGAGGATCGGTGAGTGAACCATCATCTAGAGATACTGGCATCATACGCACTGCAAATAACCAATTTCTTGAGCTCAACCTCGTCCCATTGTGCGATGAGGCCTCAGCATTCCCGCGCATTATCTTCGGCGTACACGCTGGCGACGATGCTATATGCGACCTTCATGTCCCGAGTAGTGTTTCCGTGAGGATGAAATTCATTCTCCCGCTGCAACAAGGATGGGCATACTCACGACATTGTGACGAAAGTTGGCTTGACAGACTAGATAGAGTTTGACATCCAGTACATCGTCTGGGCTGAGGTTGTATCTTTCCCGTCTACGAAGAATCTTTCCGGCAAACGACAGTCTTAAGGAAGAGCGGAGGCATATCGTGGTTCGTGAGGATGATACTGGACAGGGGACCGACAGAAGGAAGTGATGATCATCCTGGTCCGAGTGGTGGGCAGGAGGAGATCCGGAACGGGGCACAGAGCTGAGCGGAGCGCGGAGCACGGGAACGAAGACTTGAATCGGTTGAGCCATATCAGTGCAGAAGGAGCGTTGACGCTTGGGCTCAAGGACCTGCAGCTGGATATCATGTTATTTCGTCAATGATCCCTGTTCTGTACCGTAGTTTGGAATGACTAGTAAGATCAGGGTCATCCACGGCTCACTGCACTCGGTGATCATGACTGACCTGAGCGTACAATGAGATGCCAGCGATTTGTGCACTGTAATCCGCGGTCTGTTCTTTCGTTGTGCGACGTTGAGTCTTGGATATCTTCTTCAGGACCTAGCACGGACGCCTCCCACGTCTCGTTTTCGTTTTGACGACATGATGCGTTTACGTCGTGGCGTAGATAGCCATAGGACGGTACCAGAAACAAACCCGAATGTGGGCGCTTCATCGAACAAAGCAGGCGCAAGGGAACCGTGCAAGTTGGCCGCCTTCCACCATCTGGCTGCTCTCCTGCTCGTCTTGTTTCGTCCTCTGTCCCTCCTACGCGTCGTTAGAGCTGCTTTTGTGAAGGTACTGGTGTCTGGCGATGTCCGACGTTCCGAAACTTCGCATAACGCTCTTGGGGGCTGGACAAGAAGTCGGACGGTCCTGTTGTGTTATCCAATACCGAGGTCGAACCCTTGTTTGTGATGCGGGTGTCCATCCAGCATACAGCGGCATAGCGTCTTTGCCGTTTGTGGATGATCTAGACTGGAGTACGGTGGATGTTCTGCTCATCACACAGTGTGTTTGCCGTTCTTTACTCGTGCTAGTAATCAGATGCTCAATCACTCTAGTTTTCACTTGGACCATGCGGCGGCACTTACATACATCATGGAGAAGGTTCGCCGACTTTATTTTGAGTCCTCATATAACGGCTCATGGCGCCATAGACGAATTTCCGAGATGGCAAGGGGAAGGTATATATGACGCACCCTACCAAGGCTCTACACAAGTTCATGATGCAAGATTTCGTCCGCATGAGGTACGTACCTTCATCTACGGCTGGACTGCTTTTCGTAACCTCTCGTATAGCGGTTCATCATCAGACACCCTTTTCACCCCTCTCGAGATGTCGATGTCGTTGGCGTCCATCATCCCCGTTTCGGCTCACCAAGTCATCACACCCTGTCCTGGCGTTACCTTTACCCCCTACCATGCTGGGCACGTCCTAGGGGCTTGTATGTTCTTGATCGACATCGCTGGTCTGAAGATTCTCTACACTGGCGACTACTCTCGAGAAGAAGACCGACATCTTGTCAAGGCCGAAGTGCCACCTATACACCCTGACGTCCTCATCGTAGAAAGTACTTACGGAGTCCAAAGCCACGAGCCAAGAGATGACAAGGAGGTTCGGTTCACCAACCTGGTTCATTCGATAATCCGACGGGGCGGTCACGTTCTACTACCGACGTTTGCTCTAGGGCGAGCGCAGGAACTCTTACTGATTCTAGACGAGTACTGGACGAAGCATCCTGACCTACACAATGTACCAATATACTACGCCTCAAGTTTGGCCCGCAAGTGCATGGCTGTATACCAAACGTATATCCACACAATGAATGCGAATGTACGAACACGATTCGCCAAACGAGACAATCCATTTGTATTCAAGTACGTACCAAATTCGTTGATTGACCCGTCCTCACATCATCTTCTCAGGCATATCACTAATGTCCCCGCAACACGAGGTTGGGAGCGCAAAATCGCTGAGGGCTCACCGTGTGTAGTCCTGGCTTCTCCAGGATTCATGACGTCGGGCCCTAGTCGAGAACTCCTTGAGCTTTGGGCACCGGACTCTAGGAACGGTCTCATCGTGACTGGGTACTCCGTTGAGGGCACGATGGCGCGGGTGAGTGACTACTATCAAGGTCTGCCGGTATCATGTCGTGTACCCCTCCGTCCGTGTTGTATGTACAATGCGAAGCAATGGACATCTTTCACTCCTCTCTTGCTTCTGTCCCTGGTGGCACCATCCGTCTGCTCGTGAGCGTGAGTTGATATTCATGTTTGTTTTTGTGCGTTCGCATTAGGATATCCTCAACGAGCCTGAAGAGATCACGACTGTGAAGGGCGCGACGATCCCGAGGAAGCTCTCGGTTGACTACATCTCGTTCAGTGCACATGTCGATTACTCGCAGAACTCTGAGTTCATGGAGTTGGTCAAGCCGCAGCACATCGTGAGTCGTCTGAACTTACCTCACTCATGAGGTGACTGACGATCGGTATAGGTTCTGGTCCACGGAGAGGCGACCGGTATGGGTCGTTTGAAGGCCGCTATGCAAGACCGGTATAAGAGCCGAGACGAGGAGGTAAAGATCCACACCCCACGGAATCTGGAGACCTTGGAGTTGACGTTCCGTAGCGAAAGAGTTGCGAAGGTGCGTCCGTCGTCTCATCAGTATGAAGTCGCAAGCCTTATCCCGAACCTTGTGCAGGCTATTGGTACCCTTGCTGCCAAGCCCCCACAACCGAATGACCTCATCTCTGGGTTGCTGGTCTCGAAGGACTACTCCTACACCCTCCTGGATCCGCGTGACCTCCGAGACTTCGCGGGCCTCACGACGTGTGTTGTCACTCAACGGCAGCAAATTGCGCTTGGTGTTGGCTGGGACCTGGTCCGGTGGCATTTGGAGGGTATGTTCGGGCAAGTTGAAGAGGGGTTGGATAAGGATGGGATACCAACGATGAGGGTATGGCGTTCATGTTCACCTTAGACGGTGTACATTGCTGATGCAGGTATGTACAGGTTATGGGCGCAGTCGACATCAAGATGACACGGGAGCAGGAGCTCACGCTGGAGTGGGATTCGAGCGCGAGCAACGACATGATTGCGGACTCAACACTTGCGTTGATCAATGGTATCGACAAAAGTCCAGCGTCCGTCAAACGTAGGTTATAGTCCTGGTTGGGTGACCGACCTCGTCCCTGGGTTATTGTTGACTGGCTTCGCCCTTGCTTCATCATAGTCACTACCCACCCGCATACGCACGTACCTGAGCACCAACATCCTCATGCGGACGTCCCGGAAGAGGCAGCAGAGCGCACACGGATACAGCGGCTAGCATGGTTCCTCGAGGCACATTTCGGGGAAGTCGAACTACACATGCCGGACGAGGCGGACGCGATCCCACTGGAACAAGGTGAAGACGCGCTGGGCCCGTCGCTTCTCGTTACACTTGACGAGGCCGACGCGGTCATCAACCTGGTCACCATGGTGAGTGTCCGCTCTCCCGATGAGGAGTTTGTATGGTAGCGTTAAAAGAATAGGGACTGACGGATGGGTCGACAAATAGACTGTGCAGAGCTCGAGCGAATCGCTGAAGCGGCGCGTCGAGGCCGTGCTGGATATGGCTGTGACGACGGTCAGCTCGTTGAGCGAGGCGTTCACTGCTGGAGTACCGTTGCAAATGGAGGACGCGCAGGTTGCGGACGGCGCGAAGGACAAATCGGGCTCGCCTTCGCTCCCTCCAATACCGGAAGAGGATGTGTCCATGAAGGACGACTCAAAGTCGGCGAACAAGAGTGAGGCGAATGCGGAAGACAAGAACGGGAAGGACGGAGTTGCAGTGAATGGCAAGGGAGCTGGAGAAGATAGAGACGAGGAGGAGGTTGATGAGGATGACGAGGACGAAGACGATGATGATGCTATTTTGCAGGTTCATGACTAGTTTGCTCTTGAAGTACTCGTATACTACTACAGCTCTCGGCTTTGTATCGCTATGTAGTTTGCTACACTTGATGCACACATTCGCCGCTCAGCGCTCAGCACCGTTGAATGTGTCGGCCAGTTCGGCTCATGAAGTACGAATCCCGGTGGTCGCGGCTTCGACGGCTCCCCGCACCTAAAGAAATCCATGAAGATGAATTTGGCCGACCATTGACCAAGCCATTCCCGTAAATCTCGTCTTCACCATATCTGAGACTCGCCCACTAACACTTCACTGAGCCTTTGAACTCACTCACCCCACATTCAACAGGAGCACGAAACTGCGTTAGACTGGAACAAATTACTTTCAATTACTTTCGCAAGCCGCGGAGAAACTAATGGTTGGCCATCTCGTGCTTCTCGGAGCAGCCTCGGACCGTTCTAGTAATAGTTCGCGGTCCGGTACTTCCTCCTGACCGACTCGATACGTCGCCTGTCCTCGCCCTCATAAAAACTACACAGAATGTAGGGCCCTATACACAATCGTTCAACCTTTACGTCCAAGCGCGCCGACGTCGCTATGACCTCCTTCGCGTACACCACACCATTCGCATCCAACCCGATCGAGACCAAGGCCGAGGTCGCGCAGTACCTCGTCGGTCTCCTCGACCCACTTGCGGCCCACACGTCTCCCGGAGGTGCTCGCATCCACCTTGGCTTCACCGGCACGCACTTTGATGAAACCGCTGCGCAACTCGAGGGTTTCTCGCGACCCATTTGGGGCCTCGCGTCTCTGCTCGCTGGTGGTGGATCCTATCCTGGGGTCGAGCGGTGGGTGAGGGGCTTCGCGAGTGGGACAAATCCGGACCACGAGGAGTTCTGGGGGAACATGCAGAACAAGGATCAGCGTATGGTCGAGTGCTCAGCGATTGGCTTCGCGCTTGCTGTGGCTCGCGGGCATATCTGGGATCCCTTGCCAGATGAAGGCAAGCGCAATCTGGGGAGCTGGCTTGGCGGTATGAACGACAAGGAAATGCCGAACACGAACTGGTTGTGGTTCAGGGTAAGCTTGTGTGAGTCTGAATTGAGTGTACATAGTACCCTAACCACAACTGTCAGATTTTCTCCAACTTGGGATTGTCCAAGGTTGGATCGTCCAGGTTCGACGCGAAGCGCATGAAAGCGGACCTTGATCATCTTGACACCTTCTACATTGGCGAAGGGTGGTCTCGAGACGGCCCCGAAGGCGTCGTTCAACTCGATTACTACTCTTCCTCATTCGCCATTCAGGTCGCGCAGCTAGTATACTCCAAGCTCGCACAAAATGAAGATCCAGAGAGGGCGGAGGAATTCCGTAACCGCGCCCGAAAGTTCGCTCTGGACTTTGTGCACTATTTCGATGCGGAAGGCAAGCATGTCCTTCGTTCTCATTGTCCGACATCCACCGTCTGATCGCTCCTTGCATTAGGCCGTGCCATCCCCTTCGGCAGAAGTCTGACCTACCGCGCTGCTATGTCCGCCTTCTGGGGCGCATTCGCGTTCGCCGATGTCGATCCTCCAGCTCCCCTGACATGGGGCGCCATCAAGGGCCTCCAGCTGGGCAACCTGCGCTTCTGGGCCCGCCAGCCCGGTGCATACTACAACGACGGAACTTTCACAATCGGTTACGTCTACCCAAACCACAACATGACGGAGAACTACAACTCGCCTGGCAGCCCGTACTGGTTCTGCAAGGCCTTCATTGCCCTCGCTCTCCCCGAGACACATCCCTTCTGGGCGTCGCCTGAGGAACCCTACCCTGCAGCCCTCCGGAATACCGTCAAGCCCCTATACAAACCGCTTCACATCGCGACCAACCTTGGCGGACACACCTACGTCCTCTCGTCGGGCCAGCAATGCTCGTACCCGGTGAAGCAAAGTGCCGCCAAATACGGCAAGTTCGCATACTCCTCCGCCTTCGGGTACAGTGTGCCCGTTGGCTCACTTACCCTTGAAGAACACGGTGCCGACAGCGCGCTGGCGCTGAGTGCAGATGACGGCGAGACGTGGAAGCTACGGCGCGAGACCAAGGAGGCGTGCATCGAAGACGGAAAATGGCTTCACTCAATGTGGTACCCGTGGGCCGACGTCTCCGTGGAGACATGGCTCATTCCGCCCACGCCTGACGTTCCTCTCTGGCATCTACGTGTGCACCGCATCAAGTCGGGCAGGAAGCTGCTCTCAGCTGAGGGTGGCTGGGCGATCTTTGGACAGGGCAAGGAGGATCGCGCACTCGCGCCATCTACCGGGGAGGCGTTCGGGACTCTGGAGAACGGCAGCGAGGCGCGTGCGACATCCAAGGCGGGTGTGTCGGGCATCGCTGAGCTGCGGGAGCGGGCGAGTAGGAAGGGGCGGGCGTTGCGGACGGACGCGAACACTAGCCTGATCTGGCCCCGTGCGATCGTGCCGACGCTGTTCGACGAGCACGACCCGCAGGAGAGTATCTGGCTAGTGACGGCGGTATTTGGTTTGCCGAACGTTGCTGGGAAAGAAGGTGCTGCTCCTGGATGGGAGACGGAGTGGAAGAAGCGGCCGGTCATCCCTGACGCTATTGCGGCACTCATCGTTCAGTGAGCCGTAGGATATGGGGAAAGGTGTGGTTCATGAATTATATATTGAAGAGTGATCTACAAGTGTCACATTATGTAGGAACAAACACTTGAACTTGCAGAGTACTAGTACTTGAGTGCAATAAGTAGAGAGGCGCCTGATCATGTAAGAGCCGGCAATCACCGGGCCGAGGGCATAGACGGATCAGAGGGGTCCGATGACCTCGTCCTCCGCCGCCACCTTCGTCCGCTCATCTGTTTCTCGTGAAGCTGGTCATGGCCTCGTATTATTACAAGGATTCTCCTAATGCAAACTTGGTACGCTATGCTCAGCTTGCAAGCAGGAAGCGGCTTCTGATGAAGATACCCATCTCCTAGGTTTGCTGCATCTGTCGGTACGCAACACCGTTTGAACCAATGAGGACCTTAAGCTAAGCTGTATTACAATTCAGATCTCCTTTTGTCGATCCATGTACCACCCGGACGTGCTGTCACACCTTCTGCTACGAATGCATAGCACAAGCCATCTCCGTCAATGGTCAATGTCCCATCGACAGAGCCCCTCTAGCATTACACGACCTCATGCCAGCTGACCCTGTCATACGCAACGTACGTCACAACTATATCTGCCCATTATCCGCTCATACACATCGCCATAATGGCAGTTGGTGGACGAATTGATCGTCTCATGTCCTCAAGAACCACTAGGCTGTACTCATACTTGCCAACGCCTCCTCCTCTCTGTGCATCTGTCCGACTCCTGTCAGTACATGGAAGTCGGGTGTACAAATGCGCGATGCGGTCAGCGGGTAATGCGGAAGGACGTCAAGGATCATCGTTGTTCGGACGTTACTGGCGAATCCAAGGAGCAGCGACAATCTGCCTCAGCTGTCGATCCACAAGAGAAGGTGAGTGCCTTGATATCCGTATAGTTACCTTTCTATGACATGCGTTTCATCTCAAAGGAGACTCCACCGATTGTTGCGTCCTCTGCTCCGGCGGCGTCCACAAGACCAACTGTTGATCTGGCTGCGGAGAATACAATGTTACGCCTCAGACTCTCAGCACTTGAGAGCGTCGTCCACGCACTTCGCGCTGAAATGTTCGCAGTCAAGCATGCCCTGGGTCCGTGGTATCGGCCCGAGGTGCAGCCCGAGCTCCTCCCCGAGGAGCGGTCCGAGGACATGCAGGATTCTTCAGAAGCGTTCGAACGGCAGCTGGCGGAAGAGCTCGCCGCGCAGCCCGCCGTCAGCGGATCAGACATCTCGTCATCCCCGACTTCTAGAGACCCCACGGACATCGCGTCGTACTTCCCGCCCGCGGAGGGTCCGCTGCATGCTGCACCTGCTCGGCAGAGCAGGCATCGAAGCACTTCTGGTGTTCTTCCAATCTATCCTCCACATTCATCCGGACAGGCGCATCCTTATGGACCGATATCTCCAGCGAGTAATACATATCAGGCAGGCTTCACGAACTCTGCGCCGAATGTACTTTACGGCACCGCTGCTTTTCAGACACCCGGTCAAACATCTGGCATGTCGTACTCGCAAGGGACGTCGTTTGGTGCTGCCTCTCATGCCGCGATCTCAATACCGCCTCTGGATCCCATGAAACCTCTCCCAGACACACTTGCCACTCTTCACTCATCTTTGGCCACACTCGCTGGCGCGCTCGGCACTCTCGCTGCCACTCGGAGCGCGGAGTCGCTGCGCACAGCCGAGGAACTGAGAGGTCTGCGCGCAGCTATGCACGGTTTACGTATGCAGGTACGTCCATGTCCATCTACGTATGTTCCTGTTTTCCCTCTGTGTTCAAAATCATGCTTGGCTACATGACCACTGGCTATTCGCGCGGAATAACAATTGCTGATAAATGCAACGCAGGTACACGACATCCTCACATCGCGGTCGCATCTGGCAGATGCCTCAGGAACCTCAGGAAGGAGTGCCAATAACGGAGATAACACCACCGATCCTGTATCTTTCAATTCGAACGCGCCTGCATGGCTCACTGGATATGGGCCGAGACCGTATGGCATGCTCCCGATGCACCATCCCCCACCGCCATTTGGTATACCTTCCGTCCCACCTCCAACCAACATAACCAAGCTGTGAGGTTAGGATGTCCAACATGTGGCCTCGGCCATCGACAGGTGCCAGACACGTTGGTCCCAGCTGCTGCGATGATTGTGGTCCGTCGGAACTGAATGGCTCGAAACTTCCGTCTAACAGAACTCGATTCGAAGCCCAGGCGTTCCTCCAGGGTTCCGTCATCACTCACGGCGTTCACCGGCGCGTTCAAGAAGCTTTCAACGACCCACCGCGGCCATGGTTGTCCCTCACCGCCATACACACGAGCGCTCAGCGCCCAACTCACGACATTCAATCAATCACACACCTTTCAATCAGGCTCCGGGCGTCCAGAATCCAGATTCGCCAACGTACCAGGGGGATGTGAACCTCGGGCGGGGTCGGGCGGCCTACCTGACTCCGGCTACACACCCACTCACTCTAACACCATTCCGTCCCCTTCTCTCGGGCCCTCATGCACTCATCTGGCCCATGTAGTGACGTCCGCATGTATCGCTATCACCCAGGACTTTGAGAGCAATACAATCTGTTGTAGCCGAATTGGCGTGATTGAGCGCAGATGTCCGAGGGCGTCCAGTCAGTGAGCGAGCCACCGTTTCAGCTCCCGGCAACCAGGCGACCGTCTCGGGCTTCGTACATCCGAGCCTATTGGAGCGTCGAAGCTCCAACACACATATGTGCTGCGCCAAAGCTTCGCTGCGACTCGCACGGATCCACCTGAAAGAGGTTCGATGCGTCCTCGTGTGCGCGTTGCGTACAACGCGGTTCAAGCTTCTGATCGAGATCACCGACGTACTGGAGCCCGAGCAACTGCTTCCTCACTGCAACTCCTCCACCCTGACTCCACCGCACACGCTGGATCCATCTTCCGGAACTTTGAAACGAGACTGGCATGCACGTCTGGAAACTACACAGACAGACGCAACGTGTTCGTGGCTATGGGACCCGGAGCGATCGTGATCAACGGTGGTGGTGCACCCGCCCTCCGGGCCCACTTTCGCGGACTCGGAGTCGACCCACCGCCACGAACACCAACGCAATCGCACCCGCCGCATCTCCAGAGTCTCGACGTCCGCAGATCGCTCTCGCGCCCGAGAGTCGTCCAGGGGCAGCCCAGGGCAGGGGCGGGGGAACTTTGGTCATGAATCCAATTCCCAAGGTGAACAGCCCGCGCAGATCCCGTGCGCGGCACGTCACTCAGCTAGCGCCACGTCCAACTCCAAGATGGATGTTGATATTCTGTTCCACCGGTGCCGTCCATGGCGACCTTGCGTTCTGAGTGATACATATAGCGGTGCTGGCTCGATAGAACATGTATGTATCCGTTGGACTTGGCAGCGTCAGAATCAGAACCAACCTGTCAACACGCTTGTGCTTGGGGTGGGTCAGGCGGAACTTGTTCTCGACGGCCTATGTACTTACATACTTGCCTAAGCTCGGGTGCTGTTCCTACTGCTTAGCATCAGAACAAACCGCTAGTATACAGCGATGAGCGTAGGTATGTTGACATAACGCAGGCGCCGCCGTTCAATCAAAATCAAGGTTTCGACCACAGAAGTCAGTACACTATACTTACTTACTCGCACACATCCCTGCATACCGGCGTGCCCCTGAGGTGTGCCCTGGGCCGATCCGGGCATGCAAACAACGAAGCATGGCTCGGTGGCAGGCTGTCGCGTAGCCTCCGAGGCCTGCGGAACTGCAGTACCAGTGTGCCTCACAACACATTGAGTTGTGCGAGCACTGACGCGGGTGGCGATCCTCGGCTTTGATTGATCACGTCCAACGAGCCTCAGCTTGCTTCATAGCTTCATTGATATTGTTTTCAAACCCAGCGGCGGCACCAAACCAAGCCTTGGTCCTTGGTCCTCGAGCTTGTACCGGTCTTGGATCGGGGTGTGTGTGTGTGGACAGTGTGATGTTGTGGATATCGATAACGGCGTCGTTGTGCGGGGCAGCAGTATACGTATGTATGTATGCACATATGTGTATACAGGTATGTACAGGAGGCGTAGAGGCCTAAGGGGGATTATTAACACGGGAGTACCGGCCAAACGGACGCCTCGTGTGCACAAGTATAGACAGATATGTAAGTGGCAAGTGGTAAGCGGCAAGGAAGAGGACGGTGCGACGGCAGCGGGAGCGAGACCAGCAAGAGTAAGTAGAAGAAGGTAAGGGGGAATTGGAATGACAGATAGGGCCCTTCCGGTATCGGAAGAGTCGCGGAAGCCCGATGTGCTCGAGCAGCCGTGACGGACGAAGAGCTTCTGATGGGGGGCGGCGGGCAGATGCAGGGACGCAGCGGGTGCGGAGGAGTAGACTATACAGATTCTACAGTAAACATCGACAACGGACATCAGGCGAACAGCGCAACGAGAAGATATAGTGCCCGAACAAGGTGGACAGACAGAGAGTCCCCACATCATCCCCACCGCGGGCCAGACTGCCCGTGTGCGCGCGGTTCCGAGTTGGCCACAGCTGAGAGAGCAAGCTTGGGTGCTCGAGCCTGGGAGCGCGGACCGTAGGCACTGGCACTGGCAGTGAACGTTTAACGGTCAACGGAGACCAGGGAGACCGCGACTATGATCACGACCACGACCGAAAGACCGGGACTGGGATCATGGGCGATGGCCTGGAAAAATAATACGCGTACACGAGGACAGGGACTGTATTGTAGAGGATATGTTATGGATGTAAATAGCCGGTACGTGAACGAAAGAAGAGATCTGAACGCGAAAGTCCGTGAGACTGCCGAATGTGGGACCGAAGGGAATACCAAGGACGGAGGCAAGGCTGGGGGTAGGGACGGTGGGATAGGGTGCGAAGGTCGGAGCACGAAGCACGAGGCAGCAGCAAGAGGGCGGGCAATGGATAGTGAGAGTGGGAGTGGATAGACGAGCAAGAGGGATGATTAGACGCAATGCGCGATGTATCGAGTAACATGTGGATAAGCGTATAGCTATGCGGAAATGGAAAAATGAGAGTAGAACGTTGCATGCGAGACGACGAGGACGAGGACGAGGACGAGGAGGCGTACAAGGACAGACAGGCGGACCAGCGGGGCAGGGCGGACAACAACAGCGCACCAGAGTACACGGGGCGGCGGCGGCGGCGGCGGCGATGAGGGTGCAGCGATAGTAGTACAAGCGAGGTCACTGACGCGCTTTCATGAGGTCATGACAGGGTAGATGGAGGCAGCGGGCGATGGCTATGAGTACTGCATGTACCCACCCATGAAGTGCAGCCCCTCCGACGCCGGCACGCACATATGCGACAGCTGTATTGCGCCCGTTGCGTGCGGGCCGTCCATCGGGCCGTTGCCGCTGTTCTCCCCCGTTCCTGCTACGTGACCGTCTGGCGAGTACACATAGCCCTCGTACACGGTTGGGAAATGCGCGACCTGCCCTTTAGAGTAGTCCTGTTCCGGCGCGTACCTGTGCTCGCCCATGCCGTTCATGTTATTCATGCTAGACTCTTCCGAAGAGTACACGGGGTACTGCAGCTGGGGAAGCTCGTCCTTGCCCGTGTTGTTCTGCCCGTACGCGTGGGAAGGCACCTCAGGCTCCCCAGACAACGCATACGCGAGCTCGCTCGACGTGTTCGTCCGCACGTGGCCTTGAGCCTGTCTCCCGTTCACATTCCCGCCGTTGTGCTGTTGGTTCGAGGTATCGTGGGGGCTGATATGTGGGCTGTTGTTGCTACCCGCGGATATCGTGGATGCCGAAGACGGTGAAGGGTACCCTCCGTCACCCTCGCAGGGCGAGTGCAGCTGCTGCGGTTGTTGACCGGCCAGCCCGTCTGGAGAATGAGACTGTACGTGGTGCGGGTAATTGCTCGGTGAAAGGTGTGATGTCGAGGGGACATGGCTCATCTGGTGGTGCTGCTCGTGCATAGCTGGGGGCGCAGGCGTGCCGCCGTTGCTGCCGACATCGAGGTCCGAGAACATCTCGAGGAACGGCCCATTCGACACGCTGCATGTACGAGTTGCATGGTCAGCGCCTATCGCTCATGTACGGGACTTCGCCTCGGTAACAACTGATTCGGCGAACAAAAAGGGACGAAATTCGTGCGCAATCACGCACACAGGGCCCGGAATGAAGCACTTCTTCGACACGTGCGGGACATATGAAGGTGATGATAAAAAGGCAGAGGACGACTCACCAGCTCTCCCGTCGACTCGCACAGATGTTCGCGTCCTCTCCGCCCTCCGACGTGTAGGCACTCGTCCAGCTCACCTCACTCCCTCCGAGACTCGCGACACTCCCGAACCTCGACAACGGCCCTGCGCTACTTTCCTCCGTGTCCGCATCCGACGCGCCGCCCTCGCTCGCACGCCTGGGCAACGACAACAGCGACGGCGAGGAGCCGTTTGGCGGCGTCCCAGAATGGCTCGACGGGTTGGACGAGTTCGCTCCAGGTACGAACGGGTTTCCGAAGGAGAAGTTGGGAGAAGGAAGCGGCCCGGGCACTGGCGGCGGGATGGGCCGCTGCGAGATGGCATACCCACGTCCGTCGTGCGGGCCGATGCCCATATCCACCGAGAACGAATCGCTACCATCCATACCTGCGTTCAGTGGGGCATCTGGGCCATGCATGCCCATATGCATCTGTGCGTGTGCCTGCATGAGGCCGAGAGCGCTACCATCAATGGAGTGACGAGGCGCGAAGAGATCGTAACCTTGCCCAGGGGAACCGTGGTACATGGATGTATGCGGTGAAACGCCCACGGGGATCGGGGAGATATCGTAGTGCCTCTGATTCGGCAACTGGGTGTGTTGTGCTTGAGAGGGAACGATGGGCAGTGAGTGAGCATGTGGTGGGTGTCCCTGACCGGGGTGATGCTGAGCGTTTACGAAGGGTGCGGGACGGGGCATGAGCTGTGGACGCCTCATCATCTGCTGGGCTACCTCGTCTCCCTCTAGCAAGGCGCCGTTCGCGTTAGAGCCCTGGCCGTTCGCGCTCGCGGCGACGTGCATGTAAGGATGAGCGAGCATGCGATTGTCGATGGAGCGTCGGCGTACAGAGGGATCGAAGCCACCACGCCTGGGCAGGCCCATGCGCCCGATGCCTAGAGATGCGACAGGGAGTGATGTGCGTCGTTGCGAGTAAATGTCAGGAGGAGCGAGGTGAGACTGAGACAAGGGAGAAACAGATGGCGGGTGGGTAGCCAGGCGGACGTGCCCATTGACATGTCCAGCGCCCGCACTGGCACCAGCGGACGACGGCGCAGAGGCAGGCGCAGTAGGAGGAGCAACAGATGGTGCGGCCCAACTAGGGAGTGGACTGAGATGTGCGAGGGATCCACGGCGGCTATCAGGAGTAGAGTTGGACAACTCGCCCTCAGTTACGTTAGAGGGTGCAGGATCAGATTTGGCGTTGGGTGCAGAGCCGTCCGGAGATGTTGCTTCCGAGGTGTGAGGCGGCTGGGGAGAAGCTGGAAGCGCTGGAGAGGGCGCGTCCTCATCCTTGAGATCGTCCTCGTCATCGGCGTCGGGGTCGGCGGGAGAAGGATTAGTCGCGTTGTTGGAGGAAACCTCGGCCGAGGAGGGGTCGGAGCCGTTAGCGGTAGCAGCCTCCGCTTTCTTGGCCTGCTGTTTGGTTTTTGCACGTCGGTTCTGGAACCAGACCTGGAGGGAACGGGGAGTAAGAAGACATTGGTGGACGCGTCGGTAAAGAGGGGAAAGGGGAGAAGGACGCGTCGGAGGACAAAGGGGGGCACGGCGGTGAGGGGAAAGGGAGCAAGTACCTGAACACCGCGGGGGTCATGTCGAGCTCTGCGGCGAGCTTCTTGCGGAGGGACGCGTTGGGCTTTGTGTCATACTTGTATACGCCTTCGAGGACCTTGAGCTGGGCGCGGGTGGTGCGCTTGCGGTGCTTGACCTCGTTGGGAGTGTATGGATAAAAAGTGCGTATGTCGACCTGGGAGGGGTCCATGCCGGGGGGGATGAGAGCGGGAATACAGGTTTGGTTCTGGGGCTGGTGGTGTAGATCGTGGTTGGGGTCGAGGTGGAGGCGAGGGTCGTAGGGAGCGGGGATGGGGAAGGGATGGTGGTGAATGGCGTTCTGGGGGATACCGTGCGAGAGGAGGTGGTAGAGAGCGGGCTGTGAATTGCTCTGGTGGAGAGAAAGATCGTGGGGTGGGTTGTCGTGGAGGCGGGGATAGGACAGCATTTGTAGGGAGGGCGCCAGGGGGTAGCTGGCGACGGAGGGTCGGAGAGGAGAAGGAGGAGGGAGAGGGAGAGAAAGTAGGGAGTGTGGAAGGAAGAGAGATAGAGGGAGAAATGTTGGCGGAAGAGATTGGCAAGTTGTCAGGTACGGGCCTATGTAGGGATGGCGTCTATTTGATGCAGCAGATGACCGGGATTGCGATCACTGGCAGAGAGTGGGTTGCACAGCCGCGAGTAGAGGATTTGGTTGGTTGGTTTGTCGGCTAGATAGACTTGGGGTCGGAGGACTTGGGGACGGTTGGGTGTGGGTGTGAGTGTGGGTGGGGGAGTCGGAGGGGAAGAGGGAGTCGGTGGGCTCTGCTCAGGCTGGGAGTTGGACAGTGTGTCAAAGACCATTTCTCACAGATGATATTCGGCACCTGTCCCTCCTCTTTCTGCGTCGCGCTTCGGGCTCTCACGCAGCGTCCTGGAGGGGGACTGGGACGGGGAGCACTCATGACCATGGTCGTCTCGCAGCCCATTTGCCGAGCATGGCCACCCTCCGTCCTTTTCGGCCCTATCCTCTCCTGCCCGCCCCATATCCCATATCCAGCAGTCCACCGCCCTCGACGCCTGATTGGCTGCCCCCCATCTTCTGCGCCGCAAACGGTTAAATGCGGGCGTCCTCGTGGCGCGCCCTCCTCGTCCTTCTCGTTCTGCGGCGAGCATTCCCAGACGTCCTCCGTCCAATCAATCGTCCTCTGCCACCGCCGTCTTCCCGAGCGACCGCGATCTGCCGCCGCCCGTGTGCACCATCCCCGGCTGTTCTTTCTCCGCCAGCATACTACCGACCCAGTAACACTGGCGACCCTCGAACAAACGGAGTTTGTACTCCAACACCATATCGTCAACGTACTTGCTCTCCCAATCGCCAATCGCCATCCCGACTCTTTGGCTCCGACTCTTGTTCAGAGCCCTGGCCTAGCTGCGGCGCGCGCCCGCAACCAGAGCATGCTATCCTCAGTTCGGAATAAGAAACACCTCCGCGTTCCTAGCCCTAGACTCGCTCCCACTCCGTGCAACGGCATACTTGTAGCCTATCTCAGCACTCTTTGCATCCATCCAAGTACAAGTACACACCCAAGTGAAGCTGTGTGGCGAACTACTATGCACAAACTGAGATACCGGAACGGAAGAAGAACCTCTCCTTGATACCGAGAGAGCGTTTGCTATCAACACTTTACCCGCGATCGCCTCTCGCGCGTCTCCCGACTCGCGATCAGTCCTCTCTGTCGATCCGTCTGCAAGCGCTCACGCAGTTTACCCACGTTCAGCCGGGCCGGACGCATCGCCCCCCTCATTGGCTGGAAAAGCACCCGAGTGAGCACAATCCATCACAGCCGTTTAAATTTTGACGTGCGCAGCCACTGGGTACTTATGCCTTCGTACCAAGATCTAGACAAGACATACTAAGCCGCCGCTGGATCCGGAACACCGCTACAGCGTACACAATGCGTGCTGAGCTTGCGAGTATCAGGCGAGTCCAGCATGCACGAGTACTTACAACGACATCACTCTCGCACTCAGACAGACTTTTTTTTTTCACTTTGACATTGACATTCCATTGGCGGGACAGTGTTTCTACCTACAGACTACATGCAAGTGCGCAAATCCATAAACATTCGACACAATTCAGATTTCAGAGGAGGAGCGGAGGCGGGGCAAATATACGTGCAAAGCAGCAGCGCGGAGCGGTGGGCGGGTCATGAACGGTAGGACGTGATAAGAGGACGAGAAGGTCGATGTAATACGTACTCGGGAAAGGGGTCGTGAATCATGATGGATAATAATTGGAATGAACCATTCGTACAGACTGAATCTGGCAGCGGTGAGGGTGAAAACGTAGATCATCGATGCAACCAAATGCCAGAAGCCAGAAGCCAAGACACATCAGAACCGTTGCGAACGTTGGAACCATCGCAGCTCGGCATGGCATCGATGTCGAGACGACGCCGCCGAAGAATGCAGGAGCCGTCTAGGGAACGCCCAAAAAAACATCTACGTGTGTAAGTAACATGCAATGCAATGCACATGTATGGACGGAAACGAGGGAGGAATACGGATGGGAGATGTGAACAAGAACATGGGGAGCTGAGATGACCCCCCGAGCGACGCGCGGGAAGGCAGACCCCGGTCATGACTGGGAAATGAGAAATGGGGTACTCCCCCACGGTGTGAGGCAGGACATTAAGGACGGCGCGACCGGTACCGACATCGAGGGTATACGGTATACACAATGGTCCGCAGCGAATAGGACTCAGAGGAGCGAGGAACGGGACGGAGGCATGGACGATGACTGATGAACCGGAGTGATTGGATTGCGGGGTAACTGGAGTGGGATGCGGATTGCGGATTGTGACGAACGGATATGTATGTGTACGTGCGAGAGAGGAAGAGAGGAAGGGGGCCATAGGCATGCCGCGGTCGAGCGCGGAGGATAGAATATCGAACGGTGGCGGAGAGGCATAACGGCAAGGAAGCGGGGGCATTGGGATGGGATGGGATGCTGTTATTACACGACATTAACGCTATCATATTCAAGACCGAGACTGGGGCGCTCGGGACTCGTCCGTGCACGCAGCAAAAAGCCAGAGTCACGGTGTAATAAAAAGTGGTGGCTGGGATCCAAGGAGCACGGCATAAGCGTATAGGTTAGACAATAGTGACAAGAGGCGGCCATTTCGAAGGAATCAAGAACACGGAAAATGGGGAGAGATGAGAATGACGGACGCATAGCTCACAAAACAACATACAACCACAACTGTCCGGCCCGCGGGCGGCAAACCACTCCCGAACGAGCGCGGTCCATGTCCATGACGAGAGAGGCCAGTAGCATGCAGACATTCATGCACCAAGGTCCATCTCCCAGTCATCATCGTCTGATACGCCGTGCCGTCCGCCGGCGAGGATCTCGTCCAAAAAGCCATCGGGGACTGCTCCAAGCGGCGACGCGCCGAACACTGGGCCGTACTGCGCCCGCATGCGCTCCATGGAGCGCCGCGCACGTATGACCACCGGGTGAGTGTCGACGAGCGAGATCCCGATGCGCAACGCAGGCGCCGCACGCATCATGCTCTTCAGCAAGTCCCAAAGCTCCAGGCTTGCTTCCAGCTCGACCTGAGAGAAGTCCTCGCGCCGAAGTCGATGCCATGCTTCGCCCCTGTAAAGCAAAGCACATACAACAATCAGTAATATGTAACCACCACGTTGGAGAGACGGATACGCACTGGTCTGGTACGACGATGTTCGACGCCGTCTCTAGCATGGTCATTCCCAGGCTGAAGACATCCGCAGCCTTGCCGTATCGGCCCTGTAGGACCTCGGGTGCAAGGTAGAGTTTGTCGCCCTCGCGCTCAAAACCCGCAGGTTTTGCCCCGGGGATCAACTGGACTTCCCCAGGAGGTGCCGGCCGAGGCCACACCGAGGCCATACCGAAGTCGCCGATTTTAAGCCGGCCTTCGCCGGTGAGGAAGATGTTCGCAGGCTTGAGGTCGAGGTGGATCACGTTTGCGTCGTGGATGAAGCGCAAGCCCGCAGCGAGCTCCGCCATGATCTTCCATACTCGCGCCTCGTCCAGTCGCGGGAATGCACGGCCGTACTCCCAGAGGAAATGCGAGAAGTTGCCAAGATCGCACAGCTCGGTCTGGATGTACAGCGTCTCGTCTTCCTCCCAGCTGTCGATGTAGCCAAGGATGTTCGGGTGTCGTTGCGCGTTACGTACTGCAGGGTCCGGAGATCGCGACGTAGCCCCCGATAGATGCTTCAAGATGTCCACTTCTTCGCGAAGGCGGAGTCTATAACACGCGAAACGTTAGTAACCTTATCAATAACTGGTGGTGAATGGGTCATAGTAAGAATAACCGGTTCTATGCCAACTCAGTAGAGCAGCAACGATGGAAAGCCAACCACGACTTCACCTCACCAACGGTCGGATCGCCACTCTGGGCGCAGTGGATGCCGCGTAACTGGGTATTACCCGAGGAGAAAGGGACTACTCACCGGTGCTTGACACCCTCGAACCGCTTCGACTTCTTCACTGCGAAAACTTCAGTCCCCCGGGCCGGGTCCTTGTAGCGAACCTTCATCACCCGCCCAAACTCCCCACTTCCTATCTCGTCAATCTCGACAAGATCTCTTCCAAACCGGCCTGGTTTCTCTTCATCGGAAGACGCGGGCAGCCAACCACTGGGCACTGCAGGCTGTATATGCGTCTGGCGTGCTGGGTGGGCATGTGTGTGTGGCCGTTGTCCATGCAGAGCGGCAAACAGTCCGGAAGCAGGTGTACGCAGTGCAGGAAGGTTTTGGCTCACTCGTCGCTCGCGATGAGGGATAGAGCCGAAGGGGTTCTTGGTAACCACGTTGACCGTTGGCGAGTTCGTTGCGGTCGATACTGTCGACGATGAACCCGAAGTCGAGCGACTGGATGCCTCGATGCTCTGCTTCAGGGGCGACGCTGGCGTGGGTGCCCGGGGAGGAGGGAGCATCCATTCTATCAGAACGTCAGTAAAGTCCATTCGACGCGCTCAAGGTGGTTAACGACGTACCCTTCGGTGTGAGTCGTGTTGGTGTCGCGTTGACCGAAGAGGCATCACTCGAGGTCGAGAATGCGCCACTGCTGCTTCGCCGCATCAACCAATGGGCCTTCCCTACCCTCCCATCTCCGGTCGGCCGGGCAAATTGGGGAATCCCAGAAGCAGGCCTTCCCAACCCCAGTCCGTCATACTTCCCATCCTTCCTGACCGTCGGGCTTTCTCCCTCATCCAAGTCGACATCCGCATCCCGTTCGCTAGTGCCACTAGCATGCCGCTCCTTCTTCACCGTCTTGTTCTCCTTCGTTCGTCCAAGGCCAGGGAAAGCTGCAGGCAGACTCTTCCGAGGTTTGCCTTTGCCTTTGGGAGCAGTGCCGTCGTCGAATTCCTTGAAGCCTATCTTGTGAGCCACAGCACTCTGCCATGGCCGCTGCACACCCCCGACGAGGTGCGCAGTCTTGACCTTCTTCACTGGTGTACCAGGGACGCGCTTCGGCTCAGCATCCCCACGTGTTGACACAGAACCACCGGCGGCAAGTGTCCGGAGAATGAAGGCATCGACACTCCGGCCCATGCCCATTTGAGAGCTGTGCGAAGTGCTGAGGTGGTTGTCATCATCCAGATTCACGACACCAACCGCTGGCCACCCAGTTACACTTGGCCACCCGGAGTCAGCAGAGGGTGCGATGCCTGGTGTTACCAGCTCGAGGTCGTCGTTCGAGGAAGCCACCGTGCTCACGGACGTTGAGGCTCGTGGCATGGCAGCCATCAAGAAGTTCGTGCCGTCGTCGAGCGGGAGGTCAAGGTCGTCGTCGCTGTCAGTCAGGACAACACCCGAGTCGCGGGGCCGGAACTTCTTCGGTAGCGGTTCGAGGCTCTCCCGCTTCTGCTTCTTCTTGGGACTAGGTGTACTCATCTTCTGAAGGCTGATAGCGAACGATGAGTCGGCAGGCCCGCTAGTGAAGAACAAGTCGGCCTCGTCTTCCGAAGAGTCGGACTCCATACGCTTGCGTGCGTTGACTGGAGGTGGTGACGATGCTGCCGCGGCTGGCGACCGAGAAGCCCATGTCGATGAACCATCGCCACCGCCATAGCTGTGGCGGTTGAGGGACGACGGCCGCTGAGAGGAGGGTAGCTCAGGTCGCAGGAACAATGGTGAGATGGGAGGGTCGTTCGTCGACGTTGTGCGATTCGCCTTGCCGTTCTTCTTCTTTCCAGAGGTACTCCCGATAGACGGTCCAAAGAACAAAGTCGCAGAACTTGTGCTTTGCAGACGGTTCAATGTTCGGCTGGTGTGCGATTGCGTTCTTGTCCGCGTTGTCCCAGAAGCGTTAGGTCGCCGCCGTGGCGAACCAGACTCTGAGGAGGTCGTCGAAGAGTTGGAAGTGGTTCTTGTGCGCATGGTACGAGCAGAAGGGAAAGTAACGGTACTTGCGGTACTGCTTTCATTTATGCGTGGAGTGGCCGTGGCCTAAGTCGCGCGCTAATCAATATCGTGTGGCTACGACACCACAAAGTGGGTGGCTCACCTGATTATGGGACACAACGGGCGTGCTTTGCACAGACTCAAGCAACTCGGCGGATACGGGACGTGAACGTGCACGACGCTTGCTTATGTGTCCACCAGGGGAGATGGCCTCCGCAACCTCCTCGTCGTTGACCAAGCCCTTCCGTGTGAACAACTCGAGGCCGGGAGACTTGCCTTTGGCAGCGACCTTTGTCCTGGACCTGGCCTTTATGGAAGACAAGGGAGCCGCCGACCCACCCGCACCTCCCAAAAAGAGCATCTGCTGGTTCTCTATTGTCCCATCTCCGCCTGGATCAGAGTCATATCCGCTCTCGTTCCCAGAATGGTCGAGATCGCGTATGCTGAGCATAGTCATGGTTTCCGCCTGCTTCTTGAGGTGCAGGTCTGTTTCAGCCTTGCTATGGGGCGTGTGTGTGCTGAAGCGTGGGGCAGAGAGAGGGGCGAGACGATCGAAGAGAAGAGAAGCAGTATGATCACCTTGCGCGTGGGCGAGGGAAGTAGTGACGTTAAGCGGGGTCATCGTCCGACTCCTGGAGGGCGTTGAACATATGGGCGTTGGTTTGCGCTTAATACCAGCGCTCGGAGCGGAAAATAGAGTCGCAGTCACATTGATGTGCTTGAGAGACAAAGCAGTGCGATCGGGTGAGAACTGCGGGGCGTCTTGGGAGTGATTCTTCATCGGAGTGCGCAGCGGAGTTCGCGGTGCGGGGGATGATGGTGGGATGTAGTGGGATGAGGATGAGGGAGACGGTCCAAGGAAGAGATCATCGTCATCGTCAACAAGCATGGAAGAGTCTGGGGGAGGATTGGGCGAGTAGAGGCTATATGCGCGAAGAGGAGACTGGAAGACGTCGTCCTGGTCTACTGGACCGGGCGTAGGGCGCGCCTGTCGCCTGAGAGGAGACGGGGAGAGCATGGGCGTGTCGTAGGCGAAAGAGGAGGCAGATGAATTTGGAGGAGTGCGATGGAAGAGAGGGGTGGAGGCACGGCAGGGCGACACGCTCGAGTCACGTTTTGATTGTCTGAAGGCAACGTAGTCGGAGTTTGGGGAGAGGAGCATGTCGGGTGGAAGGACAAAGGAAGGTGGGATATATAATACAGCGATGTATGACGCGGGGCCACTGGTCTTGAGGGCGAAGACAATTGAGGCGTTGTCGCCGAGTCCAGTAGCGAGGAAGCACGCGTCGTCGTCGAGAGAGACGAGGAGGATAATAGGGGACCTGAAAGGACACGAGGGGAGAAACACGTTGCAGCGGCCGTGGCAGTAAGTATATTTCATCGCTGGCCCAACGCGTGCGAACCCAATGTCAACATTGTCATGTGACCGCGCCTATCTCTTTCAGGGCGTCTCCGCGCTTGGCAGCTTAGACGCCGCGCTTAACCTTTCTGCCACGAGGTTACTTTGCTTCCGCTCTCCGTTCTCCCGTCCCCTCTGACCCCTGAACTCAACCACCGAGGTACCGACGGGCTGTGCCACTAAAGTGTCTCTGTCCTTACCCACAATTCTCTCCTCCACGCCGGCGTATCTTGCTCAGTACCCCACCCTCTGCCACCTAGACACCGCCGAGGCTGCCAGTCAATATAGATACCGCGGCCCTCGCAACGCGCATTACGGACAATCCAGACGACGCGTCTCTGATGTGCCTGCGTATGCGCTCGTATCCGTCGCCTTCCTCGCTTATCCTCCCCTAAATAAATTGGCGCTCCCGGTCTTCCGCCTTCCCCTCCGTCACAGCCTTCTTTTGTCTCTAGTCTAATATCTTGCCGAGCGCCATACAATGACGACCTATGTCTGCACGAACACGGCGAACAAAAGGAGTGCTGGATATTGAGACCAGACACATGGACCCACAGTGACGCGTGGTGTCACTATTAGGCAGTGACCCTTGCCGCAGTCATTTCGTCCCGCGCCGAGTCATCTGAACTCACGCGGCTCTCCACATCTGGTATTGGTCCAAGGTTCTGGCGGGAAACGGCTTATGCATTATGTCCGTATGTCCGAAAGTCTTCCTCGTCTTCATACACGTTATTACAAATTTTTCTGAAACGGCATCGAACGACATCTGACCAGCCAATGTCCCAGAATCGTTCCACGCACATTATTTGTGGCCGAGGCATGAGTTACGAGCTTCCCCAGCGCGGTGCATCCGGATACCCTGGGTCCGTCCTAACCGACCCCACCGAGCGCAGTGCGCACCAACTACTCCCACACGCAGCAACTCCCGGACTCATACCGCCGACGTACGAGTCTCAACCATCGTCAATGTGAAGCTGGATTTGAATACGGAATACCGAGGATTGGAACGAGAACCTCTCTCACAGGGGATTCTGACCCTAATGCGTCGATTCTCATTTCGTCGGAATATGTATCGAGTTAAGGATACGTCTCAGGCCTCCCGAATTTCTTCAGTGTGAGTTTGCGGCTACATATTCATGTCTTGTACCTATATATCCGCAGTTCGCCAAAATCAGTGGCACACTCGACCGCACAACGCCCCCGCATCCGTCGAACATACCACATAGACACTGCGAAGTCGTCTAGACTGTCCGTAGCACCGCTCACCGCTCAGAAGTACACAAGGCGGGTATGTTGGCGGAATGAGATATTCTTCACATCCAGCGCAAGCCCTTGTGTACCATGTGTATCGTCTACTATGTCAAATACAATAGATTGACCCATGCAGTCATAGTCATAGTGGTGCCTATCATACGATAGACGTCCGGGAGCCCGCGAGGCGATCTGCCACCTGACGGAGAAGAGTGAGCATTAAGCGCAGTTGTGTGATATGGGCACGGGGTTCGAGAGAGGGTTCACATGACAGGAGAGGTACACACATCTCGGATATATGGCAGCGCCAATATGTGGCCTATTCCTGGTAGTTGACGCAGGAACGTTAGAATGACAGGGAAGAAGTCTCTGTGTTTTGTACGTCAGTCACGAGCGGCGTAAGAAAAGGAGCAGATGCCTGATGTGAAGGAGACATGGCACAAGGCAAAGAGACCAAAGTGGAGACATGCGGGACGAACAGAAGGTAGAAGAGAGAAGGGCGCAGAAGACAACGAGGTGGACACGAAACGCACCCGAAGAGGTTCAAGAACCCAAACGTCTCGAGGATGACGCCAACAAACGGCCACTTGAAGAACACGAGCAGAATTCCCCCAATAAAGCACAGTGTACCCCGCAACTTCTGTTTCCGCGCGAAGAAGTAGAACGTCTTCTGCGGCCCGATGATGAGCGTGAGCCCGGCCAGGAACAGAATCTGTACATCCGGCGCGGGCGTGTCCGTGCGCAGTGCACACGCAGAGTGGGGCGAGAGTGAAGGCACATGACCCGTGTGCGAAACGTCGGTGTACGTGTCGAGACGGGTGGTGTTGGAGTCGAAGGTGTGGGCGCGAGCGACAAGCGGAGTGCATGGAGTGCAGATCAACAGCCAGACGTCGGCATGCATGGATGTGCACGAACGCGCGCGTCGTGTGGAGTGATGCAATAGCAGGGAGGAGACGAAGGCAATAACGTCAAGGCGGACCAGCGTTCAGCCAGTAACCTGTGAGCGGTACTGGCGGGCAAATATGGGACGGTGAGACGTACGTTTCCCAGCGCGAGCAGCGCACCGTCAAAGAAGAGGAGGACGCCGAGGAACATGAAGAGCCCCCCGAACGACGTCAGCGCGACGCCAATCTCTGCGCACGGAAGTGCAGCAGTCAGTAGGCCAGTGTTGTATAAACGATAGACTCAAGGACGGACGCACTTTGACCGTCTGTAAGCCACATTTTGGGGAACGCAGGAAGGTACTATGGTGCAAAAACGAAGGCCGCCAGCAGCAAGGTATATTCGTACGACCAGAGGTGGGCTGCGGTTGGTAAGACGTGGAGGAGCGGTGGACTAAAGACGACTCTGACGAGACGCGCACACGCCGCGGACGTGTCACTGCTATCCATCACGTGAGAGAAGGAACACGAACTCCACTTTCGGAAGTCGAAAATATGCCTGAACCCCTCCCGCGACCTCGATACATCGAATGCGATAGCACGCGGGGATGCAGTGACGATGCGAAGGTTGTATATTAGGGGGCAGAACCGTTAACGCCCGCCGGCGAGCGGGGTCCCGCTACACGCTACGGAATAATGGTACAGTACAATATATACACGTCAGGTTGCACTACACTATACGACATATATCTGGCTACACTGTTGCTCTCGCCACAATTACGGGATGCGCTCGAAACCAAACACGAACACCAAGCGTCCAAGTAGCGTTCAAGGAACGTCCGACATAAAATACCTGATAATACGTGCTGGAACTCAAGGTCCTGCCCAATTCTTGCCACTGTACAGTTACACCGGAACCCCCTGCGCGAACCCCGATAAGAACCTTTCCCTCGACCCCTTCACTCCAGCCCCAGACGTCGGCGCAGCCGTCGCACAGAATTCCAGTCATCGCACGGCGACTGCGTACGCCTACTCGCATCATCGTGCGCACCGGACAGATGCAACAGCCACACGGCCGCACATCCCGCCGCGAAGTACCAAGGCCGTCATAGGAACGAGAGACCCGATAATGAAGAGGAGAAAAACATGGAGGGTCGCACTCGGGCCTTGTCCGCACAGGGATGATGACCTTCGGCGATATTGCGTATGGCAACAGGAGACTCGAGACATAGGACAATTGGTTATCGGAGCGGGCCCTCGTGAATGGTGGACTGGCAGGCAACGTTCATTTCCCCGAGGTGTACGGCACGGGGAAGATATGAGGGTGGGGGCGGAATGAGTTGAACAAGGGGAGTGTGCGTCTGCAAAATAGGTGTGCGCTTTGCAAGATGAGAGTGCGATGGGGAGACGACGTAGGCAACCTGCATCGGAAGATGCGTGTTCAGAATAAGCCTCCGACATACCGAGTTCAAGGCAAGGGGTTCTGCGCGATTTGCTGCTCGTGTTGCTCACGCGACCGCCTTCCTCGAGCTTCGATAGCCAGCGCTATCCAACCAATCATGTCTACTTCGCGCGTCTGGTCCTCGACAAGGAAGGGATGTTCCTGACATTGACGAGCATTATTAGCCATCTCGCCCCTTGTTTCACCTGCATATATACTAGACAGATGATCTGATGACATACCAAGAGCTGCGCGTAGGTCGCCCTTCTGTCGGGGATCTTGTGCAGACAACGCGCGACGAAGTCCTTGGAAGTCTCCGAGAAGTGCTCCGGAAATTCCGGCGCGTCCCCGTCGACTATTGCTGTGAGCTGAGCAAATACGTTCGCGTACGTCTCCGGAGGATACGGATAGTGCCCCAAGGACATCTCAATCAAAGACAAGCCAAGAGACCAAACGTCCGATGACACAGTGTACGTCCCCAACTTGTTCTGCGACTCGCCGCGTATCCGCTCAGGCTGTTGAGAGATGAGTACAAACATAATCTTCAATAGTAGGTATGCTTCTTACAGCCATATAGCTCTGACAGCCGATATTGGTCTTTGCCAGGGACTTCTCTAGTTGCCCGGAAACACCAAAGTCGCACAGCTTGACTTGACCCTTTCTGTTGAGCAAAACGTTTGTAGGCTTGACGTCTAATGAGCAGCACACGGCCATGAGCCCTAGTGGAACGAACATGCCAATCGCAAATACGTACCTCGATGGATGATCTGCAGCTCATCCTTCAAAAACTTTAGACCCCGAACCATGCTGCTAGTAATGCGAGCCAAAACATGCTCGGGGACGCCATCGCCTTGCAACTTGTCTAGCGAGCCAGCGTCCATGTACTCCATACAATAATAGACGCATCTGTGTCAATCATGATCCATTTTAGATCTTGTAAGCGAACGAAGACACTCGGAGACTCACGATTCGATAAAGAATGCCCCGTAGAATTCGACTATCTCTGGCGTTACAGCGCGATGTAGAACGTCGAGCTCCATGATAATTCCATTCAGCTTCGCCTCGTCGAGCTCGAGGCGAATTTCCTGCATTTGCGCGCCTGATTGAGCCTGCATGTACAACAACTGAAAGAGACATATTGCGCACCTTCATCGCCATCGCGACTTTTGTGGGTTTGTGGAGCACCTTCTTGACCGTACCGTAGTTACCCTTGCCTAGTTCCTCGTCCAATTGTAGCTGGCCCATGTTGATAGCGTAGGAGGCGCCATTTGAGAAATCAACACCCTGCGCATGCAACACCGCTTTCCCGTTGAAGTTCAGGGCTCCCGAAGGATCACTGGGACAGGAGCTTAGAAAATGGAGAATGCGTATGGCAAGAGACTCACACTATCTTGTCGAAATTAGCAAAGGGCGTCGAAAAAGTGCTGGGCGGCATACGTCTTGGCGGCTCGTCCTCGCCTTGAGTCGGCCTGCCACTTCCTAACCCAGCATTTTGTAGTCCCAAGTCCATCCTTGGTACGTTTCTGCCACCCAGGCGACGAACGGCGAGACCTCCGAGAGCAGGCGCACCGGGGCGTCCGAGTGTTGGAGCGGGGCCCGGGGCCCGCATGGGGGGCGTCGGCCTTTCTCCGATATTGACATTTCTGAACGCAGCTGCTGCTGCATCGACATTGACAGAGTTACTGTGTGGGGCGCGGTTCGCCATCTAGGATGGACGGGGAAGGCGAAAAAGAAGGAAAATGGGGGAGCAGATGAGGAGATGATAAGAAACGATGACAACGGATTGGACTCACTGCCGCCATTTTGGCCTGCAAGGACGGGGGTATTGGGGTGGCCCCGGGAGTCCTGTTGCGGAGAGCGTTGACACTGCGGCTGGCAGTCGCGGTGGGTGTGCGAGCGGTGAAGGGGACTGGAGGCGAGCGGGCAATGCCGCCATCCTGAGGAGGGTTGGACATGACGGGGAGGGGGAAAGACGGAGGAAGGAAGGCGGACGGGAGGGCGGGTTGGAAGAAAGGAGATATAAGGGAGGTCGGTAATGAGATCAGAGAGCAGAATCAATTCAAATTTGCACTCGGGTTCATTATAGAGAACGTAGTCAATGACATCACGATTCACAGGTATGGGGGGCGGAGCTTTTAGAGATAAGAATTTCTTATGGGCCGAAAGAGGCAGGCGGTGCCCACGGGGAACTGGTGCGGCAGCGCGTCGCTGGCGGCCACTGGCCGTGTCCGTTCAAGTTGGCCACTGCCTCGCTACTACTTACTCCACTCCTCTCCCTAACTTGCTCTCATCGCGTGTCCTCATCAAGCGCACCGCGCCATTGTCGCCCATCCTGTTCTCTCCAATCCATCTTGGTGCGTCGCCGTCGTTCTACTTCCATGCGCGGATCTCACAGCTCTCCCCCAGCGTTTGTCCCTCTTCTCCTCGTCCTCGCTCGCGTCGCATACGTACAAGGGAAGCGCATCCTCGGATCAAACAAGAGGAAGGACAAGCACATGAGCATAGTCGTGAAATGGGGGAGGGAGAGGTATGTCGCCAACACATGGCTGCCTTCTCGCTCTGACGTACCACTCTCTATTTTGCGCCGCCACGCGGCCACCGCGTCTCTATCTTGCATGAACTCTTCATGTTCTCCGGTCCTTCTTTCGCAGGCTGCACTTCTCTCCTCCTCCACCCAATGCTAAACTAGGCGAGCTGCGGCACGAGATTGCCGAATATACTCAGCTTCCAGGACAGTCCTTCAAGCTCATCCATGCTGGAGCTGTCATGAAGGACGATAATGCCCCCAGTACGTCTCCGCCTCGGTCATGAGCTTTCGTTCGGCGCACGCCCGCAGCTTCAGCGTCGATCGATCCACGCGCACACTATATTCTCTTCATTTCCGCGTACCCCAGTCGCCGCAAGCGCCCCGGTCAGCATTCCCGAAGAGTGATAACCCTTGTATATAGGGGGAGCCGTCACCATGCCGTCACTCCCACACCTTTTTTGTTGCACTTGGGTTCTAAATTCTGTACCCTATGACCCCTGCTCGATCTGACGTCATCTCGCGTTCATACAGTTTCTGCCTATGGGATCAGGGCGGGCAGCACTATAGCCCTCGTCGGCGGCGGCGACCCCATCAAACCCCCATCGTCAAAAGCGACATCTGCTCAGAGCGCGAGAGCACCCCGGACGGAAGAGAGCACAATCGCTCAGATCACCACTGAGCTCGACACAGTTCGCTCCACACTTGTGCCAGACGTCGACGGCTTCCTGAGCGCCCTGTCTCCTGTGAGCGCAGCCGCCCAGGTAGGCCCGGAACCGACAACGACGGCGCTATCCACACGGCTTGCGACCGCAGCGAGCTCAGGAGCCCGCGCTCCGTTGGACTTTGAGCACGAGCACGTTCGTCTTGGGGAGCTGCTTCTCCAAAGCCTGCTCCGTCTTGACGCCATCAACACGGAGGGTGAATGGGAAGTGGCGAGACGCACAAGGAAGAGTGCTGTGAAGGAGGTGCAAGCGTTGCTGGACAGACTTGACGGGGGCTGGCGAGCGCGCGCGAAGACTGTGAACTAGAGGAGGTGGCCGGGATCGCGCAGGACGATGCGTTCTGATGCTGTGTGGCCGTTATCGGTATATAATCGCGCGTGCAAGGTTATGGTGTCCTCGACGGTTGCCCATCCGATTGGGTGGCTCGCTTTGGGGCCTTTGCATCAGTGTGCGCATGACAACAGCTTGCGATCCCTCTCTCCGGACTTATCGGGAGAAGCCCCGTCGTGTCCTCGCACGTCCATCCCGTCGTGCTTCCTCCAACAGGCGCGGCAGAAGACGGGTCTGAGTGCTAGACGAGAGTTGAGTGGAGCGTCTTTCATTCGATCCACTCGTCGTTTTTCCACACCGCCCGAGCTTCGTGCAATTAGCAGTCAGATGCGCGTTTCCACTGGGAATCACCAGGAACCCCCCTCGGTCCCGCCTATTACCGCCCCATCTGACCTTTGGGGTGAAGTGAGCTCAGGAAACCGATCGACATGAGGACACGGGCAGCGAGCAATGTGGCAGGATCCAGCTAGCAATCGAACTCTTGAATGACTACTTCCGGTCCAAGCAGGAAGCTCAACAGCACAACGGAGAGATAGTCCATATTAGAGGCATACCCCTTTCGAGCCTTGCGTTTCGGACGGTATAGGCTGGCCGTACCCGGGCCGTACTGCTGGACGTACTGCCGGTCGTACTTACCGATGGTTAAATCCACACTGTTGCCAGCGGCTGATCGAGACAGAGCAATTGCCAAAGTCTGCGCACTCGATATCTGTGAAGGACGGTGTTCTTGTTCTGGCGGCGGGTTGGTCGCCCTGTACTGCTCACGTGGGTGGGAACTGTCGCGAATCCCACTAAACGCTACGTGAATAATGGCGCATAATCATCAATCATCCAGTACAGGTTCGGTTCGTTGGTACACCGTGATAGCACAACCTCGACTTGTTATACGAAGTCATTCTCCTCTGCATCGTCGCTGCTTCACGCTCACTCGTAGTTGTAGTCGACACCCTGCAGCAGGCCAACATCGAGGCTGGCGAGCCTCTGGAACGCGCCCTCGGACAAGTCGATGTGGCCCGGCTCGCAGCCGGGGCACTCGTCCACGACGGTCACGTCCACGAAATTGCCCTGGTCTACACATCGAATCAACCGTTAGCTTCCAACTCTTGGACGGTGACTAGTTACGAGGGTTGTACGTACAGTGGACGCCGATGTGGCGCCAGCAGTTAGCACCGTTGGCGTATTCGGAGGGGCTGAGCGCAACCACGAGGTCGCTGTTCTGGCTCGGGGCACCGCACGCGCCGAAGTTACCGTTCGGCTGGTACCAAGTAGCTGTTGCGTGTCACGTCGGGACGTCAGCGTCGGACGTACTAACATCTGCCAGACTCACCGGTCCCAGCGTTGGTGCTGGCGGCGAACATGGCGGAGACGAGGGCGAGGAGGGCGGTCTTGGTGGCGAACATGGCGAGTACAAGCTGGTGGGGTTGTATGAGAAGATGAAGTGTGGATGTGTTGAGTGTTTGGAGAGTACTGTGTACGGTAGTAGCAGCTACTGCTGAAGAGTCTGCTGGATCACAGAGTTCTTTTATGCCCCCTGCGAGCGATTATTCTCCTTGCTCAGCTCTGCGACTACACTAGATGGTATGGACTCATCCGGAATAGTGGCGACAGGTGAACCACCGTGGCTGGTAGGATAACAAATCTGTGCGTATACCCGGGGCTAGACGTGGTACGTTGGGGTTTCAACTCGAGGCGTCAGGAGCCTGTGTCGGATGCTAAGGAGATGTACGGTGAGCCTGTCAAAAACCGCTGCACAAAGGAGCCCTGGACAAGCGGCTAGGAGGTGTGTCAGACGCGGAGGCAGAGTATGAGGAGACACTCGAGGGCAGTCTGCTCACCAAATCCCGCCATTCAGAAACGCCAACATCGAGGTCGAGAGTAGCTTCGTGCCGTTTGATAACGCCACCATTGATCCCCGCCCAACAAGGTAAAAGTCCGAGGTTCCCCCAAAAGACGATAATCGGAACACGGTTTGACCATGCATCGAATGATGACGGCGCACTGCTAAGGCTAACGCACGTGTACACGCGCAATCGGCTGGCGTTCATATTCTCCATCAGCGTACATCACTTTTCCGGTCGTACCCACCTCTCAGCTTAAATTGCACCGCCTCATGCCGTCACGCCCAAAACCACGATATCGATAGCCGAAGAGCGATCCCTGTTCGTTTCAAGGGGCATAGCTTATGGTAATATTTCGATTAGTCTGCACCATAGTTTCGAGTAAACCGAGCTGTGCCGTGGCACGGTGCTCGGCGAGATGCGGTATACATCCAGAAGGGTCGTCGAATTTGTGGGCTCGAGGTCTGGGCATCATCCAGGTGCCAAAGCAGATGCTCAGGCAGGGGGAGACCAAAATCTGAGTGTGTCCTAAAGATTTATGCTCCCGTCATTGCAAAGATGCGCCTGAGATGGGAGCGCAAGCATACTCAGCTCTATCGGCGCGCGTCTTACTAGGTTGTGGATGGGTCTTGTCGTGGGCGCTGGCAAACGGCGCGTGGCCGTCATTCGATATTCAGTTCCGACCTCGGGCATGAGCATGGCCGGCAGGCAGGCTGAGGGAGCAGAAAAAGTCAGGGTCCAACGTTCGACAAAGCAGCCTGCCATTCAGAGCATGTCCTGCCAACGTGGTGCATCATATCGCAACAGATGGACATAAGTACTTACCAGCGAACCTTGTTGGATTACAATCGGCGCCATGCTGGCCATGTTCGGGTAAGAAAACCTGCGCTCCGACAGTTGCGCGGATTGCATATGGACCTCATCGTTCAGCAGGCCGCAACTAGGCTAGGGCGAAGACATAGCGCGACTGGTCGAGCACTGGCCAAGGTTCGAGTGGCTCAGATGACAACGATCTACAAGGTATTGTTTGCGACTGTATGCATTAATAAGACTAGAGCCGGGTATACTGAACATCATGAGCGATACTGCCCACATTGTAACCTCCCGGATTCAGACGAGTCCGACCGTCGTAGTGTGGGAGTCTCCGATGAGAAGCTCAGGGTAATGGATTGGGTATGTATTGGCGAAGGATGTTAGGAGACAGCCCAGACAGTAGTCGTAGAGTCATGGGTTTGGTGCACAAGATGTGTCACTGCTTCAAGCAAGTGGCGCCTGCCACTCAAGCGCTCGCACACTTGAATACACGGGTGAGGTTTGCAATGGATTTACATTCGGCGTGTTCGGCAATATTCAAATATTACATTTAGATACAACGATTCTCAAGCTCTAAGCACTGATTCTCAGGTTGGTCCCTGTCATGACCCTCCTCTACTCGTAGTCCCAGCTGACCTGGATACGGCCCGCATCGAGACTGGCAAGCTGTTCAAATGTGACGGGAGAGAGGTCGATGCTCCCGGAAGCGCATCCGGGGCAGAGGTCAACGACTGTAGCGTCAACGAAGCGGTCTTGGTCTAGACAGGATCATAATTAATCCGTGAGATCTATGAATATTTTCTGGCTCGAGAAGAGCCACTCACAGTGAATACCAATGTGGCGCCAGCAGTTCGCGCCGCCTGCATATTGGTCGGCACTGAGAGCAACAACGAAGTCGGTATTCTGGTTGGGAGCACCGCAAGCACCTATTCCGCCGTTAGGAGTGTACCAGGTTGCTGCAGAGATGAGTTATTAGTTGTCGTGTTCCAAGGATAGAGCGAGGCGGTGGCGTACCATCTCCAAAGAACGTCGCAGGAGCTGCGTTGACGGCAACGGCAGCAAAAACAACAGCAAAGACGGCCTTAAAAGACATGATGAAGCGTGCAAATAAGCGTTTGGGAGAGGTCTGGTTGCTGCGGTGTGAATGTAGGGCTGATGATACTACGTTCTATCGTGGACCTCGACATCTTTTGTACTCCAGTGCGAGCGACTGTTCACAGAGCAGAGACCTGTGGTTGATGCATCTGCTACTGTGTCCAGCGCGCTGGAAGTTCATGTGCTTGACATACAGCTCCTCCGATGGCGGGCCGAAGGCAAGGACGAGCTGGCCGAGGGAGGAGGCAAGCATCGGCAGATCAGAGATTGTCCGGTATGTGGGTTCAAGGCCTGGCGCCAGACATTTTTCGCTGATGAACAAAGGCACCGTAGCCGAGTATGACCGTGAAGCATGGTCGTCAATCCGGATCCGTTCCAATGTAGGGACCTCCCCGCATGAAGTTGAAGCTCGCCCCACCTCTTACAGATTGGGCTGTTGGTATCCAGGACTTGAAGCCCATTCCAGCGTGTTCATTGCCATCGGTTATGAAGGCCGCGGATAGAAATCAGGATTTCGACGGCACAGCTTCGAGCTGTGATGTGAATCTAGAGTAGCTGCTACGACCACCGCTCTTCAAACTGCCGCCCGAGCGCTCCGTGAATTTCGGTCGGTGTGGCGCGCATAGAAGCGAAACTACAAGGTACTTATACGCATTCTTCTGGTATGTATGTAGTCAGTGATCCCCCTAAGCGGTTGACGGTAATCAGGCTAGAAAACTCAGTGCACCATGTGTGACTTGCATTGGTATTGAGTCATGCGGAAACGCGACTGCTCGATCAAGAGAGATATCGGATATCCTAGCACAAGCACTGAATAAGATGGAGCAAAGACGCGTGGAACGAGACGATAATACGGAGACGCACCGCTGAGCTTAATGACCGTACATACGTGTTTCGTTGGTCTCTTCGGTGTGCACATATTGGATCTGGCGTTTTGGGTCTGGACAACCAGTGGCTCGGCTTTAGAGGCGTTCAGCACATACCTCAATGCTTGCTACGTTGGGCTGCAGCACTCCGCCTCGCCTCGCTCAAAACCATCGCTGTGGGGTACAAGTCCGGCGTCAGGTGGACCGCCATGTCGATCCTCTATCTGCAGCACGTCGCGTCCATTTCGCAGTCCGGAACATTGAGCGATGTATTGATGAAGGTCGCTTCGGTAGAACCATTGAATCGTACCAGGAGCCTATAAACAGCGTCGGCTCTGAAGATGGAATATGAGTCCGATGTTCCAGGTCTACAAGGACGCATGCGTGTTTAGTAGCGCAGGATATGGGATCCTCATGGAGTTAGCGTTCGGACAGTCGAGATCTGAAGCTGCCCAACCGCACCAGCACCCTCAAACGGTTGTCCGCAAGAGCGATGTATGCCGATATGCAGTTCGCCTCCTCGGCCACGGGTTTTGTCTGACCCGTGTAAATGTGATGTGTGCGTGTGAGAGATGAGGATATTATCATTTAGCGCACTTCCATGCCGGTTCCAGGAGGGCAAAAGACATAGAACGAACATCTGACCTTGCAGATTGACCGAAAGCAACACGAAGGTCCAGAGCCCCAGCATATCCAGCATATTGGATCGCGCGTTTTTACGTTCGCGATGTGCTCATTCCAGGAACAGAGCGTTCATGCAGCCTGTCTGCGTGCCTAAGGAGGTACTAGATCTGACGTGGCGGTTCCGATACCGCAGAAACGCCGAATCGCTTTCTAGGCGGGGATAGCTCCATATACCGGTGTGAGAGACGCAGAATTGTCTGTTTGGACCTGAAGGACAGCAAGGCTGGGACTGAGCTGTATCAAAGCCTGGTGCCACTGGCAGATCTAGAGGGGATGCCGAACAGCGGTGGCAGGAGCGTCTTGAAGGTATTGATATGGTAGCCAAGAAGACAACCACGATCGATTGGTAAACACCTGATAAGTATAGAGGAGCCTGACTACAACAGTGACTTACGTAGACTACTGCAAGAGCTCGATGTGGTGGTAGAGATCTAGAAGGGTCACGGCGACCTATGATAACTAAGCGTGACGTCACATGCATGCATACCCTCATTTGGAGCACTAAGACACAGCCATTGAGGAGCGCGCGCACTGTGCTCACGGGGACCTTCTCCAATACATTCACCTCCAGTTGCTCTACTTCATCCAGTATATCTACAGAGTTTCCACATATCTACTGGAAGTCCCAGCTAACTTGGATGCGGCCTGCATCGAGGCTAGCGAGCTGCTGAAAAGCGACAGGGGTGAGGTCGATGCTGCCGGAACCGCAGCCCGGGCAGAGGTCAGCGACCGTAGCGCTAACAAACAGGCCCTGGTCTACATAACGGGGTGAACACCACTGTGAAAGTAGAATGTTATTAGTGGAGCACTCACAGTTCACGCCCATGCGGCGGCCGCAGTTCGCGCCGCCTGCGTATAGGTCGGGACTGAGAGCAACAGCGAAATCGGTGTTCTGGATAGGAGTGCCACAGGCACCCAGTCCACCATTAGGAATGTAATACGTCGCTGTCAATATGCCCTGTAAGTCATGATGGCTGGCGACCAAGGTAAAATACTATACCGTCTCCAAAGTACGTTGCAGGGGCAGCACCAACGGCTACAACGGCGAGATAAGCGGCGATAAAGGTCTTGAACGACATGGCAAAGTCAGAGAGTTGCGCAAGTCTCGAGTTGGTGAGAGCTGGGTTGTATAAGGACTGGTGATCCTGCCATCTTTCTGTGAACGAAGGCCCATTTTATATCTTGCATGCTGGTGCCGATTCGTCGCCGAGACGTGCGCCCATCGTCCATGCCTGACGCGGTAGCATGCACCGATATACTGGACCTCCGATCGGGAAGCGAAGGAAGAAGACAAGTTGTCCAACGAAGAAGGAATGTACAAGCACTGGACCGGCAGATCAGAGTTTGTCCGGCGATAGGGTTAAGATGCCGGCGCTCGAAGTCGCGGGTTGACGAAGCTTGCAAAACATTGATGCCAGGGCTTCCGCAGCCAAGAATGAAGGTGAGAGACCTAGTTCTGTTTCTACCAGCATCCCGTGACCGTCTTTCTGCTGTCCTCTTCAGCAACGTATTGCTCTGTTCAACTACCAGACAGTGCTCCGCCTATTGGTTTCACTGTTGGCTACATCGCAACACAAATGTTCCTTCTTGACAGGCCTGGCTTGTATCGCTGGACCCGAATGCGTTTCAACGATGACCTAGTAGTCTCTCGTCTTGATGTCGATTGTTCCCCCTTGGGCGCCCCGGAACACTCGACATTCGTACCAGACGCGCAATGATGCCCAAAGACGCACGGCACGAAGGAACACGTTGCTTGAGGGATTGTTAATGCTGGCATGTGTGTGGGATTAGAGAGCAGTATGACCTGACAAGCCAACAAAGATAGTCAACTTAGTTCATGACACATGCGATATTGTCGGCAGCACGCTCGCTCTACAGCCAAACCTTCAAATGCCTGCTCGGGATATCAAGAAACTCGCCGAAGAGCTCCACTTCTCCGGTCTGCCAAGACGCTTCAACATTTACCGTGCGGCCCCGGACCCGCACGAAGTCGGAATGTCACGTAGGACGCACTGGCATATCATCATATTTGCTGCCGTAGTATGCAGAGCTCGCATGGTCTGACGGTGGCCGATAAATCATCAGCTGGATGTCAATCATATCAAGTTATCAGCCGCGATTCCAAACAAGATCGAGGAGGCTACAACGACAGAGCACTCACCGGGTCCAGGCGCGCCCTTGCATGTATTGTCATCTGTTTGTACGGACTCCTAGACTGGTGCCGCAATGTGTGGGATCCAACTTTTCCTAGGGATGGCGTGTGAGTATGTTCGGTAGTCATACAAGAATGTATATACATCGTCTCACAGTTCTTATGCACTCGCAGCCGCCAGATAGGAATGTGTTTCAGCTGGGGTTAACGAACTGGACGACCTGCTGGCCACTCATGTATATTGGAGTAAGATACTTGGCCTGAAGTGACGTATACCGGAAGTACCCGCAGTCCGAAAAAGGGATCCCAAGCGCCTGGCGCCACTGGTTGGCGAATGGCTTCCATCATCGCCACTATCATATCACTACTAGGTGTGCTGTGTTCAGACTCTCTCTCTCTCGGCCACCGGTCTTCTTGCCTCCCGCCGCGGCCCGTCTGTCTCGACCATAGAGCTCTGGTAGGCCATGGTAGGGATTACATCACCATAAGACAGGAGGTCATATGAACAAACCATAGACTGCTGCCTAGTTAACGCGATATATATCCATGGTACGTCCCAGATATTGTCCGAGATTTGACACGGTCCATATCGTACACATCGGCACAGAAATGGTGCTCGGTGAGTTTGTGGTATAATTGGTTGAACGATCTTAATCTCAACTTCGGCTCAGCACGCTAGCATAACCTCGAAACTACCAGGTATCCAATGCGCCGTCTTATTGATGTACGTGATGTACATTGAAGGAGCATGACTGTGTTATCGCGACTATCGTATCCTTCACACAATACACATGATACCTCCGATTCTAGCTCTTTAGACTCTCGGAACGTCGAAAAAGCTCCGAAGCTTTTGCAGTGCTGGTCACCACTCCCACCTTCGGAATTCTTGGCCGCTTCTCGCATAAACAACTTACATACCATGACTGACGATGACGATGTGCATGCAGTCTGACCACGCGCTGCAACGGCCCGCTGCCAACCAATGACGGAGTTTTGCGTCTTCTGGGACCTTCGTGGTATCAGGTTGGTCTGCCCCTTGAGACCATGAATATGAAAGAGAACCGCGTCCTTGGGTCCTGTGGGGTAGTATAAAAGACTAGCTCGCAGCATGCAACTACCCTACAATTTCGAACTCGTCGAACCTCGTCCTGTTTCAAGATGTTCACTATCATCTCTGCGTTCCTCGTTGCCGCATTCACCGCGAAATCCGTTAGTGCCCACGGCTACGTACAGGACGTCGTCGTCGGAAACACCCATTACACCGGTTACCTGCCTTATTCCGATCCTTACTACAACCCCGTCCCAGAGAGGATCATTCGTCCCATTCCTGGGAACGGTACGTTGGCGATTTTGGTATATGGACGCGCACCCGGACGTTTGCTAAACTTCATTGACAACAGGCCCTGTGCAAGACCTGACTCTGATCGAGTACGGTGCATTATACACAGCTTTCCCTCTGCATATACTGATATCTGTTATTCATCTGTAGCCTGCAGTGCAATGGTTACTCTGAGGGTGGCGTCGTGGGCTCTCAACCCGCTCCCATCCTCGCGACTGTGCCCGCTGGATCACAGGTGGGGCTGAACTGGACCACTTGGCCCGACTCGTACGTGCTGCGCTCCTATTTGCACTGCGATTCGACTAAATGTGGCTCCCTGTTCTTCCCCAGACATGTCGGACCCATCATCACATACCTCGCTCGTGCCCCGAGCGATATCACCAATTGGCAGCCCGGCAATGCGTAACCCGCTTCTTGCTTCGTTGCATGTGTGTTGTTGATGCTCATTCTTCATGTATCCGTTAGTGCGGTTTGGTTCAAGATCGCCGAGTCCGGCAAAACCGCCGACGGCAAGTGGGCGGCGACCGACGGGCTCTATGCTACTAACAGCATCTACACGTTCACCATCCCCCCAAAGCTCAAGCCGGGCCAATACATCGTTCGCCATGAGATGTAAGCACCCTCATTCTTTTCTTGTGACTCGGGAGACCTGTCCGTGTACTGACGAACGACTTTGGCTAGCATCGCGCTGCACGCCGCGTTCCAGTACCCCGGAGCGCAGTTCTACCCCTCGTGCATCCAAATCGAGGTGACGGGCTCTGGCACTGCGCTCCCTACCTCCGGCTTGGTTTCCTTCCCTGGCGCGTATACACCCAGCACGTAAGTTCGAGTTATTCCGGATGTGTTTGGAGATGAGGCGCGCCGCTGACTGAGAATTGTGTTTTGTAGCCCCGGAATCGTCTACGACGCTTATCAGAACACGAGCGCATACCCCATCCCCGGCCCTGCCGTGTAAGTGTTGAAAGCCTCCATGCCGATCCGATTCACACATCCTCATGTGTTTTCACTCCTCAGTTGGACCGGCGGTAATTGAACTGCCACGTACAATTCGCTGTGGTAGACTGAGTATCGGTTCAAATGTGCGCGGGGACAACATGACGCGTATCCACCTCCGAGTCCGACTCATCGGATGTCAATCTGTCATAGGACTGGTTTTTTTCTGAGTTGTATTGGATAAGCGAGTCGGCGAGTCGGAAAATGCATGCGTGTAGTCGTTGAGAACGGACGTAACATCGTCATCATAGTGTCGGCCGGACTAAGCACTGAATCGCGCCACACATTTTCAACACCGTGCAAAGGGCGCCACGCTGCGAGCGTACTAGTCGGCTTACAACATGATCTAATGCAAGTCCTCTGCATTTCACCTTTGACGACGTTGAATTGCGCTGAGGGATAGACGCACACATTGCAACTGGGTCGTGGCGCGTTCCACAACCACCTATGAGACGCTCTCGAAAGCGCACGCAACTATAGTCCCCGCTCCGAACGCACTCAAGGCTAAATCAAACGCCATACATTCTCCTAGCGTTGTCCCTGCCCTCACGCATAATACGCTCCGTATCCCAGCGCGCGTCCGCGTCGCCAAGCCGCTCGTTCGCGATGTTCGCCGTGAATTCGGCCGTCCACGGAATCATGGCGGAGTGCGAGAGCGGCAGGCGGCCCTTACACTCCGTGAGCGAGGGGTAGATGTTGGAGGGAGTCATGAACGGCGCGTCGGTCTCGAGCAAGATGCGTAGAGGTGTCTTCAAATCGGGGGAGAGCCCGGCCATGCGCCGGATGACCTCTGCCGTGTTGAGATTTGTCGAGTAGGTTATAACGCCTATGTATGAGGGTCCGAGAGAGGTGGATCAGTGGCGGGCTCAGTGGGTGTGCTGGCGTCTGGCGTGGAGTTTCAAACTGAAGGGATTTGCTCACCTGTGATGCCGATGTATAGGTTGGGAAAGTGCGCTAGCATACGCGCGGCCCACTCGGGGGAATCGGTGTAGCAGTGGATATGTATCTAAAATCCCGGACCGCGTCAGGCCGTGCAGACGACGAACACTGAGTTCCAGTTTGCAAGGGTGCGTCACGCACTCTATGGTCTTTGGGTACGTGCTCTTTGAGGATGCGCTCCGAGTCGTCCTCCGCCTCGCGCGTGTGGATCGTGAGCGGCTTCCCGAGACGGACAGCGTGCTTGAGCTGGCGGATGAAGACCTCCTGCTGGATCTCGCGCGGGGAGTTGTCGTAGTGGTAGTCCAGCCCCATCTCGCCCCACCCGACGCAGCGCGGGTGCCCCATCGCTTTTATTCTGTCTCGCACAGAGGCATACGCAAACGGGTAAAGATAGAGTTTAGTCGGGTGTTGTGCGGACGCAAAAAGGCCCCGAAGGAAGCTGCGGTGCACACGCACATGGTTTGCTCTATCTCGTCCGTGTAGTTTCTTGCTTCATGACTAGATGTATGCAGTCAGATCTTTGACAGACACCATAGCGCGCCATGGCCTGCTCACGGATGAACACCTGTGCGCGGTCGCGAGTACAAAGAACGGCGTTGGATCAAGATATCAATGAATTCAGAAGATAATCGCGCGTACCCATAACGAACCAATATTCCAGCCCTCCCCATTTCTCCTTCCTATCCTCCACTGTCAACGCAGAGTCCGCAACCTCCTTCCACGTCTCGTGCTCTGGCGCTTCACAGTAGACATCCACAATCGCGTCTACGCTATGCCCTCTGTACACCTCGCGCACGAAGTCGTAGATTGTCGCGTATTTGCCCGTCTTGTACTTGCTGCGGTAGAGGGAAAAGGTGGAAAGCAGGTGCGTGTGCGTGTCCACGATCGGTGTCCGCACGTCCGGGGCGGAGCGGTGCGGGTGCTGGGGAAGGAGGAGGTGCTGTTCGCCGGGAGTGGAGGATTTCTTGTTCTTGCCCATGGTGCGGTGCAGTTTTGGTTTCCCGTTGGTGCTCGGCAGATGGGTTGGGCTTGAGTAGGAACGCAAAGAACAAGCAGGAGAAGGACGGAAGAGATAGCGGGTGCTGGAGGTAGAAGTGACTATGGTGAATCCGGTCCGGTACCGAGGGAGCCTGAACATCACGAGGCAGCAGATAGCTCTTCAGGAGCAGCAACTATATCTCTAGACAGTTTCAGCGTAGTCCCAATGTTATGAGAACATGGTGGTAAGCGATCAGGTGTTCCAAGCCCTCTACCAAAAACACCAGCTCCACATCTTGGGACAGTGCTATTCAGCTGGATCGGACAAGGCGAAAAGCATCGCAAACACACCGCAAGCACACCGCAAGCACATACTGGAACAGACCCATCGTTTTTCAACTCCACCCAGAAACCATGAAGTTGGAGGAAGTAATATTAATTTGGCATCACAAGGTCCATCGGGTTAACTGTCGTGATGTCGGAAATTACGTAACGGACTTGTACGCGTCGGTTGTTCCGTGACTTTGCAAACGGTTCGTAACTTCGTTTCAATCTCTCTCGCAATCGCACCAGGCAACAATGGCTTAGGCTACAGTGTGAGCCTTTTCCGCCGTCCTCGACGCTTCCCCCATCTTCCCAGCTCGTTGCACGCATTCCTACCAAACCGAACTCATCTGCTCCGAGCTCGAGAGGCGCACTCTAGAGGCACAAGAAACACGCCGCCCCTCGTTCCTCGCCGCCCCACACGGCGACATCCACCACCAGATCTCCAGGCCCGGAATCACCGCGAGCTCGTTCCTCAACATCCCCATATTACTAACCTGGCACGTTCAGAGCCTTTGACGGGCTTATCGCGCGCTCGATGCGTGGAGTTCCAAATCTATGTTTTCCAATTCTTATCCCTTCCCTCACTCAGCAAAGGACACGATCCTTGCAGTAATACGCTCGCGGGATCACCAAAACCTGAGTCGGAGCCCCGAGTTGGACTTGAGACAAAGGGCTGCATCGCATCCGAGATAGTAGTGGAGTATTCACTGAGTCTGCCCCAAGCCCCGCCGCAAAGCAATGCAGTGACTGAGACAGGTCGTCGTCATCACATGCACGAGTAGGACAAGGTTTCGATACTAGATCAGTCAAGCTCTTGCCCGCTGGATGGCCTCTGCCTCCGACTCCAACTCGGCATGATAGCCGCGTCCCATATGCACTCCCCAGCGGTGTCTTGAACTAATATATATCGCTCTAAATGTTCGCTGAACACGCTTTCACTCCCACTTCACGCGTCCGCTGAGCCATGTCCAACATACGTGAGTCTGTTGCGACGCGTACATGACAGCCTGGTTGGCTAATCACGAAGACAGCCCGTGTTATCGTGCCGGACGGCTACCCTATCACTGAGGAGCCTATGTCTCTTCCGCCTTCACGCTCTCCGACAGCACGCCTCTTTGGTGGGAAGGGTTTGCTTAGTGTTACACAACGCGAACGCCATCCACCCATCTACGTCCCGTTAGTTTCTGCTCAGAATGGCGATGGTCCCAATGCAGAGCGAAAATGTATGTTGTTCGTGAGTTCTCGCAGGAACACAAAATTGATCCAAAATTTCTAGGGACGCAGGAGGACCAGGACGAGACAGACGAGAAGGCTCGTACGAAGGCCATGAACGAACTTGTGGCTTCGTGGATGGACAGACTACAACTCATCAGCGTCATAGTTCGTCTCTTTCGCTATCAGATGTTCATAGTACTCATCATGCAGCCCATATAGACCACCTTTTTCGCAGCGATGGAATCGGAACTACTTGGCACCACAGCGCCAGATCCGGACAACCTAGGAAATGAACCCGTGGTCAGTCAGATCGCCAATGCAACGCTGACTGGCGCACTCGTTGTTCATGTCTTTGCTGCGATCCTGTCCTTCCTTGCGGCCTTTTTCCTCATCCGCTTCAAGCTTACTGTCGCCAAGCGCGAAGAGCGCAAAGTCGAATCGGGGCTCGCCAACGGCGCATCCAACATTGATATCAACGGGAGCGGCAGCACAACGGAGACTGGAACAGGGGTGGCTGGGGCTAGTGCGAGTGGGTATGCATCGCGCACGCCCACGGCCAGCACCGGTCCCCCGATCTGGTCGTCGAACCCACACCTCGAGCAGGTGGGCCCGTTCCGCCGCGGACAGCCGCCGACGCACCTCCTTGACCACTGTCACTCGCTGTGCATGTGGCTCTCGGTCGCAGGGTTCGTGCAGGCACTTGTTGGAGTGATTTGCTTTTCGTGGTCGAAGCTGTCGCTGAGCGCTGGCGTTTTCGCGTCGGTGTGTATGGCGGTTTGTCTGGTCACTGGCGTCGCTGCGGTGTTCTGGCCGGCTTCGAGTGCACATAGTCAACGGTTACACCGCCGGTGAAACAATTGCGGTGACGCGACATGCCTTGCACACGTTCTCCGTATCGACTGCCTATACTATTCCTGTGATATTGCTGCTCAATATCATACACAAGTCGTATTCGCATCCTTTCGTTCGCTTGCTTGCTTGTTTGTGTAGAAATATAGATATATATACCGCATGTACGTAACCTATACCATATATGACAACCTTCAGTTGACGGTATTCATGGAAGAATGACATTCGTGACGCAGAACTGAGCTGGCTGGAAACTCACGTTCGAGCTGCAGCTGCTAGTTGGGTTCCCGAGACTCGGAGCGTGTTGGAGACAGGGCAGATACCATTAACGGAGCGCGGCGTATCTGTGTACGTGTGAGGCACGCTCAGGGCCTTACGAAGGTATGACTGAGTCCGAGAGAAAGACACGTAGACTGAAGTGCATAGCTGGTGAGAGGCAAGCGGAGGCAAATGGCCGGGACGCGACTGGGACGCGAGAGGCCGACTGCCAACTGGAGAAGACGCTCGCGGCGTGGGAGAAGAGCGCGCCGCTGTCTCAGTGTCTGTCGGGCGGTGTCGGACAACTGGTCCACGTCTCTCACTCCCATCCTCCTCCACACGCCTCGCTCTCACCACAGTGAAAAGCGCATATAGCGCATACAGCCTTTCTGAGCAGCCTCTCTCCTCCCATCCACCGTGGCTGCCTCGACGCCCTCCACTGACCCCATTGCCCCGCCGTCTGATCACTCTCTCGAAGAAGCCATGGACATCTCGTTAGTCGTCTGATTGTGCTCGGTCGCATGCACGCGTGCTCAACCACTCGCCCATTGCTGTCTTAGCTCCATCCTCCAGGGCGGGTACCAGCACCCTCTCTCGCGCTCGTGGCAGGCGCAGCGCACGCTCACCAAGAACATGCTCATGTACCCCATCTTCATCACCGACGAGCCGGATGCCCACGTCGAAATCGCGTCCCTACCAGGTCAGAGCAGGTGGGGCGTTAACCAGCTCGAAGAGTTCCTCGGCCCCCTCGTCAAGAAGGGCCTTCGCAGCGTTATCCTTTTCGGTGTCCCGCTCCACTGCAACAAGGTACGCTCTGCCATCCCTCCTGCTACCGCCCGCGGACTGAGCATCGCGCCCCTCGCGCCCCCCGCATCTCATTTGTAGGACGACCGCGGCAGTCCCGCAGACGACCCGAACGGCCCCGTCATCTCAGCCGTTCGCAAAATTCGCGCGCTCTTCCCCTCCCTCTACATCGCGTGCGACGTCTGCCTCTGCGAGTACACCTCACACGGACACTGCGGCGTCTTCCGCCCCGACGGCTCCATCGACCAGGCACCCTCCGCTCAGCGCATCGCCGAGGTCGCACTCGCGTACGCCCGCGCGGGCGCGCACTGCGTCGCCCCGAGCGACATGATGGACGGCCGCATCAAGGCTATCAAGCGCGCGCTCATCGACAACGGATACGGGAATCAGTGCACGCTCATGTCGTACTCGGCCAAGTTCGCGAGTGCGCTGTATGGTCCGTTCAGGGACGCTGCGGGGAGCGCGCCTGCGTTTGGGGACAGGAAGTGTTACCAGCTTCCCCCGACTGCGAAGGGTCTTGCGCGTCGCGCGATCGTAAGTGGCCCCTAGCATTTGCGCTGGCTGTATGCGGGTCCTGACGGTAGAATCAGAAACGAGACGTCGCGGAGGGCGCAGATATCATTATGGTCAAGCCGGCATTGCCGTACTTGGACATCATCCAGGACGCGAAGCAACTCGCGGAAGACCACCCTCTCGCATGCTACCAGGTCAGTGGGGAGTATGCTATGGTCGTCGCCGGCGCGCGCGCTGGTGTATATGACTTGAGGACGATGGCGTTCGAGACTGTGGAGAGTATGGTTCGCGCTGGTACGTACCGCCCATATCGATTTGCTTCGGGTTGTATGCTCAATGGGGAACACAGGTTGCACCCTCATTCTGACTTACTTCACTCCTCAATTCCTTGATTGGTTGGATGAGTAGCTGTAGCAGCAGAAAGAGACGAAAGTGGGAACATAATGAGGGGAAAATTAGTGTTACTGTAACATTATCGGTCATGTACCTGCTGCACATATAGAAAAGCAAGATAGTCCCCAACACCGCCAGTCCTTGTCAACGTGTGTCGTGATGAGATCAATATTGCTGGCGAGCTAGCTTCTAGAGCTTCAAGACTTCTCGGAAGCGATGGGCCTACTCGACGCGGATACAGAGGGCACGTTTGAGCCGGTGAGGTAGAAAGGCGCTTGGATGCACGCGTACGCGGCAAGACCAAGAGCTACGAACACTCAGCAGGTCAGGTACAGTTTGTGGTCCTGCATATGCGCAAACAAACTCACCGAGACCAGTGAACTTCTCGAATGGAGTGTGGAAATACACGCTGGTGGTGTAGATCGCGAAGAGTGAAACGCACGTCACAACGCTAGCGAAAGCGACTGCAAAGTTGTGCGCAAGAGGCCATGGGTGGAAGCCAGGGAGCTTCGTGAACGACCACCGCAACTGGTCGACGAGAAAGAGCGTCGAGAAGGTGAGCAGGAAGATGTGGCCGGACACGTCATGGCCTTTGCGCAGGCGCGGAGTGCCAGTCCACTGGCCGTCGGGGAGGATGAGCGACGCGGGGAAGAGCGCGGGGTGCGTCTCGGGGGACAGTGTTGTGCGCGTGTAGCAGTATTCTGACGGGATGGGAACTGTGGCACCAGAAGGTAGATGTAAGACGCACTCGCCGCCGGTGGACGCGGTCAGTCGGTCAAAGACGGGTGGCCCGAAGAACCAGCCGGTGAACGCGAGCCAGATGGCGGTCGCGAGCAGGTATTGTACGACGCGTATTGGGGCCCGGGTCGCGCGCGGGCTGGTGAAAAAGTGGATAAGGAAGGCTGAGGTGGTCCATGCCCAAAGTTTCTTGGTGAAGTAGACGTTCAGCGGGTTCTTCTTGGATGCGAAGTAGTCGGTCTGATGTAGGTGGTGCGGAAGGCCGGTGATGAGGGGGTTGGACGTATCGAGATAGGTGTTATTTGCAACAGAGTAGAGTGTGCCAAAGACGACAATTGAGGTCGTGGCCGCTATTGCAATAGTGCGAATGTGAGAGGACATGGTGGTACAGGGCAGAGTTGTAGTGATGTACGTCATTCCAACTTGCCGGCGTTTGTCACTCCTCCATACAAGGCAATTCCCGACCTTACCCGACACGGCTTCCCGCCATGCAACTACAGACAGCTTGGTATGCATATGTTATGGGTGATATTACATTGATTGTCCTATCCTTGACGTCAACTTCACACGATCTCAACGGATGTCCTTGAGTAGTCCCTTAGCAGGTGTAGCGGCACAAGTCCCCTTGCCAGCCAGGATTACAACCCATCCCCGCGATATAGTTTCAAATCTCAGACATTGAACTACAAGGATGTAGTATGGTATGAGCGAATGACGTGTCCATTCAGAAAGCACACTTACTGCTGTAAGGTACGACTCAGCGACAACACGCGCGCGTGCATTCAAGCTTAGCTTCATCTCGCTAATCTCCTTGTCCACTTCCTCCATGAATCTTTGATATCTCTCAGGAAGCAGACCGTGCAAGATGTAGAGGGGAACGTACTGGATGATAAAGTCGACGATCTTGTGCTTGAGCATGGTATCCGTATGGTTGTTCGTGATGAGGAAGGAGATATCATAGCCCTATGTGCGGTGAAGTTGCATTGGCGAGATCCGTGACCGAAATGATGAGAAGGACAGGAGAGATATACCTTAACAGGTTTTCTCCTCAGCACAATGAAGCTCTCCGCTCGTTGCATCATAAACCGCGTGAACTTGTGGCATAGTATCCGCTCGATCTCGTCAGCTTGCTTGATCTTGATGCTTATCCGCACAGAGTTGACTGAAGGTTCGATCAAGACGCGTTCGTTCTCGTTTCGTGAGATCGTGAGGGGGTTCAAGAGCACTTCCTTCGATGTCCTGTAGTGATCTCAAGGCTCAGCTTGCTGCGCGCGGTATTCATGCCTGTCCTGTACGCACGCGACCTCTACTTCAGGCTTGTTGTGTCGTTCTACCACCTACTACATGATGAGTGGTCCAACCAGTGTCCACCGACATCAACTTCGACATACTTGAGACGAGAAGTCCTCGAGCGTGAGCGCAGCAGTGAGCGTTGATCTGACGGCCGCGAGGTATGGTCGCAGAACGTTGGACTATTCCAGATATGAGACTCCATTAGCATTGCACATCCATGCAGCAAAACGCGCAGAGTGCGCACCATGACAAGCAAGCGGAAGAGACTCAGTCGTGGTCGAGAACAGGAATCAGATTCAAGCGGAGATCGACGGCCACGCGCTCAAATTTCTCTGAACGCGCTCACGCGCGTCTGGTAACTTTTCCTGCTGTTCACGCATCGTTACTCACTAAAAAGCCAATATGTCCGCCGCTATCGGGCTATGGTACGTCCAGAACACGTTGTTACGCGTCTTTTAGCTATATTGACTCGTTGTCACCCTGTCGTGTAGGAGTAAGACGATTGAGCCTGGGGAGCCTGTTGAGATCGAGCTTCTCGCGGACCTGAGGATCACGAACGTCGCTCTTGGGGACGACATTGTTGACGAGAAGGGTCGCACTACCGTCAAAATTATCCACCGACCTCTGGGCTCAGAAGGGGACAGCGACGACGAAGACGAAGACGAGGATGAGGAAGCCCTTGCGGCGAAGGCGAATGCAATGGAGATCGAAACCGCTGTCCTATGCTCGCTCACATACGGCAAGGTATGACACATTCATAGTAAATCATATAGCGCGTCCTGACTAACGTGAGGAAAGATCGAACAAACGACGGTCGATGTTGTCTTGCCCGCGGAACGGGAGTACTTGGTCCAGGTTGTAGGCAAGAAGTGCGTCTCTTCTCTAGTACACCCTCCTGTTCCTCGACTTATCCGCTGCAGCTCGGTCCATCTGCTTGGCAATTATATCGGTATGTCTTCTGCCGTCTACTCTACTTCTGGACTGTGAAGCGGGGCGCGCTGCTGACAGGTGGAGTTATAGACCAGCGGCCTCCAGACTCAGCACCGTATTCCGATGAGGAAGACTCTGATGATGAGGATGAAGTGAGCTCAGGTGTGGAGGCGTATCCAGATGAACTGGACGACGATGAAGGGTGTGTTCTAGCATTCAGTTTCTCGCAGCCGATATCTTACACGTTCTGCAGGCGGTTTGAAGAGATTGTCGAGGATGAGCCTCCCAAAGAGTCTTCAAAGAAGCGTCCTCGCGAGTCGGACGCCACTGACTCCGGTAAGCTTTCCAAGGCGGAGAAGAAGAAGCAGAAGAAGCAGAAGGGCGAGAACGGAGAGGCCGTGGAGCCACCCACGCCAGCAAAAGAGGAGAAGGGCAAGAAGGAAAAGAAGGAAAAGGGCGACAAGGAGAAAAAGCCCAAGGGCGAGACCAAGACTCTCCAGGGCGGCGTGCAAGCGGCTGACCACAAAATCGGCACGGGTCCGAAGGCGAAAGCTGGCGACGTGGTATCAATGCGCTACATCGGAAAGCTGCAGAACGGCAAGGTTTTCGACCAGAACAAGTCAGGCAAGCCGGTGAGTGAGGGTGCGGGGTGGAGTGTGTGAATAGGTTTGAGCATGTTTGCAGTTCACATTCCGTCTGGGCAAGGGTGAGGTCATTAAGGGTACGTTGCTACTTTCAATCCTCAACATACTAGATGATAGACGAGAGGTTAGGCTGGGACATCGGTGTCGCTGGCATGCAAGCTGGCGGCGAACGGCTCTTGACGATTCCTGCACCCATGGCATATGGCAAGAAGGCGCAGCAGGGCATTCCTGCCAACTCCACCTTGATCTTCGGTGAGCGTGATTGAATCCGTTTGAAATTGATCTGCCACTGACTACCTATGCAGAGGTTAGGCTGGTCGAAATCAAATAAGCCACTTCCCGGCTGGCGACTTCCATTCTGCCCGCACGTTTCGTCCCTCGTTGATACACCATGGACGTGTTGCTCTCGCTGTCGCCGTGTCAAAGATTAGTGTAGCACCTCTCTCATGATGGAGCCCTCACGCTCCATCAAAATATCTTGTGTCCTCATTGGTGCTTGCAATAGCATTTTGTTCGGAAGATCATGGTGATCGTCTACGGTATGCTCGACAATTCGCAGTCTCTGCGTGCTGACACGTACCTAGGCTGTTGGTCGCACGAGTGTGGGTATGACCGGAGAGACACCCTCTCTCCTCTTGTTTGTCTACACATGCCTACTCTCACCGTGACTCTCACGTACTATTCCCGGTGGAATGCAGCCCGACATTCAATGACCATGTGATCCTAGTGTTGTGTGGGAATGGGTCAGCATGGGTCAGCATCTTGAACTCTTGTAGGTCAAGCGAACGTGAGTTGAACTCGTCCCTCCCACTGCCAATTGGTGTCTCCTCTTTGCCTGGCGAATCAGTTGATCGCATACGACAGATGACGGACAGGCCCATTCAATACTATCGACACGGGCGTTTCAAAGTGTTCGGAGGAGTCATACCTGACGCCGTGACGGCCTACCAGACATACGGGGACCCATCGAAGCCTTGTGTCGTCTTCCCGACGTGTTACGGGGCCAAGCTCGGATTAGGAAGTCAGCCCATTCTGTGCCTCTTTATCCGGTAGATTGAAGATTAATGCGATCGTGCGTCTACAGGTCAATCTTACCTGGTCGGGGAGAACAAGGTTGGGTGATATTGGCATGGACTCTGGAGTTGGGACGTAATTGATTAATATGGCTCTGCTTCCGTGCTATCTACCGTCTGGCACGAAGGCTCTGGACCCGACGAAGTACTTCGTTGTCACTTTCGCGCTGTTCTGTAATGGCGAGGTATGGCGCTTACCTTGTCATTGTCATTCCCGGTAGACTGAACAGGGACGCTGATACGTCGGCAGTCGTCTTCGCCATCGAACACGGTGAATATTCGAGTAATGACCGCTACCGTCCTATCCCCGCTTGACTGAATGAGGAAACATCCTGTGGGTAGCCGGCGCCGTACAATGGACCCTATTTTCCGGCAATCTCGTACGAGGACAACATGTGAGTGCGAATATCCTTCGCTGTCGGACTGACAATTAATGGCGTGCGTCACAGACGAGCCCAATACGCCGTTTTGCGTCACCTTGGTGTCGGGAAGGTCCGCTGCGTCGTCGGCTTCTCGATGGGCGGACAGCAGGTACGTGCCGATGTCTATGAGAAGCCGATCGGTTGTCAAGTAATGAATACTCGTCCTGGACGTCGGCAGGCGTACCACTGGGCGACGGTGTACCCCGACTTCGTGGAGAGAATCGTCGTCATCTGCTCTTCTGCCCGCACGAGTCCGCATAACATATGGTTCGATCTATCCGTTCAAGCCGTTGACTAGATGATGATTCATTGCAACCCGGCTAGCTTCCTTGAGGGTCCGAAGGCTGCCTTGAAGGCTTCGCGCGACTTCAACGATGGACACTACACATCTCCGCCCCAGGCCGGCATCCGGGCTTTCGCGCGGGTATACTCAGCTTGGGCGTATGGACAGACGGTGAGAACGACTCCCCAGTTTGACTTGTCGTCTTCCACTTCGATCGTGACCTCATGATAAATATCTTGACAGTGGTTCCGACAACATCTGTACCAGATGAACGGGGTGTAAGTCGGATGTTGTGATTTCGTCAAGGCACGACTGGCATCGGCTTGCTGGTTGCTACGCTGCTTAATTGAAGCATGCTATTCCTGTCCACGACAGTCGTGACCAGTGACCCGTTACGGAGCGCTGTCTACCGGTTGTGTATCCGACTGTCACTGACTGGCGAGTGGGTTAGGTATCCGTCATTGGAGTCATTTATCCGCGAGGCATGGGAAGGCCGATTTGTGGCCAATTGGGATGCTAATGATATGCTGGCGCTGCTTGAGACCTGGCAGCGCGGCGACATTGGGATCGTACGCGACGGGGGTGACTTCGGGAACTCCCTGCGGGCTATCACCGCGAAGGCGTTGATCATGCCGTGCAAGACAGACCTGTACTTCTGTGTGCGTAGTTTTCTTCAATTCTATCCAACGCAGAGTACCGGTTCTGACCGACCATACTTGATTCATTCTTGCGTTCATTGTGTTTGATACCGCAACTCGGCATGTCTGGCATGTCGTCGCGATGGCCTGGACGCCGCTGCTTCGGTCTGATTGCGTTGAACGTGTGACGTACCGCGTATGGAAGGAACGTTGGATGTCCCGATGGGTGCTATCGGGGCGGCTGTCACGTACTGGACTGGACGCTGGACAGCCTGAGGATAGCGTCAATGAAGTGTCGCTACTCAGAGACGCCGAGCTTGCTATCATTGACAGCGTTTGGGGGCATGCTGGTGCGTCAGCGGCGATTGTATTCATGTCCATTGGGCTGACGAGAGGTATGTGCTTACTCAGCGGGGGGAGGCTCGAATGCTGCGGATGTGGCGTTCATAACGAGGAAAATCGAGGCGTTCATGGGTTGACCTCAGTAATGGGCGACTGCGGAATGACAGGAGAGAAGGGGCATTCATGGGAAGCTTCAGTGGGAGGTTCAGTTCTGGCGCTCCGAGGTCGCAGTGGAATGTCGTACTACAGACAGCAGACGGATCGGAAGTCGGGAGTATGTTGGCTGCGAGGGACGTAATGTAACTGGATAAGTAGGTGCTTGAGCGCAATATTAATGTGTGGTCTTTGGTGGAAGACCATTCATGTGTCGGCTAGTTCGGAGACAAGATGCACCTGACGATCGTCCGCTTCCGGAACATGATTCAATGCGGGCGTCTGCACAGTATCGGTACGCGGAGTCCGGGCACTGGCACTGGCAAGTACTGGCACTGGCACTGGTCAGTGGTCGACCACGACGTCCTCCTACCCGTCATCACGCCAGCTACTTCATCACCGACGTTCGTCCTCAACGCAGTCATGCATGCGTCCCATGCTGAGTCGGCGCCTGATCTCCTTTGTCGCGGACAAACTCCCAGCGCGTCGACGCTTATCGGAACCATCCACCGCGCGCAGGCCCGTTCCAACTTTCAACTTCCAACTTCCAAGCACCCATGGACACACAACTTCTATGTCCCCTTCTGCAGTACCTCGCTTGCTCAGGGCGCCCTCGGCAGATCGAAGCTACCGGGAAGGATCACGCGGAGAGAGCTTCCTGGGACCTGTGGAAACACCCTAGCTGCTGCGCGTCTCAATCCTTGATTCGTCCTCATCAGCAGTCAGCGCGTAATCATCCACGCAGAAGCGCTACAAGTGGTTAATTAAACCTCTTTACAGCGCGCCGTCAGAACAAGATCTCAGCTACATACACTAGCACCTCCGACGACATGCCGCATGCCGCTCCAAGGGAACGCGCTCCTTACTTGTGCTCTCAGGAGACTCCGAGCCCGTTCGCGTCGCTCGTAAAATTGCAATCGCTGTCCCTCATCTCTGGATGCACTAGTGACAGCGACTGGCGGCGGAATCCCTGCCGTGGTCGCTCCATATTCAAGATTCAGCGTCTGGCCGGCTCCCTTGCTTTGTGCTGACACCCTCACACCAGTCGCACGTCGCCGTCCAGACGCGCCTGCCGCCGTCGCTTGCCACCTTGTGGCCGCGGAAGCCTTCGTAAGTATATAATGAATCAGGCTATCATCACCTTCTTGCTTCTTTCGTCGCCTTTCCGTTCGGTTATTGTTTTCCGGCTTTCCGTCCTTAATCGCCGGGAGATTCGTTCCTCGGTCAGACCTGCGTAGCTCAATAACTGTTCACCTTCTGCGCTACCCTAGACGCATCTATAAATCTTCTCACCACAATCTTCGCGCACCGACTTCTCCTCCATCTTGTACTCACAGACTCATGGCCTACGTACGCGCAAACCTGGCGCACCCACCTCCTAAGCCCAGGTGGGGTGTCGCCGACATTCCAGACTTGTCGGGCAAGGTGATGATGGTCTCTGGCGGAAATGCGGGAATCGGAAAGGAGACCGTCAAGGTATGCATTCTAGCATCGAGACCATAGTATGCTCACCCAGGTGCACACTATACGTAGGCATTACTGGCCCGTGGCGCGAAGGTTTATATGGCCTCGCGAAACGCGACTAAGGCTTCCGTGGCTATTGAAGAGTTACGGCGCGAAACCGGGAATCTCGCGATCTTTTTGAGACTCGATCTAGCCGACCTTCGTTCGGTCAAGGCGGCTGCGACAGAATTCATGAGGTGGGTTAGTTCGTCGTTTGTGCCAGTCACAGGACTGACAGGAATATAGCAAGGAGTCGAGACTAGACGTGCTATTCAACAGCGGCGGCGTGATGTTTCCGCCTGTGGATCAGCTGACTGCGGACGGCTATGACCTACAGTTTGGTACGAATGTCCTTGGTGGGTACTACGTACTTGCATCGGTTCTGCATCACTGCTCACCACCATACATGCTTGGTCGTTCTCCTGCAGGTCATTTCTATTTGACCCAACTACTGATACCGGTGCTGCTCTCGGGCGCGTCGCACTCACCTGATCAACACGCGCGGGTAATCAACACGTCCTCTATGGGACACGCGGAAGTGTCCGGAATTGACTTCGACACATTGAAGGGGCATGGCAGACGGAAGAAACTCGGGACACAGAAGCTGTATTTCCAGAGCAAATTTGTGAGTAACGACTTGTCCGCGGCCGTTATGGAGTGGCAGCATCGCTGACAGAAGTACGGCATTGGCTCCTGCCACGTCGCGTCACGTCAGGCCACGGTCGTTTTTGCGAATGAACTCCACCGACGATACGGTGATCAAGGCATTGTTTCCGTATCTCTACATCCAGGCAATCTGAAGACGGACCTACAAAGATATGTGTCGTCGATCGAGAAGGTACTGTCGGTGAGTAGATGGGGGAGAGCTGCTGCGTAGTTCTCGTGCTGATGAGGAGGAATGTAGGCACCATTGCTCCATCCCGCATCGATGGGAGCTTTGACACAATTATGGGCGGGGACGTCTCCAGAAGGCATCGCTCTTGGAGGACAGGTGAAGTTGAAAATGCTGTTCAAGTTGCCGCTTGCGCTTATCGAGTTCTACAGTACCTGATCCCGTGGGCGCGTATGGGTACGGCTCGGAAAGAGACTTATGACGCGCAGCTGGGCAAGAAGCTGTGGGCGTGGATGGAACAGCAGCTGTGCGATGCGTAGAGCCTGGACCCGGGCTGGGTTTGTTGTATGCTGTCGGATGTCGTCGAAATGTTGTCTGCTTGCTCTCTGAATGCTGTCAACCTCTTTCTTCTGAGCCCGTAAGCGGGCGTGGCCACGTGATCGCGACATCGTTCCCGATCGTGAGCGGGAGTGGACCTCAATGAGGTGGGCAGGGTTCGGATCGTGGCCGCTGCGGCTGACGACCTGGGCACTCCACGTTCAACGGTCAGTACGCGCGTCGTGACTCTCTCCCACATCCTCACCATGCCTTCCTCCTCTACCATCCCCAAGCGTGTCTGCATCGTCGGCGCAGGTGCGTCGGGCATGTCTGCTGCGTACGCCCTCAGCAGGCACCCCGACAAGTTCAGCGTCACCGTCTTCGACAAGCAGCCTGTCGCTGGTGGCATGGCCACCTCCATTGACATCGACTCGTCCAAGTATGGCGCTTCATACATCAACGACGGCGTCCAAGGCTGCAGTCCTGTCTTCGCCAACACTCTTCGCATGTTCAGCATGCTGGGCTTCGAGGCCACAGAGGTCGCAATGCAGTAAGTCTCACCTTGCCACATCATGTCCATGACTTGTGTATCTCGTGTGCAGAATAAGCTTTGGCAAGGGCGAGAACTTCTGGAGCAACGTCTTCCCCAGCCAACTTGTCGCGCAGTATCAGAAAGACATCGCCAAGTTTGGTACCGCGCTCTCGACAATCAAGAGGCTTGAGCCCGTCTTCGCCATGATTCCCGTCCATGTCATGCTTCGTATCTTCGGGTTCTCGAAAGGCTTTGGTGAGAGGATGGTCTACCCGCTCGTGGCCCTCTTCTTCGGTACCGGCAACCAGACCCCGTACATCTCTTCCGCTATTCTGGTGAGCTTGTCACGTGATGACATCCTAGTTGCTTGACGAATCCTGCACTAGGAACGTGTATTCATGGACCCCAGTATGAAGTTATTCGAGTACAGTGAGAAGAGCTTACTCGCCAGCATCCCTACTATGCTAGCATTTCCTAAGGTACGTACGGCCTGCTCAAAGCGTTCTTTTCGCACATTGACATGAATGTCAGCTTCATGACGTCTACCAGGCATGGAGGGAAGAGGTTGCCTCGCGCGGAAACGTTGAGTTCAAGCTGAACCACCCAGTGCTGCAAGTCTTGTCACGCACGGCAAAGAAGGATGGACCCGTCCGCATCCAGTATCAGATCTCTGATGGCGACTTCCAAAGTGAACCACAGGTCGCTGTCTTCGACGAGCTCATTCTCGCCATCGATGCCGACTCGGCTCTCAAACTCCTTGGCAAAGAGGCGTCGTGGAAGGAGAAGAGAGTACTGGGCAATGTCAAATACCTCTATGATGTCACCATCACCCACAGCGATCTCCCATACATGAAGAAGGTGAGTGCCGCTTCATACCTGCCGCGGTTAGCATGCTGATCAGTGTTAGTATTACGAGACGCGTTACAGTCCGAAGTTCAACGCCCCGCTATCCTCAGCGAGCAATGCGCATGAACGGGAGCAAATGAATGAGGCGTTTGACTTCGCTGCACGCAAGTTCCGTCCCCTCTACTACACAATGCAATACGACCAAGATAAGTCGAAGATAGAGATGAGCTTTGATCTCACCCATTATCAGCCTCAGTTCCGTGGTGAGAAACCTGCGGGTCCGATCTCGTCGTCTGACCACACCGAGCATCGCAACGAATGCGAGCCTGTCCCCGAACATGCGAAGCGGGCTCAGGTCGCGAACAGCGAGGGTGAAGAAGTTAGGACGGGGCTGGATGCCGACGGCAGGCCCGAGCCGCCACTTGAGAAGCACGTCTTCCAGACGATCTTCCTGGACAGGAATGGCAGTCAACACCTCTGGACAAGGGGGGACATCAAAGAAGACAAGCGCATCTATGAGAAGTGGTGGAAGCAGCAGAGTCATCGATGGCAGCACTACGCCGGTGTGGTGCCGTGGATGATGTTCATTAATGGGAAGCGCAACACGCAGTAAGTCCGGAACAACTTCTTGTTGTGTCGATTGACTCACCCTCGCCACCTAGCTACGCCGGGGCCTGGTCTGGTATGTACGCAGGATACATGATCGTCGCATTCATGCTGAGCAATCCATCTACTAGTTCTGAACATGCACGAGCTGGCCGTCACTTCCGGTTTTGCGGCTGCGTACCGCCTTGGGGCGGACTATCCCTTCCATGGAGAGGAAGGATGTGAACGACTCTTCCGTCTCTACCTTGGCTTGAGTCATGGGGCTCGCATGGTGAGTGGACGTGCATAAAACAAGCGATGACTAGTCTCACATGGGTGTGTGAAGCGGAAGGAAGACCGCAAGGGGGTCCTCGCATGAATGCTACGTAGCGATCGAGTCGAAATACAAGCAAATATAATAAGCTTTTGGGTTGTGTCAGTGGCGCTTCTGGACTGCACGAGACTGATCCGGTTTATGTCAAGGAATCGCCAATACATAAGACGAAAGTCACGGTTTACCAAACATCCGTCACAGGACAGTCCTCGTGCATAACGATCCCTCTGATATGAACTCGCTTGCGCACGAAGGCCAGCGGGAATGCATGACTGTGTAATTCCGCTGGGGACGACCCGGACGAGAGCCTTGATAAGTGTCGTATTTTGGTCATTAGGAGAGTAATGGGCGTCTGCATGACTCATGGACAGAGCCGACCGAGCATGAAGTCAGTTGCCACGTTCTCAGCCAGCCCCGATACTTTGCATTACCTTATGTACATATAATATGAATTGGAAGTCGGTAGAACTTGTATTTACGCGGAACGTCGACTGGCCAAGCGACGCTCTGTCTGCGCAGCGCTTCGACCAGAAGGCCAAAAAGCAAATAAGTCGAAATGTTGATCACTTGACAGTACTAATTGGGGAGGCGAATAGGTTCGCCGTTTCGCTTCAGCGAGCATATGACTGGTGCGTAATGAGAATGAGCGGCCTCGAAGCTCGTCAGCATGCTCAACCCGTGCTCGTCTAATGCACAACGGAGAGCACAAGTGTCGCGGCCTATTGCCATCCGGTCAGGAGTCGGAGCTGACGTGTGCCCCAACTCCACAGCCTTGAGGATGACGGACCGTCTTGCCAGTGCTGAAGATTGTTTGTGGGCGTCCGGGAAAACGCTTCATTTGAATTCTATTACAAAACATACATTGTCTGACAGTAGCGCGCTGTTCAACGCACCGTATCCCGTCGGGACGCATCGCCCGACAACGCGTTTAGTACGTGGTTCTTCCATGCTCTCGCCTTGGTGTGAGAGTGTCCGATGATACGGCGCCAGTGCGAACAAGAAGGGGACTCGACCACGGGCTCGAAGTGGCTGGGCACAATCCCGGGATGAGGCGGTGTATTCCAACGAGCCATTCTTGCTGCTCGACGGGTTTGTACTCTTCCTCTTCAAATGGGGCAGAGCGCCGCAGGGTCTTTGATGTGCCGAGGCTTCGTCAAGCGCGGAAACCATGAGTGTCCCTGCCCGATCGAGGTACGATTTAAGAGTCGACCGGTCGGGGGGCATGTAGGGTGGATGCGGGCAAAGAAGGGGCGGCTGCGACGTTAACGATGTCCATGACCGAGTCTTAGGGCTCACCACGTACCGCGACCTTCTTGCTAACTCGCCCAAAACTTTAACCACAGCGAATGGGGTTGGCCATCGCATGCTAGACTTGCGCCGTTCACTGGGACCCACAGAGTAGAAAAGAGCGAGGGGTGAAGGGCTGCCGCAGCAGAGCTGCGTGACCGAGACCGGCTCATTATCGTGGGGCGGGGTCTGGTAGTGGTGATAGGCATTGCCGACCTCACAGAGACACTTCGGAGACCATGGGCTTGAGGTAGGCGAGACCGCGGAGAAAGTACCGTGTCTGGGAGAGAACATCTCTGTAGCGCGTCATGGAGGGTTCGAGTTGAAATTTCTGGCGAGATGATAGGTCGATGACGCTCAAATTCATGACTGAAGTTTGCGTGCTTGGCAAAGGCGGTAGGGTATGTCGGTCCGGCACGAGGAAGAGAGGTCGATGGAAGGTGCAGGGTCGCAGATGGCATGATCAACAGGCCACGAGGACGAACCAAGCTGCATACGACGACGTCAAACTACGGGCCCCGTGCGTCCGGCAGAGTGGTACCCCAACATAGGGAGGACGCTGTACGCAAGCAGCAAGCTGGAGTGCTGTTTGCGACATGGCGATAGATGGACAGGATCAACGGCCGCATGCCGGCAGCAACTCTAGGTTGAATGGTCGAATGGTCAAGACGGTTCCGGTCCAATCTTGGTGTTTCACGGTCGACAAGGGCAGATAGTAGATCGGGTTAGGAAGGCGAGGACAAGGGGTAGTTGGCGTGGGCGCAGAGGAAGTGGGGCCAGAGATTAGGAGGGAGGAGAGCGTGCGGCCTGAGCGCCGCAGGCCTTCGCGAGCGGACTAATAATTCGCGGAGGCAAATGCGGACCTCAAATCGGGGCAGGGTAGTTCCGCGACACGCCTAGGAATGCCACCCGAGTGACAACATTCACGAATAAGGAGTCTGCACGCCCATAGAAAACCAGCGAGGCATCTGCGGACGATCATGGGCGTTGTCTGGCGGCAGGTAGAGCGAGATGAGCCCAGAAAGGAGCTTCTATGAGCACGAGTCGGAGACGGAACTGGGTGCCACCCACCTGTACTGCCAAAAGATCCGCGCGGGGTCTGCTCGCGTTTTTTTGATCGATGGTTTCCGAGAGACGATATAAAACCTGTGCGTGTTGTGAGCCCTGTTGCCTTGTTCTCCCCGGCTTTGCCTTCCTCTCCAGCTCAGGCAGTCCCAACTCCCCATTCAAACATATATCTCCAGTGGATCAGATCAATATTCCAGGCTCACCTTTCTGCACCCAGAAGAGCAACACACACATATATATATTGGGCAAAAATTTCACCCGGGGACTCTCCTCTCCATCTGTGGCCGAAGGTTTCAGTGTCGGTGCGTGGTGCAATCATCTGTGTGCATTGTGGATTTTTAGAGAGTATATTGAGGTCTTTGCTGGAAATATCCAGCCAAGTCCCCAGTGGCTCGAGAATTTGTTTTGAAATCTTGTATCGGTCACAATGCGGAGTCTTTGGCCAGCGTCGACAAATCCGAAGGTCTTCTATCTCATGGTCTGCATCCTGGGACCTGGCTGCCAGTGCTGCAGACAGAGACCTGGATACCTACCATGAGAATGGAAGATCTTCGGATTTGGCTAGTACGCTGTTCCACCCAAGTCGTCATACAGAATCAACCTGTGACTTTGCACGCGGATCTGCAACGAAGGAAGGTCAATGGGGCACCCACATCACGAGTCTTAGATGCGGCATACGCACTACAGTATCTTCACGCTGCTTAGATCCACTGCATTATACTAGGCGGAATGGTCGCGGCCAAAAACATAAGCCAGTTCACAGCACCGGTACATATAGGCATTGTCTTCTAGCTGTTGTTTCGCATGTACGCTGACCACACCGAGTCATAGCGCAACCATGCCGATCAGCACCTGGTCGGATACTAGTAGCGCAAACAGGTCGCCCACGAGAAACTGAACCGGTCTACACATCGTCTCTCACGATGATACGCTCTTGGTTATTGGTTCCTTGCCGCAGGCGTTTGCTGGTCTTTCAGCGTCCGGGTTTCGGCCATCCCAGTGGAGCCTTACAAGGAGGGAGGGAGCAACAAAGCGCGTCTGGGACGACTCTTCGTAAGCGCACCTGCCTTTTCATGGTAACACGGCCGGCCACTTCTTCGTCGGCAGGCCTCCACATCCTCAAGGTCTATGACCAGGACCCGCGTCTGATGTGGTTCTGACTGACGCTTATTTGGGTGGCTTATGGGGATCACAGGGACACTTGCGACGTGCACCGGATGGCCTACGTCTTATGCGCTGACTTGTACTAGTTACGAACCTCAATAGATGCTCAACCCACGCTAGAATCTGGCCAGATTGATCGTGTGCACTGCGCAGCACTCCGTTGTTGTTGTGCGCATGCCGAATGATGTCTGTCACCAATCTATACGCTCAGAGCAAGTGCCGGGGTACAGCACGAGGGTTCGGTACATTGTGGATACGATAAAGTTGGGACCACTGCCATAGAGCCCAATCGCCAAGGGCTGCCGGGAGTCTGAGCAAGATTGCTTGGTCGACAGAAAGGGGCTGATTCAGGCAATTGAGACATCCCGGGTAGCCAACTCGTGTATGAGTGTTGTACCGCAGCCAGAAGCGACCCGAGCTCTCTTGGTTAGTCTATTGCTATATTTGAAGTGGTTTGCCGTTGCCAAATAGGGCGACCGAACAGTGATAGTACTCAGTACGTAATGCATAAAACGCTAGAGCCGTGTGGCATGGCAAGGGACTGGCGTGCAAAGCTAGCAAGGATGATCATTATGATCGGAACAAGTCCAATATAGGTACATGGCATTTCACAAACATGAGCATTGACTCCTCAAGACATAAAGTCCACTAGCTACGCCATCTTTCCAGGGACATGAGGATGAGAGCTCGACAATCCACCGTCGACAGCCCAAGTCTGACCGTTGACGTAGCTCGACTCATTCGACGCAAGGAAGAGCGCGACGTTGGCAATTTCTGTGCAAGGGTTGTGGGTGTTAGCAACATAACGCGATATGCATAAGGCCGTGGATACTTCACCTTGAGGGAGACCATAGCGAGCAAGGGGGTTCAGTTGGCCAATCTTCCCCTCATTGCCTCTTAAACGAGCATGATCGAACACTGCTGACGTCATGCCCGTTTCGATGAGGCCTGGACAGATCGTGTTCACGCGAATGTCCGTCTTTTGCAGTTGGTAGCATGCAGTTTGCGCTATGCTGTTCACACTATTGTCCCGAGAAATTGTGAGACAAGCATCGTACAGGAAATCTTCAAAACACTGACGCAGCTTTGCTGGCGCTGTCTGTAGCATGGTCAGTAGACATACGAAGTCAATTCGCCAGGAAACTCACATTCAGTTGTGCCTGCTCCAGATCGAATGCCAGCGACTTATTGAACGTACATGATTAGCCCATTTAATAGAATAGAAGGGAATCATCCATGACGACAGACCTGACGCGGTAAGAATTATGCTACCACCGCTGAATTCCTTGCCTCGAGAAGGGTTAGTCTTCTTCATCGCCGCGGAGCCGTGTTTCACGGCCAGGAAGCACCTTCGGAGGTGGTCATTCCATGAGTAGTCAACGAAGACCAAGAAGCTGCAGGCTTACGACAATGCGTTGACGCGCATGACTTCCATAAACTGCTTAGAAGTTATGTCCCAGAGCGGGGTAGCGGTAGCAATCCCGGCCTGGACATCGCCGTCAAGAGGGATATGCGAGTAAGCGGAGAAACACGACCCACATTGGCAAAGAAGACATCCAAGCGGCCTTCATCCTGAAGGGCCTGCTTGCAAATCCTCGATACAGCATCCTCGTCGGCCGCGTCTGCTTGCTGGGTCGTGACCTAGGTGAAAGTTATTGGGAACCGCCGTGTGTAGGTTCAGAAGAATACGCGCCTTGACGTCCGGATACGCCTTCTCGATAGTTGCCCTCAGGTCAGGCAAGTTCGTTGGGTCGTAGTCGGATAAGTAGAGGTGACGAGCCCCTATAGACATGTCAGTGCTCCCGCATGCCTCACAGCATCGGACGTGGGGTACTGACCCTCGTGCGCGTATAGAAGGGCAGTTGCACGGCTGTAAGCCATCTGAATTAAACCGGCTGAATGCCACAGAAGGGAGTCATTGCACGCACCCGATACCCTTCAAGGAACCAACGCCGGTTATGATGCACACTTTGTCCTTGAGACGTGACCCACGAGGGCTGTTCTGGAGGTGCGAGCGGATGCTCTCGAGTCTGGCACGGGACCTGTTGCGGTGCTCGTCGTCGGACATGGTGGGAGAGGTAAGGAAAGCGTGTCTCAGTCTGGGCTGGGAGGGGGAACGAGAGGCATCCTTGACCGGGACGTCGGGATTGAGAGGTGACCGAGGCAAGTTGCATCTTGAACTCGTGATCTGTCCAAGACCGTGACCGCCGCGCGACTCAGACGCGTCTCCGGGTCCCCTCCTCCCGCCACTCCATCATCCATCCTCCTTCCTTCTCACTCTCTCAGTTCGCGACGGCCTCTCGCGGCCTCACGCCGATACTACTCTCTACAGTCAATCCCAATCGTTGTGATCTGCCACCCGTCTTCTTTAGTCCGTCCACCTTCCACCACATCGACCCAACCACCTCCGAGCACGGCAGAAAGCGCGTACTGTCGACTGCATTGAGTATATATTGGTGCTTAGAGACTGCACTGCAAGGTGCAACGGTGCCTTATCTCCAGTTTCGAAGGTACGCTCAACTCAAACCATCTTACGCAGTGTCCCCGCCATGTCCTCCTCGAGTTTGCCACCCATCCAAATTCCTTCCATATCCCGCTCCACAACCACACCATCTCCCTTCTTCCGACGAACTGCGCGTCCGCAGCAGGTAGCCTCCGATCGCGACTCTTCCCTTCTCTGTTCAATCCGCAAGAACCTCCGAGCCGCTCGTGGTACACAAGATAGCCCCCTCCAATCCGTCTCCTACTCCCCTCATGCTGACGGGAAAACGGGTGAAGAAGTTCTCACATGGGATACTACCACCGTAACCCTCACTCAAGGTGGTGTCCTATCCAAGAAGTGGTCCTTTGACGATCCCGTCCAATGGGCGTGTATTGGGTGGCTATTTCAATCCAGTCTCCTTCACACCTCTACTCCTTCCACGCCTGCCTACTACAGGGAGAACCCGAACGATAAGCTACCCCCGGAGGTTGACCCTGAGGAACGTCCTACCTTTGGTGCCTTTGCTCGTGCGCGCATGGACAACAAGCGCCAGGATGAACAGGACGAACGACTGAAGGGCGTGTTCATCTTCGTCCGCGGCACAGCCAAGATTTACATGGAGAATGGATCGGAGTACACCCTATCCCTCCCATTTACTGTTCAACGAGCATGGCCGGTCGAGCCTCATGGGCTCTTCATTCAGCGCGTGGTCGAAGGCTGGGAGATCGAAGAGTCAAAAGACTCCGCGGAGGACCGTATGGCAACGATCTTCACACTTACGAGTCCATTTTCTGAGCCTGCTGCCATTGGACTCACTGACAGTGTGAAGGGCGGCTTTGCTTCTGTACCTCTTGAGCTGAAACCCCACTACGCGTCTGAGCCGACGCCCATACCTCCCGAGGAGAGGATATTGTGGGTGTCTCAGCCGGCATGGAAAGTGACCGACAAGCTGCTGGTCACCCTTAATCCTGAACTAAACCGTATCACAATATGGCGTTATGTCTACGCGCCGCCTCCCCCCAGCTCTTCCAGGTCGACCGCTCGTCTCAGCCACACTCATCATGCCAAGAGATCATCTATGTCTGGCAACACTTCCGCTCAGCTTCGACAAACTAATGCAGTAGCGGACGACTTGCATCTGTCGCCGGGCAGACCAGACTCGAAGAGACCGCTCAATGGTACCCGTTTGGCCCCTACCTTGACAACTACCACGACCATGGCGGATCTCATGGGCGGAGGAGGTGGAGGAGGCAATCTACCTTTCCGATTTGTCAAAGATTCGACGGGCAAGCTGAATCTCGAGGACATGGGATTGCATCAGCCTGTTAACTTGGACGACATTCCTGACCCTGCCGAGGAAGCGCGAATGCGATCTCAGTTCTGGGTAGAGAAGCTGTGTGAAGTAACCATCCCGGAGGTTGCGTGAGTATTGATTGTGGACTCTTCGCGTCTCTTCTCATTCACGCGCATTTCTTTAGTACCGCTCACCACGCACATATATCTGTCGCAGCTTGGGACGAGCGATGGGATGGCCAGAAAACGCGGTCCTTGCTGGGTGTATGTCTGCGTGCAACAGAGACTTTGCTCGTTTTCTCCATCGATCGGCGTGAAGATAACACCATTACCGCACAGCCAGCGACCCAGCTGTCTGCAATCTCCATCTCGACTATTCGTGCTACTAGGGATCTTGTAGCCGATCTACTGGTCTTGAAGCCTGATGGCTCTCTTTCCCTCCTGACCCATGGTTGGTATGAACTCCCATTGGCCCTCACTCTCGATCCACACGACTTCCCCAATCCTCCACCTATTGTTGCCTTGGCTCACCCCGCATACTCTTCGGTATCGCTCCAACTCGCGGATGAGTCTATCATACGCATATCACTCGATCTAGTAGCGCGTGACCATTTGGTCAGTGATTGCCTTGTCATGCTATCGTTATTTCTGCCACCCGAAGAGTTTCTCTCCTTGCACAGGGATTTTCTATCGAGATGGTCAGCGCGAAGGTACTCTTTCATTCTCGGTGTCGAGTTTGAGACGCTAGAATGTAGCGTATTGCACCTCCTCGAGCTCGAGGATGAGGATGAGGATAGAGCGCCTGCGTCTTCTTTTGAGCCTGACTTGTGGGGTCAACTTGCAGTGGTGGAGTCGATGGCCAAATTCCGTGATGACCCGGTGTTGAGGAAGCTACAGTTCCCTCCCTCGAAGCCACGCAGCGAGATCTGGACGAAGCCTGTCACGAAGCGCAGCCGCTACGTCGGGTCCGTGCTGCACGCCCTGCATCTGGTGGCAGAGGAGAAGCGTGTATTCCTCCCTAGCATCGAAGGCCTCCCCCGCATAACACCGCTCATCTGCCGTCTTGCCATGGTCGTGCGTCCGGAATGGGCGGACTACTGGAAACGGTACTGTCCTAATGCTCTGCCAGTCTGGCCTGACCCCAACCGTATTGGTAGGGAGCTGTCTACGTTTTCGAACCAAGCATTCTGCTGATGTGATTATGAACTTGCAGTACCCGAACAAGTTGATGAAAATCTCCCACCTTGGCCAGCGGATATGTTCAGCATTTTGTATGGTCGCGTGAATAACCCCGATTGGGCTCTCCCTTGGCACGATAGCTGGCAGATGGCGCAGCCTTACCGCGACGCTGCCTCCTTCGCGTTCGGTTGTCAAGAGCCGCTGACACACCTCCATGCCTTGACCGTCATCTACAGGGCGCTGACGGACAGCAGCATTCCAGATGTACGGAAGCGCGCGGAGGCTGGGCTACACGCCATGGAGCAGACGGGTATGACGTTGAACGTTCTGCAGAATCTTGCTCTTGGCGTGACTGCACCTCTGCGGGAGGCTCTACGGACGGCACAACTCTCTCCTGCAGGAGATTGGTCTCTTCCGATCTATTCTCTTATTGGTCGCAATGACTTGGCGGAAGGGTTCAGTTCGAAGCCGGCCATTTTTGTCAACCATGGTTACCGCACGATGAGGGAGATTCTTGTGAGTCATTACTCGGTGTATGAATATGTAGGTTGACCTTCTGAGTAGCACCCAACAACCACTCGGAGGACCTGCCGCCAACTGATCGAGGAAGTTCACCGGACGGTTTCCAAGGACCATACGAAAACCACAGGTGTGGAACTCGACACAGAAGACTTCACGCGCATACGGTTCGGTACGGACAAGCGACTCGATGAAATTGCGCGAATGCTATGCTCTTCTATCGTACCTCACATTCGCGCTATCGAGCGGCCAGAGCTGAAGTATGTCGCCAACGATTCCCTTGCCTACTAGTGACTGATTCACGTCTGATCACAATAGTGAGGCCGAACAGTTAAGAGAACAACAGGTTCAAGTCATGCGGATGGCCGAGCGTACCCTTGCCCTCCCTGTTGGACGAGCGGTCTTTACCTTCGGTTCGGTACCCACGGTGACCAAGGAGTCCTTTGCCATCCCGAAGTTCGAGTTCTCTGTGCGCGTACAACCAGGTAACCTCCTCCTCACCCCCGATATCAGCAAAATCAACCCAGATTGGATGAACTGGGGCGAATTCCACAATGGTGTCGCGGCAGGTTTACGCATCTCTACCCAGGCACAGTCAGTTGAAAGCTCCTGGATCAAGTTCAACAAGCCAAGCGAGCTCACCCCCGAACATGCTGGATTTCTTTACGCGCTCGGACTCACGGGCCATCTACGGGAGATGTTGACATGGCACACCTTTGGGTATCTCACTCCCAAGCACGAAATGACTTCGATCGGAGTGCTTCTTGGTCTCGCCGCAGCGAACGTCGGTAACAGCAACAGGCATGTCACCAAACTCATCGCCGTTCACACTCCTGCACTCCTTCCAACCCCTGATGTCGACCTGAACGTACCGCTCGTCACGCAGTCCGCTGGTCTGATGGGGATCGGTCTACTCTACCTCGGGACGAAGAACCGGCGCATGGCCGAGGTCTGCCTCAGCCAGATTAGCCGGCGCGATCTCTATCAGCCTGACATAAGCAACGAGTACCGAGAAGCCTACACGCTATCAGCGGCGCTCGCTTGCGGCATGGTCATGCTAGGCAAGGGCTCTTCGATTCCCGCCGACCTGGTCATCCAGAAACGTCTTCGTTTATTAATTCACGGCGAGCCGCGGGTGATGGGAAACGGGAAGCCCGTTCGCCCGACATTCGACGTCAACCTCACTTCTCCCGCCGCGACTGTCGCACTAGGACTGATGTATCTTCGCACGGAGCGACAGGACGTTGCGGATATCCTCACTATCCCGGATACATTGGAAGCCATCAACCATATTCAGCCAGGTTTCCTCATGATGCGGGCCATGGCCCGTGCTATCATCATGTGGAACACGATACAACCGACGAAGGCGTGGCTCATGGAGCAGTTGCCTGCTGCTGTCAAAGCTGCCATGGCCGCGCGTTTTGCGGGTAAGCAAATCGACGACGGCTACGAATTGGCGTACTACAATATACTCGCTGGTGCTTGTTTCGCAATCGCGTTGAAGTACGCCGGCACGGCTAGGGAAGAGGCGTACCTCCTTCTCATTCAATATTACGACATGTTCAGTCAGCTTGCGTATACCAATAGTAAGTGGCACAATGCTGAATATCTCATGACATTACTGATGGCGTGTTGCAGGCTTGGCTTACGACCAGCGCATCAAGCGCTCCGCCATTCGCGAAGGCCTTAGTCTCATCTCCATCAGTCTGACTATGGTCATGGCCGGTACTGGCGAGATCAACTCCCTCCGTCGCCTGAGGTACGCTTACGGAATGTACAACCATCCAATACGTTACGGCTCCCATGTCGCCACACACATGTCCATCGGTCTACTCTTCCTAGGCGGCGGTCGCTACACGCTCGGAACTTCTGACGCTGCTATCGCCTGCATGATCGCGGCCTTTTACCCCCGGTTCTCTGTCTCCTCTGACAACAAGACCTACGTTCAAGCCTACCGTCATCTATGGGTTCTCGCTGTGGAACCACGCTGTCTGGTCGCACGTGACGTCGACTCCAGAGAGATCGTCTACGTTCCAGTCAAAATCAAGATCAGGGACAGAAAGGAATATGGGAACGTGCAACTCATAGCGCCGACGCTCATACCAGAGGTCGACAAACTGGTCTCCATCAGGGTCGACACACCACGCTATTGGCCCTTCTACCTGGACATCGCTAACTCGCCAAGACACCGCGACTCCCTGCTTCGTAGCCAGACGCTGTTCGTGAAACGTCGCACGGCGTTTTTGAGCTACATAGAAGATCCGAAAGGGAGCCGGAGCTTGTTTGTTCGTTCCGGTTCTTCAGTTGGAGACGCTGCGACACTCGATTTTCCCCGACCGACCGATGTGAAGTCTCATCCGGCGAATGACCTGCACGAATTCATCGCCTTCTCTTCGAATGACCCGCTCTTTCTCGCCTTCGCTGACCGATTCTGCAAGGACGATGGGGAAACGCCCGAGGAGCGGCAATTCCAATCCTACTGTCATGCGGCGCTGCTCGACAGTATCGTCCAAGACAAGCCGCAAACCTTGCAGTCGCATTTATCCGTATATCACTTGCGAACGATGTCACCAGACTCCCCCTACTTCACTGTCAGACTCCAGGACCTCCGCTTCGCCGCCGACTTCTACAGCAGGATATACGATCGTAGGTTCAGCGGTAGATCCGAGAACAACCCTCGGCCTCCCCTGATTAGGGAAAACACCCTTCTGGGCACTCTCTACCTTCTTGACGCTAAATTGGAGGCGGTTCGCTCGTCGGATACTTTCAAGCGCTTCGTTGCTCGCTACGCTCGTGGAGAGCTTATCGAACCTAGGGAGGAAGGTTCTCCAGAGTGGATAGCATCGAGGCAACTGTCGTGGTATCTACAGCGGAACAGCGTACCGGTCTCCGCTGTGTTGGTGGCCCTTAGAACCCTTGCCCAGGAAGCGCATAACCAGACTGTCGCCCAGCCTCCACCACATGGCACGCTGAACGCAGAAGTGCTGGACCAAGGCCTCAAGGAACTCCTGCATGCCACCGGAACGCAGATGTCGACGACCATGGGCTCAAGGTGGACCATACGCTCCTTAGACGAGGTGATCGCGGCTTGGAGTTCTGATTGAAGAAATCCTCTCGGCTGTCCGAGTCGGAAAACGGGCAAGAGCAAGGTTGCCGTGCTGTGCGTTTCAGTCTCTCGGGTCGCAAAGGCAAGATCCAGCTAAGTATCCTGCGCATGTATCATATGTTCTCATCTCGCATATTGCTATTGTATTCTATCGTTGAAGGCATGATTGAGGTGTTCTCCGAACCAGGAGTCTCACGAAGGCTTCGACGGCGTTACGTAAGGCAAACACGAAGTTCAGGTCTCCCGCTTGCACTTCTCGCTCCTCCAAGTTGGGGCCGAGCGAATCATGGTTCAAGTGTTCAGAACCAACGTTCGGGGGCCACGATGTTTGCCATCGTGTGCGTAGCGCACTGAACACACCTGCCACCCTCATTTCGGGTGGCCACATGAATCGCTCTGCTACCTAATGCCTTCTTTCTCAAGAGTAGTACGAGCATATTACGTTCTTTCATTCTGGAAGCAGTATCGTGCCCCTCTCTGCCGTTATCGCACTAATCTCCTTCAGGCTGTATTATAGTGGATCTTACACTCGTCTCACGCAACGGGCCGGTTGTATACACTCCCGTGCATCTCGATCTCATATTTCCGTTATAGACAGTGCCTAAAAATTCAATTTTAATAGGCTGCTCGGCAGTTGGCAAGGAGCTTGTACAAACCTCGCGTGGAGATGGCAATTCCGAGGAGCGCTCCTTGCATATCAAGTAATTTGAATTCCGCGTAGACAGTCGACTCTCATTGCGGACATTCATCTGGGCTCTTGCATTCTTCCGTCTCCGACGGGTCGATATCATGAACGAGCCTTCAAGTGACTGGAAGCACTGGGCACTTGCTTTAGCTTGTTGGTGCCCGCTGGGAGTTTGCGACACTTCCGAATGAGATTCACCAGACGCGGTTTGGCGAGTATAAGAGGCGGTCTTGACATCTCACTACATCCGCTTCACATAACCAAACATCCCAATATCACGCAAACTATGGCCTCAAATCCGACTGCTGCTACCCCCTCCTTGCGCTCTGACCGCGTCCGTTTGGCGGTACTCATGTCTCCCAAGCCCGGACTGTCCTTTGAGGAATTCGATCGCTACTGGCTTGACGTGCACGCTAACGTGTTCACGTCGATAGCCATCGTGAAACGCAACTTGCTCAAGTACGAGCAGGTCAGTCTTCAAGCTTCAAGCTTCCGTGTCTCTCCTTCTCAGTGATGCTGACCATCCCACTCTTCCCGATAGTTCCATCTCGACAAGGCATACGACGACGTTATCGCCAGGTCGAATCTCGCCAAGTCTCAGTCGCCGTTTCGGGGGATTGCCATATTCGAGGCGACGTCACTGGACAAGATCTTCGAGATCTTCGAGGACGAGGAGTACCTCCGCGTCGTTGTCCCCGACGAGCTCAAGTTCTTCGATCACGAGAAGGCACAAATCCTCGCTGGCCCGTTTGCCACAATCTTCGAACACTAAGCCCGACTTGCGACGAGAGTGTTCAGTGAATCCTTGTTGTTTTTCCTCCGCTGTGAGTACCGTCACCTGAGGTATTGTTTGTCACAAGGCTAACCAGGCAGACAGTTGAACAGATGGCTGTCGCCGTCGAAGTTTCCTTCGTCTATGGATGCCGTTGTTTCGCATATTTGCTACCTTGTTGTACGGTACACCGCCAGAGCCTCTTTTCACGCGCGGCCAAACATAGGCGTTTAGATCGCAGCCCAAACGGGAATCTGACCCCAGCCCAACTTCGAGTTCGTCTGGGGCTGAGTAGTGCTTGTCAGCAGCTTTCTTCTGGTCTGTGCGGTGAACTCTTCGTCCATCGTGATACTCTTCAACTCTTGGTCGACAAGGAGAATGATGATCTCATAATTGCTACCTCTTGCGGCCTAGTCCTTGCCACCAGTCTTAGATGAAGTCACAAGCTTCTGCAATGTTCGACTTCAGTCTTCAATCTGTTCTCCCGTGTTCCTTCTCCCCTTCCCCCTGTCCGAAACCCCACCCACTCTCTTCCTCCCCCTTGAGCGCTATCACATCGTTCATGATGAATATATTAAGCTCTATTCAAGATGAGTACTCGTGGTTCATATCAGGTAAGTCCCTAAAAGGTATAACTATAGTCCTTCCTTTGCGTCTGTAGTACCAAGAAGTAAAGTATGTTCGCATGAAAGTTGGCTTCTCCAAATTGAACTCGTAGCTCTCTGACGCCAGGGCGCCCGTTGCCGGGCGCGGTAAACGAGATTGCCCCTTGGATGGAAGGCGAATAGGATGATCGGTCTGCTTGTACTGTAGTGAATATACGGCCGATTGAATCATCCTTTTTACATTCCATTGCAACGTGGAACGTCGTAGCGAGAGGGACGTCGACCAAGGAATCCTTCGGAAGAGTGGGCGAGAAGCGGATGGAGTGGGTTTGTGGCCAATTCAGGTCAGTTGAGCTCAAAGGCAGCTACCGCTTTGAACTCTCTGGAAACCCAATGGGTTCGGCCCAGCATCGGCTTCGGCCAAAGCCAGCTGTTTCCTGACCAGATTCCCGGTGGTGTAGTGCGCACTTCAAGTCGAAGCTGTCTGGCGCCGGAATATCTGAACCGTCGACACACCTGGGATGGATGGTACCCGACGCATAGCGACATGCAACAATGGCAATCGATCGAAATCCCTCAATCCGCAATGCCAGTGCTGTGTACAGGCATGGGCCGGAAGCATCCTGACTGGGAACTACAGGGCACCCCATGGGCGGCTCGATCGCATACACGAGCGCCATAGTCATGATCGGAGGAGGTCACAAGGATGGGTGCATTTGCGCAATGTTCCCTTAACGTTTGCACGCATCATGGTTGATTGGGATTGTGATAGCTAACGGACATTGCCCAGTAAACAAAAACAAAGGGGATCGTAGTCGGGGATCGTGTTTAGTAACGTTACGGTTCAGATACGGGTGCTGATTCTTCTCTAGACACCAGGTGAGCGTGGTGTCCCAAGGCAGGACGATAGCAGAAACCTCACTATTCCTTCTTGTCGATGAAAGTGACGAGGGAGCCGGGGAAGAAAACGGTCTTGGAGCGATCAAGGTAGTTCTCCTCCTTCACCAAGGCGGCCTTCTGATACTCTTCGCTCGTGAAGACCTCCATGATCTTCTCGTAAGAGTCCGCCTCAAAAAGGGCGATACCGTGATGGCTAGGGAGGGAGAACCCTAGTGCGGCAGCTCCTTGCTCGAACACGTTCGTATAGTGGTGCTACAGAATGGGGTGGTCAGTATGTGAGCTACTACTGCCGACTTCAAGAAGGCCCTCGCGAAGGAGAATGACGACACAGGCTGGTTCTTCACGCGGGAGAAGAGGAGAAGGCCGCGCGGGGGAAATTAGAGAATGGAAGAGGAAGCGGATCTGACCTGTTCGAATTTGAGGATGTTCTTCTTCACGACTTCGAGGTTCGCGAAAATGGGGCCATGGACCTCATGCCAGTACTTGTAGAACTCGGCATCGGACAAACCCTCCTTCTTGGCCATGAAGCCGACAACGCGGACACGGTCCTTGCGGACGGGGGGGAAGGTGGTGGCGTCGGCGCTCATGATTGTACTGGATGTCGAGGATGGAGGTAGCTAATAGGAGGGCGGATGAGAATATGGTGAACAACCCCCCACTCGAAAGGAGCTCAGGCTTTATGCCATTCAAGAGTGTCTGGGCCCGGGAAAGACATCGATCCAAGACAATCGCCGTAGAGAGGGAGCACCCGGTTAAGTGGCAGCCTCCAAGGAAACGAGGTACGCACGGATGGCAAAACAGCTAAGGACGTGGTTGACTAGCAACGACCCAACAACCGAACGCACTCGTGGTATGCCACCGGTTATACTTATACTAGATACCTCTTAAAAGCTCCCACTCCAAAGGAGTGAGCTTCCGATGTACGATGACTGTGAGGCTGCGGCCGAAGGGCAGGGCCATCCGAGCGAGTGCAGCGTTGCGTTGATGAACCAAGTGGAGAACTCCGGTCAGGGATGGTGCGGAATGGGTTACGCCCGCTGAATAGTACGTATAGTTACCGTTAGCGAACGTCGAGCTTGGTCAAAGACATGAGGCGAGCGGAGACGGCAAATGTATTTATCCACTTCGCATGTAGACAGAGATGATGGGCCCGCCGGTTGATACTGAGGAGTAGCCACGGAGAACTTCAACTTGGATGGAACCCGCTCTGAATCTGGGTTACTGGCTGAGATATGGGGCGCAATTGAGGAGAGATAGAACATGAAGATCCCAGCCGCGCGAGCTCGAGATACGTCTGGTTGAGGAATACTATTGGGTCGTGAAAGGGACGTGGAGAGTTCAAAGCAAGCATGCTTACAATATTTGATCGTCAAGGCCGAGTGGAGTTGTGTGTTCTTGAAGCTGGTGGTCGACCGAGGTAGGGAGACTGGTAGCTAGTAGAGACTGGTAGCGTGGGCGGAAGGCAGCTGACGTAAGCAACGCAAGACGCGCTTTCTCGAAATTGATTCTGAACGAGCAAAACGCGTCTCCGCGGCCGACGTCCTGAGCACCATTCACCATGTCCTCCAGCATCGAACTCATCAATCCAAAGGCTGAGAGCGTCAGGAGGGCCGCTGCGCTTCAGGTATCGTCCTTTCTACTCGTGCTGTCGTGCGAGCTCACGCAGTCTTATACTAGGTCAACACGACCGGCGCGATGGGTCTCGCGAATGTGGTCAAGGGGAACCTAGGTCCGTATCTCGCATTACAGTACAACGACATATGTATGAACCTTCAATTCAGGTCCCAGAGGTACTCTCAAAATGCTGGTCGATGGTTCTGGCCAGATCAAAATGACCAAGGACGGCAAGGTCCTCCTCTCCGAGATGCAGATCCAAAATCCTACTGCTGCCATGATCGCACGCACCGCTGTTGCCCAGGATGACCAAGTTGGAGATGGCACGACTTCTGTTGTTCTGCTCGTTGGTGAACTTCTCAAGCAAGCCGATCGGTACATCTCTGAAGGTGTTCATCCTACCGTGATCGGAGAGGGATTTGACATCGCAAAGAAGGAGGCTCTGGCGGTACGTGAATTGTGCTTTCGCTACGTGCTCGTCGAGATTCCAAACCTCCACTCCAGTTCCTTGACAAGTTCAAGAGACCCGTCAACCTCGATCGAGCGACTTTGATCAACGTTGCGTACACTTCTCTTGCCACTAAGGTCAACTCCGCACTTGCAAAACAACTCGCGTCCGAAGTAGTTGATGCTGTCCTCACTATCAGACCCCCTCCCCCTGCTCCCGGTAAGTCGCAGACATGACCCAGACTCCTGCTTTCATTTACACCCCTCACCAGAATCACCCGATCAATTCCGCGATCCTATTGACTTGCACATGATTGAGATCATGAAGATGCAGCATCGGACAGCATCAGAAACTCAACTCGTTCGCGGTCTTGTGCTCGATCACGGCGCAAGGCATCCGGACATGCCCAAGCGCGTCGAGAATGCGTATATTCTCATTCTGAATGTCAGCCTTGAGTATGAGAAGACGTATGTTAAAACCCTCACGCCGTGTTCTCTCGTCGAAACTGATGTGCTTTTAACAGGGAGGTCAACTCCGGATTTTTCTACTCTTCGGCCGAGCAGCGGGAAAAGCTCGTCGAGTCTGAGCGACGTTTCACTGACGCGAAGTGCAAGAAGATTGTTGAGCTGAAGAATCTCGTCTGTGACCAGGCTGTTGGCAGCAACGAGAAGAAGAAGAACTTCGTGGTTCTCAATCAGAAGGGTATTGATCCCCTGAGTCTTGATATCCTCGCAAAGAACGGGATCCTCGCTCTCCGCCGAGCCAAGCGGCGCAATATGGAGCGGTGCGTAATCCGCGACGCATCTCCAGTGTCCGAGCATCTTACAGATACACGTCCCATGCTGTAGATTGCAATTGATCTGCGGTGGTGTGGCCCAGAATTCTGTTGACGACCTCACTCCCGATGTGCTCGGCTGGGCAGGTCTCGTGTACGAACACACACTCGGCGAGGAGAAATTCACATTCGTCGAGGATGTCAAGGACCCGAAGAGCGTCACGCTCCTCATCAAGGGTCCCAACCCGCACACGATCCAGCAGACACAGGACGCACTGCGCGACGGCCTCCGCGCCGTCAAGAACGCCCTCGAGGACGAGGCGCTCATTCCTGGGGCGGGTGCGTTCGAGGTCGCGTGCGCAGCGCATCTCTCTGGACCAGTGAAGAAGACTGCAAAGGGACGCGCGAAGATGGGTGTGCAGGCGTTTGCGGAGGCGTTGTTGATCATTCCGAAGACTCTCGCTGCGAATGGCGGCTATGATGTGCAAGACGTGGTTGTGGCGCTACAGGTGGATTTCTATTGCTCTGCATTCATGTCCGATGGCTCATCGCTCGCTCGTCATTGTAGGACGAGCAATCCGAGGGCAATGCAGTTGGGCTTGATCTTGAATCCGGTGAGCCATTTGACCCCACGGTGGCGGGTGTATGGGACAACTACAGGGTAAAGAGGCAAATGCTTCACTCATGGTATGTTCGACGCGTTGCAACTACATTCCCCGACCTGATCACGTTCTCCAGTTCTGTCATCGCGGTCAACCTGCTCTCGACAGATGAGATTTTGCGCGCGGGTCGTAGTTCACTCAAACCAGACGGGCAGCAATAGACGGGATGACGCACAAAGTAGAGATGTACAGACACAGTAGCAGTCACTGAGAACTCCCATCGTGTTCTAATCCACCGTTGTTCGACGCGAGCCGAACACTCATCGCCATTAGTGCCCGAGGCGGACTCGAGCGCATTATTACATACAGATACAAAGCCAAAGGTCACAAAGCGGAGCCCGGTATGATGCTAACAGTAGATCAGCAAGAGTCAAAGGGGAGCATCAGAACAGCAGAACATGCACGGCAATGTAAGGGTTACAATAAGGAGCAATAAGGAAGTGGGTAAACCATCGTTCATGCGGTACTTGTGTCCAACACAACTGTCAGGTGTTCAACACTAGTGATGACCGAGAGTAGAGATGAAATGGTATTGATACTGAGTTCCTCTAGTCCGTTTCGTCAGAGCTGCCGCTGTCCCAGCCCGCCCGCATGAGCTTAGTCGGTGCGGGCGAGATATCAGCGGTCACAGTGACCGTAGCGTTGTGGTAATGCTTGAAGGGGGGATATTCTTGGGGAGAAGAACGGTCTGCTTCCACGCCATCCCTGGGGACCTCTGAGGCGAGGACGGCCCGGGGAGAGTGAGCGAACCGGCGGAAGGCGGGCGGGAATCAGAGCTGGAGGGGAGGGGATCAGGGACGGACACGAGCCGCTCAACGCTCTGCTCGGAATCATCAGTGAGATCGACAAGGGCAGAAGATGCCGAGGAGGACGAACGCCGTCCAGGCTTGAAGACCGACAGCATGCTGGGCCGGAAACCCTCCTGCGAAGGGCGTGAGCTATGCAAACCTTGCTGTATCGGAAGAGCCTGTTAGCTCACCTCTTCGGAAGATGCATCAGCATCGATGCTTCCGTGAGCAGGGCGATCGGCGTCGAGCGATACGTCGTCTGGCTCGGCCTCGAATAGGTCTCCGAGGCTCGCGAGTGATGTTCGCGAGGAAGTCTTCGAAAGTGAGAGATCGGCATAGTCTTCGGGCTCAGGCTCGGGATGCCCTGATGCTGGTGTGGGAGCCCATCTCAACCGGGCCATGTTAAGTGGATTAGGTTTGAAGAGAGCTGGCGCAAAGTTCGATTTGCGCATGAGCTTGGGACGGATAAAGCCTCTGTCACTCGCATCGTCCGAATCGATCTCATGGTCGTCCTCCTGCTCCGCTGTATCCTCGTCGCCGTACCGCTCATCCGCCACGGCCGCGGGCTGCTCCTCGCCATCCTCAGGCGTGACAGGCGGATCCGTGTCGTCATCCGTCGATAGCGATTGGCCCGCATGTGGCTCCTCGGGGTCCTGGAGCTCTGGCGTGCCCTCGGGCGGAACCGAGGACGTCCACTTGCGTCGCGCGAAAGTGAGTGGATTCGGGCGCGCGAAGAGACCCATGCCACTCTTGCCCGCCGCCAGCGATGGCCGTCGAAACAAGCTTTCCTCGCACTCGTCCTGAGAGGCCGTGCCTTCATCGTTCTCGTTCATTACTGAGAACAGATCCGTCTCCTCCCCCTCAATCTTCACTCGTGGCTCCTCCGACTCCAGCCTGCGACGCTTCCCGCGCTCCGCATCCACCTCATCCTGCTCGTCGAGAGACCGCTTGTGTGACGAATACCGCCCATCGCTGCCCAAATCGTCCTCGTGTTCGCCCCGAGCGTCACGTCCATCGCCGCGTGCGTTATCGCCCGTCTTCGAGTGTGGTTTGGACCGCTTCGCGCGCATAGTGCGGCGACCCCCAGCGGTGAAGTGGAAGTTCTTGCGCATGAACCTGCCATTCGTGGTGGCCTTCTTCCCGAACCTCCCGTTCGCCTCACGCGGCTGCGATGCGACAGCCAGCGATTTGGGCGTGGGCAACTTCGGGCCTCCTTCCGTCTTGACGACGACAGGGGTAGTGGGCACGGACGAGAGCTCTCCGGTACTGCGGAGATGACGCTCTTTGGTCGGAGTTTGGGGAGGACTGGAGGACGAGGGCGAGGGATCCTCATGCGGAGGATCGGAGGATGCGGATGCAGTGGAAACAGGCGCATTTGACGAACCATTAACAGAAGACCCCTTGCCCTTCGGCGGGGGCTCACTCGCGCGCATCTTGGCACTCGGGATGCGCGTGCGACTGCTACGGCGTTCCCGTACTCCCAGGAGTTTGCGTGCCTCGTTCGACATGCCCACCTTGTTCTTCGGCGGACGTCCACGGCCACGGTTGTGATGAGAAGAGGATGGTTCGACCTTCGGCCGTTTGGGAGAAGGTGCTTCCTCCGGCTCAACGGTGCGTTGTCGTTTATATGGTCTCTTCTCGGTTGTGGATGCGGCGCGAGAGCCAGATGCAGCGTTGGAAAGCTTGTTAAGAGCGGCAAGATTCTTGTGAGAGAGATGAGCACCAGGGTCATGCTCCTGTTTTCTCGCGGAGGGGGACAAACGCGGGAGTGCCGTCCGAAGGTAAACGTTCCGGCCAACGAACGCCATAGATAGCATGGTGACGCATACACCTGGTAACGCAGACACGGCTCAGTTCAAAGCCCACAACAGCAGAGTTGTGTTTACGCACCTGGGGCACTCCTGATTCACCTGCTTTCGCGGCCGCCCCCGCTTACCTGTCTTCTCTGGCAACCCGTTCCACACGACTTTGTCCTCTACCGAAATCACGGGCAGGACATTCTTGCACGTCATGCACGTCGGGAGCAGTTTCCCGTCGACGCCCCGAGGCCCGTCTTGGGGCTTCTTCACTGCCGCACTCAAATCTATAGGAGCGGGCACCACGGGACGCTTTCGCAACGAGCGACCCTCCATCTCCGGGTCCTCCTTTGCCTTGCCCTTCAGATCAAGTGCGTCCGTGGTCGAGTCCAGCGTTGAAGCGGGGCCCTTGCCTTTGCGGTCGTACATAGGTGTGCTCACGCGCGACACAGACGATGCTGCATCACCCCGCGCGCGCAAGCGCGAAGAAGAGCGCAGGCTCGGGCCGTCCGCCACTGACCCGTTGTCGGAGGTGAGAGGTGGCGTCTCGAGTTGTCGAACTGCCGATGCGGAGCGCGACACGGTAGCGCGCGCCTTGCCTTTGTCCTTGCCGCTAAGGGCTGCACTGATGCTCTCAAGCTCGGACGCGGCGCGGGCCTTTTGGGCGCGCGTGGAGATGGAGAACGAGGTGGCGGGAGTCGCCTTCCGGGGGGTTGATACAGCAGACGCTGAGCAGCTTTCGGCCACAAGCGTTTCAGTGTCTGGTGTCAGCAAACCGGTGTGTTTCGAGGGGCCCGCGAGAGCAGGATCAGCCGAGGCAGAGCGCGGTGCAGATATGAGATCCGATGTGGCGTCGGGCTCTGGCTCGACATCTGCGTCAGACTCATCGGCAGGGTCTTCTTCCTCGTCGGGGAGCACTGCATACACCCCGCGTCGCGTCCGGCGCTCGTTGACATTTACGTTGGCCTGTGCAGGAGCATCTTCGCGGTCTGTCGACCAATCGGAGTCGTTGTCGGAGGAAGAACTATTAGGGGATGATCCAGAATCGGAGACTTCGTCGTCGTTTTGCGGTGCGTAACCACCTCGTTTGTTGACCTCACAGGTGTGGCACAGGCAGTGGCGATTATTGCGGCCGACTGCGGTTCGTAAGGAAGCAACCAACGGTCAACAATATTCGCGGCGCTGCATAGAAACGACTTACAGTAGCCATCGCCATAGTGCGCTGTGACCTCCTCTCCTACACCTATGGGTTTGAGTACCCGGAAGGTAATGTACCGGCCCTCTCGAAAAAGTTCAACATTGTGGTCGCAGTCATGCTACGCGGCAGGAGAGGCGAAATCGAAGTTGGCGAGCATGCGTGGAAATGTGATCATCAGCACAAACGCCGCAAGAACCTCTCGCTTCGTGAGTGAAGCCGTAGCGAGAGGAAGACGAAGCGACTCACGTTCACAAATCGAGCCGGTCCCAAGAACAAATGGTTCTTCTTGAGCTGCTTGGAATGGATGACACTGAAATCGCGACGGATTCCGACTCCTGCTGCCTGGCCTACGTCGGTGCCTTTGAGCTCCTTGTCCTCTTCCTCGGTTAGGTCGGCCATTGAACCTTTGAGTTCCGAAATGACCTGGCCGACAACAAGAGGACGGGTGGCGAGGATGCATAGCTCTGACTTGCCGGTGCGATGAGAGTATCGTGAAGTGTGGGCGATCTCGATCGAGCCAGATGGAAGGTAGAGCTCAAAGTAACGGGATGCGTGGCTAGAGGCGGGGAAAGAAGGGCGTCAACAGACGCGCTCGATGAGGTTAGCGATGGGTTGCATACGTGGCGAACGCGTTGATTTGCTTCTGGGTGTAGGCCTGGACGTAGTAACGCACCGCCTTGAGTCTGAGAGGGAAATTGAGCGGGTGAACGGGGGAGAGTGGGAGAGAGAGGAGAGGGAGACGCACGATAGGAGGTAATCGACAGCCTGACGGATGGCGGTCTGACTGGGACCCTTGGAGACGACGAGCTACGCGTGGAGAGGGGGGAGAAAGGTGTGGGTAGGCGTGTTGTGAGACGTCATAGAAGAGGAGAGGGAACAACAAGGGACTCACACGTCTGACGATCTGCATTAACTCTTCTGGATCAGTCTTTGGGAGCCTCCTCGAGGGGTCCATCTTGTGGACGACAAGGGGAAAGCCGCCGGTTCCGAGTTTCTCGACGAGCAGGTGACTGAGGAAGTCATCGTCGCGCGAGAGGTCGCGCATGTTCATAATCTTGGTTGGCCGCCATGCACCCTTGAGGACTGACGAGCGGGAGCTCGCCGTAGGAGGCATTGTGGGGGATGGGGTGCCTGACGCGCGCGCAAGAAGAGTGCGGGACGCGGGAAGACGGGGAGAAGACGGAATGGGGAGGTGAGGGAGTAAGGAGAAAGAGGTTGGCTGTGGCAGAGAGAGACACACGCGACGAGTTGCGGACCGCCCGCACACAATCTGGCACCGTTGGGAATCCGCACAGACGCCCAAGCCTGGCCTTTTTATTTTACTCCGACTCGCCCACGGCCACCAGTGGCCACCGCACATGCATTACATGTACATGTAGTAATGTGCAGCCGGCCACAGCAACAATCACACAAGCACAATGCAAGAATGCACGCCGTTCCAACAGCCCACAAGGCCTCTCCGACAATACCCAACCAGCGACAAGGCCACACTCACACAAAGCGCACCCGGAACAAGACAAAGCAGAGAATGCATTCGGTGGCGCATGGGTCAGACATACTCATTCATACAGTAAGTGCTAGAGAACATATGCCCACATCAACATCATAGCGGAGATTTTGAGAATACACCCCCGGTCCTCTCGCACGACCCGTGCTCCCATGCCTCAATGTGAACATTCGAAGCCACATTACATCACCCCATGCTCTTACGCCCCGTGTGCGTGCTTCTGCTTGCCAGTCCTGATCTTCCTCAAGTAGAACTGCACCCACATGTGATACCGTCAGCAATGTGTCTCTCAAACTCCATATATGTCGCCCTCTCGCATCTCACCTCAAGTTCCCGGCCCTCGAGAATGTAGCCGTCCGCGCGTCCTGACTGCCCAGGTCGGCTGCTCACCACGGCATACAACCGGCCGGCGGCGAATTGCGACTCAAGCAGAGGATCAACCTTCGCATCTGTACAGACCCCGACGTGAGACCTTATCTCGTTACTCCGTTTGAATGGTTATGCAACGCACCCTTCTTGCGCTCCTCAAGCTTGCGCACAACGTGTTGCGACTGCTTTTTCTCCTCCTCACCCTCGGCAGGAGCGTCCTTCTTCGCACCCTTCTTCGTCACAGGCTGGGCATACTATGGCGTGTTCAAGCAGTGTCAGGCCGAACAGAAGCAGACTTGACAACAGTGGCACGTACGTGAGCCTCGTACCACTGACGGAAGGCGGCCGCATCAACCTGGATGATGGCACCCTTGACGAGGGTATTTGTCCGGACAAGCTCGTTGTTGGATGCGTTATATACCTGAGCATGGAGTCTGAGGTTAGAACCCAGATTATTGTGTCTCGGCAGGATGAATCGCGTGATCTTGTATAGCATGCATATACGCCTATATCCGGGTGCAACATATACTCACAACACCGATTATACGGGTCTTCCTCGTGATGCTCTCGCTGCCCCAAGCGAAGTTACCAGAGTCGAGACGGAGAGCACGGTACTTGAGGTTACCACCACGGACACGAACGGTGTGGATACGCTTGGGACCAATTTTGGTACTCGCGGGTTGACGACCGAGCTCGAACTTCCTGTTTTTGCGATAATGGGGGCGCTGGGCACCGGTGTGCGAACGCTTGTGCCGGGAGGAACGGGAGATACCTGATAATTACCGAGAGGGACAGGGATTAAAGTGGACAACGAGCATGGATCGTGTTGACGGCGTTGAGTTGAAGATGGTATTGTCAGCGCAAAGCACGGATGTGGAGGAGGACGAAGGGGCAACACTGACCCATGTCGGTCGATCTTGAGGCTTGAGGGGATGGGTGTCTGGTGTCTGGTGTCTGGCGAGACAGCGTGGATGGGCGATTACAGTACACGGATTAAGGTTTGATGGCAGCTGTGCTCCGACTGAAGCTCAGCCACAGGAGCCGACGCATGTAGAGCGCCTGTGGCGAGTGTGAGTCTGAGTAAGTACACTAAGTACTAGTACTCAACTAGTACTGGCTGAACCACGCATTTGAATCAAGCAGCTGAATCCTTGCAAGTTCTGGACTATGCCCGGGTCCCTGCCCCGATGCTCACGCTGTATTCAGTCTACCAGCGAACCGGTTCCCCGTAGCGCGTCCAGTACATCAAACTTGCGACTTGCGAAGGTCAGAATTGACAGTGAACGAAATCTATTCTGAATCTATTCTCTCGGATGGATGATACTTGCGGCAGCGCTGGTAAGACAGGTGCGCTCGCCGCTGGTAAGACCCGGGTAAGACAAGGTCAGGGCGAACGTTCCTCTCCTCTCGTCCACTCGTACCTGTGTCATACCGTCCGTGCCTCCCGTGCCTTCCTTGCCATCCTGCCGCGTTCTTCCACGCCCATCGCTGCGGGGAATGGACGGCCCAGATAAGACATACTGATAGATCCGGCCTGCCCAGTGTCGAGCACGTCGTCGAGGGTTCTGTACGGTCGCTGTACCAGACTGGAGCGCGAAATTGATCAAGAGATTCTAGACGCGCTATGCGATCATGCGCGCACTTCACCCACCCACCCACATGTCCGCATAAATACACTTACGCGACTCGCCTCTAGTTCACCATCAGCTTTCTCGCCATTCATCTTCCTTTCCTCTTTGCCACCACCACACCCCACGTCTCCTTTTCAAACGCGTCTACAATGTCTCTCAATGCCGCCGCTGCACGGCTCTCCGAGAAGACACCTCGCACAAGAGGCGTGTCCGCCATGGTATGTATCTCCACCCTTCCCTTTCCCTCATCATCACCATCCTATCTTTCTATCCCCTTCACCATGCTCTTCATCATCTTTCCTGACACCCTTCCTGACCTGTTGCGCTCACTATTACCCTCCCGCCGTCGCAAACGCAAACAGCACTTCAAGAGTGCCACTACTGGCGTAGCCACCAAGAACATGCGCAACGAGCTCAACAGACTAGTGAACACCGTCTCCGATCCTCAGACGAGGAAGGTACGTTCACAATCTGATACACTCGCTGCCTGTTCGCTTCAACTCGATATCTTCACATAGGCATTTGATACCGAGATGCAATCCTTCTTCTATCTCTTCACTCGTTACCTCGCTGAGCGCGCGCAGAGCAAGGAACTGTTAGTATACGTTCCTCCACCCACCCAAGTTGCTTTCCTCTCACGCTGAACTGCTCTTGACCTCCAGTGTATGGGACCGTATCAAGTCCCCGGCTGAGGACCAGATCGTTCCGTACGAACAACTGCCCACCAAGACAGACCCCAAGACGCTCGACAAGCTCGCCGTCCTCAAGGTGAATGGTGGCCTTGGCACTTCCATGGGTGCGTTTTGCTGCGCATTTCGCCTATCTGACCAGTACTGATCCACACCTACGTCATTCAGGTATGACCGGAGCGAAGAGCGCCCTTGAGGTCAAGGACGACATGACCTTCCTCGACCTCACTGTCCGTCAGATCGAACACCTCAACACAACGCACCGCATTGATGTCCCCCTCATCCTAATGACCTCTTTCAACACTCATGATGACACACTCCGCATCATTAAGAAGTATGCAAACCAGCAGCTCCGCATCACGACTTTCAACCAGTCGCGTTACCCTCGTATAGACAAGGAGACCCTCCTTCCTCTCGCCCGCACCGCGACCGATGACAAGTCCAAGTGGTATCCGCCCGGTCACGGTGACCTGTACAATGCGCTCGTGCACTCGGGCGTGCTCGACCAGCTGTTGTCCGAGGGCAAGGAGTACCTTTTCGTGTCCAACTCGGACAACTTGGGCGCCGTTGTTGACCAGAAGATTCTCCAACACATGATCGACACTAACGCAGAGTTCATCATGGAGGTCACGGACAAGACCAAGGCTGACGTGAAGGTGCACAGCATCGTAGCATATTCAGCGTCCCCGTGTCTCACACAGGTGACCTACAGGGCGGTACTCTCATCGACTACGACGGCAATGTCCAGTTGCTCGAGATTGCACAAGTGCCTTCTGAGCACGTGGAGGACTTCAAGTCCGTACGCAAGTTCAAAATCTTCAACACCAACAATCTGTGGATCAACCTCAAAGGTGAGCATCATCATTGTATGTGTCCCAATCAAGAATGTCGTCCTGAATTTGAAGCAAACTAGCGCTCAAGCGGATCATGGAGATCGAGGGCATGGAGCTTGAGATCATCGTCAACCCCAAGGTTACCGAGGATGGCGTTTCTGTCATTCAGCTCGAGACCGCTGCGGGTGCCGCCATTCGCCACTTCAAGAATGCACGCGGTATCAACGTCCCTCGAAGCCGCTTCCTGCCTGTGAAGAGCTGCTCGGACCTCCTCCTGATCAAGAGTGATATCTACTCGCTCGAGCATGGGCAGTTGGTCATCAACGAGAACCGGATGTTTGGCACAACTCCAGTTATCAAGCTTGGAGACCACTTCAAAAAGATCCAGCAGTTCCAGAAGCGTTTTAAGAAGATCCCTAAGATCATTGAGCTTGATCACTTGACCGTCACGGGCGACGTTTACTTTGGACGGAACGTTACCCTTAGGGGTACTGTCATCGGTGAGTCGAAACTCGCGGCCATGGTAGTCGTATGTGCTAACACCCTACATCCTACAGTTGTCGCCAACGAGGGCCAACGTATCGACATCCCTGATGGATGTGTGCTGGAGAACCGTGAGTGCCCTGTGATTGTGAGCCAGCTGATGCACTGATTGCGTCGTTTGTACAGGGCTTCTCTCTGGAAACCTAACGATGACAGAATTGTAATTGCGTGCGTTTGAGATACCCTCTTTGCTGATTCTACTATCGCTACACTACTTGGGACTAATCCTGCTCGAATCTGTATCATTTCATTCGTGTCAGAGGCACAACTAACTTGGACGGACACGGACTGTGCGCTTGGCATTGGTAGAACATAGAGTGTTTCCGTGTACTTACTGGTCCTTCCTATTCCTTGCGATTACTTACACGGAAATGGCATTCACGACGTTTGGTTGACGATTCGATTCATGTTGCCGATGTCAGCCGACGGATTCGGGCTGAGAAGTGGCACTTGCGTGATATGCTGACTCACCTAGTTTTCAGCGTCCCACGGGTCCAGTTCAAAACTTGTGCAAAGTTCCACTGTATACCTATACTGTACTGGAGTGACCGAATGCACCTTCCTCCACTGTTGTAGGCAGCACGAACATGGCTGCCCATCCCGACTCGGAGCAGCCCTTCGTTGTGCACGTCTCTGACGCTCACCTGGATCTATTGCGCAAGAAGCTTGATCTAGTGCGCTTCCCAGATGAGCTCGAAGACGCAGGCTGGGACTATGGTGTCCCGCTTGCGCACGCCAGACGGCTCGTCGAGCGATGGAAGGATGGCTTTGACTGGCGCAAGTCCGAGGAGGAAATCAACAAGCTCCCGCAATTCACGCGGGATGTCCAAGTAGAAGGTTGCGGAACGTTGAATGTGCATTATGTGCACCAGAGGAGTGCAAGGGAGAATGCGGTGCCGCTTCTGTTCGTCCATGGCTGTGAGTCTGCACAGAAGCGTACTCCCCTAAGGAGGCCCTCAGACTAAGCTGACTTACATGCCGTCTCTTTGTCGTCCGCTTTCCGGTGTAGGGCCAGGGCATTTCTTGGAAGTGCGGAAGATACTTCCGCTACTGACTGCGTCGAACGACCCGGACCAGCCAAGCTTCCATGTAGTTGCCCTCAGCCTTCCAGGCTTTGGCTTCTCTGAGGCACCAGTCAAGGAAGGGTTTGCATCGCGTCAATATGCAGAGGTCAGCTTCGAGTGGACTAGCCGTAACGCGTAACGTTTGCTGAGTTGGACTGATGGCGTCTTTCACCAGCTTTCCAATAACCTCATGATCAATCTGGGGTACAACGAGTATGGTGCGTCTTCCAACCATCGCCACGAAGACCTGCGTCTCTGTTTACTAAGTGTATCACGCAGTTGTGCAGGGAGGAGATTGGGGTCATTACGTGCGTAGTATCGCTCACGCGAACACGTACAAGAACTGTACTGATCTCCCTGCTGGCGTCAAGGTTGCAGCCTATCTTTCGACGCATTATGCGCATGTGAACGTCAAAGGCTGGCTCACCAACTTCACCAAGTGAGATGTTCTGTGCTCAATGTCATGCATTCTGACGCATACTATCTCTCTTGCCAAAGTGCACAGCCACCTTCATTCCTCTCGTTCCCTCGGCTATACCTCACCCATCTATTGATCCCATACACTGCGAAGGAGAAGGAAGCATTGGCGAGGTCGAAGGCCTTTAGATCATCGGGCAGGGGATATCAACATATACAAGCAACGAAGCCTCAGACATTGGGGTACTCGCTTGCCGACTCCCCCGTTGGACTCCTCGCTTGGATATACGAGAAATTGGTGGCGTGGAGTGACTCCTACCCCTGGACCGATGACGAAGGTCAGTGATGATATTGTGTGTGTAGGTCCACAGCTGCGCCTATAGATGAACTTGGACCCACAGTGCTAGAATGGGTTTCGATCTACTGGTTCTCGCGTGCGGGACCAGCTGCGTCGCTGCGCATCTACAAGGAGATGACGAACAGCTTCCAGAGTGCGGCCATTGCTGGTGTCAAGTGGACATCAATCCCGCTCGGCTATGCTATCTTCCCGAAGGAACTCGTAAAGGTCCCTCGAACGTACGTGACCATGATGCTTGTTGCTTGGTCGATGAACCCAGCAGCTGACGGGGACGGATGGATTAGGTGGTTGCATACCATCGGTAACGTTGTGTTCGAGTCGGAACATGAGCATGGAGGCCACTTCGCAGCGCACGAGGAACCAGAGGAGCTTGTGAAGGATATCAGGACCATGTTTGGGAAGGGAGGACCCGCGTTTGGCGTAGTCTCTGGAAAGACAGGATATGCTTGACCGCGTAGTAAGAATAAGAAGAACCTCAATGGCTGCGATCTTGGAGAACACTACACTTTCATTCAAGGAATGCTCGTGCGGCTTACCGAACATAATGATGAGGGTTCTACGGCTCGGCTTACCAGCCTCCTCTGCCAGTATACTAGTCAAACTGTTCGTCCCTTGGATTCGGTTCGCTGACTCGTTGTAGGACACTGACACCACTAGCTGCTTATGCGAGGAGATCTGCTATGTGTATGCTTGCCCACCGCCCAGACCTGTCCTAGTCTCGCAAACATGTCTACCGACTCCGAGCACCTTTCACGTCACTAGTCTCCGACGCTGACAATGGCGCTCCGCTGAAATGCCCAAAGATGGCCGGCAAATGGTCAGAATGACCTCCCGGATTGGCTAGATGAGAGCTAAGATGGGTATTTGAAAACCAAAAGATGCAGGATACTTCCGACAGCTGGAGTTTGGATCTCCCGAGCACCGAAAAAGAAGGGTTTCGCGTCGTGCCAATACGCTGAGAGCCAGGTTCACTCAAACGGTCCAGTGGGTTTATGTGCATGATCGCTGATGATGTCACTGGCGTGGACAGGTCGCGCCTCAATTAGATCAGTCTCGGGTAGGACGAGTATGGTGACAACATAATTTCTGTTGATTGAGCTCATCGTACTTGTACAAGGAGGAGACTGGGCTTGGCGATGTCATTGAACGGTCGACTCGGCGCAATTCGGTGGTAAGTTGCCACTAGAATGCGACGTTGAGCGTCTCCACTACTATATTGGGAAGTCCGAGGAAAGCGGCAAAAGTTTTAAGTGGACGCCGGCGGGGGACGACTGAGAGTGCAAAGTAACCGGCTGTAATACGCGTTCTTCTCGGCCACTCGCGCTCGTAATCTCTCACATAAGCTCAGCCAAGCATGGTCTCTTCGCTGGCCGAGCAGCTCGCAAAAAGTGCGTCATTGAACGCCAACCTCCTCAACGACAAGTCTCGCAGACTGGCCGCCTCCGAGAGCTACCTCTTCTCTCCCAAGGAAGCTCGGCAGCATGATTTGGACTCACTGCACGCTCTCGGGGTCAATGCTTTCTTGCAACTCAAGTCTCTGGAGTCACAGCTCGCACCTTTTGAGCACACCTTCTTCTCCGACTCTGCGAAAACCTTGGACAGGACTCTTCAGCCCGCGTCCCAGAACGCGCAGCTTGATGCCGCTATCGCTACGTTTCTGCCTTTGCTAGGTCCCTTCCTTTTGGATGCGCCGACGGGAAAGGTGCTTGAATGGATGGTCCGTAGGTTCAGGTGAGCTTCCGTTGGTCTGTCACCGATCGCAGTAGCTCTGTGTTGACATTGTCATTCACAGAATACACGAGTTCAATGTTGCGTCCATTGTTGCACTCTTTTTGCCATATCATGAGACACCCCACTTCACCAAAATGGTATCCATCCTCCACATACCGTGAGTGGTCTCTACCTCGCTGTTGTCGTTTCGTCTGACAGTTGGTCCTCAAGTGATGCCCACCCATTACGATTCCTCCAAGCGTACAAAACCACTGCAAAACCACTGCACCGACCGCTGCTTGTCCGCGAACTACTCACGAAGCCTGATGTTGCTCGCTTCGTCCTTAGTGTTTTCCCAGAAGTCCTCAAAGATCGTGGCGCCAGTGTCCACCGTGCTCTCATTGTCTTCCATACCGGTGTCGTCCTCGAGTATGTGGCGAGGAGCAAAGTTTTGGACGAAAACACCATGACGGTCTTGCTGCCTGCTGCGTTGGAGCCGTTGCAGAGTGCGAGCAATGCTGACAGTTCTGTCAAGCCCGCTTTGCTTCACGAATTGATTGTGAGGATGAACTCGGTGAAAACGATTACTTGATCTGACTTTCCACGCAGCTCGGAAGCTATCTCATTCTGGCAGCCATCTCGCAAAAGATCCACCTCAAGTCGAAAGCCGTCAAGTCGTTATTGACAGCAATCGCGGGATGCGCGGAGCGTGTTTTGCCGAAACAACTAGTCCGCACATTCGTGTCTGTATGTGCCCCCCAAGATCAGCTGGAGAAATTGTCAGGAAGTCTTGTCAAGACTCTCCTTGCCATACCGTACGTCCCCTGCCAGATTGATACCCTCATTCTATTCACAAATGATTATCGGCCATCGTAGCGGAATTGAAGCCGAGTTGGTCGATGCGATGGCGTGGATTGGAGCGGAACATTTCTTAATACCACTCATCAACAGTCTGCTACCTCGGTATGTGCTACAGGTCGCTGGCGGGTTGATGCATTCTAATTTTGTCCCATGTCAAACAGACTTGAAGATCGTACTGCTGCCGACATCGTAGAGTCTATCTTGACATCTCCGAGGCTCCTGCCTGTGATTGCTCTCTCGGTAACATCAACGCTGATTCGTCGCCTCTCTGGAAATGCTTCACTTGAGTCACTACCAAGGGCGTGGCGGAGTCAACTCTCGCAGCTCCATCAACGCCATCCCAAAATTGTGCAAGGGGCATCTCAAGCTCTCATCCAACAGGATGGTAGCAATCGGGACGCCATAGAGCAATTGATCCTCTCTCTATCTGTTGTGAGTGAACCCCGTGTATCATCGCTATATAGTGCTTCTGAACGTGGACGCATAGCCTGCGCCAGGTGTGTCTGTCGCAGATGCCGAGACGGGAACTCTGTTGGTCGGGACCACCGACGCAGATGCCAGCATCCGTGCGAATGCGGTCCGGGATCTCGTCGCTCGTCTTTCCAGTGACACTGTCCTGGACACAGAAATCGTGAGTGTAACACACGTGCAGGCACGACTGTCATGCTGACGTTGTCACAGCAATCGCTGTCTTCTACTCTCCTACTTCGAGTGAACGATTCGACTGCGTCAGTCCTTGAGGCGCTATATACCACCGATCCAGACCTTGTGTCGCAAGTGTTCCTCGGTATCTCCGCGACCGCGTATCTGGATGCACTCAGGCAAGCTTTACGTGACTCGAAGACACCTCGCGAAGTCGTCCGCGCTCACCTGGCGTTCCTCCTGTCGTATTTCCTCCCCGCGGCTGCCGCCTCCTCTACTGCAACATATGAGGGTCGAGGAGAAGAAGAATCTGAAGTGAACCGCGAGTGCACGCGGCGCGTGTGCCTGGAAATTCTGATGCCCTTCCTCCTGTACTCGAAGCCGCACATCAAGACCGCACAAGCTGTATGGGAGATCATCGAGGCTGCAGAAAGTAGGTCTGTCACCTTTGAGCTGCTCGGCGGCTGCGTGGACGCTATGAAGTGGGAACAGGTGAGACCGGTTGCGGCGAACGGCAAAGGGGGTGACAAAGAGGGCGTCGATGCCGCGCTGTTGACCAAGGTCAATTTGGCGGTTGCAGCGAAGATGGCAGGTGTGTCTTTGCCTCTGATGTGCAACAAGCTTGAATGTCATGACATGTTTGTAATCAGACAACATCCTCGCGTCCAATATCTTCCATGCACATCTGGATGGCCTTCTGCAGTGGTTACATGATGAAAATCCTCATGGGCGCGCTCTGGCCTATCTAGTTGTCCGTGCGTTGCTTACCCGCTTAGATGGAGAGCAGCGCATCGATGCGGGACATCGCGTCCTTGAGGCAATGAAGCTGAACACACTTGAGGGCATGGGTGACTTCATGCGTGGTATAGAGGATGTTGCTAGCGTAAGTCAATTTACGTCTTCAGCCGTCATATCCTATGCTCATTGATAGCGATGTCTATGATAGTTCCTAGACGATGCTAGTGTGGGCAATGCAGTAATCTTGAAGCCTGGTAGTCGGAACACTTTGCATCGTCTGCAAGTTGCGGTGCTATGTGTACTCCCGAACTTCCCCCGTCCATCGGGGGTGTCTTTGGAGTGGCTTTTACAGTATCCTTCCGATCAGGTGAGTTTTCGGTGGTCTACATTCCAAAACATGTTGATCCACAATGTCCGCAGACCGATCGTACAACTAGTCACAACATGCGAGCCGCCCGCTACATCCAGCTCCTTCGTGCAATATACTGCTTAAGCAATACTTCGCCTTCGCTACCCCTTCTGTCCACGCACCTCCTCCGCATTCTCTTCATCAACCTCGGCGAGGACGTGCTCGCTTTCCTTGCTGGCGTCTGGCTTACTGCTCATGAAATAGAGGAAAGCTCAGTGCACGTCCAGTATGCTGCCCTCAGACATGCCTGCGCATTCCTTGAAGCCCACGTCGCCGTCAAGTGCACGACGGATTTCCAGACCGTGCTTCCTGCAATGCTCGTGATGCTTCAGAGTCCAGATGTTACTGTGCGAGATGCCACATTGCGGTGTATCGCCGTTATTATCAAGCTCAGCTTCGAGGCGGATGCACAGGCGGTCTATGCTTTCGATACGATATATGGCCCTGATTCTGGTCAGTGCGCACTTTGCGATCAGCAGATACTGGTAGGAGTCTGACTCTCTGGCTGCGCTCTAGCAAAGCTGCAGTATCTGGACCGGGCGGATTTTCGAAAGTACATGAAGATCTTCGGCGAGAACCGAGACAACCTCGCGCAGGATCCGGAGTACGTGCAGACAATACATCGTGAACACCTTGCGCAAATCAACGGGGAGTCCAAGAAGCTCGCTGGGTATGTTTTTTTTGTGTTGTAGGCCGGCGAGGTCATTGCGCTGATGACCCTCCCTTATGAAGGTACAAGCAACGCGTGCTGTGTTACTTGTTATCGCATGTGAACGGATGTCCTCTGCTCAACGTCAAATACGCTCTGCTAAAGGCTGCAGACACGGTCTCGAACGAGGCGAAGGCACAGATGATACTTCCCACAGTCGAGGCTTTCCTCAACACGCAGACTGTCCCAAACCAACAAGTCCGGATGCTGGTAGCTTCGGCTACATCAGGATTCGATAATTCTTCCGCTGCAGACTTGAACGATCCGGATCAGTCTACATGGGGCGTGTACGAGAAGATACTTGCTACTTGCTTGAAAAACGGTAAGCGTCTTGAAATCGATGGACCCACGGTCATTGCTCACTGCAAGCCAGAGCGATGGACGCTTGCTAGGGATGCTTTGTTGTACCGTCTGCAGCATGGTCTGTTCGCGAGACTGAACTTCGAACGGAAGTCACAGCTCTGCCGTATATTGCTTCAGGTTGGAGCTGAACACGAACTTTCGGTGAGTCGCTGCCTTTATACTCATGCCATGCGGCAGGAGACGACTGCTCACACTCGACAGTCAATAATCTGCAAGAAAACTCTTGCTCATGTCCTGGATGACACTACGCTCATAGCCAGGCTACTGGTATCGTTGCAACCGCAGCCTAATCCCGATGCAACAGCACCACCTGCTTCCAAGCGCGCACGAGTAGAGAAGTACGTTGTCGTGCTCATCTCCAGATTGTCAATTACTGACCTACTATCACACAGGACGACACGTACTATTGTCAGCCAGGAGCTATCGCCTCTTGCCGCTTTGGCGGAGGTTATCGGCTCGCAGAAGATCGTCGGCTCTTTGGAGCTTGTCTCTTCGTTGCTTGACACCTTGCAGAAGGTGATGAGCAATGTTTCTCCAGACGCAGCGGATAGACGCTTTGTCGAGCAAATCCTCATGTCTGCACTTGAGAATGTCGTAGAGAACTTCTCGGTAGGACCTTCCGCATCATAGGCAATGGACGTGACTGAAAAAGAGTGCAGCCTTCGACTATAGTGCCGCCTGGTGCGATTCGGATTGACGCGCTCGTCGAGATCCTCCGGAGTAAGGACGGACCTTTCACACTTGGCAAATGGGGTTCTAACGTGTTGTCACAGCTTCGGCAAATCCTCAAACATTCCATCAAGCGTGTCTACTCATGGCTAGCCTTGCACGCGTAGCACCCGATGCCGTTCTCCACAATGTCATGCCAATCTTCACATTCATGGGGTCGAATGTCTTCCACCGAGACGACGCGTATAGTTTCAGAGTTGTTCAAAAGGTGGATAGCGTCCATGTACCGCTTTTCCTGGAATGCTGACAGATAGCACTGCAGACCATCGACAGCATCGTTCCGGTTATGGTGTCATCGCTCAAAGAGGTGCATGGATCGGGCATGACCCTCTACAATGCGTCGCGGGAGTTCTTGCGTGTATTCGCGAATGCGGCCAACCACATTCCTCGTCACCGGCGGGTCAAGTAGGTCTCATGTCTTTTTTTGATCTCGTATGACGACTTACTATACAGCGATACAGCTTCTTCTCTCATCTCGTTGATACACTCGACCCTGCCGACTTCCTTGCACCTGTGACGATGCTACTAGTCGACCGTCGTTCCAGCAGGGTTGCGCGACAGAATGCAACTGAATCCGCTGCTTCTCTCTTCCTTCCTCTTGCCGTCTTCGAGAGGTACTCTGCTGATCTTCAGCTTTCGGTAAGTATCATGCTAATGGGAGTATACTCACATTCACGCTCATACTCGCCTCTTACAGTCATGCCTTGAACTTGTACGGGAGGTTCAGAGGCTTGCAAATAACAATCCAACCGTACACCCCTTCTTGGAAGGTACTACGTAAGTGTAGGTATGTCTTGGTCGCCTGGTCAGCGCTCACTATGTTCCAGTGATGACGACGAACAAGTGCACGCAGACCTAGCAGCTAAGCGTCGGGCGACCGCGTTACTGGTATTCTGCGATCATACGCTTAAGCGTCTGCAGGCCTCCTCACTTGCTCGTTCAGACAACGAGCGTGCTATCAGCCAGGAACTACTTGTATCATTACTCGCTGTCTCAACTGAGAAACGCAACGACCCCTCGTATGTGGAAGTGGCTACGGCTGCTCGAATGGGAATGGTCAGCACACTCAGTGTCATGTCGGCGTCGGACTTCGTCGCTGGAGTCCTCACTATGTTAGAGTCGGGCTCAGTGCACGTAAGTACAGAGACACATACCTATTTCTGCACGTGTTCTTACAGTCACTCCAGGCACAGGGCGGCGCTCTAGAACTGCTCGCAGAACGGCTTACAAAGGTATCCGGGAAGGCTCGCCGCACTGTGTCTTCGTCGATCGTCAAGATCGTCGAAAAGATCCGAGATCTCCTTGCTTCTGCGCAGGAGGATACACTTGTCCGTTCGGCACTGCAATCCTTGGCCGCCATGAGCAACACCATCGTACCTGGGGAGGAGTCCGTAATCACTATCGCTACGCCGGCGGTCCTCGGATACGTCTTGGAACAGGCTTCGCGCGTGACAGCGCTCCAGACGTTACTAGCTTTCTCGTATGCTGGTTATTCCTGCTCTGTTGCGCATGTGACGCTTACAAGATATATCTTAGCTCAAAACTCGGACCTCGTGCGATACCGTACCTCAAAGAGATTGTCAGCACGAGTATTGTGTGCTGCCGGGATGCACTCGGTGACGGTTCAGGTAGGTCAAAGTATAGAGGTTCAATACTTGATTCGCTCAACACGATACCTCCAAGCAGACCCTACGGTGGTTCCAACAGTCTCAACTGTCCTCCGCAATCTGTTGATGTCAACACCGACATTCTGGGGAGAGACGGAGGTACTGTCAATCATTGAGCTGTACTTGAACGCTCCACAGGTTTCCGCTACCGATGCTGCCGAACTGTCGCTTCTCATCAGGACGGTGGCCAAGCGCGCCTCTCCGAACGTACTACTCCCAGCCCTCTGCAACATGTGGACACGCTCATTGGCGGAGAGCGCGAAGGTAAGTGTCGACAGCCAAGTATCATCGAACCCCGATATTGAGTCCTGTTGCATAGGGGCAACCTAGTAAGATGATAGCGTTCATCCAAGTGGTCAAGATCTCGGTGAAGGCCGCATCTCGGCCTGCGGTTCTGGAGAACCTTCGAGACATCTTCAAGACCTTCCTTTCCATGTTTGATGTGTGTGCACTTGTGAAGAATGTGGAGGTCAGTAGAGGCCTCATCCGTTTCTTTCTGACAGCATCCTCATAATTTCACCAGGTTGAGAGCTCGTTGACAAGTGCTTTCATCGAACTCATCGTCAAGTTAAATGAAACCGCTTTCCGCCCTATGTTCCGGAAGATGTTCGACTGGGCGTTCGGAAACGGTTTGTACTTTCTCCAAAGTGTTCATGAATATATCCCAACTTGAATATCTAGAATCCGAAGATCGTGAAGTCATGTTCTGCCACGTGTTCTCGTCTCTTCTCGACTTCTTCAAGGCATGTTTCGTTTTTAAGCAGCTCATCAACGTGTCTGACACTTTTGCGCAGGCGTTGATGGTTCCATATATGGCGTTCACATGGCAAGCGTTCGTAGAACAACTTCGCAAACATATCGCCTCCGCTGAAGAGGGACAGCTGTGGCTGGCCGTCCTTCAGACCCTGGCTAAATCTGTCTCTGCGGATGAGGACCGGGGTATGTATCCAACACATATAATACAAATATCCGCTCACGAATCACTTATTTCAGCGTTCTGGAGGAGCGAGAAGCTCCGGCAAATGATCCCTCTGGCAGTCCAGCAAGTCCCTGTGGCAATTCGTCTGAATGTACCGCAAGGCAAGGCGGCCGTTTCCGAGTTCTTGATATCAATATTGGCTGTCCTCGACGACGATGTCATGATCAAGACACTCAACATCGACGTCCTGATGCATAGCCGGTCTGAAGATGCACGGGTCCGCCTATTCAGCGTGTTCTGTGCAGAGCAATTGTGGCGTGCTCACGGCGACAAGATGCTGGGTGAGTCGGCTCTAATAACATTTGTTTCATTATCTTATACTGAGATGTATTCTTTCTAGGCTTTGTCGCAGAGACGGCAACATTCATCGCAGAGGCAGCAGAGGACGACAACGATCTCGTGATACGAGAGGCACACAAGTTGAAGGCGGCTGTCGAAGCCGTCGGAGGCAACATCGATGTCATGTAGTTTATTGTCCTCCTGATGAAACATAAAATCCTGTCGTATGAGTAACAAACACATCTCTGCCCCGGCTTGGTGCATTTATTGGAATCCAGTCCGCCCAACTGGGGTTCGATGATGCTAGACCAGATCATGTGATATATCGGTCGTGTCGTGCGGGACACCTCAGCGGCCCCAAGTCTGCTGTACAAGATGATAATACGGTACGTAGGAAGTCAATTGCAGAGTTCTACTTCTTTTTGGGTGTGTCCTTGATCTCTTCTACGTGGAGACCTACAAAACGCAGGTCAGGAATTGCCTTGAGGGAGATGGCCAGAGGGTAGACGTACCTGGGGGCAAGCTCTGCTGGAGCTTCTCTGCCTTCTCGGGGTCATCAAGGGAGAGGGTGTAGAGGTACCGTGAGCACCGGATCTTGAACTTGGTCTTGGTCTTGCCACCGGCTACCCGCGGCGCAATCTTCTTTATGCGTGCCGCTGTATGAAGGAGGGAGGAGAAGAGGTTCGTCTAGGCGTGGACTTTTGCTAGAGGTCAAGCAACACGCACCCTTGGCATCCTTCCTCCGGGCGATGTCGATGAACTGCTTGATGTCACGAATTTCTTTGGGCTGGAGGACACGTATGGGGTGGGATGAGTACGACCTGTACGACTGCGAGGAGGATGGGTTGTGCAACGAACCATTTTGTCGTAAGTCTTGATGCTGCCTGCTCCCTTGAGTCCGCTGCTGTTTCTTGCCCTCCGTCGCTCTCGCACGGTGGCTGAGATCAGATCGACAACTGTACAGTAATAGTCGGACATTGCCGCGCTCTAGCGTCTGACGGTCCACGGACTGACTTGGCACGGCATACACTTGTACTAGAGGACCGCTTGTCAGTAATCATACTAACGCATGCACGCACACTGAGAGACTTTCGAGGCCTAGGATCACAGTTTATTATGTACAAAGTCGTATGATTGCGATTTCAAGTTATTGAGTGATTCAGTGAAGCCATGCAGGTATCAACCGCAGGCTCGTAATATACAATTCATGTACTGTACTCCCGCAGTTCTGCATGTACATGTCCAATATGATGTGTATGTATGTATTGCCATCTATGGGGATGTCACTATGCACCGCGATGTGCAAAACTTAGCGATGCAGGTGGGGGCTAGGCTAGCGGAGTGATAGGTTAACGTTCAACAACGATGCGGGGGTCGGCTAGGAAACTACCCGTGGTTATGCAATGCAATAGGTGGAGGCAACGCGAACGGATGCGATGTACACTAGTGAGTCATGATCAATGCAAGATGAACCGAGTCCGATGTATGAGAGGGGGAAAGGGGTAGATGCATGTATAACAGGAACCAGAACGTACGTGGATTGTGCGAGGGAAATCTATACAGCGCGGTGCTCCGGGCGCTCTTCTAGTGGTGTAGGGTAGGACGACGAGATGTTCCGGCTATGCCGCTGGCCGGAGATCGGTGACGACGCAGTGGAAGTCCGATATGTATATGCAGGCGAATGCGGCGCGTCAGTTGACACTGATGGCGGCCGCGAATGCTGGAACGACCATCGGTGGGGCAGTGTCTCCCCAAGTGTCGTGCTCGTGGTCGAGCTCAGCGGCGTGGTCGGCGTCAGTGACGCGCTGCTTGGTGGTGACGGGTTCCCAGGCCGCTGCACATAGTACTGCGACGGCTTGGTGGCGACCGTCGCGTTGTCCTTCTTTTCCCAGTCAACCGCTGGAGCCACACCATTTCTCTTCTCGGTCAGATAAGGGTCGCTGGGCTGGCTCGCGAGGGCGGCGTGCGCCGTTGACCGTTGATTCCGGTGGCCCCGCCGTCCGCAGGTAAAGACGTAAAGGAAGAGGCGCCACAGGCCGAGGTTGACGAGCATGTTGATGAAAAGGACGATGACCGCAACCGAGAAGATGACGGCGGTTATAGCCCCGATCGCTACCCTGGGGATTGGTTTCACAGCGAGGGACTCGGCGAAGGCGATCATCAGGCCACTACACACCAGGCGCGTGAGGCACAGGTAGCCAGCGAGTATGTCCGTGCGTCGGGTGGTGAAAGGTTTCAGGACGACAATAGTGAGGAAGAGGAGGAACTCGAGCACGACAAAGAATATTGCCTGAGTCATCCCCTGTGCGTGCGCGAAGGAAGTCACCATAGCCTTGATCGTCATGACGATGAGAAGGGGGATAACGTAGTACACGCGATTGTTGCGGTAGGGTGCAGTGAAGGGAGCGACGGAAAGTGTGGGTTGTCTGTCTATCCATCTCGTAGTAGGGAGTGACGAGCGGACGGCGCAGAACGCAGAGGGAAGGATGATAGCCATTAACGCGATCAGCAGAAGGACAGAAAGGAAGATGGAGAGCCACGAGTCCTTCAATGTCCACTGGTAGAACGTGAAGATGAGGATGGGGAGTGCCGCTACCAACGCCGTGAGCAGACCCCATGCGCGGGCAAACGAAGGGAACTGATCACGAAACTCGGTGATACGGGGGTACCGCTTGGAGACGCTTGAGCGGCAAAGCAGCACGGTGACGGCATAAATAAGAGCGAGTATGCCCAAGACCAGCGCAGCGATGATGAGCGCCATGAAGAAGATCGTCATAAAGGCGTTAGCAGTGGCGATCCCGATAGAGTTTGTGTAAATGGGGATTCCCGCTTGGAGCACATTGGAGGAATCATCCGTGACGGTCGCCACGTCGCTGCCACCAACGAGGACCTGAGGAGCAAAGTCGGAGGGATTACGAACGAGGTAATTCGCAAAGTTGACTTTAGGGAGGGATGGAAATGACGCCAACAGGGACTGGGGCAAAACGTAATTGGCGGAGTTGTATGGACTAAGTTTGCGGTTGACGAAAGAGATGGCGCCGTCATCGCTAGCGTTAGAGAGACCACCACCGGTGAGGTGACGCATGCGGTTGATGGAGTGCTGGATAGGAGAATCTGCGGATGCAGGGAAGAGGCCTAGCGCCCAAGAGAAGTTGAGTGTGAAAGAGTGGTAGAGGGAAGGGAAGTTGAGGCCAAGGAGGCCGGTAACGGCGATGGCTTGGAAGAGGGATATGATGTCAACGAGGCGGATGGGAGCGAGAGCGAGTGGGCCATCAACGATGGATTGGTAGAGAGCGAGTGCAAAGGCAGAGATAGCGAATGCACCGGTAGCCCACTCTACGGCATACTGGTGTGTTGACCAGCCATTGGATAGAGTTGTTTGGAGGCAAGCCTTGACGTCGCCCGAGTTGACGTCTGTGAGGGTGAGCTGGGCATATGCCTCCAAGTCAGGAATAAGGTAAGCGATTTCGGGAAGCTGGGACTGAATGTCGAGATTCTTGGGGAGGGAGATGGAGTCTGAGCCGTTGAAGGTGTAGAGGGGAAGGGGACAGAGGGCGCCTCCGAAGAGGGAGCAGATGTCTATGGAAACATTGATAGGCTGCATGCCATATACATTGATGAAGAGGTTGGCGACGACATTTGTGTTTGGGTCCTAAGGTGGTGATTAGAGATACAGAGAAGAAAAGGAGAAAGAGGAGAATATACGAACGACACTCTGAGCAAAGATGTTGAAGACTATGGACTGATTGTCGGCAAAGTATGCGATGTCGAATTGCTCTACGAGAAGAGACTCTGGAGGGGCACAATATGTGACGGAAGAGGTGACTTTGAAGTCGGAGGATGAGTGGAGATGGAATGGAGATAGAGGGACTAAGGGTACTCACAGAGAGATTTGTCGCGTGCGTGGACTGGAGCGAGAAAGGCGAGAAGAAAAGGGACGAGGGCGGGTCGCAGCCGGGCGACAGGAAAGAACATGAAGGGCAAGAGAGAAGCTGAAGGGAGAGCTTAGGCTGGCTGGAGCGGAAGGCTATAAGTGAGAAAGAGAGCGCGTAAGCGGGGCATTGTACACGAGGCGAGGACAAGGAGTATTGTTGTACGCACCTCGAAGCTTGTCTATTGTTCCGAGCTTGTCCAGTTCTTTGGGCGGCGTCTGACTCGGTTGGGGCGGGCGGTGTGGACAAGAAAAGAGAGTGAGCTGGCTGTAGACGACGTCGAGGGCGAACGAACGGTGCAGACGACGGCCGTCGGCGACTGCTCCGACTCGGACCACATCTTTTGTTGCGTTCGCCGGCGCTCCGAGCTCGGCTTATGGCCCCGTTAATCCGTCCAATTCCGCCTTCATCTCCGTCCTCGAGGCCTCCTTTCACTCATCCTTGCCCCTCGCCTCGGTCTACATAATGTATCATATTCAACTCTACGCTGCCTTACGCGTTCATACATGCAGTACTGGTCGATGCCAACACGTCATGGCCAGTCGTACGACGCGCGTACCAGTACGCGACTGTACCTGCTCAGTGCCAGGTACTCTGCCACGAAGCCTGACTGTGGTCAATCACTTCTCACGTCGTCGCGTTGAGGATGAAAGCTCAAAGGAATGATGCGCGCGCGAGCAAGAGTCGGAGCAGTGCACACTCCGTCCAGCGACACAACGGCGACCATTACATAAGTGCGCAATCCATCCTGAACAGGCAATAAACGCCACCACTCATTCTCTGCTCACGCTCCTCAGCCCGTCTCTCCCTTCTTCATTCTCTCCTCTCCCTCGCCCTCGCCCACCCGCCCGCAGTGCACCCGTCCTCTTCTCCCTCATCTCCCTCACCCCGACCGCCTCCATCTCCCCCCTCCCCACATCGCCACAAAGGCGACCCCGCAATGCCCGACGTCCTCACTCGCTCCCCTTCCCGCTCCTCTCTCTCCCTCCAACGCCCTCTCAACCTCCACCCAGACTCCTATCAGCACCAGTTTCCTACCTCCATTCGCATCTCCAGGGATCTCTCCAACACCATCGCCCACGACCTTGTCGACCATGATTCCTTGTCCAGCATGACTCTCACCGAAGATTCCAATCTCGCAGAGATTGCTCCATGGGCAACTCCCAACAACGGCTCTGAACCAGTGAGTCTGCATTCTCTCCGAACTCTCTCTATCTTCCCCTTGCTCCCATAAGCAAACACCCCCATCTTTGTCCTGCAACCATCTACGCCGTCCGTCCACACCAATCTCAGTCAACAAGTAATCTCCTCGTTGGTATCCTCCCAGCCTATCCTCCCCCTCCATCCTTGCAATCCGCTCCAGATGCGCTTCTTTTCTCCATGTCAGAACTCATCAGGCTCACCGAGCAACGGACCTGTCCTTCCCCATGGAATGTTTGACAGCGCGTTCGCTCTTGCTCGGAGTTCTGTCCACAATGACGGATCATCCATCTTTGACTATGGCAACTATCTCGCCGAGCTACCAATTAGCCCCGGAGGGCCCACTCAGACTCTGCGCGTACTATGACCGTTGTAGACTTGGTGTTCTTCCCAACGTCTTTCCACCCTTTTCGTCTGGTCGCCTTGAACCCCGGTTCCACTCCCTCTTGCGGGCCCTTCTAAACACAGAGTTCCTCTGCTAACATACATGCTTCTCATTAGCCCACCCCGCCACCTAAACAGACCACCCATCGCTTCGCTCTACCCCAGAAGCCCTCATTCTCCTCCTTCACCCTTCCTCGACATGCGAGCACCTCCAGCATCAGCGTTTCCACGACCTCCACCGCACGCCCCTCAGAAACTCACAGTATCAACTCAGAGTCCTCTCGCACATCCGATTCCCGCAAGAAGCCTTCTCTAAACCCGCTCAGCTTCATGAAGAAACGCTCACGTAGCCGCCTACGCTCTGAACCTCTTCCCGTGGAGCCCGCCCCGCCAATGCCTTCCCCTGATCTGTCCTTTCATCCTACGCCCACCACTCCCCCTGGCTCGTTCTCCTCCAAGAAAGAACGCACGCGTAAGAGGAATGCAGCTTATGTCTCTCCCCCGCCCCCTCCGCCGAAAGAGAACCTATACACGCTCGACACCAACCTGGACGAGATGGATGGCATTGTTGACTTATCCGTATTACCTACTGCCGGTGTCGAAAGCAGCTCTCCTGGCAGCGGTTTCGGGTCCTCACATCACTCGAGCTCAGACGTCTCTTCGATGCAGTTCACCTCCGTAAGCACGTCGCATCAAAGCATATTCAGCAATCCCTTTTTGCCTTCCAGTCAGAGACGTCTCGCTCCTGGCGCTGTTCCCTTCGACGGTCGGCGCATATCGCCCAAGGCCCGCGGTCCAGCTATCTATCCTAACGGCACCGATGCGTCATGGATTGCCCCGGAGAGCTGGGCTGTAGAAAAGGAGGGTGAGGACTCGCTCACGCCGTACTCGGACTCGGACGATAGTGCGAGGGGCAAGTCGGGTCGGAAGCGCAGGAAACGAAATCCGGGGAGCAAGCAGCTCTACAAGGTTCGGATATACCGTGCGAACAACTCGTATCACGTCGTTTCGTGCGACTTGAACGTCACGGTCGCCCAGTTGACCCCTCAGCTGAACATCAAGCTGCTGTTGGATCCGGGCGTGGAGCCCCATCGACTGCATTTCAAGGAGCGGGGAAGAGGTGCGAGTGCTGTTTCTTGACTGAAATCGTATGGCATTGACGCGTTGAGTGTGCAGAACGGGTGCTCGCGCCGACGGAGAAGCCTGCTGATATTGTCCGGAGACGACTGGAACAGGCTGGGTATGATGTTGCGGATGGGCTGGACTTGCTCGGGGCGGACGACATACAGTTCCTCCTCAAGTTCGTCTACAAAAGCAATGTGCTTGGGCCGCCGGTGCGTTACATGCTCATCGCGGCCGGGGTGAACGGCTCACCTAAAGCTTTTGTACAGGAGGAAGAGATGCAGTTCGACACATTTGACCTCATCGACCTCACTTCTCGCAGCCTTAAAGCTGTTCCCGTTCCATTATATGCCCATGCGGACGCCATCGTCTCCCTCAATCTTTCCCGTAATCCTATGCTTGAAATACCCTTAGACTTCATTCAGGCTTGCACGACACTCCGAGAGCTCCGACTATCACACATGGCGCTGAAGAAGGTTCCCCAAAGTGTCCGGCATTGTCGAACTCTCCACTGGCTGGATCTGTCTTGTAACCGAATAGCGGATCTCGAGGACGCCGGTTTGGACCGAATTCCGCAACTTCGTCATCTCAAGCTCCAGAATAACCGCATGGACAGTCTTCCCTATTACTTCCCTCGACTCCGAGAGCTCCTCGACCTCAACATATCCAACAACAAGTTCAAACACATACCCGCTGGCGTCTGCGAGATCCGTACCCTTCTCGACCTCGATGCGTCATTCAACATGATATCAGAGCTCCCAGACGAGCTTGGCCAACTTGGGTCGCTTGAGAACCTAACCATTGTTGGAAACCAGGTCGGGAAGATTCCTGAGCAGTGCGCGAACTTGAAGAATCTCAAGGTGCTTGACTGTAGGCGGAATCATATCACCGACATCTCAGTGGTCTGCACGCTACCGAAGATCGAGCACCTTTTTGCCGATCACAACCAGCTGCATGCGCTCGACGTCTCGTTCGGGCCTGCGCTGAAACAACTGGACGCGTCGCATAACGACATCACACAGCTCAATCTGGTCCCCGGTCCCCTTGGGTTGCCGTATGCGCTCACAACACTCAACTTGTCCTACGCGAAACTCTCCACTTTGGACGACCTCGCGCTGGCGCAGCTAACTGCGCTGGAGGTACTGCGCATCGATCACAACTCCATCCGCTCCCTTCCGGATAGCTTGTGTGGACTGAGTCGGCTCAAGCATCTCTCGTGCTCGAACAATCGACTGTTCACGTTGCCCAGGGACATCGGGCGCTTGCAGTGGCTAGAGGACTTGGAGGCGCACAACAATGACCTGTCAGAGCTTCCGATGAGCCTCTGGAACTGCTCGTCGCTCCAGGTCATCAACGTCACCTCCAATGTGATCAGTACATGGAACCTCCCGCCTGGGTCGATTGACCTGGACTTCGCCATGTCGCATGCGTGGGGAAGCACGGCTTCCTTGCTATCGGACAGGAAAGCATCGAATGGCTCCATCACGGGCTCTGCGCTTCCGGCGCTGGCGTCGTCGTTGGAGAAGTTGTACGTAGGGGAGAACAGTCTGACGGCGGACAGCTTGCATCCACTCGCGCTGCTGAAAGAGCTCCAAGTGCTGAACCTATCGTTCAATAGTATCCAGCAGCTGCCGAGCAGTTTCTTCCGGAATCTGACGCAATTGCGTGAGCTCTATCTGAGCGGGAATGACATCTCTGCGATCCCGACGGAGAACTTACAGCATATGACGAAGTTGGAAGTGTTGTTCCTGAACGGGAACAAGTTGCAAACGTTGCCGCGGGAGATCAGCAAACTGCAGAACCTGTTGGTTATGGACGTCGGGAGCAACGTGTTGAAGTACAATATCAACAACTGGGAGTTCGACTGGAACTGGTGAGTTCAGGATCGCTCAGACCATATGCGGGGCACTCATCAGAGGCACGTTTAGGAACTTCAACACGAGCTTGCGGTACTTGAACCTCTCCGGAAATAAGCGTCTGGAGATCAAGCCGGACACAAACCACAGGCTCTCCCGCAACCATCCTCTCTCTGACTTCTCGAATTTAACGCAGTTGCGGATCCTCGGTCTCATGGATGTGACGATTGGCATGCAGACGAACATACCCGACGAGAGCGAGGACCGTCGTGTTCGTACCTCCATGGCAGACGTCAACGGGATGGCTTATGGGATTGCCGACACGTTGGGGATGACGGAGCACCTGACCATGATTGACCTCGTTGCACCCCACTTCCGCGGGCAGCACAACGAGGCGATCTTCGCGATGTTTGGGCGCGCGTCACACATCGCGAGCAACAATCGGCTCACGAAGTTTCTCCACGATGGCTTCCTTCGAGTCTTACAAGAGGAGCTGGAGAAGCTGCAGCGCAACGAGAAGGTGGAGGACGCGATGCGGCGGTCATTCCTGAAGCTCAACAAACTCCTCCACGATCATCTGTACTCGAACTCTGGTCGGAAGATGTCGGCTGTGAGCGCGAGTGCCAATCAGACCATCCATGACAAGATCGGTGCCTCGGGAATCGTCCTGTACCTCGTCGATCGCACTCTCTTTGTCGCTAATGCAGGCAATGCCCTCGCGGTCATCTCTCGCTCCGGCAACGCGAGGCTCGTGTCGCGCAAGCACGATCCCTTCGATCGTCAGGAAACCGCTCGGATACGCGCTGCCGAAGGATGGGTCTCTCCGAAAGGCTTCGTGAATGACGAGATCGATGTCTCGCGATCGTTCGGCTTCTACTACCTGCTCCCGGTCGTCAACCCTCGACCTGACGTCTTCAAGTACGAGCTCACAGAGACTGACGAGTTCGTCATCGTCGGTAACCGTGGCCTGTGGGATTACGTCTCCTACCAGACTGCAGTCGACATCGCGCGCAAGGAGAGGGATCCCATGATTGCTGCGCAGAAGCTTCGTGACTTTGCTATCTGCTATGGCGCAGAGGGGACTACGATGATCATGGTCATCAAGGTTTCTGACCTGTTCAACCGCGGTCACCTCCAACACAGTCAGGATACTGTCATTCCGGAAGACCTTTTGGAGAGTCTCAAGCGGAAACGCAAGGAGATCGTCAACCGAGACATTGCCCGTCTCATCAGTGAAGTAGCGCCTCCGACTGGCCACGTCGCGCTCGTCTTCACGGATATCCGGAATTCGACGCATCTGTGGGAAGTGAACCCTGGCATGCAATCTGCCATGGTCCTGCACAACAACTTGCTCCGTCGTCTCCTGCGCTTCTGTGGGGGGTACGAAGTCAAGACGGAAGGAGATGCGTTCATGTGTTCGTTCCCGACCACCCTCGCCGCGCTCTGGTGGTGCATGGACGTCCAGACTCAGCTTCTCAGCCTTCCTTGGCCACTCGAGCTCCTCGAATGTGAAGACGGCAAAGAAATCCACGATCCACAAGGACGAGTCATCGCTCGCGGCTTGTCTCTCCGGATGGGTATTCATTGCGGTCAGCCGGTGTGCGAACCCGATCCCGTCACGGGTCGGATGGACTACTTTGGTCCCATGGTCAACCGTGCTGCACGAGTCAATGCTGTTGCCGCGGGCGGTCAGATCATGTGCAGTGCGGACGTCATCAAGGAGATCAATGCTCGCATCCTCGAGTCGGGTCCTCATACCGAGTACACGTATCTCCAGCCTCACGCCGCCGTTGATGCTATTCGACGGATGGGCGTCGATATCTTCCCCGTTGGTGAGGTGAAGCTCAAAGGTCTCGAAGTGCCGGAGAACCTCTCTATCCTCTATCCTTCCGATCTCGCTGGGAGACAGAATCTCGAGGTCTTCGAGACGACGCCGACTGCCTCCGGATCGCGTGTGCAATTCAGCGTGGAGCAAATGCGCGAGCTCGGTCTTCTTTGTGTACGGCTCGAGACGTTGGCTAACTCTCGCATATTCCGGCCCCTTCCCGTGCGTAAGGGCAGCATCGCGTCGGCCACAGGATCGCAGCGGAGTCCCGACCCCGCTTCGGACTCTTCGCTGGTCGTGTGCGATGATCCGAGCCTCTACCTTCCAGTTATGGACGAGACTTCGACTGACGCGCACCTTACCACCGTTCTTCATTCGCTCTCGCTCCGCATTGACAACGCGCTTGCGAAGCTGGCGTTCATGCAGATGACCCATATTGAGCGCAGGACGGGTGCTCCCGATCAGGGTCTGCGGGAAAAGATTCTCGAGTTATGTCGACCCATTTCACTGTAGTCAATCTGCATGCATTAACTTATTGTACATCCAGTTCTCACCATCTGTACTTTGATTCATGTTCTCTCTTACACCTATTAGACCGCCATGTATACCCTTGTAGTATCCACCGTCTCCGCATACATAGCACTGTACAATACTGTGAAGTGATATCTTTATCAGCTTTCGTTCTTCCTGACGTCACTAAATAGGTTATGGCCCGGTGACCACCGAATTAGATGCAAGACAATATACAACCTAGTTGTAGACCCTGCAGCAGGTGAAAATAGCACAGCAGGTGAGCTTCCTACATGCCCAAACGAGGTCTATAATGCAGACATAAATTAGGCAGGGGGAACATGATGCGTGCCTGGACGGCTGGGTCCAGTTAACGGTCAACCACAGTATAGGTGCCGTCATTGCCGGGGATATCAGAACAGTATGGGCTTCTTGTATTGAGCCAAGCAGACACTCCGACTCTAGCAGATACCAAATGGGTGGCAATGAGATGATGGCAGTGTATATGGTACAAATATACTCTCCAGTATGCCTACATGAGCTAGAGTGTAGTAAGTATACAAACCAGCTTTATATACCTGTGTGATCCAGTCAATGTTACTTGCACAAGTTGAGCAGGCAAAACCATTGCCAGTGACTTCATATATCAGGCCCATAAGCTGGGACTGTTCAGATTGAGGTGTCAGTGCTTGCGGCATTTGAGCACACAAGCAGAGACACGAGGTGATGCTGGATAGAGCAAGGTTCTATATGCAGGAAGAAGGTGAGATATAGAACAGGAGCTTCAGGGAAAAGCCCCCTGGAGAATTAAGGCTATATATTGTCAAATGTCTACACCACCCAACAAGTGATATAACCTGGACATAAGCTGGGGAGAGGGTAATGAGAAATCATGTGAATCATAAGCCCTCCAATAACCATTGTCCGGTATAAGCTGCATCAAAACTACTTATCGGTACAATCTGGGCTTGTGGGCATGAGAATATGACATGATAACAACTGCAAAGTCATGGTTCACAATACCTCTGATATAACAGATGTGTGCCTTTTATTGAGTCATACACAACAGCCAACAGCCCAGAGCCCATGTGAGGATATGGGTGGGAAATGCTTGTGAGATGTAAAGTTTCCCAAGCATTAGACACCAGTATACGAGCAAATGATACACAAAATGCTCAAACCATTATTCTGTTTTGTTTCCTATAGCAGGGTATTTAGAAGGTAGACACCCCTGAAAACTGTCCAGATATGCTTGTGTAATGCTACATATGCTAATATCACACACCAGGAAATTGTCAGAGTTTTCCAACAGTATGACACCTATCTGACAAGGTTGCATATGGATTGGAGATAGTTAAAATATTCAACATATCAGATGTTCGCCTACATGTCCAATTGAGTCATGTGTCATATCAACTTGGAAATTATTGAAATGGCCTGATTTTGACACCAAACCGACCTTGGCAAGTGATCCCACAGATAATGCTAATTTTATCCAAGTGATGTCCACCAATGTGGTGAAGAGCAGACAACTGGATCCCAGGCCTCTGTTGGATGCTGCCTGGATATTGAGCAGATACTGGCGCATGGGCGCCTGTTTTCAGGCCATGAACATACATGAATATCAAAATGGAATGTCATGATATTCTCCACTGTTACAGTGCATTGGACCTCACAGCACATACTTTGTGATAAATAGAAGCCAAACAATACAATTCAGCACCATTTTCCATGTAGTTTCAACAACCATAGGTGAGGATGTTTTCCTGAGGCCAGCTACAATGTGTTGAACTTCCGGACTACCAGCTGTGCTCGGACCGGAGTTGTGTACACTTGTTTATGATCATATGATTAGATAGGCTGTGTTCCTACTTACCATTTATGGTTTTCTTTGTTCTCCTACTGTACTTTCCCATGACCATATGGTTACTGTGCATTCCTGTGCGTACCAGTGCGTTCTACACTGCACCGGACTTTTCTAGACCTTATGTCTGACTCATGCTATGACTGTATCTGACTCATACGCCGATACGGACTCTGACTCATCGTCTTATGGCTACATGTGACTGCTTTATTTGCTGACTCATGGACTCATCCCTCATGTATATAAGCAGTCCCTTCTTTGCCTCTGCTCTTCAGTCGTTCGCTCACTGACTGAAGAGTAAGTCTCTTACCTACATATGCTCTACTACTTCTTCCTGACTTAGTACTTGTAGTCTCTCTCTGTTGTGACTTACAGGTACTTCACTATGCAATATAGTCATTCACTCACTGACTGAAGATCTCTCTCTGTTGTGACTTACAGCCGCTCCTCGCCTTACAGGTTCAGAGTTCATCACAATGTTTATGTAGTATACATTTTATTGTAGTTTAAAGGTGAGATGGAGTAGTGGTCATGAACAGCATGAGCCTCACTAGTGTTTGTTGGTTTGAATCCCTGTGGTTGTTATGACTCGATAAGTATGCAAGGCTAGTATCAAACTGTACGATTAAGATTGCAGTATATTCCCTTCGTACTTTTACACATATCAGAGCAGGAGTCTAGTTCTACAAGGATTCGTTTGTTCAGTTGTAGTCAGCCAGAACTATGGACTTAGTCAGCCAGACTGTGCACAATCATTTGCTTAGCTCACCTAACTGTGCATTAGTATGGTCTTACTATTACACAGTCTACTATCAATGTTCCACAGTTTCTCTACATGTATATAAGGGAGAATGTTTCAGAGCAACTCTCCAAGCTTTAGTCTCTTTGCGAATAACACACACTATACTCTAGCAAGTCATCACTCAGACAAACTTCAAGGTCTCCTTTGAATAAGGAAGACTGGACTAGCAAGGTCATAAGGAATTAGGGTTATAAACTAAAGCAGAACATTTAAGTCACATGAGAGTGTAACATTAGACTAAAGCTTTTCTTCTAAGTGCAGAGAACCCACAAGAACAAGGAACTTCTTTCTCGCTCAAACACTGAGAAAGAAGAGGAACAGGCAAGACGGCGGAAAACAGGAGAAGTCATCCTCTTCTACAAAGGCCAAAGAATGTAATGATAACAGGGTTTAAACGAAAAAGTCCCTACCATCGTTCCCAAAATTAGTTATCCCAGAAGTCACAGTTACAAGACCACCAACTCCATATCCTGGACGTAAACAACTCTCACAAATAATTCTATTTGTAGAAGATGTTTTGTCCACATATATGAGTCCCAATACTCTTGTAAATGATTTACAAAGGACACAGGAGTGGCAAGAATATAGGAGTTCATTAGCCACAAGCAGCTTCACTGGAGTAGTACAAGATATACTGCCACAAGCACAAACGATCTCTGAATCATCGGGAGGAGTAGATTCAGACAATATAGAAACAGACTCAGACAGGACATCAACTACAGCAATATTCTACAAGAGACAGCAAGTTCTAGTAGACACAGTCAACGCACTTCAGGTTATGACAGATAATCTTGAAGCACTAAAGAAAGAAGAAGTTACACAAGACTATTATCAAGCTTTTGACATAGCATATCGATATCTCATACAAACTATCCAGATTCTTGATACAGTTCCAAGAGAAATTCATGAAGCAATCCCACAAACCTGAAGCTTTGCAGAGTTCCTCAAACATCAGTTCAGATACCTCATAAATCCTGATCTACACAGGGGTATAGCAAAACTTCACAGTAACCTTTGGGCAAAAAGGTTACACCAAGAGTTTTTACACATCACACAGCGTGTATGACTGTGAAGCCATACAGTTGTAATCGTCTATATCATCTGTTTGATAACAACAAAACCAGAGATATACACTACCAAGAATCTTACAACCGGTGGAACAATTGTACGCATGAACATTGTCCACTAAGATATAACACAAAAGAAATCCCGGTAACCATCTCTAGACCAGAAGGTACAGAACTCCCAAAGCCATCTCAGGAATCAAGAATTGAGCGGTTAATAAAAGGGGACCAAAGATAGAAGCTTTCCCAGCACCTGCAGAGAGTTTAGCAAGCCCAAGGATACCCTCTAGTTCCCTTCATAGTCCACAAGTTCACACTCTTGGTCAATTAAGCCCAATTGAACCAGAAGCAGGACCTAGCACAAGACCGAGTCTTTCACAAGCACAAAGTAGAGAGGGGTCAGAATCAGAATCGGAAACAACAGAAACAGGAATAGGAACAAGTACCTATTTTGAACCACCAGAAGTACCTATTGTACCACACGCAGAGCTGGTTTATTCTGAATTACCAGAGGAACCCATTATACAACATGCACAGCCATCTCTTGAGATGTCGTATTTAAGACCACTGAGTTTGAGTGCTTCAGTTTCTGCAGCATTTCAGCATGCTTTCCCATCAGGAGTGGTGTACCTGTGACACCACCACCTAATCCACCAACTCCACCAATCCCTCCATTACTGCCAGGGAGGAGGTGGTGGTGGACCCCCAGGACCACCAAATCCACCAGGACCCCCAAACTTGGTGCCACCACCAGGAGGAGGGGGTGGAGGTGGAGGTGGTGGCAGAGGAGGAGGCAGTGGTGGAGGCGGTGGTGGAGGTGGTCAACCTCCTGTTCCACCAGCAGTTCTTCCAGCACCACAGAATCCTCCTAGGGGTAAAGGAAAAATCGAAGATCTGGAAGTCTTCAACGGAGATAGGACAAAGACCAGATCTTTTCTTAACCAGTTATTTCTCCTGTTCATTGCACGGCCAGATGACTTTCCAAATGGCCACACCAAAGTTGCAACAGCCTTATCATTTCATGGAAGGAGAAAATATCAACTTCTGGAAGGATACAGCCATACGGCAGGCACAGGAGGAGATACAGCCAGGCATTCCCCGAGGGTCAGAACCTTGGTATGTCTTTGTTAGAGATTTCCAAGACTGGTTTGCTCCTATAGATGAGGTGGATGACTCTATGGTCCATCTGACTACCGTTCAACTCTGAGACTATGCCTCAGTTGACGAGTTTAATGCCTGGTTTATGGACTTAGCTCTTAAAGGAAACATCCTCGACCCTGTGTCACAATTGGCTTTGTATTGACAGGCCTTACCGGATTATTTGCTAGAAAAGAGTGCTCTTTCATATCCTGCACCATGGACTATAGCAGAATGGATGACAAGGACCAAAGAGCTAGACCACAGCTATCAACTCACAGAGAAGATTTTAGCAAACTGAAGGACAAGGAAAACGAGACCTACTAGAACTACAAAACCTAAGACAATGGTCAAGGCAGTCAATATGGAAAAGGACACAGAAGTTGGGGTCAACCGGGTGAGCGAAAAGGAACGAAAGGACTTACAGGACAAGGGTCTTTGTTTTTGCTGTCGGAAAGCTGGACATATAGCTAGGGATTGTCCTGCAAAGCCCATCAGGAGGACAAGATGACCTATGGCACAACAGGTTAGAAACATGAACAGGGAAGTCTTGGATGATATAGAAGAAGAATCAGAACAAGAGTCAGAAGAAGAATTAGAAATCAATGCTCTAAGGGCCACAGACTTTAACCTGGATTTTTAAATGGGCAAGCAGAATTGACGCCTGACTTGCCTATAGACTTGTATGTAACAGTAATAGCCAATACACAGCGAAGGCAGCATGCCTTGCTCATACCTGGCTATATGCAAGTCTTAGATAAAGCTGTTGAAGTTAAAGGGTTAATTGATACAGGGGCGGATGCTGTCATTGTCAACCAGAAGATTGTGGATCAATACAACCTTCAAAAATGGTACAGTTGCCAAGACCATTGACATTCTGAAACATGGATGATAGCATTAACAAAAAAGGAACTATTACTCATCGAGTGGAAGGGACATTCAATATCAAGGGAAGAAAACTCCCAACGAACTGGTATGTTGTGGATATTGGGAGAGATGATGTTCTTTTCAGAATGCCATGGATTCGCAGATACAATCCAAACATTGATTGGAATAGCGGAAGGATAGTGTTCAAGCCAGAACTCATCAAGAAACAACAGCAGATCCACAAGTATCAGTTGCAGCACGATCCACCAGAAGGAATGTCATGGGGATTTCCAGTAGAACCAAAAAAACCAAGATCTTATCACATCACTCCTACATCTAGAGACAGATGAGGAGGATGAGGATGAGGAAAGGTTAACCCATAATTCATCCCAGGTCCTTTGAAGACTGTACCAGACATGAGAAGTCCAGAGAATTAATAAATCAACAGAAATTGCAATAGCTGCAAAAAAGGATCAGAAGACAAGAACATTAGATGAAATCTTGCCGGAGTTCATTCGAGATTTCAAACCAGTCTTTGAGAAAAAAGCAGCAGACCAGTTCCCTCCAGAATGACCTTGGGACCATGCCATTGAATTAAAAAAGGAATTTGATTGGCATAAAAAAAATCATGGAGGAAAATATACCCATAACAACCACAGAATGAACAGAGCTTAGAGAATTCATTGACGAAAATCTTGCCAAAGGATATATTAGAAGATCAAAGTCCCCTTGGCATCACCATTCTTTTTTGTGACAAAGAAAGATGGTAGTCTTCATCCAGTCCAGGATTATTGAGGTCTAAATGAAGGAACAGTAAAGAACATATATCCTTTACCATTGATCAGCGACATTCTAGACCGGCTTTAAAATGCTACCATTTTCACAAAACTGGACGTACGAGCCGGATACAACAATGTACACATCAAGGAAGGAGACCAATGGAAGGTGGCACTTATAACTCCAGAAGGGTCATTTGAACCACTCGTAATGTTCTTTGGATTAACCAATGTGCCAGCAACATTCCAAAACATGATAAATGATATCTTCTATGACATGTTGCATGAAGGATGGATTGTCATCTATATGGATAATATTCTTATCTCTCCAATAATGTTGAAGAACATCATCAGAGGACACAGAGAGTATTGCAAAGACTTCAAGAGAATGATCTGTTCCTAAAAGCAGAAAAGTGTGAGTTTGACATACAGGAGGTCAAACTCTTGGGTTCAATTGTTCATCTGGGGGTTGTGGCAATGGACCCAATTAAAGTCAAGGTGATTGAGGAATGGAAAGAACCCAACATGGTCAAACAGGTTCAAGCATTCCTGGGTTTTGGGAACTTTTATTGATGGTTCATCAAGGATTACTCAAAGTTGGTTTGCCCTCTTACAGAACTTACAAAGAAAGACAAACCCTTTATATGGTCTAATGGATGTCAAACAACATTTGATGAACTAAAAAGGAGGTTTACGGCAGAATCCATTCTACATATCCCAGACCCAGAACAACCATTCCAAATAGAATGCGATGCATCAAAAGTAGCAACAGGAGCAGTACTACATCAACAAGGTTCTGATGGAGTATGGCACCCATGTGCTTACCTGTCCAAATCCTTCACAGCTGCTGAGCAAAATTACCGAATTTATGATCAGAAATTGTTAGCCATAATCCATGCACTGGAAGCATGGTGACATTTTTTACAAGGATGGCCGCATCCAGTTGAAATTCTTTCTGATCATAGATATTTGACATATTTCCACACAGCACAAAAGCTCAACTGACAACAGGCAAGATGGCATGTGTTTTTATTGGAATTCAACATCTTGTTAAGACATCAACCAGGAAAAACCTCAACACAGGCAGACACCCTTTCTCAGAGATCAGGGCATGAGAAGGGGGAAATCAACGACAAGGATGTTGTCATATTGGAAACAGAACTTATTTGCTAAAGCAGTCAACATGGAGATACAAGAACGGATCTGTAACACCAAGTTGAGAGATGCAGCAATAGTGGATATCATAACCAGTAAGGGAAAAATAGTCAAACAACCAGAGTTTGGTAGGCTGGAGGACTGGTCAGAAGATGATGGACTACTCTTGTTCAAGGATAAAGTCTATGTTAGATGAGGGTCCCCCATGCCAATTCCCCATAGTGGGGATACCCAACCATTCAGAACTATTACAATGGACTATATCACTGATTTGCCCGAGTCAGAAGGATATAACACCATTCAAGTAGTAGTGGATCATGATGTATCCAAAGCGGCAGTATTTTCTCCCTGTACAAAGAATGTCACAGCTGAGAAAGCTATGGATATTCTACAAAGGGATGTGTACAAACAATTTGGACTACCTGCGAAGATCATATCAGATAGAGGACCACAGTTCATATCTAAGGCATTCAAGGAGTTACATCAAAGTTTAGGGAATGAAACAGCCTTGAGTACAGCCTACCATCCTCAAACAGATAGATAAACAGAACAGGTTAACCAAGAGCTGGACTTGGCCCTACAAATATACTGTACGAACAACCCAGAGAACTGGGCAAAACTACTCCCTCAATTCAAATTTGCACATGATCAATGGACACATTTGGTTACAGGGAAGTCTCCATTTGAACTTCTCCATGGATATCAACTGGAGGCTGTTGGAACCGTTAGAACAGAACAAAAACACCCTAGCACAGAAGAAAGACTGTGCAATCTCCAGGAAGCCCAAGAGAATACAATAGCTGCATATGCACAGGCTGCGGCTGCCATGGCACAACAGCTTCCTGCCATGGAAGTGCCCTTGAAACAGGGGGACCAAGTGCTTCTAGATGCAAAGAACTTAAGGCTTCCATATCCATCCTGGAAATTGGCACCAAAACAAGTAGGACCATTTGTCATCACCAAGGTCTTAGGACCAGTTACATTCAAACTGAAACTTCCAAGTACATGGAAAATACATCTGGTATTCCATGCAGTGCTTCTGACTCCATACAAGGTTACTAAGGAACATGGACCACATTATATCTGACCACCGCCTGACCCGTTGCCAGATGACACAGAAGGTAATGAAGAATGGGAAGTAGAGGCAATTCTGAATCATCGAGTCAGATGAAAAAAGAAACAATATCTCATAGCATGGAAAGGATGGCCTGCGGCTGAAAATTTATGATCTCAAACATGCGCAGTCAGTGCTTAAGACATATAAAAAGAGGCAGAAGTTGACATGAGCACACCAACTCACTCCCCATCACTCACACCAACTGCACAAGTCAACCAAACCTTTCACGACGTGCAACGCCCCATGTTCAGGCCTAGGAAATGCATGGGAAATTGACCCGCAGTTTATGGATTCGTGTGCGTCTCCCAGAGATGCCCAGACACTAGATATGTAGGATGATCCGAGCATTCCCCGGTTCGTGGATCGCAACCGGAGGATGTAACCCCGCCTGTTTACAGGGCATTCCATTGACATCTTTTGTAACCCTTATGTGCCTGTTGCTTGCGCATTATCTAGGATTCCAACATTTATTCAGTGGTATCCACTACGTTCCCTGCCACAGGGCAGCCTACATATCCTGATACAGGGCACATCCCGAGATTGGGATGTATCCGGGGTAAGGGCATTTAATACAAATTTAATGAATCTAACTAATGTCCTGCCACAGAAAAATCTTGGACCAGCATACAAAACATATACTGGTCCAGGGCATCCGTTGAATATTGGAAGGAATTGACTTGGCCGCTCCCATCTCCTCCATGTGCATTGAGCACCGCATCGCTCCCGGAGTCCCTTGGCCTCGCACTCCGCGTCGCACCCTTGACTCCTCGTGGCTCCCTGGGTCTCGCACTCCTCGTGGCTCCCTTGGTCTCGCACTCCTCGTCACTGCCTCCCCCGTTCTCCTCATCACACCCTTGGCCTCGCACTGCTCGTCACTCCTTTCGTCTCGCGTTCTCCGTCGATCCATTGCCAGGCCTTGCACTCCTCGTCTCTCTCCTATCCTCCGTCACTCCCTTATTCTCGAGTGCCAGTCGCTCCTTCAGGCTCAAACACTGTCTCGCTCCCTACGTTTTGCACTGTCTCGTTCCCTCCATCTCAAACACCAGATCGCTCTCGCCTTGACTCCGCAGCGCTCTCTCCTTTGCGAAGACTCCTCGACCTTGTCGCTCAGCTCTTGCACCCCCTGCCTCTCTACTGTGCACGACTCCATCAGGCTTCCTCCGCTCATCTCCCCTCCTCTCGACTGTACTCAACCTTGCCAGCATGTAGATACTCATGGGTGAGGTGGGGAAGAACGCAGCCCTGGAAGACGATGAAGGCGAAAAGGCAGAGGACGAGCTGAGTTCGCCTCCTTCTAATTCATCCTGTGATTCTGTGGCACGTTCCGGGGCTGAGGGTGAGGGAAGCACTCCCTGCCGCTCCGAAGTGTCTCCGGTCGCTCTGCGGATCGCTAAAGAGCATACCGACACTCCCCGCAGCTCCGACGTGCCATGTTGGGCACTCTCCGCCCTCTCCGATGCCTCACACCGGTCGCTCCGCAGACGTCAAAGGGCTCCGGCGTAGCTCTTCAACGCTCTCCGCCACTCCGACGTGCCATGTTGGGCACTCTCCACCCTCCCCAACGTGCTATGCCGGTCGCTCTGTGGATTGCCAAAGAGCACACCAGGCTCCACTGTCGCTCTTTGACACTCTCCACCTCTCTGCCGTCCTCTTTTGATGTGCTTGTGATTATGCTCCGGAGCACATGCAGGACTCTGCCTCACTCCTCCTACCTCTCCTCCACTCTCCAGCGTGCTCTCCTTTGCCAAGGCCCCTCCGGGGAGCTGCAAACGATAATTCCCGATTAGCATCTCCTAAGATAAGACATGAGAATCTGTATAGCTCACAATTCACCAATGTATCGAGGATGCCTAACTCTGTGGGCATGTGTGGTTGATTAGTTCGGTCACATGAATTGAATTTCAACTTACCCTATCCAATGATAACACAACAATGCACTTCTGACCGATATCCTCCGGAGTGTACACCAAGGATGCAAAATGGGCAATGATGTTGTTCAAAGGGACCACGCGGGGGGTGGCATCGAAGGAGTTGTAGTACAATTTGGTGTTTAAGCCGTCCAGGGCGCGATAAGGATCGAGCTGCTTGTGTTCCTCAGATAGATACCTGTACTCGCGGATCATGGCAAAGGGTTCCACTACATTCGTCTGCCCTTCCTTGCACCTATAGTAGAAGATCTTGTCTATCTGACCTGCACCTATGGTAGAAGATCTTGTCTATCTGACCTGCACCTTGAGATTCAGCCTGACCTGATCAAATCCTGTAGGTTACGAATGAATTGCGCCCGCTGTCTGTGAAGGTAACACCGTCGTGCAGCGTAGATTTGATGAAGTGGGCTTGGGTGGGCAGAGTAGCGAGCTGACGAGTGATCCTGGTCCCATATGCAGAGGCGAACACGGAACCACGAGAGGTGATCACGGAGAGCAAGCTGTCGTAAATGATCAAAGTCAGCATAGTTTGTGATTCTTCGGCGTAGTCTTGAGTTGTCAAGGGTGGACGTGTCACATTCACGAACTCGAAAGATAGTGCATCTGTGACTCTTGTACCACGTGTCAATTTGCTGAATGTCTTCTTGAAGGAATCGAGCCATTGCTGATAGATAGGAAGTTCCGGCCAGTCAGCAGTATTCATGATGTGCCGTAACCTCAAGCTGGCGTAGAAATAGTGCATGAAGGTCATGGGCATCTCGCCTATGATAGGGTGAGTTGACCAAATGAACAGAGGATGAGAGAAACACCTGGATATATGCTCACGGGGCTTGTGATTCGTGTTCAGACGTTGCAGAAGACCATTGTACCTTTCGAATGGATATGCCCACCATCCATGGACAGAACTGAACAGCTTGAGGCAGCGGGATAAGTGAAGGGCGAGGTGATGGTTGGGTACGAGACGGTGGTCGAAGATTTCCTGAAGTCCCTTCATGTAAGCGTACATGTGGTGATCGTATAGTGCGGTGCGGTCAGCTGACATTGATCTACGGCTGGCAAGGTCGATGGCAATGATGAGGTGGACGAAGTTTTGTAGGACTTGACGTTCTTTGTCGGTTGCCTCAGAGTGTCCCCAGAGATGAACGAGCGTGATGACCATATGAACGGTGCACAGCACGCGCCATTGGTCTGCCTTCAGCTTCCCGTGGCTAGCATCACCCACCAACCTTGCATAGGTCTGGGAGATCGCAGACGAGTGGAATGATGGCAGCTCGAATCAAGTGTCCGCTGCATCTCAGCGCTGTGCACTGAAGTTTGAGACCCTTGTGCCATAAGTCAAGGAGCTCATCAACGGGTGGACGGAGGAAGTGGTGGATTTGGTCAACTCCAGGCTCGTGTGGACCTGGTATGATGCTGGCAAGATAGATGTTCTCGGGTTGGAAGCAGATGTATGCAGGTAAGTTTTCACAGGCCATGTAGATTGCACCAATGGAGTGAGACTTGCCTGCCCGCTTGTTTCCATGCGGGTTGAACCAGTCAATGAAAAGACTGAAGACCAGGTGCGCGGAACCATAGGCTTGCACTGAGAACAAGGTTTTCCTGTCGGGGCCAATGAACTGCTGGACCACTGGTGATCCTAGGATATTGTGACAGACCTTGCCACTTGTAGCCGCAGCAGTTGTCCAAGACTTCAGTAGATGCCCCTCAATGTCACCACGCATGAATAGCACCGCCAGCCAAGACTTCAGACTGCGGTATGGATAACATTTGAGAGGCTTGTAGATGACTCGTGGCGGTCCACCGGGCTCCCGTGGTTTGAGCTTCTGCTTGTTCACTAGACGTGCACCGCATACACCGAGATCCATCTGTGAATGTTTGCAGTGATGAGGGTAGGGGTCGTCAGGCTTGGCAGTGTTGGGAGGGTATAATGCGCAGCACTTGGGGCAGACGGCATACCCGATGATGTTGTTGACTTGGGCCCCAAGTTGTTCCATTGCCGTCCTAACATCAAGAGGAATCTTGTTCAAGAGCTGAGTTTGCATACTTGTAAGCTTGGAGACACCCGCGAAGACTGTGAAGAGGCCGAAGAGGAAGACCCAGAGAGTAGAGAGGATGAAGTCGGCTTGTACGAAGGCAACGGCAGACAGAGTGTGAAGGAGCGTGACCATGAGCAAACCGGCCAGGATGAACGTTGGCATCTCGTTCCAAGTTATCTGGACTGCGAGTCGATCAGATTATGGATTGCTGATGCTCTGTTCGAGCTTACCTATAGGTGCTTTGGACGGTTCCAAGATTTGCGTGACACTCTGTAATAGCAGACCAGTGTTTACCATCTCCTCGTGCCATGCCCTCAGCTCCAACTTGTTGACGCGCGAAATTTCTTCTTTGCAACGACGTATCAGAGAAGTGTGGTGGTTGTCGATCTGCTTGTTGCCGATGGGAGGAAGGGACTGTAGATATGGGAGCTGCTCAGAGAGCCACATTCGATACACGTGCAGCTCGACGCTGCCTTGATGACCGAGGTTTAGCAGTGCGGGCAGATCGTGGAGCGCAGTGGGTTCATGCCTGAAAGACACCTTCATCCATTGTGGTATGAAGCGTGATTTGAGAGTGATGGCAGAGTCGAATCTACCTAATTCTCGCACTCGGGTCTTCGTGAGCAACTCCATCTAGCCAGTCTTCAGACTGGAACGCAGTACCTCAATGACAAACGTACGTACCTCATCCACGTCTGAACCTGAAGAGTCTTCATCCACGTCCAAGAGGACCAGAGGGACAGGGAACATTGATGACTTGGGCCGGGGGAGCTGATGGCTGCTCCCGTGTGTAGGGGCGGGTGTAGTGCATGATGCTTGTTCTAGACATCGGGCTGAGATAAGATCTACCTGCGAGCATGTAGCCCACGCACCTGGATATCCTTGATATCTCTCATCCCCAGGGATGTCTCGTGGTCGGACTGCGATACTATCTTTTGGTGGCTCTGGAGGCATCCGTAGAGTGCCGAGGAGGATTGCGCTTTCCTTTGGCCCAGGTTCGTCTTCCTTGTACATAGGCACGTCATCTGTTGTTGTCCTGCCTGCAGACTCCTCGACTTGATCTTGTTGTCCCGCCTGCAGACTCCTCGACTTGATCTTGTTGGGCTGCAGCTAATCGCTCAACTTCGGCCCTGACCTTGTGTTTGCGGATGCGTGTGGCATTGAGCAGCTGACCTGGCTGCAAGGACCCATCGGGGGTGCGATACCACTTCTTCACACACCGGGGGCAGTCACAAACCCCTGGCATGGTGGTGAATGGAGTGCAGGCACTGTGTGGATGAGTGGCTCACGTAGGAGGGTGGGAGTGAAGAGGATTCAAGCGCTGACCAAGTCACCATTGGTAATTATGACACAGCCATGCTACGAGGAAGCGGTGTATTCACAATGCATTCATAGGATACACTATGATGACTGTAAAGACTCCCAGAATGGATATTCAACACTTGTATGAGTTACTGTAGCCTTCGGCCGTGCGAAGATGCACACGAGAGCTACTGAAATCACTGAAACTAGAAGAACCACGACACACCAATAAGCTTGCACTTGACCACCCAACACACAGAAACGGATTGATAAACGGCGTGACAGGAATGTGCGTGTCATTGCAAGATAACACTGTACTGTACGCGTGGGCTATCATGTTGGACCTCATGGGTCTTGTGCCCTAGCCAAGTCCATGGTTTGTTTTCATTCAGCCTTCCACACATTCCCTAATTCCTTCACTGCACCATTATCTTCGCCGATTTTCCCTCCTTCCCTATTCGACCTGTGGCTGTGCAAATATTCACACAGGGTGGCAACGGGCGCCCCGCGCCTCGGTTAAGAGCGCTAGCCCGTCCATTGACTCCTGCGCCCTCCATGAATTTTTCTTTGAGCGCTTTTGTATGTTTTGTTGATTCCCATGTTTGGAAGTACTGTACAGTTGTTTCCCACGCGCTCCTGCGCCGTAGACAGTCGCTGTGTCGAGCTCTGGTGTCTCTCAGACTTCACAGAGCTCGACATAGGTGGGTAGTATTATTTCTACAATATATCAGACTTCACAGAGCTCGACATAGGCCATTGTGATTGCTCTGAGGCACACTGCAGTCAACATCAAGCAGCTTGTGAGTAGCATGGAGTGAAGACAAAGGGAAAGGCTTACGTTGACAGCAGTTGGAGTAAAGTCTCCATGCGGAGAACGTGCAAATCACCAGGATTTGACACTGTTCTGGACTGTGGGCAGGTTAGATCACGCAAAACCTGAGGAAGCTAGTGACATACCATAAGAGCGGGACATCGTGTTCCAGGTAGCTTGAAGGAGCTCCTCGACTGCTTTGAGGCACTGCACGATGTCATCGTCTGCCCTTGGGTTATGAACAATTGGATCCTGTGAAACGTATCAGCATGTGTCGCCATGGGAGTGTGGAAACATGTACATCAGCTAAGGCTGACAAGAACCGAAGAGAGGCTTGAAATAGCACAAGAGTCTCCCTGTGCACAACGTTGAGCTGCCTGAGCATGGGGAAATAGAGGTCACTGATCTTACCATCATCAGAAATGCATCCAGCAGAGTGCGGAAAGTGAATCACTCACCACTGGTGGACTAATCGTGAACGTTCTGCAGACACGTCATCGGCATCTCCACAAACCAGGGCATGGGTATTTTGGTGGCGAGGTTTTACGGGAGATGAGTCCCTCATATGGTGCCTTGTCGCCGTGTGCGCTGGACCTGATATCTCACCTCCACTGTCAATGCGCATGCTATCCCTGCCATGGGTCCTGACGCACCTGACGGGTGGTGTATCCCGGCTGCTTGCCACCCCGATCTTGCTACCACTCTCGATGAATGTTTCATCCGTGTCATCGGGGTGGAGTTGGGACAGGTCGATGTCGTTGAATGAGTCGTCGAGCGAACCCCCGTGGACAATCATTGATTCACCGAGAGGCTCAAACTCGTAGCCAGTGGCTGTCGTACAAATTCTGTTTATGTCGTGCAAGTCTTAGACTCCTTGGTGATCATTCCGGTGTTCTTGACAGCTTCGATGTCTAGCATCATGTTGGAGTGCAAAAGACCAGACATATCCAGTGAAGACGGTTGTGGTATATGGCTGGGGGAGGAACACTGGGAACAGTCATATCGCGCAGCTGCACCGACAGCTCCTGACCTTGCTGCCAAAGGCCTTTGTGTAGTGGAAGTCTCAGTCATGTCGTGTACCTTCAACGTACCTCACACCTTTGGGCTGCCAAAGGCTGTTTGTGCTGGTAGTGTGACGTAAGCTGTAAAAATGAATTTGAGTTGAGATTGAGGGCTGCATATGTTGACTGCAGTATCACAATGGCCTATGTCGAGCTCTGTGAAGTCTGATGTATTGCAGAAATAATACTACCCACCTATGTCGAGCTCTGTGAAGTCTGAGAGACACCAGAGCTCGACACAGCGACTATCTACGGCACAGGAGCGCGTGGGAAACAACTATACAGTACTTCCAAACATGGGAATCAACAAAACATACAGAAGCACTCAAAGAAAAATTCATGGAGGGCGCAGGAGTCATGTGGTGGAGGTTAGGAGTTATTATTGTACAGTTAGGTACCCAGAAATTATTGATTAGGGTCTTATTGGGCACCTGACCAATGCTTGGCCTTCAGATCCTTCTCAGATGTAGAATTCCTTCAGCCATGTATGTGATATCTCCTATATTGGGTAATGCATAGGAAAATATCATGTATGACAACCTATTCAACATATCAGATGTTTGCCTATGTGATATCTCCTATCCAGGTAATGCAAATAATAATATTACATATCACAACCATAACCTACTTCTCAATATGGTCAGTTGTTAGATAGGTCGTGATATAAGGCAGGGAGAGAGCTTGGGCTGAGCACACTTGGGGCTAAATATGAGCTCTCCAATAGCACTGTCATACCCCATCATGTGCACCATATGAGCTCAGACAGACTCCAAGTGGGTTCTAGAGTGCAACATTGCAGCTCTTGTCATGCACAAATGGTGCATCAGTATGAACACATACTGTGTCCTCAAGCTATGCCACCACTCATCTTCCAGATGACAATGTGAGCTCACACTCTCATACTACTGACCAACTCTCATTAGCTCCCTCTCCCATCTGCATAACAGTCAGTGCCACTCAAACAATTGAGCTCCACAGTCCACAACTGATCCCAAAAAGGAGGTCAAACAGAGCTTTGCACAGCTTATGCTATTAGCTCATCACAATGTTGGCCTCATGTTGTGCCCACTGCCAACCACTGTCTCTGAGGTCATGGTCCACAGTGGAGCTAAAAAAGCAAGCTAATATGAACATGCCACAGTTCACCTTAACTTGCCCTTGGAGCTTGTGTTGGGTACTGAGCTCTTTGCCCTTACCCTTCAGAGCTTGTTGCACCTGCTGGCTGCCAGTTGTGAGCTGACAGTCTGCAGCAGAGCTAGCTCAAAGGGTGAGCTAATCCAAAGACACTGGTTTGGCATAACTCACCCTTTGCCAGACTTCTCAAACAACTTCCAGAGAAACTTTGTGGAGAATGCTCACCTTAGTGTCAGAAGCCTGTGCTCTTGATCAAGAAGCATCCATTGAGCAGCATGCAGACAACATCTGTCCATAGACATACATCTTCCACCAACCCATTCACACAACATCAGCAACCAAGGAAGTGGATGCAGACTCCATGAGCTCCCTTGCCTTACCCTTGCCTTTCACGTCTGTCAGTGTCTCCTCATCCATCCTTGGTGTCTCCTTGCTGGTGTTTGGTGTTTCCTTGCCTATCTCTGCAGTCTCTGCACCCGTCATAGGTGCTACCTTGTCCCACCCCAGGATGTTCCAGAATGGATAGTCCTTTGGGATGATTTCTAGGCTCTCCTGCATGCATGGCTTTAGTGAGACTAACCATTCAGGGTCGTAGCAGTTTTGCCACAGACCCTTCAGAGCTGCACCTTTTATGTGCTTTGGCTCATCACTGGGAATCCTCTTCTGTGGTGTGTTTCCACCACAAAGACCATCACCAACAGCTTGGATATGATCTGCAACATGCCAAGCATCAAGGAGCCAAAGGAAAGCAATGAACTCCCTGCTCTGCCAGGCGAGCTTGAGGATGATGTAGACTCATGGATAAGTGACCATGCTGTCTTCAGTGCTGTCAACTTTGGGCTTGTCACCACTCATGTGACATGGTTCCAACTTGTCCAGCAGCATAAGATGATGCTCCAGTCCATGGTCCTCCAACACCTTCTTGCATACCTTCAACGTCTGCATTGAATGACAGTCAGCAAATGTATCAAGAGGCAAGATAGTCTGTGTACCATCTGTTGACATGTAGCACATCTAGTCCTGAGGACCCTGGCTTGGTCCTTCTTCTCCTTCTTTCTGTTTGTTGGCATTGAATGTTTCTTGAATTGGGCTATGTGCATGTCCAGAAGCTCCCCCACCCAGTCTCTAGTCAGGAATCATCCCGGGATGGCAGGTTCATGGTATTCCCTGCCATTCACAGTCTCAAGAAAGTGCTGTTGACTGCAGTGTGCCTCAGAGCAATCACAATGGCCTATGTCGAGCTCTGTGAAGTCTAATATATTGTAGAAATAATACTACCCACCTATGTCGAGCTCTGTGAAGTCTGAGAGACACCAGAGCTCGACACAGCGACTGTCTACGGCGCAGGAGCGCGTGGGAAACAACTGTACAGTACTTCCAAACATGGGAATCAACAAAACATACAAAAGCGCTCAAAGAAAAATTCATGGAGGGCGCAGGAGTCAATGGACGGGCTAGCGCTCTTAACCGAGGCGCGGGGCGCCCGTTGCCACCCTGTGTGAATATTTGCACAGCCACAGGTCGAATAGGGAAGGAGGGAAAATCGGCGAAGATAATGGTGCAGTGAAGGAATTAGGGAATGTGTGGAAGGCTGAATGAAAACAAACCATGGACTTGGCTAGGGCACAAGACCCATGAGGTCCAACACTCCCCCCTGACCAGTCAAGTCCCCAGCCCAAGCATCTTCACCATCTCCAGCACCTTGGGCTTGGGCAGCGACTTGGTGAGGATGTCCGCCGGCATGTCTGAAGTGCGGAGGTGCTCAATCTCAATCCGCCCTTTGGCTACTTCGTCCCGCAGCCAGTAGAAGCGCAGATCAAGGTGCTTCATGCACCCATGGTGCTCAGGATTTTTCGCAACAGAGAGGGCGGAGAGGTTGTCGATGCGGAGCCTGGATGCGGAGGAGACATCAAAGCCAAACTCCGTGAGCAGGTTGCGAAGCCAAAGCATCTCCTGGCCGGCGGAGACTGCTGCAACAAATTCCGCCTCCGTGGTGGACAGCGCAACAATTGTCTGCAGACGACTCGACCAGGAGATCGCTCCAGTACCCATCTTGATCACATAGCCAGAGGTGGAGCGGCCAGTGTCTGGACAGCCAGCATGGTCCGCATCGGTAAAGGAGGTGAAGAGCTCAGCGTCGGGCGAAGGGGAGTAGGTGAGCTTGTAGTCAAGAGTGCCCTTGATGTAGCGGAAGAGATGCTTGACCGCCTTCCAGTGCATCATCCCAGGATTCTGGGAGAAACGCACAAGGTTGCCCACAGTGCGAGAGATGTCTGGGCGCGTCGCCACAGCAAGATAGAAAAGAGAGCCAACAGCCTGGTTGTAGGGGATGTCCTGCATGTTGCGCGCATTAGCTGGCGACGAGGGAGCCATCTCCGCACTGAGACGGAGGCCTGGGTCCATGGGAGTGCCCACCGGGTCACAGTCTGAAAAGCCATAGCGGTCGAGGATGTCGAGGGCATACTGGCGCTGTGAAATGGACAGGGAACGCGTCGAGCGGTTGCACTCAATCTTGACACCCAGGAGCCAGGATGTAGGACCGAGGTCTCGCAATTTGAAGTGTGCGCAGAGGTCATCCTTGACGCGCTGGATGGCCGCTTTGGACTTGCCAGCAATGGTGATGTCGTCGACAAAGACAGGGATGATAAGACGCACTCCGTCGTGCAGATAGACCCAGACACTGTGCTCGCAGACCAGGCGCGAAAATCCGAGCTTGAGCAGGACCTCGTGCAGCTTCTCGTGCCAGCAGCGGCCAGCCTGCTTGAGACCATAGAGAGCCTTGCGGAGGCGCCACACCCACTGCGGAGTCTTCTCCTCAAAGCCCTCGGGCTGCTGCATGTAGACCTCCTCCTTGAGCTCGCCGTTGAGATAGGCGGAGGATATGTCCACAGACTCGAGTTCGAGGTCTTCGAGTGCAGCAAGAGCGAGGATAGCACAGATGGAGGCCCACTTGGGTGTGGGCGCAAAGGTCTCGTTGTAGTCGAAGCCAGGGCGCTGGGAGAAGCCCTTTGCGACAAGATGGCCCTTGTACCGCTCAATGGAGCCGTCCGCATTGCGCTTGACGCGGAACACCCAGTGCGAGCCAATAGCTTTGCGACCGGGCAGAAGCTGCACAAGCTCAAAGGTGCCGTTCCCGACAAGGGACTGGATCTCGTCCTGTGCGGCCTTGAGCCACTTGTCGCACTCGTCCGGCGGAAGCCTCATTGCATCAGAGATAGAGCGCGGCTCACCGTGCTGCTCCTGTGCTGCCTTGAACGCATGCTCAACCACAGACTCAAATGCGACCTCCAGTGCATCGTCGTATGACAGGAAGTCGTCGCGCTCACCAGTGTAGACATGCTCAATGCCCGCAAGCATTGCTTCAACAGTGCACTCCAGTCCGTCCTCGTGATCGCGTCCGAGGAGGTCAAGCTCATCGTCCGAGGATGTTGGAGACGGCGGAGGCGAAGGAGAGCGGTATGCGCGGAATTGGACTGGGATTGGGTCGACTGGTGCGTCAATGAGTGGGTCTGGTGAAGGCGAGTTGCACTGTGGAGTGTCGTCGCGCTCAGATGGCTCTGGAGTGGGAGCAGGTGACGGAGTGTGGATGCGGAGGCGCTGCGGAACACGGTTCTCTCGCTCGAGCTGCTGGTTGTTCAGTGAGCCTGTGTAGCGAGTAGAGCGCGCTGGGAGCTTGCGTGCGAGCGCAGGATATGGCCTGAACCCGCCATGACCGTCCGCTTCATGGTGGGCAGACAGCACGCCCGAGCGAGATGCTGGGCGAGGTGGAGGTGCGGCGCGCGGCGCAGGAGGTGCAGGAGGTGCTGGAGGACTCGGACTGCATGGTGGTGCATCTGGGGATGGTGCGCGTGGCTCTGGAGGTGCAGGCGGAGCATTTTGCAGTGCAGGAGGTGCGGGCGGAGTGTTTTGTGGTGCAGGAGGTGCAGGAGGTGCAGGATCATCTGGATCGTCTCCCCCCTGATCGTGCAGCTCTGGCACATCCTCAGTGTCGTCGGGCGCATCATCCGCATGCTCTCCGTCGCTGGGAATGTCCACTTCGTCCAGAGGCAGCCCAAAGACATTGATAGAGGGCGAGTTACCAGGGAAGCAGCGCTCGTCGAACACAGCATGCGAGGAGATGAGGAACTTCTTCGCAGCTGGATCCCAGAACCGCCAGGCTTTGGTGCCCTCAGGATAGCCAACAAAGATGCATTTGCGCGTGTGAGGCTGCAGCGCTTTGCGGTCCTTCTTGCGCACAAGCACATAAGCCAGGCAGCCGAAAACGCGGAAGTAGGACACATCTGGTTTGCGTCCGTCGCGTTTCCAGGCAGTGTAAGGGATGCCGCCGCCCAGCACAGAGGTAGGCATGCGGTTGCGAGTGTGGACAAAGGTGGAGACGGCGTGACCCCAGAACGACGGAGGCAGCTTGGCCTGAGAGAGGAGAGCGGTTGCGCCCTCAGCAATGGTGCGATTTGCTCGCTCCGCAACACCGTTCTGGTGCGGCTCGTCTGGCTCTGTGTGCTGGCGATGGATGCCGTGCTCAGCGCAGAAGTCGGCGTACTCCTGGCCAATGTACTCGCCGCCCTTGTCGTCGCGCGTGGCCTTGATTCGCAGGCCGAGGCAGTTCTCAGCATATGCTTTGAACACCTTGAACGCTGGATCTCGACAACATAGCCCTTCTCGCGCGTGAGATGGAAAACGGACAGTAGATTGCTGGCGAGCGCAGGAACATGCAAGACATCGTGTAGTACAACAGCAGGTGGTACAACTCCGTCCCTCTCCGCCGGTGGGAACACCACAGACCCTAGCCCGGCCGAGTAGACAATGTGCGAGTTGGCGAGGCGGATGGGGATGACATGCGGCGAGTAGGAGCGGAACCAGTGATGGTGAGGGGTCATGTGTGCAGAAGCACCTGTGTCGGTGTTCCAGTTAGTCGCAGCCGGAGTAGCGAGCCAAGCAGAGCGGTCGGAGACAGAGAGAAGGGCAGAAGCGCAACCAGCACTCACAGCAGCTGACCCAGCGGACTCCGGGGGAGTGTCCTGCGTGTCCTTGGACGCCTCAGCAGCGTTCTCCTTGCGCTTGGGCTTCTGGGAGCGGAACTGCGATCGCTGAGCCGCTTTCTCCTTGGCCTGAGTGCTCGCATCGCGCTTGGAGAAGCACTGGTCCTCGGAGTGGCCGGTGCGACCACAGAACGCGCAGACAAGGGTGGACGCAGCATGGGAGAGCGCAGGCGTCGACGAGGACACCCCAGGCTGGTTCTCGAGCGCAATGAACGCGTCCTGCAGCTTCTCCAAGGTCAAGGAGTCGTCGAGGAGCAGCATCTGGTGCAGCGAGTTGAACTCAGCTGGCAGTGCACCGATGAGCATCATGAGGACAAGCTCGTCGTCTAGCTGGTCGAGATCGAAGCCCGCAGGACGCAGGGCACGCATCTCGGACTTGAGCTGCAAAGCACGGGTGGAGAGAGTGGATAGGGACTCGTCTTCGGCCTTTTGGAGGCTGAGCAGCGCATTATAGGTGTTAAAACGCATACCGGGACGTTTCTGCATGTGTATGGCCTCCAACTTCGTCCACATTGCACTGGGATCGCTGCGAATGGACTCCAGATGCGTGTGCTGCTCCCTCTCCACACAACCCCATAACTCCCCAGCTGCCATGTCCACCTTGTTGTCGAAATCGCGAATTTCACGGTGCTCACCTGAGTCCCATGGCTGCGTGAAGACGGGCCTGGTCTCAGTGCCCTCGACAATGCAAAGAGCACCAAGAGTGCGCAGCCTTGCCTCCATGTCGAGTCGCCATTGCTGGTAGTTGCGATTGTTGAGCTTTGGGAAGAAGGGCGTGGATGGAGCCATGGTGATAGGGGAAGTGCGCGGCGTGCGACGAGTGGGCAAAATTGCGAAGGGATTGGGTGAGAAACCCACGAGGAGCGATGGAATTGATGGGGGAGCACCCAGAGAGATGAAAGCAAGTCAAGCAGAGCAAGCAGGGAAGACTGGGGACCAGGATGAGGTCTTGAGAGCAATGGACTGGCGGAGATGGATGTCTGGAGGCAGTCAGAGCACAGGGCTCATAACCTGTTGACTGCAGTGTGCCTCAGAGCAATCACAATGGCCTATGTCGAGCTCTGTGAAGTCTAATATATTGTAGAAATAATACTACCCACCTATGTCGAGCTCTGTGAAGTCTGAGAGACACCAGAGCTCGACACAGCGATTGTCTACGGGGCAGGAGCGCGTAGGAAACAACTATACAGTACTTCCAAACATGGGAATCAACAAAACATACAGAAGCGCTCAAAGAAAAATTCATGGAGGGCGCAGGAGTCAATGGACGGGCTAGCGCTCTTAACCGAGGCGCGGGGCGCCCGTTGCCACCCTGTGTGAGTATTTGCACAGCCACAGGTCGGATAGGGAAGGAGGGAAAAATCGGTGAAGATAATGGTGCAGTGAAGGAATTAGGGAATGTGTGGAAGGCTGAATGAAAACAAACCATGGACTTGGCTAGGGCACAAGACCCATGAGGTCCAACACGGTTGGCGTCACAGAAGTTGCAGGAGATATCAACCAAGATATGCAGATTCATTGACAAGCATGTACGCGTTTCCGTCATCAAATGACTCACATTGACGAAGCATTGCTAGCAACACATTTAACGCATATGTGTACCAGACATTGGGACGTGCACAAGTCTCAGTTTCAAACCCACATGAACTCTCACTCGCCGTGTCTCAGGTCTACCAAACCACGCTCATCGGCTTCTCATTGTATGTCTCCAACATCCTAATCAAGATTGCCGGAGCGTCTGGCACCCTCGACGCATTAGAAGAGAGACTCTCCTTCATACACAAATTGTGTGTGCGAGAGTCCTTCGCCACAGCAGTTGCACATGACGGCCTAGTATGGAACATCTGGGCACGGTTGGAGGGTACATACACCACCCAGATGTGCGGAATTCAATATTGCGCAGTTGTCGTCAAGGACGTCGACCACTATCGGACACTAGCTGCCACATATCTGGCTGCGACCATGCAAATGCTCATTGCGATCGACATGGACTTGTCTGAACTACGGCTAAGGATGAGGGAGCCAGCCCTTGTTGGCATGGAGCATGTCCCGTTGGAGGTACATCTGGCAAGCATCAAGTGCACACTTCTTTGGTTGAAGGAAGAACTGGCAGCGGCAAGAACGGAGCACACGAAGTTAGATACTCCTGTAAAAACGATGTTACACTCTGTAGGATAGTAGTCAGTGGACTTACTAGCTCCAAATGAACAATTGACTTCCCGCCTGCTGAACCAGTGTTCAAGGCTTGCACACCTGAGTGCCACCACGTGCCCACTACCTATCATCACGATAGGCCTTCACGTCCACGACGACGGTCGCCGAGCCTCTCCGGCTACGGCCATTCCGACCTACTCACCCATGAGCTTCAGTCCGAGCACACGCCAGACGTCCTCTGCAGTCATCTGCCACCACCCGCTCTTCCATCCCTCCTTTCCCTGTTGGACGTACATTTTGCACCCTTACATACATGCTTCTTCCACCTGTCACAGGGTGGGTTGCAAACCAAGCGCGCCACAATGGCATGCTCCAAGGTCCAAGCGTGCACTGAAGTACATGCTAAACAGTGCACAAAAAGTGTCCAAGCGTGCACCACAGTACATGCTAAGAAGCACGCTACAAATGCGTGCTCCAAGGTCCAAGCGTGCACCGAAGTATGGGGCGAGCAAGACGCACCTGCACTGTTCCACCGCTCAATGAGCCTTATCCTGAGGAAGGATCTTGTAATTGTCTGAAAGTACTCTCCTGTCGCCCTCATGTGACAGGTCTCGGCCGATCCTGTATGTTCATAGTGGCCATTGCGAGCCAGTACGAGCTGATACGTTTGGCTGAGTAATACCGAGGATAGGATATGCGCGCTCTGAGGTTGGAGTGTGTAGTAGCACCAGCTTCAATAATGCTGAACCGGATGCAATGCAGATCCTACTTAGCACGCCACAGCCTGCAATTGGATTTGTTGCGGGGGAACCGCACAAGGAGGAGGAGGAGGAGGAGGAAATGACTTTGAAGCCTGAGCGCTGCTAAGTTTGCGCACCAGGCAGCGCCGAAAGGTCACATGCTAGTTCCGCCAGGCTGCATGTGGACAGCGCTACCGTTTCACCCGAGGTTTGACGCAACTTACCCCTCCAGACCTTTCCACCACTTGTGCCACTCTGCTCATCCTGCCGCTATGTCTCCCGGCTGCAACGATAATTCATGCAGTGGTCGTTGGTTTGTATTTGAAGAGCGTCTTAAAGATTGTGAGTTATGGACTTTGTCTAGTAGCAGCGCTAGCCTCACTGACGATTCGTACATGTACGCTCCAGCCGGTCCTCAGGTTCGCTTCTCCAACGGCAATAGAACCCCTTCAAAGCGACCTGCTTCCCAGCTGACCAACAACACATCTTCTGCGAGTGCAATGGCAGAGCCAGCTCGTCGCACCTGCAAGTGGCGTGCTGTGGTTGGAATTATTGTCCTGCTATGCATGCTCACCTTCCCAAACATCTCTGCCATGAGTCTCTATCTTTGTGGTGACACATTGCTACGCTTCCATCCGTTCAGTGCCACTCCACCTTCCACCGGAATACCGCAGCATCTTATGGATGCCATCGATACAGCCGTCAGTAATGCCCTACTTGCGCAGGTTGGCCGTGGTGACCATGCACTCCGTCTTGACGGCGCAAGCATTGCACCTGGACTTACAACCCCAGCCGCCGCTCCTCCCATTAAGAATGCAAAGACAACACATCTTGCCGACCTCCTTCTTAGAGACAACATGCATGGTGGCCGGTGCTGGCATATGCCAGGGAAGAACAGACAGGTTGGATCGTGGTTCCCGCAGTCATATTCCCTACCCATTTCACAATCGACCATCTTCCCGCACACCTTGCCTATGACATTGAAGAGGAGATCGGTCAAGCCCCTTGCTTGATCAGAGTATGGGCTGCAATTGATGGTCCACAAAATGAGGAGCGTTACATGCAATATCTAACTGAGCACCCTGATATCTTGTCTCACAATGCTCCTCTGATGCAAGGCAGAAAATTCATCCTCCTTACCAAGATCGAATACAACATCCACGTGCCCCGGCACAGTCAAACCTTCGCATTTGATGGTCATGTTCACAACCTCCAGCTCACTCACGGGGTCTTCGTTTTCGAGATTCTTGACAACTGGGGTGCCAAAAACACTTGCATCTACCGTGTCCATATCCATGGCAAGAACGAGGACAACTGAGAGTTCGTCGGAGACACGAAACATTACCCATTCGTGGATGCTTAGCCACATGTTGCTCGTCGGGCTCTTTCAAAGATGCTTATATGTTGCGCTTCCGATTGCTCTCCAGGTTCTCGGCAAGGATACCTTCGTGGGGGAGGAAGATCAAAGGCATTCGTGAGGATAGCTGTCAGATCCGAGGAGGAGCGAGGCTGTCGCTTCACCCCCCATGTTGTCCCTCCCAGCGTTTGAGACACATCATGAATCCTCTTTGGTGGCAAGCTGCTCTTTGGACTGGCGTGGAACGATGCGCATTCCTGGGAGATGATGTATGTACATAACTCCTCCCCCTTCCCATTGCATATTCCACGCTTGTTCTGCTCGTTTCTCGTATGCGCCCATTTCTTCCCTATGTATCTGTACTTTACCAGTACTCCCTTCTTCTACTCTATACTAACCTTCCTCTGTCCCTCCTCTCTCAGACTTCCAGTTGTATCAGCCCAAGTTTATGCTAGCCAATATGTTTACCTCTGCTATACTCCCTATATGACAAAAGAAAGGCATACTTTTCGTTAAAGAGATGCCTACTATGAGCTCAAGATGTCTGCAGTGGCAAAAGGTTGGCGAGTGTTGCTCCTGACAAAGCTTTTGTTCACAACCACCGCATATTTCAAGCTCCCATGGCGTCTCATCCACACTCATCCACCCCCATTCAATGTGAGTGCCCTCTCTCTCCGCAACATCCCTTTACGTGCTGCTGACTACCAAGCCTATCTAACAGTTCATATCTTGGCATCTTGCATGCTGGTCTGTGCTCCCAAACAACAGGTAGGTGGTGGTTGGGCCACCCACTATCGCTCCTCGCATGTCTGACAGACTATGGATTGTACAGCTCACATATCGCCTCGTTCATTATGGATCCCCGTCCTCCAATAAATCCTGTATATGCATTCCCCCCCGCCGCCATCATACCAGGTACCCGATATTCGACAGGGGCGCACGTACTGGGGGACAAACACAACAGATGAGCAACAGTATATGTCCAACTCGTACAGTTATGCGCATTCCCATCACCACCCATATCCAGCTCAAGGCACTGGATACTTTCCCGTTCCTGGCCCTTCCATGCGGAGCGGCGAGCCTGCTGTTCACCCTACGCCGCACATGTATTCTGTCCCTGACAATCAACCTTCTCTCATTCATACGACAAACTACTATCCGAATCAACCCCACCCCACTTCTGGCGCATATACTCCTGAATACTCAAACACCATCCAGCTGCCGTACATGCAACACGGTATGAGCCTGTTGGACCTCATGGGTCTTGTGCCCTAGCCAAGTCCATGGTTTGTTTTCATTCAGCCTTCCACACATTCCCTAATTCCTTCACTGCACCATTATCTTCGCCGATTTTTCCCTCCTTCCCTATTTGACCTGTGGCTGTGCAAATATTCACACAGGGTGGCAACGGGCGCCCCGCGCCTCGGTTAAGAGCGCTAGCCCGTCCATTGACTCCTGCGCCCTCCATGAATTTTTCTTTGAGCGCTTTTGTATGTTTTGTTGATTCCCATGTTTGGTAGTACTGTACAGTTGTTTCCCACACGCTCCTGCCCCGTAGACAGTCGCTGTGTTGAGCTCTGGTGTCTCTCAGACTTCACAGAGCTCGACATAGGTGGGTAGTATTATTTCTGCAATATATAAGACTTCACAGAGCTTGACATAGGCCATTGTGATTGCTCTGAGGCACACTGCAGTCAACAGAGCCATGCATATCGACAACCTCCGCTGCCGCTGCAACATCCCTCTGCACCCTTGTATCACCACACTTTTGCAGCTCAGCATCCACACTTGGGGCCTCATGATGGTGTTAGTCCTCAGAATACCACCTCTCCTCAGAGTCACGTACCGCGGCCTGCTCCAGCTCACGCAGTACCTCCTTCACAGTCATCCAGTCAGGCGCCTCCATCCCAAGTGCCTCCATCTCATACGGCACCTCTTACTTCGCAACTATCCTTCATGTTCGTGGCTGAGTCACCTGGGAACCCTACGACGAAACCAAAATCACAGCGTAAAGCTCCCCCTCAGCGGCAACTCCGACCGCGAGTGGCCGTACAGCCACAGAACCACCGCTTCACCCAGCACCAACTCCTGTGGGTCAAGGAGAAGACAAACACCACATCCCTGAAGGCTCCACTGTTGAATCGCTTCTGGCAAGTGGATTCGTACCACCCCTCACGGCCATCGGGGACAATCTGGTGAGTGCTCGGACGTTGCACCTACTCAAACTAGTCTGATGTCTTGAACAGCCACACGATGAGAGCAAACAGATCTTCCAGGCTCTTCCCGTGTCCGATCGCAAGGCCATTTTGGCTGCCTTCCTTGCAGCTCAAAACATCATGGATGTTGATCTCGAAGAATTTGTAACTACTTGCCGCTCGTCTCTCGTTTTCCCGCTAACACTATCTGTTCTAGCCTATCTTTACCATCGGATCTGCCCCACCACCTAGCCAGTTGGTGTGCAACACGGACACATCGCGCAAGAAGAACATAGGCTCCACAAATACAGATGTCCCGGACGGGCATACTAGCGCTGCGTCCACTACTCGTCCCAAGGCTTGATTCCGGATGACAATAGAAGATGCCTCCGACTCAGTATGAGGTTTATAGCTTTCTATATGCTGATGTTGATGCATACTGCACTAGGACGACCCGGGCAGTGGTCGTATACCAGCAGCCGACAAGGGGAAGCAACAAGCCCCAGTTTTCACTCAGTATTGCTTTGAAACCGATGAGGAGTCACATTCACAGAGTGTGAGTGCAATAGTGTAATGCGGTAGTGCAACGGTGCTCACTATTTGATGCAGTCCTACTGCAGGGCTCAAGCGGCACCGACGCAGCCATACTCAGATAACACCCCAAGCAACGTCAGAGTTCTCAACGCTGTCCAATCAGTGAAGGAAAGCGTTGACAAGAGGTTCGATGACATTGAGTGAGCACATAGCAATGAATAATGCGAGTTACTACGCAGTATTCTGATGCATCCATCTAGGGACACAATCGAGACTCTGAACGTCAAGATAGAGTCAGTCATGACGTCTTGGGCTCCCGGCTGGCACACTATTCCACAGCGCTGCAAGCCTCGAGTGCGTTCAGTAGCTGCTAGGATCGCCAAAGCAAACGGTGAAGACTTCTCAGACCAGTTGGCTGCGATATCTTCAGATGATGAGATGGAGGGACAGGAAGCTACTGCACCGCCTGAGCGAAATGCAACTCGCACAACGGCCATTCCAGTTCAATCGGCGGTCAACCAGGAAGAGGAGAATCATCTTACCCGACTTGCTGTACGTCGTTTCATGTATGAGCATAGACCCCTCACCTTATCTCCTATAGGCATGTGTTCGAAAGCATTTTGACCATGAATTCCTCCACATACACACCATGAAGGACCTACCTGTACCAGTCCCAGCACTGACAGAAGATGAAGCCAAGCAGTACTCTGATGCGCGGGGGCCGGTCATTACGAGTTGCGCCGAGTTCAAGATCGACCTCAGTCGGGGCTGGAAGACGTTCAGACTGAATCAAGAAGCTGCGGACTTCTTCATCACCGATTTCCTGAATGCAGTGGCTGGTGGTGAATACTCCACTACACCCATTCCTACTCGGTACCTCAAGCGGATGTTTGTGGCTAGCGCGGTGTCAGCACACGTGGATTATTTGAAAGTGAAATTCAGTAAGCTCATGAAGAAGGCAACGCCCGACAACAAGGACAAGTGGATGAAAGAGTTGTTGCGGAGGAGGGCGGCTACGCGGCAGCAGACGGTGAGTGTCGCCGACCCACAGTCATCTTTCAATGAATCTGATTTGAAGCAGACATTGGAGGGACGCCGTGAAATCATGTCCAGACCCTGCCTTCGGCCTCCAACGCCATGTGATATTATTGAACAGGCTGAAGCCTGTTCATGTCAGCCCAGACAAGCCAGCAGTGCCAAGTGTTGGTGTGGAATGTCGCACGTACCACATCAAAGAAGCGTTGTGGCAGAGTCGGGGGTACAAGACCTTCATGAGGGGAATTGACAAGATACAGATTGCGAAGCGGGCGAAGGATGACACGGGAGGAAATGCACCTCATCAGCGGATTGAGCTCAGGGTGCCAACCACCATGAACTCGAAGGCACCAAAGGGTCTCTGGCGGAACTGCTACAATGAAGACTGGCTCAGAGGCCTGCCACTACATGAATACAACGGTCTGGAGATCATAGATGACAACTATGAGTTCAGCTTGGATCCTCGTCCTTTCCTGCCGCTGCCCACATCATCTCCACATCATCCCCAGCAGCCGACTACATCTCGGCCTCGTCGCTAGGAGGCAGCTTGATCTTGGTGATAGCACATATGTAAGACTGACCCATATATTGCAATGCAGGATGTAGGTACATATCCAAGGCCTGTAAGAGGAATTGTACATATCGTGCTTCAGTGGATCAACATTGTCTTGAGAACATATAGCACCGGAGCATGCGGGAGCGACGTGAAGTACTAAGTACTTTAACAGGCTCCAGCAGCGAGAGATGGGGAGCGGCGAAGAGCTCTTATGTACATTGATGAGGGTATGAGGTCTTCGTCACCCTCCTCAAAGAGCGACGGCGAAGCCCGATATGCTCTTTTATGATTCACAGAGCGACCGGCATAGCACATTGGGGAGGGCGGGGAGTGCCCGACATGGCACGTCGGAGCGGCAGAGAGTGTCGAAGAGCTACACCGGAGCCCTTTGACGTCCGCGGAGCGACCGGCATAGCACGTTGGGGAGGGGGGGAGGGCAGGGAGTGCCCAACATGGCACGTCGGAGGGTCAAAGAGGACAGCGGAGAGGCGGTGAGTGCCAACTGTGGGCACATCTGGCATATCGGAAGGAGCAGGTTGCTCAGTAGCCGCGGATAGGGCAGGGAAGTCCGAATGAGACGGCAGAGAGTGTCAAAGAGCGAAGGTGGGTGCTCATTGGCAATCCACAGAGCAACCGGCGGAGAGGGCAGAGAGCACCCAAGTTGGTGTGTCGGAGCGGTGGGGAGCATTGAGGAGTGACAGCGGAGCCCAGTGTGCTCTTTGGCAATCCACAGAGTGACCAGCATAGCACGTTGGGGAGGGCGGAGACTGCCCAACATGGCACGTCGGAGCTGCGGGGAGTGGCGTTGCACGTCGTGTTTTTCTCAACTATGCCTTCATTCCAAACCTGTACTCACTCTCATTGCAATTACTCCAACATTCCCAACATTCCTAAACCCCCTCGTTTCATTTTGGAGTGTTGCCCTGTCCATTATTCCCATCTCCCACGCCACACCATTTCTACCGACCCTGATGGGAGCCTGTCTGACCATGTTGGATGGGTTCTCCTCCACAAGGAACTTGTGGGACATGTTGAGGTGCTCCTCCATCATATTCCTCATGCTGCTGCTTCCACTGGAGCCTATTGAGCTCTTGCTCATGCGGCACCCTCTTACAGGGTCTTCAAAAGGTACATCCCCAATCTAGCAGCCTCCAGGAAGAAGAAGGCGGCAGCAATGCAGGCCCTCAACAAGGCTTATCAGGCAACTATTCAGGTGGCTGAACAGGTCGTCGGGACCCTTTCAACACCAGTGGTGGCCTGAGCCCTCGCAGACCTCATGCCACTTCAAAATTAGCATGTCACCGAAAACCATGGGTGGGTTCTCAACTTCCCCAAACGATTCCATGACCACCAATGGAAGTCTCCTGAGCAACCATCCTGGTCTCCAGTCTTGTGGGATCTGTGGAGCCTTTCTATGAACTATGCCAATGACGAAGCAAACACACCAGGAACCACTCCGTCTGCATCTACAACCTCTCTACCCCCTTTGGAGCAGCTCGATCTACTGTTGGTTGGAGAGAGTGACGAACAGACCATGGCTGTTGCTATGGCAGGAGACCCCTTGCCACCACCTTCACCACCACCATCTACAACCACTGCACCAGATGATGGTGGTGATGCCGGATGATGCGTGGAATAGGGATACATGGTTCCTTATTGTCACCTGGGACAATGAGGTTGTCTTTGTTCCTGACCATGGTTTTCTCCTCAGGTCAGAGGATATGGAGCTACAATACAGTGCAGCATGGCCAGATGCACCACAGTTGTATGTGTGACAGGCCACACTCATCATGGACGACATGCTGACCAGGCAGACAAACCCCCTCATTCTTTGTCAGAATCTCCTTATCCCCATCACTATGATGATGCCTTACTGGAGGGAAATTGGAGTATCAGAAGAGGAGGAATAGTTTTGGGCAGGATGGGGGACTGGGTTACAACAGAGGAACAGATTGCAGAGGCTTGCATGGCATTGACTCCAGAGACACTTTCGTTGATGTCAGACTTGTCTTGAAGCATAAGTCGTAGGGTCAAGGATGTCCCTGCAGAAAGGGGGAGCTGATGTTATGACTCAATAAGTATGCAAGGCTGATATCAAACTGTACGATTAAGATTGCAGTATATTCCCTTTGTACTTTTACACATCTCAGAGCAAGAGTCTAGTTCTACAAGGATTCATTTGTTCAGTTGTAGTCAGCCAGAACTATGGACTGAGTCAGCCAGACTGTGCACATTCATTTGCTTAGTTCACCTAACTGTGCAGTCAGTCATCCAGGCTGCACATTTAGTCAGACTAACTGTGCATCAGTATGGTCTTACTAATACACAGTCTACTATCAATGTTCCACAGTTTCTCTACATGTATATAAGGGAGAATGTTTCAGAGCAACTCTTCAAGCTTTAGTCTCTTTGTGAATAACACACGCTATACTCTAGCAAGTTATCACTCAGACAAACTTCAAGGTCTTCTTTGAATAAGGAAGACTGGACTAGCAAGGTCATAAGGAATTAGGTTTACAAACTAAAGCAGAACATTTAAGTCATGCAAGAGCATAACAGCAGTGCACTTTTACATTTCCATGGTACTTTAGGTGGGCTTATTTAATCATAGTGAGCACCCAACCCAATGTCCTCCCAATACCAGACTTGTGCATGTGGTGGAGGTTAGGAGTTATTATTGTACAGTTAGGTACCCAGAAATTATTGATTAGGGTCTTATTGGGCACCTGACCAATGCTTGGCCTTCAGATCCTTCTCAGATGTAGAATTCCTTCAGCCATGTATGTGATATCTCCTATATTGGGTAATGCATAGGAAAATATCATGTATGACAACCTATTCAACATATCAGATGTTTGCCTATGTGATATCTCCTATCCAGGTAATGCAAATAATAATATTACATATCACAACCATAACCTACTTCTCAATATGGTCAGTTGTTAGATAGGTCGTGATATAAGGCAGGGAGAGAGCTTGGGCTGAGCACACTTGGGGCTAAATATGAGCTCTCCAATAGCACTGTCATACCCCATCATGTGCACCATATGAGCTCAGACAGACTCCAAGTGGGTTCTAGAGTGCAACATTGCAGCTCTTGTCATGCACAAATGGTGCATCAGTATGAACACATACTGTGTCCTCAAGCTATGCCACCACTCATCTTCCAGATGACAATGTGAGCTCACACTCTCATACTACTGACCAACTCTCATTAGCTCCCTCTCCCATCTGCATAACAGTCAGTGCCACTCAAACAATTGAGCTCCACAGTCCACAACTGATCCCAAAAAGGAGGTCAAACAGAGCTTTGCACAGCTTATGCTATTAGCTCATCACAATGTTGGCCTCATGTTGTGCCCACTGCCAACCACTGTCTCTGAGGTCATGGTCCACAGTGGAGCTAAAAAAGCAAGCTAATATGAACATGCCACAGTTCACCTTAACTTGCCCTTGGAGCTTGTGTTGGGTACTGAGCTCTTTGCCCTTACCCTTCAGAGCTTGTTGCACCTGCTGGCTGCCAGTTGTGAGCTGACAGTCTGCAGCAGAGCTAGCTCAAAGGGTGAGCTAATCCAAAGACACTGGTTTGGCATAACTCACCCTTTGCCAGACTTCTCAAACAACTTCCAGAGAAACTTTGTGGAGAATGCTCACCTTAGTGTCAGAAGCCTGTGCTCTTGATCAAGAAGCATCCATTGAGCAGCATGCAGACAACATCTGTCCATAGACATACATCTTCCACCAACCCATTCACACAACATCAGCAACCAAGGAAGTGGATGCAGACTCCATGAGCTCCCTTGCCTTACCCTTGCCTTTCACGTCTGTCAGTGTCTCCTCATCCATCCTTGGTGTCTCCTTGCTGGTGTTTGGTGTTTCCTTGCCTATCTCTGCAGTCTCTGCACCCGTCATAGGTGCTACCTTGTCCCACCCAGGATGTTCCAGAATGGATAGTCCTTTGGGATGATTCTAGGCTCTCCTGCATGCATGGCTTTAGTGAGACTAACCATTCAGGGTCGTAGCAGTTTTGCCACAGACCCTTCAGAGCTGCACCTTTTATGTGCTTTGGCTCATCACTGGGAATCCTCTTCTGTGGTGTGTTTCCACCACAAAGACCATCACCAACAGCTTGGATATGATCTGCAACATGCCAAGCATCAAGGAGCCAAAGGAAAGCAATGAACTCCCTGCTCTGCCAGGCGAGCTTGAGGATGATGTAGACTCATGGATAAGTGACCATGCTGTCTTCAGTGCTGTCAACTTTGGGCTTGTCACCACTCATGTGACATGGTTCCAACTTGTCCAGCAGCATAAGATGATGCTCCAGTCCATGGTCCTCCAACACCTTCTTGCATACCTTCAACGTCTGCATTGAATGACAGTCAGCAAATGTATCAAGAGGCAAGATAGTCTGTGTACAATCTGTTGACATGTAGCACATCTAGTCCTGAGGACCCTGGCTTGGTCCTTCTTCTCCTTCTTTCTGTTTGTTGGCATTGAATGTTTTCTTGAATTGGGCTATGTGCATGTCCAGAAGCTCCCCCACCAGTCTCTAGTCAGGAATCATCCGGGATGGCAGTTCATGGTATTCCCTGCCATTCACAGTCTCAAGAAAGTGCTGTTGACTGCAGTGTGCCTCAGAGCAATCACAATGGCCTATGTCGAGCTCTGTGAAGTCTAATATATTGTAGAAATAATACTACCCACCTATGTCGAGCTCTGTGAAGTCTGAGAGACACCAGAGCTCGACACAGCGACTGTCTACGGCGCAGGAGCGCGTGGGAAACAACTGTACAGTACTTCCAAACATGGGAATCAACAAAACATACAAAAGCGCTCAAAGAAAAATTCATGGAGGGCGCAGGAGTCAATGACGGGCTAGCGCTCTTAAACGAGGCGCGGGGCGCCGTTGCACCCTGTGTGAATATTTGCACAGCCACAGGTCGAATAGGGAAGGAGGGAAAATCGGCAAGATAATGGTGCAGTGAGGAATTAGGGAATGTGGAAGCTGAATGAAAACAAACCATGGACTTGGCTAGGGCACAAGACCATGAGGTCCAACACTCCCCCCTGACCAGTCAAGTCCCAGCCCAAGCATCTTCACCATCTCCAGCACTTGGGCTTGGGCAGCGACTTGGTGAGGATGTCCGCCGGCATGTCTGAAGTGCGGAGGTGCTCAATCTCAATCCGCCCTTTGCTACTTCGTCCCGCAGCCAGTAGAAGCGCAGATCAAGGTGCTTTATGCCCATGGTGCTCAGGATTTTTCGCAACAGAGAGGGCGAGAGGTTGTCATGCGGAGCTGGATGCGGAGGAGACATCAAAGCCAAACTCCGTGAGCAGGTTGCGAAGCCAAAGCATCTCCTGGCCGGCGGAGACTGCTGCAAAATTCCGCCTCCGTGGTGGACAGCGCAACAATTGTCTGCAGACGACTCGACCAGGAGATCGCACCAGTACCCATCTTGATCACATAGCCAGAGGTGGAGCGGCCAGTGTCAGGACAGCCAGCATGGTCCGCATCGGTAAGGAGGTGAAGAGCTCAGCGTCGGGCGAAGGGGAGTAGGTGAGCTTGTAGTCAAGAGTGCCCTTGATGTAGCGGAAGAGATGCTTGACCGCCTTCCAGTGCATCATCCCGGATTCTGGGAGAAACGCACAAGGTTGCCCACAGTGCGAGAGATGTCTGGGCGCGTCGCCACAGCAAGATAGAAAAGAGCCAACAGCCTGGTTGTAGGGGATGTCCTGCATGTTGCGCGCATCAGCTGGCGACGAGGGAGCCATCTCCGCACTGAGACGGAGGCCTGGGTCCATGGGAGTGCCCACCGGGTCACAGTCTGCAAAGCCATAGCGGTCGAGGATGTCGAGGGCATACTGGCGCTGTGAAATGGACAGGGAACGCGTCGAGCGGTTGCACTCAATCTTGACACCCAGGAGCCAGGATGTAGGACCGAGGTCTCGCAATTTGAAGTGTGCGCAGAGGTCGTCCTTGACGCGCTGGATGGCCGCTTTGGACTTGCCAGCAATGGTGATGTCGTCGACAAAGACAGGGATGATAAGACGCACTCCGTCGTGCAGATAGACCCAGACACTGTGCTCGCAGACCAGGCGCGAAAATCCGAGCTTGAGCAGGACCTCGTGCAGCTTCTCGTGCCAGCAGCGGCCAGCCTGCTTGAGGCCATAGAGAGCCTTGCGGAGGCGCCACACCCACTGCGGAGTCTTCTCCTCAAAGCCCTCGGGCTGCTGCATGTAGACCTCCTCCTTGAGCTCGCCGTTGAGATAGGCGGAGGATATGTCCACAGACTCGAGTTCGAGGTCTTCGAGTGCAGCAAGAGCGAGGATAGCACGGATGGAGGCCCACTTGGGTGTGGGCGCAAAGGTCTCGTTGTAGTCGAAGCCAGGGCGCTGGGAGAAGCCCTTTGCGACAAGACGGCCCTTGTACCGCTCAATGGAGCCGTCCGCATTGCGCTTGACGCGGAACACCCAGTGCGAGCCAATAGCTTTGCGACCGGGCGAAGCTGCACAAGCTCAAAGGTGCCGTTCTCGACAAGGGACTGGATCTCGTCCTGTGCGGCCTTGAGCCACTTGTCGCACTCGTCCGGCGAAGCCTCATTGCATCAGAGATAGAGCGCGGCTCACCGTGCTGCTCCTGTGCTGCCTTGAACGCATGCTCAACCACAGACTCGAATGCGACCTCCAGTGCATCGTCGTATGACAGGAAGTCGTCGCGCTCACCAGTGTAGACATGCTCAATGCCCGCAAGCATTGCTTCAACAGTGCACTCCAGTCCGTCCTCGTGATCGCGTCCGAGGAGGTCAAGCTCATCGTCCGAGGATGTTGGAGACGGCGGAGGCGAAGGAGAGCGGTATGCGCGGAATTGGACTGGGATTGGGTCGACTGGTGCGTCAATGAGTGGGTCTGGTGAAGGCGAGTTGCACTGTGGAGTGTCGTCGCGCTCAGATGGCTCTGGAGTGGGAGCAGGTGACGGAGTGTGGATGCGGAGGCGCTGCGGAACACGGTTCTCTCGCTCGAGCTGCTGGTTGTTCAGTGAGCCTGTGTAGCGAGTAGAGCGCGCTGGGAGCTTGCGTGCGAGCGCAGGATATGGCCTGAAGCCGCCATGACCGTCCGCTTCATGGTGGGCGACAGCACGCCCGAGCGAGATGCTGGGCGAGGTGGAGGTGCGCGCGCGGCGCAGGAGGTGCAGGAGGTGCTGGAGGACTCGGACTGCTGGTGGTGCATCTGGGGATGGTGCGCGTGGCTCTGGAGGTGCAGGCGGAGCATTTTGCAGTGCAGGAGGTGCGGGCGAGCGTTTTGTGGTGCAGGAGGTGCAGGAGGTGCAGGATCATCTGGATCGTCTCCCCCCTGATCGTGCAGCTCTGGCACATCCTCAGTGTCGTCGGGCGCATCATCCGCATGCTCTCCGTCGCTGGGAATGTCCACTTCGTCCAGAGGCAGCCCAAAGACATTGATAGAGGGCGAGTTACCAGGGAAGCAGCGCTCGTCGAACACAGCATGCGAGGAGATGAGGAACTTCTTCGCAGCTGGATCCCAGAACCGCCAGGCTTTGGTGCCCTCAGGATAGCCAACAAAGATGCATTTGCGCGTGTGAGGCTGCAGCGCTTTGCGGTCCTTCTTGCGCACAAGCACATAAGCCAGGCAGCCGAAACGCGGAAGTAGGACACATCTGGTTTGCGTCCGTCGCGTTTCCAGGCAGTGTAAGGGATGCCGCCGCCCAGCAGAGGTAGGCATGCGGTTGCGAGTGTGGACAAAGGTGGAGACGGCGTGACCCCAGAACGACGGAGGCAGCTTGGCCTGAGAGAGGAGAGCGTTGCGCCCTCAGCAATGGTGCGATTTGCTCGCTCCGCAACACCGTTCTGGTGCGGCTCGTCTGGCTCTGTGTGCTGGCGATGGATGCCGTGCTCAGCGCAGAAGTCGGCGTACTCCTGGCCAATGTACTCGCCGCCCTTGTCGTCGCGCGTGGCCTTGATTCGCAGGCCGAGGCAGTTCTCAGCATATGCTTTGAACACCTTGAACGCTGGATCTCGACAACATAGCCCTTCTCGCGCGTGAGATGGAAAACGGACAGTAGATTGCTGGCGAGCGCAGGAACATGCAAGACATCGTGTAGTACAACAGCAGGTGGTACAACTCCGTCCCTCTCCGCCGGTGGGAACACCACAGACCCTAGCCCGGCCGAGTAGACAATGTGCGAGTTGGCGAGGCGGATGGGGATGACATGCGGCGAGTAGGAGCGGAACCAGTGATGGTGAGGGGTCATGTGTGCAGAAGCACCTGTGTCGGTGTTCCAGTTAGTCGCAGCCGGAGTAGCGAGCCAAGCAGAGCGGTCGGAGACAGAGAGAAGGGCAGAAGCGCAACCAGCACTCACAGCAGCTGACCCAGCGGACTCCGGGGGAGTGTCCTGCGTGTCCTTGGACGCCTCAGCAGCGTTCTCCTTGCGCTTGGGCTTCTGGGAGCGGAACTGCGATCGCTGAGCCGCTTTCTCCTTGGCCTGAGTGCTCGCATCGCGCTTGGAGAAGCACTGGTCCTCGGAGTGGCCGGTGCGACCACAGAACGCGCAGACAAGGGTGGACGCAGCATGGGAGAGCGCAGGCGTCGACGAGGACACCCCAGGCTGGTTCTCGAGCGCAATGAACGCGTCCTGCAGCTTCTCCAAGGTCAAGGAGTCGTCGAGGAGCAGCATCTGGTGCAGCGAGTTGAACTCAGCTGGCAGTGCACCGATGAGCATCATGAGGACAAGCTCGTCGTCTAGCTGGTCGAGATCGAAGCCCGCAGGACGCAGGGCACGCATCTCGGACTTGAGCTGCAAAGCACGGGTGGAGAGAGTGGATAGGGACTCGTCTTCGGCCTTTTGGAGGCTGAGCAGCGCATTATAGGTGTTAAAACGCATACCGGGACGTTTCTGCATGTGTATGGCCTCCAACTTCGTCCACATTGCACTGGGATCGCTGCGAATGGACTCCAGATGCGTGTGCTGCTCCCTCTCCACACAACCCCATAACTCCCCAGCTGCCATGTCCACCTTGTTGTCGAAATCGCGAATTTCACGGTGCTCACCTGAGTCCCATGGCTGCGTGAAGACGGGCCTGGTCTCAGTGCCCTCGACAATGCAAAGAGCACCAAGAGTGCGCAGCCTTGCCTCCATGTCGAGTCGCCATTGCTGGTAGTTGCGATTGTTGAGCTTTGGGAAGAAGGGCGTGGATGGAGCCATGGTGATAGGGGAAGTGCGCGGCGTGCGACGAGTGGGCAAAATTGCGAAGGGATTGGGTGAGAAACCCACGAGGAGCGATGGAATTGATGGGGGAGCACCCAGAGAGATGAAAGCAAGTCAAGCAGAGCAAGCAGGGAAGACTGGGGACCAGGATGAGGTCTTGAGAGCAATGGACTGGCGGAGATGGATGTCTGGAGGCAGTCAGAGCACAGGGCTCATAACCTGTTGACTGCAGTGTGCCTCAGAGCAATCACAATGGCCTATGTCGAGCTCTGTGAAGTCTAATATATTGTAGAAATAATACTACCCACCTATGTCGAGCTCTGTGAAGTCTGAGAGACACCAGAGCTCGACACAGCGATTGTCTACGGGGCAGGAGCGCGTAGGAAACAACTATACAGTACTTCCAAACATGGGAATCAACAAAACATACAGAAGCGCTCAAAGAAAAATTCATGGAGGGCGCAGGAGTCAATGGACGGGCTAGCGCTCTTAACCGAGGCGCGGGGCGCCCGTTGCCACCCTGTGTGAGTATTTGCACAGCCACAGGTCGGATAGGGAAGGAGGGAAAAATCGGTGAAGATAATGGTGCAGTGAAGGAATTAGGGAATGTGTGGAAGGCTGAATGAAAACAAACCATGGACTTGGCTAGGGCACAAGACCCATGAGGTCCAACACGGTTGGCGTCACAGAAGTTGCAGGAGATATCAACCAAGATATGCAGATTCATTGACAAGCATGTACGCGTTTCCGTCATCAAATGACTCACATTGACGAAGCATTGCTAGCAACACATTTAACGCATATGTGTACCAGACATTGGGACGTGCACAAGTCTCAGTTTCAAACCCACATGAACTCTCACTCGCCGTGTCTCAGGTCTACCAAACCACGCTCATCGGCTTCTCATTGTATGTCTCCAACATCCTAATCAAGATTGCCGGAGCGTCTGGCACCCTCGACGCATTAGAAGAGAGACTCTCCTTCATACACAAATTGTGTGTGCGAGAGTCCTTCGCCACAGCAGTTGCACATGACGGCCTAGTATGGAACATCTGGGCACGGTTGGAGGTACATACACCACCCAGATGTGCGGAATTCAATATTGCGCAGTTGTCGTCAAGGACGTCGACCACTATCGGACACTAGCTGCCACATATCTGGCTGCGACCATGCAAATGCTCATTGCGATCGACATGGACTTGTCTGAACTACGGCTAAGGATGAGGGAGCCAGCCCTTGTTGGCATGGAGCATGTCCCGTTGGAGGTACATCTGGCAAGCATCAAGTGCACACTTCTTTGGTTGAAGGAAGAACTGGCAGCGGCAAGAACGGAGCACACGAAGTTAGATACTCCTGTAAAAACGATGTTACACTCTGTAGGATAGTAGTCAGTGGACTTACTAGCTCCAAATGAACAATTGACTTCCCGCCTGCTGAACCAGTGTTCAAGGCTTGCACACCTGAGTGCCACCACGTGCCCACTACCTATCATCACGATAGGCCTTCACGTCCACGACGACGGTCGCCGAGCCTCTCCGGCTACGGCCATTCCGACCTACTCACCCATGAGCTTCAGTCCGAGCACACGCCAGACGTCCTCTGCAGTCATCTGCCACCACCCGCTCTTCCATCCCTCCTTTCCCTGTTGGACGTACATTTTGCACCCTTACATACATGCTTCTTCCACCTGTCACAGGGTGGGTTGCAAACCAAGCGCGCCACAATGGCATGCTCCAAGGTCCAAGCGTGCACTGAAGTACATGCTAAACAGTGCACAAAAAGTGTCCAAGCGTGCACCACAGTACATGCTAAGAAGCACGCTACAAATGCGTGCTCCAAGGTCCAAGCGTGCACCGAAGTATGGGGCGAGCAAGACGCACCTGCACTGTTCCACCGCTCAATGAGCCTTATCCTGAGGAAGGATCTTGTAATTGTCTGAAAGTACTCTCCTGTCGCCCTCATGTGACAGGTCTCGGCCGATCCTGTATGTTCATAGTGGCCATTGCGAGCCAGTACGAGCTGATACGTTTGGCTGAGTAATACCGAGGATAGGATATGCGCGCTCTGAGGTTGGAGTGTGTAGTAGCACCAGCTTCAATAATGCTGAACCGGATGCAATGCAGATCCTACTTAGCACGCCACAGCCTGCAATTGGATTTGTTGCGGGGGAACCGCACAAGGAGGAGGAGGAGGAGGAGGAAATGACTTTGAAGCCTGAGCGCTGCTAAGTTTGCGCACCAGGCAGCGCCGAAAGGTCACATGCTAGTTCCGCCAGGCTGCATGTGGACAGCGCTACCGTTTCACCCGAGGTTTGACGCAACTTACCCCTCCAGACCTTTCCACCACTTGTGCCACTCTGCTCATCCTGCCGCTATGTCTCCCGGCTGCAACGATAATTCATGCAGTGGTCGTTGGTTTGTATTTGAAGAGCGTCTTAAAGATTGTGAGTTATGGACTTTGTCTAGTAGCAGCGCTAGCCTCACTGACGATTCGTACATGTACGCTCCAGCCGGTCCTCAGGTTCGCTTCTCCAACGGCAATAGAACCCCTTCAAAGCGACCTGCTTCCCAGCTGACCAACAACACATCTTCTGCGAGTGCAATGGCAGAGCCAGCTCGTCGCACCTGCAAGTGGCGTGCTGTGGTTGGAATTATTGTCCTGCTATGCATGCTCACCTTCCCAAACATCTCTGCCATGAGTCTCTATCTTTGTGGTGACACATTGCTACGCTTCCATCCGTTCAGTGCCACTCCACCTTCCACCGGAATACCGCAGCATCTTATGGATGCCATCGATACAGCCGTCAGTAATGCCCTACTTGCGCAGGTTGGCCGTGGTGACCATGCACTCCGTCTTGACGGCGCAAGCATTGCACCTGGACTTACAACCCCAGCCGCCGCTCCTCCCATTAAGAATGCAAAGACAACACATCTTGCCGACCTCCTTCTTAGAGACAACATGCATGGTGGCCGGTGCTGGCATATGCCAGGGAAGAACAGACAGGTTGGATCGTGGTTCCCGCAGTCATATTCCCTACCCATTTCACAATCGACCATCTTCCCGCACACCTTGCCTATGACATTGAAGAGGAGATCGGTCAAGCCCCTTGCTTGATCAGAGTATGGGCTGCAATTGATGGTCCACAAAATGAGGAGCGTTACATGCAATATCTAACTGAGCACCCTGATATCTTGTCTCACAATGCTCCTCTGATGCAAGGCAGAAAATTCATCCTCCTTACCAAGATCGAATACAACATCCACGTGCCCCGGCACAGTCAAACCTTCGCATTTGATGGTCATGTTCACAACCTCCAGCTCACTCACGGGGTCTTCGTTTTCGAGATTCTTGACAACTGGGGTGCCAAAAACACTTGCATCTACCGTGTCCATATCCATGGCAAGAACGAGGACAACTGAGAGTTCGTCGGAGACACGAAACATTACCCATTCGTGGATGCTTAGCCACATGTTGCTCGTCGGGCTCTTTCAAAGATGCTTATATGTTGCGCTTCCGATTGCTCTCCAGGTTCTCGGCAAGGATACCTTCGTGGGGGAGGAAGATCAAAGGCATTCGTGAGGATAGCTGTCAGATCCGAGGAGGAGCGAGGCTGTCGCTTCACCCCCCATGTTGTCCCTCCCAGCGTTTGAGACACATCATGAATCCTCTTTGGTGGCAAGCTGCTCTTTGGACTGGCGTGGAACGATGCGCATTCCTGGGAGATGATGTATGTACATAACTCCTCCCCCTTCCCATTGCATATTCCACGCTTGTTCTGCTCGTTTCTCGTATGCGCCCATTTCTTCCCTATGTATCTGTACTTTACCAGTACTCCCTTCTTCTACTCTATACTAACCTTCCTCTGTCCCTCCTCTCTCAGACTTCCAGTTGTATCAGCCCAAGTTTATGCTAGCCAATATGTTTACCTCTGCTATACTCCCTATATGACAAAAGAAAGGCATACTTTTCGTTAAAGAGATGCCTACTATGAGCTCAAGATGTCTGCAGTGGCAAAAGGTTGGCGAGTGTTGCTCCTGACAAAGCTTTTGTTCACAACCACCGCATATTTCAAGCTCCCATGGCGTCTCATCCACACTCATCCACCCCCATTCAATGTGAGTGCCCTCTCTCTCCGCAACATCCCTTTACGTGCTGCTGACTACCAAGCCTATCTAACAGTTCATATCTTGGCATCTTGCATGCTGGTCTGTGCTCCCAAACAACAGGTAGGTGGTGGTTGGGCCACCCACTATCGCTCCTCGCATGTCTGACAGACTATGGATTGTACAGCTCACATATCGCCTCGTTCATTATGGATCCCCGTCCTCCAATAAATCCTGTATATGCATTCCCCCCCGCCGCCATCATACCAGGTACCCGATATTCGACAGGGGCGCACGTACTGGGGGACAAACACAACAGATGAGCAACAGTATATGTCCAACTCGTACAGTTATGCGCATTCCCATCACCACCCATATCCAGCTCAAGGCACTGGATACTTTCCCGTTCCTGGCCCTTCCATGCGGAGCGGCGAGCCTGCTGTTCACCCTACGCCGCACATGTATTCTGTCCCTGACAATCAACCTTCTCTCATTCATACGACAAACTACTATCCGAATCAACCCCACCCCACTTCTGGCGCATATACTCCTGAATACTCAAACACCATCCAGCTGCCGTACATGCAACACGGTATGAGCCTGTTGGACCTCATGGGTCTTGTGCCCTAGCCAAGTCCATGGTTTGTTTTCATTCAGCCTTCCACACATTCCCTAATTCCTTCACTGCACCATTATCTTCGCCGATTTTTCCCTCCTTCCCTATTTGACCTGTGGCTGTGCAAATATTCACACAGGGTGGCAACGGGCGCCCCGCGCCTCGGTTAAGAGCGCTAGCCCGTCCATTGACTCCTGCGCCCTCCATGAATTTTTCTTTGAGCGCTTTTGTATGTTTTGTTGATTCCCATGTTTGGTAGTACTGTACAGTTGTTTCCCACACGCTCCTGCCCCGTAGACAGTCGCTGTGTTGAGCTCTGGTGTCTCTCAGACTTCACAGAGCTCGACATAGGTGGGTAGTATTATTTCTGCAATATATAAGACTTCACAGAGCTTGACATAGGCCATTGTGATTGCTCTGAGGCACACTGCAGTCAACAGAGCCATGCATATCGACAACCTCCGCTGCCGCTGCAACATCCCTCTGCACCCTTGTATCACCACACTTTTGCAGCTCAGCATCCACACTTGGGGCCTCATGATGGTGTTAGTCCTCAGAATACCACCTCTCCTCAGAGTCACGTACCGCGGCCTGCTCCAGCTCACGCAGTACCTCCTTCACAGTCATCCAGTCAGGCGCCTCCATCCCAAGTGCCTCCATCTCATACGGCACCTCTTACTTCGCAACTATCCTTCATGTTCGTGGCTGAGTCACCTGGGAACCCTACGACGAAACCAAAATCACAGCGTAAAGCTCCCCCTCAGCGGCAACTCCGACCGCGAGTGGCCGTACAGCCACAGAACCACCGCTTCACCCAGCACCAACTCCTGTGGGTCAAGGAGAAGACAAACACCACATCCCTGAAGGCTCCACTGTTGAATCGCTTCTGGCAAGTGGATTCGTACCACCCCTCACGGCCATCGGGGACAATCTGGTGAGTGCTCGGACGTTGCACCTACTCAAACTAGTCTGATGTCTTGAACAGCCACACGATGAGAGCAAACAGATCTTCCAGGCTCTTCCCGTGTCCGATCGCAAGGCCATTTTGGCTGCCTTCCTTGCAGCTCAAAACATCATGGATGTTGATCTCGAAGAATTTGTAACTACTTGCCGCTCGTCTCTCGTTTTCCCGCTAACACTATCTGTTCTAGCCTATCTTTACCATCGGATCTGCCCCACCACCTAGCCAGTTGGTGTGCAACACGGACACATCGCGCAAGAAGAACATAGGCTCCACAAATACAGATGTCCCGGACGGGCATACTAGCGCTGCGTCCACTACTCGTCCCAAGGCTTGATTCCGGATGACAATAGAAGATGCCTCCGACTCAGTATGAGGTTTATAGCTTTCTATATGCTGATGTTGATGCATACTGCACTAGGACGACCCGGGCAGTGGTCGTATACCAGCAGCCGACAAGGGGAAGCAACAAGCCCCAGTTTTCACTCAGTATTGCTTTGAAACCGATGAGGAGTCACATTCACAGAGTGTGAGTGCAATAGTGTAATGCGGTAGTGCAACGGTGCTCACTATTTGATGCAGTCCTACTGCAGGGCTCAAGCGGCACCGACGCAGCCATACTCAGATAACACCCCAAGCAACGTCAGAGTTCTCAACGCTGTCCAATCAGTGAAGGAAAGCGTTGACAAGAGGTTCGATGACATTGAGTGAGCACATAGCAATGAATAATGCGAGTTACTACGCAGTATTCTGATGCATCCATCTAGGGACACAATCGAGACTCTGAACGTCAAGATAGAGTCAGTCATGACGTCTTGGGCTCCCGGCTGGCACACTATTCCACAGCGCTGCAAGCCTCGAGTGCGTTCAGTAGCTGCTAGGATCGCCAAAGCAAACGGTGAAGACTTCTCAGACCAGTTGGCTGCGATATCTTCAGATGATGAGATGGAGGGACAGGAAGCTACTGCACCGCCTGAGCGAAATGCAACTCGCACAACGGCCATTCCAGTTCAATCGGCGGTCAACCAGGAAGAGGAGAATCATCTTACCCGACTTGCTGTACGTCGTTTCATGTATGAGCATAGACCCCTCACCTTATCTCCTATAGGCATGTGTTCGAAAGCATTTTGACCATGAATTCCTCCACATACACACCATGAAGGACCTACCTGTACCAGTCCCAGCACTGACAGAAGATGAAGCCAAGCAGTACTCTGATGCGCGGGGGCCGGTCATTACGAGTTGCGCCGAGTTCAAGATCGACCTCAGTCGGGGCTGGAAGACGTTCAGACTGAATCAAGAAGCTGCGGACTTCTTCATCACCGATTTCCTGAATGCAGTGGCTGGTGGTGAATACTCCACTACACCCATTCCTACTCGGTACCTCAAGCGGATGTTTGTGGCTAGCGCGGTGTCAGCACACGTGGATTATTTGAAAGTGAAATTCAGTAAGCTCATGAAGAAGGCAACGCCCGACAACAAGGACAAGTGGATGAAAGAGTTGTTGCGGAGGAGGGCGGCTACGCGGCAGCAGACGGTGAGTGTCGCCGACCCACAGTCATCTTTCAATGAATCTGATTTGAAGCAGACATTGGAGGGACGCCGTGAAATCATGTCCAGACCCTGCCTTCGGCCTCCAACGCCATGTGATATTATTGAACAGGCTGAAGCCTGTTCATGTCAGCCCAGACAAGCCAGCAGTGCCAAGTGTTGGTGTGGAATGTCGCACGTACCACATCAAAGAAGCGTTGTGGCAGAGTCGGGGGTACAAGACCTTCATGAGGGGAATTGACAAGATACAGATTGCGAAGCGGGCGAAGGATGACACGGGAGGAAATGCACCTCATCAGCGGATTGAGCTCAGGGTGCCAACCACCATGAACTCGAAGGCACCAAAGGGTCTCTGGCGGAACTGCTACAATGAAGACTGGCTCAGAGGCCTGCCACTACATGAATACAACGGTCTGGAGATCATAGATGACAACTATGAGTTCAGCTTGGATCCTCGTCCTTTCCTGCCGCTGCCCACATCATCTCCACATCATCCCCAGCAGCCGACTACATCTCGGCCTCGTCGCTAGGAGGCAGCTTGATCTTGGTGATAGCACATATGTAAGACTGACCCATATATTGCAATGCAGGATGTAGGTACATATCCAAGGCCTGTAAGAGGAATTGTACATATCGTGCTTCAGTGGATCAACATTGTCTTGAGAACATATAGCACCGGAGCATGCGGGAGCGACGTGAAGTACTAAGTACTTTAACAGGCTCCAGCAGCGAGAGATGGGGAGCGGCGAAGAGCTCTTATGTACATTGATGAGGGTATGAGGTCTTCGTCACCCTCCTCAAAGAGCGACGGCGAAGCCCGATATGCTCTTTTATGATTCACAGAGCGACCGGCATAGCACATTGGGGAGGGCGGGGAGTGCCCGACATGGCACGTCGGAGCGGCAGAGAGTGTCGAAGAGCTACACCGGAGCCCTTTGACGTCCGCGGAGCGACCGGCATAGCACGTTGGGGAGGGGGGGGAGGGCAGGGAGTGCCCAACATGGCACGTCGGAGGGTCAAAGAGGACAGCGGAGAGGCGGTGAGTGCCAACTGTGGGCACATCTGGCATATCGGAAGGAGCAGGTTGCTCAGTAGCCGCGGATAGGGCAGGGAAGTCCGAATGAGACGGCAGAGAGTGTCAAAGAGCGAAGGTGGGTGCTCATTGGCAATCCACAGAGCAACCGGCGGAGAGGGCAGAGAGCACCCAAGTTGGTGTGTCGGAGCGGTGGGGAGCATTGAGGAGTGACAGCGGAGCCCAGTGTGCTCTTTGGCAATCCACAGAGTGACCAGCATAGCACGTTGGGGAGGGCGGAGACTGCCCAACATGGCACGTCGGAGCTGCGGGGAGTGGCGTTGCACGTCGTGTTTTTCTCAACTATGCCTTCATTCCAAACCTGTACTCACTCTCATTGCAATTACTCCAACATTCCCAACATTCCTAAACCCCCTCGTTTCATTTTGGAGTGTTGCCCTGTCCATTATTCCCATCTCCCACGCCACACCATTTCTACCGACCCTGATGGGAGCCTGTCTGACCATGTTGGATGGGTTCTCCTCCACAAGGAACTTGTGGGACATGTTGAGGTGCTCCTCCATCATATTCCTCATGCTGCTGCTTCCACTGGAGCCTATTGAGCTCTTGCTCATGCGGCACCCTCTTACAGGGTCTTCAAAAGGTACATCCCCAATCTAGCAGCCTCCAGGAAGAAGAAGGCGGCAGCAATGCAGGCCCTCAACAAGGCTTATCAGGCAACTATTCAGGTGGCTGAACAGGTCGTCGGGACCCTTTCAACACCAGTGGTGGCCTGAGCCCTCGCAGACCTCATGCCACTTCAAAATTAGCATGTCACCGAAAACCATGGGTGGGTTCTCAACTTCCCCAAACGATTCCATGACCACCAATGGAAGTCTCCTGAGCAACCATCCTGGTCTCCAGTCTTGTGGGATCTGTGGAGCCTTTCTATGAACTATGCCAATGACGAAGCAAACACACCAGGAACCACTCCGTCTGCATCTACAACCTCTCTACCCCCTTTGGAGCAGCTCGATCTACTGTTGGTTGGAGAGAGTGACGAACAGACCATGGCTGTTGCTATGGCAGGAGACCCCTTGCCACCACCTTCACCACCACCATCTACAACCACTGCACCAGATGATGGTGGTGATGCCGGATGATGCGTGGAATAGGGGATACATGGTTCCTTATTGTCACCTGGGACAATGAGGTTGTCTTTGTTCCTGACCATGGTTTTCTCCTCAGGTCAGAGGATATGGAGCTACAATACAGTGCAGCATGGCCAGATGCACCACAGTTGTATGTGTGACAGGCCACACTCATCATGGACGACATGCTGACCAGGCAGACAAACCCCCTCATTCTTTGTCAGAATCTCCTTATCCCCATCACTATGATGATGCCTTACTGGAGGGAAATTGGAGTATCAGAAGAGGAGGAATAGTTTTGGGCAGGATGGGGGGACTGGGTTACAACAGAGGAACAGATTGCAGAGGCTTGCATGGCATTGACTCCAGAGACACTTTCGTTGATGTCAGACTTGTCTTGAAGCATAAGTCGTAGGGTCAAGGATGTCCCTGCAGAAAGGGGGAGCTGATGTTATGACTCAATAAGTATGCAAGGCTGATATCAAACTGTACGATTAAGATTGCAGTATATTCCCTTTGTACTTTTACACATCTCAGAGCAAGAGTCTAGTTCTACAAGGATTCATTTGTTCAGTTGTAGTCAGCCAGAACTATGGACTGAGTCAGCCAGACTGTGCACATTCATTTGCTTAGTTCACCTAACTGTGCAGTCAGTCATCCAGGCTGCACATTTAGTCAGACTAACTGTGCATCAGTATGGTCTTACTAATACACAGTCTACTATCAATGTTCCACAGTTTCTCTACATGTATATAAGGGAGAATGTTTCAGAGCAACTCTTCAAGCTTTAGTCTCTTTGTGAATAACACACGCTATACTCTAGCAAGTTATCACTCAGACAAACTTCAAGGTCTTCTTTGAATAAGGAAGACTGGACTAGCAAGGTCATAAGGAATTAGGTTTACAAACTAAAGCAGAACATTTAAGTCATGCAAGAGCATAACAGCAGTGCACTTTTACATTTCCATGGTACTTTAGGTGGGCTTATTTAATCATAGTGAGCACCCAACCCAATGTCCTCCCAATACCAGACTTGTGCATGTGGTGGAGGTTAGGAGTTATTATTGTACAGTTAGGTACCCAGAAATTATTGATTAGGGTCTTATTGGGCACCTGACCAATGCTTGGCCTTCAGATCCTTCTCAGATGTAGAATTCCTTCAGCCATGTATGTGATATCTCCTATATTGGGTAATGCATAGGAAAATATCATGTATGACAACCTATTCAACATATCAGATGTTTGCCTATGTGATATCTCCTATCCAGGTAATGCAAATAATAATATTACATATCACAACCATAACCTACTTCTCAATATGGTCAGTTGTTAGATAGGTCGTGATATAAGGCAGGGAGAGAGCTTGGGCTGAGCACACTTGGGGCTAAATATGAGCTCTCCAATAGCACTGTCATACCCCATCATGTGCACCATATGAGCTCAGACAGACTCCAAGTGGGTTCTAGAGTGCAACATTGCAGCTCTTGTCATGCACAAATGGTGCATCAGTATGAACACATACTGTGTCCTCAAGCTATGCCACCACTCATCTTCCAGATGACAATGTGAGCTCACACTCTCATACTACTGACCAACTCTCATTAGCTCCCTCTCCCATCTGCATAACAGTCAGTGCCACTCAAACAATTGAGCTCCACAGTCCACAACTGATCCCAAAAAGGAGGTCAAACAGAGCTTTGCACAGCTTATGCTATTAGCTCATCACAATGTTGGCCTCATGTTGTGCCCACTGCCAACCACTGTCTCTGAGGTCATGGTCCACAGTGGAGCTAAAAAAGCAAGCTAATATGAACATGCCACAGTTCACCTTAACTTGCCCTTGGAGCTTGTGTTGGGTACTGAGCTCTTTGCCCTTACCCTTCAGAGCTTGTTGCACCTGCTGGCTGCCAGTTGTGAGCTGACAGTCTGCAGCAGAGCTAGCTCAAAGGGTGAGCTAATCCAAAGACACTGGTTTGGCATAACTCACCCTTTGCCAGACTTCTCAAACAACTTCCAGAGAAACTTTGTGGAGAATGCTCACCTTAGTGTCAGAAGCCTGTGCTCTTGATCAAGAAGCATCCATTGAGCAGCATGCAGACAACATCTGTCCATAGACATACATCTTCCACCAACCCATTCACACAACATCAGCAACCAAGGAAGTGGATGCAGACTCCATGAGCTCCCTTGCCTTACCCTTGCCTTTCACGTCTGTCAGTGTCTCCTCATCCATCCTTGGTGTCTCCTTGCTGGTGTTTGGTGTTTCCTTGCCTATCTCTGCAGTCTCTGCACCCGTCATAGGTGCTACCTTGTCCCACCCCAGGATGTTCCAGAATGGATAGTCCTTTGGGATGATTTCTAGGCTCTCCTGCATGCATGGCTTTAGTGAGACTAACCATTCAGGGTCGTAGCAGTTTTGCCACAGACCCTTCAGAGCTGCACCTTTTATGTGCTTTGGCTCATCACTGGGAATCCTCTTCTGTGGTGTGTTTCCACCACAAAGACCATCACCAACAGCTTGGATATGATCTGCAACATGCCAAGCATCAAGGAGCCAAAGGAAAGCAATGAACTCCCTGCTCTGCCAGGCGAGCTTGAGGATGATGTAGACTCATGGATAAGTGACCATGCTGTCTTCAGTGCTGTCAACTTTGGGCTTGTCACCACTCATGTGACATGGTTCCAACTTGTCCAGCAGCATAAGATGATGCTCCAGTCCATGGTCCTCCAACACCTTCTTGCATACCTTCAACGTCTGCATTGAATGACAGTCAGCAAATGTATCAAGAGGCAAGATAGTCTGTGTACCATCTGTTGACATGTAGCACATCTAGTCCTGAGGACCCTGGCTTGGTCCTTCTTCTCCTTCTTTCTGTTTGTTGGCATTGAATGTTTCTTGAATTGGGCTATGTGCATGTCCAGAAGCTCCCCCACCCAGTCTCTAGTCAGGAATCATCCCGGGATGGCAGGTTCATGGTATTCCCTGCCATTCACAGTCTCAAGAAAGTGCTGTTGACTGCAGTGTGCCTCAGAGCAATCACAATGGCCTATGTCGAGCTCTGTGAAGTCTAATATATTGTAGAAATAATACTACCCACCTATGTCGAGCTCTGTGAAGTCTGAGAGACACCAGAGCTCGACACAGCGACTGTCTACGGCGCAGGAGCGCGTGGGAAACAACTGTACAGTACTTCCAAACATGGGAATCAACAAAACATACAAAAGCGCTCAAAGAAAAATTCATGGAGGGCGCAGGAGTCAATGGACGGGCTAGCGCTCTTAACCGAGGCGCGGGGCGCCCGTTGCCACCCTGTGTGAATATTTGCACAGCCACAGGTCGAATAGGGAAGGAGGGAAAATCGGCGAAGATAATGGTGCAGTGAAGGAATTAGGGAATGTGTGGAAGGCTGAATGAAAACAAACCATGGACTTGGCTAGGGCACAAGACCCATGAGGTCCAACACTCCCCCCTGACCAGTCAAGTCCCCAGCCCAAGCATCTTCACCATCTCCAGCACCTTGGGCTTGGGCAGCGACTTGGTGAGGATGTCCGCCGGCATGTCTGAAGTGCGGAGGTGCTCAATCTCAATCCGCCCTTTGGCTACTTCGTCCCGCAGCCAGTAGAAGCGCAGATCAAGGTGCTTCATGCACCCATGGTGCTCAGGATTTTTCGCAACAGAGAGGGCGGAGAGGTTGTCGATGCGGAGCCTGGATGCGGAGGAGACATCAAAGCCAAACTCCGTGAGCAGGTTGCGAAGCCAAAGCATCTCCTGGCCGGCGGAGACTGCTGCAACAAATTCCGCCTCCGTGGTGGACAGCGCAACAATTGTCTGCAGACGACTCGACCAGGAGATCGCTCCAGTACCCATCTTGATCACATAGCCAGAGGTGGAGCGGCCAGTGTCTGGACAGCCAGCATGGTCCGCATCGGTAAAGGAGGTGAAGAGCTCAGCGTCGGGCGAAGGGGAGTAGGTGAGCTTGTAGTCAAGAGTGCCCTTGATGTAGCGGAAGAGATGCTTGACCGCCTTCCAGTGCATCATCCCAGGATTCTGGGAGAAACGCACAAGGTTGCCCACAGTGCGAGAGATGTCTGGGCGCGTCGCCACAGCAAGATAGAAAAGAGAGCCAACAGCCTGGTTGTAGGGGATGTCCTGCATGTTGCGCGCATTAGCTGGCGACGAGGGAGCCATCTCCGCACTGAGACGGAGGCCTGGGTCCATGGGAGTGCCCACCGGGTCACAGTCTGAAAAGCCATAGCGGTCGAGGATGTCGAGGGCATACTGGCGCTGTGAAATGGACAGGGAACGCGTCGAGCGGTTGCACTCAATCTTGACACCCAGGAGCCAGGATGTAGGACCGAGGTCTCGCAATTTGAAGTGTGCGCAGAGGTCATCCTTGACGCGCTGGATGGCCGCTTTGGACTTGCCAGCAATGGTGATGTCGTCGACAAAGACAGGGATGATAAGACGCACTCCGTCGTGCAGATAGACCCAGACACTGTGCTCGCAGACCAGGCGCGAAAATCCGAGCTTGAGCAGGACCTCGTGCAGCTTCTCGTGCCAGCAGCGGCCAGCCTGCTTGAGACCATAGAGAGCCTTGCGGAGGCGCCACACCCACTGCGGAGTCTTCTCCTCAAAGCCCTCGGGCTGCTGCATGTAGACCTCCTCCTTGAGCTCGCCGTTGAGATAGGCGGAGGATATGTCCACAGACTCGAGTTCGAGGTCTTCGAGTGCAGCAAGAGCGAGGATAGCACAGATGGAGGCCCACTTGGGTGTGGGCGCAAAGGTCTCGTTGTAGTCGAAGCCAGGGCGCTGGGAGAAGCCCTTTGCGACAAGATGGCCCTTGTACCGCTCAATGGAGCCGTCCGCATTGCGCTTGACGCGGAACACCCAGTGCGAGCCAATAGCTTTGCGACCGGGCAGAAGCTGCACAAGCTCAAAGGTGCCGTTCCCGACAAGGGACTGGATCTCGTCCTGTGCGGCCTTGAGCCACTTGTCGCACTCGTCCGGCGGAAGCCTCATTGCATCAGAGATAGAGCGCGGCTCACCGTGCTGCTCCTGTGCTGCCTTGAACGCATGCTCGACCACAGACTCGAATGCGACCTCCAGTGCATCGTCGTACGACAGGAAGTCGTCGCGCTCACCGGTGTAGACATGCTCAATGCCCGCAAGCATCGCTTCAACAGTGCACTCCAGTCCGTCCTCGTGATTGTGTCCGAGGAGGTCAAGCTCATTGTCCGAGGATGTTGGAGACGGCGGAGGCGAAGGAGAGCGGTATGCGCGGAATTGGACTGGGATTGGGTCGACTGGTGCGTCAATGAGTGGGTCTGGTGAAGGCGAGTTGCACTGTGGAGTGTCGTCGCGCTCAGATGGCTCTGGAGTGGGAGCAGGTGACGGAGTGTGGATGCGGAGGCGCTGCGGAACACGGTTCTCTCGCTCGAGCTGCTGGTTGTTCAGTGAGCCTGTGTAGCGAGTAGAGCGCGCTGGGAGCTTGCGTGCGAGCGCAGGATATGGCCTGAACCCGCCATGACCGTCCGCTTCATGGTGGGCAGACAGCACGCCCGAGCGAGATGCTGGGCGAGGTGGAGGTGCGGCGCGCAGCGCAGGAGGTGCAGGAGGTGCTGGAGGACTCGGACTGCATGGTGGTGCATCTGGGGATGGTGCGCGTGGCTCTGGAGGTGCAGGCGGAGCATTTTGCAGTGCAGGAGGTGCGGGCGGAGTGTTTTGTGGTGCAGGAGGTGCAGGAGGTGCAGGATCATCTGGATCGTCTCCCCCCTGATCGTGCAGCTCTGGCACATCCTCAGTGTCGTCGGGCGCATCATCCGCATGCTCTCCGTCGCTGGGAATGTCCACTTCGTCCAGAGGCAGCCCAAAGACATTGATAGAGGGCGAGTTACCAGGGAAGCAGCGCTCGTCGAACACAGCATGCGAGGAGATGAGGAACTTCTTCGCAGCTGGATCCCAGAACCGCCAGGCTTTGGTGCCCTCAGGATAGCCAACAAAGATGCATTTGCGCGTGTGAGGCTGCAGCGCTTTGCGGTCCTTCTTGCGCACAAGCACATAAGCCAGGCAGCCGAAAACGCGGAAGTAGGACACATCTGGTTTGCGTCCGTCGCGTTTCCAGGCAGTGTAAGGGATGCCGCCGCCCAGCACAGAGGTAGGCATGCGGTTGCGAGTGTGGACAAAGGTGGAGACGGCGTGACCCCAGAACGACGGAGGCAGCTTGGCCTGAGAGAGGAGAGCGGTTGCGCCCTCAGCAATGGTGCGATTTGCTCGCTCCGCAACACCGTTCTGGTGCGGCTCGTCTGGCTCTGTGTGCTGGCGATGGATGCCGTGCTCAGCGCAGAAGTCGGCGTACTCCTGGCCAATGTACTCGCCGCCCTTGTCGTCGCGCGTGGCCTTGATTCGCAGGCCGAGGCAGTTCTCAGCATATGCTTTGAACACCTTGAACGCTGGATCTCGACAACATAGCCCTTCTCGCGCGTGAGATGGAAAACGGACAGTAGATTGCTGGCGAGCGCAGGAACATGCAAGACATCGTGTAGTACAACAGCAGGTGGTACAACTCCGTCCCTCTCCGCCGGTGGGAACACCACAGACCCTAGCCCGGCCGAGTAGACAATGTGCGAGTTGGCGAGGCGGATGGGGATGACATGCGGCGAGTAGGAGCGGAACCAGTGATGGTGAGGGGTCATGTGTGCAGAAGCACCTGTGTCGGTGTTCCAGTTAGTCGCAGCCGGAGTAGCGAGCCAAGCAGAGCGGTCGGAGACAGAGAGAAGGGCAGAAGCGCAACCAGCACTCACAGCAGCTGACCCAGCGGACTCCGGGGGAGTGTCCTGCGTGTCCTTGGACGCCTCAGCAGCGTTCTCCTTGCGCTTGGGCTTCTGGGAGCGGAACTGCGATCGCTGAGCCGCTTTCTCCTTGGCCTGAGTGCTCGCATCGCGCTTGGAGAAGCACTGGTCCTCGGAGTGGCCGGTGCGACCACAGAACGCGCAGACAAGGGTGGACGCAGCATGGGAGAGCGCAGGCGTCGACGAGGACACCCCAGGCTGGTTCTCGAGCGCAATGAACGCGTCCTGCAGCTTCTCCAAGGTCAAGGAGTCGTCGAGGAGCAGCATCTGGTGCAGCGAGTTGAACTCAGCTGGCAGTGCACCGATGAGCATCATGAGGACAAGCTCGTCGTCTAGCTGGTCGAGATCGAAGCCCGCAGGACGCAGGGCACGCATCTCGGACTTGAGCTGCAAAGCACGGGTGGAGAGAGTGGATAGGGACTCGTCTTCGGCCTTTTGGAGGCTGAGCAGCGCATTATAGGTGTTAAAACGCATACCGGGACGTTTCTGCATGTGTATGGCCTCCAACTTCGTCCACATTGCACTGGGATCGCTGCGAATGGACTCCAGATGCGTGTGCTGCTCCCTCTCCACACAACCCCATAACTCCCCAGCTGCCATGTCCACCTTGTTGTCGAAATCGCGAATTTCACGGTGCTCACCTGAGTCCCATGGCTGCGTGAAGACGGGCCTGGTCTCAGTGCCCTCGACAATGCAAAGAGCACCAAGAGTGCGCAGCCTTGCCTCCATGTCGAGTCGCCATTGCTGGTAGTTGCGATTGTTGAGCTTTGGGAAGAAGGGCGTGGATGGAGCCATGGTGATAGGGGAAGTGCGCGGCGTGCGACGAGTGGGCAAAATTGCGAAGGGATTGGGTGAGAAACCCACGAGGAGCGATGGAATTGATGGGGGAGCACCCAGAGAGATGAAAGCAAGTCAAGCAGAGCAAGCAGGGAAGACTGGGGACCAGGATGAGGTCTTGAGAGCAATGGACTGGCGGAGATGGATGTCTGGAGGCAGTCAGAGCACAGGGCTCATAACCTGTTGACTGCAGTGTGCCTCAGAGCAATCACAATGGCCTATGTCGAGCTCTGTGAAGTCTAATATATTGTAGAAATAATACTACCCACCTATGTCGAGCTCTGTGAAGTCTGAGAGACACCAGAGCTCGACACAGCGATTGTCTACGGGGCAGGAGCGCGTAGGAAACAACTATACAGTACTTCCAAACATGGGAATCAACAAAACATACAGAAGCGCTCAAAGAAAAATTCATGGAGGGCGCAGGAGTCAATGGACGGGCTAGCGCTCTTAACCGAGGCGCGGGGCGCCCGTTGCCACCCTGTGTGAGTATTTGCACAGCCACAGGTCGGATAGGGAAGGAGGGAAAAATCGGTGAAGATAATGGTGCAGTGAAGGAATTAGGGAATGTGTGGAAGGCTGAATGAAAACAAACCATGGACTTGGCTAGGGCACAAGACCCATGAGGTCCAACACTCCCCCCTGACCAGTCAAGTCCCCAGCCCAAGCATCCTCACCATCTCCAGCACCTTGGGCTTAGGCAGCGACTTGGTGAGGATGTCCGCCGGCATGTCTGAAGTGCGCAGGTGCTCAATCTCAATCCGCCCTTGTTGGACCTCATGGGTCTTGTGCCCTAGCCAAGTCCATGGTTTGTTTTCATTCAGCCTTCCACACATTCCCTAATTCCTTCACTGCACCATTATCTTCACCGATTTTTCCCTCCTTCCCTATCCGACCTGTGGCTGTGCAAATACTCACACAGGGTGGCAACGGGCGCCCCGCGCCTCGGTTAAGAGCGCTAGCCCGTCCATTGACTCCTGCGCCCTCCATGAATTTTTCTTTGAGCGCTTTTGTATGTTTTGTTGATTCCCATGTTTGGAAGTACTGTACAGTTGTTTCCCACGCGCTCCTGCGCCGTAGACAGTCGCTGTGTTGAGCTCTGGTGTCTCTCAGACTTCACAGAGCTCGACATAGGCCATTGTGATTGCTCTGAGGCACACTGCAGTCAACATCCACAAACCTGGAACCAAAGTGGGACCTTCCATGACCAGAGTGGCACAGGCATCTGTCAAGAGGACTTTAGGTTCCTATGTGGCAGTGTGAGAATGTTCCCACAGTTGGTGTAGGAAGCAAGGTCTTGAAACATGAAAACAATCCTCAGACTTCTCGCACACCGTAATGAGTTAGTGAATGAAGCAGTTGTTGAAGTTTTAAGGCAGCAGTCTGTAAGGAACGTGAACTCAGTCTGGTGCACAGTAAGTGTCAACAGCTGAGGAAGGACATGGTCAAAACTTTGAAGGTGTAACAAACACCAACCTCTAAAACTTCTTAAAGTTCTTAAGTGGCATTTAAAGGTTCTAAGAAAATCTAAAAATGTCTAAGCAACTTTTTAGTGCTTTGAGTGCCATTAAAGAATGAAAGGGTTTGCTGATTCTGCACCAAGTCAGCAACAACATATGGTGTTATGTATGCTAGAGCTGTTATCTCCATCTTCACCTGATGGCCAACACAGTCCTGAGGAATCCTGAAAGTGATTTTATGTAAGTGTACCAATGGAGTGACATTGATTCATGCATATGTGGATGTGCAGAGCATATCTCAATCTATGCTTGAGCAACGTGCATCATGATGCAGTGCAATGTTGTCTTATGTTGCAGCTGGCACAGAGTCACCACCTTCCCCAAGGTTGGGCACTATGAAGTTTGTGTTTGGAGATGCTACTGTTAGTGGTATGTCCCCCAAACTGACTGTGGCAATGACAAGTACAGCCAACTGTCTACCAGAAGTGTCCACACCCAGGCTCCTATAACTAGCCATCCCAGTGTCCTCACTCCATATATCAACAAGTGATATTTTATTCTATATTGAGTATGTTTCAATCAGATTATATAATATGTTGTGCATGGAGAGTTTTTTGATCAAGCAGCAAATGGTGGAGGAGGACACTGTAGGATGACTGGCCTATCAGGTTGTCTGACGTTAATCCAAGAACTATTGAACAACTAAGCAGATATGATACACCTCAGATGCCCAAGGATTTCTGCACTTGCTTAGCTGTGATTATGACCCACAGGAAATGCCTGTTCAGGCTTTGCAATGTGTCTTGTGCAGGCAGGCCTAAAAGTGCACAAACCAGATGTAGACTAGATGTTTTTGCATTTCTAGCGCCCCACAGGCAACAGACATCCTCATGTTATGGGTGTTGCAGTGCAGTAAGTGTGCTGTGGACTAGGTATGCCATGTTGAAGTACTAATCTGTCTCAATCTTGCCTCAGCATATTTCACCGCATTCAGATGGGCTACCATCATCACAAATATCAGCTGAGAGCACCCACATGTCACTGGGTTCTGTAGACAAATACAGTCATACCCATAGTATCTAGCAATAGCAGAATATAACAGAATGTAAAAACTCAAAACCTGCCTACAGGCATCATACTACCACATATGATTCATCTATGTCATGGCAACTTGACATGGAGCCACTAGATGCTGATCAGCAGCGATCAATAGGGCAAGGTGGCAAGGAGCCGAAAGGCAGAGCAGAGATGATAGAGGGAAAGAGAGAGAGAGAGGGACGAATTTGACAAGGACAAAGCGACAATCAGCTCAAAGGCACCAGATCGTCGACAACTAGCCTTCATGCACAATGTGACAGACTAGTCCCAGTGACCAAGATATCTATTAGTATGGAGAATACACATACAGGTGGGGGTTCCTACTCACCTAGTCCCAGTAACCAAGAGGTTGAGATGGGGACTAGGGAGGGTGCTAATTGGTCTTATATACTACTGGGGGTCAAATAATGCCAAACAGTGATGGGAAGTGAGTCATGGGGAGTCATAAGGGTGTGGGAGTCAGAATGAACGAAAATGAGTCGTGCAGGAAACTGAAGGGGAGGATCAAAACTGAGAAAAGGGTAAGAATAAAAGGGGGAGTGGGTAGCTACCAGAGTGACTGGGGTAACAAAGGGTGACAAGGTGTGACAAAATGGTGATGGAGTGATGAAAAAGAGGCGCTGGTACTGCATCTGTGACAATCTATAAGTCTCACATCAACCAATGGCTGAGTGATAGAAGTCACAGATTTCCAGTAGTACCCCTTGTGGTGGTTCACACACTCCTGCCTGCACATACAACACATTGCAAAGCCTGAACAGCCATTTCCCATAGGTCATCAATCACAGACAAGTGAGTGCAGAAATACTTGGGCATCTAAGGTGTACTATGTTTGCTGAGTTGTTTGATAATTCTCAGATGAATGTTGTGAGACAACCTGATAGGCCAGCCATCCTACACAGCACCATAGATGATCAGTAGGATTCACAGGGACCAAGGGAATTATCACATCCTTAGGCACAACCTATGGATGCCACAGAGCATAGCATCTATTTCCATAAATTTGGCACCCCAGTGGGATCCATATGTTGGCCTAAGGTTCTTCCACTGGATTGCTTAGTGGATGAGTTGACATCAGGTGATATCCTCTGGTCTGCACTCTGGATGGCATACAAGAGCTTTGGTGTGTGCTGTGACTGAGCCAATATCAGGTGTCTAACACTTATCAAATTTTCACTTTTCAACTTCAACCATCACATCACTCCTAAGTCCACTTCCAACAGCATCACCACCATCAGCCCTCTGGACTGCCTGCCTGGCTACCTATATCCATGTACTTCAATTCATGCAGCTCAATCCATGCTCATACACCACCCATCCAGCCCCCACTGTGATACACCAACCATGCCTTCATTGGCCAGGTCAAGTTTAGTCTATCATTGTTCTCCTAACCTCAAAGGTTGGTGGGCTAGATGTAACAGAACAAGCAAAGTGCACTATAATCAGGGAATTGCAAGTGCCCTCAGCATTGGGGGTGGTGTTTGTGGTGTTGGCATCTAGGGAGCTGACCCCAATACATTCATTCATTGCTCACTGCTACACTAGAAAGAGAATTTATAGTTGTAGTTGTCACACATGTACTCAGTAGTTGTTGCAAATTGATACTATTTGTGCCCCTATATAGTCTGCAGTTGCAATTTCACTCAAATGTCCCATCACCCCTTGGGCACCTTTGGAATCATACTGCCCCATATTGTCTCTATATATGGGCATGTCCAGGCACATGATGCCAGATGCTGCAGTAGTCATTTCCCCACCACATGCCACATGAATTCCACTGGGTGCCAAATTTGTGAAATTTAGTTAACTCACCTCTGAATTCCATTGACACCCACTACCAGTGAAATCCACTAATCATCCATGGCGCTGCCTCCTCCACCATTTGCTGCTCGACTAAGAAACTCTCCGTGCACAACATATGATATAATCTGATTAGAACATACTCGATATAGAATAAAATATCGCTCCTTGATATATGGAGCGAGGACACTAGGACGGCTGGTTACAGGGTCCGCGCCGCGAATCTGGAGGTATACAAGATCGGGAAACGCATAGCGTAAGGCCCTGGGGGAGCTTGCGCAGGACGACTTGAGTGTAGGCAGAATATTCACGGCTCATCTCTGCCCAGGTCGCACACGCAATAGAACAGGACAGCGTTCAATTCACACAGTATGTGAGGACGAAGGAAGAGCGGAACTGGTCTCCAACGCAATCGCTCACATCTCCCTTCTTCTCTTGGCCGTCGTGCATCTCTCCGTCATCCTTCCTGAAAGCGACGCCCTCAATGACACTGACCAGTTGCGTGCGTGGCATTGAAGCGAGGATGGACGAAAGGCATACACAGAGACCGGGCCAAGGAGGACGCAGGATCTACTTGATCGCCCTTTTGAACGTGCCATGGGGACGTGACTGTTACGCGAGATGCACCGAGCGGGTTCATCGGACCTTGCTGTACTCGGGGGGGTTTCGAGAACAATGCGAAATCCATGATATGAGACAGGACATGTACATGAGATCAAACGACACATATACGACCACTTCAGGATGTCATCAGCAACCGCCAGAGTGACTGACACGAACAGGTCACTTACGTCGACTTTCTCGTCTCGCCGCCACCCCAGGCCGGTCACAGCCTACCGGTGGTACAAAGACGCGCATATTCCGGTGTATAGTTTTAGCAGCATGACAAGACCAGACTCATGCAGATGCCTTGGCGAGGGTCTTGCGGACCTGATCTCTCCGCGCCTTCTTTGCGAGCAGGACGGCGAAGCGCTCGAAGTCGTTGAGCGACCTCCGCTTCGCGATAGCCTCCCGTTTTTGTGCCCACGACGACTTCTGCCACTTCTCCACCGTACCGTCCTTCTCCAGATGCTTGCGGATGACTCCGGTGCCGGCACCACGGGGAAGGGATGACAGGACGAAGGGAGTGAGGCTGAGGTGACGGTAGGGGAAGGCTTGGCGGGGAACACCAGTGGTGGGGCCATCGATGATAGCCTGTAGAATTGTGCAGCGTCAGCAAGCAATTTGCTCTTACAGTATGACAAACATACTCGGTTGTGGTCAATAATTTCTACGACCACTGCAATCTGTCCTTCTTGAGGACCAGACTTGAGGAGGACGACTGCCGTGTTCACGAAGTCGGAGAGCGGTTAACACAGGGACGTACACGACGACAGGACTTGAGAACCTACCACGGCCGACCTCGACAAACCGCTTGAAGTTGGAAGGTTGTGCCTGTGAAGAATGTATGAGTACTCACATTCCGACCAATCCTCCCACCATAGACGGATGCAAACTAGTCCTCATCCGAACCAGAGCCATGCCATCCACCTCCTTCTCCCGTTCCAATACGTTCCAGACTCGTCACATGCATCCCAGCAGCCTCTCATAGCGGTCTGGCATCATGAAAAGACTTACCGTCATGATGTTGGGCTTGAGGCAGGCTTGAGGAGTCGTTGGCGGTGGTGGCGAGGACAGCTCAGCGAGGATGAAAGATCTGCTTACGTGAGATGGGCGTCTGTCAACCGGCGACTGCTAGTAGGCCACTATTATGTAGATCCTTAGTGTTACGAATCATTACCGAGTTACAACGTTCCAACGTCAACAAGTTGGGACAGCCGTGGAATGCCTCGCTATCTCGTATTCACCGGCGTTCCTTCTGCAAGGAACCTATCAAGCTCTCTATATGAACGTTACCAATGGGGGACACTGAAGTCAGCAGCCCCAAACGCCCCCGCCCTGCCTCCTTCCACACTAGCTGCTGCCGGTCGACGTATCTCGATGATATATAAGAATGTGATCTTCAACGACTGCATTGAAGAGCACGAAGTTCCTCAGTTCACGGAAATCCATGAAGGCGATGACACGCGACCGGGTGAGTTCTAGTCGCACATCTGGGGAGATTGAGCACTCACATCCTGCTGAAGATCAAACAACGGTCATCACCTGGCCTGCTACAACTCAAGATGCAGAAGAAAACATGGGACGCTCCCTAGCTGATATCACTTTCCTCCCCCCTTCCACGAGCATCTCGCGCTTTCGGTCCCAATACATGACTCAGGAGACACAAGAGACGGCCTCCTTCGACGCTTCCGGCGCGTCCTCCATCGCCCACTTCCCAACATTTCACTTCAGTCTACATTCTCTCACGCCCCTTGCGGTCTTACATGCACAGGCTCAAGAGGCACGAGCTCGACAGGCACCGAGGGCTTCTCGCAAAGTGAACCTTCTCGTGGCAGTCCTTGAAATAGAGGGGCCCGATACCATACGCGTTAAAAAGGGTCCGGAGGCCGGAAAGGAACTCACCCTGGTCAAGATGATTCTTGGGGACGAGTCAGGTGGTATCTGCAAGCTCAGTGCCTGGCGCCAAGTCGCCGAAGATTGGGTCGGACTGAACCCAACTACCGCTACGCAGTCGACGAAAAAGGGCGACATTGTTCTTCTGGAGAGTACGTGGCCTGTTCCTTCGTTCATTTGCTGCGGATAAATGAAGTGCTCATTTGCTGCATCTATAGACGTACTCGTAACATGGGAACCTGCACTGAGTATGAGTACGGGCGCCGTGCCCATCAGCTGCTCTGCATCGCCTCAATTGAACACTCGACTCAAAGTTTGCTATCGTGCGCTCCCGTCGGTATCCGATGACGTTCGGTTACGACCAGACCTTCGTATTGGACTGAGCGACGCGGTCGTGCGCAAGGTGGCCTCGGTTGTCGATTGGTTCGAGAACATGGCTGGCCTGACCTGACGACCGTCCCAACGCGGGCCGCATATGACTGTCTCTCCCACGAAGTGTGACGTCCAGCGATCCCCGAAGTCGGAGAAGTGCGGACGCGATGTGAGCTCAGGTATGGTGCTTATCTCATCCGTCACTTCTCTTTCACACGACTCACATCCTCTTACCTCAGAGGCAGATCAGGTACTGCGGTCTGTGGTTTACTGCCGCCGAGCCACAACACACCCTTGTTGGCCCGAGTCTACTTTCGTCTGCTTGGTACGGCCCTGGGCGGTCGAAGGTTCAAGTCCGCACACAGCCCTCTAAGGCGCGCTTGATCAAGAAGTCTGATGATCCTTCCGTAGCTGTCCCCAGCCTAAATCTAATTAGCACACCGTAAGGGCTGGATGGGCAATTGCCCAGCGTGCTACCTTGTGCGCCAAAGAGTTGTCGAGGAGCGAGGGGATGTTATGATCTGGGTAACTACCGTAAAGACCTTTTGTCCGTGGTACGTAGAAGCACTGGAAAGTCCGGGTATGCCCAACCTCTACAAAAATGTACGCGGTTTTGTAATTCGACTACCTGCGAAGTCCCTTTGTAATCAAAGTCAATGTCCGGCAGGTAAAAAACATCTGGCCAGAGCAGGGGTACGTGGACGTGAATGAATATCGAGTGTCAAACGAATGAATGTCCGAGTCGTCAAGACGAAACAAAGAACGACGATGCTACTACAGTAGCGATATGATCTCGCGTCGAGTGGCGTAAGTAGAGGAGGAAACGACTAGCGGTAGGCGTACATGGTACGCATGCGAAGCACACTACAGTAAAATAAGCAATGGAGTGTACAGTGTTATACGAATTGTGCAATAGTCCGAATCGTCCGCGAAGTAACGAAGAAAGCTGCGATGTACGATTGTCTAAGAGTACAGTGATGCAAGTTGTCCGAGATAGTCCGAAAGTTACCGTAAGTAGATACATATGTTAGTGTCCATGCCGTTCGTTTCAATGTCAGGAAGAGTTAGTGTCCGTGATCAGGGGGCGAAGCCCAACAACAAAAGATAATCAAGTCCGTCGTGGGCCCAATGAGATAGTCCGAAGTGATGATGCGTAAACGCGAATCGAAAGTGTAAAGGCTCTCGAAACGCGGGAGCTGGCGGCCATGCAGCGCCGGTGAAACAAGCTTGAAGTGGGAAGGGAAGAAGAGATAATGAGCGTGACAGTTCGTAGACGAACGTGATTGCATGACTACGTCCTGGAAAGGTAGGCGCTACCAAAAGACCCGCGGGTCAATCAGCGCCCCCGATTTCTGGCGTGGTTAAAGTCGTAGAGAGCCATGTTAGGGGTGCGCGCCTCTATTCGCCATCCAAACAGCTCTGGACTTTTGCTGAGTGATACGCTATTTAGCGATAGCCATCAGTGGATGAGGATCGAATGGAGGGGACGGAATGAGCGGTGTCACGAACCTACAAGAGGGAACCTCGCACCCAGCTTTGTCATCACGTACAGGAGCGACTCAAGGTCGCCGCGAACCTCCATGGTGTTCAAAGGATCGGGCCACGACGACTGGAGCCGAGTGAGTTCGCTCTCGAGAACCTTTGCTGCACTAGCCCAGCATGACTGCAGAAAATTCAGGCACCGATGAGCACTCGTCCCACTGTGACACAGTGAATCAAGACAAGGACTTACGCCAATGACAGGATCGAGGAACTCAAAGTCAGAGTCCGTGATGAGCTTGGTGACATGTATCAAAGATCGCGCGGAACGAAGGCACTTCTCAAGAGAGACGCCGTCATCGCGCATGAACGGCGCGTGCAGACGAATCATGGATGCGTGGGCGAGGCTGTGTATCACTATTAAGGCGTACTTGTCGTCAGGGATCGCACCTCCCACTTGGTGGAGGGGGAGGAGTGTCGTAGTGAAACGTATGATGCTGTGCTCAAACGCGCTGAAGTTATCGGAGAATGCACCCGATGCAAGGGATCCTAGCGATGGGAGCGGTGAGACAATCAGCTGGTGGTGCGCTATTCGCAAAGGCATGACTTACGGGGACTCCAGCTCGATGAAAGCCTGTTCGCACCCTCAAATAGTGCCGACGCCTTCACTCGCAACGCAGCAGTCGAGAACCCGCTAAGCGAGTTCGATTGTGCTTGCTGTACGAAGAATGCGCGGATGGTTGGTGATCCCCCGCTTATCTCGAGGTCTCCCTAAAGAGAGTGGAAAGAAATACAACGTCAGTTCAACCTCCCACGATACACGTCCAGCACCGGGACTTACATTCTCGTAATCCTCACTACGCTGCGGCCATGGCGTAGTGATCGAAGCCCAAGGGTGGTCGCTATCGGGTATTGTCGCGGGCCTACGTAGGACGACAGACCAGCACCGATCAAGATTGTACACCTGCCAGAAGGTCGATATCCGCTCGCCACGCTCGATATTGTCCTTGGGAGGCGGCAAGCCAAAGGACGCGTCCCAGCTGTCAAGACCCATGGAGGAATCTGGTGAGCCTATCTGATGGAGGCGGCACTGGATGGCGAGTGTAGAGGCGACAGCCGAGTAGTAACTGCCCTCAAGCAGCCTGCCGTTGGAAATGTAATAGATAGAAAGCAAACAGCAGGCTTGGACAATGTCAAGGGCCTTGGACGTGTATTGGAGGGCATCAGCGAGGGCGGCGGTGGTACGAGAGAGATAGAGTTGCTCGTATTGGCTGAGGGAGCCGGGTCGAGAGATGTAACATGCCCAAAGGAAGATGGCGTTCATGAGTACAGGATGGCGTTGCTCGGAAGCAGGGAGGGCGAGGGAGTCCCGGAGACGACCAACGTGGATATCAAGACCACATTGGTGGCGATGGGGGATGAAGATCTCGAGGCTGATAGCAGGGTACGGATGAGATCAGTGAGCGATCGGAGGGGCGGAAGACGAGAGGAAGACTAACAGAATGTGATCGAGAGGAGGGGCCTCCATGCCGCTGAATGAATTGACCACCGAGACGGACGCCAAGTCCTGGGGGGAGGATGATGTGAACAGAGCGGGGCGGGGGGCTGGACGGAAGAGACACTGACCGAGAAGTTGAGTTGGTCCCATGCGCTGGGGTCGACCTCTGGTGCCTCTAACGACAATGGGCTAAGGATGGTACTCCGTCTGTGTTCCTGCTCTGAGAGCGGGAAAGGGGTTGGGGAGGCGGAGGCGGAGTAGCTTAGCTTTCCTGGAGAGTCGTAGGAGGATGAAGAAGAGGACTCGGAGTAGTAGGGCGAGATAGCGTGGGGGTCGAAGAGCGTCATGGACGGTGCGGACTGCTCAGGGTTCTCGAGCTCCTTGACACGCATCTCGAGACGGGCGATGTGCTCTCTCATGAGCTGCGTTCTTGTCTTGCCTTTTCCGTCATCGTACTCGCATGCGTCACCCTTCTTGGCGCGGACGCACTGTGCGCAAGCGGGCCTCGCTCCGTCACAGCGCTGCGAGGGGGAGGGGGAGAGGGGGAGGTTGGGGATGAGATGAGATGGGTGGGCGGGTAAGGAAGAGGAGCTCACCATTTTACGCTTGCGACATCGCAGACAAGCCTTTCCTGGGGGTGGCGGAGGGGGATGAGCGAATGCGGAGAAGAGGTTGGAGAACGCGTACCTCGCTGAAGGGGAGCCGGGCCGGTAGAAGAAGAGGGTTTGCGCTCCTCGGACATTATAAAAATAGTCAGTAAAATAGAAATGTGAAGGGGAAGATGCGCGCGGGGAGCGGAGGGGAGAGAAGAGGGGAAGGGAAGGGAAAAGCAAGGGTGGCTGGGGCGGGCGCGGGGTCGGGGCGGTGGACGCAAGCGGAGCGCGGGCCCTCCCAGGCAGTCGAAGGGGAAGGGGAAAGGGAAAGGGAGAAGAGGACAGGGCTCGGGCGGAAAAGGGGAGAAAGGAACGGCAGACGAGTCGCTAGCGGAAGGCGGCCATTGGGATTAAGTATGATTGCGGAGGCTTGTTGTGCTCTCGCCTCTCCTCATTCACTCACTCCCCCGCGCTCTCGGATGTCGCGGAACGTGGCCATCGCGTCTAACACAAAACTGCCGCGTCTCCTCCTCCTCCTCCCAAACAATCATCACCATCACAGGCCACGACCCGACAATCCGATCCCACACAGGCCAATCATCCCCGTTCCCCCCTCTCCCAATCCTCCTCCCGCCCTCCCCCGCCCCGTCCAGGCCCCCTTCCGAGTCCCCGCCCTCCTCACCTCCCAACGCACCCACCCACTCCCCCCCTCGAACCGTCCCCGCCCTCGCCCCCCCAAACGCACATCCCGCCTCCCGTCCCCAGATCGACTGTACGAACTCAATCTCCCTTGCCCACTCTCAGCGCGGCGCGATCTGCCGAGAGCTCGACTTCTAAACCACCATCCTTTTCCGCGATGCTATCGGCACAGTGACTAAGCCTATCGCTCTAGATTCATAATTCCTCTCCCATCTTCTCTCTCTCACGCTCAATCCTAGTCCACTCTTATTATTTATCCTCTCCGCCCAGACGCACCTCCTACTGTCCCGCCCAATGCCGTCACCGCTCTCTATTGACTCTCCCAGTCATCTCTACCATCAAACTCTCGCTCATCGCCCACCACCTAATATCCGCCCTCCCAATCCTCACCACACACTGCCACCCCAGCCGATTCGCCAATCTGCTTCTCCGGCTACACAATCTTTCCGGACGCTATGTAACAACCTACGTCCTTGTTCCATCAATCTCAATCTTCTCTTTGCTTCACACTTTGCCGGTCTGTTTGACAAAGACTCCCACCCCGATACGTCGTATCTCCGCCTATTTACCTCTCCATTCCCTGCCCTCGATCACCGCGCACAACGGCCCAGTCGTCCTGTAAGCCTCTATAGACCTCTCACATGTGGTCCAAACGGACTGCCACATCGGTCTGAAACACTCATCAAATCCTCCCAACTCTACTCCTCCTCTTTCCCTCACGCTTGCGCACTTGAAGTATGGAACAGTGTGCGGCCGTTATGTGGATGTGTTCTATCATCATGGGCCTGCACCGCGATTTCCACGCATCTCTATCGGCGCGCCCACCATCTGACAACCATGACTGCGAACAAACCTGCCACGTGCGGAACTGTGCAGAATGTCGCACTCCCAAAAACAGGCAAGAGCTAAAACTAGGTAAAATCAGCACCGCTGCATGCCAAGCCTCTACCACATGTTTTACAGACCCCTATGACTTTCTTCCTGACATGTTCAGGAGAGCGTTTATGTGACGACGTACAATACTTGTATGACATTCAACACATGCGATCGTAGAATCAGGTCGCATGAATCTTCCTCGCGAATCGCACTCAAGTCAGTACTAGTATACGATGTCTACACATTACAGCTCAAACGAGCTTTCGATCAATAACTCCACAAAGGTCGGGTTATCCCTTTGTCCCTTCTATTTTGGCAGCATCATGTGGCCCTGTCGTACGCAAACGTCCCGCTATTTACTGATCGACGTAGGGTGCGGTGCATTCGGGTAATCCATATCACGTCCAGTGCAGCACCAAATCCACTCTAACCCACTCACAACTCCTATCACTCTCCTCGCATAGATCTTGCATTCCCGGCACACTGTCACAGCCCTGCAGCAGCGCAGCCTGAGGAACATACGTGATCTCGAAGGCGATCCTCAGAGCCGCACAATCAATGGTGTTCCTCACGCGCGACCGTGCCACCCGTCCTGACTCCGCATTGAGCAGGAGTTAGTAGTACGCCTTGAACCATTTATCCGCGTACGCAGGTGAATGCTGATACACATCTGTCTTCGTCCCCCGCATCGCACGGCTCGATTGATCCTGAATATGACAATTTCGCTTGATTTAAACCTGTGTCGTTCCTGTAACTGCGACTCGCCGAACCAGAGGGTAGCATTGTATTTGAGACACGCTTCCGGGAGGCTCATTCCGACAATGGTGGTGCAAAACGGGGCAAACACGATGAATGGGTGGGAGATAGGAATCGAGCCGGAAGAAGCTCCGGACAAGCGCGAAACTCACGAGGAGTCAACACATTCGGTTGGTTGACGGTTTGAACGTGTTCGGTCTTGCGTCTGAGCTTCAAGGTTCGGAACAGGTTGCCGAACCAAACATCGGGAGAGAGCCTCGTACCCATCGACAGCGGTGCAAAGTGGGAGGACACAAGGGAAGGAAGAGGCGACTGTTCAGGTCATTTGACGAAGAATCGTACATATTGTGGTCGGTTGAGGGCGCCGCTTGTTAGAATCCTTTCACAAACACATCTAGGCGCGGAAGGTTGGGAACGTGGAGTGGAGGATATATATTACGAACCACTCACAATAAGCACCCGCAGCCATCAACCGAACAACATGGCAGGGACGGCTATGTAAATGGGGTTGGTCCGCCGTAAACGTTGCATCCTCACCCTGACCCTCGGCCCATCTGACCCTCGACCCATGCTTCAAAGATGCCTCGGCAGTGGTTCGAGACGCTAGGAATGCCATAGGGTGTCCACGAGCGGCGCGTGAGATGGTTCGAGAATACTATGGAGGACTCGGAGGCGCGACACAAGTAACTCCACGATTGGCGGAGAGACGGGATGCATACAGACTTCAGCGCAGATGATACGACATACCAGCGCGTGGGTAACATCCCCTCGCAACAACTGTGGGGTCCCCGCAAGCAGCTGCGGTAACTTCAACATGACCGGTGCAAGATGATGGCTCCCGGCGTGTCAGACGCTTTGAAGGGGGTCGAGGAAAGAGCGTTCATTGAGGTTGGGTCGTACGGCACCAGCCAGCGGCTGGGTAGCCCACGAAGCCTGATAGCGGGCGAAAGAAGCTTGGAGGTATCATCTTCTAGGCTACGGTGCAAGCATGCTCCGGAGGGTGCGGTTAGAAGACGATGGAGGCATCAGGGAGCCTCACAGGCATGCAGCGGATGTGGTGGCAAGGTGTAAATAAAGAGAAAAACATCATGAGCTCTTCGCAGCGGCACCGCTGCCCACGTACGGCCGGACGGCGAACCGTGGACGAACGCGGCGGTCGACACCCGTCACACGAATTCCACGTAGTGTCCGATCAATCGAGCCACCACTGTTAACGACTGCCGGAAAGATGAACGTCCTTTACGCGTAACATACATATTATCATACTCAGGATAGGATACTTGCCCAAGGAATGATGTTACGATGACCGGCGAATATGACTGCGAGTGGCACTGTGCAACGGTGGTGATAGGATAGAACAGATTCGGACTCGCTCTGTGAATTGGACTTACACCTTGGAGTCAGTTCGGTGTGTATATTGAAGAAAATCGTGTACACATGCGGCCCCGCACGCGGACCAGTATCGGGGTGAGTGCGAGTGGACGTACACAGTTGATAGTTGGAGTATGAGGTAGTGACCGGATTTGGCAGGGATTCGGGCAACTCCCGTGTTCCCGATCTCGATCTGACTCCGTTTGTAGCGATGGAGCGCAAACGCCGGTGCCTCGGATATGAGGCTCAGGCTTGGCGAGGTAGCAGCTTGCGAAATTCATCACGTCCACAGCCTCCGCAACGACTCGACTCGACGCTCCGTACCCTTGCAGTGTTCGACAATGTTAGCCCCGTATGCTCTGGCGGATGCCCCCGTTGACGCGGGTTTAGCGGGCCTTTCAGCCAGTGCACTGCAGTGCACGACCCTCGGGCTCTCACCGACAATCGTGTCAGTCAGTCGCAAACACCATTCTATCCCCGACACGTATCCTTGCAGTACATCACAACACATGGACTCTGCCCTTGCGTGATGCATCGGACGCCAGTCTCCGCTGTGAGCCAGTCCGGAGTTAGCGTCGCAAACGCTGAGATGCAAGTATGTCTATTCGCATGTGACTGGTTTTTCTTCGCCGATCCTGATCACACTCTCTAAACGATATTGTTCTGATACAGTGAATACTTTCAACCGCAATAATATGCAGTACTGCCCCAGGTGGTCAGCGCTGCCGAGCCGGCGGCCCCGCGTCAATTAGTAGTAGACTGATTCCAGACGCCGATCTCCCTGCTGAGACTCCCAGCTGGACATCCCCGCCGCACCGCCGCCAAACGCTGTGCGTACGCGCCCACTGCGCGCCTCCGCCCGACCAACAGTAAGTACGTATTGATTTCTGATAGACTGCGTGAGACCGGCGCGGGTGCTTCAGCGGTCGTCGTTCCCTTCATCACTTTGATTCCTTACCGCGCTGCTTGCCCTGACGATACTCCCAGCTAACCACGCAGCCTTATGGCACAATGTTCGGCGCGGAGGCTTGACCACGCGGTCGAGCACGTCTGACGCCGACTGCCGATGACGGAGCGCCACAGAAACAATGCAAGCTGCGTTGGGCTGTGCGCGTCACGTCTTCAAACCGGTCACTCTGCCACAATTCTCGAAGACAGCCAAATCGCGGACTACAGCCTCCGGAATCCCTGTCAACGTTGACTCAATACCCGAATGCCGCGGCCCGGGAGCCGCTCTCGTAAGTTCACATTCGGAGCAAAGATGGCTCACATCCCGGTTCTACCATCATGAGAAAAGTCCGGACGTGGAGATTAAGTGCTGCAGCGTATGCCTTCAATTGGACAGATAGCCACTGTATGACTCCATGGTTGCGGTGGTGCGACGCTACAAGCCTGGTCTGCAGTACAAGTAGGTGCGCATCGTGTCATTCCATATCATGATCTTTATTCGTGCGGTTCGTGTAGCAATCCTGGAGGCTGTCACAATATGATTCAATCGAAAGGAGATATAGCGCGTCCTTGGGCGTATTCGACGGTACGCGCTCATGTCTCGCACGCCTCCGGATCCCCTTACTCTCACACAGGACATTATCTTGTATTGCAGCACAACGCCGCTGACCTTCTCATTTGCTCGAGACCCTGTCATCTGGGCCAACTGACTAGCTCGTACATTCGTGTTCTTCTCTATCATTACTGACCGTAATGTTTTGGGTCCAAATTGTGGGTGGGACGATAACATTGCAAATGATCGTACTCGAGCGGTGCAACTATATCGCTCTGCTGACAAACCTCGCCTTTGTGCTCAAGTAACTTAGTAAGTAACCGTGCGCCCGACTGAACTCGCCAAGACGTTGGAGTAGATGATTGCGGGAACGGACCCGACTCCCTCCGTCCACGGAGCACGCGATGTCGACGCTATGACACTGCATTCTCCATCGTAGTAATACATGTCCTTGGCCGGTGCCAATCTCGATGAAACCTAGACAGTCGTCGAGACTCAACACAGCGGCAGGGCAAGTCAGCCTGAGTCCACAACATGGCGTGAGACGTGTTACACCTTGTGTTGAGTCTCAAACTGTATCCTGCAGACCATATTTGGTCACCGTCCGCTGTTGTCCCAGTTGTCCCAGATATCACTACTTAGTACATTGCAACAGACGCCGCCGTCGGGGACGGGCTCCGTGTGCAAGCAGCGACCTCGGGTGTATCAGGTTCGTGACCTCCGAGTTCCGGCCCCAAGTCACAATTGAAACGGACTCACAGATTTAGATTTATTAATCTAGGTAATGCTGTCTCGCATTCGACGCCCACTCTTCTAGTAGTCACGTCTGGTGTGCAGTCGACCCTGACCGCCAATGCTATCAATTGTATGTAGGAATAGGAAAGGTGATTTGTACGCTTTTGGAACAATCATCTCTGGGAGCTGACTTGGTTTTGGTTCCTTGTGAACGCGGCCCAGCTACTAGTACTAGGCAGTGACGAGTCGATACTTCAAGTTGCCGATCGCTAACCTGCCTCATCCCTTACGCAAGTGCCATAGGAGCGACAGTAATGCTTCCCAACGCCGCCACGGATCCATGCAGACAACGCCAACGGAATCCGAGTGGAGTCTCTGCTCCTGGAAGGCCACACGTGAGACCGATAGGTGTGAAGTTCCCCAAAATTTTCAGATTTCGACCCCGCTCGTCCATTGCCTACAGGGCCAACACATACGCTAATCTGACTCCGTAAAGTATATACTAAAGAGGAGCTTGTGAGCCCTCCTAGTCAAAGTGGCTGACATACATGAAATTACCAGAGACCAACCCTTCCGGCTGCAACTACTACTACTAGTTCTATGGGACCGGACCTTAGCCGCCGGTGCCACGTTGAAATGGCCGATGGACACGCATACACATCTTCCGACCGGGGAATGATCCAAACTTCACCCTCGCACCAGTCTGCACCATGACCCATAAATGAGCACATATGAGTGGTGCCAGTAGCTGAGCAGGGTCGCAGTCAGCAAACGTCTGTCAGATCACTGACCTCTATTATATCTCGAGTATTTCTTCGAATTGGCCCCTACGCCCACCCATAATTCAACGCACAAATGACTATCACACTCCGAAAAGATCAAAATGAGTCGGATGAGGTCGAGATGGTGAGATGACAGTATCGCAGGCAAGCGATGAACCACTGTATCACCCTACTAGTGCGATTACCAATGCTGATTAAGTATGTCCAAGATGGTCTCAATGCATTGAGGTAATGCGAAGATACATATGTACAGCACATGGACCTCGCCGGAGTTCAAGACTCTGAGACTTTGCGTACACGACCCGGTGTAGTGTTGATCCACTCCGTTCATATGCCGCTTCCCCGGTTCCTGGAATACATCGCCAGCCACATCCGTCGGCGATCACCAAAAGTGGTGGAATACTAATTGACGATCGTCCTGCCGTTGTCAAGGTACTTACGTGCTCACATCTGGACAGGTCCCGCCTGCCACGCGCCGCGCTGGATATGTAAGTAGTAGTACCGCCGGCTTAGTATACCGTCACAGCGTCATTTTTGTGCGGTCCTACGGGGAAGCTACATCCATGTGTACTTCTGGTGCGAAGTATGTCCCTGTCTAAAAGCTCCTTCTAGCCCCAGCGCCCATATGATTAATGTGTGATCCTCGATCTACAAAAGAACACACGTACCTGGTGGTAACGCCATCTCGATTGGCCCGGATGCATCCCCACGCGGTCACGAGTATGCGGGCAGGATAAGTACGCCCTATGCTTGACGTCAGCGGCGGGCGAGAGGGCGGCGAAATTTGCCCGACCGGCGGATGCCTTGTCTGATCAACGGAGATGGTCAAGATGGTGCATGATCTCTCCTCCTCAGATAATGTGGCAGTTGCACTATCGTCGAGGTTCATGCTTCCCCATCCCCAACCGATTGGTCATTGTCGTTGCCAACAGAGATTCCACCGCGACTGGTGTGCGCCGACGGGAAGCCTTGTGGTTATCGTGACTCTGTGACATCCCCTCAGTTAGAGTAGTAAGCGCAGGAATCATGTACAGGATACATAGGTACCTTGACAGCATGCACTGTCAAACAACAGACCGGTCATTCAGTTATCTAGATAGACAACACGTCCGGCAGCCGGCTGTTGTCTGTGCATACTAGGTTGTTCCTGAAGGCACCCAGACTGCATCTGACTGCACCCACCTGCTCGCACACACGTGCACACCATATGCGCGTGGTAACAGGTGGTACCGAGTCTGTGGTCGGTGACCAGCGCAGCTTTAGGTCTTCTTCCAGTTTCAGTGTCTTGCAACGACGCAGCAGATGCAGATCGAGGTCCATAGACGGATCTCTCTGATACGTAAGTTCTCCATCCCCGGTCGCACGTAGCGCAGCCGAATGTTGTAGGATTCGGTAACGACCGCACAGCCGGCTAATAAGTAATGTAGCCAGCTATAGAGGGGTAGATCAGTCCTGTGTTGGAAATTGAGGCGAGACAAGTGAAACCCTAGGCCTCTGATCAGGGTCACTGGTCAGAACGACGGGAATTTCTGCTGACGGCTGTACTTACGTGAGGCAGGTCGGGAGACGGCTTCATAATTGTCTCCGAGAAGCTGGGGCGAGGTTGTATGGCCATTGATGCACCAGGAGTAATAAAGGCCCTTTCGACTGAGCACTAGTTACCCACACCGACGCCTGTACAAGTTCCTTCTGACATGAACCTACCGGAAAAGATGTTTATTCATGATGCACACTGAGACAACACCGACTGCGACAAATCTCAGATCCCGCCACTATCACTCTCTAGTGCGCCCGGCTATGTGCGTTTCTTCTCATCGCTCTTTCTGGCCCTTCAACAATTGGGTTGTAGGTTGGAATAGCGTGCATTATAAAGATAAGTAGCACCCAACATTGATTGGGTGCCCACAGCAACAGCGATAGCAAACGAGAATACGATCATGGAGGAGACAATGTCCACACATATGCAACGATAGAGCGACCGAACAGCCAGTGGACAGTCGACCAGGGATTAGAAAGCGCGGATCAACGCAAGCTCGACGTCCAATCGCCAGGGAGTCGAGCCCCATGGAAAAGAGACAAGACGTAGACCGACATAATGGATTTGATGGGATACCTTAGGCAACGCCAGCCGCAGAACGGATCGAGTCGAGGAGGATGTCTTTAGAATCGCCGCCGGCCTCCCACATGGCGAAGCCGCGCAGTTTCTCATTCTTGATGAAGGCACCCTTTGCGGCAAACGAGCGCGCGTCGTCAAACGAGACCATGACGTTCGTATTCTCGTTATAAACGTATGCCTGCAGCCATCGATGAAGCATAAGTACTTTGTTCCAACTCAATTCACGGATTGAGGCGAATAACGACTTACCGTCTGGCTGCAGGTATCGAAACGGTAGTCGATCCCGGGGGCAGCGGTACCGTTCGCGATGAGGAAGCCGTTCTCGATGAGACCCCAGAAGTCAAAGTTACCGCCTGGACCGGTGGTGTTGCCGCACTCGTCAATGCCGGCGGCGTCGTCCCACTTGTCACCAGATGGCTGCTGGTCGGCATCGAAGGCAGGGTAAGGCTTGATCTGGCCGTCGTTGGAGACCGCGTCCGTCTTCGCGACGTGGAATGAGTGACCGTAGGACGCAACACCAAGGATGATCTGGTTGACGGGGAAGCCGGCAGCAGACCACTGTGCCACGGCGCTGACGGCACTGCCTTGCTGGTTGGTCACAGAGGCACAGGTGTCGTTAAGAGGAGCGTTGGGACCGACGGACTCGCTCCAGGAGCCCCAGATGTCGTAGTTCATGATGGCGATCCAGTCGAGGTTTTTGGCGAACCCGGACAGATCTGAAAGACGTTCACCGTCAGGGCCAAGCCAAGGGAAGACGGAGGTGGCGGCGGTCAAGGTGAGGTCCTTGCCGATGGGGTCGGCGCGAAGCTCATTCAAGAAGGAGAGGAAGTTTGTGATATCGTCTGGGTTGATGGCGTTGCAACCAATTCCCTGAGAGCCAGGGTATTCCCAGCTGTAAGTAGGTGATGATTAGATGGGGAGGGAGGGATCGGATGGTTCATGATACGCACTCGAAGTCTATACCGTCCAACTTGTACTTTGTGGCAAAGTCAGTGATGGTCTTGACGAAGGCAGTGCGGTTCTGGGGAGTTGCGACGGCAGTTGAGTAGTAGAGGGAGCCGGTCCAACCGCCAACGGAGACGAGTGCTTTGACGCCCTGTTGAGAGGATGAGATGGGGATAGGGCAGTGGGTGAAGAGGAAACGAAACGTACATTCTTGTGAGCGGTGTCAACGAAGGTAGGAAGTAGATCAGGGTTTGAGCCCTGGAGAGAGAGGGTGTTGACATCGGGAGTGGTTACGCTGAGCGATAGGGATGAGTTGATGGAAAAGAGTAGGAGAGGATGAAAGGATATACGGACGCGAAGGAGTATGTGAGATGGGTGTACTTGTTCCAGCTGAGGCCGTCGAGAGGGAAGTCGTCCGAGTGCCAACCGGCGTACCATGCAGCTGAGACAAGAGAGGAATTGGTAGTGTTAGTACTAGTCGAGGCGGGGCCACGGGGCTTGGCAGAGCAGCGTCTTGTGAAGGAATGTGAATTGGCTATGGTAGAGAGCGGGAGGGCGAAGAGGGCGAAGGAGAGGAAGGCGAGCATGGCTGAGAACTCAGGGAGTCGTCAGGAGGCGTGTTGGGGGCAGGGATTGAGCCCTGGACGAGAGAGGGGCGTGCAGCAGAGTTATATATACTCGAACGGGATGGCAGAGATGAACAAACACTTCGATCACGAAGCCCGCGCGCGGCAGCCACCCGGCGTGCTTTGCTTTCATTTCACAGCCTGCACTGCACTCGACCATCGATTGAAAGTAAGTGTTGAAGAGCAAGGCGACGAGTTGTGAGTACTAGTGACACTGACAGTGAACACCATGGGGTAGTACTCGGCGACGTCGGCCTGACCGCGCACTCATGGAGCACGTGCCATGACGCGAAGCAAGCGCGTCTCCCAGTGCGTTCTACCAACTTTCGACTCTTTCTCTTCAATCTTCTCCCAACTCTCCCACTATCCGCTCCCACCTCATCCTCTCCCTCCTAGATCCCACTTGAAAGTGGTCGGCCTTCGACTAGCTCTGACCAGGCAGTAGAACACCCCGCGGTGCACACACCACCCGGCTGCCGTACAACCTTCTCTTCACTCATATAATCTCCCATCTCCAGCCTCTCTCCAGGTTAGTCTCTCTCTTCCTCGTCTCACCCGAGCGACCACTCATGAGCTACCAAAGTATCCAATCGCTCATCTCCCTCTATCGTCCCCCGTCCGATACCATGTCTCATTCTTCTCCAGAACGACAGCCTGCTGATCCTATTCCAATTCCCTCTTCCGACCGTCCCTCCTACCTTCATCACTCTCTATCCCATCTCGTCGGCTCCCCAGACTCCCTCCCCTCCCATACATCTGCCTTTCACTCTCCCCCTCCCGTCCTTCTTTCCGTCGCAGCCTCTCCCTCGCCACTACATTCAACCGTAGACAGGATCCCGTAAACCGCGTCCAAGAGCTTGCATCTGCTCTCATCCGCCGCAATGATCCCTCTCAACAACGTGAATGGTCCGTATTCGGTCAGCTTATGGCAGATGACTCTATTCGTCCCTCCTCTCGCTCTTCCCTCCATCCTCAGTCCCCATCCAGCTATACCTCTCCGCCCCCAACACAAGAACGTCCTCGATCTTCCTACTTCGATAATACTCCCTCCGCCCATGGCCTACATCATCCTTTCGACACACAACACTCTCAATCTCATCCACACTCTCCAACAGTCCTCTCCTCTCATGCCGACTACCCTTCTGGCACAACAGATCTCCATGGCAGTCACTCACACCCGCCCATCTCCCCAACCGAGAGCCCCAGGCCCGAAACCCTTCCCAAGTGGTATTCCCTCCCAACCTTCCCAACCTTGACCCCAGTACAGCGCAATATCCTTAAATGCTCTATCGCCTATTTAATCGGCTCCATGTTCACATTCTCTCCCCATCTCTCCGGTTTCATCGCTGACGTCACTGGTGATGATCCCGGCGACCGTACTCCCTCGCCTGCCGGTCATACTGTCGCTACCGTGTAAATACTCTCTTCCTCGTACTCGTCCAGACTCTCATTGTGTCTTTCAGCGCAGTATATTTCAATCCTGCGAAGACTTTGGGTGGCATGGTCGAAGCCGACATCTTCTGCATGATGGGTCTTCTCTTCGCTACCTTTCTTTCACTCACCAGCATGTCCGTCTACTGGTTCTTTGAGCTCCAGCCAGGCTGGGAATGGCTCGCCGATATCCTCGTCCTCGTTATGATTGGCCTCGGCATGTCCTTCGTAGCATGGATGAAGGTCTGGATGGCGAAACCTACGTTCAACACGGGTATGATCACCTACGCCACACTATCACTGTCAATCCTGCTCACTGATGAATAGCGTGCAGCATGACGGCAATCATTCTCTTTGTTGTGTAAGTAACTTTGGCACGTCCTTCCGTACGCACTGCCAGAACATGACATTCACCTTACCTTGCATTTTCCAGGATTGTGAGAGAAGGCGGCGTTCAGACCCTTATGCAAGTCGCCTTCATCATTATCGTCGGCGCACTCGTTTCCAACGTCATCTGTCTTTCGCTCTGGCCGCAACGCGCGACCAAGAACCTGCAGAATAACATGACCCAGACGCTTGATTCCTTCTCGACGCTACTCGGGATGCTCACCCAGACCTTCCTCCTCGAAGAGCCGCACGGATTCAGCTCGGACCGTCTCCAGCGTGCAGTCGCGAACCACCAGGCCTCGTTCACATCTCTCAAGAAGAGTCTCCTCGAAGCCCAATCCGAGCGCCTGTTTGGCGGGCCTGGCAAACCCGGCGAAGGAGCACAAGCGCGAGGCAGTTCGGGCCAGGCGTACGAGGATGCGATCGACAGTCTCAACCGGCTAGGCCAGCACACCAACGGTCTCCGCAGTGGCATCAGCTTGCAACACGAGCTCATCAGGGGCCACCGGGAAGGCAAAGTCATACTGAAGAACGCGCTGGCGAAGAACAGAGCGAACGGAAACGGCAACGAAAACGAAAACGGTAATGGGAAGGGCAAGATTCCAGAGCACAACTCCCAGCCATCCGACTTCGACGAAGACACCGCGATGCTGCAAGCCGCAGCTACCGTGTTTGGTGACCTCATGGACGACCTTGCCCCGCCGCTGAAGGCACTCTCGGTGAGTCGATAGGTGGCCTTATGCACGCAATCACAATCGGTGTCGTACCCTCGCTCATGCCGCTCGAACCATGCACACATAGATTACCTGTGTCTCCACGCTCAAACACCTTCGCGAGGCGTTCGTGCAGCCACGCGTCAAAGACGACCGTGCGTCCCTGAATCCGACCGACTTCATCGAGCTTGCGCAGAGCATTGAACGCGCGCTATTCACCTTCGAGAGCACGTCGAACCATGCGCTCTTGCGTATGTACCGGAACGGCAACGTCTCGATCAGTAACTCTCGCGCGTCCATTGGCTCTCTGGGCTCAGAGAACCAGGTTCTTCTCGGCGACGAGAGCGAGAACGTCTTCCTCGTCTACTTGTCAGTGTTATCCCCATCTCTCTGTCACATTTTCTAACCGCATCGGTACTGTAGCTTCATCTTCACGATGCAGGAGTACGCCCGGGAGCTGATCTCCCTTGTCGACGCTATGGGCCGCATCTGCAGTATCGAACGCGCGAACGCGGCACGCAATGGGCTTTCAGGGCATCTCAAGCGGCTCCTCGGCCTGGGCCTCCACTGGAAATCGGGACGCAACCCCCGCGAACGGTCTACGCGCGGACGACCTACGCGTGGACGATCGACGAGTATCCGCAAGCGTTTCTGTACGTATCTGCGATCTCCTTCGTTCATCCTCTTCAGTAAACTTCATTGTCTCGGGCTTTGTGATTGATTGTCTACTGCCCACAGCGGCCTACTTCACGCCAGATAAGCCGCACAAAGCGGTCTCTTTTCCCAAAGTCACCCCGCACGCGCCGAACACGATCCAGACGCCCGCTCGCGAGAAGCTGACGTTCATCGGACGCGTGAAGCAGTCGCTGTGGGCATTCGCGACACGCATGAAGCAGCAGGACACGAAGTACGCGTTTAAGGCGGGAATGGCGACCGCCATCCTCGCAGCCCCCGCCTTCTTTGACAGCACGCGCCCCGTATTCGTGGAGTACAGAGGAGAATGGGCTTTGATCTCGGTGCGTTGCCAACCCGGAATTTGCTGTAGCGCGGGAAGTAGTGAATGCTGAACCGGGAGTGCAGTTCTTTGTTGTGATTTCACCGACCATCGGCGCTGTAAGGATATCCATATCAATTGTGTCCCGCACATGCTCACGGCATCTCTCTAGACAAACTACTTGGGTGTACTTCGTGTCCTAGGAACACTGTACGTGTCAGCATTGCAGGATATGCACTTCTTGCTCACCATACGTACCGCAGACTAGGTGCCTTAACCGCCTTCCTAGTATGGTCGGCATTTCCAGGAAACCCTTGGGTGCTGTCCATCTTTGGCTACTTCTACTCTCTACCTTGCTTCTACTACATCATCGCCAAGCCGCAATACGCGACCTCCGCGCGGTTCGTCCTGCTCACGTACAATCTGACATGTCTGTACTGGTGCGCGCTTTCACTGTTGTCTATTATTCTTCGCCCTCGTGTTCGCTCATCTCGTTTTACCATAGCTACAACCTCCGACAGGCCGACGTCGCGATATTCGACATTGCATACCAACGTGCACTCTCAGTCACCATCGGCGTTGTGTGGGCTGCGATCGTTTCGCGGTACTGGTGGCCAGCAGAGGCTCGGCGGGAGCTGAGCAGGGCGCTCGGAGAGTACGTCCTCCTTTTCACCGTCACGGAAATCCAACCTCACTCTTCAATGAATTCCTATATAGGTTCAGTCTGAACATGGGTTGGCTCTACACCCGCCTCGTGGCCTTCAACTCCTTCTCCGACGAGGAGTTCCACCTGCACGCAATCCACGAGGACGACTCCCCAACAGAAGAGACGCACCTTCTGCAGATCAATCCGGCAATGTCGCAGTCAATCCAGCATTTCATGGCCATGGAGCTGCACCTGCAGATCAAGTTGATTGAGCTCCAGGGCTTGCTCTCCCAGACTCAGCATGAGCCTCGTCTGAAGGGACCATTCCCAGTTGCGCTGTACCGGTCGATCCTGACGAGCTTGCAATCAATATTAGACAAGCTGCACAGTATGCGTTGTGTGACGTCCAGGGAAGAATGGTGCGTCTGTTCTCTGAACGCAACTCCTTGACCTGCTGACACAGGACTGTAGGCATACGGTATGCTTCGTCGCCTAGCTCTGGTTCGCAGTGTTCGACTTTACTAACATCTCTTGGCAGACGGTGAGGCGCGATTTCATCATTCCCGTAAACAAGGAGCGGCGAGAGATGGTTGGGAGCGTCATCCTCTATTTCTCTGTGCTCGCCTCCGCGTTCCGCCTCAAATCACCGCTCCCGCCCTACCTCCCACCAGCAGAAGATGCCCGATTGCGCCTCGTAAGACAAACCCCCCGTCACATTCATATCTTGCTAACACTCACTCTCTGACGGACTCGTACTTCCCGAACTGCAGGTCGACGCAATCAGGAAGCTCGACGTCGTCCGGAATCGCGACGTCAAAGGCTCCCGCCACCTGCTGTTCTTCGCATACGCCGTGACGATGAAGGCGGTCATACAAGAGCTCGATCACCTTGGGCATACACTGCAGGACGCATTTGGCGTGATTGGGCAATCACGCGAGGATTTTGAGAATCTCTTTGAAGCTCCTTCGAGTCCTGTGAACACAGTATAGAGTTGCATATACATGGACATATCTCCCTGCTGTCATTATTGATCGTGGTTGCTCTTGTGCACCTCGGATGTTCTCGCAATATATCTCAGACTGCCCTTTCCTCATGGATACTCGTCAGGATATTGTCGATGGGATGATCGTTATTCTAGTACGTTCCTTTGACCCCACAGAGATACATCATCAAGTCATGGAAGCGCTGTTGTCATGGGGTATCTCTCTCAACCCCCCAACGAATCAGCAAGTATTCCTGAGCTACTCTGCACAACAACGCCCCTCTGCATACAAAGCGGCTGGCTAATGCTTAGTCCTCTTCCTCCGTCTCCCTGGCCCGTCTGCTCCAGGCCCGTTCCCATCGCCCTGGGCCTGCATCCTTTCTAACAGAGAACCTGGCCCCTTGCCACCCGATCCTTCTCCACCTGTGCTCCGATTGGCAGCCTTCGCCGCTCCCCGGATGCTGAACCCAACGACCGGGTCCTTGTCCGGATCTGTCCACCGTGGTTGACGCGTACTACCATCCGACTTCGGGGGACCAGATACGGACTGTACTTTGCTAGAAGGCGCAGACCGGGACGCGGCGATTGTGGGATCGGCGCGCCGTTTGGCAGAGATGGTAGGTAGTGTCGTCGACACAGAGAAGTCGCTCTCGCGATCCGAATCGCGTTCGCGCTTGTTCCTACGTCCCTGGCCCTGCCCTTGGCCATCGCGCTCGCGCTCGGGTGTCGCAGCGACCGCTGCTGTCGCCTGGCCGCTCGTCAGCTCACCTGCAAGCCGGCTGAGGAGCGAGGGCACAGGCTTTGCACCCTGCACCTTTGCGACGGCTGGTGGCTCGCCAGCCTTCCCTCCTCGCTGCGACGCGGTCCTCGACATGGATGCACCACTCGCGCCATCCCCGCTACTAGTTTGCCCGCGACCACCGTCTATTCTTGACCTCTTCGCCGATCGTGGAGACTCCGGTTCCGCCTGCCCAGGCACAGATGTCCCGTCTGCCGACGGTCCTTCTGTGGGAAGGGCCCCGGAGTTTGAGGGTGATGAACGCGGAGCCTTGCCCTTGAGGTGAGGCGGAAACTGTCGATCTCGTTGGCGTTCAGCTCGCGGTGCACTCGGCGCACCGCCGATGCCAGCAGACGCTACTGTGGCCGCTGACGGTCGAGGAGGTAGAGATGCTGGCAGACTGGTGACAGCGTTTCTTGAGCCCGAGCTGATGGGGGAAGCTGAAGCCCTCGAGCCGCTAGGACCGGAAGACGTAGCGGCTGCTTCGGGGCTGTTGGCAGCGTCGTGCTTGCGCTTGTTGACGTTCATGATCCTACGCTGGTCCCCTTTTGCATTCGCGTTTGCGCCTGCTTTCGATCCATTCACAGCGTGGGCATCGCCAATCGTAGCAGCACCGTTCGTAGCCTTCACGTTACCTTTCTGTTGTTGTTGGCGACCTCCAGCGCTGGCGTCTTTGCTTGGGGAGGACGCCTGCACCTGCGCCTGCGTGGCGGCGTTGGACGCGGCCGGAGGCTTGACCGGCTCGAGGAGTGACTGCACAAATCAAACAAAGGAAAACAAAAAAGAGGAGATCGTCGGACACATGCGGCGAGAACGAGAAGTTGCCCATTGCGAACCCTGATCAGGCTGTGCACTTGCTCCTGCGCAGCTTTTGTCTCGGCGGATGCCTCTTGCGGTGCGATGAGCAATTCCAGACGACGGAGGGTGGAGATGAGGTGGAGAGGAATCTGCCAGCGGTTGTCCCGTTTCCGCTAGCGAGCAATCGAGGTGAGAAGTGCATTTAGAAGCAACGCACGTGCGGAACTTACGCGAACGATTCCTTCAACTAACGTCTGGCATGCCGCCCATGGTCTTTGATCATCCGACTTCATGTCGGAGAAGACCTACGGAACCTCAACACCCTCGAAGACACTACCCAACGCAGAACCGAACTCACCTGCAGGAGGACGGCGCATATGTCAGGGAACTGTCTCCGAAGTACCGCATCCTCGCCAGCTGCGGAGGCATTCCCCGGTGTCTTTCCGAGGTCTGCAGCGGGTGCTGTAGGTGGAGCTCGCGTCCCCAATTCCTCAGAGGCAGCAATTGTCCGCGCTACGCTACTGATCACGTATGCCTGATATTCCTCGCATAGACGGACCAGGACCAATTTCGGTGTCAGAGACGCATAAAAGAACCGCAACAGATCAGAGGGGTGCGCAAGGCGCTTCTCAACCGCGACGAAGAACGCAAGATCCAAGTAGTACCGGGAAGTACTCAAAGAGGCATTCTCCAGGCCAGGATGCAGGTCAATTTTGAGAGCAACATGAACCTGCCCGAGAATGATGTTGAATAGTTCCTTGCCTCGGGGTGCCGATGACTTGAACGTCGGGAGAGCCACGAGGATGTCCTTGACGATAATATCGACGTCTGCGGGCACGAGTTTCGTAACAGCCTATCAACGCAATCAAGAAGTGTTCATCTCCGCGCCTTCCATCAAGCTGGACTCAACGCACCTTGAAAAGACCCGAGACGAGGATTTGTTCTGCCGGGCTTTCGACGGTGTTTGCATGACGTTCGACCAACGGACGCTTGGCTTCTCCAGCTAGAAAGGCAAGAACCAGAGAACGAAGGCGATCGCGGATGCTTTGTTCTTCGTCGTCCAAGGGTTCGTCAGAAGGCACAATCTGGTCACAAAGGACGCCAAGAGTGACCACCGGATCCATGTCGAGATGTTGAGTCAGAGCACGTTTGACAACAGTCACTTCTTCTGGCTCGTCTGGAGAATGACAGTAAGGATGAGTACTCTTGGAGCCCTTGGGGAACCAGGCGGGAAGACGGAGATGAGAATGTTCAAGGAGACTCACCGCTTTGTAGTAATTGCACCAGCACGTCGGCATTCCGCTTGACCCATTTGTTCTGCTCTCTGGAGACATCGACGATAGCAGCGTATCCTTTTATACGAACCTGAAGGCAAAGTTCAGTTCGAGCAGTGGTGCAAGGAGAAAGGACGTACACTCGAGACAGTGTCTTCACACAAATCGTACACAGCGTTGATTGCATCGTCTTCCAACTCCGGAAAGTCTTTGATAAATAACTTGAGGTTCGTGGCGGCGATAATCTTGAGGGAGGGATGGGGCGAGTGCGCAAGATCTATGAGGCGTTTCAAGGTATCTCGCCTCTGTGGAGATGGGAACAAGCATGGTTAGTGGCCAAGGGCGAGATGTAAGAGCTGGAGGAGGGACGGATACTGACCAAGGCGGAAGTCTTGACTGGAGTACGTTCAGCACGACGCAGTAGGTCTCTGATATCCTTTTCCCGCTCCGAGAGGCTTTTGGCGTCCATGACGGACGGCAGTGTGAGTGAGGAAGGAAGAGTTGGAGTGGAGGTTGGAAGCAGAACAAGCCTGTGAGCGCTCCCAAAGAGTCGCACTGTCAAGCGCTCGCACGAGCCACCCACTAGCGCTCACCGTCCGGACTGGCTGACAGTTACTTTTATTCCAGTGCTAGACAAGCTGAACGTCGAAAGTCGAACAGCACAACTTCACATGTATGGACGATATACCCTGCGTGTACGCTGCTTGTCCCAGCGCGCGGGTTCCCATCTCAAGATCCTATGTCTGCCGGTGCGCCAGCTCCATTCAAGTTGCTCGATGGTATCGCAGTTAGTACTTTGCTTTCTGAGGATGCATTCAAAGTGTTTATTAACATGAAGCAATCGCTGGCCTACTCGTCTCCGATGCCACACCGCCGATGGGACAGTCGTGCGACATCTCTCCCTCTCCTCCCCACCCAGCCCGCGTACCGACATGTACTCGTCCACCGCCTCGGAGGCTAACGGCCTGGATACCTTCGCAGTCACCGGCCTCCTCCCACACCCCCTGCCCTGATTATCCCACTCGACCAACCACCGATTGACATCATGCAGCACCCTCGAGAGCTGTAAATTTCGTTGTTGCTGCTGGTGCTGCGTGAACGCGACCGCGTGCCTCCCGGTCGCGACGTTCTCTACCCATATCAGCGCGTCGAATTTGAATCGCCACCGGTCTACGATCTCCAGCTGTTCCGGAGATAGTATGCAGTCGCGCTTTGGTGAGGCGACCGGCTCAAACGAGAGCCCAAGAAGAGGATTTGTCACTGATGACCGGTGTGTGCATGCACTTCTCTGTACGAGGGTGTACTCGGTCTCTACGAGCGCATGGAAAAGTTCTTCAGCGAGCTGTCTGAAGTGTCCCATGATCCTGTACATGGGATGCCGATGGGAGAAGTCGGGAGCAAGGTCCACAGCCTCGAGATAGGCTGTAGCCTCTGGATGAAGCGTATGGAAGGTGGAGTAGCAGTACGTGTACTGTGTATCGTCCAGGTCGGCGTACTCGATTAGGGTCGGTGAGGTCGTCTTCATGTTAATGGGTAAGCCTGATGTGCGTGGGTGTCGCTGTGCATACATGGGCAGTGGAGGCCGATGTCTCGCAGAGCAATCGACAATCGACTAGCACAAGACTTATATGCATCGCACGCTCCGTCCGACCTACATGCAAGCAAGCAAGTAACGCTAGTATCAGAAGCAATACGCCTTGAGGCAAGTTAAGAAGTTGGGTTGGAGGCGATGCATTATACGCCGCACTTTCTTAGGCTCTTGTTCTTCTTGCACCGAGGCTTCTGTGGGCGGCGATGGGCGGCGACACGAGGATCAAGATGATATGAGGAGAACAAGGATAACTGCGAATTCTGACCCCCAGGACACGCCACCAATGTGAATTCCAGGAAGAGCACCGCGCGAGGAGGATGAGTTCTCACCGATGTGAGAGATATCGGAGAGTAGATGGGTATGGCGTGGGCCATCTGAGCTGTGGGTATCAGATACATACCTTTTCTCTCCTGCGTGAGTATGCGAGGGCACCGGCATGTATATATTCACAGACTCAAAGCCATCGATATATTTTCGCCACGAAGTTCAAGTTGTCTGGATTCAGAGACGCCTATGTCCACGGGCGCTCGCCGCTTGGTCATGAATTGTGGAGACATATCCAGGACATATCCGATTCCTCGATTGGGTTCACTCAGCCATGCTCGCTGCCCTTCTTGTCGCTCTCTCCGTCGCTGCTGCACTCGCCTACTTCGCAAAGTCCGTCCTCGCTCGCAGTACATCCTATTCGTCTGAATCCACCGCGTACGGCTCCAGCTCGGGCTTGTCTCTCGACGAGCAGCGCCAATACCAGGAACAGCTTCTCCGCAAACGCAATAACAACAAGTCTTCCGCGGAGTCTGAGAAGAAGTCAGAGGAGAAATCCGTCATGCAGCCCCCAAACACAGACCTCGCCCCGCCCAGGGATGACCCCTTCACCCTCGAGCAGCTCAAGCAATTCGATGGCTCCGATCCATCCAGGCCTATATACGTCGCGATCAAAGGTGCGTAACCAAGCCTGAAACCTTCCAGCTTCCATGTGCTCGTCCATCACCAATATCGGCGCTCTCCCTCATTGCTTGTACGTGTCCAAACCTGAATATCATCGTTCTCTCCAGGAACTATCTTTGACGTGACCCGCAAAGTGGACACGTATGGCAAGGGCAAGTCCTACAATCTCTTCGCCGGCAAGGACGCCTCGCGCGCCCTTGGCATGTCCAGCCTCAAACCCGAGGATGCTGTCTCGGACTACAGCACCCTCTCCCCAGGCGACCTCAAGACCCTGAATGATTGGTTCGACTTTTTCTCGTACGTATCCATCCTCCGCATCTCGCATGTGTACTTCCTTCGCAGAGCTCACTCTGCTCCATACTGCCACGCATCTATTAACAGGAAACGGTACAACGTCGTTGGCAAGGTTATTGACCTCCCCCCTCCACAATCATCAGCTCCCGCGGAACCTGCACCTTCTGCTCTTTAAGCAGGATCTATCCAGGCGTCTGGGATATTGGTCATCCTGTAGCAAGTATCTGTATTCTGCAATTGACCGACACGATTTATGTTATATGTGGTCGCCCGTTGCATGCTGTTTGGTCCATACTGGTCTACTGTCTTGTCAAACATTCAATGCCAGCAGACTGGACACGACTTCCCTCCTGACAGCCGGACCCACGCGCTTTCAAGTTTCCATCGACATCTCATCCTTTTCGTTCTATCCCCGACCTATCGCGGACCCTTTTAGCTGACGTGCTATGTCCGATGTCATTCATATGCGTCTTTCACGCATATGTCCCGAGAAGATGGCTACAAGGTGCTCACCACTCGGCCCGCTTGACGCCGTACCCAATGCACACCGACAGGTACATAGCACGCTGGAGCAGGATCACACAATTGTACCTCAGTTCAAAGCTGTTATCACGACCACCAACAGTAACCAAAAATCTAGCCACAAACGTACGTGACGTTGCCTATCGTCAATCAAACCCTGATCAAACCCCACCGTCTGTGCACTGTAAGTGTAAGCAAGAACTCAAGGCTGACTGATCACTGTTAGGCACCGTCGGGTACCCTCGACCACCCATCCATCATGGGAACCTGTCCCTGGCGCTAAGCACCTTGACTGGATCCCTGCTCTCAAGATTCCCGGCCTTCTGTACCCCACGCCATCAGCATTACAGCGTCCTGTCTTCCCCCCAAACATAACTCTGCCACCATAAGCTATCGAGGTCCCACATAGAACTCGGCCAACCGGCATATCTCGCGGAACCGAAGCTCGTACCCATTCACGCTCTCGTACACACGGACACTAACTCGTATCGTGAGAACTCGCGCGCAGAGTCGAACAAACGAAGCACGTACGTATGAGAACACGAGCATAAGACGTGAGGCACGATTGTGGTTCGCGCCCGTCAACCTTGCAAAATTTCGCGCCGTCCGGGAAGCCTTACAATGTAATGATAGGAAGACGTCCGACGGCCGCCCAAAATCATATTGTGAACGAGATTCTTCCCGGAAGCAGTGCTCGTTGTAGTTGGGGTCCTGCTCGCACACTGTAGTAGGGTACGCCGAGCTAGCGAAGGGGCTTGACCCCGAAGAACGCAAGAGCAACTTCAGGATGGGAAGGAGCATCCTGCAAGGGTCCATGGACATGAGCCCATGACGTTGTTCCATGAGAGTTATTGACAGAATTCCGTCAAGGTTGGCGTACCTAGTATTGGGCCATGAAAATCCGAACTGCAGCTGGCCAAGTCTTGACTTCACGAATGTGCTTCACAAACATCAAGGGTGCCAGGTCAGCTTCCGAGAGCCAATTGATTGCCAGTGTTTCTGAGGTATAGCATGAATTAAATAAAGTGCACTTCGTAAGTACCTTCCAAAATGACAGTCGCAATCCAAGAATGTGAACTCAGCAGATTGCACAAACTGATATCACATACTTGACAGCTGGCAGAAGCCGCATACGACTTCGACTTGGAGACAGGAGCAACTTGTCTCCAACTTGACATTGAAGAGAAAGCAGCCCAGCGACTTTTACCATGGCAAACGGAATACTATGCGTTGCCAGGATCACGTAGTTGGTGAGTTCCTCTGCTCGCCAGTCTCGGTGAACATACAAACATCCGCATCTGTCATCAGCGCGCCATTCTCATCAGCATGCACACACATACGCCATTTGGCGATCTAACCCAACCTCATACGGGAACTCGTCTACGTGATACGGAACGCCTAGCGTCAAGGGTCACGCGTACACACGTACACGAGCGAGCGCAATCGACCCGCGCCTCCATGACGCGCCATACTGTTACAAACCTTTGTACGGAGTCGCTCCGATTCAAGGTCATTGCTGACATCATCGGAGAAAACTTGAGCTTGATTGGCAGTGACGTACGATGACCGGGTCAAACCTCAGGCCTCAAGCTTCAAGAGTCAGTAATGTCAATCCCCCGATGTCGGACGGAGGCAATCAAACAGAATGAAACTCGAGCCCATGTCAAGCATTATAGGTCTATTCAGAGTTCGATCTAACCGCACCATCACGGGTGGAGGGTAACTGCGGGACGCATGGTGGTCAGCGGCACCAGCGAAACAAACACCGAACAGGAACGTGGACCAACCTATGTGATCCATAACCAGAGTTCCGATGTCGGCGTGCAGATAGTGGCTGCACGTCCATCGATGACAACGTGTATGTGTGTCGTGTAATTTGCGGGAGCAGCAAAAACCAAGTACGCGGGCGTTCGGGTCTAGAAGGATGGACGCCTCAAGGCAAAGCTGCCAATCTGTGTCTACAGTGTGAACATTCAGCGCCGAGAACACGATACGTGTCTTATACACCACAGACGATTAGAGTTTGCCGCGGCGGGAACCCTCATGTGCTTGCGACTGTAGTTGCGGCAGCGCTGGAGCAACGATACAGTCTTGACGTTGTCCATCGGATTCGTAGTGACTGCGGTCGGTTGGCGCGATATGCTGCGCAGTCCTCCATAGGCTGACGCCCTGTTCGTAATCTTTCGAAACCTAGTCAGCATGCAACTTGCCTGAGCGGGTGTCCATGACGGAATGGAGACACGTCTCGGTGTATCCGAGGCCCTGATGGTGTCGTCAGCTGTCGGCCCAAACCAACGTTCTTTCTCCGAGTCTTGCCACTTGGACATGGCGCAACACTGGGACGAGTGTCGTGGCCACCTTGGTGCGTACGCACGTTTGAGAAGCTGGAGTTACCTCCCTCTGGGATCCGAACGGCGAACCATGCATGACAGTGATAGATGAAGCAAGTGCGCAGGCGGCAGCCAACCGCACATCCATACGGGCGTTGTGGGTGTGGTCGGTCTCAGTCTGGTGCCTTAAATCGGACGAAAAGGCATCACCTTGAACCGAGGTCGAGAATCAAATATCATGAATGCAGTTAGCGTGCGGGCCAAGTCTACGCATGGAAGGAAGCGGAGGTCGTGAGCCGTGAACTCGATTCGGATGGACAACGGACGGCTGGTCTGGGCTTGCTGGGGCGGGCAGGCGAATATTGGGCAAGTGATGCGGCCATTGGACGCGACAACGCGTGACGCTCTCTGTCCTTGTCCTGGACAGCTCTTGCCTTATTGCGAACAGTCCCTCCGCCCTCGCGCCGCCATCCCGACTCCAGCTGGGAGCGGCCGCTGCTGGTGGCCGCAGTACGTGTACGGGCCTGTCCAACTAACTCTGCATGGCGGGCGTGCGGGCGTGTTCCGAGCAAAGATGAGGATCATCGCGTGTGCGCGAGCGTCCATGTGGGGAAAGGGGATAGACAGGACGCAGACGACAGCCTGGAAACAGGGACAGAAATGGAAAAGACGCGGGCGGGCTCTGTCTGGGAGTGGCAAGTCGCTGGTTGGATGTTGGGCACGCGCTCGTTAGCGAACACGTTGCACGACTTCAAGTCCGACTTGCGCAGGGCCGTGGCGTATTTCACGCCCGCTGATGCGGCTTTCAAGCTCTCTCCTCGACGCTCTCTCACCCGACTCTGTGCGCGGCCATCGATCCGGCCATCCGAGAAGGCTGCTTTGTGCGGTCGGAGTGAGTCAGGTTTTTTTGTGTGTGCGGACGAGAAAGGGACCGAGGGAGAGCGCGTCAGAGACAGTCGAGTCGAGGCAGAAAGGCGCGAGAAGCGCATACCACCGCCACGCCCGATCGTCTACCGCCCTCGTCTTCCCACAAAGCGCCTCTGCTTGTCTTCCTTCCTCCACCATCTCGCCCGCCTCCCGCCTCACACTCCACCATATCCTCCCTACTCTTGCCCGCAATTTTGGCTCTCCCGCCACCAATCATACATCTCCAACCTCATGGACGCTCTCAAATCCCTCGTGCAGCCCCTCGTCGGCGGCGGCGGAGGCTCTTCAATGATTGATGGCATGAAGCTCGTCGTCCTCGGTGGCACTGTTGAGACTGCTCGACGCGTCGCAAGCTCAGGATGGTACGCCTGCTCTCAGCTCTTCTAACAACTTGCAAACTCATCATTCCTCCTCCCTACGTACATGCTCGACGACCCCGCGTCCCCAGGTCTCACTTCATAAACTGTAAGTAAACCGTCTCTCGGCACCGACACCACCGCACGCTAACTCACCTCCCTCGCACAGCGTTCTTCCTTACCGCCCACTTTTCAGAGGAAGATTATCCATATGACTGGCTCATGCTCTGGCTCTCCCGTCGCCCAGAGTGGCAACGCTCCCGCGAGTTTGAGACAACAACACGTTCTTCCACACCCGGCTTCGGCACCCGCGTTGCTGACAATTCGTTTGGTGACGACGATGAGGAGGACGATGACGCACCTGGTCGAGTAAAGACACGCGTCGTCTTCCAGCCAACCTCGAACACGACACATACCATCTATTACCGCGGCCATTGGCTCCGCGTCAAGCGCTGGCGCAAGAGCGACACTGGCAGCGAAGTCATTTCTGTGTCTGTCGTTGCACGCAACAACTCCATCCTCAAGCAGCTTGTCCTTCAGGCCAAGAAGGAGTACGAGGCTGAGGCTGTACATCGGATACAAATCTACTTCGCCGACTCTCACGGGTGCTGGAGGTGGACAGATTCGCGCCATAAGCGGCCCATGTCGTCCATCGTCCTCAACCGAGGCGTGAAGGAGATGCTCCTATCTGACACCAAAGATTTCCTTAAGTCCGAGAAGGTGTGTGGCCTTTCGAGGGCGGGGGCGGTAGAGTGGCGGTAGGACGCACCTTTGCCTCCCCACTACCGTCCAGTCGTCCTCCCATCATCTTGCACTGATGCTGACGCGGTCTGTTGCCTTGTAGTGGTATGCGGATCGCGGCATTCCCTTCCGGAGAGGGTATTTGCTTTACGGTGTGCCTGGGTCGGGAAAGAGTTCACTCATTCACGCCATCGCTGGCGAGTTGATGCTGGACATTTACGTCGTATCGTTGTCGTCATCGTGGATCAACGACAGCACACTCACCACGCTGATGGGACGTGTACCAGCACGGTGTATTGTCCTCCTCGAGGACCTCGATGCCGCGTTTACACGCAGTACATCGCGAGACGGCACCTCTAATGGAAGTCCGGAAGGCAAGTCTGAGGACAAGGCTGCCGAGCAGACGTCAAGTACGTCTGCATCTGCGCGCCGCACGCGAAAGAATGATCAATTGTCAGATGTGAACACTCTGAGCTTGAGTGGACTGCTGAACGCACTAGATGGTGTTGCAGCTTCTGAAGGTCGGCTACTGTTTGCGTACGTCATCTCCACTGCTGCTTTGCCTCTCACCTTGCTGACGTGCGTGTGCAGGACGACAAATCATCTTGAGCGGCTCGATCCTGCTTTGTCCCGTCCAGGTCGCATGGACGTGTGGATTGAATTTAAGAATGCATCGAAGTGGCAAGCGGAGCAGCTCTTCCGTAATTTCTTCCCATCCACCGATGAGGACAACGTGCCAATCGAGGGCGACCTCGATAGCATTGAGCTGCCGACAACGCCGCCATCGCCTTCAGCTGCGTCGTCCTCAGGCTCGACGCTGTTCTCCACGATATCCTCTGCGATTTCGTCGGTGCCTACGAGCCCATCGGGATCGGCAAGTCCGCTGTCACCCTTGCCCTCGCTGCCTGATGGTCTTCCGATGCGGTCGCGGACGAGTTCCGCGGCTGGGTCGACCATGGGCGCCAGCAAGGGAAAGGAGAGGACGCGGACGGTGAGCGATGCGGGATTGATGAATCAGGCTTATCTGCCGCCGCCGGTTGAGGCGGATATCTTGGAAGCCAAACATTCTGCGAAGCCGTTGGACGGGGCGACGTTGGCAGCACTTGCGAAGACGTTTGCGGACGCGATCCCAGACGAGGAGTTCAGCGTTGCCGCGCTTCAAGGCTGTAAGTGTTCCGATTTCTTCGTAGACCGCTTACTAGTTTTGCTGCCAACACCGCCGTGCGAGTCGCGATGGGTGTTGGCTGACCCGTAGAAAATTTCTCCTTGCGGGGACGGTGCGTGCGATGGACTAGATGGAGAATGTGCTGACGGTTTTGTTTGTGGACTGCAGACCTGCTGAAGAACAAGTCGCGGCCGGAGACGGCAGCTCACGAGGCGGCGGCGTGGGTGGAGAGCGAGCGAGCACTGAGGGAGAAGTTGAAGAAGGAGCGCGAGGCGCGCGAGCTCAAGGAGAAACAGGAGGTCAGTTATCCGATCCAGATCGATTATCACCCACTTGCCCTTTTCGGCCGGTCCCAATCCCGGCCCGCCCGGGGTCTCGTCTGATCTCTTGTTCCTTGTTCCCCATCTGTATCCACCACGCTCACTTTGTTCTTGTCCACAGCGTGAGCAACGCAAGCTGGAGCTACTTCAGAAGGAGAAGGAGGCCGCAGAGCTCAAGAAACTCGAAGAGGCCGAGGCTGCCCGCAAGGCTGCCGAGCAAGCCGCCGCACTCCTCTCCCAGAACGCGACCGTCGCTGTTCCGGCAGTCGTGGAGCAGCCCGTGCAGGTAGTTGAGGCCGGAGCAGACAAGGAGAACTCGACTGCTGACGCACCTGCCGAAGACGACGCCTCGACGGATTCGGAGGACGATGGGGGCGATGAGCAGTCCGCGTCCGTGTCTGGGACCACTTGGGTCAGTGTGGTGGAAGATGCCTCGACCTGACTACCTCGTGCGCCCGACGCCGACTCCGTGGTGAACGGACGGGCCGGGGACGGCACAGGAACTGCTGTGTGCGACGGTCGAGATGAAGAGGACGGGGCTGAGTGGGTTGAGATCGGCGCTGTGGACATGGCGCACATGGACGATGTGTCCGTGGCGGGCGGAGGAGTCGGGAGCGACATTGACATCGCAGCTGGACAAGTTGCGAACGGAGCTGGGGCGGAGAGTGAGAAGATGGCAGGTGTAATAGCCCGGCGGCACGCCCGTGGGTTTGCTGTGCTGAAGACGTTCCCGATGATGATCGAGTTTTATCTGCTTCAAGTCTATGTTCTCTTGCAGCTCGCACTGTTTGGACCTTGACGCGGGGCGGGAGAAGGCAGAGGGCGTGGCGGGCGTTGTGGCGGTCGTACCTCTATCATGGCTGGTAATCACGTAGACAACATCCCCTCTCATATTGTTGCATACATAGATTGTGGCTTTCTGTGTTTCGGCATTGCTGTAGTATAAGTATGGATATACACATAACATTGTTTGCCCTGTCTTGTCTTTGCTGATGCGTCGGCGGTGGTACTAGTAGCCTCGTGGTTGGGCGGGCCACGGTCGGGGCGTGGGACGAGAATGATGGGCGGGCGGGACCCCGAAGAGCGGGATGGCAGCCGGTCGCCAATCACGGATCGGCGCTTGAGCTTACCTAGAGACGGAAGAGGCACTGGACTTGCCTGACGCCCAGTCCTCATCCTCATCCTCTTCCTCTTCCCTCTTCTTCCACCACGCCAACTGGCTCCTTAGCCGCCCCAGCTCCCTCCCGCTCCTTTCTCCTCTTCGCCCCAACATCTATTCACTATGGGTTGCGTCCAGTCCTCCGGCATTGACGATGAGGCCAAGGCCCGTAAGTATCCGCCCTCCAACACGACTATTCCTCCCCCTATCGCGCCCACGTTTTCTAGCCGCCCGCTCACTTTTTCCAACCAGGCAATGACGAGATTGAGAACCAGCTCAAGCGGGACCGTATGATGGCCAAGAATGAAATCAAGATGCTGCTTTTGGGAGCTGGAGAGTCGGGCAAGGTCTGTCCTGCTGTCTCTTCACCCACTTTCAATATCTGTTACTCACCCAAACCTCCCCGCGATCTGCCCAAACAACAGTCTACTGTCCTCAAGCAGATGAAGCTCATCCACCACGGTGGCTACAACGAGCAAGAGCGGGACTCGTACAAGGAGATCATCTATTCCAACACCATTCAGTCTATGCGGTACGTCCCCCGTTTCACATTGCCTTGCCTCGTCGCTTCGCCCTAGACTTTTAAACGCTTATCCCTACAATCTGTAGTGCTATCCTGGACGCGATGCCGCACCTGGACATTCACCTTAACCCTCAAAACGACGCCCGGCGCTCCATCATTCTCTCTCTGCCTGGTCAGATTGAGGGCGATGTCATGCCGCGCGACGTTTCAGACGCGATTCGTGGTCTTTGGAAGGATCCTGGCGTGAAGGAGGCTGTTGCTCGCTCTCGCGAATTCCAGCTCAACGACTCGGCCGTTTACTACTTCAACTCTATCGACCGCATGGCTGCTCCTAATTACATGCCTACCGACCAGGACATCCTTCGGTCGCGTGTCAAGACCACTGGTATCACAGAGACCACCTTCAAAGTCGGCGAGCTCACCTACAAGCTCTTCGATGTCGGTGGTCAGCGGTCTGAGCGTAAGAAGTGGATTCATTGCTTCGAGAACGTCACCGCGCTTGTGTTCCTGGTCTCCCTCAGTGAATACGATCAGATGCTGTACGAAGATGAGAATGTGGTACGTTCCCCCTCCCAGTCAGTCGTTGTTCCCCCGTCTTCACGCTTCTATCATCAATAGAACCGTATGCAGGAGGCTTTGACCCTCTTCGACTCGATATGCAATTCAAGATGGTTCGTCAAGACATCAATCGTGAGTGTCGCATTATCCACGTCACCGAGAAGCCCATCTCTGTTGTTGGACATTCTCCGCAAGATCGCTGACAAACGCATCATCTCCTCTCTTTTACAGATTCTGTTCCTTAACAAGATTGATCTGTTCGCAGAGAAGCTGCCAAGGTCACCGCTAGGCGACTACTTCCCCGACTACAGCGGTGGTGATGACTACGACGCAGCATGCAACTACCTCCTCCACCGATTCGTCTCCCTCAACCAGAGCGCGGCGACAAAGCAGATCTACGCTCACTACACTTGTGCCACAGATACCCAGCAAATCAAGTGTACGTGTTTCCATCTGTTCTGTATAGGACTGAGCGCTGATCGCTCTGTTGATTGATGCCCCTTCGGCTGCGCCATGCCCACATCCTGTTCTTCCGGACATTGCACGGACCATGCCATCGACATATGATTCGTGATCGCGCTGCGCTGCGACGTTGACCCGTTGCCCTCTTTCGGCGCCCCGACAGTCGTCTTGAGCGCTATCCAGGATATTCTCTTGCAGTTGCACTTGCGGGAATGCGGTCTTCTGTAGTTCGGTGGATGTTCTGTCAGAGGATTGGCGTGGTTGCGTCTGTCTTCCTTGGCATCCAGCTTATCTTGTCATCCATCCCCTTGTCAGCTATCTTCTCTCGCATCCGGATTCCCTTGTCATGTGTTCCATCAACCCGTCCCGGCATCCCCTGCTTCCATCGCCCGTCCGCCATTGGGCGCATCGCGTTTCGCCGGGCACTGCACCACTACCGCATACTGTACATAGTTGGAAAAGATTTCCCGCTCAACACGCCAAATTTCATGGCACACCACGTCGCTCCTTTCCCCATGCCCCATGCCGCTGTGATCTCGAGCACATACCTCAAGCTTTGCAGTCCTCCAGATCCCCGACGTTCTATTCTTTCACCTGCACTACTTACTTCCGAGTTCTCTTTTTCTTCGTGGTTGTGCTCATGTCTGGATGTGCCGCGGATCGTTTGTTCCTGTAATGACCTACGTAGCTTTTTTACCCCTTAGTTCTGTTTATCCCTTCTTAAGCCGTCGTGTCCTGTCTCTTTAGCTAGGCTGCTCCTTCCTCTCTCTGTCTCCTTCCTCTCTACTAGTCTATCACTACGGGTATGTTCTTGTCTTCAATGCCCAGGGAGTCACAGAAGAGAGCGCTGAACGTTGAACAACCGCCAATGTTGCCGGGACATTCGATCACCGATCTCTGCGTACTTATGGGTGATGTCCCGCGCGCGCGAGCGCACTAGGTTACCGGTAGGTACTCACCATTGACAGCGCATAACGTTCGCGGCCGCATTCCTCTCAGGCGTCGGGCAATGTCCCTGGCGCCATCGCGGTCCTTCTAGCGACGTCGCGGCAATGTATGAGATTTTCCCTACTCTTCCATGCATGCAGAACACAGATACATCCGTTCTGTCGCCTATTACACTTATATGTGCCGACGGCAGCTCGCCAACTTGAGGCCAACATGCTTCATCAGAAGTTCAGAACTCGATGCATATGCGTGTCAACGGTCCATGTCCGTTCAACTTCCTCCGCTTGTCCATATAATGCTTCCCGACTTGTCTGACGGAGTTATATCCTCATGATTACCGACTTCGCAGAGCCCAGAAGCTCAGCGGGCAGCGCGGAGAGTGTTCCTGTCCGCGCCTTCCACTTCCTGGGCGCAGTATATTACGGACCATCCAGTAATTCCAGGTGGCTATCTGAATGCCGTGTATTCAGGATGCGAGTTCACCTTTGTCACCCCTGGAAGCTGAACAGCCTCAGTCCGGACGGGCCATCGGGTTCAATGTCGATGTCTCTCTTCTGTCCATCAAGGTCTGTCAGCGCGCCATTGTCAACGTTAAATGTCTGTCGCATGAGCATCAAAGTTCAGCCTATGCATCTCCGCTCGACACAACTGACGCGGACGTGATGGCCATGACGCGATCGACGTTAACGTTCTCCGCATAACATTGACTTGAATATGCATGTGCCGCCATCTCCCGGGGTCCTCCTGTCACTCACGTTCACTCACAAGTATTGCCTGCAAACGTGCTTGCGTCGGGTTTGTGTTCAGCCTTCGTCTTCTTGCCGTATGTGTCAGATGGATGCTGACTGATATCACTGAGATGTTTTCAAACAAAATAAAATGTGCACAGCCACAAAGACATCGACACCAGCAGGATTTGAACCTGCGCTCCCGGAGGGAAACAGATAATCAAAGCAATTCGAATCTGTCGCCTTAACCACTCGGCCATAGTGTCCTATTCGTAATTCGTTTAGTGTGCTGAGTCGGAGACGTAAAATATTCACGCTCTCGAATGGCACGTCTGTGCCAGTGCTACTAGTAGTATACATTGCGCAAAATAAGAATTCTACTCTTCCAGCTTGAACGTCTTGACCGCTTCAATAAACGCCTGAACCCTCGCCCGATCCTTCGCAGACCCATCCTTGAGCTCCACGCCCCCGCTGACGTCCACCGCCCACGGACGGACGGTCCGCAACACCTCCTGCACGCTGTCCGGAGTCAAGCCCCCAGCGAGGATGATGGGCAGCGTCTCACCCGCGCCGACCTCTCCCTTATCCACCACCGCCTTCGCGATCTCCAAGTCGACAGACGTGCCGGTCCCACCGCTGAGCCCCTTCGCGCTCCCCTTCGCGACCGCGTCGAGGAGCACGAACTGGTGCGCGCCGGGGCGCGTGATGCCGGTGAGGCCGTGGCCCTCCTCGTCGACGTGGAACACGCGGATGGTCGGGACAGGGATGTGGCGCGCCCACTCGACCGGCTCGGTCCCGTGCAGCTGCACGATGTCGAGCTCGACCTCCTCGACGGCCTGCAGGATGAGCTCGAGCGGCTGGTCCTGGAACACGCCGACGACGAGCGGACGCTTGGAGGACGGCTCGCGCGCCAGGCTCTCTGTGAGCCGGCGAGCGTGCAGGTTGAACCACGGCTCGTTGTGCAGCTCGCTAGCAGCGGCTACGGGAGCCGGGACGGGAGCAGGTGGATGCTCTCCTTTCGAGAGCCGGCGAGAGTGGACGGCAGCGGAGATCTTCTGCGCCTGCTCGAAGGAGACGTACCGCTTGCTCGTCGGGACGAACATCAGCCCAAGCAAGTCAGCCCCAGCCTCCGCCGCATGAGTGGCCTCCTCGACCGTCCGGATCCCACAGATCTTCACGAGCGGCGGAGACTCGACAGCCTTGCCCTTCTTCGCGTCCTCCTCGGGCTCGGGCCACGCGAGCAGCTGGCGGATGAACGCCTTGGTGTCCGTCGCGCGCATCAACGCCTCGCCGACCAGGACCGCGTTCACGCCCTGCTCGGTGTACGTCCGGACGTCCTCGGCGTCTTTTATGCCGCTCAGTGCGCAGAGCACGACGTCGCGCTCATGCACCATGTCGGCCAAGCGCGACGTGGTCTTCATGTCAACCTCAAAGTCGTGCAGGTTCCTGTTGTTCACGCCGACGACCTTGGCGCCCAGAGCGAGGGCAGCCTCCATCTCGCGTGCGTTGTTCACCTCGACGAGGGGCTCCATCCCGAGCGAGCGCGAGTACTCGTACAGGGCCTGCAAGCGGGGAGCGGGGAGCATCGCCACGATGAGCAGGACGCTGTCCGCGCCATGCAAGCGGGCCTCGGCGATCTGGTACTCGTCAAAGATGAAGTCCTTGCGGAGGATGGCGGGCCGATGGGGCAGCGAGTCGATAGCCTGGCGGGCGAGACGCATGTCGAGGAGTGTGCCCTTGAACCAGGTGGGCTCGGTAAGGACGGAAATGACGGACGCGCCTGCGAGAGCATACGTCAACGCCTGCTGTGCTGCGTTCGCAGAGAGCGCAATGGGGCCCTTGGAGGGACTCGCGCGCTTGATCTCAGCCATGAGCGCAGGCTTCTTCGGGGCCTGCCTCACGCGGGAGACGAAGGAGACGGCCGGGGGGGCGATGTTGAGGTTGAGGGACGTCTCGAGATCCTCCGGGGTCGTTCCGGGAGCCTGCTTCGCACTCTCGACGTCCTTGATTCTCTGCGTGTAGATCTTCTCGAGAATGGTCGGAATCTTGGCGTTGGACGCGCCGGGGGTAGCATTCCCGTTTCCGTTGGGCAAGTTGTCTGCGATGCCGTCGAGCCCCCAGGCGGGGAGAGCGTCGTCGGAGACGCGGAATGCCGGATTGAGGTCCCAGGTGCCGCCTCGGAGGGTGAGGAAGTTCTTGAAGAGGACGTCACCGCCCTCGGAAAGGATGCTCTCCGGATGGTACTGGACGGCTTCGAGGGTGTACTTGCGGTGCCGCACTCCCATGATGACGCCGCTGTCCTGCGTAATCGCGGTGACGGCGAGGTCGGCAGGGAGGGAGCTGGTGCTGGCGCTGAGCGAGTGGTAGCGTGTGGACTTGATGGCCTGGGGAACGTCCTTGAAACAGCCTCGGCCGTCGTGGCGAATCGCACTGACTTTGCCGTGCATGATCTCACCAGCATAACTACCACACATGCAATGTGAGCATCCAGAACGGAAGGAAGGAAGGAAGGAAGGAAGGAAGAGAGAGCAAGAGACGTCAGAGTGAGATGGAATAAGTCAAGAGTTGACGGAGAACCTGCCCGGCGCGATACGAACTCTCTCTGCAGAAACATTCTACAATGTTCGTCCGTTCGAGTAAGTCAAACGTATATCTGCGGGGCCATACGAGGCGGATCTGCAAACCTGCAACGGTCGTAGAGAATGCGTGAAAGCGAGTCGGGTCCGCAACTCCACCTGGAGGCGTACAGGTGGCTAAACCATCTCAAGGAACATGCGCCGTGCAAGCACGAGCACGATAACCTTAAACACCGAGCGCACAAATCAACCTTCCTTGTCCATATCAGACCAGCGCGACAGGAAGTTTCGGAGCCGTCGTCCACTCGCGAGTTGCAGCACGAAGCATCGCGGACCGTCTTTCTTCCCTTCCCATACTTCAACTCGACTCGAAAGAAAAGGAAGGCAAGAATCAGAAACCCAGAGAAGCGGTAGACGAAATCAACGGAGAACCATCCACCACGCGAAAACGGGGACGTCAGCCCCAGCACTCCCGCGAAGCCATCCAAGATTTCCATCCTGGCTGCAGCACGCGAGGCCCCGCCCCGCGGACTCCCAGGCTGGCGCACGGGCTGCTGATCACCTCCAGAACCTACGCCTGCCAGACACGGCGTGTGGCACCCCAGATATCAACGGCACTGACATCGTCTGTCACGGAACTGAACCAAGGGCGCTTTGGTCAGCTCCGTGATCACAGGCATTGCTGTCCCAAAACATATCATGCATCTTTCGGTGGCTTGACATTTTGGGATGCACGCCGTCTCTAATACGCGCGCGCGACGCTCGCTCGGGACCGCATCGCGCGTGGCGACCCTTCCCTGCTTCTCTTCCCGCTACTCCAAAACCAGCACTCCTCAACCCCGATCTAAAGGCCGCAGCGCGGCACACCATACACGGACCTTCGCATGCCATCGTCCTCGCACACCCCAGAACACCTCTAGGGTGTAGCCGCGTTCCCGGCCCCACAACCATGCACCATGCACCAAAATCCCCAACGGTAGTGCAGCGATACCATGACGAGCCAGAAAAGAAAAGAAAAAGAAAACAATCCCCGCCAAAAGCGCACGCACTCACCCAATAGTGCCCCCAAACACATCCACAAGGCACTGCAACCCCATGCACACGCCCAGCACAGGCACCCTGCCCGTAAAGTACCTGATCGCCTCGCGCGACACGCCCGAGTCCGTCGTCGGGTGCCCAGGCCCGGGCGAGATGATGAGCGAGTTGAGCTTCAAAAGCGGGAACGCGGCGGGCTCGATCGCGTCGTTGCGCACGACCGTCACGTCCGCCCCGAGCAGGCACAGGGCCTGGTAGATGTTCCACGTGAACGAGTCAAAGTTGTCGATCAGCAGCACGTCCAGCGGTCGGGCCAGCTCGAGCGGGAGAGTGAGCGCCATCGTCTGTCTCTCTTTCGAAACTGTTCTTGAGTTTAGGTTTGGAGTCCGCTGTGAGCGTTCGAGGTACAGGGTCCGCAGGTTTCTCTCCACAGAGCAGATCGATGGGCAACAGAAAGCTAGGCCAGAGAGTTGAGTCGAGCCTCAGAGATCGTGCGGGGCAGACCGGGAGAAGAGCAAACAGCGAGTTATGTACGGGGCCTTCCCGTCGACGGTTTTGGAGGGAGTAGGTCCCTGTCCGTGCTAGATCGTTATATCCCACACACGGAAGCAGAATAGGAACCCGTTCGCCTGATTGCGCGCAGCGGAGTGGATAGAAGGAGATGCGATGTCCGAGTCGGAGGTGAGGCCAGGCAGCAACATCGAAAGGGTACGAGATGACATTGATGACCCTAACCCTAAGCGCCTTCCTTGCGCCGCTGCCTGCACACAGTATGCAACTCCAGACATCGAACAAGAATCGGACTGCGTATAGCGACCACAATGTATAACGAAAAGAGGAATGTAACGTACAGGTACTATAGTACATAAGCGCAGTGTACCACAATCAGAGCGCCCTCTGTTTACCGGACAGCAAAATAGAGACCCTCGACTGCCACATTCGCCTGCCAGATGCCCACCCGCCGCGCAAGCCTCATGACCGCAGGGAGCGGCACAACAAGGACGGCCGAGACAGGCACGACAACGACAAAGAACAGAAACATGAGCACCGTGATGCCCGGCTTGAGGACGAGAAAATAGAAGAGCGCCTGGTAGCTGGTCGGGTCCGTGAACATCACGTACGTGTTGCGGTAGAACGAGGTCTCCTGCACGAGCGTGCCCGCGCCCGCCTCGAGCTGCGCGGGGGTCGGGGGCCGCGTGCGCGTGAAGATCGGGAGCGGGGGTGGGGGCGTGGGTACGAGAGCGGGCCGTGGAAGGTGGTCTGGAGCGCGAGCTCACCGCGTGAGAGCACCCGTGCGCCAAAGAGGTCGACGAAACAGAATACGGCACCAAGAGGGAGCGCCATGAGCGTGCAGGTGCCGACCTGTCAGGGACGAGAGCGCGATTGTGAGCATGGGTATTGCGACAATGGCGCAGCGCGTGCATGGCGCTCGACAAGGGAGAGGGACGGAGGATGTGACGTACCAGGGTGAAGACGAACAAAAATATCCACGAGACAAGGGCGTAGGGGAAATTGAGGACGAGGATGTGCAGCAGGGCAGAATAATACGCTCTCCTCTTGAGTGGGGCAAAGTAGCGCCTCCAGCGCGGCCCGACGAACATTGGCTGGGGTCTCTGAGTCTGTCGGTGGGCATAGCCAGAGAGGTCAGCAACAAAGGCGCGTTGCTGGGGGTCGTAGTCGGGTGCGATGGGGCTGTCGAGCTCGTCGTGTTCGTGTTCAGGCTCGTGAGGAAAAGGAACATGGACATAATCCAAGTCGTCGCGGCACTCCGGGTCGATGTCGGAATCGCGTTCAGGGTGGAAAGCGGAAAGAATGGTGTGGGCAAAGGACGGAGCAAGGGATGTGGACGAGCGGAGGGTACTTGTGAGGGAGGTGCGTCGTCGGCGATGTGTCACGGGAGGTTGGAGGGAAGGACGTGGAGAGTGGGGGCTCAAGAGGGGAGTAGTCTCTGTCGGATCCGAATCATGATGGGGATGGGGGAAGTTGTGGTAGATGGATGAGGGGTCGAAGTCGTCTGAGGGAGGTTGAGAGAGTGAATGGTCGCTAGAGTCGAGGGCGGACCGTCTCCTGCGGTTCTGTCTAGTGCGGCGGGCAGAGGGGTATGGTGGCGGTGGATCGTCTGGAGGGGTGGTGGAGAGAAGGAGAGCGGATGGAGAGGGGGCTTGGAGGAGAGGGCTTGAGGGAGGATCAGTGGTGGACATGTTGGAGGGGAGGGGGAGAAGGAGTTGGTGAGAAAGAAAGTATTGGTGGAGTCTAGATGGACTTGGGTCTGAGCGCTTGACGTGCCATATTGGGCGAATGTGATTTTGGCGCGTGGGCCATGCAGATATGACGACTTGTACTGAGATGTAGAGATATGTGAGAGAAGGGAAGGGGAGGAAGATGTGCATTCGGGATTGTTCATTAATGGGCAAGGTAGGATGGATAGAGTGAGTGAAGTGGGAAGGAGGGCAGAGGTTGTGGGGGGATGGAAGATGGAAGGGTGAAAGAGTAGACGAGAAGAGGATTGGAAAGAAGACCGATGGGAGGCCGTGTGCGGACGGAGTAGGATAGGGCAGAGATCGAAGCAGGGAACGAGTGTCAGAGACTAGCGTGATAGTGCCCACATGCAACAGCACAGATGAGCGACGTCACTGGCAGCTACGCCTGCCTGAGCACAATGTATTCTCTTTCGGGAAATGGGCGGACGGCGGCTAGCCAATCCAACCGCAGATCCATTGCAAGGACGGCGTATAGCGGCGTCGGTGCAGGCTACGCAGGCGAGAACGGGACCGGACCGTACACTGGTCTGTGAGGAAGGCACGGGCAAGGCTTAGTACTAGTAGGATAGCGGCTCCGCTGGTGGAAGAGCAGGCGTGCGCAGGCGAGTCGGAGCTGGTTGCGATCGTCAGAAGGAGAAGGGCGTCACAGAGAGGGTAGTCTGTGACACTGACTGCAGTAGTAGTTGGTATGCTATGTCCTAGTATGTCCTCCGAGTCCGGCGCGAGTTTGCTGCGCGCACAGAATGCGATCGGTGCTGCTTTCGTAGACCGTTCGTTGTCATCTCCGGCCCTGCCAGCGCTGTCTCCGACCCTGCTCCCAGCCCCCGAACCTTCCGCAGACAACGTCTCTTCGCGATGTCTTGCCTATTCAGGCCTTTCCCCCGGAACATCCTCCTCCTCGGCCCTCTCTTCTTTTCCTCTTTGCATCTTCCCAGACTCTGACGCCCCTCCCATCCCACTCGTCCCCATTGCGCTCCCAGCTTTCTACTTAAATACCCACCCCGCCTCTCCCTCTCCCTCTCATCCACTCCCCTACTTCCCAACCCGCCTTTCTTGTTTCCCACCCATTACTCTCCACACACCTCATCTCCCGTGCTATATCTCTCCCACTCCTTCCACTGCTCAGATGCCTTCTGCAGAATTCCCAAAGGTATCTTCTCCCTCTCATATCTCATATCTCACATCCTTGTCCTCACTATCCCATCCACAGCACGCCCAAATCCTCGTCATAGGCGGCGGTCCAGGTGGCTCCTACACCGCTTCTGTCCTCGCCCGTGAAGGCCTTGACGTCGTCCTCTTCGAGGCCGCCAAATTCCCCAGGTAGTCTCTTTCTCTATTCATCCATCTCTCTCCTAATTCACTTTGCATTCTCATAGGTACCACATCGGCGAATCTCTCCTTCCATCCTGCCGTCACTTTTTGCGCTTCATCGATGCCGAATCCAAAGTGGCTAACCACGGCTTCACCCGTAAAGTCAGTCCAATCTCCCTACGCCACACGCACTTCCGACACCACCTCTATTACGCACTTCCACTTCCATCCTGGTCTTTGTCCTAGAGAGTTAACTACTTCCCCTCAACAGCCCGGCTCCGCCATCAAATTCAATCAGTATATGCAGGAGGGTTGTAAGTAAAACACGCCCCTCTTTCTTCGCTCCACCATCCGCGGTAGCATGCCACACACGATGCTCCACCCATGCTGCCTCCACGCCCGAGCTGCTTTGCCCATCCACTCGTTCTTTTGTTTCGAGCGTCAATTCCCAGACTGACCCGCTCACTTCCAGACACGGACTTCGTTGCTCTCGGCGCGGATAATAATGCATGGAACGTCGTTCGTTCCGAGTTTGATCATATTCTCCTCAAGCACGCTGCTTCTTCCGGTGCTAAGGTGTACGAGCAGACCCGCGTCACCGAGATCACCTTCGACAACACACCCCCACCCTCCCCGGTCCGCGCTTCGGCTCCTCATCGGCTCCCTTTCCAGCGACGTTCTAGCACCGTCGAGTTCGCTACCACTCAGCCTCAGCATGCTGCTGCCCTCGGCCGTCCGAGGAGCGTCCTATACGAGACTGCTTTCGGCGCCAAGCGCGAAATTACCTTCGACTACCTGGTCGATGCAAGCGGCCGCGCAGGCATCATGAGCACTAAGTGAGTCCTAGGATTCGCCACTCGCACGCCAGACAATTCATAGGTGGCAGGTATCTGAAGAATCGCAAATTCAACGCTTCATTGAAAAATGTTGCCGTATGGGGTTATTGGGAGGGCACTGGAATGTATGGCAAGGGTACAAGCCGCGAGAACGCTCCCTTCTTCGAAGCCCTGAGCGGTAAGTTGATGCCGCTCCCTAGCGACCATCTGCGCCCGCCGCTGATTTAGCACGTCCACCGTAGACGAGTCTGGTTGGGCGTGGTTCATCCCCCTCCACAAGGGCTTGACGTCGGTGGGGATAGTCATGGATCAAAAGGCACTCGGTATCCGCTCTCGTGCATCGTCGTCCGCGGGGTCTCCTAACTTGAGTGCAAGGCGCGGTTCAATCTCTGCACGCACCGCTTCCACTCTTGCAGACCGCTATCTTTCGTTCCTCCACCTCGCGCCAGCCGTCCTTGACCTCATCGGGCCTGACGCCGAGCTTGTGACCGTCAAAATCGACGAGGACGACAGCGACGAAAACATCCCCGTAGCAAGGAGTGCCAGCGACTACAGTTACTCTGCCCCCGAATACGCCGGCCCTGGTTTCAGGATCGTCGGCGATGCCGGAGGTGCGTTTATCGCCACTTTGTGCATCTCCGTTCTGAAGTGCCAACGGCCTTCCCAGCATTCATCGATCCCTTCTTTTCGTCGGGCGTCCACCTTGCTATGACAGGGGGGTTGTCTGCCGCTGCTTCCATCGCTGCATCTATCCGTGGAGACTGCACCGAGGTGCAAGCCGCAGACTGGCACAGTAACCGTGTGTCGCTCTCATACACTAGGCGAGTTCTCTGTACACCTTTCAGGAGATCTCGCTCACGCAACGAATCGATAGGTTCCTGATCGTAGTGCTTAGCGCATACAAACAGATCAGAGCGCAGTCCAGCAATGTCCTCGCCGACGTTGAGGAGAAGAACTTTGACAAGGCGTTCTCGTTCTTGCGGCCAGGTACACACACAATTTTACGTCACAAAGGATACATGCCTGACATCATCCTTCAGTCATTCAAGGTGGCGCAGACATGGGAGCACGCTTGTCCGAAGACGAGGTCCAGCGCGCGCTCGACTTCTGCGTTCATCTCTTTGATCCCACAACACCCGAGCAGCACGAATCTGTCCGCCGGAAGCTCGAGATCGCCACTGGTAATTCCTTCCCCGCACCCCCAACGCCAGAGTCCCCATCTTCGACCAAGACGACTTTCATACCCGACGTTAACCGCCTCTTCGACGTCCGTGCGCCCGTAGTCGACCCTAGCCAGCTCGACTGCCTCCTCCGCCTGCAGCTCCAGATTCAGGAGCCTCGGTCCCCTATGTCCTCCGCACCGTCCTCCCCTCGCACTCCCAATCCCCCATCGCACTCTATTCTCCGCCCACCCCCGACTATCCTGGAAAACGCAGCGGCCGACCCGAACACAGAGATCCGGATGGTGCTCGACAAGGTGAACGCGCGCAGGGTCATCCATTCCGAGCACGGGGGCCTCAACAGCATGGAAGAAGAGGAGCTGGCGGGATACGTATTGCGGCTGAAGCGTGGGCAGCTGGGCTTGAGAGAGCAGTCTGCGGAGGCAACTCCCTCACCCCTTTCATCATCGTCTTGAAAATGATCTGGTCGTACGTATACGTATGCCCGGCCCGACTCTCGAGATCCGTAGTTCTGTCTCTTCATTTTTGGTGCCTGAGGGAGGTTCTGCTGGCTAATTCCCCTTGTATATACTGTTTGCTGCCTGTTCCTGCGGATTACTGTGCTCCTATTGTAAACTATGGTGTATCAAACTTGCTCACGAGAACGTCTTCAGAATGGCATTTCGCATCTTCTTTCGGCATTCCGAAGTATGAGATGACAACGATATTGGCATGACATGTATACGACGATATCATAATCTAAAGCGGGTGATATGTATAGTAGGAGACGGCCGACCGAACGCCAGCGTTCAGCTGCAGCATGTCCAGATTGCTCTTGGTATCATGTAGTACCTGTGATGTGCTCCCACTCTGCCCCTAGTCCCACTTGACCTTCTTCGCATACTCGCGGATGTTGGAGACATACGAGTCGGTCACCTCCTCTCCGGCACCCGTCGCGACCTTGAGGATGATCTCGTTCAGACCCGTCGCGCCCAAAATGTCAACGTGGTCGCTCGTCGTCCCGCCTCCGCGGGGGATGGTCGCGACCGGGTTGTGCGGCAGCTAGTCAATGCAATCCCGACCACGCAACGGACGAGCAAACGTCAGCCCGCAGCCATGTCTCTTATTGCCACCACCACCACGCCAGCCAAACGAACAGACGGTAGACGCACCTCGACGGTCGTGACCGTGATGCCGGCCGGGTTCCACCGCGGCCTCTTCCAGCCCTCGACACACATCGCGCCGAGGCTGAGCAAGCTCACCGTCCCGTCGCCCTCGCCCATCTTCACGCCGTTCACGACGGGCGGGTTCGCGGCCTCGTCCGTGTACTCTGCGTCGATGCAGTACGCCGCGCGCGCCAGGGGCGGCATGTCGAGCGGCGGGCGCGGGGACGTGCAGTTCGCGCCGCTCCCGGGCGACTCTTCGGCGCAGAGCGGCCCGTGCGGGTCGTCGGCCGCCGGCGCGGTATCGTCGGATTCGGACGCTTGCTGGGTGTACCAGTAGGAGCGCTGTATGGCGGAGCGGTCGTTGTGTCAGGGTCAGGCGGTCAAGGAGTAAGGAGGGGCCAAGGCCAGCCAGACAGGGACGAACCTCGGTGGCTTTCCCATGCCCATAGACGCAGTAGACCTTCATGGACGGTGCGTGCGGCAGCCTGCCCGACACGTGAAAGCATGGGCATGAATCAGTCTCGCGCGGCTCGGCAGTCAACGCCAAATTGCTACTGCTCACTGAATCTCCAGAGGGTTGCTCCACTTCGTGAAGTCCAAATTGTTCTTCTTCAGCTGCTCCTCATCGCGCTCGATGCCGAACGAGTAGTTGGTCGCCAGCATTTTCTATTATTCCCGCACACGTCCAATCAGCGAATAGCCCCCCTGACTGCAGCGCCAGGTAGTTATTGCAGTTATCTTATAAAGGTCGGCACGCACCTGGAAGTCAGTCTGCGTGTGCTCGAGGATCCAAGTCCCAGCCCCGTTCGACGTCATGTTGTACAGACTGCTGTCGCTCTGCACCGCCGGCGAGTTCTGGCGGAACGCGATGAGCGACCCGTGGCTCTGCGTCGTGTTCTCGAGGTCGTCAGGTGCGAAGTCCGCCGTTCCCCACACGTCATCGCCGCCCTAGATAGTTGATGGGATCGTTCAGAGTCAGTCTGTAGTCTCGGCGGTATGTGATTTAGCAGTCCTCGCGACCCACCTTGATCCACATGCTCGCACTTCCTGCCCAGCTGCGGAAGAGCATCTGGCGTTCCTTGCGTGAGAAGAACCGTTCGAGTACTAGGGATAAGGTGCCAATCAGATCAGCCGGTGCTACATGTGGGTGTAAAAGAAATGACTGTAACAGACCGTATGCCCCTGCAGGGTTGATCTGAACGGTATCCTTCATCTCCCCCGAGAGGAATGCAGACATGGCCTTCGCCTGCAAACCGATACTAGGTGAAAGTTGGTTGACTTTATGGCGAAGATACGTACTACTCCCTATATGCACTGTGAGCATTCGAAGAAAACATTGCATGGGCACTGTAACACGCACTAAATGTGTCCCGGCGATGGAGATGAACGCTTCAACGTGATTCTAGTTCAGCGATGTTAGTAATATGTGTGCAACGAGGCAGATGCAACTAGCTTACTTCAACCCAATCGGGGCCTCCCTTCCCGTGTAGGGGCGATTCGACCCACTTCAGGCTGGTCGACCCATCAATATCACCCAGCTACTCAAGGTAGGATGGATAAACATACAAATGCTGCGAATTATGGTCAGCTTAGGGACGATTTCACGTATAGGGTAGCATCACACACCAATATAACCTGTAACAATGAGCATGAGCACGTCCCCTGTAAATCATCGTTAACAGAAGAACTCACTGTGCTGCCCATTGAGTGCGCGGCCAAAACGACCTTCCGATTATCTCGAGCACTGACGATACCCCATCAGCTATGCGAGGATAACAGCACAGCTTCACAAGGAAAGAGGATGTGGCCGAACTCACACGAAACCCTCAATCGTAGCCCGAAGCTTAGAGAAATAGCCATCTCGTTCTTCCAGATTATAGTACGAGAGACGCCAATCATACGGTGCGAGGTGAAGGTTGTTCGTATCATATCCCACTACGGCCAGGTTCTCGATAATCTTTGACCTGGCATTGTGACAATCGGAATGTATTAAGATCTCGGTGAATGCGCATATATGCAAGTCTACAAGCGGTAACCCACCAAAGCCAAAATCCCTGAATGAAGCTACTGGCAGCATCAATTCCCTCGGCTGCCCTGACCTTCACACCTGGTGGGTCGAGACCAGTAACAGGATCCAGCATGAGAGCAGCGATCCACTTGTCACGGTTGAATGTAACCTGAGATATCATCGAGAATCCGCCCCATAGTTTCTTGCGGAAGAAAGCCCTGTAGTCGGGAGACGTAGACCACGATTCTAGTCCCTATTTCGCATATTGATATCATATTGATGTACGCGTCGGATGTGGAACTCGACCGGACTCACAGTCGAGATGATTCCCGGAACCAGTATAACAGGATGTTTCGCTGAGAGGCCCCTAGCAGCCATGGCCTCGCCCACGGTGAATTCGAGACCGTTGTTAGCCAATTTCCACGGTTCAGGGATGTTCTGCCACAGTCGTCGCCATTCCACTTCAACACGTGAGAGGTCTAATTGTGGCAAGTCCAGCGCAGGGAATTCAGGCATGCTGACTTCGAACTCGTCCATCAGCAGGGCAATATGGGTTTGGAAATCTTGGAAGTCGGTGGGTTGAATGAACATGAAGCCGACAAGCACTCCCACTGGTCCACGGCATGCGCTCAATCTCATGCATCATTCAGAGTCAAGACAAACACTTACAGAACAGTCCCAATGGGAACAGAAAGCGACGGGTTGCATAGAAGTGCCGACCATCCTACTCGAGGAACGGGATCGATTCATAAACTGATACATTCGACACAAGTAGCAGAGAATGAAGTATCGCGCACCTTCTTCTTCAACACTTTCACTTCCCTCTCCTGAGTTCGATGCAAGTCGGGAATAGCAGTTGTTTGTCCATCGATGTGAGACTCGGCGAGAACAGAGTCTGACTGGTTTCGTTTCTTGAGCCGCTGAGTGAGGACCATCGAGGGCAGCCCAAGACAGAGTTGGTGAGCTGCGCGTGCAAAGGGAGTGAGTGCGAGCAAGAGCCTGGAACGATCCTGGCAGACGCGTCGCGACTGGCGGACTCCGGAGAACGTGATTTCGGTCACTTCGTAACACCTAACCCTGAAACTCTCCTTTTGGCATTACGATTGATCTCACAGATTTTCACTTAAGCCTCGTCGACTCGGTCATTGTGGACCACCACCCGTACCTTGACCTGTAAGTGCCTTGCACTCGCACTTCAACTACAACACAGACTAGCTCTATTCTTGTGGCCGCTATGCGAGAAGACTCAGTGAGCCACGTCCCTGGGAAACCCTCGGGACTCATCGTCCGCTGGCAACGGACTTCATGAGTTGCGTCAATCCTTCTTACGATCATTGATCACGCACCTGCGTTGCCAGGAATGACATACGCACTCATCCGTAGCCAGAGTGAACGTCCATACAATGAGGTCCGTCAGATCTCAATTATTTGCTGATGCATTGACATTCTGACTTGCCCGACGTCTGCGGGCATCTTTTACAGTGTTTCATGTCAGTGACATTGTCACACGGGGACGTGTTCATTATCAATGGAGTTTATACACAAATTTGTGACATGCTGGCGCTCGTGCACACCCCAAACTTGAAATTTCTATTTAGGACAATGCACATCAAGACAGTGACCGAGCCTTCCACTTAAACGGATGCCTCATTGCTCTCATACTCGAGTGAAAGTCTTTCTGGCGACCTGGTCTGGACTTCAATCCTAGGACGGTGACCAACCGTATATTTTTGTCCTTGCGGCGCGCGTCTGCAAACCCTCTCACGAAGCCGCTATTCCCCCGCCTGTTCCCACAAATCACGAATGATACCACACTATGTGTGCGATAATGTACCTTGTTTAAGTACACACCTGCGTCTCTTCTCGCGGCCGTCATTCCAATCCCACTTGCGTCCCTGCATCTAACGGCGGCACGCCCACGGCCAGTCAGTCCGGTGGCAATCGCTCCTACCTGCTGACAGCACCGATGTCCGGCAATCGAGGATCCGACGTGTATCTCTGGGTATACCAGTGGGGGACAGCTTCCGGCTCCGTGTCTTCGGGGCTGATCCAAACCTATGGCGGTGTGTGCATGCAGGATGCGCGACTCTCACTGACGTGCCGCCGTGGCTCTCGCACAATACTCGGAGCTGCTGCCCTATATACTTACTCCTTCATTTCCGTCCATCCCCTCAGCTCCTAACTGAGACTACATCTCTCTTCATTCGCTCCTACCCCTGCTTCTCCGCCCGCCTTCTCTCTCTGAGCGCTACGCAAACCCCATCACACATCATACACCATGCCGCCGCCCGCCTCCAAGCCCAAGCCGCCACAGAAGCTCGAATTCACGATGAACAGTTTGCGGAACACGACGCTCTCCACGGACGATGACTCCGTTTACTTCGAGATCGTGACGCGCTACTGGCACCCGAATCTCACCAAGATCAATAAGTTCGACATGGAGTCCCGCGAGCTCTTGACTGTTGCCGAGATCGAGGGCCTGCAGACTCACGAGCCCCGCGTGCGCTTCGGCGGCGACAAGGGCCATTGGATGACAGCAGGGGACTTCCTCAAGTATGACAACGAGCACATGTGGGTGCACTCCCCATTCATCTCTGTAGGTCGAGCGGGGGAAGTGCTGACGGTCGACGCTTTGACGTCATAAGCAGTGGCGGTACATTCCAGGCCAGCAGCGGCGCAGAGTATCGGTGGAAGACCCACCGAGGACACTTCCAGGTATGCACGGCTCTCGTCCCGTCCCGAAGGTATTCCCTCAATTAACCGAGTCTATTTGGTCGTGTAGCTCGTCAAGTCTGACGACCCCGAGAAGAAAGCCGTTGCCGAGTTTCACCCGCACAAGAGGCATTTCTTTGTATTCCGGATGTCTAAGCACGCGTTTTTCGAGGTTCAGCCTATCCCGGAGATCACGGATGCGATCGAAAGGTTCATCGGTGCGTTGCCCTTGCTTGTGATGATGACGGCGATAGGCGAGGAGCTGACGAATTCGCCACAGTGAGCTATCTCTTGGTCGAGAGGCGGAGGAGGGACTCTCGTATCCGAGTCAAGCTCGAGAGGCATTGAGCCTCTTGTCTCTTTCTTGCATTGTCATAATCTAACCATATCTTTCATTGCGATATCGGCTTCGATTCCCTCCTATTAGATCTAATGAGCACACTCAGAGAATTGCTACCGGAGACATCTAGAATGAATTAGGCCCTCCTATTGCAGGCATGACACAATCGCAATGATAATCAGCAATAGTACAAAGATGAATCTGCGACTTGTCTATTTCGCTACGGAGCCCATCACCACCGCCGGCGGGCGACTGATTCCTACATTATCTAACTTCCCTTAATCTACTCTTTCCTTGTCGCATTTCAACGGTGACCAGTTCCGCGCGGCACCGAGTCGTCGACGGTCTATGTCAGAATCCGGAACCTGACTGCTGAGCATCATTAGTACGCGCTTCCTTGTGCAGGAAGACCTTGAGGAAAGAACTGCTTGAACATATCCGGATAGTGCCTTTCTGCGACATCGGGATGACTCCTGATGAAGGTCGTCAGCATAGAAAATTCCAGCGCGAAAACAACACGCCGTTCCGCTTACTTCACCCGGCCGATCAAATTCACGTACCCAGACGGATACTGCCCGTACTCCGAATAGTTGACCGCTGTGAAGTAGGAACACGATTAGCCCAGGCATGCAGATGACCACGAGACTGCACTAACAGTCAACGGCACCAACTTGGCCGCGCGACTGCTTGAGCTTCAGAATCTCTGGCTTGACTGCACCGACGTCAGCAACAAAGTTGCAACCACAAAGGCAAAGCCACTTGCATTCCAGGATCATATCCTTGATCTGGATTCCCTGAGCGATGTTCTGGAAGAACGGAATCGAGAACCGCGGGGTGGAGCCAGGTGCCGGGGAAAGCACGCGGTGCGAGGTAGCGCAGGCCAAACCTTGCGTAACAGCTTCCAAAGCTGGATCGGGCGGCCGAACGACGAGGTCAGACTCGCACCCTTTCACGAGGAACGACTGAGAGCGGCTCCATACCTTTGCCTATGTTGACGACGAAGGTACCAGGAATGGGTGGGGCATCGATCCATTCTCCCGCGAGGTTCTGCACCTGCAGTCCTGGGTGATCAGATGCCTGAAGAAGCTGTTGAGGGACGGTCAAACGCAGTGCCGAATGAGATATATTCCGGCGTGAGCACCTACGAATGTGAGAAATCCGCCGTCGTAGTGTGGTCCTACGCCCTGATCGGACTCGCCCTCTTTGCGAGCTGGGTACTTGACGATCTTGGACCGATGCTGCAGGATACCAGGTTTCGGCCTTGTGCTTCCATTGAAGAAAGGCGCGAGTGCTTCTTCGGAGATCTCAAATGCTTCCGCAATGAGGTTGATGAACTCGTAGCTTAGCTGCTCCACCTGCTCGAGGTAGCGAAGATACGTCTCCTTGAAGCCAGGTAGAGATTGCTCGGATGGCCACTGACGCAAAGATAGAGATGGTTGAGCAGATATCTTCGAGACTGTTCCAAACCAACTGCGAACATACCTGGGGTTGACCCCAGAGCTTGAGATAGTCGGGATCGCCCGGCTTCCACTGGTTCTCGTAAGGTGTGGCAAAGTCAAACTGTTCTCTCTGGTCGGTCCTGCCTCTCGTGAGCTCCGCGCCCAGCCGCGAATAACCGAAGAAGTGAGGCGAGTTAGCCATGATGATGCGCTCCTTCTCCTCCTGCGGGAGATCAAAGAGTCGCGGAGTATATTCGATCAACGCGTCGATGTCCGAGCGAGCGACTGGCAGGTTCGAAAGGTAGAGAAAGCCTACATGGACGAGTGCATGCCGCAGCTGGTCCACGAATTTCTTGTGTCCTTCGGGTGTGGAAAGGAGCGAGTAGTCTAAGATCGGAACGCTAGAGAAAGTCGATGAGTTGACCAACATACTGATGTTCTTCTGCAACCGCAGATGAAATGCTGGGTCAAAGGAGCAGTTCCGATCGACTACTCACGTACGGTTATATACTGGAGTTCGAAGCACTCGGAGAGGAACATCCGAGTCTAGTCAGGGTCCAAAGGATTCTGTCGGATGACGCGATATTGGATAACTGAGCTTGTGACCCGCCCCGCTTTGTCAGTTGCGCGCTGAGGGTCGACGTCGTGGACTTTGCGAGAGCGCACAACGAAAGCCAGGCACTACAACTGAAGACGCTTTCACATCTGTTGACAACGGAGATGAAGCACTCTCGGGGGTCACCGACACTCGCCAGAGTACTTTCCGCTGCTGATTGGGATGGTAGTGGAACATTGAGGAATCGGACCGGCGGTTTCCGGTTGCTCGTAGTTATAACTCGCAAGAGCCCATTCGCATTCCTTCCCAATTGATCCTCATCTACCCCATGTCACTCTCGATGTGTTGCTCGCAAATCACGGAAAGTTCGCCTCAATCTCCAGGCTTGCAATTGAGCTGAGCAATATGTGGAGTACTATGGACATGTTACTTCCCCACCTCCAGGCTCCAGCTCTGGTCATGAACCCCCCCCTCCTTCAGTCCACGGAGATCAGGAGATCACTCAGGTACTGGCCATGATGCATGAACAACGGACACGCCCTCGTGGCGCATCACCGGGAAGACAATGCGTAGCAACTTTACCTTGGTGAGCTGAATATCCTGTTTCGCATGGCTTTGGTCTGACGCGTTTAGCAGTGAACGGCTTGAACGGTACGGTTCTGCGTGCCGTGATCAATCCGACGGTACACCTGCAAACGCATTGCGCACAAGGGAACGCCCTTGACATGACCTCCAAGGCAGACCCTGATACACGATTATTACAAGGGTACAAGAACATCCCAGACTGGACGTGAATGCTCTGGCTAGTCAAGACGGCAATGGCATGTACGCTGTATGCCTGGTGTCAACTCTCTCGTTATCGAGCGCACTGTCGAAACGGTACCCACGATCGCGGACCGGTGCAAGGCAATGTGTTGGATCGTCGTTTGTCGTCGCTGAGCCGTGATTAGGCTGGGCTGGGGCTGTCGGTTGGGATGGGCAGAGGGGCAACATCCGCTATGTGGTCCAATCGCTTACTGTCATTTCTGAGCCTGATGGGATACTAGTACTTAGAGATATCAGCGCGCACAGAATATGAGCTGAGTTACAACTCTATGCGGGGCTTTGTTTGCCAGTATCAAGTAGCGCACGGGCCTCCTCTGCCGGGTGCCGCGCCCCGGGGATTGCCGAGCCACGGGGTTCACCTTTACTGTTGACCACCAACTCCCTCACTCGCCGCCAAAGCACTCTCGCCCGCTCTCCTCCCGCTTCTCGCCCTCGACGCGTCGCTTCACCTTCAGCCATGAGTAAAAAAGGTGCCCCAAAGATACAGGATACGGACCAGTCGTACGAAGTGCGCGACGTCGTCCTCGCCAAAGTCCGCGGCTTCCCCCCATGGCCCGGCATGGTGAGCACATCCTCTACCTTCCATCGCGTTCACGCCTGGCGCGTGCGCATCGACGTCTTTCATGGTCTAACGTGACATCCTCTATGCGCGTAGATTGTTGACCCGGACTCCGTCCCCGGGACTGTCGCGAAGGAGCGTCCGAACGCGAAGACGAAAAAGGGCAACTGGTACTGTGTCCGGTTTTTCCCTGCTGGCGACTAGTGAGTGATCACACATACTTCTGTTTGACTTCCTCATGCTGACAAGCACGCGTTGCTATCAACAGTGCATGGATTGTTCCCAAGGACATCTCCAAGCTGCAGCCCCACGAGATCCAGGCTTTCATCTCAGAGCCCTTCAAACGCTCAGGCGAACTCTTGAAGGGTTATCGTATCGCCCTTGATCCCACTGATTGGTTGGAGGAGAAGGCAGCGGCCATAGCGGAGGCCCAGGAAGCGGAGGCCAACGCCGAAGTCGATCAGCTCGACAGCGACGGCGAGGAGGAGGCAGACGAGGAGGAAATAAAGAAAAAGAAGCCCAAGAAGAGAAAGCGGGACTCCGACGCGCCCCCCGCAAAGTCCAAGTCCAAGGCGAAGGCAAAGAAGGCATCCTCCGAGTCTGCCACCAAATCGCGAGCTACTCCCGCCAAAGGGAAGAAGAATGGTCCTAAGTCTAAGGCTGTGGTGGAATCGGAGGATGAGGGGGGCGCAGCAGGTGAGCACGAAAGTACTAGCAAGCGAGCCTCTCCACCCCCCACCAAGAAAGCCAAACGCGACAAGGAGGAAGAGGGCGATGGTGAGTAATCATCCCTCCCGCAATACCCACTCTCACATTCCGGGCCATATCAATGGAATTGGCAACAACCAGCCTCTCAGCCTGGCGATCCCGAATCTCTAAAGGTTAGGGAATGGCGACATAAACTCCAGAAGGCATTCCTCAACTCGAAGGCTGTTCCGAAGGGTGATGTGAGCTGCTCTCGTGGCTTATAGACTCTTAATGGTCACTGAATACCCTTACAGGAAATGCCTGGACTCGATCAACTGTTCTCGACAGTAGAGACCTACCCCAACATGACAATGGACTGTCTGCTGGTGAGTAGCTGCAGTCACATATCCCCGACACCCCTGCGCTAGGGCCACGTCGTGCTTTGCTGGAAACGCGTGGCACGACGCATTCCCGCGCGAATCGCTTCTCCGCGTCACCTCCCCTTTGTTGTCGTGTTTGGTAATGATGTTGATCATTTGTCCGCCTTTCCACACCAGTTCTCAAAGATCGGTAAAGTCATGCGCCATATACACGCTCTCCCAGACGACAGGGTGCCCCGGGACGACGAGTTCAAGTTCCGGGAGCGGGCCAAGATTCTCGTTGACAAGTGGCACGAAACTCTCAAGTCAAACGGCTCCTCTGACGCTGCGAAGCCTGCGACCAACGGCACGCACAAAGCCGCCGATGCGGAAAATGCCGGCGTAAACGGCGCAGACTCGAAGGAGAACGGAACCAAGGCAGAATCTGAGGACATTGCGATGAAGGGCGAGGATGCGCCTGCCAATGGGGTCGGAGACGAGTCTCTGCTCGCGGATGTGACCATGTCGGAGGCCGCATGAGTGCAACACAGGGCACCTGCCGATCAAATTTCGCCTTTTGGAGGCCGATGCTTGCGTTGGACCCCTCCTGGACTGCCTTGGTCCCCCGCACGCCACCTTCTCCCAAACGTCCGACCCACTGGGAAGTGGTTGCAAGCCTCACCTCATCGCTCTGTTGTTGACGGTTGTACGTTTGCCCATTGTATCGTATATCTCTACTTCCTTCGCCTCCGCCACCGAGTTATTTAGTGTGTTGTGCCGTCCATCTGCGCCCTCATATCCTCCCTCCTTGTCTTCCCTTCAAATGATCTGCAAAAGTCGCACCCAAGTATCTGCTGTTGAAATTTGCTTCCATGCTCGTTCCTCAACCCGATCCTCTCCCTCATCCTCGAAGCACATGTACCGTGTTGAGCGTGGGTAGCGCCCGTGTAGACGTACGCGAATTAGCTTCAACTGTCTGTATGTCTTCTTCATGCACCGAGTATGTTACTATGTGCTTGTACATAATCGAACATGTGCCCCGATATGTAGACGGATACGTCGACGGAGAACAGACTAGAACAGATGGATATTGCTGAAGATGATACTATAGACGTACCAGGGTCCAGAGAGGAAACGAGATGACTGTGTTACACAAAGCAAAGGATGACGAGGGAAGAGGAAATTGATGCGTGTCCGGCGCAAAGCGATGCGATGATGAAGCCGTAGGTATGTATATCATGTCACGATCTTGGGAGACGCAGCAGAGGTCGCGTCTGCCCACGGCGACTCCTCGCCGTCGTAGTAGTTCACGGCTCGAGCCGGCGTAAAAAGGAACTGTCCTGGGGCGGACAGCGGGGAGGGTACAGGAGATGGTGAAGGCGAGGGAGAGTCTGAAGGGGGTGCTAGTTTGATATGCAAATTCGAAGGCGCCTCATCGGTGAGCACCGGCTTGTTCTCGTCTGAGATAGCAGGCTTCGCGGGGAGAGATCCCGTAGGCTCAACGCTGCGTTCCTCTTCCTGCTCAGTCTGCTGAATGAGCTGCGCCGATATGGACGGAGGTGACTCTGCGGTGACCGTCTTCGCAGACAAAGGCTGCTCGCTCTCGGAAAAGGCTGGTGAGCCTGGGCGGGAGCGTGGAGTGGGTATGCCGGACGATGGCGACTTGATGCCGACTGCAGATGAGGACGCACGATGGCGAGTGCGAATTGGGGCAGCTATCTCTTCGCCGTACGCGTCGACAACGTGTCTGCGCGCGCTCGCAGCAGCGCTGTCGCGCTCGAATAGGCGGAGGACGTTCTTCAGAGCCTCCCCTTGTTCCCGTGCTTCCCGCAAGGCTTCCTCCGTCTCCGCGCGCTTCATGCGCTCAGTGGCGACCATTTTGTTCGCCTGAGCAAGCCCATGTGAGCTCATGCGAGGGTCGCAACATTGACACAGATGCAAAACTCACCTCCTCGAAGAGAGCTTGGGACAGGGACTCCAGTTCCGCTTCCAATGCAACCTTCGCCTCGGCAGCCGCCTTGTGTGCCTTCCGTTCGGTTTCTAGTTGACTCTGCAAGGCCTCAAGCTCCTTGTCTATATCTCTGGGATGCACGAGCGACGGGAGCGACGCCGACGTGAGGTGAGCTGCCCCATTCAGAATGGGGGACTGTCCTGCCGACAGCCGCGGAGAAGAAGGCCGTGGCGACGATGCACCAGAGCCATTCCCGTTCCCAAACCGAAAGCGGAAGAACCGACCCTCGGTCGACTGGGCTGGCGAGGGCATCGTTGCCGATCGAGGGGCAATCGGGGAGTGGTCCGGGTGTGGGGAGGGTTGGGAGAGCGTCGGGGAGTACTCCGCCGTCGATGCGAGACTCTCGGTGCTGCGCCTGCGCTCCGCGTCCGCGGCTGCCTTGAGGGTCTGCTCGCGGGCACTTATGCGCCGCCATCCAATGTCCTTGGAGTGTCCGGGATCGCGCTTCAAGGCGTCCTCGAGCATCTCGTTATTCGCAAGGGCCATCTGAAGGTTGGACTTGGCGAGAGTGAGCTCTGTCTGGAGGTCGGTCTGCGCTTTGTACGCCTCCTTGAGCTTTGACGACTATTGGCATGATATAACAGGAAGGTGGGCTGATGAGAGGCAAAGTGCAACAAAAGAAGAAACGACAGCGTACGAGCTCCTCGATTCTGTTGATCGTCCTGCTCAACGCATATCTCAGGTCCTCCTCCTGCCCCTGGGAATGCACCCTTCTGATGTCTCTCAGTTCGTCATCGAGTTCGATGAAATACGGGTTCTTGACTGCTTGTGCTCCTGCTTGCAGACTATCCACCCGGCGTGGGAGGTTACGGTTGGAGGATTGGAAGTGGGTCGGAAGTGGCATGTGGATCATGAGGGTATGTATGGGCCCTGTAGAGGTCTCCTACGTTCTTTGTGCTGTGGGTGCGGACAGATGGTACGGCGGCAGGGGCTCGCTCAGGATGGACTAGGGTGCCAGCGCTTGAGGCTGGTGAGCGAAAAGTCGACGATCTGCAAGAGCAAGAAGTGGAAAGTGACGGCAACAGTTGAAGTGAGGTTGTGCGTTAGCGCAAGAAGAGGAGAAGCCCCAGCGCGGCCGTTGCCCGACGGAGGAGAACAACAACCTTGTTCGTTGCTCGTCGGGCGACGCTGGGTGACTGACACTCGCTCTCACACGTTTTGACAAGCCGTCTATAGACGCTCATATACATACTTAAACTGGTCGTCTCAACAACGCTCGCGATGGGATCCATTAACTTACATCAAACGCACAGACAGCATCAACAACTGCAGATCAATCACAAAGGTGACATCATATCAAGCTGAGAGTCATGACCCGGTCCTTGTCCCCATCCGCCTTCTGGTCTCGTGATCAATGGCTTCCGCACTCATATGCATAATGCAAGTGACAGCCGCATAATAGTCATACGAAGCAACGCCTCCTGCATTTTTTCTCCCAATGGCCCGACTAGGTATCTGGGGCAAACAGGTAGGCACCACCAAAGAATCAGGGAGGATTGTAACTCATTTTTAGAAGTCACCGAAGTTGTCAAACAAGATCACGGATTTTGTTGTACCTGTAGGCAATACACGCCTCGTCAGCGATGACGGTCGATGAGGTAAATATACCGCTCTTTGAACGACGCACATGGAAGAGGAAGGGACCCCCCGCCGTTTTATAGAACACCATTGCCAGTCCCTCGATCGAAGAATGTGCTTCCTGAGTCTACGAGACGATAATGTATTGCGGAGCTTCGTGTAATCAATGGATGGACCGAGTCGTCCGTAGCAGGCCCACATTGCAGGGCAACCTACACACGTAATCGCACTCAGCATCTTGTCACATAGTACGCACATTGACCGCTGTCGCACCTGACCACTAACGGAGCCACTTCTTCCGCTGGATAGCGGGAAAACGTCCATGTGAAAGTTGCACAATTGGAACAACCGTTTGAATAGCTCATCTGGTTCACCAGGTGTCGTTATGTGATGGCGCAATACGAGCGATGAGTCGTGCTATAGACCGTCACGACGGTTAGCTATGGAAGCTATGGAAGCTAAAACAAATATACCTTCCGACACAATCCACGCAGAGCACGAGCAAAGCGGGCGATCTCGTCTGTCGATACCCCGATCCACTCAATAGAACTGAGGTCGTCGACAATAATCAGAGCTTTCTTGGCTGGACCCTCGCTAAAGGTGTCCAATACCGCCCTGATATTACTGTATAGATCCCTGAGTGTGGGATGTCCTTGGACGTCTGGACCAATGGGTACATGTGACATGACGTCGACAAGGACCACCCTACCCAGTTCAAGGTGGGAGGCGAGATTGATGTTCTGGAAGTACATCAGTTAGCTAGCGTCTTGAGCAGGATGTTCTCATATAGTATTCTACCAATTTACCGGCGATAGCTTTCCATCGCCCGATGTCCTCAGAGATGGAGACAAGCACAACCGGAGAATCCTGAGAATCCTTGAGGTGACTGTTGAGATACCGATGCAGCAAGAAGTCTGCAGGTGCGAGAAGTTCGTCCGTAATTAGGAGGAGTTCTCCTGGGAGTGTAACACCATCAGGAGTGAACATCGCGCGCAAGCCGAGCTACAACTGGGAGCAGAGTTGTCCAATATTGACGATCTTGAATGCTGAGCTCAAATCAGGAAAGAGAGTTGGGGGCGCTGCATAACAAGCACAAACAAAGCTCTGTGGCTGAGCGGTTTGTGAACTGTCGTCACAACTGGGATTGGCCATACTAACCCCAGTATCTCGGGACTATATACGTGGCTGGACGGGCTGTCTATGCCTTGCTTGTTCACTGTTGCTCACTGGCCAGACAATTCCGTCTCTCCGCTGCTGACAAGTCCGACCTGTCTCACTGGCCCCCACTGTGAGTAGCAAGGCCTCGCACAACGACATAGTTCCGTCGTAGTCCCATCCTCAATCATGTTTACAGACATATCATGGCGTCAACCAGCAAGCGACCTCCAAACATTACAACTCTCACACCCCATGCCAAGCCAACCATAACAGTGGAGGAATGGGAAGCATCAGCACCCCTTGGAGATGTAGAGGCAAGAAGTGTGAGCTATGTGCAGTCTGCGAACGAACGGTCCGCTCTCCCATTGAAGGTGCGTGTCGTTGAGACTCTCTCGGACGTACCGCATAACATCCCGTGTCAAGTTTAGCGTGGAAGAACCAGGATCGTCCTCCCGACCCTCGACCCCGACGGTTCGCGGTAAAGTCGGTCAATTATCCCGCCCCTCCACACCCAACATCGCCGCTTCCCACCGCCATACTGCCTCCCATGCCCTCCATCCGAAGCAGCCAATTCAGACCCCACAGCAGTTTTATGACTGGTTTGCGCTTATTGATCGCTCCGTAACACACAGCCAAGAAGCGCACATACGCGCACACCTCGGTGCGGTGTCAGATCATCTGGAGACATGCGACAAGCTTGTGCAGCGTATAGATGAGATCGATCACGAAGTTGAGGACATGCTGCAGGGCTGGAGGTCAGTGGAGGAGAGTGGGAGGAGCTTGAAGGATGCGTGCGAACAACTTCTCCAAGAACGGGTGAGCACTCTCTGCTCGAGGCGTGGCTAGGGAACTGAGACGAGGGAAATCAGGACCGTATACTGGATATGACTGTCGCGATCGATGAGAGGCTTGAATATTTCCAAGAACTCGAACATGCGACACGGATGCTGAATCATCCCGGAGAATCCCTCGTGCTACAAACAGATTTCCTGTATATGGTCGAGCGAGTCGACATATGCATAGACTATCTGAAAGCTCATGTAAGTCTTAATGTTGCCCGTACCCAATCTTACTCTCACGAATTCCCAGAGACACTTCAAGGAGGCAGAAATATACCTTCTCCGCTTTCAGCAATGTATGACTCGTGCCATGACGTTGATCAAGATGTACTTCGTTGGTTCTCTTCGGGCACTGACAGCCGACGTCTCCAAACGATTATCAGAGAAGGTATATATTATTATTTCTGGAGATGGCCGTGCGCCCTGAACAGATATCCAACTAGGACGTGTCAACTACAGCCCAAACGCATCTTTTGTATACCCGCTTCCAGACTGTGTCGGGTCCGCTTGCCCCGCTATTGGCAGAGTTGGAGCGGCGTGCCCACGCACATCCTGACGAACTTTCTGCTCTTCTGACCGAGTGCCACAGTGCCTACTTTTCGGCGCGGAAGAGCCTCCTGGTGAACCGCCTCATGGATGAGATCAAAGGTCTTGATCCTGCACGGACGGAGCTAGTAGAACTCGTGAGTTCAATGAACAAGTGGCACCACCAGCATCTGACGGGTTCACACAGACTAGGGCTGGATGTAGCTATCTAAAGCAGCTGTGCACGGACGAGTTTACCCTCTTTCGGGCCTTTTTCAACTCCGGGGAAGAGCAGCTCTAGTATGTGTGGTGGAGTCTCACGAAACAGTCGTTCAACTAACAAACCCCGCCAGTCAATACCTTGAGAGCCTTTGCGACTATCTCTATGACGACCTTCGGCCACGAATCCTCCACGAACCTCGCCTAACTGCGCTCTGCGAAGTCTGTACAGTCCTGCAGGCTCTCATGGTACTGGACATCCCCTCGCTGCCCGACTCTTCTTCGGATGACGAAGCAGAGCTCGAAGAGCTCACCCTGGACTTGGACCAACCTCGGCGGCACAAGGGCCTGCGAACTCTTCACATCAGCCATCTGTTGCAGATGGTCTTGCAAGATGCTCAGACACGTCTCTTCTTCAAGGCACAATCCGTCATTCAATCCGAGATAAGATACTACGTGCCGAAGCCAGAAGACCTTACGTACCCAGACAAACTTTTCGGTGGGCAGCCCGGGCACGTATCCGAAGAATGGAAGACTGACTCTATGTTGTCTTCACAGCCGCACGGAGACCTGCGTCTGGTCTTGAGATCAAGGAGAAGCAGAGCGTGAGCCAGATCTTCCAGCTCAAATCGCTGGATAAACAAGAAACGTGGTATCCAACTATGCAAAAAACAGTCTGGATTCTCTCCCAACTAAAGGACTTTGTCAAGGTACGGGCTAAAACAATTGTCCGGATAGCTCCCCTGACCGCGTGCAATAGCCAGCCATCTTCGGCGACCTGGCACAAGAAGCCATCAACTATTGCAGGCAAACCCTTGTCAGTGCAGCGGAGACGCTGAAGTCGAAGAACCCACCGTCGTCGGTCTTCGATGGCCAACTGTTCCTCGCCCGTCACCTGCTCATCCTAAAAGATGATACAAAACCTCGACCTTGTGCATCGGAATGTAGACCGAGGGATCGACCTCTCCGGGGTGAACGGTATGTCCGACGAGCGCGTGTACCTCTCTTGCTCACGCGCTTTCTTCGTGTTCTCTCAGAGACTCTAGCTTCGATGCTCGGCAAGACGACATCTCTGCTTCCGAACGCCCTCTTGACTTCCCTTGGTATGCCTCGTGACGAAGACCTGAGCGACGTTCGTCACGTGAGTGGGTCTTCCTCGAGCCGGCGGCTGTGGGAATGCTCATACTGATACTCCTCGCCGCGTGACCCCCGATCCGCGACAGGACATCGACCAGGAGCTCAAACAGGCGTGCGAAGATGTCATTCAGTCTGGTGTTGACGCCGTCACAGGTAGCTTGCGCGGCTGGATCGAGAAGGTTCGCCAGACATACGCACTCGACAACGACCCTGTCGGCCCCGACGGCAAGACTGCGCTCCCGCGCCTCGACTATGCGCAGACAAACGCATGGGCCGACGCCCAGTCCGCACAGAACTTCATCAACACCATCTGGTCAAACCTCGAGCGCGACACACACAATGTTGCGACACGGCTGCGGCTGTATGTCGAGGACGAGCGGACAGTTGGCGTCCTGCTCAGGCACGTGCAGGACAAAATTGTCGACGATTGGATGGACTTCAGCGACCTGATCTGCAACATGTACAATGGCGTCTTGCGGTCCAAGGCTCCCACAAGGGATCTCATTCGCGAGAAGGTCTCACGGGGTTGTAGGGAGGACTGGGAACCAGAACCGATCGCCCCTAATGGACCTGCAGATATTTACCTCAACACCGACGATAGCAGCGGCGCAGCTAGCAGTAGCGTAGGTTCTTGATGTGTTCCGAGGAGTCCTCGCTGATGCGTACACATGCTGTTAATCTCGTCCGATCCACTGTGTGAGGAATTCGCCGTCGAAGCGAGAACAACGGGTACTGAATGCTGTACTACTGTCAGGGGAGTGGCTAAACGCTACACTATACAAAAGACTTCTGTGCAAACCAAGATACTAGGGATGACTCCGTAAATGTAGACACATGAGTACGTAAAATTGGACCTGGCATGGAGACAGTTGGAGATGTGAATGAGGGGGTGAGCATTGTCCATGAATGATCATAGAGGGAATGAGCGGAGTGCGAGGTGACAGGAGAACAGACGGCGAAGAAGCGGTATCATGAGCATTCGTTAGGTTCATTCCGACACGAAACCCGGATGGAAGGGGAGAACAGAACGAGGCCACATGCACATACGGTAGTCGCACCGTGCGCTCATCGAGGGGCCAAAGAAAGAGCGAACACACGAAGTTCACTCTCCCCAACTTTGGGAAATGTTACCAATGTCCTCTATTTTGAACTCGGAGGCAAGGAACGCTGTTTTACGGCCCGGTGCAGTCTCGTTGCTTCCATCGGCGTGCACCCCGTTCGTGTTGCGCGGTCCCAGCCGGGTGCTTCGGTCCTGACTATCTTCACCCGAAGTCGACGGCGACTCGACCTCAAGAACCCCGTCGCCGCCATTTTCGACCTGCTTGTCCTTCCCGTTCGCGCCTTCCGGTCCCTCACCACGCTCCTCGCCGAACCGGCCTAGCCTTCCGCGTATCGCACTCCGTCCCTGTCGTATCCTGCCACCAGCGATGAAGCCGCCTGGACCGCGAACGAGCCGGACGTTCAGTATGGGTCGTCGGACTCCACCATCGGGATCAGCTTCTGGTGGAAGATAAGAAGCGTCTCCGGGATGCAGAGAAGAGGTGGAACGACTTGTCTGGATTGATGGCGAAGGCTCACGGGAAGGAGTATATGAGGGGGCGTGGTGCGGGTTCGGATAAGCCGAGGTAGAAGGTGAGTCGGGCGAAGGGTTCGAGGACGAAGTGGGGCGTGGTGGGGTCGTGTTCGTGGATAAACTACGCTCCGTGTGCCCATAGGCGGGACGGTTGTGCAGGTTAAATGGAAGCGGCTGGTTCACGTTGACCATTTTTCTGCATTCCGGTGGGGGAATAGAGATACGGGGTATGGAATGAGGGGAAAGCCGCTTCCACAGCAATGATACGGACATACCCTTCTTTGGAGCGGACAATGTGCCCCAGACGTTCCTTCATCTTTTGATGGTCGACCGTATAGTTTCGTGGTCTTTGGGTTGCATAGTGGGGCTTTAGTCACTGCTCCAGCGGAGATGAGAGCGGCACTCACGGAGGGACGTCATCCGTTGGCTGAATGAATGGGGTGCGCTCGTCCGGTCCATTCTGCAATGGTATTCAGCTCTCCTGTCCCTGGCCCTCATTGAGTTTGATATAGCACTTACTGGGGGAGGAGAGCTTCCTCGCATGCAACAAGCAAAGACATAGTGGATGACGGCGGCCATGGCGAGACGTCACGGCGGACGACGAAGAGAGGGCGCCGCAGGCGGCGTGTACAGGTGCAAGTGCTGGGCGCTTCCATAGAGGGCAATGCCGCTGGTCGAAAACCGGGGCCGCGCTCCGGGCCGCCGAAATGGAAGCTGGCGATCGGAGGCCACCAGTGTACTCAACGCCCGCCACTGCGCCCGCCTTGGTCCCTAAGGTCTCCACCGCCGCGCCTCAATTCATCGCCCCAATTCAACGGCAGCCACGAACTGTGGAGTGATACATCAACTCACTCTAACCTCAACTAGCGTACTCGGTCTTGGAGGCCATCGACTCCACTCGTTATCTTCTAGTAGTCGCATTATGATCCGTTGCTTACATACCTACGTAGTAATAGTAGTATGTGATGTCGCTCTCGACTGAATCTCGATCTTACCATCACCGTACCTCCCACGGCCGGCTTTCTTGTGGGCTCGACGTTCTTTGTTCACCGCAAACTACCACTGGTATGTTGCGACATGGCCGAGTCAGCGAGCATACGGGTAGATAAACAATAAGCAAAATTCAGCATAAACTAAGGCAAAGCCATGGAGCCACGCGTGTCAGAATCAGCACATGTAGAGCATGCCGAGCAGAGCATATTGCTGAGAAGAGCATGCCGGCAGAACGTGAGCGCGACAACCGAGTGACAGTTCGAGAGCGCAGAGACTGGACAGTCTAGTAGGATTATACACGTGGAAGATAAAGTTGACAACCCTGTTATCGGTGACCGATTCATAGCGAGCACGCACTCGCCACAGTCTAAGCTCCGACTAAGTACTTCCTTATTCAATGGACCCTCGAAGACCAAGTACTAGTGCTTCACGCGGAAAGAAGACATACCGCGTGCTGTCTCGTGTTACCGACATATGTGTTCCACGCTAGTCGTCGTGTGAAGGTAGCTGAGCCTACGGCTCAAGACCCTAAGCGAGAGAACTCACATCCGGTGAATTCTCTCGATTTTCATATAGGCCGAGGCTCATGACCGTCGCTCGGGGCTGATTGTCGGTACCGAAGCGCCGCACCCCGATCTTTCACTCTCGCGAGACCCCCAAGGCGGGCTAGGACTGAAGTCGAGATGTCAACAATGAACGTGACTTAGTCTCCCCTAGGCAGACATTGGACGGGCCTACTGACAAGCGGGATAGACGGCCCTACAAGAACGTGACTGCGTGGAAACAAAGTTGTATCAATGTTCTATAATGACACGTGTATGTGAGAGCGGAGTCGGTCTGTGTACGATTCGATTAAGACAGGAGGAGATCTACGTGAACGTCCGCACAGCAGAAGCCAGCGGGGCTAATATCTTCAGAATGCCATAAGACAGATGTGTGTTTGCCCTAGAACTTGGATTCCCCACCTCAGCCATTCCATGAGCTTCGACATACGCCATGGAACGATCAGGGCTTATTCTCGGACGTGCTCAGTCATCCCTCCGACCGCCTGCGCAACATACACTTCGCATGGTGATCGAGGACACACTACTGCTGCCCACGACCGAGGACGGCGTAGTCTGCTGACCCGACTTTTCAATAAGCTTTCATTACGGGATCCCACCACCCCAAGTATGTCTGCAGAACCCCAACCCCACCCAGGCGTCGGCCGCCTTGCGTGTAGACAGACGATCTGCCAGGCTCGCTCTATGACAGAGGCAGTCGCAGTAGACGGAGGAAACCTGGTAGACAGCTCCCGACTGTCGGTGGGGTCTCGGATGTGTCCCAGGAGTATGGTGGATTCTGTGGACGAGGACGCAAGGCTGTCCGTGCCTTCCTAGGTTTCAGAACGCGGTCCCAAGGCGGTCTATCCGGACCTGATGGAAAGAGGGGATGGTTAAGAATCATGGCAAACTCCTAAATTTGATGGAGGAATGCACCCCAAATAGCCAAGAGGGGACTGTAGACAGGAGGAAGGGATGGTCGAAGCTTGACGGGGGTGGAGCGGACGGGCGGATATCTCTCGGCATCGCCATTGTAGAGAATGTCCGACGCACTAAGGCCGTCGGTGGCCCGTGGAGAGAGAAACGACATTGCTTTTCGCGGGTGTCGTACATAAAGTTAATCCGACAATTCGTTCTTGTTCTCATGGAATGCTGGGAAAAGTAGCATTCGAGCAGCGCCCAAGCCACCTAGGCGTTCGTGATGACTTCTTTAGCATGATTCGGCGGCGGAGATAAGGAAGCATGATGCTCACCATGGCGCGTACCTGTCCACGACATGCGACTCTGGTCTGAGAGCAGGAGCAAGGGGAGTATGGTGCACACGAAGACGAGGGCACGGAGGCCATCGACTCCGCGGTAAAGAGCCCGCCTTGGATTCGGTACCGAAGGGCATGTCCACGGACGGAGAGGGCGGTTCCCACTGGAGCACGGTTGGACTGCGCAGGGTCGTGGAGGGAAGAAAAGGCGCACACCACCTCATCGAATGATCCGCGAGAGGAAGGAGGTCCCACCAACGATATATTTGAGCCCATTCAGTCGCCGGCGCCCTTACCTTTGACTTGCCCTATCCGGACGACGTCGAAGATCAGGGCGTTGCCGGACTGGCACACAGCCTCTGGCTTGTTCCCCGGTCTCCTTCTTACAGCCCCCGAGCGGCCAGCTCGTCCGTGTCCGCATTCACCGGTGGGCACACCTGACCGCACCCGCCACGTCTCGGATTCCGTAGGTAAGAACGAACTATAGCCAGAGACGACGCGTAGACGTAACGGCCGACAAACGAGGTCTCCAGAAGACCCTGCTCGTCGACCACCCCAGACGCTGCCGGTCGAGAGCGCGCACGTTCTGGCGCGAACTTGCGGTGCCGAGCCCTACTTTCCAAGCGCCCTTTTCGCATCGCCAGGTTCGCCTCTCCCAGCGGGGGCTCCAGGAGAGGAGAGTCAGCCGCCTGTGTAGGCCCGCATGCCGGGAGCAGAACCCATGCAAGTCAAGATCGATCAGCCCTCGCGCCTGAGTCTGATAATAAGCCACCGGCCACACATAAGCGATTGAATACACGTTTATGCAATGCGTTGAGCGTGAGGGGCGACCTTGACGACTGTCCCCTCGGAGCGGGACCCGCGGCGCCCCGGGACGGATCGTCGGAGTGCGCGGAAACATATGTCTTCCTCATGTCGCCACTGGCACAGTGTTGACAGGTGTTCAGAATGAGTGAAATCGAACAGCAGAACATCGTGAAGGTCGGAAGACAAGCGGCACCAAGATACTGGCAGGGTCCTGTGAACGATCGAACCTCACCAAGAGCGGCAAGATAGGTCTAATACACGTCAATCGAGCAGGTCCAGCGTACCATCTCGTTCTCAATTGTTGCCCATGTGGGTGGAACAATCGTGACTGGAGAACACAAAATACGGTCACCTGCGGTCATAGCTGTCGAACAAGCGGCCCTGACTATGAACAAAGTGACAACATATGAACATTGAGAATACAGCATTTGCATCGTTACAATTTGTAGATGGCGCCATCGCCTAGACTGGTAGAATCCTCGCATCGCACTCTTGCGGCGGAGAACAGAGACTCCGAACTGAGTGCTTGAGATTCATCCCGGTCGACCACGTGTGCATGACCAACCAGCCCTATGGTACCAAACCATAAAGTTACCAATAGGTCGAGGCATTTCCGGCTGGCTTGAGAACGTGTCCGTCGCGTGGCCAGGTCATCCTCGAATCGACAGTCATCGACGCTGCAAAACGGCTGGTGCAAGTTTAGGACGACAGCTGATTTCGATCAGCAAGGTCGTGAGACGAAAAGGCTATATGAAACGGTAGCGGACAATGAGGAGTCGGCGCGCACCAGTCGAAATGACCGGAGAGGAGCAGCTGGAAGAGCGTAGGAAGATGGTAGAATGGACTTCTAGTGTGGAGGAAGAGCGCCGTGCGGCGGAAAGGGTGCCTAATATGTCGGAGATAACGAGAGGACATATTGGGTCGAGTTCTCTCAGGGCAAAGCGTGGGAGCAGGGGAGAACCGCAGAGTTGGGCGGGCTTTGACTGGGCAATATGGCCCCCAAGTCACTGACAGGCCGAGCAGAGCTGCGGAATGGGCAGCGAGAGAAAGTCTGGCCACGGAGAGGAAATTGAGAGCCCGGGGTAGAGGAGCAAGGGACAAAAACAGTGACGCTCGGAAGGGACACGGCGGCCGCGATGGATTCTGCCCCAGAAGAGCGCGCATGGTGCATGCCGAGGAGGGCAATAGAACTGCGGATGTTTGGCTCGGAATTGTCGGCTGGTTGCTTGTCCATAAGTAATTCATCGAGTATTTTCTCGCGGGGCGCCGCTGGGGAGGTACGTTCGTGGGACAATCATCTTGGGCTTGGGAGCTGGCCTGAACAGGTTGGCATTCGACTGACACAATCACTCGGACAAAACACACCTCGCAGCGAATGAAGGCATATTGCGAGCGAACAGTGGGGAGTGGCCCCTGGATGTTAGCTTGTTCGAAAGAGGATCTGATAAGTTTGTGTGGACTGAGGGTGGGGTGGCGGATAGCCACGCTGTCGTGGATGCTTGAGCGCGAGAACGTCGGTGTGGGCTCGCTTGCGGTTAGTGGATAGCGTGACAACGAGGCGCGCGGCCAATCGCCTGCAGCAGACACTGGCATCATCCCCTCCCCACCTCCTCTTCTCACACACCTTTTCCCCAGATGGTCCACCGAACGGCCGCTCAGGCGTCCCGTATGCCTTTTCATTTCTGACCACCACTGCCCGCCACAAGAGTGTTACTGACTTTCAACCCAGTCTAGGAACTCACTCTCAGGCGTGCCATCGCTCGCACTGCCGTTCGTAAAAGCCTCGGGTCGGAAGGTTATCGCCTTCGATCTCCAGGCGATTCCCGGGCATCCAAGGCAATTCGCGACAACCTAGGTCTGCCCAGGACTTCCCATACCGGTCGGTCTGCAGTATGTGCGGAATTTGTCAAACTTGCTGAAATCTTTCAGGCTTCTAAGAGATCCACAGATCTCTGCGCGCGTCTTTTGCTAACTCTGCATACCGTGGGTATGGGACACGCTCTGGGTTGAGAGAGGCACTTCTCGCGTGGTTTTCATATCTATCCACTCCCTCTTCAACTCCCCATGTTTTGACGCCGCTACTCCCTCGTCTACTCTCCTCCACGCTCCCCCCCGACATGGTCGCCAGCTCTAACGGCGATCTCTATACCCCTTTCCCCCACATGTCTGGCATCGAAGAGGGCGTCCAGTCCAGCGAGGAAGGTTCGGATCTCCATTCGCCTATATTTGAGGCCTCATACGCAACGCAAGACGGTACGCGCACCTTATCTCGTCGCACCGCCCACAACGCTCACATGTCCACTGGGTATAAAAAGCCCGGTATCATCACCTTGGTCACTTCGAATACGATGTTTCTGTATCTAACCAGCTGCTACCACCGTCGACCAACTTTGACGCTCGTTATTCCGCTCCGGCTGTGGACCCGCATTCCCGAGATCCCCATATCTTGGAGACACTACAGCTCCCGAGCCCTCCGACCTTGCACCATCATCTACCATCTCATCCGCATACCGACGTGGTTCTGCATGGACACTCGATGCTCGATCTAGGAGTTCCGTCGTCTCGTCTGCATCCGGGTGTCATGAACCCCGCGGAATATTCTATGCATTTGTCTCAACAGCACCAGCGCATTCCAGAAAGTCAGCTTCGACTCTCTGGCGATCCAATGCAATCGGTCCCCTCTCGACAGCCAGCAACGCTTTCATCAGCCGAGCAGAAGCCTCAGATCTCTTTGCAATCCTCCTCGGGTCCCGTGAGGAGCAACGCGTCGGGCAGCAACCCACCATCTACGCGTCCACCAAGGAGAGAGGCCTCTACCGTCGTCATTGCCTGCCGACAGTGGTGAGCAGAGCTTGGTCATGTTAGTCATGCGAATGCAGTCGCCCTTAATTTGTTGACATCCCAGCCGTGCGCGGAAGATCCGTTGCGACTCCACCCGCCCGTTCTGCCACAATTGCCTCCGTCGCAATAATGAATGCGAGTACGACACTGTACCGAAGAGACGGGGCCCCGACAAGCGGCCCGGAACGAGACAACGCTCCTGCAAGAAGCGTCCACCAGACGCAGAGCCGGCTTCCGCATCAGCAAAGAAGAAGCGGAAGATAAGCACAGAGGGTGAGAGCGGTGTGCTCTCGTTCGATGTCAAAGTGAAGGAGAACGTAACAGGCGGTCCCAGGAGAGGCCAGCCCTCGTCGCGAGGTGCAATGGATGACATGAATGGGATGCACCTTCCCCCGCCGCCAGGTCAGTTGTTTATCGACACCTCGATACCTCAGCGGGGGACGGCCCCCGACGCAATATACCCCAAAGTGAGCTTTTCATCTAGCCCGTCTTCGGAGTAATATTCGACGACGAGTATTTATTCAGTGGCGGTTAGGATGAGCTCTCATCATCGTTTCGTCGCCCTTCAGTGATCATGGACCCGCCCGACCTCAGCAAGATGTTCGCCCGACCCGTCGACGTCAATGTTTCCCCTCATCAGCTCGAAGATCAAGACAGATTCACTTTTATCTCGCTCTCTTCTCCTCTCGCTCACCACTCTACCGATTGGTGGACTGACCTCCTGGACCTCTACAACTCAACATCACGAGAACAATCGTTAGCGCCTCTTTGTTATCCTCCTCTTATTCGTACTGACGTAGAGAGTTAGTATGAAAGATATCGTTTCCGACCTGAACTTTCTGTGCGTTGATTGATCTAAAAGCTCCGATCGCTCGAATGTTGACATTCCGATCGATAGTTTTACCACCAGCAGTTACTGGCTCTCATTCCTTAATCTCAATCTATTCTTCCGAGACCTGCATGAGCCTACCCGTAGGGATCGCATGCAGCCTCTCATAATGTCCGCACTTGCGATGGCGAAGCTGATCAAGTCCAGCGAGTTAGAGCTCGGCAGTGATGGCCGTCAGCGCGCGCTGGCCCTCCGTACCCGTGCTGAGTACTCCCTAGAGCAGGCCTGCAAAGCTCAGTCTCTCGACTCTATGTCCGCTGCAGCTGCTCTGGTGAGCCATCCGTCGATTCGATTCCACCTCTGTCAGACTGATCAGACCAATCATAGATCCTCGCGATGTTCGAGTCGTCGGCCCACCCGTTATACTCACCAGATCGAGAGAGCAGCGCACTGCAACTCCTCGATCAGATCATACATGTCCTCTCCCTCTACTCGTTGGACAGGCACGATCCCTTCGCCAGCCGTTTCTATCCCCGTTCGGCTGCGATTGCAGACCTTCCCGACGGCTACAGACGTCCTACCCGCTGCTCTTGTCTGGCGTACACTGTCACGCCTGGTTCGCCTACTGTCAACGACCACCTCGCCTACTTCTCGTCATACGAAGCACCCTGGGATCCCAACTGGGATGAATCGGAAATCCGAAAGGAGGAATGCCGTCGACTCTGTTGGTGCGCGCTTACGCTTGCCTCGGCCTACACCGCGCATTGTTCTGCCTTTCATATGGAACCTGCTGCTCTTACACTGGCGGAACCTTCCAACGTAAGTCAAACAGAGCTTGATCGGCGTATCTTTAGCTTACACATGGCGTCAGTATACGCTCCTGTTCCCGGGGGAAGCCATCGAATGCATGCCAGGGCAGGCGCAGGCTTCGGGCCGGTCGCCGAAGGAGTCGGTGTGGGCCCTCTACTGCCGCAGCATGCTTCTGTGGAACAGTTGCAGCGGGGTGCAGCGGGACGAGAGTCTGAGCACGGACCAGCGCGCGAGCTTTGCGATTAGCGCATTCCAGGAGACGCGGGAAATCCAGGACGCGCTGGATATGCACGTGTGCAATCTTGACACAGGGCTGATGTACGTCTGCCGGGAATATCTGTACAAGTCAGTCTTCTATCTCCCTGCCCTGTCGCACCTTTACGTGCGAGACTGACGCTCCCTGGCTGTGCCTCGTCGACCATCCCTATAGCACTCGTATGACCATTACGTATGAACTCCGCCGGTATGTCCTCTCCCCTTTTGGCCGTTCTTTCTCAACCCTGACTGGTTCTAGCAGACTGCAGGATGGCGATATGCCGGTCCCGCTCCCCATGTTCAATCGCCGACAGGCCGAGGAGTGGCGTGAGTTCCTGAGCCCAACTTACCTCACCCTTACATAGCTCACCATATGCTGGCAGTCTTTTACCAGGGCCAGGTCGCCGACCGCGTCAAGGAGTCGGTGCTCCGCATCGAGCAGACCCAGGGCCACCTTCTCACCCGCCGCCCATTCCAAGTGACCTGGTTCTCCAGCCAGGTCGCCATCTGTCTCGGCCTGTGGGAGTACAACCGTGAGCTGCTGAACGCGCTGGACCTCGCCAAGACGTTCCTCATCCCGCTCGATGCCCTCAACGCCCTCTGGCCATGCCCAGGTACGCCTCGCGATTCCCTGGGTCCTGTCCCTGCCGCGCCAGCATCGACTCACTCAGCCGCGTCTGCAGAGCAGCGTGTGCGTCGGGACGAGCTCCGTAGCCGCCTTGTAGAGGCGTGCTTGTCTGCGGGTATGCATCCTCCGCTTCCAGAAGAGGTGACGCTCCCTCCCAGGCTCCGTCGCAACCCACACTCGGCCATCTAGCTCTAGCTCTAGCTCAATCTCATCTCGCTCTCGCTCTCGTCATTGCTGCGGGTATACCCGGTTCCCTCGCCCCGCCTTCCTTCTCGTGTACATCTATGCCGACTCTCGTCCCCACTCTTCCATCCTTACTACGTATATCCCTCCCCTTGCTCTCGCTCTTTTCTCCTCGGTAATCGTGTGTAGCCTAATCCTACGCGTCTGTATTATCCCCTCACGCTCCTTCACGCTCGCTTCTCGCTGTCTTATATACGGTTTATTGTCATTGTCATTGTCGTCGTCGTCGTCCCGTCGGACCCCTGCTGATCCTCCGCTCCCTCTCTCGATCCGCTCCCACCGCCCATATCCCACCATTACCTGTATGCTTACTCTCCCTTGGATACCATGGATACCTCTCGAAACTTGCGGTATAACCGTGTGCATATAGCCATTTAATACCATATCGTTCCGTAGTACACGAACGAGGACCCCAATACCAGGAAGGGACACACGCAGAACCTTCCACGTTGCGTCTATTGGACAAATCTGTCTCTGTACATGTCAACAAATTATTACTGAAGCACCGCAATGGCGGCCGTAAGCCGGCCAGACTCCAGTGACGAGTCCGATGCAACATCAGAACTGTGGCTATCTATGCCTGTGCCTCCGTTTCGACCATGGCCCGCACCTCCCTCTTCCAGGCATCAAGTTCGCTACCGCACCCGCCGATGCGCCTGTGCCTCCCGCCGACGTGCACGCCATCGATGCGGTTCTGCTCGCCTTGGCGTTTGCGCACGGGCCCATGCTGGGTGAGACACCTGTGCGTAGGGAGGGAGCAAGATTGTCAGACGTCAGCATAAGCTAAACCGCAGACACCACCCAGATCTCCATCCACGACAAGGGTGCCCCTCGCGTATCTGAGAGAGATCAAGGGGCGCGCGCATCTGGGCCAGACGCAGGATACACGCGAAGCATGCTGTATAGGGGTACCCGAGCAGAAGGGAGAGACCGGCAAGAAGCAGGAGAAGACAGGGAAGGGGGGGAGGGTATGGAGAAGAGACGTGGCGCTATTGGAGACATGTGGGTTTCTACATACCACCAGATGATGCTGTCCCGCGAGAAGAACACCTCGCTCGCCCTCTCGTCGCATCCGGGACTGCACGGTGGGGCGAGCCGGAACAGGCGTAGGAACGTTCTCCACACCAGCCGCGGGAAGTAGAGCGCGAAGGGTGGGTCCAGCCCTGCACGACGAGAAGAAAACAATGGATTACGCGTCAGCGGTGAGCACACTGATCTTCCGCGCGAATCCGAATATCGAGAATACTTTAATGCCCAACATGCGACCGCAACGACACTCGAGACGATCGCTCGGTCCGAAGACCAGAAGGCGAGAATGACGACGAAGGGCACTCACAAATGACGTCCGTCGCCTCGTCGGAGACCATGGTCCCGAGTGCCGAGGTGTAATTCCCGTCGACGACCCATCCGCGCGGGTCCTGCTCGAACGCAGCCCGCACGGCCCTGCGAAAGTCGTCGCGTGGAAGCTGCCCCCAGCCCGGCTGCCAATAGATGGTGTCGAGCAGGACGCAGGGCACGTCCAGGATCGCCGCGAGCTCCCGCGCGAGCGTGGACTGCACATGAATGAATATGCACGATCATACGAGGCACGCGCGCGCGGTAGGAGCCTGAAACAGCACTTACCTTCCCCGCACCTGCTCAAGAAGAAGAAAAGAAGAAGGCGTGAGTGCTGGTGCGCTCGCGGCCGCGGGGTTGGGTGTGCTAAGGGAACGTTACCGCTGTTTCCTACGATGTGGACCCTGTATTTTCCCGTGCCGTCGCCCCGTAGGGGTGGAATGAGAGAAGGTGTCTGGAGGGGGGCGGCCGCGGGTTGGGTGTGTACGTTAGACATCTCTACTGGACGTTGCGAATGGGAAGCTGGTGGGAACAAACAAAGGCCGTTCGGCGTGCGTCAGATTGTATCCCCTCATTTAATCTTCTGGCCTTCGAGTCAAAGGACGCCGCCTCGGTTCCGCACTCGGCTAAGACGCCCGTTCGCTGAGATTTGCATGCCCGTGTGACACCGCAGCGCTAGAGTGTGACAATACTGCAAGCTTGTTTCAAGTTGAAGTACTGCACGGCGCCCAACGAAAGCGATCACGAACCGTCGTTTGCATTCATGGGTGCTGTACAAAACGCAGCGATAGAAGTACTATTGGGGGACTCGATAGTACGTGGGACAAATGTGGACTATCTACGGGTGGCAGTGGTAACAATTATACATATGTGTACAACTTTTCTTTGGCTAACTAAGTGAGACAATATGTAGTTGGAACTTGGCGGAATAGCAGGATTATAGATTATAGCGTATACGTAGCGTAGGATGATGCATGCGCAACCCGGCAACCGGCGCGAGTCGATGATTACTGCGGCGAGGTGGTGAGATCGCGCCAACGCAAGCGACCTGTCTTGCTCGGATGGTGGATGGACCTAACAGGGCGGATATAAAACGTTCGCCCCTGCGCGCTGGACGATGTGGAGGGTCGGTGACGAGGGGTATCACAGATCATGCTTTTCGATGTGCCGCATGACAATCAGTGAAGCCAGCAGTTCTAAACGCGCAGCAAGGGTTAACACCGTCCGACGCGAACGGGTCAGGACACGTACCTCCAACGAGGTGCGGGTAGGCTTCCTCCACGGTGAGCATGCAGCCCGACGAACTCGGATACTGCGGCTCCCCTGCTGGCTTCATGCTATATGTCGCAACATGATAATTATTTTTGGCATTTGTACACTAAGATAGTGGTCAGAAGGGCGCATGTATGTGGTAAGATGTAAACGTACCTGCCACTCCCCATCAGCCTGCAATGTCCAGCGATACTCCTGACCATCAGCAGCCTTGAACTTGCGCGACTTAGAGCCGCTGCAGCGAGCGGATACGGAAAGCCACAGTCAACAACCACTTCCGGTGATGTAGTACAAAGGAAACGTACCTAAACCCTGGGCTCTTCATGAGATAGTGGCCCATTGGGATGAATTCACTGTCGCCGATTTTGATGGAGCCGAGGGAATGGTGCGGTCCAAAGTCCAAGGTAGCTAGAGGAACAAGGAGGCCGCCGCGACCGCCTGAGGCGCGAGAAGAAAGGTCGTAGATGATATATGCGGCATGATGGGCGTCCTTGAGCGTTGGCTTGAGACTGAGGTGCATGCGATTATGGAGGTCGACGAAGTCCGAGCCAGTGATTTGGCCGGTGGAGTCCTCGAGGAAGTATGGCATCCCGAAGGTGGTCATTTCGTGGACAGAGAGGGATGGGGATGCTTCCAAAGATTATGTTTGTCAGACTAGGACAGGCGAGGGCAGAGCACCACAAGGGAGAGTACGCGATCTTGAGCAGGACGCGGCGGAGAGGAAATTAGTGGAGGGCGGAGGATATAGCGGTGGTATTAGAAGAAGGAGCGTATGGCAGATAAGTCAAAGAGAGACAAGGATGTGCAGGGGGAGGAAGCGGGGGCGGCGCGTGGGGGAGAGGAGTGGAGGAGAGAGAAGAAGAGCCGGGGATGAAAATATAAGGGCTTGAAGAAAGTCGGGTGGCGGCGACCCGCGACAAGGTAGGACGCGAAGCGGGCCTGCGGGTCCACTAGCCCAATTTTGGTGAAACGCACAACACGTCCGCCCCTTTGCCGCCGGCGCCTCTCGCTCCCGTCGGCTACGCGTGCGTGCTCACTCCATCGCATCCAGGATCTGCGCCGACGCTCACTACTATTACTACTATCTCCGATTCCACCTCACCTTTCCCTGCGAAAGAGCCTGCAAGCATTCAAGCACAAGAATGGATGATCATCTTCGGACGCCCACTCAGCGCCATGTGTTGTGTGATCATTCTTACCAAACCCATTCACATTCCAAAACGTTGGACCTGCTCTCGCCGACCGGCCTCGAGGGGACGAAACACTATCTGTCGAAGCGCGTGGGGGCAAAGCATGCTCTTCTCCTACCCGGGCCTAGACATCGCGCTCAAAAAGCGGGTCGTCGCGCGCCATGGCGGCCAAGTGCCATGGGGATCGCGACGTGTGCAACTTGCTCGTCGATGTCGAGCCGAAACGACCTCCAGAACGCGCGCTTAACACGCATATTCGCCTCTTTTCGGTCTCCGCACTCGGGCCGAGGCCTCAGGGCCACTTGCGACCCGCCCGCCGCACGGCGCACGATGTGCAACGTGGCCTTGACTTACCCGCCCCAGGGTTCATACCTTTTGCCAGTGCCACAACCGCTCAGCTCCTCTCGCACATGCCGCGCTATGTATGCTTACGTCTTGTATAAGATTGTATATTGTACATTCTACTACATCGCACAACCCGAACAAATGTCATCCGCCCATCTGCCCTTCAAAATCACATCGTCGACCGAGACCGACACACGAGGCTACTAACCCCGCCCCGCGTACTCACCCTGCTCCATCATCACACGAGCACCAAGTATAACTCTCAGGGCACTGTCAAGCTATTAGTAAGAGCGCAACACGTAGCCCAGCCTAGTTCTTCACCTCGTCGCGGAGTTGGCAGCTGGCCGACTCTTCGCCACATCGCCAATCGTGACCCTAGGCAATCTCGTCAATACGGCTCAGCCGTCCGTGAGATGCGGATATACCCCCTCGCCAGCGTATTTAGCCTTTCTCAGCCTACCGACGCCCGACGGCCGCCACTCGGGTCGCTCCAAGACTGAGACTCAATATCAATTCCAGCACGATGTCGAGCCACATGAAACGTCTGAAACCTTTCGTCATAGCGCAAGTTCCGTGCGGCGTGCACAGACACAGGCGCCATTTGGTCTTCAGTTTCCGCCTCAGAGCGCGCCGAAGGACGACCCTGGACAGGCACCCTTTCAACCTCGCACGTCACAGCCCTCATTGTGCCCTTGACTTGGACAAATGACTTATACATACTTATGTATCGAGGGACATCGGTTCTGTGATCACTCCTGGTCGCTCTTTTGCTAATTCGCCACGCGAGGTGCAAGCACTAGCTCGCTTCGTCGCTTATGAGCTGATGCGACTATAGTTGCACGCAATTCCCTTTTGTCAGCAGAATCAGCACTTGCGTAGCCCCGAATTGCCCTCAGCATGGTCTACGACGGGCCAGCGGTAGTGTATGAGGATGATATTGATGAGTCGTGCAGTAATCTGCGAAGTGTTCAGTCCAAGGACAACAAGACTCCTCGTTGACTAGAAGGCCACGAATATAGGAGGGTTCCTTGTGTATGTAGGACAAGCCAAATATGTACAGATGTGTACTTAGCTAGTTCCGAGGCGGGAGGATTGAAGTCTGATGAAGAGACGGCCGATATCACCGTTGGCATGACGTTTTGTGCTTAGCTTCGCGGAAGCAAATGTGCTATTCTGTTATGAACGCTACACAAGCCGGCGGCAGAGCGAGGTTATCAGCAGCTACTCATTTCCTCGTAGAGTCAAGTGCGAGGCAATATCTAGCCGTCAACAGATTGTGATCACCGAAGGGGATACTTCGCATATGAGTGATTGAAGTACATACTGCGACGGCCACAGCCAATCATGCCCGCAGTCTGATGCATAAGCAACTTGGCATGCTAGACTCGAAGTCGTTGGTAAGGGGGAGGGGTCGGGCCCGAGCCCAATCTGAGACATGTCGGAATCCTCATCGTGCCAGAATGCGGCCTGCGGCAGATGAGCAACCATGATTCAATCTTCCACAGACACCGAAGCAGCACACAGTATAGCACATGCACATACGTACGGGCAATGGGTCCCCCTCAGTCCCTACCCCACCGGATACCACTAGGCCTATTCCTGCCAGCGTTGTCGTCCCACCGTTGCCGGTCCATCTCCCGCTCTCTGCGCCTAGCCTCCTCGCCATACCCGCCCAGGTCCACCTTCCGACGTGGAGGCGGCGACCTCGAGCGGTCCCTGACGATAGGGTACCTTCTCTCCCTATCCTCGCCCTTGATTCGGTCGGCAGAACGATCCCGCCTTCGGGGGGACTGCGAATGATCTCTCCGTGGCGACCTTGAACGATCATGGTCCCGCCGTCGAGGCGAGCGGGATCGTGTACGGGACCGATGATGGTGCCGCCGCCGGTCATCTTCGTCGCTCGACGCGTCTCCACGCTCTCGTCGACGTTTAGCCCGCTTCTCCTCTTTCTTCGCCCGTTTCTCCTCCTTCTTCAGAGCCTTCAGCCGTCGCCGCTCCTCCTTGTCCGGGTCCAGGGACCCGTCAATGGACAGGGTCTTCGTCGGGACAGCGATAGCATTCGCCCCCGTCCCCACCCCAGCGGATGCGCCGGGCTTCGCTCCTGCTGCAAAGCCACTGAATACGGACACGGAGATGTTAGCATGGACGAGACCAACGAGAACCACAATGACACGCACAGTGCAGCCGCCAATGCCTCCGCTTCTGCCTCCTGGATCCGCTTGATCTCCTCTCTCCTCGCGTCTTCGTCCTGCTGCAGGTCCCGCTGATACCAATGAATGTCCTTGTTCTTCTGCCACCGCCCAGTCGGTGCGTTGATACTGTGTCCCAGGTAGTTCTAGCACGCGCAGACGGGTTACCTTATTGCTACACGGAATGAGCAGGCACGTTGACATACCTCTCTGTCCTTGTCTTGCGAGACGTCCGACCACTTGAACTCGGCTTGGCCACCTCGCGTGCCTCCGCGCACGGGCTCGAACATTGGGGTAGATCGACTGACCTAGAGAGCGTGATTTGTCGTACTGTCGTTGGTTACCGAGCTTGGGACAGTGTATGCGGGGCAATTAATATCAGAACCAGCAGCTGAACGGCGAGGACAGGGGACGGTGACAATGCGTGATGATGTTGTTCGGAGGATGCGCTGCAACTGGCCCAAGCGCTGTTTTCGGGCGTCTGCGTTTCACATCCCATTCGGGTAATCAGGAACGATTATGAGGTTACAGTATGCAGCATGCTCCGAGGATACAATGCACCCGATACCTCGGAACGCCTTTACCAGACTCGCAGTTCGTTGTACTGCTATATCGATATCAATATGCAGGGCCGAGAAACAGGGCAGCCGGGGGTTTCTATGTACCTTCGCCGATCGACAAAGGTATGACGAACGCTGGCAACGCGAGTAACCGTGTCCGCCCATTGGGAATCACGGACCAGGGTTAGGTGGCCGAGGCCGTAGAAAAGTCTGGGCAACCTAATTATACGGATGTCTAGATCTCCTGCAACAACGCTACAGCCGTACAGCCAGCACCCAGACCACCCGATGCGCCAATACAAGCAAAACAACCAAGCTATCCGGTCTGCGCCTCTCCAGATTGCGAACGATTACGAGAACATCGCCGGAGTCGCGCCCAAGCCAGCCTTCGTCTTCTTCATGATGGCAGTCAGCGGGACGTCGAGCCCGCCGGACAGTCCGATGCGGTCGCCATCGGTCCAACCCATCGCGGCTAGCATCCGGAACCCAACATTCTTCTCGTCAATCTTCGCAGCGTCCTGTAGAGGGAACAGTAGCCCCCATTATCAGTTTCTGCATGCCACGGAGTGTGCCGAAGATGCGAGATACTTGCCTTGCCGACCTCCTCGCCCTCGCGGTGCTTCGCCAGATTGTCCTTTCCTCCTCTGCCACCGCCGCGACTCGGTCCCTCCCATTGACCATTCGTCGCCTGTCTCATGATGCGCCGGATCTTCCCCTCGTTGATATTGATCCCGCTCTTCGAGGTCTTGATGAGCGTGGTATATCTCGACTCGCCGCTGCCCTTGCTTTGGCTCTTGAGGTTGAACGCAGTCGCGAGTTCGTGGACACGCTTCCGGGTCTCTTTGTCTGCCGGAGGGAGCACCATCGTGTTCGTTCCGCCAATGTCAGCCATGAACCGCCGGATCTGCTGCTCGAGCGTGACCAAGTCGACAATGCGGTTCGGTAGGTCGTCTGCAGCGCGCGCCGCAGCGAGCATGGCTTTGCGGCCCTTCTTGCCACCTTTGTGTTGCGCCAGCGGATCGGCGGCGAGGATCATGCGCTCCAGCGCCCTCTTCTTCTTGTTCTCGGCTTTCTTCTGCCGGTCCTTCTCCCATTGGTCGCTCAATTCAGGAGCTACATACTTGTCTTTGCCTCGTTCTGCAAGAAAGATATGAGAAAGAGCCGCCATAGAAAGTAGTATAACATACTGGCAGGCTGCATCATCTCCGAGTACTCGTCCCTGTCGAAATCACCGTTCAGGATGGCTTTCGTCATGTACTTCCTGGCCCTCCGACTTCCAGTGCCAAGCAAGTCCTGGTTTGCATCGAGTACCTCCTATCCTATCATTAGCACATCCTGACAGACATAAAGGTCCACGGCCCACCTGAATGTGCTCGAGATAATCCTCATCTTCATCCGCCCATGTCATCTGAACCGACATTGCCTCGTCGCTCGAATCATCGCCAGCCTTAGCCTTGCCCTTGCCCTTGCCCTTGCTACTTTGATTTCGCAATCGCTCAAGCCTTGCTTGGAATCCACGCCTAGGAGTTTCGTCCTGGTCCTCCGAGTCGCTGCCCTCACTGTCGTCCTCATCATCATCCTCGTCGAGCCCGTCAGAATCTCCAACGAGCAGTCCTTCTTCAGCGCGTACGATGGCCTCAACTTCCGCGTCTTCCTCGCTCTCCTCCTCATGGTCATCGTCTCCGCTATGTTCCTTAGTCGCGTTGTTGGCCGCGGCGTGAACCTTCTCGTCCCCTTCTGTACCTCCTTCGCTGTCGTCTTCCGAGTCCGAGCCACGGATGTCAGCCTCCTCGTCTTCCTTCCTGTGCTGCTCAATATCCGCAATGTCGTCCATCGTGACATGCCTCGACCCCTCGGCGCTCATGCTCTTCACGAAGCTCTTCATCGCGTCAAAGCTGATCCCCTCGTCCAACTCCATCCCGCCCATATCCACCGACAACGCGTCCACGCCATCTTCCCCGTCCGACGTGCCCCAATCGACGTCCGAGTCCCCGCGCCGTTGCTCGTGGCGGCGTGGATCGACCTCGCGCAGCATCGCCTCTTCGTGCATGGCGCCAAATGCACCGAAACCGCGAAGAGACTTCCGCCGGGCCTTGCGGTTGCGCTTCAGGAGCGCGCGGGGTGTACCGACGGGGTGCAGTCGGCGTGTCTGCCTCTTGACACTCGTCTGCGCGAAAGAGAACGAGACAGAGTCGATCGTAGGAATTGCATTAGGCGTCGCAGGAGGCTGGGCCGCAGGCGCGGCAGAGTTCTCCACGGCAGGAGCGGCAGGATAGTCGACAGCGGAAGGTTCAATCGGATTGGCGGACGTCTCGACAGGAGGAGACGCGGCAAGTTCAATCCTAGGTGCTTCGATGTTTGCCATTTGTCGGAAGGACGGAGGAGGCAATTGGTCTGGTTCAGGTGCGGTATGGGGAGACTCAGGAAACAACGTGCCCATTTCGAGTTTGAAAGCTGGTTGTGTGTCGGGGACCTTTGATTGAAATAGATCGTCGACAGCCATCGGCTGGTTTCCGACGATATCAACCCTACGGCCGGTGAGAATGGATGTGGAAGGGATCTGACTCGGAGTTATCGTAGCTTGAGGGAGTGTATGAGACTTTCCATTTCGCGGGTGAGGTGCAACGTAGACGATGATCTCCTCCTCGTCGTCATCGTCGACGTTCGTGTCCCCAAGGGCACCCTCCATCCGGTTGACTTGGATGGGAGCAGTCGACCGCGAGCGGTCGACCTCCGCAGGCGTAGTGTCGACGAAGAAACTGGCAATTTCCTCTTTCGCAATCGTGACTTCGGACACGACCGCACCCTGCCTCGCAGCTGCTGCATCGACTTCGGCCTGTATCCTGGCAATGTCTGCAAAGTCAATTTCTTCCAGCTGCTCATCGTCCCCGTCTTCAACTTCGGCTCCTTCAACTTGCTTGTCGAGAGGGTGAAACACGCGGAAGACCGCATCAGCGGTCGGGATATGGCTTTCCTCGTCTCCCACTAGAATCAACCTTGTTAGTCTTGAAAAGACGTGCGAAATTGCGTACGCACCAGCAGTCTCAATCACCGATTGAAATATGTCTTCTTCGTTTTCGAAGAGTGTCGCAGTGTGGACGGAGCGCACGAACTTGACGGGTCTCAGATATGGCCTATCCTCGTACAACAACTTGGACAACGGAGCCCCTGCATTGAGCTTGGTTCCGAGATTACGACCACGTCCCCGAGTGGCTGAGTAAGAGTCAATGAAATTATCTGTGGATTGTCCTCTTCCGCGGGGAGAGTCAACACCTCTTCGGGGGTTGGTGTATACATTGAAGGGCGCCGGAAAGAACCCTCTTCCCCTGCCTCGTCCCCGGGGTGGTCCATACCCGCGAGGAGGGGGAGTAGCCGGTGGCTGGTCTGGATATAGAGCATGCATTTTAGGAGTTCATGGAAAGGAAGTCGAAATGTGACACCCACTACTTGGCCATTGCTGTATGGGCAAGTCAAACTCATCGAAGTAGACTGGTCCACCTCTTCCCCTCCCTCTGCCACCGCCTCTGCCGCCCCTGAAGTTGCCTCGACCTCTTCCTCTGAAACCTGCGTTGTCGTCGAATCCTCCACGAAACCCACCGCGGCCGCGATTTTTGTGACCTCTAGCCATGGATTACGGATACAGGAAGTTGCGAACAAGATTGATATAGATACAGCCGATTTGTGGTTGTTCAGATGAGCCTTAAAGGCAACAGTAGATGGCGACACAGATGCTCCAGAGCAGAGATGAGAAACAAGAACCGATCTATTCGGAGAGGAGGAGTCAGTGAGTCTATGGCATCTGAGCCAGTGAAGTATAGATCTACATAGGCGCCAGGCTTGTGGCGGAAAGCATGACGTTGCTGCGGTAGTGCACGTTGCAGAGTTGTAGTTCTCTCTCCATACTTGCCCACCCCTTCAATCGTTTCTTCGTGCGCACTACTAATGCAGGCTGAACAGCTAACCCACGACCGGATCAACCTTACGCGCCTGGTTCGCAGGCTGGAGAAATCCGTCGCCACTGAGACATGGTCAGACGAACCTGATGGCTCTTCGTCTACACCAGCCTGGATCCGGACCAGAGGCACATTGCAGGTATGTGCAAACAGACAGCATTCTCCTCAATGTTGTACTGAAGGTGCAATGCAGAAGGTGAAACACGCTCGAAAGTTGTTGCAGAACGTAGAGTCCCATGACGGTGCAGATGACTCGTACGTTCTTGTCTTCTCCCCTGTAGTTGAGCTCCCTCACACAGTGTGGCCATTTGTAGGGCGGCGCCACGGCGGTACGAAGGACTCCGCAGGACTCTCGACCGGCTGGAAAGCATAGTGCAGGAAGCGGACAAGGTAAGCATCATACCTCCTCGTACTTCCACGTATCTCATGCCACATTCCGTACATGGTGCAGCGTCTCGCCCCTCTAGTATCGCGACCTGTTCCTATATTGCCCACCATCCCGCCGCCTCCACCGCCCGTCGATGTATCAGTCTCGGCCGAGGACTCGCAAGCTGAAACTGAAAGTGCCCCATCTGACCCGACTGCGACGCTCTTGCCAGCAGAAGAATCCTCTGCCATTGCTGCCCACGAACTCCTTCTCACCCCATCTGACTCCCGCGCATTCTCGAGAGGCCCTATCAATCCCACTGAGACCCTGTTGCCGCCTTCCCTTCCCGCTGCAGCAGAAAAATCAACAACGCAAGCAACACCAGCCTTCATGCAGAACTCCGCGGCACTACAAGAGGAACTGTCTGCCCAACTGGCTCAAATGGCAACGCAACTGAAGCGGAATGCCATTCACTTTGCCGGCGCGCTGGAGAAGGACAAGTCCGTGGTGCTGGAGACCCAGGAGAAGTTGGAGCGCAACCACGACGTAATGTCCAAGGAGCGCGTACGCCTACGGGACCATCATTCAAAGAGTTGGGGTACGACCTGGATAACGATTCTGAGCCTTATTGTCGTGCTCGTTGGCTTCATCATGACATTCCTAGTCATCCGCATTACATAGGCTTGTTCCCGACGCTGTTTTACTTCATGACAGTATTTATGACGTTATGGCCACTTACCGTCGGTACTTTCCGCATGGACGAAGCTGACATACTGTCAGTGCAGCCGGTTCTGTCCCTGATGCCTGACCGGTCTCGTTCCGATGTCGCAAGCTCTGACGCACCCCAAATCCCAACTGGACCCTCTCGGTAAAACGGGCTAGGTAGAATGCGCCCCCCTAGTGTTCACCGCCGCTCAAGCTGCGCCCGGAAGGCTACGGAAGGAGACGTGGTCCGCATTCCGACAAGGTGAGGCAGTCACTACAGTAGGACATCGGAGATGAGTATCAGAACGCGAATCCGGGGACGCCACTGCCCAAGATGCTCACCTATTACTTACAAGGGACACTTCGTCGAGGGACGTTGGGATCCTCGCACTGGGCCGTCGACGTGCGCATGTTCTTGAAGGATGAAGCACCGATGTAGGGCCCCAAGCCCTGTGGACTAAAGGGCGTATTCGGACCGACGCCAGTGAGATGACGCGCGCAAGAGCCCTATCGCAGGCATTTTCACTCGCGCGCGCACAACCCTCAAACCATGCATGGCTTGCGACTGAGGCCACACGGCTCGGACTCCCGCCGTGGTACCTGAATTGTGCCAAATGATCCCGCGCGCACACAGCTGTGGGTAGCTGCTGCCAACAAAGGTCGTTGTGCACATCAGCTCGGGCCACGGCTCCGTACTGCTTCCTGCGCGGGCCACGGTCGCACACAACCCTGCTTCCCCCGGTGAGCGGTAACGAAGTGTGTAGGCTAATTGCCGGTCGATGGTACGTACCCATCACTTACTACCGACTTCGCCTGCAGTATCAGACCGGTCGTGGAAGCCATGGCAGACTCCGTAGCTCGAATGCGAGAGGTCTGTGATTCGGAGTACGGTCCTCTTCTCCCGGGATTGCGCACGATTGGCAGCATGAGGAAGCTTGCAATGTGGACATGGGCGACCCGACTTGTCGGGGTGGACATAGTGCTTCCGAAACTTTTGCGCTCGAAGTTTTCGTCTCTTAGATGACGGACGGATGATGGCATGCGCGTGTTGAGACAAGTAATGTCCGTCAACGACACCCACACGCTCGCTGCGTCGAACTATCACGCACGCACATCCAGCATGTCGCACGGCACAGCAGCGCACACGCTCCCAATAACGATTAGCCGTCGCCCTTCGTTGCACAGGTGCGATCGACGCTAAACGCTAAGGCCGCTAGAGCGAGATACGGGCCGTGTCGATCGATACGCGGGCGGGAGCCTTGATCAGAGTCCGCGGCGGCATAAAAAAGGAAGGCGACGATCTCTACATACGGAGACTCACCTATGCTCTTCCCCGTTTCATCATCGGCGTAGTGGCACTGTGGCTCCCGCCCTACGCTATTCCGTGCCAGTTGGTCCCCTAGAAGCTTCGCACGGCAAGATGCTGCCTGGCAGCAAGATAAATTATGCAAGAATGACTCAACTCACCGGGACGAAGACCGTATTGATCCCTCGAGCCGCGATTCCCGGTCGCACATTATTTCTTGATCTTGGAGTAGCCCCGACTGGAATGTGGAGCCGAAAACTGTTCGCGTCGCTATGCAGCTTCTGGCGAATGTTCGTCGGTGCTGGGCGTGTTCCCTGCACCTAAATACGAGTAACGAGCATCCGGCAATGGGTCCGACTCTTCCGTGTCGCCAAGAGAGCATGCGGAGATGTGGCCAGAATCCGTGAGGTACGCTTGTTGTGATGCGAGTACCGATAACCCCGGCAGAAACGCGGATCATGTCGATGGCGAGGTGTATCGAGTGCAAGCCTGTGTGCAATTCACGGGCCTGGCGAGATGTTACGTATTGTGGCTGCTAAATTGCGGCGAAACTTTGGCAGACATGACCTTGGTGAGGCTTGTAGTTGGCGGAGTGAAAATCAGTCGGATATGCGGAGAAAAAATATGAGACTATCCACGCAAGAGTACTCAGTCAAGCCAGCACGTACCTCCCCAAAGCCAGTCGAACTTCGAAGCGCTTCATGGCCAACCCCGTTGACCGTGACTACGTCATCAATACACGTACGCAATCCGATATCCAGGTTCCCAGACGTTCCTGACTGCAAAAGGTTATCTCAACTGCGGCCGTTTCGATCTGGAAAGGCGGGCGAAGGCCACAGCTGCTGCCTTCACCAATCAGCGCACGCAACGAGACCCTGGAGAAGTAGGCAGAAGCGCAGAAGTGTGATTAGTGCAGCCAGCCAACCAGCATGCAGCAGAACACTCACGCTGTGGAGCGAGCTTGTATCAGAGACGTCCTATGTACGCAGTACTCTCACACGAAATGTGAGACGCAGTACGCCGGCCGCATTGCGTGCTTTGCACGCAGTTCTAATAACATCAAGATGTTAGGCTGAAGCATAACATAAGAATAGTTCATTCGCCACGTACGTTCTTACGTTGGTGGAGAGTTCTAATCGCCCTATAATTGCTTTTTCATGATATCAGGATCGTCCAATAGTCGCGACTCGCTGGACGTCGAGCTCGCGACTTGTGGCACGACTTGTGACCATTCCGCTGCAGTCGCGAGGATTCGAGACCTCTAGCCGCGAGACCAGGGATCGTCTTCAGGTGGAGCGTTTTGTACGCAACATCAGCAAGAACTTGTGACAGAAATACATGTCGTGCGTCTGTGCCACACGTTCTGGACTGCACTTGAGTTTGTAGACTATATATATATATGTCAAGTGACGCGATAAGCCCCTGGCGCAGATACATGCAATCGTGCGATCGCACTCACCTCGTCGATAGAAGCGCGGATATCATAGTTAATCCTAGCCATTTTGTTGGGCCCAAGGCCTGCATGTGAGCGGTCGAGCGGTCCCCGGCGGGTGCAGATCCCATTCCCAATGCGCGCGGCAGAACTAGAACTGCCACTGCATTGGCACTCGCACCACACATGCATCCATGCCGCAGGCTTCTCGAATGGCATGACGCCAGAAAGAGACGATCCCAAGCTCGACTCGCAATCAACTCGAACCGTTCTGAGTCGACTGCCAGCCGGGCTTGTGACACCTGCAGCACCTCTCACACACACAAGTATCCTCCGGGCGGTCTGAACTGAACGTGCGAAGCCGATACCACTTGACCACACTCGGGCGACCGCTGCCCTGGATATATTTCCACGGATGCGGTCATGATCAACGCCGGGCCCTGTTGCGCGGCGCGATTTGGGTGTTACACAAACACGAGGCAACAAAACGCTCACCTGTGGCTGCAGCGACTCGCACGTCGTGGCCAGCTGAGACGGATGCCATCACCGTTCGGGGCCCTCCAGGCTCCTAGCGTTCCGCAAACAATGGGCCGCTGGTGTGCAGGCCGAGAGCGCATCGCGCAGTGCTTTGCGATCAAGTGATGCTAAAGGCTGCCAGACGTGGTCATATGGGGTCCGGGATGACATTGTGAAGGGCTACTGAGAGTCTGAGAGTTGTCCGTCCGCGGGTCGCCTGCCACAAATCATGGCGTGAGCAAGGACACAAGACGTAAACCAATCGCACTAGCACGAGAACGCGCTTTGGACCAGAGTCACTAGACAGCCCTGATGTCTGGAGCTAGTACGGTCAGCGCTACTACGGAAAACAAGCTCGAGAACACACCGACCTCGTCAGTGCGTTGATGCCCAACGGCGATGCGCCATTCATCCACTGCTTCTTTGCTCGCCTATCGCACGTGAACAAAGACCAGATGATGCACCCCACCTCCCTCGCATTTCTCAGGGACAGACCGTCTGACCACCGTCACACGTCAACCACTGTCTCTTGAATTCTAGACCTGGCGCAGCATGCATCAGAGAAGCACGCAGCAGGCCACACCGTCAGCTCTGCTCGCTACAGAATCATGCGAAGCGGGAAGCGTCAAAAAGGAAAGAGGGTTCTGCTCCACTCGCCCTAGCTTCTATACCACGGCATGGAGTAGGCAGAATACGGCGGCTGCATGGCGACTAGGACACGCGCACTCGCACGGATGACAACGATCTTTCTCCATCGCGCCACTAGGTGCCTCGCGGCCCTCCCAGGCTGCGAGCTCGACGTGTATAGGAACGACAACAGAGGTCAGAGTGAGTATCGGGACGTCAAACGACCTCAAACTCAGCGATGATCCCTGGCGATCCCGTAATACACAGAATCTATACCACCGCATTGGCGGACAAACCTGGCTTCTCAACGCGTGCCCCGACAAGCAATCTGGGCTTCTGACTCCGCGCAATATGACCTCGGACAGCGGAGAGAAGATCGCCAGAGGGATTCCGATACTTTAACTGGCATGTCTCGCCCAGAGGGCACTCGTACACGCGTCAAAGTCGCCTTCTCGTGCGCAAACAGTCGCCGAGCTAGGCCATGGCATCGTACCAGATGGTCAACGTGGCGAGTCTTGTGCAATAGTTCGCCGATCAGAACAGTCCCTCTCGAACAAATGGCAACTTACCAACGTCCGAGCGCGAGAGTTCTCGAGCTGTCGGTTCAAGAGCGTGGTACTGTGCAAGGTGGTGCCAGCTGGTATTGGCGCGGCGTGGATGAGCTCCCAAGGGTCTCGCACGCATCGCTTTCCACTGTGGCCACAGCTTCTGACCCTAAAAAGAGAGAAGTGCAAACAAGCGGCCACAAAGAGTGTTTAGAAACTCACAGAAAGTCAGTCTACGCGCTCGCAGGGCCACACACGGAGGTTTGGTGGCCATCGTGGTAGCACATGCATCGCACGCCGCCTATCGCCGCCGCACCACGACCAAGTGAGGCTGGAAATGGATTTCGATAATTCTGGATTATCTATCGAATTAGACAGAGCACCCTCGCCTTACCGCCGCTGGGTGAGTGTGAGAGAACACTCTGCACATAATGCAGCGGAATTCAGGTTCGGAGCGCACGCGAAGCACTGGCGGGAGCTCGGGCTCGGATTCGGAGTGAGGTCACACCGGAACAACGGTGGTCGTCGGAGATGGTGTCGGAGACGCTGTGGTGACCAAATGGTGACCGGTCACCGAAGCTTCCTTGAGCGATGGCAGCGGGCGTGACAGTACTTTCTGGATGGCGAACGGCAGTATCAGCGCACGATGGGATTCGCTGTGGCGAAGGATATGCTCACCGGTGGATCCAAGGCAGCTGCGGGTCTTGAGTCGAGCCACGATGACGTCGCAGGGTAGGGGTGCACACTTTCCTCTACGCATCTAGGAACTGCCATTGGCATGTGTGCCCGCAATGCCCGGATGGGAACAGGCGACTCTCGGAACTACTTACGACCTCTCGGTCGCATGCATCATGCATGTATCCAGGAGACTGGACGATGGGACTCCGACCGCGATCGGTCGAGACGAAGACAACGTCACGCAAGAGGGCAATCGGTTGCCTAAAGGCTGCTTATGACGCAGTCGCAGTGCAAAGGCAGATGCGATATCGGACCGTGGTGTTCAGCTCGTGCGGTTGAACGACAAAGGCGGTACTGTAATTCAGTGAGTGAATGGAACCTGCGTGTCTTTTGCTGCGGGAATGGAAGAGGTATATGTGCCCTTGGATCCGTGCTGTCGACTGAGTTCCGTCCGCCAATAGCGAAAGCCAGCACGTCAGAAGGGGATGGCTTGAACACCTCAAGATTACGACTTGTGCAAGAGGAGCACTCAAATGGCGCAGGGGGGGAGCGTAAATCCCTCATCCTCTGCGCGGAACAAGGGAGAAACGAACGCATCGTATTACACAATTGAACGGAGTCCATTGCTCCTGCCAAGCATGTTCTGAGCGCCATAGAAGAAGAGAGAGTTGAAGAGGATTCACAGAACATAGGTACTGCACAGCTTGCCTCGCAACCATTGAAAAGAAAGACAACGAAGCATTCACATGGCTACGGGCGACGGGGAGCGGGCGCCGATGGCAGTGGGCGGTCGAGGCCGACGGGGCGGTGGTGGCCTCTCGGCAAGTTCCGCGCATTGGGCGGTAAGGTCGTGAGGGAACGTAAAAACCCCAGAATATTCGTACGTAGTCCACCATGCGTAACCAACGCACTTGTGCGTAGCAACAAAGGCTCGTCGTCCGTGCTTTTCAGTCCGGAGATGAGATTGGCATCTGGCATGCATTTGACGAAGATTAGACGTCAGTGTGGGGTTGGAAGCGTGAGTGGGGTAAATATGGAGGACTTATCCGAGCCAACGCGAGATTGAGAGCAAGACGATTAATTGGTCTGGGGCGAGCGGGTGGTGTGACTCATGCCCGGATGTGGTGAGGGTCCAGACGCGGGCGATTTGAAACAGGGTCCCGCTGCCTTTATTTGGACGCTGTTTCCTGTTGTTTGGACACGGCAACCTCTCTAATTCTGCATATTTGGGGCGCGCCTAGCCGTTTCTTCAGACTTCTCTCCGAGTCCCCGCACTCGCTCACGACGTTCAACTCGACGACGACGACGACCCCCGACACGACTGTGGCCACGCCTACGACGACGACGCGTGCGCGTTACGCGTTGATTATCCCATCTTACACGCCCATCTTGCCCTCGTGCCCTCGGCTCGCATCATTCCCAGCCCCGCGAACCACGTTGTCCTTCGGAAGGTCATGACCAGCTTCTCGTCATCCTCCTCCTGCGCCTTGCCTCCCCCAGGCTCCCCGGCCTCTTCCTTAAGCACTCATCATCGGAACGACGTCGGCCTTGGTTCTCGGCCTCGCGCACCACCAACCACGAGGCATACTTTTCGTCACCAGCCCTCCAGCGCCGGAAGTAGGGCCCGGTATCTGGATTGGAACCAAGACCAGTTCTTGCCTTCCTCGTCCAAGGTTCGCGACTTCTCACCGAGAAATTCCATGTCCGACGCCGTAGGTCACACTTCCGACCCTTTCGCTGCCCAAACGCCTCCGACGAAATCCAAAGTCCGAAGTTATTCAGGTGCGAGCCTCTCCAGCAACGAGATCTCTCCGGCTTTCCGCTTCGGCGGCGTGGGGTGTCGGATGTCTGGCTCTCAGGTCCATCAATCTCAACACGCCCCCAACGGCTGCACGACTAGGTTACGGCCGCGCACTCAAGTACCGCCTGTGTCACTAAATGAGCCCCCTTCCCTCTCCTCCTCCTTGACCTCACCTGCGCCTTCCCTCTCAACTCCGCCTACGCCGCAGAGTCAGCGCTCCCTTGTCCGCGACCGTAGACGTAGTGCATTCCTCATCCCATCGGCTTCAGTTGCCTCGTTCCGAACGGACTCGACATCTACTGAAGCCGCTCAGCCACGGCGCGAGAGGTACACGCCGTCACCGTCACCTCTTTCGCACGCGTCGCGCGAGCCGCGCACAGGTTCTCATCGGTAAGTACCATCCTCCAGGACCCTGAATTGACCCATCCAGACTGGTTCGAGTCTTTTTGCGTTTCCCGAACCTTGTCCTTTTTCATATGTAATGAACTGTATGGTCCTGGGAATCCTCTTCCCGGATTCTGGACCGGTTCAGCTCCAGCGCTTCTGTTCCCCTCCAGCCTTCTGTTGCACCATGTGTGTGTCTTTGCGGGACGCGGTCCCCTTTTATTCGACCCCTTCACCGCAGTACTTCCTCCCTTTCCCGCGTATTCCCTCTCCTCACTTCTCCGCATTCTCGATCATACGCTGACCTCAGTCTTGTCCATATCAACCCGCACGCCTCCAGTCCTTCGCCCACAGCCTCTCCACGCATTCTCTCCATCAAGCGTGGTCTTGTACCACTGCGGGCACGCCCTACCCTCGCCATGTCGATGCAGATCCACGCCCCTACCCCTGTGTTGTCCACTAGGCCCATGTCACCTCCTATGTCTACCAGCACTCGCCCTCGTTCTAGGTCAAGAGCAGATTCGAGCTCTCGTCCTTCCTCACCTCTGACTTCTACCGTCCCTCTTCCCCAACGACCACCCATGCCTCGACCCCCCAGTCGATCAGAACGCCTGCTCCGCGATACTCTGCGTCGCGCAGAAGAACAGGACAGGATGATGAACCCAACACCATCGTTGTTCGGTCTGCCATCCTCAAATTCCAATGGCAACGTCCCACCCTCCGCAGCGCAGATGTTTGGCCCTTGTCGGCTTCCTGCGGCTACACACGGTGGCCGAAGGCATCGCCGCAATACCTCTTCGTCTATCCAGAGCGACTCGTCGTGCGACTACTTCGAACGCGAGGTGCTGGATGAAGACAGCCCGGAGGATGAGGACAATGAGTCGTTCTGGGCCGCGCCATCGTCTTCTGGACGTCATGCCTACTACTCCTCTCGCACAATATCGGGCAGCAAGCTAGACACTGTCCCGTATGGTACGCCTGCCTCCCCCTCCCCGGCTCGTATGCAGCTCCAGCGTGCAGCGAAGTCGTCGCCCTCTGTCCCTCGGAGGCACTCACATTCTCAATCAGTCTCCAACGTCGCCGCTCATCCTCCCTCGTATGTCATCGGTGGCGGAGATCATGCGGTGACGCCACATGAAGCGGTGCTAAGGAGCAGGTTAGAATGCGTGCTGAAGAACGCCAAAGTGCAGGACCGGAGACCGCACAGCGTCGAGCGCCGGGATGCCGATAGCGGGTTCAGCAGTGGTAGTGGCGACTCGATGGCTAGCAGCAGGAACTTGAGTGGCGAAGGAGATTTCTTCTTTGGGGCGAACGCCGATGTGAGTTTTCGAGATCGTCTTCCGTATTGAGCGTCGCTGATCCGCTATCGCCTCCCCGACAGTCGAGCTTGACGTCACTCACGTCTAACGACGCAAAACACAGGTACTCCCCTAACGGCCCCTCGTCTCCGCGCGCAAATACCCGGGCTCTGCAGATGGCTCCCCACGGTTCCCCGAGGTCGACACACAAGCCGCTCTCGTCGAAGAAAGGCAGCATCTCGAGTACTGGACCGCTCACGCCACCGCCTTCACCGCCGTTCAACGCCCGCCAGGCCGCTGCGCAGTGCAAGGCGATGAACGGCTACATCTCATTTGCGAACATCGAGGGCCTCGGTGTCCCTGAAGGGAGTGATGAGGAAGCCGACGACGAAGCGAAGTCCCGCAGCCGGTGGTTCCAGTGGCTGCACATATCTGGGAAGGCCGGCGTGAACGATCGTGCCCGTGGCCGGAGCGACTCCAGCAGCGCTTCGAGATGAGGCATCGTGTCCATAGACATGCTGCTGAGTTGCCCGTTACCCAACGCCGGCTTCGGCGGTTCCGCGGGCGCGGCCCCAGCACTCGCCTTCGCCTTCTCTCCATCTATCTTTGCATAGAAGCCTCGTGTGTTCATCCATCCATGTTTTGTGCTCTGCTCTCATCCCATCGCATCGTATCATCACCCCTGCATCACCACATCCTACATCCTATCGGTAATCGCATTGCATTCCGGGCATGACAGTCCATCGACGATGACCGACTACTCCATCTTGTTCTCCCGAGCCACTCGCCACCCCATCCACCTTCCCATCGCGCGCCTGCGAATTCACGGGCGCGTGATGTTATGCCTACCTTCACGATCATGTTGTCATGACCTGCCCCATGGTCGTCGCGCGGTGTCTGACGTGGCACAGCCTATGGCCAAATGGGAGTAAAAGGAGAGACGCCTCTCCCGGCCTCCTCTTACTTATTCTCGCTTATGACACGACCTCCTTGACGATTTCGTATTATGGATTTCGTATCATGTATCTGACGATCACCCTGGACGGATGACGACTTCTGATTTCAGACTTTCACGATTTCCTTGGAATGTCTTTCTCTCTTACCTTCGGGCTTATGCTAGTGCGGATGTACTTGTATTCTCTGGATAGGGAACGCACGGGCTCGGGCTCGACTTAGACAGTAGTTGTGTAGTCTGCAGGCTCTCGGATCGGAGTCGCTGTATTGTCTGTCTGTAATTTGTGTTATAGGCAATGCATCTCTTACACCCACAAACGCACTCGTGTGTCCAAGGTTTGAAGAACTTGAAGAAGCTCCTCTGGCTATGTGTTCACGAGTCATGCGCCACAGCACATCGTGGTATACATGCTGCCCTCCACGCCGTCTGCTCCGAGGGTGCGACGCAAGCACGGGGTACAATGATAGCATCGAGCAGATGCAGATGCACCTCTCAACGATATCCATCCGCATCTATCTGTACCCAGGAACGTCTCTGCAGAACAAGCTCGTCCGCTCGAGGCTCTGTAAAAATATCTCTCCCACCCGTTCAGGCCCCAGGGCGCTCTGTCGCACAGTCTGCAGGGTACGTGTCGTGCAGTGGCGTCGTCCAAAATTGTTATCCCGCGCGAAGTCGAAGCCGCTGCCCCATCGGGCCACTTCTCTCTAATCAGGTGGGGGCCTCTGGTAATGCTTGAGAATATAGAATCCAGAGGTTGTTCACAATAGCACGGCATGACTATGACTGCCGATCCCCCCGCGCTGCCGTACGCGGTGGGGCCGACGGGATCTGCAGGCTGCAGCTGGAAATGGACCGAAGTTGCTGTGCCCTGAGTCCTGACCACAGATATCGATGCTCACTCAAGCTGCCAGTGCGAATAGCAATAATGTCGCACGCGTATGCATAATCATGCGGGAGTCAGGTATCGATGAGAGATATACGCGACTGCCAACCTGCCAGGCGCACTGGCCCGAACGTTGGGTAGGAGATGCCCACGACCACCCACCATCGAGATCAGATAGACGAAGTTTGGGTCCAGAGACAAGTCAAGTGTTCGTACAACGCCCAGCGCCCAGCGATGCATGGCCGGTGTGTGTGCACGAACATCGGCATTCGGAGGTGCGTGCGTTGCCAAGCGGGTGCACGGTAAGTAGCCTAGATTGAACGACCTTGCTTCTTCCGTGCGGGCTCGGTGGTCTACTATGCGTCTGTGACAACTGGAGAAGATGCGAGTGTGGGTTTCGATCTGTCGCGATTGAAAGCTATCCTTCCTTGAAGCTTCCCTCGACTTCACGTTCATATCCACATTCACGTGCATCGTGCACCAACGCTATGCACCGTAGTCTTCACTGAGCGCAGCGGCCTAAATAATGTCGGAAATTTCTGGCGCCCATCTCGATGGCATCCAGGTGGCTTTTACATCCGGATGCACTTCCTAGCTCCTCACTGTGAGCGTTGTCGGGCATTATAACACCTCAAAAACATTCTATAGTACTGCATGACTACGCTATGTAATTTACACTCCAGAACTTCCAGCGTAGCAATGTCAGGAGGGGGCAGAAGTTGGGCGCCTAACAGCGGATGCTCTGGAAGCCCGTGGGAAAGTTCCGACATATTAGTACCACGATGATGAACAATTAGTGGGTCCGTTTACAGGCGACACGGAGACCATACCCCGATCACCTGTGTTAGATGGTCCAGTCGAACGATCTTTGCCCCCCTCTACGCCCGTACGCAAACGCGCACATGGAATCTGTATTGCGCGCGCGTCGTGTACTGCCTCTGCTGAGCTGTGCGTCACAGGCTCACAGCAACAGGGGCCCATTGAGTATTGAAACGTTGAAGCTGAGCTCGAATTGAAATCGATCTAGTTCGGCGTCCATTGTTTGAACAAGGGACTGTTGTTCTGTATTGTGTTGTAATCTCTAGTGCATGCGTATGATCAATAGGAGGCGTCCGATTCGGGGGTTCAACCCAACGATATAGATCTGGTCCCTGAGACAAGAAGCAGAACAGCGTCTAGGTACGTATGTAAGTGCGACCCCAGATCCGTGGAGCTGTCGAGACCAACGGACTCGGAAGTTGGGCCCAAACTTTGATCACATTGACATATCATGCAGACAGTGGACACTGACAGACGGTCAGATGCCACGGACAAAACTGTTGGCGGTCACCGTTCCAACTGGCAACTGTACAACACTCACTTGTACTCATCAGGCTGCGGTGTCGGATTTGAACGTGTCTTTGCCGCCTGCCAATGCATCGTGGATGTGGATGAAGTCGCAGTGAACGAAGGTTCGTGTATGACCAGCTGGAGAGAGCACACGGCATGTTCTCTCGGAGCATATTTTGCATAGCATGTATATGCTCGAATAATTCCCCCAACGATCCCGCGATTGAAAACGTCGCCAGAGCCGAGCAAAAAGACGAGTATATTCCGGTTGTGATGTCCTGTATGGTAGTCGTGGTACGGGATGCGGACACGATCGAGATCCGACTTGGGGATGACCGGCGAGCAAGCGCTCGCTCGCACAAACTTGAAATCATGCATCCTGGCCCGTTCCTTGGATTCCCACTACCAGTGCTATTGAACTGCTCCTCAGCTACGCCTCTGAGGGTCATCAGCGATACTGACATCTCAGTCCCTGGCCATGGCTTCATCAGCCCGATTGATACATGGGGATAGTAGAAGTTGTTCCACTTTCCTAACAACTTCAGGCTCACGCTGCCACTGCTGGGATGGGTAGTCTAGTTAGTCTGAGAATGACACTCCACTGGCAGACGTGTGTAGCCGTGTTGTATTGAAGAGGATGTGGAGGAGACGGCGAGGATAGGATGGTTTGTCTCTGGTTCAGTCGTTAGCCCAGTAGTAGTAGTAGTGATTATTGCCTGGATGTACAACAGATTGAGCATACTGCTTTCCCCTCTGCTAGGTATTTACCACATGTGCTCGATGCAGTTGTGTTCAATTATCACCAATGTGCTTCCATATCGCCAACTTCTCCGACTTGTCTTATGCAACACATGTCAACCTTGTTGATTACCCTCGTCTTCCTCAATTACTGCTACACTTGCAATATGCCGGTGCTTCCCCACCTCAGAGGGCATATTCTATCCGGCTCATAGTTTCTGGGTTTCCATTGCATTCTATCTCGAGCTCTATATACAACGATTAGGAGTCCACAGACGAAGGGACTTGAGCACGGGTCGACAACCCCACGAAATATAACAGAGCAGTGGTACAGATGGGTCCACATGACAAGTATGAATGTCCGTGACAAGAATGAAGACATGAGAGATAGGGTATCAGGGTATCATGAACGTCGAAGGTCGTAAAGGTCATGAGGTCATGTTGGGGAATTGTGAGTGAGTCATTGTCCGCAAGTCAGACGCTGTTGCGGAAGTCGTTGTCGTCATCTGAAGGATTGCGCTGATACCTATTATCAGCCTGAGATCATGTTGGAGGAGTCCGACGCAACAGATATTGCTCACCAGCAGTAACGGGATACCACATCGTGCACCAGCCCGAGTCGGAGGCGTTTGGCACCATAGACGGGACGTACCAGGTCGGTAGGGCGGTGGGCCACCACCAGCAGGACATAGCAGCGGCGGCGGAAGAGCCGTTTGGAGCTTGGGGCTGCATGCGTGAGGGAGAGTTGTACGTGCTCGAGTGTTGCGGCATTGGCGTTCTGGGTATATACTCTGGGGTCTTCGCGAAGGAGACTCTGCGCCTCAGAGTCGGAGACCTAGGACAGTAGTAGCGCTCCTCGTGGCCTCGATTATGGACAGGTGTCGGCCGCCATTGGGAAGCCCAGCTCTCAGCATCCTGTCATGGGTTGCAGTGTCAGAGTGTGTACACTATACAGTCGGAGGCACTGACAAGCGCCGTGTGATAAGACATACCAGTGCAAACTGCCACAGTTCGTTAGCACATTGGAGACGTTCGTCTACCCAACTGAGTGGTATTCTGTCGAAGCTACACACCGGGGTAAGGCATTACATCACGTTCACTGATCGCGGAACACACGCACCAATCGTAGCGTCGGTCAAATTCGTCGACGTCTTCTGTCGATGCTCTGCCACCGAGAATGTCCATGATACTCGTCGCGCCATCAACGTAACGATCTGTTCTGAGACGCTTGGACTGGTTCGGTGATAGACGACTCAACCATTCGCACAATTGCCAGTGGGGTCTCTCCACAGAATCCTTGACTGCTTGGATGGCTCGGATGGCTTCGGGCGAGAGCATTGTGGGGGTGTTCAGTGGGGTGTCAGAAAGACTGTTCAGTGCGTGCCCCTCCGCCACAACCACGCAGGCTTTATAGTCCCAGTACCGTCCAAGTATCCATCGAGCCATGGCAGCCCTGCGCACGCTCATCAAGTAAGTAGGCCGTAAACATCCTTTTTCGTATACTTGTTCAGGCCATCCATGGCGGTGCCCTTATATACTGCGGTCGCTGAAGCCACGACACGTATGAGCGGGTGCTAGCGGAGAACGCAGTGAGGGCCGAAGTAGGGTCACCATATTTGGCAAGTCCGACGTTGTATATGTAACGATGTTGTTTTGTAGTGTCGCCGACTTGTCCTTGTGCGGGTTTTCAAGGGCTAGAAATGGCCTGAAATAGCAACTGTTTGAAGCCCGGCTGCGGTGAGGGCCCCGCAGGCTATGCCTTCCTTCCTTCCTTCCTTTCGCCAATAAGTCCTGTTTCGGTCTTCTGCGCTTGACCTGGACAAATGTTCTGCAGTGCCGCCGAAATCGTCCGGGCCAAAGGATCACCATGATTCCTCAACCATTGCAGAGATGACTCTGTGGAGACAGAAACAGCCGCATTTTGCCTACAACGAGAAGGATCAAGGTTTTCAGTGGACAGCCAGGCTGAGCGCTAGCTCAGGCCCAGCTGCAGCACGTCAGGGTTAAGTTGAAGTCAAATCTCGCATTTCAAACAATGCCATCTGCGGTGACGAAAGCTTCCTAATAACGTGAGCGTGCCGTCGCTCACGGCGTGGAGGAGTCAGTAGATGGAGAGACTTGCCGAGGTTGAAACTCGAGTACCGGTACCGCGGTTGGTATCCGAGCTCCTTGGGGTGGGGAGCCGGCCGCAGTCTTGAGCCCCGAGACGATTCACGAGGAGCGTGGTGAACTCCGTTCAGGGCGCTGGTCTTCTGGTTAAGTTGCGGGCGTGGTGCGTGCACTGTGCCAGCCTGACGAGCCGTGGATGAGATGAGCGGCTTCCGCACGCGCTTAGTAAGCACCCGTTGTGGACGTCGGATAATTCCGACGGCGCGCCACGCTGCCACAGTGCCACGCCACCAAGTGTGGTGTAGTATGATACCTCGCCGACCACACCATCCCTACCGTGCATCTATGTACTTACTCTAAGCTCCCACTTCTATGCCTTCATCACTGTCTTCCACGCTTAATGGAACCATTATTTCCGCTCCTGGCACACGTGCCACCAGTCACTCCGGCGGCCTCAAAGCCGGGAATCAACTCTATTCCCGATGCCGCTTGAATGCACCGGCGGAGAAGCCGGTATTAAGAAGTGTACCATTGCAAGCGGAGACCCCAACTTGTGTAATCACTGGGGACCGGCAACCCTCTGCCAAATGCCCTTTAGCGCGCGGCCCAGCGTCTCCTGGTCGCTGATGGGAGATAGTGGAAGCCGCCGAGATGCCGCCGATATGCCGTCGTATCTAATGACCCAGATTGTAGATTAGATCATAATAGATGGTGGAGAGACCAGGAAGAGACGCTGAAGTTCACTATGTCGGTGGTATGAATGTCTGCAGTCCGTAATCATCTTTTATCGGTCTCCAAATTGCCTCAGATAGTTTCTTACTATGATCTACAACAAATCGTTCGGAGCCGATTTTGTGTTTGTTGACTGGCTTATGGACATCTGGTGGTGCATGGGTGGAGAATCAGGCATTACTGAGGGATAATCAAAAATGTAGCCCGAACAAGTCAAGCAGTTGGTTACAAAAGTACTTCCAAATGTGTTTGTTGGGCAGATTTCGAGCAAGGGCGGACTGCAAGTCAAGTGCGATTCCAAGGGCAGGCGCCTCAGAGGTGCATTAGGCGCTCGTCTGAACGCAGCACTCATAGTGCTCACTACTTCGGATCCTACAGCATTACTCTTTGCAAGAGACAGAAAGAATGCGCAGACATGACGCTAACATTATGGTCTATCTTCTATGCTTAATACCTGGGCGTGCTGTAAGTTGATTGGAAGAGCCGAGCGGGAGAGGCTGGGCTACGACTAGCACGACCCGAGGCATTGCCACTGCTCCATGCTCTGCAAGCAGAACAGCCAGAATGTGAACATGCCATGGCCATATTCTGATCGTAGCATAACATCGATATTCTGGACGCTCCTGGGAACACCCGTGGTCGATTACAAGTGCTGTAGGGCATATTAAATGCTAATGAATGGTGTAAGGGGGACATGACCATCTGTGAGGCCTCAGTCTCTTGATTGCGTCTCGGTTATCGAACTCAGGACAGAGATAAGACTAGATAAGATGACATGATCCTTTATCAACGAGAGAGATAATGTCCATCAGAGGCTCATCTTCTTAAGTAAGCTGTCCGTCGGCTAGCGGGCGCTGCCTGTCCCCATAATCACAGATGCTGTACGAATGTCACATCGGCTTTTCAATCAGCCAGTAGCCAAATCCGACTGCACTTATGGATGTATGGTATGGTTCACTCTGAGTTACTCTGAGTGTCTCTCTTTGTTTCCGAGTGCATACCGATGGCTGACTCTACCTAGCCGCACTGACTCGTGGTAGACCTCTCATGGCGCTATATAACTCGATTTCCTTCTCTGCCACTCTCGAGCCACATTTGACCGCTGAATACCTAGAACTCGAGCGCCAACGGTTGGCATCCGGTTGTCGTCGGTTGCTGACAGAATTTCTTGACGCGATCCGAAGACAGCACATGTCGCGGCAGGACGTTGCAGCATTTGGGCGTGAGATCAGGCACTACTCATCAGCTTCTTCTGACCACCCAGCGGTCATGTCATGGTAATAAGTACGGGTCCTTCGGAGAGTGTGCGAATTCTCTATGAGCGCCCCTCGCTCGCTCCTCTCATCCTCTCATCCAGTCCTTCCTGACTGCACAACGTTGGGCAAGATGAGTCTCGAAGAGAAGGTCGTCGATTCTGCCTCTGTCAAGGCTACGTCTTCGGATGTCGAGGCAGATCTGATCGCCGTTGAAGCACCAAAGGAAGGCCTTAAGCGGCAGATGAAGAATAGGCATATCGCCATGATCAGGTCAGTTAAACGTTTGTTTCTCGCTAGCCGGCATGCCATGCTCATACTTGGACCGACCCGGATAGTATCGGAGGTATGCATACAAATGCAGCAAGAGTGATTGAAGCGCTCACATATGATGCAGGTGCCATCGGAACTGGTCTGTTCGTAGGAACGGCGACTGCCTTGGAAAATGGAGGTCCCATAGGAATGTTGCTGGGATACATCGTAGTGGGTACGTTGTGCTATACCGTAATGGTGAGTCAAAGTCAGTTTTACGCAGAGGACGACTCACACTCCGGTGTTTACCCGGTAGATTTCACTGGGCGAGATGGCGGCCTTTTTGCCCATACCCGGAGGACATCTTACATATGCGGAGCGCTTCGTCGACGCGCCGTGGTCCTTCACTCTCGGCTGGTTATACTGTGAGTGGTCTGATCGTGTTACGCAAGGAAGTTGTAACACGGGGAACTAGGGTACAATTGGTCAATTCTCCTCCCAACCGAACTCAGCGCGGCGTCTGTTGTTATTGGCTTTTGGTACATCTATCCATTCCTGTCAGCAGAGAGATCTCTAAGTGAGACATGCAGGAACAAGTCAGTCAACCCGGCAGTATGGGTTATCATGTGCCTTGCTGTCGTAGTCACCATTAACGCGTTCGGCGCTGGTACGTTTGACTCGCAATGGAACATGGTTGTGAACGAATCCTGAGTCTACGCAGGTGCATATGGAGAGGCAGAATTCATATTCTCCTCTATCAAAGTCTTAACGATCATCGGTCTCATCATTTTAGGCATTGTCCTTGACCTGGGTGGTGGGCCTAACCATGACCGCATTGGCTTCCGCTACTGGAAAGCCCCAGGGCCATTCGTGCAATATGACAACATCGCAGGCGCGAAGGGGCGATTCTTGGGATGGGTAGCCGTAATGACTCAAGCCGCGTTTTCGTTCTTGGGGACTGAACTCGTAGCGGTTCGTGGTCGCGTAAGAATATGAGGCTACCCTCTCATTTCTCATTCTCTTACATAGATCGCTGGCGCCGAGGTCAAAAATCCTAGGAGAAATATCCCGAAGGCCATCCGCAAAGTCTATATCCGTATCCTGCTGTTTTATATTGGCGGCGTAGCAATCATCGGCTTGCTCGTCCCTTCCAGCGACAAGAGGCTCGACCTCCTCGACGGAACTGCAGCTGCCTCCCCATTCGTCATTGCAATCACGAATGCTGGTATCAAAGTCCTTCCCTCAGTACGTTTCGAGAAATATATCCTCTATCTGTTTGAAGTTGACAAATAGTGGTAGATTATTAACGCGGCCATCCTTTCAGCAGCATGGTCCGCTGCAAACAGCGATCTCTACGCTGCTTCTCGTGCTCTCTGTAAGCGTGGTTCTACATCCACTTCGATTCTTACGCTCAAGCCATCGCAGACAGTCTTGCGCTGAATGGGAACGCACCAAAGGTCTTCCTGAAACTCACCCCCAACGGTCTTCCTTGGGTCTCCGTAGGCACCTGCGCGTGCTTCGCCTTCCTCGCCTTCATGGGGACGGCATCCGGCAGCGGCAGGGTGTTCGGCTGGTTTGTGAACATGTAAGAGGGAAGCTGCCCGCTGAGCTGTCGATTACTCATCGCCGTTCATTGCACAGGACAGCGGTAGCCGGCCTCTCGAGCTGGTTCGGCATCTCCGTGACCTACATCCGATTCCACCGAGGGCTCAAGACGCAAGGGATAAACCGTAAGACGCTCCCTTTCTACTCTCCCCTGCAACCATTCGCCGCATGGTATGCCGCAATAGGGTGCTTTCTCATTGCCTTGGTACGTGATGAGTCTATAACTAGATCTCAACGTGCGACACAACTGACTCACGATCCCTCGGGCACGCCGGCTTCTCCTCATCCTTCGTATCACTTCTATTCCCTTCTATTACCTTGTCGATACACCCGCAGTTCAGCGGATGGTCGGTGTTTTTGAAGGGCCATTGGCGGACGGACACCTTCATCACGAACTATCTCCCTATGGGGCTCTTCCCTGTCTTTTACATCGGCCGGAAGCTGTGGACGCGGGCGCCGCTCGTGCCATACGCCCAGATGGACTTCCAGTCCGGCCTGCAAGAGGTTCTCGACGCCACGTATGTGCTTCCCTGTGCCGCTGTGTTGGTGATCGCCGTCAGGATGTATAGCTTACTCGCGTTCCGCATTCATAGGACCGACGAGCCGCCACCGCGGAACTGGGTGGAACGCGCTTGGTCATATGTGGTGCGCACTACTTCTCACTGCTGATAAAGCGGAACCAGGGCTGACTGATATCATTTCATGCTGTAGATGTAATGATACAACGAGAAGACAAGACACGACTGTCACGAGCGGTGTATGCAAATTAGTAGAAGTACTTTTTCATCTTGATTGGAGCGTGCATCATGGATAAGAAGAAGATGTCCTCCCCCACCAAGTTGTTGTAGACCCACCTAGAGTCGACGTTGGGATGGCCACACGCCATGTCCATCGACATAAGGACCCACCTGAACCATAGATAGTTACTTGCACTGCATTTCCCATTTCTGGGTGTCTCGCGTCGCGCCATCGATTCGTCTAGATATCGATTACTAGTAGTTTAACCATCTGTATCTCGACGCAAGATCCACGATACATTTCGTCGCTGTACATGGCCGCATCCACAGATCAGAAGACTCCTCATATACTCATCTTGGACGGTGGACTGGTAACGAATTCCTACCACTTACTTGGATCCCATCTGTCAATGTAACCTTGTATACACCACACAGGGCACAACGCTCGAAGATGTCTTCCACAAAGACATCTCCACGCCGCTGTGGTCCGCCAGGCCGATAGAAGACGAACCCGAAGTGATCATCGCCGCCCATCTAGCCTTCCTCCGCGCCGGAGCGGATATTATCCTCACATCCACGTATGTACAGCTTCTGGTTACGGCCGTGTGGTCGGCGGTCGTAGATGGAAACAACGACGAGAGCGTCTGACCAAATGAGACAGGTATCAATGCGCGTACAACACCTTCGAACGCTCGGGATACTCCCGTGAGGACGCGAAACGCATCATGCTCAAATCCGTCAAGCTCGCCGTGGAGGCGAAACGCCGCTTCCTCGAGGAGCAGAAGCACCAGAGCACTTCCGCGCAGCGACCCCGCTTCGTGAAGATTGCACTCTCCTTGGGCCCTTATGGCGCCACGCTCTCCCCAGCTCAAGAATTCGACGGTTTCTATCCACCGCCGTATGGCCCGGATCTATCCTCGACCACAGTCAAGACGAACACGTTCGCGGACACCGAGCAAGGGCGCGCGCTGCAACGAGCAGCAACCGATGCATTGGCAGACTTCCACTATGAACGACTAAGCGTGTTCGTCGAAGACCGCGAGACGTGGGACGCGTTGGACTTCGTTGCGTTCGAGACGGTGCCGCTACGGGGCGAGATCCGTGCGATCAGGAGGGCGGTTGCGCGACTGCAGGAGACGAAAGGACTAGTGCCCTTTGACACTCCGAATACAGGAAATGGAAAGGCTATGAAACCCTGGTGGATCAGCACTGTCCATCCAGACGGTCAGTACCCGGAAATGAAGGCGAGCGGAGGACGAGCGAGCACAACGGAGGTCGTGGAAGCAGCACTGCTCAGCGACGACGCAAGCTCGCAGGAAAAGCCAGCGCCATGGGGTTTCGGCATCAACTGCACGAGCATCGAGTCTCTTCCCGTGCTGCTGGATGCTATAGAAGCAGTTGCGGAGAGAGCGAGCGAGGCTAACACGAGGAAACCCTGGCTAGTGCTGTATCCCAACCGAGGCGATGTGTACGACCCCGCGACGCAAACATGGCGCGAGCGCAGCAAGCTGGGGAGCGAGTGGGCAAAGGAGTTGCAGCTAGTTGTCCTGGAGGCAGAGAAGGCGCAGGTCTGGGAAGGGTTTGTTGTTGGTGGATGCTGCAAGACCGGACCAGACGAGATTGCGAGATTGCGACAAGAGTTGGACACCCTGTAGCAACAGCAGAAAGCGCGAAGATAAATCAGATTGATAGGTCTATCCAAGCAGGCAAAAGTCACTTGGTTTGAGTGTTTACGAATGAAGAATGAAACAAAAGTGAGGAGAGGTTGATAGAACAACGTTGCGGGAAAGTCGCCCCGATATGGGAAGCGGGGACCCCGGAGCCGAGTCCCGGTAAGTGCCGGGGGCTCACAGATTGTGCTCTCTGTAGCCGTCGCTGTATACTACATCGCACAAGAGTCGCCCGAAAGACTGCACGTCGCCCACGCCGACGTCCTCAAAACAAGCCCACAGCGGTACGTGTATGTTCTTTGTTGGCTGGGTGGAAGAACGAAAGAGATTGGCAACGGCGTTGGAATGGATGGCATACCCGAGGTTTGGATGTTGATAAACATACGTCCTTCCCTAGGTCCGCCATGTCGTCAAAACTCCCCTCCGTACTCAGTGCCACCGACGAGGAGATTCAGCTCCTCCTCGCGGCCCAGTCGCACATTGGCAGCAAGAATGTCGATAAGCAGATGCTTCCCTACGTCTGGAAGCGGAGGTCGGACGGTCAGTGAATTCTTCGCGCGCCCGGAGGGCAGCAGCTCTTAGACGACTTGCGCTCTTGCTAGGCATCCACATCATCAACATTGGCAAGACCTGGGAGAAGCTCGTTTTTGCTGCCCGTATCATTGCCGCCATCGAGAACCCGAACGACGTCTGTGTCATCTCCGCCCGCCCGTACGGCCACCGTGCGGTCCTCAAGTTCGCCGCGAACACCGGCGCGCAAGCAATCGCTGGCCGTTTCACCCCCGGTAGCTTCACCAACTACATCACCCGCTCATTCAAGGAGCCCCGTCTGATCATTGTCACGGACCCGCGCGTTGACCACCAGGCGATTCGCGAGGCGTCCTACGTCAACATCCCCGTCATTGCCTTCGCAGACACTGACGCGCCCCTGAAGTTCGTCGACGTCGTCATTCCCGTCAACAACAAGTCGAAGAACTCTGTCGGCCTTGCATGGTGGCTCCTCGCGCGCGAGGTCCTCCGTCTGCGTGGCACAATCCCCCGCACGCCCGATGGCTGGAACGTCATGGTCGACATGTTCTTCTACCGCGACCCTGAGGAGGTTGAGAAGCAACAGCAGGAGGAGGCAGCCGCGAAGGCTGCGGCTGTTACTGCTGAGGTTGCTGAGGCGCCTCTTGGTGACTGGGACGTCACCTCTGCTCCTCAAGCGGGTGGCATCAACCCGGGTTTGGTTGCGGGCGAGGGTGAGTGTATAGCGCAGTATACTCGGATTGCGATTCTGACATGACTCTCCAGGTGGCCTGGACTGGTCGGCGGAGCCTGCTGCTGGTGGCCCTACCGACTGGTCAGCAGAGCCTGCACAGTCTGGTTGGGCTGCGGAGCCTCAGGGAACTGGCGGCTGGGATTAAAGGGAAGAGAGGATCGCTGTCGGCGCGCTGTGACTACTACCTGCTGTCTGGCAATGTTATGTTGTATATGGGAGTTCACGCCTGCCATGACAGACTCAGCTTTACGCCTTTTATGTTGACGCAAAACTATGTACAGCGTATGACCAGCACAACATGCTTGCTTTCTACTCTGTCGTGACAGACTTGTACAGACAACTGATTTCCGGTAGATCGGACCGATAAGCAAGCGCCTGGGATGTGGGCGAGGCAAGGCTGTCAAGTATCTCTTGAGGTTGGATAAGTAACGGATGCAGTGGTCGGATGGCGGAGAGGAGCACGTTGGTCGATGTGCAGCATATGCTCCCTCGCAATCGAACCTGCTGGACGAAGCTAGAGAAGCAGGCGGCGCATATGCTCCATCCATCCTTCCAGATCCCGCCCCATCTGGCAGCACCTGCTCTTCGCCATCCTCCCGTTCCATAAGGTCCGACGCTGTGCACGGCCGGCACAATCTGATCTTTTTCCTCCTCCCACATCCACGCACCACCGCCATTTCAGCGGCCAGCTCGGAATCCCGCCCCTTCATTCATCTAACGAATCCTGAACTCTTCCACCAACTTCGACCCGTTCAAACTCTAATCTACCATGCGTACGAATTTAATTCCTTTTGGCCGGGAAGACGTAACTCACCGCGAGAGCAGGCCTCATCATTCGCGAGAACGCGGCCGACGTCGGAGAGTACATTGGCAATTACATCGCGAAACGGTGCGTGTACTCGTGTGAGAGCATTTCAGGTCCGCAGTGCCGCGCGATTCACGAGATGCTTCTGCGACGTTTATGCATCCCGGAATTCGTGCTAATATGTCCCTGTCCGGAGTCGCGCGAGCACCGCGAACCACGAAAACTGAGGTGGATGATGTGGAACTGATGAGATTATTCCTAGGATTAACGATTTCGCGCCTACAGCGGACAAGCCATTCGTACTTGGTCTGCCCACTGGCTCCTCGCCTATACCGACGTACAAGCACCTCATCAAGCTCGTCAAGGCGGGCAAGCTCTCGTCAGTCTTCCTCGCGCGGAATGCGCCTGCATAGAATGAACAATGATGAACTGAGCTGATACGAAAACATCACAGCTTCAAGCATGTCGTGACCTTCAACATGGACGAGTACGTCAGCCTCCCGGAGGACCACCCAGAGTCGTATCACACCTTCATGTTCCGCGAGTTCTTCTCACATGGTGCGTGCTCCGAGCTGCTCGCGCCAAGGTTCATTCAAGCTGACACCGATCACCGCCGGACGCAACACAGTCGACATCCCGCCCACGCAAGTGAACATCCTGAACGGAAACGCGAAGGATCTGATCACGGAGTGCAAGCAGTACGAGGAGAAGATCAAGTCGTACGGCGGTATCGAGCTGTTCCTCGGTGGGATCGGCGAGGATGGGCACATCGCGTTCAACGAGCCTGGTCAGTCCCCGTTCCCTCTCTCCTCCTTCTCTCCCCCTCTTCTCTTCCCCCTCGCTCCCCCACCCAAAACTCACCGTTTCACACAGGCTCCTCCCTCGCGTCGCGCACGCGCATCAAGACGCTCGCATACGACACCATCCTCGCCAACGCGCGCTTCTTCAACAACGACATCGCCGCCGTCCCGCGCATGGCGCTCACCGTCGGCGTCGCGACCGTCCTCGACGCGCGCGAGGTCGTCGTCGTCGTCTCCGGCCAGCGCAAGGCCCTCGCGCTCTCCAAGGCCATCGAGGAGGGCGTCAACCATCTCTGGACGCTCTCCGCCCTCCAGCTCCACCCCTGGGCGCTCATCGTCGTCGACGAGGACGCGACGGCCGAGCTCCACGTGAAGACCGTCAAGTACTTCAAGTCCATCGAGCGCGTGCAAGATGAGGTCGAGGCGATGCACGAGGCGCTGAAGAAGCAGGGTGTGGACGAACCTGTTGGGAGTATGGAGTGAGGGATTGTAGTCTTTCTTGCCGAAGTATCTGAGGCCTCCGGGGTGACAGTGCAGGCGGCCACTTGTACTCGACACACGCGACATCGGCACGAGTGAATACCAAGAACAAGACTATATGCATTGTGACGAGCGCACTACGAAGCAAGATTACAACGAGAAACACTGATGAACATATACGACGGCGGAGCTCGACTAGTGTATAGAACCTGTACAGAACCCAAACCGTACTGAGGACCAAGAAATCATGATGAGGCAGGATGAAAATATAGACATACAGGCCGATGGCGAGGGCGGGGAAAGATGGACTGTGAAGACGGAACGAGTTGAACGATGGCCAGTGAATAATTGAGCTACTGCATGTCAATGTCCTGCGAGCACACATCGACCATTGCATGACAATCCGACACCTCATCCAGCCGCGCCTTCTTGCCCTTCGCCCTTTCCTTTCCCTTTCCCTTCGCCTTTGCTGTTTCCTTTGTCTTTGCCTGCGCCTTTTTCTTTGCCTGCGCCTTTCCCTTTGCTTGCGTCTGCTCAGTCACCTTCGGCTTGGTCGGAGACGCGGACGATGAAGGCTCTGTCAAATCTCCGGCTTTGGGGATGGGGCTACTCATGGAATCCATGTATCAGTGATCCGTGCCTCCGTGTCTGGTAGGCTGCATAGAGAATTTGGATCGCCTGATACTCCTGGGAGTGCCTCCGTACTACGTCTGTCCTCTCTCAAGTCGAAGGATAGGATTGGGCAATGGGTACTATACAGTGACAGATAGACACGTAGACCCGTAGGTATATACCATTGCAAACACAACAGCTGATGATAAGTCGCACAACAGCAGGGAAACATGGTCGTCGACGCAGAAAGCGCGTCTCGTCAAGCGTGTGCATCAGGCGTGAGGGGTGTCCAGGAGCTGCGTGCGAGATCTAATACGTGCACGCAGAGGTTCTCCGCAATTCATCGTCGTCGTTTCGTCCAATCGTCCTGGTCATGACTTGACGCCTAGCGCCTTCCGAGCCTCTTCGCTCGCCTTCTGCGCCTTCACGATCGACGACCTGACCGCCGCACTCGACGATGTGCTTGTAGCACCGGTGCTCGCAATACTCGACGGCGGGCGAGAGCTCGCCTTGGCAGCATTGACAACCGCCATCGCACGGAGGGTGGCCCCGCTCTTCCTAGGGGCCCTCCCTGCGGGCTTAGCTGGTGGTGCAGCGCGGTCTTCTGTCTTCTTCAAGAATGGACTCGGGAGGTTCTCCACGTCATTGAAGTCGTATTGTGGTGGAGGCGCCTGCGCGAGTGCCGCGACCGCTGCCGCCGCCGAGGTTGCGCTAGTCGACGCTGACGATGACGAGCTCTGCGCCGCGGAAGCCGATGCCGCGCGGGAGCCTCTCGGCCGCAATGGCCCAGAGGAAGATGACCCCGTGTCTGCAGCAAGTGTGGCGGAGCGTATGGCAGCCGACGCTGAGGATGCCCGGATCGAAGGACGACGGAGCCTCGTCGGGCGTACTGGCGGCACAGTGCCAGTGCTCGACGTCGATGTTGAGCTGGTGGTACTCCCAGTGCTCTTCGCCGACTGCGTTGGGGTGATAGTGTGATCGCTATCCAGGCTCTCCCTTGATTTCTCCCTCTTCGTCGCCCGGGGCCTGCTGTCCGTCTCATACCCGTCTTCGCTGAGCTCTCCATCACTATCGCCATTCTCAGACTCCGTATCAAAATCGAAGATCTTCGCGAAGTTCAGGCCAACCTTCGGTGTATCGACGAAGAGCTTTGCGAGTTCAGCGGGCGTTGGGGTAGCAATGGGCTCGCCGGTGGATGTGAGAATGACACCCTTCATCGCCGAGGGCGGAGCGATGTCGAGATTGATAGACCTCGTAGGCATAGGAGTCTTGAACTCGGGCAACTTCGCAGGGTGAGATACTGTGGTCTTGACAGGTTCAGGGGAGTCCGTCAGACGGCTAAGAGGAGCCATGATGTTCTTGACCTCCTCAAGCGGGTTCTTCGACCTTGTTCGCCTCTCGCCAGCAGCAGGGGCCTCTAATGCCTTCATCTTCGCCTCCAATTCGCGCTTGACGTTCTCGAGCCTCGTGCGCTCCTGCTCGAGTTCGTTCGCCTGCTGCTGGACCCATTCCATACGCTCCTCGACCGCCCGGCCCATAGTCTCGCGCATCTGACGCTCCCACTCGGCCCACATTTGCGCCATCTGCTCTTCCCGCTTGCGCACGGCCTCCATAATCTCTTGCTCTCGAAATGCCATACGGGCGGCGACCTCGGCTTCTTGCTTAACCACCATAGCACGAAGCTCCTCGTCACGACGACCGACAGCCTCACGTACGCGTTGTTGCATTGTTGTCTCCGCGGTGGCAAGGAGATTACGGAGAGATGTGAGCTCCTCGTCTTTCTGCGCAACTACGGCAGCTAACTTGGCTTCGCGCTCAACAAGGGCGGTCTCGCGCGCAGCCAGGTCACGTTCCTTCGAGAGCAATGTGCTCTTGTGGGCTTTTACCGTGGTGAGCCTGAACGAGGCATCAGTAACACAGTCCGTCATGGCTGCGAATGGATCCTTACATCTTTTGGGTCTCGAAGACTTTGAGTGCCAGGTCAATCTTTTCATGCTGAAGCAATTGGCTTGCCGAAGGACGCATGGCAGGCTGGAACAACGTGAGCAATTTAACCTGTGGTGGAGGAACGATGGGACGCACGTTGAGGTTGAGCATTGCCTTGATTACACTTGTGATGGCGGGGCTATAGCCCTTAGGCAAAGGTGGTATACGTCCATTTCTATTGTGCCCCACATCAGCGAACGAACTATTACAATCCACACCACTTGCCGTACCTAATCAAGATGCTCAATTCTGCATGTGTCTTCGCCTCGTGAAATGGTGGTTTGAGCGCACAGAGCTCGTATATGAGACACCCTAATGACCAGATGTCTGACTTCGAGTCGTAAGCCTTTTCTTGCATGAGCTCTGGAGACATGTAGTACGGTGTCTATGTGGATTGTTGTTCAGTCTATGATGACAGAAAGATTATACAGAACATACTCCAACGTAAGTGTTTGCAAAGCTCGCCTGGGCGAGAGCTTTAGACAGACCGAAGTCACCGAGCTTCACGTTGTTATTCTCGTCAAGAAACACTGCACGCGGGAATATCAGTCGGACACAAGGTGATAGCCAACCAAAGTCAAGGTTGAAGTAGGGACTACCCTACCCTCAAACCAGCCGTAGACAAAATCACGTACCGTTGTCGGGCTTCAAGTCACGATGAAGAATCTGTGCTCTTCTCTCCTTTCCATCTCCCTCGGTTCCTATGCTACTCGTTCTGCCATGGCCTCCATTTGGATGATGACAGTAGTTAAGGGCAAGGAGGATCTGCATGAAGTAATTCCACACAGTGTCTTCAGGGATAAGTCGGTTATATCGCTGTGCTTGTTTGATGATGGAGCAGAGGTCACCACCTCCGCAGTATTCCATGAGGATGTAGAGAATGCCAGCATCTCGGTCAACGTGTCGATCGTGGTAGCGTACAATGTGTTCATGGTGGAGGTCCTTGAGAATGTTTCTTCAGAGCATACATTCATGGTATCGGTGTGGTGGTCTCGCCTTGCGAGGAAGATGAGGCACTCACACTTCAGCAACGATCTGCTTACGATCCCTCTCCGTCATCCGCTCAAAGTTGAGTTCTTTGCGAGCAAAAATCTAGCAGAAACAACCCTCAGACATAGTCTTCCCAGTCACGGTGACGCAGGGCCGATGGTTGACACTCACAACACCATCTGTCTTCCGGCGGACCTTGCGAATAATACCAAAGGAACCATTGCCAATGACATCGAGAGGTTCGTAAAGCTCGAGCGCTGAAGCCATAGTGGCTAAGGAGGAGGGAGAGTCGGGGAGAGGTGGAAGGCAACGTCGGTGGATGAAAAGCCGCCCACCAGAGCGCATTCCATTTCGAACCTGAGCGCCTGCGACACGCGTCATGAAGCGCCCCTGATGATGCCCATGTCATGTGATCGCGTTGGATCGCCCCAAGTCATTGGTCAACCTCGAGGTCCTCAACCGTCGCGTCTCAACGCGCCTGTCCACTGTCTTCCCACTGTCAACTTCGACGCCTTCAATTCTTGCAGGCCCCCCTGTGCTGTCTAGACACGAGTAACAATCGTGTCTCGCATATCAACTCAGCTGTGCTCGTTGAATATCATCGAACCAGGCCCAGCGATCCCGTCCTTCTGCCGACGCAGGAGCAGGTGAGCATGTACACTGACAGGGGACGGTGTGAACAGGTAGCGGTGTGAGCATGGCTTGTGTAGGGACTGCTTGAAGTAAGTCCTAGCATCCTGTACGTATGACTTTGCAGGCCCTCACTACTAATGGCACAGTCTTTCATGGTGATCTCCAAGGGTGTTGTAGAGACGGGTTATAGGTCGAGAGGGAAACCTCACGGCGATCTCTATCCACCAACAGCAGAGAAATTGACGATATTGATCAACGCGCGAACAGCTGGTGGTCTCCCGACCAACGGCTTAGATGTCAGCGCGGGCCGTCCTACGCGACCAGAGCATGTCCCGATCGCGCTCTTCGACATACTTGTGGATTTGTACGATGCCTCAGCTGGTACCGGCCAACTGTCGTTGGCGAAGGTGAGCGTTACCGGCGAACGCAAAGGGACTTTGTTCGTCGATCTAGTAGAACAGAATGTGACTTCGCGAAGATTAGCCCACTCAATGCCACTTCGTCCTAGGGCGGCCCTAGCGCAAACGGAGTCAGCTTCTTGGCATTGAACCGTTCGAACATGTTGTCAATTGGGATCCCCGAGGAATCGATCTCGTCACCGTCTCCGTGCATCCATTCTTTCCAAAAATCTCGTTAGCCTGAAGCCTCGTGTCAGTCCCAGTGAGCCCATTTGCTACGACAATTACGCCGGCTAACCAGCGTTTGTCGAAGGAAGTCTGGTGGAATGAGTATTGTATACCAAGATGGGAGACTCCGAGGACATTGCAAGGCTCATGGCACAGCCCTCGGGCGCCGAGGAATTGTATCGACAGATCAGCGAGGATTTGCATCTGGCAGCAACACGTTGGTCCGCCAATGCGCTCACGGAACCTCCCACGGATGCACTTGAGGGTATCGGTAGCCCAATCAATAACTGGGGTATCTCGTACGGCACCATCCTGGGCACACGATTCGTGGACAGTGCGTACTCTTCCTCTTCTGATCGGCGACTCCCTACTCAACATTGATCATTGGAGGGGTTCCCCAAGGTCTGTCTCTGCCGGTTCAGAGAGCACATGTCACATGCAGAGGCCCGAAGGAAACGTGATCCTTGGCGGATTAGTATTCCCATTCCTCTATATCAGGGAGACGGACGCCTACCAGGTAAGGTATAAGTAGTACAGTTGCGTTTCTAATATCAGGATAGCATTGGGCAAACAAGATCGCCGACAATGAGAAGGTAATCAAGGGCTTTGTGCAAGCATGCACACTTGGCGGCGCCTATGTGATCTCGGGATTGTCAAATACTACTTCGAGATGGCGGTCAAAAATGAGACCAACGTCTTTTGTTCACCTACGATTTGACTACCGAAAATTGGCTCTTCAAGCACCCCACGGGGGCGATAGGTGGAGAAACCTTGGCGGGACGTTGAGGTCGAGTCCCGATTCTGACTAGGAGGCTACTCGTGTTGGGGCGATATCATTGGCGGTAGTTTGCCACCTTAGCGGCTCGCGGAATGTCGATAAGATGGTCTCTGATTCAGGAAAAATCAGCTGCATGGGAGAAAGCTAGCCAGACTCTCGTCGCAGAAAGTTCGATCACGCTGAAGGTGAGACTGCAGTAGTGCATACATGTACTGCTGACTGCATAACCTCGCACCACCTCCAAGGACAAACGCCAGACATACGTTCGGGCAAACCTTCTGCGGAGGAGGGCATCTACTGCATAGACAGCATGAACCCGAGAGGTAGGACCATGGCGGAGGTCGTCCAGTGTCTCGTGCAGACCGACTCCAGTGAGTGCGCTCACATCCATTCCGAGTGATTATTGTAACCAAGTTGCATAGTCAATGCCATTTGGTCGAACATTGCTTCCACTGTTCTTTCTGGCCTGTACGGACTGTGTAACGTCACACAGGCCCATTCAACAAGACGCTGGTTAGCCCATTCTCATCAATGGCAACAACAAGGCAAGTGCACGTACAAGCGTATTGCGGAATCTACGCTCACTCGTCTGATTTCATGGAGGCCGGTTCTAGCAAACTATTCGCTCAGATACTACGCGTCAAATTGCTGCTCTGATCCAGAAAAAGGGCTTTGAAATGAGGACGTTCTTAATCCTCGCAACGATGACTTACTCACTCGGACCAATAGTATCAGTCGCTGGCAGGCAATTCCCGGTGTCGTCGGAGTAACCTCAACGACGACACGGCAATACTCACGCCTATGACCAGGCGCCGCACTGACGTTACCATACAACGACGACGCCGCCTGCGAGATGGACTCCAACGAGGAAGGACCACCCGGCAGGTCGTTGCTGCTGTATTCCCTTGAAGCATGTGCCGTGGTACTTGCTTCCATGATGTTATCTTCCGCCGAGTACGACTTTATTCTATCGGAACAGACTGTACCACATCTCGCAGTGCAGGTTCGCATTTCGCATCTCCGAGTCTGGTCAGGAATCACATCAGGGTCACCAGTCGACCGAATCATCCACCACTTCGGAGTTAGGGCTCAACCCTCAAGGCCTCAACCATCATTCTTGGTTACCTTCCTCCGTGACGCGTTGAAGTCACTCTTCTGATATCCACCCTGACGTTTCTCCTTTCAGGACGCATTTTCCCTAAGAAGACAATGCCGTTGCCATCACCCTAACATCATCTTTACCTCACCTCCTGTGGAGTACTCAGACATTTCGCCTGTAAACACCTCAACTTCCATTCTTCGGATGTCTATAACCCTGTTTCCGCGTCCAAGCCGTTGGAGGATATGCGGTTGCCAAAACTAACAAGAAGACCGACTATTGGTCCTCGCTCCTCCCGCAGAAATGCATACTATTAAGCGCCAACCCACATACGAATGGAAACCCCCTTCCCCCTTCATGTTGGTGGCTCAGACAGATATCGGGTTTGCCGTGTTGGGTTCGTATAGCCCTTCTAGCGGATGGAAGCGCGAGCGCGAAAGGTATCGAACACTGATACATTGCAAAGTCGTCGAAACACCGTAATCATAGCAGATACCGTTCGTAGCGAGCAGAACCTATGACTGTCCTAAACTATCTCCCTTCCAATCACCCGACCATCACGCGTTCTTGACGTCCGAAGCAGCGACCGAAGGTTCAGTTTTGTGTGCCCCGGTTTGCTTCGTGAGCTCGGTGCTCGAGCCGTCGTTGCCGCGCTCCATGCCTTCCTTTTCCTGCCTGAACTGGCGCGGGACGAGCAGAAGAACACCGGCAAAGTACGCGACCACAAGGAGCTGCACGAGGTCCGTTAATATTACCTGTTCTCCAGGTACCCGAGGCCCAAAGATCGTACTCACAATGATCCATATGTACCAGAAGACGTTCGCGCCGTTTGAAATCTGGGGTCTACCCGTCTGCAGATGCCACTCTGTGCGGAATCCCGTGCGGACCTGCGGGCGCGCGGAGCGATCCGACAGCGTTGTCAACATGTCAACTCCGGAACGGATGTGGATCATAAAAGAAGGTCGAGGGTCTGAACGCAAACCGTGCGCCGGCAGGGTAGTGCGCAGCAGAAGCTCTGGGGCGGGTGCCCCTCGTAACTCTAAAGAAAGCGTGAAAAAACCGCACGCACCTGGAACATGGCAAGCGCGATGATCAGCAGGCCGGTCACGGCATGGAAGTAATTCTGGTAGGGACGGCGGCCTTGGCCCTTGGCCCACGCCTTCGGCTTGTAGTAATGGATGGAAGCGCCAAAGGCAAGCTGCGCGAGATAGAGGACGAATATCGCAACGCCGGACTGCTTGTGCATGTCGTTTGCTCCCCCGGACTGCGCGAGAACGACGGAGTGGAAGCCCAGGGAAACGCCGATGATGATAACAGGACCAGCTGTCGAATTGAAGTGAGGTCAGGAACAGCCAATGGCACTCAAGGTGACATGGAAGTCGAGAGGAAACGCTTGATCCTCGGGCAGTGGGGAAGTACGTAAGAGCGACGGAACTCACCTATCGCAAACTGCACGATCCAGTGGGCGGTGTACCATTTCGGCGAGAATGTGCGCGTGTACCGCGCGAGGAGCGCGCCGAGGGGGAGAAGGCCCAGGAAACCGATTACGCAAAAGATGGCATGCGCGACGATGTACTTCTCGAATGGTAGCAGTGGAATGACAATAGCCATGGCAGAGGCGTACGGAGGGTGCCGCAAGGTTGACTAGAGTTCGTTTCAGGTTCGCGGGCGGTGGCCGAGCGTCCGAGGTGCACAGTCGTTGTCCGCAAATGTGTCTACGAGGCAAACGGCAGAGAAGAAAGACGACGGGGACACGTACTCAAAGTTGTGGGTATTCCTGGCATAGTATGCATGTTTATAACCCAGCCACTCTCAGTGGTGGGATTGGTCACCGTCTATCCATCCGGACGATATACAGTGGTGGGTAGCCGACTCAGCTTCGCCTCCCACAAGCCCCTCCGGGTGCGCTGCGCAGAGTGCCCATCGAATGGCTTGTGAGTTCCAGTGGCACGAGCGATCGAGAGCAACAGTCTCTTCGAGGTAGTCGTGCGAAATCGAAGCCTCCTCTGTGGGAAGCCACTGGTGCATCCCTATTCCCTCATAACGAAGGTGAGCAATAGCGACACGGCAGTTTCATCGCCATGCTCGACTGGGCTGCCATGCATCTGACATGGTGTATGTCCCAGAGTGCATCGCCCTAGAGGATCCCCCGGAATGGAGGGACACGACTCAATAGGGCGCAATAGATCCCTACTGCTAGCTGTCCGAGGACACCGAAGCGGTTCAGCTCTCTGGAAAAAAATCCTCAAGAAGACTGCGCACCGTACAGCCAAAAGAACCTTACATGCTTGTAGGCCTCATTGAAGTAAGTGACTAAGTCACAACATTGCAACGTAGTGTAAGGACGGGCCGATCCTCCGGAAGCTGTCTCGGGGTATGTGCTTATCCATCCAATAGAATATCCGTACAATTCAACTATACGTGCTACTTATGAGACACTACGGGATATCTATAGAATATGTGTATGTGGTCCAAAGGCGTCGTAGTGATGATTCAAGAGACATAGAAATGGCTCAGCGGGAAGCAGGACCAACCAGCGACCTCCCTTCGTGCGTCATTCAGGCGTAACATTGCAGGCGACAGAATCTCAGCTGCGATCCGCGAAGCGTGGTTCGTCAGAGTAGCCGGTACGCAAGGCGTACTCGTCTGGCTCCCGCTTGCCAACCTGGGGGCGCTCTTGCCGAAGTTGCTTGGGCAGGAAGGCAAGGCCCGCGAAGTAGAGTACGGGAATAAGCTATATTTAGCAAATCAGATCAACCTCTATGAATTCAAAAGACAACGGAGCGCAACGTACCACAACCCATATAATCCAAACGATGTTGGCGGCATTGCTAATTGCCGGCCTGCTGGTCGTCTTGACCCATTCTACCCTGTAACCGGTGCGGACCTACGAGGCCGTGACAGGTGTCAGAATAACATATCGAACTATTCAAAACAAGCGCCACGCGAAGAACTGACCTGATAGAACGAGAGACCGATGACTAGAAGCCCGAGAATAGCATGGAAGTAGTTCTGCAACGGCCGCTTCTTCCGCACGGTCCAAGAGGTCGGCTTGACACGGTGGATCACCTCACCAAGCACGCACTGTACGATGTACAACACGAAGATGGCAACGCCCCACTTCTTGTGGTCATCGTTGAGATGCATCGCCTGCGCAGTCGAGACGGCGGCGATTCCGAGAGCGACGCCGGTGACAATGATAGGACCGGCTAAGTCGGGGACGAATCGAAGCATAGAGCAAACACGGCGATCATCAGTATGGCGTCCATCCGAAACACCAACAACCAACACCGGACGCACCAATTGCCAACTGGAACACCCAATGACCCTTGAACCACCCGCTAGTGAACGTGCGTGCATACCGCGCAAGAAGGGCACCGGCCGGTAGCAGAATCAGAAACCCGATCGTGCACAGGATCGCATGCGCGACAATCATCTTCTGGTACGGCAGTAATGGAGTGTCGGGCGCGCTGCTGGATGGCACCGCATTCGGGTCTGACGAGAACGAGAGTGAGATGGCCCCCGAGTCATCGTGCTGCTGCAGAGGTGCCGACTGGGAAGAGCTGCTGGGGGCGGACGAGGCGAATGCCCAGATCAGGGTTTGCGACGTGCTGCTACTGTCATCCTAAATCAAGGCGTCAGGCATGGCATGAATGGACGAATGGGCAGACACCGAATGAGCGGCGTCGGGAAACACGTACCACCGGGATGGTGAAGGACAGCGTGGGCTGAGAGGCGGTCAGATCGCTGGCAGCGGCGTCCACTGCCGCAACCCGGGGAGGATTCGATACCAATGTGGGCATGACCTCGCCTGAGGCAGAACGTTGCGAAAGCGTGATAGTGCCGTCGGAGTTTGGCCACATTATCACCATGGGGCTCCCCGCCATCTGCGCGCCGAACCCACTGACCATCGCCTGCGGGTGAGCAGCACGACAACCTCGAGGTTACAGCGCGACTCACATAGCCATCCAGCCAACACTCGAACTCTTACTTGTCATGGTGTCTGTCAAGCGTGCATGAATGAATGGATCGCCATGGACCATTGTTTCAAGTCACTCACATTGTACAGTCGTATCGTTCATAACGGCCGAAATACTCATGAGCGATAAGTCTGCCGTTGCTGTCAAAATTGATGAAGAATTGGCACTGGTGCCCGAACTGGTAACACTAGTGGTTGTTGAAGCTGGCGCAGAGCTGGACCCACTCGCGCTGCCACTGTTGCTATGTCCGTAACCGTACGAGCCGTCGCCGTAGGAGGGATCCTAAAGGTCACCGATCATTAGCTTGAGGCCGCGTGCAACCACTACCACTGTAGGTTACTCACCCGGCGACCATCTTTGGCAGCGACGAGAGAGGCAAGTCCGAGGGCAAGAAGTGTGAAGCCCGAGCGCATGATTCCGGACAAGGTATAGAAGGATGGACGCAATACAGTGAACCGTGGTTGCGTACCCAGGAGCTATATAGCTCGAAGGCAGCCTGAGAGCATGCAGGTGCTGCGCCTGTGCTGGGCGTGAAATGGGTGAGAAACTGATTGCCTGACCAGGGTGCAATCCCGCTTCTTGTTCGTCCGAACAGGCAAGGACGGGCGCTGCACGGGAGGGTTGTGCTCGGTTAACGACGAAACGTGCCATCAAATGCACGCCTTCCCGTTCGCTGGTGCATCTCCCGGTGGTTTAAGCGCCCCGCAGCAGTCGTCCCGCCACATAATCTTCCTGGGAACTTCCATCGACGCCTCAGGCTTCCATCCTTGAGCGGTCGTATGATAGTTGTTGCATCCCTTCTTGCTGCGCCAGTCTCGATTCCCGTTATCGTCGCCACCTCCAGGCGGTGTTCACAACCTTCGCGATCCTTGTGCGGGCCAAGTCCATCCTGCGCCGGGCACTGCCCCACCTTCCCCCGCTCCGAGAACTCAATAATGCCACCAATGACGCGTGTGTCGGAGTGCATTATGCGAGCTGGCTTACCCTCACGTCGATCACCAAGAGAACAGGGTGGCACAGCATGGACCCCACGCCTTCGTCGCGGAGGAGCGCTAGCTGCGCAGGCTCATGACTTCTACGCGACAGACAATCGTGATTCCTTGGAACTCTTGAAGCTGGTCTAGTGATTCTTGGCTCTGACTGCGACATGTGCGTATAGAGACAAGGTCAGGAGTGCAAAAAATAATGGATCTCGAAGTAACTACACTCCACCTTTCCCATGAAATTCTGTGCTTCCCAAGGCGCACAAAGGGCGCACGATGGCTGGTATATCCCGCCCTATGTCGGCGCACCATCCATATCAGACACCGGGATGTACTGAGAGTCGGGAGACGTGAGAGACAATTTACACCCACATCTGAAAATGCCGGCACTTACGAGATAAGGCTGTGGTCGTTGACAGCCCGCAGTGAGAAGCAAGCTGTCGGTTTGGGATTCATCCCAACTGAGGAGCGTGGCTAAGATAAGTCTGACACACACGTCAGTCCGGCTGTGAGCGTGTCCATCGCAGTCGACAAAAGACGCACTTGTCCTCACAACCCTCACCGACTCAGCAGGATTAGTGACCAGGCCCGGCGCGGGCTTGCGTTCGCCGCTTCACGTATCTCTCTTGCGTATCTTGTGACACAGACTGCGACGAAGCAAATAACTCTCGACGACGTGATTGGTCCATTGAGGTAAATGGACGCCTTGGAAGTGCGAACGTGCAACAAGATATACGACGCTTCGGGGGATGCGCGACAGGATCGATCATACTTCCGCACTATCTGCCCGCATACTCTCTAGCGTAAGGGATTGTGCTTGTTGCGCAGCAAACGATTGTGCGATATTCGCACTGCTATCAAACTTATATAAGCTTGAGCGCAGCTGCGCCTTCGCCTGCGTAAAGTAGCTTGGATGTTGGACGTTCTCATGACTCTATTAGAGACAAAATGACAGCGCTTTCTTCAGACAGGAAAAGGGGGCGCACCTAGAGTTCAAGCCAAGACAGTTTATTACCAACGGACTGCGCATTCGAGCATCATAGGCCAACCATGACCCTGTACACAATCTTCTAATTTCGTGATCATGTCCGACGAACAGTTCTGAACACAGCTTGAGTAGACGATACTCCGTGCTGGGGACGCGTGTAGACCTATCAGGAATGTGATCGAAATTGTATGGCTAGACGTCCGCATACTTTGAGAGCTTCAAGGCTACAAGCAAGTGACAACCAGCGCTGTGTTGCGAGCTTCAAATCAAGGCTTGCGCCTGGCGGGTCGAAGTCGACATCCTGAGACGCTCTTCGAATAGAGTCTTGGATGTGTTCATGCCGCGTATGTGCCAACAAGCTGGGCAGATGAGTGTCGGCGACCAAGTTGTTGCGTTACATAGCGGAGCATGATTATGACATGAAGCACTTCAAGAAGGGAAACTGAGACAGGTTGCGATGTGCAAAGTTCATGAAGTCAGAAGACAGCTTCACAGCGTATACGTCGCCCAAGTGCGTCGAGATCTAGGCCGGAAATCCGAAGCGAGACAGTCGGGGTCGATTCGAGTGTGGTCTCGAACAATTGGCGAACAGACGGCCATGAGACGATGTAGGCAGTCGAGTTGGCAACCGCGAGTCGATATGTACATATGTAAGATAAGTCCCGACTGGCCAGATCCATGATCATTGGCAAACAGCCCGATAATCGCAGATCCTCCGGCCAGCACGCCGTGATGGTGCCTTTCTGGGTCCGAGCCCGGGCACCACAGCGGAAGATGGGGTACCCGGGGCGGCGCGACCGAGGGACAGGAGAACAATTGCCTGAATGGGGTGGCGACCGCCACTGCCAGCGCCGCCAGAGCCTCGACAGCGCTGTGCTCTCATCACCGAGTGCAGGAGCCATCGCATCTTGTTCTCCTCATCGGTCTCTCCTTGCCCGCCAGCGGCCAGGGCTCTTTCTCTTCTGTTGGCCCGGTGACATACGTTCTTACGACCTGCTAATCTCCTCCCATGTCTTCCACCACCACCACCGCTCCCTCTGCGACCTCATCCGCGGCTAATGGCACAATCTCAGTATCCGGGAACCTCAAGGCAATTCCATTCTCCGCCTAACTCTACCGACTTCCCTCTCATGTTGCTCTGCAGATTGTCGGCATCATTCTGGCCATTACAAGTGGCGTTCTCATCGGCTCCAGTTTCGTCTTCAAGAAGAAAGGTCTCCTCCGTTCTCAACAGGGCATGGTTGCGGGCGAGGGTGTTGGATATCTCAAATCGGTATGTCAGCCCAAATCTAGTAATCATGTATCATATCTCCTCAAGTCTGTGTAGCCATTGTGGTGGCTAGGAATGATCAGTGAGTCGGCGCTGTCCACATTTACGGACGGAACCCTTATCCATATGTAGTGATGATACTCGGGGAGTTGTGTAACTTCGCTGGTACGCCATTGTCTTGTCCTTGATTTCCCCTCGTTAACCCCGCTGCAGCATATGCCTTCGTGGAAGCGATTGTTGTTGTACGTTCACAAACCAAGCGATGAAGCCGGACTCGTCTGACGTTAGTGTGGCAGACTCCCATGGGTGCACTTTCCGTTGTCATCAGTGCCGCTCTGTCGTCTATGTTCCTCAAGGAGACACTGAGCTTCTTTGGATGGCTTGGATGCGGGCTTTGTGTCGTACGTTCTTCGGCCCTGAACCACCAGTTTCTCTCGCTGATTCTCGGCGTACTTGTCAGCTGGGTTCTGTCATCATAGCGCTCAACGGTATAGCCATCTCTTGCCTAACCGCCAAGATCATGTTCTAACAACGACCTCGGAATATAGGCCCTGAAGAGTCGACCATTGGACAAATCACGGAGTTTCAGAAATTATTCTTGGCACCAGGCTTCCTGGTATATGGATCGGTCCTCATCATTGCATCGCTTGTCATCATTTTCTGGTTCGCTCCAAGGTTAGTAGTCCAAAATAAGACATCACTGCAGTTACTGAGATTGTGGTCCAAAGGTACGGCAAGAAGAGCATGCTCTGGTACATCATGGTGTGCAGCATGATTGGCGGGATAAGCGTCAGCGTTACGACAGGGTTAGGATCCGCTATTGTGACCACCGCCATGGGGGACAACCAGGTGCGTTTTGTTCCCATCTCTGAAACTCGTTACTGGTGATTCATACTGGGCTTGCTCATAGTTCAAGCACTGGTTTATTTACTTCCTAATTGTATTCATTGCTGTAACACTCAGTAAGTCTCAGCCGACGATCGTAGCTGGTATGGTGCATTGATCACACTCCGAAAGTCACGGAGGTGTACTATCTCAATGTGGCGCTGGCGCTTTTCAACACTGGTTAGTGGTTTCCCGTATGCGCAGTGAGTGTTGGACGGCCACTGACGGTTCACATTATCTTAGCAATGGGTGTGTATTCTCGATCTGCGGCTGCTATAACCTTGACTGACGTCGCCTCAAGTCACACCGACATATTATGTGATCTGTAAGTCCATATCGTGATCGCATGCGGTATCTTCGGCTGAGCGTGTTGCGATAGTCACCTTCTTTTCAATGGTCACAACCATTGTACTATTCCAGGGACTCGACGCACCAGTCGTTCGAATCATTACCCTTGTCATGGGTTTCCTGGTCATATGTGTCGGAATCACGGTGCTTCAGCTGTCCAAGATTGATCCAACGCAAATCAAGACCCTCGATCGCCGCTCAACGCTCCTCCTACAGGCCGCCAGGGTCAACCCTGAGGATGGGGATGAAAAGAGCCTCGTTGCCATCGAAGATCCCGGCATGGACGCACTACGTGGCAGCTTCGGTACCATGGGTAGCATCATTCGAGCTCGCAGTGCACGTCGCCTGAGCATGTCCAGTCGCGCATCCGTCCGGTCACGCTACAGCTCGCAACCCGTCCCACCCCTGCCAAACCACTACGACGACTCCCTCACCGGTATGAAACGGCATCAGCTGTACGACAAACCTGTGCCAACGACCCCGCGTCCATATATAGACAACTCCGACCAGATCAGTATGGCCAGCCAGCCTTCAGGCCTTGGCTCGCCGTTCGCACAGCGCAAACAGACAATCAAGTTCGGCGACCAGGACGTCGTGCACTCATACCATGTACCCGGCACGGGCGACGACACCGCGACGCACGAGCATAGGAGCGCGCTACGTGGTGGTGCGAGTCTGAAGTACGACTCGGTCAGTAGCAGTGGCTGGTCAGACAAAGCTGTAGTCGGGGCTAATGGCGGCGAGCAGACGCCGACAGGCGCCCCGCAGATCCTCAACCTCCCCTCGCTGGAGGACATTACCGATCCCTCTGCCCCATTGACCGCACCGCCCGCACTGACTTCAAGAGGCAATCTGGGAAAGAAATCGTTCCATCCTTTTGACGGACTCCCGTCCACGACCACTTCCTCCGTCTTCCCCGATACTCCTCTACCACCACCCTCAAGCACCCCTGGCGCGCGTGATCCGCCCTCAACACCGTTGTCCCCGACATCCCGCCTGCGACAATTGCAGTTATTCGGGCGATCCCCGAGCGGACGGCCGTATCCCCGCGGCGACCGCGATGACGACCGCGAGGAGAGCATGAGTCTATGGAATCGATCTTCGGGCGAGGGCTCGGATCTCGTCGAGAACACGAGCGAGACCGACCTACCAGGGGGCGGGATAAGGCTAGTCCCTAGCTCCAATAACACACGGGATCGCCCGGACTTGGTGTGACCCGGTCTGTCATGATGGTTATTGTAATATTCCTTGGCTCGGACATGTGTGCTACAGTACCTGGTTTCGTACAGTAGAACCTGATAGATACCTGTGGGATAGATGCAGACGGACAACGCCGGACATTCGCACCTTGCTTTTCGTCTCTCGTCTCTGTGTCACGCTTGCTGATCATATTGTAATCTGTACCTTCTCCCTCGCCTCAAGGCTCCAAACTCGTGTCTTCACGTACGTGCACGGGTACAGTTCACTCGTACGCGTTGACCGTGCTTGTGTTGGTCCGCGGCATCGCGGGCATGATGTCGTAAACTGTGAAGGCACGTGCATGTGAATTGTCCCGGTTCGTCGACGGGCAAATTCACGGCTCTCACTGAGCCAGAGTCAGAGTCAGAGTCAGAGGCAGAGGGGGGCGTGCTATACCCGAGGCTAAATTCTATCGGCGAATCTAGGATTCCATCGGAGTTCGCGAACTCGGCACGCATGCGCACGTCGACAGCCAGAACAGCGTTTCGTCTTCCATGTCGGCGTCGGGTGTCGTCCGAGCTGTTCGTTCCTTGCTTCCTTCAACTGTGCAATAGTGCATGCACGCGAACGCGGACATACCGTCCTTGTTCCTCGTCCTGCCATCCTGCCGCCGCGATGGCAAATGCCCGCAGCACCCGTGGCCCTCTAGCACCCGATCTGCTTCCGCGAGCGTGTGTGGGAGCGTCTGGCGGCACGGGCACACGCAGGGAAACACACAACTGACAATTGAATGACATTGACATGGCCCACATCGGAGCTCCCGACTCTGGCGCTCGTCGACGCGGTCTTTGTGTAACTGTTTTCTGATGGCATTTCAGTGTCATCCGATTCAGCCGCATGTGTATATGCCCAGGTTCTCGTGCCGTACAGAGCAGTGGCAGGCCAAGGTGGCCCAATGAAATGTCCGAGTTCGTCGTCGCCGGACGGTGGAGTAGATCATGATCTCCTCGGCGCCACTGCTTGTCACGGACCTGGGGTTTGTTCGAGGCCAAATGCGACCTCCCAAGCCCAAGCAGGCCGAAAGAAGTTGTCGGTCACAAGCTCCCAGGACGCAGGCCGGGGGCACGCCTGCTTCTTCCGGGCTCGACCCGGCCCTCGGTTCTCTTACGTGTCCAGGCTCGGACACGGACCCAATTTGAGCGAAGGAAGCAAGAGGACAGAAGATGTGCGGAAGCTGCTCACCGACCTTCGGAGGCCCTCGGGGTCTAACGAAAATACGACGAGCGGGTGCACTGGCTGCTGCCAATGGGGGCATGTGCTGTCGACGATGACGCGGCGTGGTGAAGAAGCGTTGTCGTGGCTGCCCGCCCAGCAGTGCGTCGCCGTTTAATCAAACACAACTCCAGTATGCCCTCGCACCAGACTGGAATTTGTAGATCACCAGTGCAGCAAGAGACTTGCCCGAACGGGAAGCGGATGGGAACGCAAGCCAGACGATGAAATGAATTTCCTTCCTGCTTCCTACTAGACTAATTGGTCGAACATCAGTAAACGTTTCAACAGTATGGTACTAACCGGGATACGGTACACGATCCAGAGCCCAAAGTCCGAGTGCAGTAAATAGCCTAACGTAAGATCAAACAGCAGAGTGGCGGCACTAGACGACAGCAGATTAGACAGGACATCACTGCGGGTATACACGCGCGCGCACGGGGATAGAGACAAGAAAGGCGGTGGGAGAGGCCGAGGACGACAAGGGGGTGAGTGGCGTTTGTATGGCTATCTACCGGAGATGCGGGGGCGATAGAGACAGTGTCAATGGTGGGAAGGGGAGCCAACGGGACGGTAAGGCTCGAACCCAAGGAAGATACACGAAGGAGGAGAAGGAGAAAGAGAGGCCAGAAAGGGTTACAGCCCTACGAGTACGGAGGGACGACGGAACGATGTCTCGTCCGCGAGGTCGTACAATCGAGGCCGGATGCCGCGACGCGACGTGGCAGGATACACGCACTTCAGCTTGCGCTTCGAGCATTGACTGTCAAGTAGCGTATCAGCATCCGACTGTCGAACAGCAGTCTCGATGATTCAGAAGAGATAACTAAACACCGACTCACTTGCATGTGCGGTCTGACGAGTTCGCCGAAGGACTCTGGCACGCGATCTTGCGCTTGCGGCAGAAGAAACAGGCGAGCGTGAGCGGCTTCTTTGGGCTGTCCTCGATCAACGAGGATGGTCGTGTAACAGGCGGCGGGGCAGGGAGGCTGGGAATCGACAAGACGCGATGTGAAGGCAGCATGGAAGAATCGTCCATGTGGTGGCCGGTGCCGTTGTTGAGCGTGAGGAGGTCGGTGACCTGTTGTGGCCTGGGAGCATGGATAACAGAGTATCCAAAGGATGGAGAAACAGGGCTTGATCCGTAAGATCCCTGGCGGGGAGTGTCGAAGCGAGGATATGAGTAAGGGCAAGAAGGTGGCTGATGGAAGTGGACGTTGTGCTGCTGACTTCGCCCTGGCCCAGCGGCGTAGTGCGTGCCTAGGTGGGGCTGAGGGTGGGGCTGATAGTGCTCATATCCTGTCTGCTGCTCATAGACACAACCTAGAAGTGGGTCATAGACGTTAGCAATGTCGACACGTGTGGTTGCGGCGTGCGTACCTTCGCTGGGGTATCGATCGCCATAACCAGTATCCTCGATCGGGGAGTCGGTGTTCCCGTCGTCGTAATAGGGTTGAGGGACGTAAGAAGCACTGGTAGAGAAGTTGTGCGGACTGATAGTAGAATATGAACCGTGCAAAGGGAGATCGGGAGAAGGATACGATGGGTTCTGCGATGGTCGATTAGTCGGGCCGCCTTGGCGCCAGGCTCGCAGAGAGCGTACCGTGTCGCACGTGAGGTTGAACTGGTGAACGCCCGGTTTTCCATACATCGGAACATACCCAGCCTTGTCGACGTACTCGGCATCGTACTCCGAATAGTGTGACCGTAACGATGAGTGCTGCGCGCGGGTACTATCAGCCGATTTTGAATGGGCAAGCGGCAGACTGGTAGCGTCGCGAGTGTTGTCGAGACCGGTCCTAGATATGTGGGCGGTTGGGTCGAGGTCGCTGGGACTAGTCGAGTGGCGGTTGGAGGCGATCAACGAGTAAACCAATTGATTATCTGCAGGCTGGCTGCAGCCAACGGTCGCAGTCACCTGAAGGACAGGTTATACACCGCTGCAGGACAGAAGGATAGAAAACTTACTTGGTAGGGGGCACGGAGGAGAAGACCGCTTTGGGTGGACTCGACAAGATATTCCGAGTCTCCGGACCGTGCCAATTGAGCCGGGTGTCCAGGCACGTACTCCACTCCTTCGTATCTGTCGTAGTAGGAGTCTTGAAGCGGTGCATATTCGGCGACATATGGCTGACAAGAGGCGGGAGGATCGACGGGTGTGCTGAGGTGGTCCGAGTCGGATTCGAAGTCGGTGAGGCCCTGACAGAGTGGTGCAGGCGACATTGGGGGCAAACGGATTAGGAAGGTCTGTAAGAACGCGGTGCTGGAGGCGGACGCAGAGAACACGAAGGTTGCGGGGAGGAGAGGTTGGGTGCTGTCTTACAAGGGCAAAGGGAAAGGTTCGACCGGCGGGGCATTTGTAGAGGCATCTTATATGAACGTGAAGAGACAGTGTCAGAAGCCGTTTGTGGAGGTCAGGGTTGTGGCCTTAGGCGCCCATGCCTCGGGGCAAATCCCGGTTTTAGATCGAGGTGAGAGTCAGATGATGGCACGCTATCTGTGCATCATTCTCAATTATGGCTCCCACAGCAGCAGATCCCAACGATATGCTTCCGACACGACACGTTACGCTCCCTCTCCCGTGTCCCATAGACACCCGTCGTCCGCCGTCGAGCTCGCTTCGTCCACCTCCGAGGACTTGGATCTGCGTTCGCACAAGCGTGATTGCAAGAAGGGCGACCCTTGGGAAAGGACCATACGCGCTGACGTCCGATTTCCTCTCTACCTTCTAGGTTGCCAACGGCCACCCCGGCCTGAACCAAACGAAGCCAGCTTCGCTCTGCAAGGACAACGGTAATCGGAGTACAATCGGGCACTCGCTTGTCAGGTCAAATCTGTGATGTCTGCTGCAGGGTCGAGCAACGATTGTCCGGAAAAAAAAAACTTTGCAGTTTGATGTGCCAACACGAGTCTGCTAACGACTCGGCCATGTCCGTATGCGGCAAGCTGGGCCCGCGAGGCCCGGGGGCTCGGAAAAGCAATTGAGGAAGGACGTCAATCTGCCCCGACTTCGGGTTCCCTCGCACTCGCTCCTCTTGCCACTGCAATCGCCTCACCAGAAGCTATGCTGCCAGCTTCGCCTCCTCACTTCCACGGCCTTACCGACCCAATGCCATTCGCCTCCAAGTCCCCGCTCAATGCACCCTCGCAGTTCCCCCGAGTTCACACGCTCCTCTCAGCCTACGCCCGTCATCTCAACTTGGCCTAACCAAAACTCGCTTGCGGCCTCGTCCTCTAATGTTCATAGTAAGAACTTTTCTAAATTCAATAATACAACTTCTTTTGATGCACGAGCATGTGCTTAGACAATGCAGCGCCATGCTGCGCGTCGCACTGCCTGCGGCCGCCATTTCCCGGCGACATTGGCATCCTTCTCATCATTGCATACTTCCCCCTGGTCATCGAACTGCCCCGCCATGCAGACACCACGGTGGTTCCCGTCGGAGCTTGCACGCAAATCGCGTGGCTACTTCGGGACCATGCACAGGACACAGGAACATCGCAACTACTTGCGACTCGCCTTCGAGCATGACAGGGCTTCCATCCACGAGGTCGTGGAGGGGTTTGGGCTCGTCGAAGCCGAATAACGCGCAGTGCCCATGCAACGGAGTTTCTGGCAATGTCAGCGCGGCCGCTCTACACACGACAACATGGAGGCCACCATCCGCACCATTCGGTCATGGTGTGGTCGATGCACATACAAGAGCTGGCGCCCTCACGCCACCATTCAACATTTCGTGGCAGCACATGTGGATCTGGGGTTCATTTTTCTAGGTCCGACGTTTCGTGTTTCAATGTTGAACACAGTTTTGTGGTATTTATTGTGGCCTACCCAGCTAGGAACGACGACATCCATTTTGAATAGATTGCATACCCATGAAGATCGACATCCTTGTTCTCAACGAGGATAATTCCGCCGTGAAGGTCTCTCGTCCCCGTCAGTAACAGTTGCCTTTCATCTTGCGATAGTGACTTCCAGCCTCCCCCCTAATGCGGATAACGCGTACGACCTCCATCACAAATATTCTTGGGACTTCCCATTCCGCTGCATCCCGAATTCTCGCCCTTGGTGGGTCTCGAAGCCCTTCAGTTTGAGTTATAGTGCATCTTCTTCTTGAAGTGGCACCTTACGTGCCTCGCCCAGGGCGACCAGACGCACCTAGCAAGGCGTGCGTATGTTCATCCGCGCGCACCATCCGAAACAGCCTTGTACTTACCCGAGCTGGGAAACTGTTGTGACATCACAACCACCCAGTGGGAGCGCAACACCTAAGCGTCTGCATTCGCGCGCAACTCGCATGTGCGGCAGTCGGAAAGATCAGAATGTTCGCGCGGACGCACGGTGCGTCGTTCATTTCGCTCAGCTCGGCCACCCGCGCCGTTCTCTTCGACCAATTGTGAGAACGGCGCTCCACGGCTGCCACCATGCCGGGTTTCAGCCCGAGGGTATCCACCAAAGAGGAATAATTGGGCGAGCACGCACTCTGTACCTTCGACTTCGCTGGAGAACCCAGAGGTTCACAGTCAGAGTCAGGGCATTGGTACCAGAAGCTCATACTGCAGCTGGGTGCAGTTCTCGTAACGATGGCGGATCTGTGTAGGAGCTGGAGGGCTCACGAACCAGCACATAGGAAACTTCTCACCCAATTTCGCTCGACCCGATTCGTCTTCCCTGTTACTAACATACAATGTTATGTAGACGCGATCTAGGCCGGTGCGTGAACTAGGTGTCGGGTGCACAGTGCATGATATGTGGCATAAAGTGGATCCTGTCTAGGTCGTTCTATCTGTTCATGCCTTCATCTCGTGGGTTTGCCGCGCCCCACGGCAGGCAGAAACATGCAACATCTACAGCAACATTGCCTACCAGACCAGGCGTATGGTACTTCCTGTACTGCAGTCAGAGTGCAGCTTTGGCAGTAAGTGAGCCCGTTCTGGATCCTGTCCCACGCTCTTCTGCCATCGGACGAACGGCTCCCCGACAGGCTGGGCAAAATGAGCAGTGCATGGCGTGTAGCGTAAATGGACAAGGGATGGTGCGCTAGTGCAGTCTGTACGGCGCGTGCGCAGTGGTCCTGCGACTGCGTGGCCGACAAGGCCTTCTCCCGCGGCGCCCATGCCATGCTTGGGGGTGCGATTTCCTATCCGCCGATGGCCCCCAAATTGCGGGCATAAGAGGATGTTTTGGAACGCGTCGGATGGGACGTACCTATGGCAGCAGCCGTTCTCGCTCCAACGCTCGTACGCCATCTTTCACCGTCGGCAGCCCCTCGAGCCTGGGCCACATTGACGCAAGTTCGCTGAAACGCGGCAGGGGGAAAGACTCGACTCGACTCGGCGCGCGGGGCGCCTGGCTGCAATATACCAGAGCGCAAACGGCCGAGGCCTGCGTGCGCGAACTCGCGAAACAACGCGGGCGGATGTGAACTTTGTGGGGAGTGTAGAGGGAGGGCGCGAAGGATTCGAACGGGTGCTTCCATGCACGCGTTTCCCGATTTCCAACCAATCCGAAGGCGACTCTGCACCAATGGAGAACTGATCATGAACCACCTCGGCGATATGGCATTATCGATGCGTCGTCGGAAGACGCGAAGCTCGAACCTTACTTGTTCCCCCACCCGCTGGCGCGCGCCAGAAGGTGGCAGGCGCGCATTATCGTGCTTCAATCAAATCGCAAATAGTGGTGGGACTGCAGCGGACACTATAAGTTCCGAGATGAGGGACGTGTGATCGCACGAGACCGTTTCGATGTAGAAGGTTGCGAAGATCCCAGCAGACGTAGTTTTAGAGTTCGGGGTGTACTTTTTTGCAAACCTGCAGTCTTCAGACGCTTGCGGCCAGAGATTTGCACAATCGCTCGACCTACATAGAGGATGAGGGTTGTTGACTGGACAGCTATGCGCTATTGTGGCTGAAGCGCTGAACAATGGCAATGGTGAGAGAACAAGGGGTGAGCCGAAAACATGTGTCATGCATCTACACGTGCCATACCATCCAGATGATGCAACGTTGCGCGTGCACGAGTGCAGGCTGATGATGACCAACTTGAAGGTGCTGTCGTATGTTCATTGTACCAGACGCCAGTGTCGGGAACAGCCAGTGCAGACCTTGTCCTGAATGACACCAAAAATGTCAATATAGTCAGCATGGTGGATTGCATTGCGAAGCATGCGACTACCTGCGACTACCCTGAATTGAACTTCTGATTGTCGGCAGCTCGAAACCGCCCCAGTGGTAAATGAATGCTGAGGTCAGGCCGCACAACGCACACAATGAGCTCATCCTCTGCGACGACGCGCATTTCGACGGTTCGGCGATGACTCGGCGCGCGCCGTCCTCATGCACCGCGGTCATGCCCACGAGAAGCTGGTCACGTACCGACGCTTAAGGGAGTTCGCACATCTGAGGGAAGCCCGCGGACAAGAAGGTACCTGCGAGCGCAGTCTAAGTGTCGTGATTTAGATGTTGTTCCTTGTCGATACTCCCACCAAGAGAATGATGCTGTGATATTATAGGACAGTTACACATGACCGCAAGACTTCCGCAACATGACTTGACGAGATGGGCTATGAGAGGTCTTGACGTTCCGGGAATGCGACGGGTTCATGGGTACGAGCCGCCTCGCCGTAAGTGAGTATACCGACATAAGGCATTACGTTGTATTTCAGGATGTAGTGAGCCGGAGTAGCATCTCTATGAAGATCAAGCGATCGTCAGTATCTTTTTGGCAGGGAACAAGCCAGGACCCGAGTTAGCTGGCTTCCTATGTTTGCTTCGCACCCATGACGCCACAGAAGTGTACTGCACCCGCTATTATGCAGGGGGGCAGGCACGATTCGAAGGGCACGTTGAATTGGGGGAGCAGGAGATGACAGAATCGAAGGTCTCGAGCAGTCGGCAGTAGTGCCTCGGGACACTGCAGGAGGGAGCGGCATGACATGCGGCATGCGGAGTGGAAGCGGCACCGAATATACCGTCGAAGAGAATGAGAAGAGGAATCCGGGATACTCACTTGAACGACGCGCTCAATTCACGAAACACGTACTTGTTCCGTCCCGCAATGGCCAATCGTGCATCTTCTTCACGGCGAACAATGCGATCCCAAATGACGACCTCACTTTTCACCTAAGGTGATGTAGCGTTAACGTCAGAGTGGTCGAGATTATAGGACTGGACTTACGCCTTGCTTGTTCTCGTACTCTGCGCTAACGTACAGAAAGAGCTGTTTTGTGTTCCAGTTGAAAAGCGGAGAGAGATCTGGTGAGTGTCAGCATGAATCTCCGAGGAGTCCGATAAGGGCTTACCCGCTGTGAGATTGAAGTTCACGAAAGTGAAGTCCTGGTTCTTATTCGCGTATCGACGCGCATTCCCAGGAAAGCTGAAACCATCGGACGTGAGACAAAAGTAAGATCTAGGCCAAAGGCATCACGGACACCTGTATTGAGGAGACAGCTAGGTCTCCTCTGGGAGTCGCAGTGAACAGAAACGAGGACAAGGAGATGGCAGCAAGGAGAGCCATCAGGCAGGTCGAGAGCATGGCCGAGACATTGTTTACCCGCGAGTAGAGTGTATGCATGTTGCCTGCCTCTGCGCTGGGGGCGGTCTGAGGAACAGATGAGATGGTCGTGTAGGTCAAAGAGGTCGTGTCCAGTCTGCGACTGGGCCCACCGAGGACACGTAGGTAACGTCACGTACACGGTGGGCGCAACGAGCACGTGCGCGTATGGGGCAGGCGCTCGGGCGTCGCTGTCCCCAAACCCCATAACGGGAACGCGCAGGAGCGCTGCGAGGCCAAGACTGCCACCGTCAGGGGACGCGGCCACCGTTCTCTCCGCTTGACTCTCCTTGGACTCTTCCGTCACCACCCATTCTCACCCTTCCTTGCTGGTCATGTCGGACGCGTACGTTGCACATAGGATCATTCGCCGAATTGCCAACTGGGCTGTCGTGTCTTTCTTCACGGAGATCCATGTCATTGGGGGCGAGAATGTGCCAAAGGATGGGCCAATCATTGTGTGAGTCTCTCTCTTTTCGTGCAATCCCTTCATATATGGCGTGCGCGCAGGTTAAGGCGCGAAGGCGTGAAGTGGGGATGTGTAGAGCTCTAGATAGGGCTTACCTTCTGGAGCAGCACGAGAGCGGCGTGTGCCCTACCACAAGCTTCGCGTGGCATGCCGTTATCGTGTGCATTACTTCAGGCACTCAGCACATTGAGTTGGTGTGCACGCGCAGTTGCTCCAACGCGATGCGGCGAGTCTATCTAGGAACAAACATCGGACCTACCGCCGTTATGAAGCCGACCCGTTAGGCAATCTAGGTCGAAGATAGCCCTTCGGAGTCAATGTCCTTGAAACGCGGTCCCCTCTTCCTGTCACGGTGCCTCGTGTTGCAATGACGCGCGATTCATGGGGATGGTTAAGCCGCATTCATTTCGTCACTGCCTGAACACGCGTTATGAGAGCTACATGTGGGGCTGCGTCTTGAAACTCATTACAGTGCAACAGCCGTTCGCCATTGCTAGACTGTTGAAACGTTCTTCATACTGATGCGTCTTTAACTCTAGAACTGCCACACACCACAACATGATGCTTGACCCAGCCGTCCTCTGTATGTCATGCGACGAACATGCGTTCTAGAGTTTTGCCTGCTCACTTCCACGTAGCTTGTGCATTTCCGTACAAGAGAATTCTTCACTACTGGGCAAAAGGTATCTCTTCTCCTTGCAGACCTAGACCTTGCAGTATTAATCGCAGATATCAGCATCGCTGTTTGGGAACCCCGTGATCAAATATATCCTCACGTCGGCCGGGAACATCCCCGTGGATCGCAAGGCTTCCGACAAGCGTCTTCTATTTCGTGGAACATTCCGCGCATTGGCCGACGGTAAGGCAGTGGCCTTATTCCCTGAAGGTACTAGTTACACCGAGCCATCCATCATGCAAATCAAGGACGGTGCAGCATGGGCAGCCCTTGAGTATACGAAGTGGGCAAAGGAAACCCCGGACAAAGTGAAGAAGGGTGCAGAAGAAGTCATGATCGTCCCAGCTGCAATCGTTTATACGAATAAATCCAAATACCGTAGCCAGGTCAGTTGGACTGAGGTCATTCATGACGACCCTAATTTTGACGGTTTTACGTCCTAGGTAATCTTGGAGTAAGTGCCGCCATAGATTTCTGGCGAGGAGCAGGTTCATGATGCCTCTGACAGGTTTGGGCAACCTATTAAGACAAAAGATTATACGGAGCAATTCATGTCCGGAGACGATGGTGCACCAAGGGCAGCGGTCAAGCGTCTAACGGCGGCGATCGAAAGAGAGCTTGTTCAACCGACGATCAATGCGCCCGACTGGCAAGTACATGACGAATCGCCTGTGTTCGCGTTCTTAACTTCGGATGATTCCAGGGACACGCTCTACGCTGCTCGGATGGCGCGGGAACTCTTGTGGCCTGAAGAACGGTCTATTAACCTCGACGAATTCGTGCCTATCTCTCAGACGTATGCTTGCGGTTCCGGCTGCTCATTTCCGATACAAGTATGCTGATCTTGTGCGCAGTCTCGTCGACCTCTTCTCAACACCCGACCTCGTCCCGAATATCAACTCTATCAGAAGACATCTTTTGACGTATTACTCATTGCTTGAGTCCACACACCTCACGAATGCTGTTCTGTCTTCCCTGCCGCTGCCAGCAACACTCGACCCACGTCAGGTGGTGCCACTTCCCAGCCGTTTGCTCACACTCAGCATTCTCATCCGGGACACGATCGCGCTGATGATATACCTTCCATTCTCGGTCCTACCCCTCATCCTCCATACTCCGGCGTACGTGATGGGCCGGTTTGGTGCACATCTCGCTGAGGAGGAGGAAGAGACGCAAGCACAGAACAAGGTGGTATTCGGCTTATTGCTTCTGCTTATGGTGTACTCCACCGCATTCTTCTTCGTGTGGGCGTTCTTATGGTACACGCCTGTCGGCGCGCTAGTCGCGCTCTCTTTCGTCTCCCTGCTTGCCATGTACCACAATCGATTGATCAATAGTGAGTTCCATTGCCTTCTATAGCGGTCCGACCCCTCCTGTTCCTCACGTTTCGTTGCTTTTCGCACACAGACAGTTATGACCGGTGAGTACTACACTGTCGCAAGGCTCGGTTGAGGTCCATAACTTTCGCTGACATGCATCCTGATGACTGCAGTGTTAAACGCCTTGTCGCCGCCTGGCGCGTCCTCGTCGGCGTCTGGGCGCCGAAGCGGTGGGATATGTCTTTCCCTGCCGTTGCACAGTACACGGTTCCCAGGATTCCGCCTGAGAATCCGTGGATAGACCGTTCGAAAGCCAAACTGAAGTCCCGGCCGCTCACGCCATCTGCATCTGACTCTCCTTCAGCCTCGTCGGACTCGACAGCGTCACCTTCTCCGCCAAAGCCTTCAGAGAAGCGCCGTCGCCCACCTTCACGCCGGCTCATCCGCCACGTCCTCCGAGCACGGGTCGAGGCCGCGAAGGCCCTTGCCTCGCTCTTCGTCCAGCTCGGGCGCGCTCCGGATGGCAAGCGTGTCTGCGCGTCTGTGCACCTTGCACACGCGTATGGTGGCCAGGTTGACATGCCGGACAGGAACCAGGACACGAAGGAGGGTGTCGAGGCGCTCACGGAGCCGATCGGATGGCGGAGTGCGCGCGAGGTCGTGGCCTTCCTGCGCGCTCGCGGAGCGAAGTTCAGGGCGTTGGAGAGCCCCGCGGAGGGCGACTGGGCGGCACTGAGTAGCGACGGTGAAGGTTATGACAGCGATTCGGTCAGCAGCTCGAGGGAGGATGACATTGTGTGGGTGCCCCCGGGCCAGCATTGAGAGTAGGGCTGTCGGGTTTGGCTCGGCCTGTCACCTGCGGTGATCACAGATGGGAGGTGTGCGCTTGCTCATATCATTTCTCATCATATCAGCTCATCTATTACCTGTACACCAAGTCCCCCGGAATGCTTTGGCACCTTATCGCGTTCGTTAGGAAACAATCTATGATCATGAAAGAGTAATCGAGTCAGGGTTTGCGGGTGGGCAGGGCGGATATGTGCCCATGGGAAGAGGGGAAGTCTCTATGGCGGCAGAGTGAGTACAGACCGGAAGCACGTTTGCCATCGAAGATTGGGGAGTCACTGTGATGAAGGGTCACTGTGAAGTAACCAGTGCAGACGGATTGCTCCCCTTGCTTGTAATGGTAACATAAGCTGGAGACGTACACGCCGTGTGCTGAGACCGCCGGAGCAGAGGCAATTGTACCCGTTACTGAATTGTAGTGCACCCTGCATCCATGATCCCTTCCTGCTTTTGATACTGTTCACCTGCACGACTCCGATCTCGACAAGAGGACCACTAGAAGCTCGCTAGAGTTCCCACCTTGATGGGAGGCGGATCCCATGTGGAAGCATCCTCTCTGTCGGGCACAAGAGGTGAGTGCGCCTATTGTAAACCCTTGGCTGATCTCGTCCCCTCTTAACCCTAAACACAGCACAAGAAATCCTATAGGGGTCAGCTCGGGCGGAGCGGTGCCGATCCTGATGGTGGCTTGCCTTCGTTTGCCCCACCGTTGCAGCCGCCTGTGGCTGAGAAGAAAACTTCAACGAAGAAGGTGTGAGCGCTCACTGACCGACGACACTATTGGAAACGAAGGCGGCCGAGGAGATTGAGCGCACCTCATGAATTTTGATCAGCGGGACTGGTGAGTGGATGCCAGCGTTATCGTTTGCGGGGAAAGAACCCTCGGTGGTGCAAATCACTTCGTGTTATCGGTTGCAGGGTGGCGAGACTTATGGGTCTCGACTTGAGGTAGGCCAAAAAGAAGGTAGCCTCCGTTGCTGACCGTAATAGAAGATGTTAGTCGATCTTTTTTTTGGAAAGAATAATAGATCTCGTTGCTTTGAAGGAAAGGAGAATTAGGTTGTTGGTATGGTAGAGTCCTCATTCTCGTCAAGCTGGTCGTTAGTCGACACGCTGCGACCACTCCGATGCGACCGATCCACAGGGTGGTATTGTCGTCTCGGGGCAGCCATTCTCCACGACGCCAGAGGTGCCCTTCCCCTGAGAGAAATTCACTCCGACTCTAGCCTGTAGTCAGCCGTTCTAATAAACCTAGATGATGTCGGTGCTGTATGTGATGTGCGTGTTGACCATGCTCACCCCGCGGCCGCAGGGGGCCCTCTGATGGACCAAAACCGCATTGCTCCCCATGATGTTCGCAAGGTTCTCCACCTGGGAACCTGGTGTGATAGGGTCGACCTGTAGAGCGATGCATGAGCGGGCGTGGGTTCATTCCAGGTGTATGGACTCATTGTCAAGTTGTTAGTTACCGATAATGAGAACTGTATGGGTAAGGGTCTTGTTGAAGGGGTCCAGCGTATCGCCCCACGGCACGGACAGACCAGAAAAGGCAATGGAAGCCATTCTTCGGCCAAAGGCACCGACTACTGGGTAGAGAGAAGCAGTCAGTCGGGGCTTCTCGTCGGTTGGGAGTGCTAGGTTACGTTCCCGACATACTAGAAGACCTCCGCCATGGTGATGTTCCTCGGGTCCACACTGTCGCCACGGAAGCTTGCTTCTTCGGCGAAGGTACGTCCCTCCGTCGGGGACGTTCGACGCTTGCGGCTTGACTCTCAGGCTGGACCTCGGACTAGTCAGTGGATTGAGGGTTTATAATCAACGGGCTTCCTAACTGTTAAATGCGGAGGAAGCTCCTGGTTTCTGTACTGTTGTGATATTCAGGTCAATCCCGTAGCTATACCGCTAGCCAGGTTTGGCAATTTCTGTTCTTCCACATAAGCGGCTCGTAAAGCGCGCTGAACAAGACCTCTGCATGAGAATTGGAAAAACCTGCCACATGCAATAACGATGAACTCAACCGAAACCGCCTGGAACTACACTTCCGCATCCTGGGCAGCCTGTGTAGGCGTTTGATGACAAATAGTATACCGTATGAAAACCAGCAAAGCAATGCAGGAGCTCACATCGAACACCTATTCCAGAGGTCCACGATGACCGAATGCACAACTTAAGGTCCTCATATCCCCTTCTCACAGTCTTCGATAATTGTCCGCTCAGTGCTGCATGCGTAGTTAGTGCCTCCACAAGACGTAAAGCCTCTGCCGCTCCTACCGAATAGCCTTCCTTTTCCGCAGTGATACCACCACACCGTCGAGGATCTTTCGATCGACCCTCTAATTAATTTAATTTTCAAATCAATGATACACCTTCATAACGCCAGGGGAGACCCGCCTCAGGGACGCCATAGAGAGGTAACCCTGAGCTTTATATCGCCGTTCATATGGCAGTGCCCCGGAACACTCATTATTTCCAAACTACGCACCCAACAAGGTGTCGTAAGCGGTACCCCAGTACGACACCGTCCATTGCCCGCGAGCGCTGCCAACTTGAAGTCGCGCGCATTGGCCGCGGCATTTCCAACGTACTACAGCGTAGCGCCCCCTGGTGCGTCCATGCATTTCTGACTGATGTGCTGGGGTGAAATATGTCTTCTGTCTCCGGAGCTTGCGCCAAGAGCTTGACACTGCCGCTAGGACCGGTGAATCTCGTCGTCCACGGTATGGCCGTAGTATTCGATTGTCCCATTGATGAGCTTACTACGATCGGTTAAGTGCTTGGCATAGCATAACATTTCGCTGGGATGAACAGCGCTGGACGTTGAGCATGTCACACCAATGTCTGGAATATATGCATGCACTCACATTGCATCAATATTCCTCCCACGAGGGTCCCAGCCGAAGATGTCGTGGTCGCCTCCAGTCCTTCCAGGCCGTCCATTGGAGACAACAACCGACCCCCTATCAACATCAGGTCCGCCTAAATTAGAACACCAAACACCTAACTGGAATTGACTTAGTAATAGACTTCATGACTAGTACCCCCTTGCGTTCATTGAGAGCATTCACTTCAAACGACCTGTTTCAGCGGAGGTATTTGTGGCGGTCTAATGGCACTTTGAAGAGGGCACATGGTGTACCGAGGAGTTGATGATCGGCGGCCCAAACCTCGTGAATACGATTTGAGAGTCACGTGGCGTTCACGATCGCGATAGGTGACTAGCTATCGAAAATGAGCCTCCAGCTTGACCGTGCAGCACATCACTCCCAGTGATTCGGTAAGACTCTGGCAGAAATCGGCGCGATACGACGTACAGCCCAAGTGACGCGCACAAGCGCTTCCCCGACTCATCCTGAGGCTGGCAGAACAAAAGTTCAAGTTGGGCTGTAGTGAGCACACCCTCATCCGAGTCGATAGTGACCTGTGACAATTGACGTACCTTAATGTCCGTGGACACAGCTACGGTGTCTTCACGCCGGTTGCATTCGCTCTAATTAGGCTATGCTCGCCGTGACCCAGTGATACACTCAGGATGCTGGCGCACCGGGATTCGCAATCAACCTGCGATTGTGATCCAATGTACCCGAAACTCAGGGCCCACCGTCGCCCTTAAGTCCGTTCTATCTGAAACGATTCTCTCACCGGGTGTCATTCTTGGTGGTCGTTCACGCCATCACAATGCCCTGAAGGTAAGGCTAGTCAGCGGAAATTAGGCCTTAGGGAAGATGCTGTTACTATTATTACCTCACACGATACCGCGGCATGTTCGCTGGGTCTCCAGGGTACTTGGAAGGCCCGCCACGGAGTTTATGAACACTTATCATCTGAAGATTCTTGGACCGGTGTCCATGCCAATTCTGCAGAGTCCAAAGGTACATAGCGCCACAGAGTCAGGAGACATGAAAGTTTCGTAATGGCCGCAGTTGTGGGACAGAACGCTTGTGGTTCATCTTCAACGACGGACGATCGCCCCCGAGGGTGTCGATGACTCGGATCATGGTGAGCTTGTAGTGACTATGAGAGTGACACAGAAAAAGATGACTAAGCGCCGGCTGTGACGGGACGTGAGATCGTTGGCACCTCTCTTTCACCAGTGGCACTCGCGCTGAGGCCCCGATGACAACTAGTCGTTTGGAGCGATAACATGAACAATCGGAACCTGGTCGAGATCTTAAACAAGGTCTAGACCATATAACCAAGTGTCGTTAACGTTGTGATAGTATGTTGAATGGCGGTATTCTGGATGTACTGGAGTGTGTTGCTGCCGGAAGCATTCACGCACTTCTGGCCGACCTGCCTGTACATCTCTTCCGCCTGAGCCTCCGCCATGAGCCGTGGGATGTCCTGAGGGGTCGGTGAACTGCCTATTCATGATATCGAGCGGTCCTCGAGGGTTCCGTCGACATGTTCAGCCCAGGTAAAGTTGACTTCGTAACATATCACTGCGCTAGGACTGACCGCAACTGAAGTTAGGCCATGGGACATTGCGATCGGATAATATGACGGAAAGAAATATACGCACATGTCAAACCCGACACACGGGGATCCCAGCTAACGATATCGTATTTGCCTCCCGGTCTTGCGTTCGCTTATAGCGCTCATCTTGACGAGGAACAGCCTAAGACGTCCTGTGCCAGCGGAGGGATAGTCCAGGAGCAGAGTCTCCGAGTCGGAGGACACAAAATCAACTGGGAATGCCGAGACTGGAACTTCTATACGAAGTCGGGATCGCAAGTAGCTCAAACGATAGGCTGGGGACCGGCCCACTATTGTACACAAAGACTTCAGTAACGGCCGGTCCTAGATGTGAGATACGGCGTTACTCACCGGCACGGTTGCGATTTCGCACCAGTGAGGGTGACCAGGCGAGGCAGCGTCGCCGTGAGAAGAGTCTGCAGGATGCGATGCGCCATGTCGTGAAGTGAGAGAAGATCCCCTGAACAGCGACTGGACCGGATACGGCGGACGGTGAGGTTGGGCCCTCTAAGGCATTCTTTGCGATCACCCTTTGGAGACCTCGTCGGTGTCGGGCCGTCATCTTCGCTAGCAATGTCTTCACAAGCCTAGGTCAATCGCAAGCGTTCCAGTAGTCGCGAAAGCACATCGGCGTGAACTGAACGGTCCTCATTGCGACTATGACACGATTATTACCTATTTCCTATTCATTGAAAGCACCTTGCGGCAGTGAGAGTGCAACTTCATAACGAGAGATACTCACGCCTCGGGCTTGCAATGGTTACTCTTGTCCGGAAATGATTGCGCCATCACAAGTCGTGACCATAAGTTCCTTCGTCGGCTATCTGTCAATTCGAACCGGCATCACAGAAGACATTCAGCTGGCCACTGTTGACATATCTGACATGTGTAGACGTGGTCAATCTATGAACACACCCAGCATTCAGAGCCGGACAGAAGGAAGAGAGATGCGACGCGCCTTAAAACATAGGTGTGAAGGTGAGGCAGCAGTTATGAGCGAGTGGGATGGACACATGTATACTGCAAAAAAGTCTATGGGGTATATACAAATTACAATCGCTCATAACGGAACGAAATCGGCTACTAATACAGAAGGGGAAACATAAGGTGACAAGCGGGCTACAGCGGGCTCCTCACGGGCCGTGTTCGTGACATTTTGGTGGTGAACCTCATAAATTCCTTAACCATCGATGGGACGGTAGGCACGGTTCCCTGCGGCCCAGCTGTGACCCTTGTTGGCAGATATACCAGTGGTAACCACGCCGGCCGTGATGAGGGTACCGAGCAGCCAGGAGACTACGTTCAGGACATAGGCCAAACCTTGATACCGGCCGATCAATATATATTGCATCACAGCATCACACCACAGCAGGAATATACGCACCAGGCCGAGCACGCTCGAATGTGGGGAACTGGTTGGTGCGGTAGAGGTGGGTCACGATGCCGAATACGACGATCTGCAACATGACTACGGACCGACAAAAAGTTCGCATCACACGACCGAAGGAAGCAAACCGAACTTCCACTCACCATGCAATGCAACAAGCACCGACGCCGACTTCCAGATACGCCTCCTCCGCGAGTGCGTCGTGACACCAAACAGGATTGCAAGGCAGGCAATGGCAGCGAACCCGATGCCGAGTTCGCCGAAGTAGCCCGCAGTGCTCCAGATCATGCAGAATGTCTTGTTCCCCTTGTTGCATCCGTCGGCCTCGCCCTTTGGGAAGAAACGACATTCATGGTTGATGTACTTGTTCGTGCCGTTGTTCATATCCGGGAGCTCAATGATGCGAGTCTCGCAGACGCGGTTGAGCCCATACTCGACAATGACCTTGCTGTAGATGATGTCCGGCCTCGACGCGACAAGCCTGGTGCGCGTCGCGTGAGCACTTAACTTCTGTTGGAGCTAGGACTGGGAGACAGACCAGTCGTGGCGTTGGACGGAGATGATATTCTGTGCAATACGAACGAAGTCACAGCTAAGTTGAGTTTGAAGACCGCGTCTTCGGGATCGTCGCTGCAAGACTAGGCAATACTCACCAGAGCCAACGTCAATGCGACGGCCAAGAACGCAGCGACGTACGATGACTTGCGCATGGCTGAAGGTCGACCTTGAGATGAGGGGAGGTGACGAGAGGGATGTAAGCTGCGGTTCCCACTCGTCCGACTGTCTCAGCATCCCCTGTGAGCCTTGACCGAGTCGCACTATTCGCGCCCCGGCCAGAACAAACGGCAGCCAGTCTTCGAGTTCCCGGCTTGATTACCCATGACGTAAGTGGCGGAGATAGCTGGTTATAATCACAAGCGCACCGTTTCAGCCAATGTCCTTGTCGATTAGTGGTTAGATCATCACGTTGTGGCAACACAGAACCGTGAAGACGGAGGCTCGAATCCTCCCTGGGACATGTTTTTGTTTCCATTTCCCGAGCCCCTTCTCATCTCTGAAATCAGTCCATAATCAAGCTACGTCGTCAAGCTACGTCGTACGCATGCTTGTCCCCATAATGTTCATTCAAGGTTGCACTACATGAGCGTCAAGCATGTCGCCATTAATAAGTGGCACATCAAAGGTTGTACAAGATGTTATAAGGAACTAATACTCGTCATCAGGGTAGTCCATCTGGTCGTAGAGTCTGAGGGTCTCGTTCCAGTCCCGCTTTCTTCGTCTCCTAACAGAGAAATATTTAGCCTTACTCGCCCATCGCCCACGTACCCTTCCCTTCTGCCTGCCTCCATTCTCCTCGAAGTACCTCTCAGGCTCCTCCGGAAGGCCAAGGGTGCCAACGGCCAGCTCCATAACCCTCCGATGCAAGTCCTCTCTCTTCTCCCGCATCTGCTTCAGAGCCGGCTTTCCAATGAGGAGCAGTCGGGTTAGTGACGCAAGCGCGCGGAACGCAGACACGGCGTCCTCCAGCCAGCGCAAGCTCATCCACATCGCGGCAGGCACCAGGACAGCGGTGAACGCAACGAAGGGCAGGGTGGCGAGCATCGAGAAGACGTATATACAGAGCCCGGAGATAAGCCCATACGTGAGCTTGTACTGTGCGATCTCGTCGTATGTGTCCCAGACCGGCCCGGTGCGCTTGAACTGGTGCACAGCGATGAAGGTCGTGACGAAGACTGGGAGCCAGAGCAGCAGTCCGGGCAGAGAAATTGTGAAGAGGGCGAGAGCCCAGACGGCGCGGAGGATGATGCGGTATAGGATGATGGGACGAGGCAGAGGCCGCCGGACGCGGTCATCCTTGATTCCCCAGCGAGAGAGCTGGTCCTGGTACTCCTATTAGGACTATCAGTTAAGTACAATGGCATATCACATTCAAGCTAGGCATAGTTTACTTGCCTTGAGTTCACGTCCTAGCTGAACAATCCTCGCGTCCTCTCGAGCGACCTGCTCCGCAGGAGGTGCCTCGCCGTCGCTGGAAGGGTCTGGACGGGGAGACTCTGCCAGCTTGAATGCTTCGAGGAATGTCCTGACCACACGGACGTAGTCGCCGAGTGTCATAGTGGTGCCTAGGGGCGCGTAGATCCGCGCGGCAAGTTTGGCGATGCGAATGAGTCTCCAGGATGGTGCATCGAGGGTGCCCGAGCTGATCTGCTCGTGCATCTTTGCGGTCAACGAGCGAATCTCGTTGAAGTCAATCGGCGCTAGTAGTTCCGGGTTGTTCTGGGGAGATGTGAGCAAGCGCTCTGAAACACGGAATATAAGACACAACCTTGGGGGTGAACTTCATTGGCGCATGGAAAGTCACTAGCACGTCGGAACGGAAATGCTGACGATGCCTTCAATGAACGTGAGACTTGACTCAACGGAAATGAGCACTGAGAGTTGTGCATACATGTATGTGATTGAACATGTGAGAACGTCGATCTCGAAGTCCGGATTGTGTCGGTTACGAGTGAGAACATCAGAGACCAGTCTCGCCACTGTCAGACAAGCTAAGAAATGACGGGTTTTCGAAAGACGCTTGAACGGACTTACCCCCAGTCTTCGACGGGGCAATGGTCGGATGGTACCTACTCATCCCTTCGGGGAATAAGCATACCGCATCTCCAAGTTCCAGAGCCTTCCAGGCAGATTGTCATGAGTTGCTACTGAGGGATCAAAGAGATACTCACCTCCATGAGATATTGCATCACATCACTGTTGTCCGCCGTGCCGTCTGCATAGTCCTTACGTCTCTTTATAGGAACCGTGCCCGCAGACTCAATCAGCCAACTTGTAAATGTCTTTCTTCCAAATTGCGTCGCCTTCGCTGTCAACCTCAACATGTTGCGCTTCTGTTGATCCATGTCATGGTAAGTTCAGCGACTGAGTGAATGCAAGGTGCAAAGTGCCAAACCCTGGACGGAATAGAAGTGACCAAGAGTCTGTTTGGAGCACATCACGGAGAGACTCAAAGTGAGACGTTGACGGGGCACTTACAAGGCGTCCGTGAGCGAGTTACTGTGATTTGCACAAACGATGCTATTGGTAGAGCTCAGCAGTTTGGCTGTGCCGCAACATAATCCGGGCTTACCATGGTGTCCCTCTCGGGGGTATCGCATCAACGTTCTCAACAACTATAGTGCCGTAGAAGATCTTCAAAACAAATTTGAAGAGCCAGCTATTGCCTGCGATCAGACACAACACAAATTTGCGATACTTCTGCAGTAACTCGTACCGGATGAACAAGTATGACCATGGCGTCCCAGACCCTGCCAACTCCATCATAGGAAGAAGGAAAAAGATTTCAAACCTCAAGATCCCAGGTCTCAAGTGAGCGTCGACGATGGAAGAGGGTCGCCAATGTTAATGTTGGCAGTGACGAGGCTCAGCGGCAGGCCGCAGCTTTGCTCCAGCGACTGCGACGCCAAGATCGGCTTCCCCACTTTCCCTCCGGGCCGACTTCCCGCCCCGAAGCTTAATCTGGCAAGTCGCCGCGTGCCGTCCACAGACTGAGATTTTTTCTGGCTTCAATCGGCCAGACGTCCTCATCGTTCGTGACGGCGCCCGCAACGCTCGCGACGTTCCAAACATGTCGGACAACGTCGAGTTCGTCCTATCCAAAATCAGACCTCACACATCTTCCTCGCTCGCGCACCAAAAAGCTCCTGCAACTCTTCTCCGTGCGATTGAGGCTACTTTCCGCGAACAAAATACGGAGCCTTCACCCACAGCATACTTTGCTGCTCTGCTAACAACCCTCGAAGGCGCGCTCCAGTCCACACAAGCATCGGGCCCCGCGCTTGGGGACGGCGATGTCGTCCCAGCTGTGCTATATCTTCTCGCTGCAGTCGCGCCGTATGTCCCTCATCCAGTGACCCGTTCGCATCTCTCCACCATCTTATCCTTGACCTCCCCATTGTTCCCCTCTCTATCCGCGCACGCCCCACCGCTGCGTTCTCAGCTTACTTTCTATGGCTCTGTCTTGCTTGCTCTTGATCGGCCTCAGTTGGACACCCAAGGCCTCCGTCAGGCATTCATGACCATCCTCCAACTGACTCTAGACCCGCGTCCGAAGGTCAGGAAGAAGGCGGCCGAAGTTGTGAAGGACGTCCTCTCTGCGCCCCCGCGTCCTCTTATAAAGCACCCATACGCGGAGAAAGTCGCAGACTGGGTTAAAGCTGCACTCGCCGAAGTCAGTGCCGGAGGCGTCGCAAAGTTCAAGGGGAAGAAGGCCGAAGTGGATGGCACGTCCGAGGCTGCCATACATCTCCTCGCATTCCTGAGGCCCGTGTTGCCTACTCTGCCCGCCGATGTAAGTGTCATAATCCCGACCGTAATTCAGTCGAGATTCATGTTCGTTCGTCTAGTCGTTGTCCACAACGACATCTTCGTTGCTGCTCCTTCCGCGCCTTGGGAACCCTTATCTGTCCCAATCAGCATACTCCATCTTGGCCGACCTGCTAGCGCTTTCGATGGACGACCCGACTGTAAATCTCCAATCACACATGTCGGATTTGCTTAAAGTCATCCTGTCGTCGCCTCCCTTGCGAAGCGATTCTGGCCTTACCGCGGCATGGGCAAGCGTCCTTGCGAATGCGATGCTCGCATACCACCAGAGCGACGCAGACGAATGTGCCGCAGAGTTGGGTAAGGTTTGGAAGGCAATATGGAACTTGCTGGAGTCCTCCGATTCTCCGACCCGAAAGGCAGCTGCAGAGGCGCTGTCTACCCTTTGCCGATGCTTCACGCCGTCCCTTATTGTCGCTGCCGTCGAGGAGAAGAGCTCACCTGAACCTAAGTCCACCATCAGCAAGATCATCGCGCAGACAACGAAGGCACTCGACACCATCACTTACGCCCGGGCGATCCCAGAAATTCTATCTATTGTGTCGTCTCTCATTGAGAACCTACGATTTCGCAATGGCTCGCGCAAAGTCTCCACTGCTGCACAACAGCTCATGTTGTCGTTGATCGTCAAGATTGCGGACCTGCGCATTGAGAAGACGTTCGAACACAAGGAATCAGCGGACATGACGCTGAGCACTGCTATGTGTGTGCTTGGTCCAGACGTTCTGTTGCATGTCCTACCACTCAACCTTCAGCCTACTGACCGGTAAGCTAGTATCTCTTTGCGAGCATCTACCCCTTCCCTGACTCTAGAGTAGACAGGCGGGACGCCCACCTCGGGCATTCTTGCTACCATTGATTGGGCAGCCACACCCTTCACCCCTCAGCCACTTCCTTACGTACTTCGTCCCGTTGACGGAGTGGATGTTCGATCAGTCAACCACGGCTGAGGCAGAGGGCCGTGAATCGGAAGCTAAAGTCTGGAGTGTCCTTGTCGAGCAAATCTGGACAGGACTTCCCGGCTACTGCTGGGGCCCCCCTGACCTGAAGCAGGTCAGTATCCGTCGCCTGTGTGAAACGTACCCATTCACTGACTGAATGTACCTCCTCAGTCCCTCACGACACAGTTTTCGCAACTTCTCTCGCAGCTTCTATACAACCAGCCACAGTTGCGTCCGGCAATACTCCGTGCTCTCAAGATTTTAGTCGAGTCGAACGTCGCCCTTGCGAGCGAAGACCTGGAGCAGATCGCCAAACTTCCAGAGACGGTGCGCTTAGACCCGATCCCCACGGAGCTCGCGCAGGAGAATGTCGCCTTCCTGCGTACTCTGGCCGAAAGTTGGCTTGCTGTGCTATTCAACGTATTCAGCACCGCCGGGCGCGATTCTCAGGCAATGGTAGGCGACGCCGTGAGCGCGTGGATCTCTATCGCAGACCCGAAGGTAGGTTCAGATCTCTGATATGTATGCAGACATACGCATCTAACGATCTGTCCAGGAAGTCGCACAAGCGTACCGCAAGCTCATCGCGCTTCTCCAGCAAAATCTTGCCAAGGCTCAGGTCGCCGCCCCTTCAAAGGGCCCTGCGTCGGACAGCATGACGGCTGTTACACAAGACCTCCTCCTGCTCGTGCTTCCTTACCTCTCGAACGAAGACGCGACCGCGCTCCTGAACACGTGCCTTGCGAGCGATGTCCTTGAGAGTAAGGACAATGGTGTCCAGAAGCGCGGCTACAAGATACTTGCGCGCCTCGTTGAGAGCGGGAAGGTCGAGGTCGACGCGGCAGCAATATTGAAGAAACTCGAGGGCCTCGTGGACGGGTTGGCTGCGGCGGCAAAGAAGGATCGATTCCACCTCTTCGCTGCACTTGTCCCTGTCATATCCAACGAGTCGTTGCACTTGATTCCTTCTATCATTCCGGAAGCGGTCTTGGGTACGAAGGAGCCGTCGGAGAAGGCGCGGAACGCTGCATTTGACCTCGTCGTTGCCATGGGCAAGAAGATGGCAGAGGGAGGTGTCGTGAAGCGCCAGAACATTGACGGCATGGATGAGGATGGTGCCAGTGACGGTATGTTCGACATGCCCTCAGTATTGTAATGGAGCGGGGCTCATCATTTCGCCCCACAGCCACTGCGAACATCGAAGAATACCTAACCATGGTTGCGGGTGGGTTGGCTGGCGCAACGCCACACATGATCAGTGCCACTGTCACTGCTCTCTCCCGTCTCGTCTTCGAGTTCAGAGGTCTGCTCTTCCCGCCATTCCCAGCATAGTGATCCTAAGTTCCTTCCACAGATCAAATCTCAATAAACATGCAGACAGAGATCTTCACCACCCTCCTCGTATTCCTCACCTCCGCCAACCGCGAGATCGTGAAGTCCGTCCTCGGCTTCATCAAGCTCGCCATCCACACCATGCCCACAGAGCTCATGCGTCCCTATCTCAAAGATCTCGTCCCCGCACTGCTCAGATGGTCGCATGACCACAAGAACCACTTCAAGGCCAAGGTCCGGCACATCTTTGAACGCATGATACGCCGCTTCGGCTGGGAAGACGTCTACGCACACGCGCAGGAAGAGGAAGCGCGTAAGGTTCTGTTGAACATCAAGAAGCGCAAAGACAGGGCGAAGCGGAAGCGCGGAAACGCGGTCGTCGAGGAGGACGACGATGAGCCAAAGGCCAAGCCTGCTGCAGGAGACGCGTTCGAGGACGTGCTGTACGGCAGCGAGAGCGAGCTCGCCGACAGCAACGACGAAGATGAGCCCGAACAGGGCTCCTCGAAACGCAAAGGCAAAGATACGGGCGCGCGGCTACGTGTGGACGACGACGAACCCATGGATCTCCTCTCGGGCGCCGCGTCCCGTATCACAAGTACGTTCCGCGCCTTGTCATTTGTAGATTTATCTGTCCACTGATGTCCACGTTAGCTGCGAAGTCGGGCAAAGGGAGGAAGCCTGGCGAGGAGGCCGCGCACTTCAAGACAGACGAGGACACTGGCAAGATGGTCATCGACGGCTCTGACGACGACGATGACGGGGCCGGTGCTGGTGTCGGTGAGGATGTCGAGGGCAACGCGTACCGTGAGACGTTGACTTCCGTCGACGGATTCACGCGTGGGCCGAACGGGAAGATCAAGTTCAACAAGGACACGAAGAAGCGGCGGAGAGAGCACGAGGAAGCAGATCAAGACGTCGAGATGGCCGATGCGGATAAACAGCAAAAGACAGGCACAAAGAGCAGGCGGAAGGCAGAGCCGAAGTTAGGACATGAGTTCAAGGCGAAGGTTTGTGGCCTGTGCTTCTTTCGTTCTCTTGCTCTCTCATCTAACACCTCCATCGCACTGCGTGTTACAGAAAGCAGGAGGAGATGTCAAAAAAGGGGGCGTGGATCCGTACGCGTACATGTCCCTCTCGCAGGCGGCGAAGAAGAAGAACCGGGGGGACCGGATCGGTATCGCGGGCAAGCGTTGAATATTGTCATGTTATGGCCGCACATCTGTATGTCCCATATTCTCATAGGGATGCATCTTCATTTCTTGCGTGTGTTGTGCCATGGGAGGGCCACTCCCTCGGTCTCTATACGGCCGCCCGTCCATCGACAAGCGTGTAAGTGTCCCAAGCAGGGGCGATCTATACTCAGTAGGACCGCAGTATTGCTGTCAAGATATATATATAAAGTGAAAGGGTGAGTGAGACTGAGACGCTTTCACATCTGACTGCGACCCCACTTCGTACATATTATTCGCACTGTGGACTTCAGATATGGGCGCAAAGTTTCGTGTAGCAATCTGGTGAGTAGTAGATTCAATCTGGCATCAGAAAGGGTGTCTTACCCTTCTGACACTCGCTCTCAGTGGTGGGGGTATTGGCGGCTTGACGCTAGCTGTTGCACTGTCGAGGTATGCCGACATACAGGTGGACGTGTACGAGGCAGCAGGGCAGTTCAAGGAGATTGGTGCTGGGGTCATGATATGGGCAAGGACGTGGGAGATTCTGTCACTCCTGGGCATGGCTGAAGACTTCGCACGCATTGCACATGCTCCACCAGACAAAATCCTAGGCGAGTCACAAGCTTTTCATATCGAGTCTCATACCAGTGCGCTAAACCCTTTCACGGTGGTCAGGAACGGGATTTGACTATCGCAAGTCTGATCAGCCAGAAGAGGGTTATCGATTCTATCTCTTCCAAGTTCCATGTAGGCTCATATCGATTCTACAGTCTCAACGTTTCACTGACCTTTTCTACCGAGGGATAGATGGATGCATCCGGTTCCACAGAGCACAGTTCCTCGATACCCTCGTCTCGCACCTGCCGGAAGGAGTCGCGCACTTCGGTAAACGCCTCACCTCCTACACATACGCCTCAACCACACACGGACACGGCGACACCCAAATTACACTCCACTTCGCCGATCGCTCGACCGCAGCATGTGACATCCTCGTCGGCTGCGACGGGATCAAGTCGACCATCCGGAAGCAGATGCTAGAAGAACACGTACACAAGTGCGGAGGGGACCCACAGCTGCTACAGCACATTGAACCAGTGTGGAGCGGGACGATTGCATACCGGGGACTGATTCCTGTTGGACGTCTCGTCAATCCGGATGGCAAGAAGCACCGCACAATCGATGCTCCCATGATGGTACGCTGAACTGAAGTGTTGTATCGACGAGGCGCATCCTGGCGCCACTGACTGACTCATAGCGTTGCAGTATTGTGGCAAAAGCAAGGCGCGTACTACGTAGTGCTCGAGACTGAGGCTGCCTCGTGTCTAACGTATATCCGTACCACAGCATGTAGTGAGCTACTCGATCTCTGCCGGCTCGATCGTGAACGTCGTCACATTCACGACACAACCGCATCTATATGGAACGCCCTACTCAGGGCCATGGGTGACTCCATGTAGCCCCGCTGAGGTGCAAGAATGCTATTCAGGCTGGGAGCCAGAGGTAGAAGAGCTGCTCAAGGTGATTGATATTCGTCTGTACCTAATACTGGGGTTGTAACCTGATGCCACACTAGTGCATCGAATCACCGACTCGGTGGGCAATTCACGAACTAAAGCCATTGCCATTCTGGACGAGCGGACGAGTGATACTGCTCGGGGATGCGGTGTGTGCTGCTGCAGAGTCTAGAATCGCCACCATTTAGACACAGTCACACACTGATGCATAGATGCAGGCACATGCGATGACACCGCATCAGGGCGCGGGGGCAGGTCAAGCCATTGAGGTGCGTTGTCTGTTCTTGAGTACGCTTACGGGATATCTCTTCATCGCCTGTTAGGACGCATTCGTCTTGGCGGAGGTCCTTGGCCACCAGAGGACAACTCTTCCGAGTCTTCCAAAGGCGCTTGCAGCATACGAACGAGTCCGCCTACCGATGGCGAACCATGTCCTCAAGGAATCAAAACAATCCGGAGACATGTACGAGTTCAACGGCTGCTTGGGCGATAACCTCGCACCATTAGGCCCTTTGATTGGCAGTCAATGGGAATGGTTGTGGGAATCAACACCTCAGAGCGAACGGGAGAGAGCCTGGGGGATGTTGTGTCAAGCGAGGGCGTCGTTATAAATGTTGTCGCACATCATGAAGGATGTATGGCAAGTGGATTGTAGTGGCTTCCTACTGCTTCAGCTTCTGGACTAGCTCTGGTACTACTTCGTACAGGTCCGCGACGAGACCTGCATCGGCTACTTGAAAGATAGGTGCCTCGGGATCCTATCACGCAAAATCAGAAAGGTTAAGGATCAGAAAAGATGCGAGCAGCGCTCACCTTATTAATAGCTACAATGAGTTTGGAATCCTTCATGCCCGCTAGATGTTGAATGGCACCCGAGATACCGATTGCGACGTAAAGCTCAGGAGCCACGACCTTGCCAGTCTGGCCGACCTGTAGAGAGTTGTCCGCGTAGCCAGCATCCACAGCGGCACGCGATGCGCCAATAGCAGCCCCCAGGGCGTCCGCAAGAGGCTCGAGAGTCGCCTTGAATGTCTCGGCGTTCTTCAGCGCGCGACCCCCAGACACGATGCGGCTTGCGGAACCCAATTCAGGCCGGTCAGACTTGGTGAGGTCCGTTCGTACGTGTTGTGTAGGCGAGTTCGGAACCTCGACCGGATCTACCGCCTGCTCCTCCGCTTGAGCACTCTCTTCAATGGGCGAAGCCTTGAACGCGGTCGACCGGACGGTGAAGAACTTGACACGGAGGTCAGAGGGTGCCTTGACTGTGGCGATGGCGTTTCCAGCATAGATAGGGCGCGTGAACGTAGTCGCGTTAGACGAGCTGTCATGCTCGAGGGAAGTGATGTCAGACACTGCTGGGAGGTCGAGCCTTGCCGCGACGCGAGGAAGAATGGACTTCGCAGATGAGGAGTGGGCGGAGACTACATGGGTGTAAGGACTGCTCCCAGAGAGCAGTTTCTCAAGAAGAGGAGATACGTTCTCTGGAAGGGAATGTGCGTATTGCTCAGACGCAGAGTGGAGGACAGTCGAGACTCCCTTCAACCTTTATTATCGCATGCGCTCAGTGCGCGAATGATTCGTTGCGGATGTGTACTCACTTCTTCGCCTTTTCGATTACCCCTTTCACCTGATCTGGAGCCCCGACGACAAGGCCGGTAACCTGCCCTCCAAGTTGTTGTGCTGCTGTAAGCGCGGAGAGCGACCCGGAGTCTATGGCTCCGTCGCGGTGTTCCAGAAATACTAGAGCATGGGGTCCCGACGTCGTCGCGTATAACCGGGATAGAGGCCGGCAGCGCATTACTGGACGTAGACGGAGCATGGTGGTCGTGTCTAAGCAGTGAGCACTGAGCGCAACTGAGCGTGCGGCGGCGCATGTCCGATCCCGACGCGCTCATTTCACGTGGGTCACTTGGGCGTCTACAAAATGTCTCTCTTCAGCGCTTCAGCTTTAACCTACCAAGCTCAGCATCCTCCCGCTCTCGTGGAAGGATCTGTGAGACACAAATACAACATTATACAGTCCGAACGTAACAACTTGGTTTTTTGATGACTCAATTGACTCTAGCATCGACGCTATCACACTCATTACCGTCAGCCTGCCTTGGTGGCATAGTGAGTTAGTAGTATGTAACTCACCCACAACAATAGCGAGTCTAGCCCGAGCTAACACTACATTTATCTCCGTAGGTACCAGGCCGTACAAGAATGCACAGAAGATAGCACCAGACGCTTGTGCGGATCGATACGACCTTCTATCTTGTGGCACGTTCCTAGGCTGAGGTGTGCTGCGGTAGGTGAGTATGACCCGGTCCTCGGTGTCCCTCTTCTCTGGTATAAGGTTTCCTGGCCCCAGCTCGACAAACCATTTAGAGCACCTCTGCCTCGTGCATGATCTTTACCTCCCACCATGTCCTCAGACAAACGTCCTCTCTGCAGATTCCACGGAAAGCCTGGCGGTTGCAGGCGCGGCTCTGGCTGCAACTTCCGTCACGCTGATGGTGTCGACAACTCTTGCGTTCCCAGTTCTAAAGGTCCAACCAGCGGTCCTCGACGAGACAGTGGTCCACGACCTCCTGCTCCGCGGGCTCCCAACGGGATCTGCGACTTCTACTATAACAGAGGTTTCTGCTCGCGAGGCTCTGACTGTCGCTTCCGGCATGAAGGTCACAATCAAGCCACTCAACTGATGACACAGCCCTCTGCTTCCAACTCCTCTCCCGATCTCTCTTCTTTCTTGACCCCGGCTGCTCTGGCGCGGATTCAAGGTGCTGGTACAGATGGGTTCTTTGGAACACCCGTCGCGGAGTTGAAGCCATCCGAGGTCAATTTCCATCTTCGCAAATTTCTTGAAGACTCCTACAGATTCCGGTTCGCGCTGGATGTCTATGGCTTTGTTGCCTTGATGAGTAATGCTAGCTCAGGCAATAGTTCTTGGGTACGTGTTCAAAGTCGTCGGAACAATGTTACGCTCTCTCAAGCTGTGATGTAGTCCCCCGAAGACGGTCAGGTAGGCTTGCCATGTTCATTATGCTCACTTCATTGCTTAAGTTGAGAACAAACGTGGAATCAGCTTTTCTTGTCTACCATTGGCAGTGTGAGTGTTCTTCGATGATGATGTCCAACGAGAACTCATAGTGTAATAGGATAATGGTCTCCTGCGCATCGGCGATGTACTTGACTGGGGTGAGGTCGCCATTCGTCCAAGGTCTAGGACCTCTCTCTCATTCGGGCGCGGTTATGTCCCACTTCTCAAGGTATGTACTTTGTGATTGTGAAAGTGAGCGGCCATCCTTCTCAATAAGAACACCAGTACCTATCGTCCGAATACGTCGTTAAAAGCATCACCAGCAAAGTTGTGAAGTAAGGCCGATCCCGTCCTAGATGATGGGGATGATTGTGTACTTACTTTTCCTGTTTTGGCAGCTCGCTGTACTCTGTGATCATGGAGCATTTCGAGCGATTCTCGGAGATTATACGATCATGCATGGAGGAAGCTATGAAGACGTACAAGTCCTTCAAAGAGCCGGGTCAAGCCGACGTCATGGGTAGCGCAGTCTTCTCGTCCATTGCACAAGTTCTCTTTGAGTGAGGTCATCACCATTTGTCCGCGATGCAAACATCTCAATACACCCTCTCTAGGTACATCACACGCTTCAAGAATGCCGTTGCTTCCCATCCCTCCCTCCGTGACCTAGTAAAAAGTCTTCATGACTGGCTTGAAGCCTGGATCACTGCCATCTCTTCGAATCCGCCTGCCTTTGACGACTCGATAGTGAATGCTCCAACACAAGGCCGCCACTTCGTGATTGAGCGCTTGCGCGCACTTGTGGACCGTCTTGTCGCCATCGTGGATCGCAAGCACCGGGACAACGAGCGGGCAAAGAAGCCATCTAGTATCGTTACTCAGATCTCTGCGTCCAATGACGGCGTGCTTGCGGCTCTACACAATGCATACGAAGGGCCTGGCGAGCTCCGTCCGGGAGGCCCTCGACACGACAACGACCACGTCAATATTGAGGACATCCAGATCCCTCCCACACACGAGGAACTCACTTCGTCTCATCAGCCTTTCCTACCTGCGAACATGTATGGGGCTCCTCATCCTCTTCCCAATGAATCCATGGAGCAGCTTCTGGACATCCAGTTCCGATTGCTCCGTGAGGAACTAACGTAAGATCCTCTTAGTGACTGGCGTGGGTATCAAGCTGATATCGAGTAGGGCTTCCCTTCGAACCTCCGCGCACAACATCCTGACCGATCTAAAGGAGAGAGGAGCGCGCACGCAGCTCGACGAGCTTCTCAAGAAGCGTGGAGGAAAGTATCGTGGCCACGCGGTTGGGCTGGACACAGTACTCTTCAACGTCTATACGAACGCTGAATTTCTCACTATCACTCCGAGTCAACGCGGCTTGACTGTCGGTATCTCTATCGACGCTCCTCCAGGTCGCGCTCGCGCGCCTCAAGCTAAATCTCGTGCACAATTCTGGGAGAGCATGAGCAGCAAGCGACTCATGCAGGGCGGCCTGGTCGCATTGGTCTGGCAGCGCTCTGGGACTACCGAAGTCCACCTGGGAACGATTGCGAGCTCCCTCAAGGATCTCACTGACTCCGCAAAGCAGAAGGGAGATCGCGTCGACATCCGCCTATCCTTCTTCTCTCCCGAAGTCGAGCTACGCATTCTACAGGAGCTCCGCATCCCCGTCAAGCAGCGCACCTCAACCAAGCTCTTGATTGAGGCGACAGTCATGTTTGAGTCCGTTCGCCCGTTCCTTGAGGCCCTCCGCGCCGAACCAGAGAGCGTCCCGTTCGCTAGATACCTCGTACACCACCCCCTTGATTTCTATCGCAATCTCCAGATTGCTCTGCCTGCGTATGCCCGGCTCCCTGACTTCTCCTTCCAACTCGCGTCTCTCTTTCCTCCGGAGTCCGGAGTAGATGATCTCAAGCTTGTTGTCACTAGTCCCGCGTCTATCGAGGGTGCCAGGGAGGCGCTGAAGCGGAGCAGTCGACTTGATCCAAGTCAAGCTGATGCAATGGTCGACGCGCTTACTAGGGAGGTCAGCTTGATTCAGGGGTCAGTGCGTGTTACATACCCGCTCGGAAGCTCGTGCTGATGTCTATTGTGCAGCCCACCTGGAACAGGAAAGGTTGGGTTGTCTGTAATGTTATGAACACCTTGATTCGTACTGATCCTTCCTCAGAGCTACACAGGTGTCGAACTCCTCCGGGTTCTCATATCCAATGGAGCTGGGCCAATCCTCATGATTGCATTCACGAACCATGCTCTCGATCACATGCTCCGCTCCGTCCTCGACGCAAAAATCACACAGAAGATCGTCCGCCTCGGGTCACGCTCCGCCGACGAGCGCATCGCAGAGTACTCAATCGAGAACGCCGAGAACGTCGCCGGTAGATCTCGACTCTACTCTTCCTTCTACAACTACCGCCGCGCACTCCGCGATGTCGAGACGGAGATCAAGAAATTCATGGAAGATTTCTTCAAAACAGAGATCGACACCGACGCCATCGTCCGCTTTCTCCATATCCAGTCTCCCGTCCTGATCGACTCCATCGAAAACCCTCCGGCATGGGTTGAGGCACTTCATTCGTTCGCCCAAGATCAACAGGCAGGATGGCATGTTGCAGGCGCAAATGGCAAGGATGCTGGCCAGGTTGACAATTCCCTCTACGCCTACTGGCTCCGTGGCGGCGATATCACATTCCTCCACGATACCCACTACGCCAAGCGTTACCGACAAAGCGGCCCTTCGCGCGCTGCTGCTGAGCCGCAAGCTGCCAACCGCTTCGACGTCCTGTCGTCCGAAGTCGCAGAAGAGACCCCTGCGGAAGCCGAAGTTGAAGAGGCGTCTGTCCAGGCGAAAATTGTCCAATCTAGTGATGTTGCGGCTCCTGAAGAGGACGACGATGACAGCCTCTTATTGGTAGACGATCCTGAGGAAGAGTGGTTGAACGATGTGATCGCATTAGACCTAGAAGATGACGACGACATACCAGCATTCAAACCACAGAACTACTTCACAGCCCCCACGTCCCCTCAACCGCCTCCTAATGTTGCGGCTCCGGCCGAAACACACACTGCGGTGGACGTGCGCCCAGATGATTTCACAAATCTCAACAACTTCTTCTCCGCATATGGGTGTCCCGACATTCCATCTGTTCCCACGACGGCACGGCCTGTACAGGAACTACTTGGGGAGGAAGATGCGTGGACGATGTCTGCTGAAGAACGTCTGCGGCTCCATAAGATGTGGTCCGACGAAGTACGTATTAGCTCTCAAGAGACCCAAACTCAGGAGTTCCGGAGATTGCGCGAGAAGCATGCTCGAGCGGCACAAGAAAATTTAGAGGGGCAGGCCGAGGTGCGTTGGGCAGCGACAGTTCATCATAATCTAACGAGTCACTGACGTTCGTCGTCAGATTCGGAAGCAGCTTCTGCGTAACGTCGATATAATTGGCTGCACGACGACAGGTATGTTTGCTCGGATCGGATGACACAGTTGCTGATGGGTATATGCTGCAGGCGCTGCGAAGCTCACAGCCCTTCTCAAGGGAATCGGCCCCAAGGTCTTGCTCGTGGAGGAGGCCGGACAGGTCCTCGAAGCACATATCTTGGGGAGCTTGGTTCCCAGCATCCAGCACATGGTCCTGATTGGTGATCCGCTTCAACTCCGTCCAACGCTCAACAACTATTGTACGTCTATTTGTTTGAACCAGTCATGTACAACTTAACGTATTCCATCTAGCACTCTCTATGGACCACTCTCACGGAAAACTCATCTACAAGTTTGACATGTCCTTGATGGAGCGACTTTCATCTTCGGGACTTCCCATGTCTCAAATCAATGTCCAGCGTCGTATGCGCCCCGAAGTTTCCGACCTTGTCAGGTGTTTGTTGCTGTGTTCGTACCCTTGAGCCTCGCTCTGATGGTGTTCATGCCCTAGAATGACGCTCTACCCACGACTCGAGGATCACGAACTTGTGAAGAACTACCCCCATGTGCAAGGCATGGCAAAGGACGTGTTCTTCCTTACGCATGATCACAAGGAAAATGGTGGTGAGGACGACTTCGTCAGCAAGTACAACCAATTCGAGGTCTGTCCGATGTCCTAAATGTTCTGTACGTGGATGTGGCGTTGAGACTACTGGTGACAGGTCGACATGGTCAGGGATCTGGTTCTTTACCTCCTTCGGTGAGGCTATCGTTGTACTTGAGTCATCACGTATGCTGACCCCATCTAGGCAAGGACCATACTCCACTGAAGGTGACATCGTTGTGCTCTGCGCTTACCTCGGGCAGTTGTCACGGCTTCGGGAGGCCCTATCCAATGAGGTTGCCGTCGTGCTCGATGAGCGAGACCAAGCAGAGCTCGACGACAGGAACGCTGAGGACGAGGATGTCACGCAGTCTAGAGCTGCCTTCGAGCGTGTCAAGGTCTCGCGGAGAGTGAGCAAAGCTTTTGTACGGGAAACCGACTTTTACTTGATGCGAGTCTCCAGGTTCTTCTCCGCACGATCGATAACTTCCAAGGCGAAGAGGCCAAGGTTTGGATTACTTTTAGCGTAGTCGATTCCCACTCATCATTGCTGCCATAGATCGTCATATTATCACTTGTGCGAAACTCTGGCGGCTCAGAGGAAGACGAGGTTTTGCATGGCCACAGCTCGAAAGGTCGGGTGAACATAGGGTTCCTGAGGGTGCGTGATGAACTCGTTTGGATCCCTTCAATCTTACCAATCCCGTGCATCGCTCTCAGTCGGATAACAGGACGAATGGTACGTTCTAGTTGGTTGATCGAGCGCTAGTTTTCATTTGATAGTTAATTCGTTGCAGTCGCCCTATCGCGCGCCCGCGAAGGCATGTACATTCTGGGCAACGCCACGAACTTGTCTTCAAGAAGCAAGATGTGGCGCGAGGTCGTCGAAGAGCTGCGCAAACGAGACTGCCTGGGCAGTGCCATTCCCGTCGCGTGTCAACGTCACCCACAGAAAGTTGAGTTTGTCTCCAAGCCGGGTCAGCTTCCTCGCATTGCACCTGATGGTAGGTTTCCTTTTCCCCTCAATATCTTACCAATCGGCTAATATCTTTACAGGTGGGTGCCTCCTTCAGTGCGACACACGTCTCAACTGTGGCCATCTCTGCCCCTACAAGGTGAGTCTTCAAGTTGGCCTATGAAAGCAGCATGGCTCACGCTATCCTCTAGTGTCACTCCGACGATCCGAGGCATGTCTCCGTCGCATGTGTGCAGCGCTGCACTCGGCTCTGCCCATACGGTCATCCCTGTACGAAGCAGTGCGCTGAACCTTGCGGACAATGTCGTATCGAAGTTTCCGACGTTCCATTGCCGTGCGGGCATACTGCTGAGAGGATTCACTGGTAAAGATCGCTTGCGTTCAGGCTCGCTCCTACAGCCTCAGCTAACATCGTTGCTCCCCACCGTAGCTACCAACGCGACAATATAGCGGGAGTGTATTGCACAGTTCCAGTCAAGAAGCGCCTCCCTGGTTGTGAGCACGAAGCAATCATGATGTGTTCTGACGACCCGCGCAGTCACCCCTGTCGGGCGGCCTGCGGTGGCGTCATGGGATGCTGCGGCCGTTCTTGCAAGGCACAATGCCACGAATGTCAGGTACTCAATGTCGCACCAGAACCTCCTAAGGAAGATGAGAACAATGGTGAAGACGTCGTGGAGGAGCCAGTAGAGTACTTTCGTGTACAACGGGTCCAGCATGTCGGACATCCTTGCCAGAGGAGCCTTTTCTGCGGCCACTTGTGTGGGAAGCTGTGCTCTGTTGACCATGAGTGCACAGTGGCATGCAAGGCAGAATGTCGGCAGGTCTGCATTCACGCACGCTGTAGGAGCGATTGCTCGGTGCCATGCGCTGATGCGCATCGCGCACGGCTGCGCGAGCACTCGCTGCATTCAGTAACCGAAGCGCGCGCCGACAAGCGCTATCGCCTCTCTTCCTTGTACCACCACGACTCACTGACGACGTGTCTCGCCGACCTCCTTCCAACTCGCCGTTAAGCCGATGCAACGTACCGACGCCCCGAAGCCCCCGAACCTGCAGGAATTGTCTCGAACTGGAGCCAGGGATCTCGCTGACACGAGCCGAGCCAGTCCGCACCGACGCGACATGCATCCACGTCAGCGGCGACGGTTGCCAAGCCTCACATGTTGCGCAATTCATCCTTTCCGACATACTCGCCGATGAGACTCAGGCCGGACACTCGCCCGACGTCCTCTGTCGCCTTCCGCCACCGCCTACTCTCCCATCCTCCTTTCCCTGTCGAACATCCTCGTACTTCTGCTACACACCCCTTCTTACGGTACCAGACCCCTCGATAGCCACCCCACACGATAACTACTGTAGACTCCGTCCGGTTGCGCGAGCGGCGGATGCTGCGATCAGCTTAGGTTCGCTTGTGATCCCTTATAGTTTACCCGCATGCCAGCACTTTTCCAGTCTTTTCCATCCTTGCTCTTGGCCTCGGACTCCCGTAGATATATAAGTTGTGGTACTGTACATTCGAATAGAAGATAGTTCTCCCCAGTATCCGACTCCAGACCTTCGCACTTCGCCTTCGACTACCGACTCTCGACTCTCGAATAGCGCTTATCGACTCTCGATCCTCGACACACTCCCCTCTACCTTCGACGCTCGACTCACGCCCTACCGACCCTCGGCCTCGACTCTCGACACCCTCAGTGACTTTCGACATCTAGTCTATTCGACTCCCGGGCCTGTCCCAGGCATTCCGACGTTATCCTACATCGCTACCCCCACACCACTCTCCTCTCTACATCTCACCCCACTTGGCTCCCCTTGTGTCCGCACGACCGGACTCTCGCACCTTCTGACCGTTTGCACACACCCGCATTATAGGTCTATCATTTTGGAGCCCACCGCGAGGGGCCAGATTTCAATTCACAAGAGCGTGTTTGCCACACCTGGCGAGCCCCAATACCCTTTCCACTACCCCCTCTTCTGTCTCTACCTTAACCTCTTCCTCTAGTACCCCTTCCGAAGCATACCGACTCCGTCCAGCCGATTGGACGCGAGAACGCCACTCCACTACGCCTCACACCACACGTTTCTCCGAGCAGCGCGACCAAGACCGTGAAAGCGTCCGTGCCGCTTTCGCCGCCGCATTTCCGGATTTACACGACCTCTCCGGCCTCCTCGAACCGATCCCATCCCCTCTCGCGACCCACCGTCAGCTCTCTCCCCTCAGTTCCGGTTCTGAAGACGCAGTCGACGCCCTTCTCGACCCATCTACATCTCAATTACCCGATACCCACCCAGCTCGCACCTCCTCCCATTCTTCGACTCTCTCAGGCGACAACCTCGACGTTCCCTTCGACCAGTGGTCCGATCTTCCAGCCAACTTCCCCGGTACCAACTTCCCGTCCTTCCGACCCCTTTTCGCACTCGCGCTTCGACAATTCCGGCAACAACAAGCCATGGCCGCTCCCTTCCGCATGCCGCCTCGCGGAGCTCCCGGCGCGCCCTCCTTTAACCCCGACAACGACGTCAGGTCGATCTTCGGCTTCTTCGAAGATCTCGAATTCTGCTTCGAACAATCAGGCGTCAATACGCCGCGCGACAAAAAGAAGCATGCTGTCCGGTACGCACCGGACTCGGAGAAGAACATCTGGCAAAACCTCCCGGAGTTCACGGACGCGCTCAAGTCCTTCGAAGAATTCAAGCAAGCTGTGATCGCCGAATATGTCGGCACCGGCGGTCGCATGCTTTTCAGCCTTCAAGATCTCGACATGCTCATCGGAATGACCGCCCGCATGGGCGTGAATTCAGTGAAGGAATTCAACGACTACAGCCGCAAGTTCCGCGACATCGCGACGTACCTCGTGCAAGGTGGCGAGCTCCGCCAGGACGACTGCGACCGGATGTTCCTCCAAGGACTTTCGGAGTTGCTCCGCTCTCAGGTCCTTGATCGACTTCGCATCACGCACCCGCAAGTTCTTGCGCCCCGTCAGCCGTATTCGATCGCTCAAGTGACCGAGGCTGCACACCATGTCCTTGAGGCTGTTGTGCCCTCGTCTTTTATTCAAAACCGCTACGCTCTCCCCACTTCGTCTGCCACAGCTTCGCTAACCACTCCTGCTTCGCCCACAGTCAAATCCGAAATATCGGAGCTATCGCAAGCCGTCAAAGCGATGACCGACGCGTTCGCGCAGTGGCAGCAGCACGCAGCCACAGGCGCTCCGCCGCCCAGGACCGCTCTCGGGCCCACTGCCCGTCAGTTACCGCCTCACATGAGTGCGAGCGCGACATCCACAGGCCTGCGGACGTGCATCTACTGTGGCGACCCGGCGCACGGCATCCGTCAGTGCCCGCAAGTCGACTCCGACATCACGGCTGGACTTGTCAAGCGGAATGAGCAATTACAGGTCGTGCTTCCATCCGGAAACTACGTCCCTGCGGCGATCCAAGGCAAGAACCTTCGCGAACGCGTCCAGGAGTATTACAAGCTGTACCCGGAGGCCCGCGCTGCGACCGGCGCATCCCAGCAACTGCTTTTCCAGCCAGTCTACCGCCACTCTATCCATACGACATCTTCGCCCACCTACCTCGCTTCGGAACACCCACGTCCTCCCGCTCCGACTTATGCGGGTGGACTCATCCACAACCTCGATCATGACGCACGGATCGACAGCCTCCGGCAAGAGCTGTATGCGCTTGAACGGCAGCGGGCGCAACGTCAGCACATCACTCAAGAAGCGGTTGCGCAGTCCAAGTCTCGCGCGGAGCGCGCGGAACGTCGCGCAGTACGTTTTCGCGACCCACCTCACGATGCTGACCATCTACCGTCTTCAGCAAGCATCGAGGAGCTCCCTGAGCAGCCCACGATTAGCAGCTCGACGACGCCATCGCCCATGACCGCTGCCCCGTCTGCAACGTCTACAGCCGTCCCGTCTGCCCCGGCTCGCACTGCAACACCTCCAGCTCCCTCCATTGCACCATCGGCTTCCAAACCGGCCGCGCCCACGTCCACTACTCGTCCATCAGCTCCCGCACCCCCTGCACTACCCGAGCACCCGTATGCGAACGTGCGCGACGCCACGTATGTCCCTCCCATGCAGCGCAACTTCGGTGCGCCTCCTCCTCGTCAACCGGCGCCACAAAAGCGCAACGATCCGGCGTACAAAGCCCTCCCGCCCGTCTACGACTCCAGGCATGCCGCGAATGTTTTCAAGCGGTGCCTGGATGCGCAAATCATGCTCAGTCAAGAGGAGTTACTCGCCATTGCACCCGAAGTCCGCCGTGCGACGCAAGAAGCTTGCACGACCCGCCGTGTGGCAAACCCAACCGAGCCGATCCTATCACAAGATTCTGTCGACCTCCCCTTCCCTGACGACACGCCAGAGGCTCCGGAACCCTCTGAACGCGCGGACATGCTGCTTGCGTCGATGCCGGTTGGATTCGAGCAGGCTGTGCAGTCTCCACCGCCTGGCGCCCTCGTTATGCGAGATCCATACGAGCAATATCTACGTGACCTCCCTCCCGGCGAAGATCCTGTCCCACTCCGTGTCTCGCTCGAATCCGCCGCCATCCGAGCCATTGAGGGTGTCTTCATGAACAAGACTCGGATCTCATGTATACTAGACTCCGGCTCCGCTATCATTTCAATGTCCGAAGGAGTTTGTCATGCACTCGGCCTCGCCTACGACCCCCGGGTTCGCCTCGAAATGCAGAGCGCGAATGGTGATGTCGACAGCTCGCTTGGTCTCGCACGCAACGTCCCCGTCCGCCTCGGTTCAATTGTGGTCTACCTTCAATTCCACGTTATCCGTTCGCCTGCTTACGACGTCCTCCTTGGGCGTCCGTTCGACGTCTTGACGTCCAGCATCGTCCGCACCAACCCTGATGGCTCACAGACGATCACACTTCAAGATCCCAACTCCGACCTTACCACCACCATTCCCACCATCCGTCGTTCCGATCCAGAGTTCACGCGAGCCGCTAGTGGAAGCAACCATCACCATCACGAGGGTTTTCGCGCGGATTCGAGGATCTGATCGACGGAGAACAGGGAGAAGTCGCGCTACTTATCAGTAACATTCCAGGACATCCTGAGACAATTACCGTAGAATGTTTCTCTCTTCTAGACTCAGACTTTGATCATTTAAAGCATCTAGACCTTTTATATCTTTCCGCCTGCAATCCTAACCTTCTCGGCTCAGATTCTCTTACTGACCCGTCATTCCCATATGACAGACTTTATCATTATGTTCCAGACCCTATATCCTTATCGTTTAATGCATTTCCAGCTTCCCAGACAATTAAACACAATCCTATGCCCTTATTACCATTTCATACACATGTTCTCGACCACACTACACCATTTTATCTTTCTTTCAATAATTTCAACGCTTCCCACTCTCGTTTCTCTTGCTTTCCCTGCGAGTCCTTTCCGCCTTCCGATTTCGGCGCTCCGACACCCATCTACACCGCCAAACGCAAATACAAACCGGTTGCCAAGAAGGTCAAGCCGGTACTCGCACCGCTCCCCGACCAATTTCGTATCACTCGCCATATCACCGGCGACCCGCTCGCCAACATGCCTCCGCTATCCCCGCACCCTCCCGCCTTTGTACCAACCGGCCGCTACACGCAAGATCGCAAGGATACAACAGACAAACTTCACGACAGCGACTTCCTCTGGCCGGAGGAGCGCAAACTGCTCCACCAGCTCATTATGCAGCAAAACGACGCCTTCGCGTGGAATGACGACGAGCGCGGTTCGTTCCGTGAAGATTTCTTCCCACCCATCACCATCCCAACCATCCCACACCGCCCTTGGGTCCAGCGCAACATTCCCATCCCACCCGGACTTTTCGAAGAAGTCTGCGCGATCATCCGTCGCAAGGAAGCTGCCGGAGTTTATGAGCCTTCTAATTCTTCATACAGATCCCGCTGGTTTTGCGTAGTCAAGAAGGACGGCAAGTCCTTACGCCTTGTCCACTCGCTCGAGCCGCTGAACGCTGTCACCATCGCGCATTCTGGTGTGCCGCCCTTCACTGAGCAGCTCGCGGAAAGCTTTGCGGCACGCGCATGCGGCGGCGCGCTCGATCTTTACGTCGGGTACGATGAGCGCAAGATCGCCGAAGAGTCCCGCGACCTTACGACATTTCAAACACCCTTCGGAGCCCGTCGACTCGTCACCCTACCCATGGGGTGGACAAACTCTGTCCCCGTCTTCCATGAGGACGTCTGCTTCATCCTACAAGCCGAGATTCCGCATATTACCCAGCCCTTCATCGACGACGTCCCCATCCGAGGCCCCGCAACACGCTATGAACTCCCCAACGGTGGCTATGAGACGATTCCGGAGAACTCGGGCATCCGCCGGTTCGTCTGGGAACACCTCAACAATGTCAACCGGGTCGTGCAACGCATGAAATACTGCGGCGGTACGTTCTCAGGCTTGAAATCTATACTAATTGCTGCAGAATATACAGTTGTCGGCCATCGCTGCACGTACGCCGGACGTGTCCCGGAGCCGAGCAACTATGCCAAGGTCGTCCAGTGGGGACCGTGCCATGATGTTTCCGACGTCCGCGCCTTCCTCGGAACAGTTGGTGTGGCTCGCTCTTTCATTCAGAACTTCGGAAGACGTGCCTGGCCACTCACGCAACTCACCCGCAAAGGAGCCGTCTTTGTTTGGGGTCCCGAACAGCAAGCCGCCATGGACGACCTCAAGGACGCACTCCTCCGCTCACCCGCCCTCCGCCCTATCGATTACAAGTCCCCCGCTGAAGTTGTTCTCGCCGTCGACACCTCCTACATCGCCATTGGGTACCTACTCGCCCAATGCGACGAGAAGAACCCTGTCCGCCGCTACTACGCCCGCTTTGGATCAATCACACTGAATACACGCGAATCTGGATATTCGCAAGCCAAACTCGAACTTTACGGCCTGTATCGCTCGCTCAAGGCCTGCAAGCGATGGCTCATTGGCGTCCGCAACCTCGTCGTCGAAGTCGATGCTCGGTACATCAAGGGCATGCTCAATAACCCCGACGAAGCTCCCAGCGCCTCCATCAACCGATGGATTGTCAACATCCTCACCTTCCACTTCCGCCTCGTCCATGTTCCCGGAGCACTCCACGGTCCCGACGGCCTCTCTCGACGTCGACCGCAGCCCGAAGACGACCCCGAGCCGACTCCTGACGAAGAAGACGACTGGATCGACCGACTCAACAGTTTCTTACACCATATCAATCCGCCTGCGCCCCTACTCCGTACCTTTCTCATCCGACCACTTCCCGTCCTTACCCACCCTTCCGTCACCTCTGCTTCAGCACCTCACACGCCTGACACTGTATTTCCAACACCCCGTAATCCATCATCGAATTCCAACATGCCCGCAGACTCTCCGCCAGCTCTTAATCCATCCCCATTTGCTTCCACGCACATTCCATTCTCGCACTCCTTCTCCGACTCCTCCGGCACCCCCTCCCAGTCTACTACAGCACCCTCGACTTCCATTCCCTGTTCCACCGCTGCCCAACTTAAAGATGATCGACTTTTAGACGTTTTTAATTATCTTTCCACCCTCAGACGACCGTCCCATATTTCAGATGATTTATTCCCTTCTTTTCACAGCTATTGTACTCGTTTTTACCTTTTACAGGGCCGACTCTGGCGTCGCGGGCCCTCCGGCTTCGACAGACTTGTCGTCTGGCCTGGCCGGCGGCTCACGATTATGCGACAGGCTCACGATGACGTCGCGCACAAGGGCATATATGCAACGGCCGCACTCATCCAGCAGCGATTCTGGTGGCCCGACATGCAAGCGGACATCGTCTGGTATGTCCGGACGTGTCACATCTGTCAGACGCGACAGCTCCGACAGGTCATCATTCCACCCACCGTTCCATTCCCTCCGTCCATCTTTGTCCGCTTCCATGTCGACTCCATGCACCTCCCTCCCTCTTCCGGCTTCAAGTATGTCGCACACGGACGCTGCGCTGTCACCGGCTACCCCGAAGCCCGTGCGCTTAGGCGAGAAACTGGCAAGGCTCTCGGCGAATGGCTATTTCAAGATGTGCTCTGTCGGTGGGGCACCGTCGTCGAGATCGTCTCCGACAACGGCACTCCCTGGGTCAAGGCTCTCGATTACCTGGCGAAGAAATACGGCATCCACCATATCCGTATATCGGCATACAACTCACGCGCCAATGGCATTATCGAACGGCCGCATTTCGATCTTCGACAGGCGCTGTACAAGGCCGCAAACGGCGAGCAAGCGAAATGGTCGCACTACGTCCACCACGCGCTTTGGGCAGAGCGGATCACGGTGCGTCGTCGCCTAGGCACCTCACCCTTCTTTGCAGCGACCGGTTGCCACCCCGTCCTTCCGCTCGACGTCGCCGAAGCAACATACTTGTTCCCCGCGCCCGACCGTCTCCTCTCGACTACAGAGCTCATCGGAGCCCGAGCTCGCGCACTCGCACGCCGCCAAGAAGACCTCGCAATTATCCATTCAAAGGTCTATCAGGCCCGTCTTGATGCCGCACGAAAACTCGAAACAGAACACGCCTCCACCATCCGCGACTTCGACTTCCAACGCGGGGCGCTCGTCTTGATGCGCAACACCGCCATCGAAAAGGCGTTAAACCGCAAGATGCGGCCGCGCTACCTCGGTCCATACGTCGTCCTCTCGCGCAATCGCGGAGGCGCGTATATTCTCTGCGAACTCGATGGCTCTGTACTCGACCGCCCCATCGCTGCCTTCCGCCTCCTCCCATACCTCGCACGCGACTGTATCGACCTCCCTTGGCTTGACGACACTGAACACCTCGACATCTCGACAGCCCGTCTTCGCGAGATGGAGGCCTCGATGTCACAGGGCGACGACGACATTCCGGACGATCTTGAGGCACACAACATACCAACGGACACCACGGACAATCTCGATACCGAGGATGACTAGGGAGTTCAGACCTCAGTAGGAAGGACGCAGACGAGCGCCCTCCACCCCTCTTTATCTTGCAGGCCAACGACCGTGTCCACCTGCATCATTTACGACTCCTGCTATCGACTCCGCCGTGTCATACCCTCACATCCTCCGACCAACAACCATGTCCTCCCGCATACCACCGCCGTACGACCGCCTCGCCCCGCATTTTTGTATTCACACCCCCCCTCGCACCCGCATCGCAACCGCTCATCCAATTCTGCTGCGGATTGGGACCGTGGACGGTCCAGATCTCAGTAGGGAGGAGATGATGCGCATCGCGCACGGCTGCGCGAGCACTCGCTGCATTCAGTAACCGAAGCGCGCGCCGACAAGCGCTATCGCCTCTCTTCCTTGTACCACCACGACTCACTGACGACGTGTCTCGCCGACCTCCTTCCAACTCGCCGTTAAGCCGATGCAACGTACCGACGCCCCGAAGCCCCCGAACCTGCAGGAATTGTCTCGAACTGGAGCCAGGGATCTCGCTGACACGAGCCGAGCCAGTCCGCACCGACGCGACATGCATCCACGTCAGCGGCGACGGTTGCCAAGCCTCACATGTTGCGCAATTCATCCTTTCCGACATACTCGCCGATGAGACTCAGGCCGGACACTCGCCCGACGTCCTCTGTCGCCTTCCGCCACCGCCTACTCTCCCATCCTCCTTTCCCTGTCGAACATCCTCGTACTTCTGCTACACACCCCTTCTTACGGTACCAGACCCCTCGATAGCCACCCCACACGATAACTACTGTAGACTCCGTCCGGTTGCGCGAGCGGCGGATGCTGCGATCAGCTTAGGTTCGCTTGTGATCCCTTATAGTTTACCCGCATGCCAGCACTTTTCCAGTCTTTTCCATCCTTGCTCTTGGCCTCGGACTCCCGTAGATATATAAGTTGTGGTACTGTACATTCGAATAGAAGATAGTTCTCCCCAGTATCCGACTCCAGACCTTCGCACTTCGCCTTCGACTACCGACTCTCGACTCTCGAATAGCGCTTATCGACTCTCGATCCTCGACACACTCCCCTCTACCTTCGACGCTCGACTCACGCCCTACCGACCCTCGGCCTCGACTCTCGACACCCTCAGTGACTTTCGACATCTAGTCTATTCGACTCCCGGGCCTGTCCCAGGCATTCCGACGTTATCCTACATCGCTACCCCCACACCACTCTCCTCTCTACATCTCACCCCACTTGGCTCCCCTTGTGTCCGCACGACCGGACTCTCGCACCTTCTGACCGTTTGCACACACCCGCATTATAGGTCTATCAGCGCCCCTTGCCAAGAACCATGCACATGGTGCGTCCCCCCGATTTGACCTCAAAGTGCTACTCACTTACGGCCAGGCAGGCGTTGTGCTCACTACACCTGTCCTCTTCCGTGCGGTGCAGTAAGTGGAAGGATTGCGTCCGTATCACTGAGTCACTGACAGGTACCTGTCTACAGATCTGTGCTCGTTTGCCATGCGACAAGCGCTGCGAACAAGTCCTATCATGTGGTCACAGGTGCCCCTCTGGTACGTCCACAAGTCTGACAGTTTGATTCCCTTCTGACCTCCCACTAGTATGTGGAGAAGATTGCTCCATCCAGATCTGCCCTATCTGCGCCGACGACCTTCGACGGAACGACATCGTAGACCTCGTCATGGGACGCACTTTGGCAGATCTCGATGTCGATAGCGAGAACCTGGACGAGCTGGTCATCACGCTTCCGAACTGTCGACACGTCTTTACTGTAGAAACCCTCGATGGGCACTGCGGGATTGAGGAGTACTACCGACGCGCCGGTCCAGAAGGGAAGTGGCTGGGACTCGAAGCACCGCCGCCTGGGATCAAGCAACCTCCCGCATGCCCGACTTGCCGAGGAGCCATCACTGCTCCTCGCTACGGACGCATCTTCAAGCGAGCGGACCTGGACATCCTCGAGAACAACGTCGCATTCCACATGTCTAAGTCGTTGGCTGCTATTCGCTCTACCTTGGACAGCATTCCTAAGCCTCAGCTGACTGCTGCCATCAAGACTCTCGCGAACAATATCTCCACCGCTCCCCTGAATGCGTCTACGAAGGAGTTCAAGGCCTTGTATGCGAGCCAGACCAGTGCCATCAAAGCCGCTCGCACGACACCAATGACCCTCCTCGACATTGATCCTCTCAACGCGAAGCTGCACAAGCTCCCTGGCGAGGAGGCGAAAGCATGGAAGCGCGTCGTGCTGAAGCTCTTCAACGCATACAAGGACGCCGCGGCGGTCTCGCAGACCCGCTCCGCTCACTCCCATGCCTGGGAGGCGTCGTTCGCGCACCTGTATCAGAGGGAACTGGACGACATCATTGCCAATCCCACGGCTGCTCCGAGGAACCCACACGAGTATGCGATGCGCGTGGCGAGACTCAAGGTCGGACAGCCACCTCCCCGCGCCGACAAGCGCTTCCTCGTCGAGGCGTTCTGGACGACGATCAACATCCGTCTGACCCTCGTCGAGCTCCTCTTGACGTGGCTGGATGCGGTCTCCGTCACTGACACAGGGCGAGAAAAGAAGAAGAAGTACCCGGCGAGCAACAGGCGCATCTGGGCGACATACACGGGATTCTTGCTTCGCTCGTGTGCCGCGGACGCTACGCTCGCACTCCAGATCACGAGGGAGTCCGAGAGCCACCGCCAGGAGGCAAGCACGGTCCTGCTCATCATGCGTATCGAGATGGAGCAGTTCCGCTTCAACGTGCAGATGATGAAGCAGAACCACAAGATGAACCTCGAGAACCGCGAGAAGATGGCGGACAGTGCCAACGAGAAGCTCGCGGCGACACATGAGCGGGTGTCCGACATACGCTCCCGGCGCCGGGGCAAGGGACGCGAGAACTCTGATTGGATGTATGCGGACTTCATCGTGCCTGCGGAGGCCATCTTGGAGGATTGGAAGGCGCTAGAGAGGTCGTTGCGGGCGGACACGTTCTACCAGCCTGTTTCTCTGGAGGAACTGACGCAGGTGGTGAAGGGACTTGGGTTCTGTAAGTATCGCTGGTCATATGAGATAGCGTGCCCATCCGCTTACCATTTGTTTTCTTCAGCACACATTGGCCATTTCTACAAGTGCCCCAACGGCCACGTCTTTGTGATCACTGAGGTATGTCTGTCGAACCTAGTTGGAATGTGTGCATAACTGACTAACAACGCCGTTCATAAGTGCGGAGGTGCAGTGGAGACGTCTACCTGTCGAGAATGTGGCGAGCCCATCGGAGGGACAAACCATTCTCTGTTGTCTACGAACCAGCCTGTGAGGGAGCTCGAGGAGATTGCCCGAGGACAGGGGTCCCAGGAGAGTCCTTGGGACTGGGCTGTGAGGCTGTGAGCTATCCCTTTCTGGATGTGAACTACGCGAGTTTGGATTGTTTTGTGGACAATTTTCATATCCTTGTACTATCAGCATCGTCCAACATTGAGTCAGAAACATCTACAACCAGAACGCGAACTTTCGAACTGTTGTACTACGAATACAATCCACTATCATGATACCCATCGAAATTGCGTCAAGCCTCCGTCTGCCTCGCGTTACTAGCAAGCTTGAGATGAGGGTTGATTCCAGTGACTCGTGTTGACTTTCCGCGAGTGTGTGGACTTTACTGTCCAGGACGCGAGAGATTCACATCATTCAAGTCTTCAACGTGCCCTCGTCCAAAAGTCGGTTGGTAGATCCTGGATCTCGATTTAGGTATGACGTCATGTTACTGATGTTGCAAGTTTGGAGGGTTTCTTGTGGAGCGGCCGGCTCAGGCTCTGCACCCAGCTCAGGCTCTGCACCCAGCTCAGGCTCTGCACCCAGCTCGCACGACTGGCACACATCTCTACGACCATGGACTCCCTACGCGTCCTCCACTCGCCGGGCAGCTCGTCCTCAACGCTTTTCTCAGCGTTCTCGGGCGCATTCCAAGGCTCCATCTCCGTCCTCCTCACCCTCCTCGCCGGCTACACCATGGCCCGCCGGGGGTACCTCACGCACGAAACAACGCGGCACGTCTCCAAGCTTTGCACGACGCTCTTCCTCCCCTGCCTCATCGTCGAACAGATGGGACCCCAGCTCACCGTCTCCAAGCTCGCTGACGTCTGGATCATCCCCTTCTGGGGCCTCGCGAGCACCATCCTCGCACACGCCGTCGGCTACATCGGAAAACGCGTCATGCGCCTGCCCTACTGGACCGTGGCCGCGTGCGGGCGCCCGAATTCAAACGCGCTCCCGCTCCTCCTGTTGCAGTCGCTCGAGCATACCGGGGTGCTCGACACTCTGTCGCAGCGAGGCGAGAGCCCCAGGGACACGCTAGGGCGCGCAAAGAGTCTCATACTGCTCAACGCGATCGTGCAGCAAGTCTTCACGTTCCAGCATGGCGCGCGACGACGGGCACAAGCGGTCTGAAGATGGCCCGGACAGCCAGGATAGGCTCCGTCCCGGTCCTGGCAGACTGACGTCGATCGTGCAGGATCCAGAACGCGTCGGGCTGCTCCACGACAACGGACATGACGTCGATGACGAGAATGGAGAGGACTCCGAGTTGACTCGCGCGGAGAGCAGTAGCAGACAGGCGTTGGAGGACATTGCGGACCAATCTGACGTGCACTGGCCTGAAAGGCTGCGTTTACTCGAGAAGCCGGTCAAGAAGACAGTCTCTCTCATCAGTCCTCCGCTGTTAGGTGCAATCATCGCGCTGGTTATTGGGGTGAGTGGAAAGTTTGTTATAAGGCTGTATACGCTCACAACGAGGTTGCGAAGATCATCCCACCCTTGCATCATACTATCCTGGACCAAGATGGCGCGCTCTACCCGAACATCACCCAGAGCATTGAGAATCTGGGCGAGCTTTTGTACGTCTGTTCATCTTGCTTCAAACGAGCCCATGCTCACACTCCGGACTCATACAGCGTCGTCCTGCAGACGTTCATCGTCGGCGCCGAGTTGGCGATCGTGAAGTCGTCGCACCCAGGCATTCTCGCGACATCCTGGGTGCTCCTGGTCCGCTTCGTAGTCATGCCCGCGGTCGCGCTGCTGTTTGTCTGGACAACGGCGGGACGGGGGCTTTACGTCGACGACAAGCTCGTGTGGTGCGTGCCCTGTCTTGCTAGCGTCGCCCTTTGTGAGAGGGTTCCCTCAACGCGCATACTGAACCACATACCCACTCAACGTCTTTAGGTTCCTTCTAGCATTAATTCCCGCAGGCCCCTCCGCGATGTTGCTTGTCAGTATCGCAGAAATTGTGAACATCGACCAGGGAGCGATTGCGGGATACCTGACGGTTGCCGTACGTCGTTGCCGCCTTCAGCCGCCTCCCGCATGCGACCTCGGACGCTGATTCCCTTTCCGTTGCAGTACCTCATCTCGCCACTCACGGCCGTAGTGTGCTCCCTTGGGCTGTCCGTGGTCGATTCCGCCGCAAGTCGCGTCTCAGGGCTATGACCCCATGGCGAGATGGACTGAATCTCCATCTGATTCCTCGCGTCTCACCTCGCTTCAACTGCTGAACAATTGGGTATACCGGATGGATATGCTACTTGGCATTGTGTTGTATTATAGGAGCGGTATGTCTTGAGTACACGTAGCAAGGCGCGACCATGCTGCATTTGTCTCCTTATCATTTGTACAGGACATGTTTCGCACTCGCAGACATACGGGATTCCAGGCCACTGGTCTCGGTCCCCAAAAATAACTCGGCCACCGTGCGAATTGTCGTACGAACCACCCAGCTGGCTTCTAGCGTCCCGGGAAGCAGGCGTAGCGTATGGGCTTTGTGCTCCCCCGGACCTCCGCGAAGTGATAGCGTGCAGAATGCCGACGGCATGACAATGAGCTTGGTCCATGCCAGCGGAACCAATGCGCGACGCTTATGAAACTGAAGTATGGGATCCAGCTCTAGACACCCGGGGATGCTATAGTTCTTCGACTCGCGATCGGTTACCCGGTGCGCGTACGTGTCCTGTGTCCTGGGCTATCCTGGCCGGAAATGAACGAACGAACGAACAGGCTTGAACGAGGCGAACAGCGGCTTCCAGAATCCACGGCGTCAGGAGAGGAAGCTGCAGCAGGTGATGACGACGCGGGAGTTGGGCGGCAAGAAGCAGCAGCACGGCCGAAGAGTCGAGAGCCAGAAGCCCGATCGGACAACTAGCTGCAGCTGGAAGAGGAAGTTCAAACGGGTTCAGAGGGGGTTTGCATGAGTCGAGGAAGATGGCCGGTCGGTCGGTCGGTCATGGTGTAGAGGCTCTCGATCGCAGGTGGTTCTGGAAGCTGATATATGCCGTCGTAGCTATTGGCCGCCAGTCAGCAGCACCAGCACTGGATGTACGCGGCAGAAGGGAGAACATACAAGACACGGAACACGGGAGCGGAACCGGAGCAGCGCGAGGGCTGGCTGGGGCTGGGGCGGATAGGCTGCTGGGTTTCGCGAAGGCTGAACGAGCACGTACGCCGGACGAAGATCCCGTAAGTGAGACGGAAGACGAAGTCTACATCAGAATGCGCGAAGGGCAACGTAAAGGTTGGCCGTGTTGCAATTTCCATTCAATGTGTTGCGTTGCATTTGTTGCGATATTGCCATTCGGTGAGAGTCGCTGTGAAAAGTAGGTGAAAGATACGAGCGAGAAATAAGAACAGGTCAGATTGCGGGTTAGGTATCCGTCATTTATTCGCCACGATGGCATATCGGATAACAGTCATGCCCGGATTGTTGGGCACTTGATGTGGTGGGTGCTGGCGGACGGGACTGAGAGCGGAAGGAAGCAGCACCAGTACCGGTAGAACGGGATAGAAGAGCAGCTGCTTGACAATTCGTTGACTAAATAATGGCACGGGACCGGACGCGCGCTGATCTTGAAAGCTTCATCACCAACAGACTAACGACGGAGGTTTTAAACGCGATATCTCGATGTTGTGTTCGTCGTGATTGGTTCGTTCTGGAAAGATATGGAATCGAGGGTCCGACGGGCAGGGTGTCGTGCATTGCGTATTGCGCGCGTAAGTGCTCGTCTTTGTTCCTGGACTGCATGTTGCGCAGGCCTGGGGTTCCACGGATCCGGCCGCGGACCACGAGTAGCCGCGTGCTTACCGGGGCTTGCAACTGGGGAGCCGTGCAGACACGGACAACCTTGCCAACGACGATAGTAGTAGAGTCGCCAGATTTGGAGGTTGAAGGTTTGAAGCCGTATACATATGACGACGCGGGACTGTCGCTCTAGACCCTGCGAACCTTCATCGTGCGTATTCTCTTTGAAATGCAGAGGCGAAGCGAGCGTGAATCCCGATTACGAAGCGCTTCGGGCGGGGAAGAGGAAGGCGCGGTAACGTCTGACGAACGCGGAGACGTCGACGGAGACCAATCGTTGGTCGAGCCGACCGCAACAGCCTGTTCCGCGCGCACCCTGGGACCGTGCAGACCCTGCATCCTGGTCGCTGCCGACTGCAAGCGCATAACGAAGCCCGCGCTACGGGATGGCAAGGAGCGGACTGGGACGAATCGGAGTGGGGTGGGCCGTCGAACTACAAACTGATTCGGAGGCTATTTGTGTCAACGAGGACTGAGTGAGTCTGTCAGGTGGACGAAGCGCGCGCGAGGGTGTGGGAGAGCGGTGCCGTCATGAGCTGCGTGTGGGACGCAGGGGGAACAGAAAACGGGAGGCGTTCCATGGACCAAGGAGAGAACAAGGACAGTTGCTTGTGCGAACCGTGGAGTGTGGTGTGTCTTTGATATGCTTCGGATGTAACCAGAGTGGTGCAGATGGCGTAAGGACGAACGCATTGTATGACATTTGAAGTGAAGGAGAGGAGGAATGTACGGCCATGAGAAGGGTGTGACTGATCTGCAATCTTGACAAGGATGATAGGGAGATCAGACGCTTGAATTTATTGCGTGCCAGGGGAGGGGAATGGGAGATAGAAGAGAAGGAGAACACCACCGAATTCGAGGCTGAAGGTTGGGTGAAGTTCGTGCGAGAGGAAGAGGGAGAGAGCTGGACGGGCAATTGGGAGGTCAGCGGCACGGAGAGCGGTCAGGTGGGCCGGGGGAATGATGAGAGAATATTAAGACAAGATTCTGGGTTAGATACAAGGATAAGTGCCGGATTGGGGGTCAGGGGAGGGACGATGGTGCGTAAAGGGAGAGCCGGCGTCCCGCCTTTGAGTGCGCCGGTCCCCCTCTCATCGTCCCCCATGTCGATGATGTCTCTCTCGCCCACGACGTCGACATCCAACTACGACGACCAGCCCAACGGGAAGCGCCGCCGCACAACCAGCTTCAACAACGGCCACGGCAGCCGGTCCGAGATGGCGTCCCCACACGAGTCCCCAGCCGGCCACGGCGCGCCCCCCGTCCCGCCCTCGCACATCCCGAAGCGGGGCGCGCGGGCCTGCACAAACTGCCGCAAGGGCAAGAACAGGTGCGAAGGCGAGGTCCGTCTCTCTCCTCTCATCTATACTAGTACTCTCCTCGCCAAAGCTAACCACCCGTGCTTACCCTCATCCCCGTCCCGTCTATCCGCCCCATCCGCCCGGCCCGGCACCCCCAACCCCCACCGCCAGGCTCCGTGTCGTCGTTGCCAATTGAGCGGCGCACAGTGTGTGTTCGAGAAGCCAGAGAAAAAGAATGCGCAGGCTTTGACCTCTGCCAGCGTTGAGTGAGTTGGACTTGCACTCTCCCTCTCTGCCCCTTGCGACCTGCCACCATGTTCCCCGCATGCTCAACCCACCACCTCCCCCACACAGGCGTCTCTCCCGCCTCGAGGGCCAGTACCTCGTATGTCCTTCCGAACTCCTCCGTCTTTCAACGCTCACGCCCCGCTTGCCTCGTCACAGGTCATGCAGAGCCAGATGATTGGCCTCCAGTCCTCTTTGGATCGCATCCTGTCAGCGATCCAGAACCAGAACCAGCCCGTTGTACAGCCTAACCGCAGCAGCCCTGCCGTCTCAGGTCCGTTGCCTCCCATTCGCACCCATTCAGAGATGTACAATTCGCCTCCCGGTCAAGGAGAGGGGCCTTCCCGCAGGACGTTCCCCCCGCTCCCGGGCTTTGCACCGCCAGTACGTGACGAGCATTCTCCGTCCAGCGTCCCGCTGACTGCCTGATACTCGGATTGTTCCTTCTCAATCAGCCGCACAAATACGCGACGTACGGTATCGTACCCAGCACCGCACCTTCTTCCGACGACGAGTCCGAGGACACTCTCCCCCGCTCTACCCTCAATGCGCCCATCGAGGCTTTGCAAGGCCTCGCCAATGCAGCGGCAGAAGCAGCAGCCGCTCCGTCCGCCTCTCCCCCAAGGCAGGTAGTTTCCGGTGATGTGGTAGATTGTTGCTCATACTCTGTTCCAGGGTGAAGAAGCGGAAGCGGGCTGAGCCCACTCCACGCAACGCCTTCCCGCATGTCGTGGAAAAGGTAGGCTATCACCTGTTGGTTGTACAACCCCTCTTCTCATCGGTTGGGTTCTAGGGTCTCGTCTCTGATTCGGAAGCACGAGAGCTCTACCACATGTATGTGTCGTCCCATCTTATTCCCCTGACGCGACACTGACGGTCACGCAGATTTTTCTCCGGATGCCACATCTTTATCCCCGTCTTCGACCCGAGTTACGACACTTACGAGGGGCTGACGGAGCGCACCCCCTGGACGTTCGACGCCATCCTCGCCGTCGCGGCCAAAATCCGGAGCGGGACCGGCCCGCTCATTCCCGCCTTCTACAAGTGCTTGGAGGAAGCGCAGGGCATCGCGCGGTCGTCCCTCTTCGGCCCGGTCGTACGCAAGGAAGCTGTCCAGGGCATGCTCCTCCTCGCCGCTTGGAGCACAAACGGCTGGCTCCCGAGCGGCCATGCAATGCGCATGGCTCTCGATCTCGGGCTCCACCGCGCGCTCGAGAAGCTTGCTGATGACGGTGGCAAGAAGCGCACTGAAGAGGAGGAGAGGAACCTCGGTATGCTCAAATATTTTGGGACTGGACGTTCTCGGCAGATTTTGCTAACTCGGTTTGGTGTGCGTATGCAGTGGTGTCGGCCCGCATCTGGCTGTGCTTGTACTGGTTCGACCACCAGATGAGCTTGGGCACTGGGCGACCCATCGTTCTCAGAGATGAGAGCTCCATTCGTCATTGCAGACTGCTGCTCTCACATCCGATGGCGTCTCCGACCGATGTACGACTCATCTCGCAAGTTGAGCTCATTGCGCAGAAGAGTGCGTGTCACTCTGGACTTGCTTTGTGGTTGTGACTGACTCGTTAAGTAGCGCAAATCTACGAGACACTGTCCCCTTTGAATGGTCAAGTCAACCACAATACGTTGTCATTCATTCGACGTGCGAATATCGCCCTTGACAAGTGGTGGGCTGACTGCGATGAGCTTCATCGTAAGCATTCTTTTCTAGATCGCTACAGGCACTTGGGCTTTAATCGAGTAACAGGGCAAACAATGGACGAAGAAGCGCTCCCCCGCAAGATTCTCGCTGGCGAGCTGCACTATGCCAAGCTCTGGCTCGTCTGCGTCGCCCTCCGTGGCGTCTCCTGGGACAAAATGCCATTCGAGCAGCGTGAACTTGCCTTCCAGGCCAAAGACGCCGCCTCGAATTGCCTCTCGAACCTGCTGGACTCACCCACCTACCGTGCCGCGCTGCGCTACGCCGTGCACGACACACTCGTCATGGCCGCCTTCTCGGGCCTCTTCCTCCTCAAAATGGCGAACCTATTCCCGGCCGAGCTCGATCTCGGCGCGATCACCATCCAGGTCGAGCAGCTCGCACAGCTCCTCTCCGACGTCGCTGCCGAGCGCTATGCCTTGACTCTCCGGATCATGCTCGCGAACCTCCGCCGCAAGGTCGGCATGACCATGCCCTCGCAGCAGGGACTCGGCCCAGGAGGACCAGCGGACCCCTCTATGATGGCTGGTCCCCCGCCGCCCTATATCGACCCAAGCATCACCGGGATCCCCTCGCAGCCGTTCACGGCCGAGGAGCTCGGCCCGTGGGCGCACGAGCTGCGGATGTTCAACCCGACGTCGATCCCGCTGTGGTTGCAGGAGCAGAGCTTGACGGACCTCGGCTTGCCCGTGAACGGCTCCGATGGGATCTTCCTCCAGATGGGCCACACGAATGGGTGGATGGGCGACTTCCCGCAGATGCCCGAGGCGTGGTGAATGCTCGATGCGGGACTGGACGCCACTGGTCCCGTGCGCGCGTGTGTATAGCCGCACCTCCGTGCGCTCGATACCTCTCTCCACGCTCGTGGAGTTCGTGCGACCTGCTGTGTAGAGCAAAAACCCTAGACGGCCCGGAATAGTAGCACCTGTCTCTCAGATCTCAGGCCTTAGGGGTCCTGTACCATCTCTTCACCTCTTACCTCTCCCTTCTCTTCTCTCTCCCCCTGCGACTCCCCGCCGTACCTCCTAATTATCACCACTTGAAAAAGTAGGTGTACACGCCGATCGATAGGCGTAGCGCGTACTGTATACTATGTCTTGTCTTGCTGGCCCGTCGTCGCCTCCTTCGCTCCTGGTACCGCTGTTGGCTGTTCCTTGTGTCCTGTTATCTTCCGCTGTACATCGTCGCGCAGGTCCGACTGTGGTCCATATGTCACATCTCCTTGTGTTTCCGAGTCCTAGTCCTTGTTCCTAGTAGGCCCCCTGTGTCATGTTATTGAGCTTCCCAGCTTCCCTAAGTTTTATATCTCGCGTTCGTCCTTGTCTGCCCCCTGCTATATTTGACGTTTCAGGTTCTGAGACCAGATGGCTGTGATGCGTCTGCCAAGGGATTGCGAAATGGCTGTTGTCATGATATCTGTGGTTAGTTGAGGGTGCACGGTAGCGCAACATGGCAAGACATCATCCCTTCTCCCTTCGTAACTAGTAGAGAAGGGAAGATATCTTGGGCTTGCACATCATTAGCGCGTGCGGTTCTGTCGCCTCCGTGAAGACGTCAACAACGGGTCGACAATGAGTTTCAGCGCGAATGGAACAATCATGCACGTCATGCATGCCGTTGTAGTATCCGAGAGCTCTCATTTTCACTCCACGGAGTGCACGATGCGTTAATTACTCACAAATGAGCGCTGAGTGGGCGCAAGACGTTGAATGGAATACGAACCCTGCGGTGGTCTTGTTCACACGCTAATCTCACATTGGTTATTCTAGTTGCCATGGTCCTTAACGGTCTCAAGTCTACGACAGGATGCAGCAACCACAATGGAACGCGATGACCGAGCGACATCCATGATTGTTTCCGCGAGTCTAGAAGTATCGTGTCCTCATATATGCGAGTCGGAAGTCGGAACAAGTACACGTAGGCTAGTTGCTTAGCGTCTATCACTCTTCGTCCTCCTCCTCGCTCTCTTGCTCCTGCAAGAACTGTAGTGGACGGTCATGATCGGCACTTCTTCTTGAAGATAGATGACAGATGACGTTACCTTGACGAGGGGCTGTGTCGCCTGGAGGAAGTGTTGCCTGCCCTGGGGCTTCGAGCCCTTCTGGTGCCAATAAATTATAGCTTGGTCAGAAATACAGTCCTTGTTGTACAGAACCTAGAAGCACAGCGGCAGTCAGCGTTGTCACCCTGCGTGATCAGGCAAGACTGGAAGCCGAACGTACTTTGAGAACCTGCGGGAATGCCTTGATGATGCGGGTGTCTTCATAACAATACACTTGGACAGTGTTGATGAGGGCGACCTCAGTCTTAGGCCCATTGCAGAACGGTTCGATGATATCGGCGAAGGCCTGTCAAGCGCGCAGCCCAAGGTTCAATCTTCCCTGTCATACCGAACGAATGACAGAGGACGGGGCTCACCGTGATCTCGCGGAGAGCAAGTGCCTCGTTCTGATCCTGGCGCGCACTCCACTCTATAGACGAAATCAAACCCTGCCAGATGCATGAGACAAGCTCGGCCTCAGGAAGGGGCTGCTCCTCCTGGTGAGTCTTGATCGCAGCGACAACATCGGCATGTGAGATCTCGTTCGCGAGCAACCCTTGGAGCTCCTTGACTATGCCCTCCTTAAGGGACGCGTACTGCCGCTTCGTCCACCAGTCCGCGATCTGCGGCAGCCCAGCATTGCGAAAATGCTCGTCGAGTGTTTTGTCGTTGCGTTTCGTGGCTGGGAAGAACAGCAGCAGGTCTTTGATGTTCCCGCGTTTCAACATCGCTGCGAGGTGTTCGATGGGCTGCACGCTGAGGTAGGCGCGGACGACGAGCGTGAGGAAGTTTGCCGACAGGTCTGCAGGGGCAGGGAGTCAACGGGACGCCGCATATACGAACGAGACCAACAAGATGAATAAGGGCAGGAAACATCTGCATCACTCCGGCCACAGGTCCCGAAGAAGCGTCCTGCCATGCTCCAAAGAACGCTAGAATGATATAAAGTGGAATGGAACGTACCATCTTTGACGAGATGATCCTTTGTCAGACTCTGCAGGCAAGCTGCGCTCGCGAGACCCTGTGCGATGAGGAGACCGGTTGCAGTGGCAATCTTCTCCCTCTGAGCTGCCGGCCAGCGGTTCATATACTGCATGAGGTTGGGCAGGGTCGACTGTTCAAGGGGTCGCTGGAGGTATTTGTATCTGCGATGCAATCATTCATCCGTTCAAACGTCGAAGGAGGGGAGGCGAAGGGAGGCGAAAACGGTGTGCGTATGGGGAAAAGAAGCTCACCTCCGGATAAGTTTGTTCAGAACCTCTACATACTGCTTTATGTCCGCCACTTCCACTGGCTCCTTGGCGTTGAGGAACGAGAACGGGGACAGGGGCGTGCCGTCCTCGACGTACTGCCCTCCAGGCTGCAAAAGACCGCCAACGAGGAGGATCTCGAAGAGGGCTTCGGCATACTTCAAGTACTCGAGGGTCGAACCAGCTTGGACTAGTTTGTTGGTAATCGCGTCAAAGTCGCTAGGCGGGACGTTGTCGAGATGCTTAAGGAGTTGATCTCTGAAGACTATGGGGGGCATGAGCTAGGGCCAAAGGGGCAGTGACGAGCGTCGAGCATGAACTCACTGGTCGGTTCGTGTTTGGCGTGGGCCTTGACAGCACCTTTCCTGGCTCTGATACGAACGCCCTGCAGCGTTGGCTTAGCAGCGGCTGGTTGCTGAGACATCCACAGGTTTCGACGGGCTCGCGAAAGTTGTGGAGAAGGAGGAGGAGGAGGAGGAAGAGAGGAACGCCCGCCCTCAAATGCAGTACGCCTGATCGAGTCTGATCCTCATCACATTCCATATATGGCAATCTCGCCTTTTGTGGCCAAATGCTGAACAACGCGAACTCCTTCATTACTACATCGCAGCCCCACAATACAGACAAAAATCGCGAACACATTATTTACCGCAACATATTCGCGGAGAATTTCGTTGGGCGGGGTGGCACAACGACCCCCATACACAATCCCACACTCGCACACGACCCTGCGCGCGAGGAGGAAGGGTCCCTGGCGTCGGAAACCATATCCTTGGACTGGTTTTCGATATTCCGCAGAGCACGCTCCAGTCGTTCGCGCCCAGCTGTCTCGAGCTTGTTCTCCTTCTGGACTCCGGTGTCACTTGTAATGTCAATCGCGTCCGTGACCTCGCAGATGCGCAAGAATTCCCCTAGACGCGTCATAGCGAGCCTCTCGAGACCGTCCATAGCGATGCAGTCAGCCTTGGAGGGCTCCAGAGAGTGATCGAGCGGGATAATCTTCCTCGTCCATTCACCGACGTCCTTCCGCGAGCCAGCCTTCGGTATGTGTCTCGAGACTTCAAGGGTGCGTCTGCCACGCTGTAGTCGGAGTCGAATCGTTTCTTTCTCGCTTGTGTCTTCATAAGCAGGGATGAGAAGCTCTACGTCTCCAGGAGGGCCGTTGGCCATCAGCATGCACTTGGCATCGAGGGTATAGTGCACTAGCTGCAAGACGACTCAGGGTCAGCGACGAACGTGACAGACATGGGAAGCGATCGACCTTGGGTATCCGGGAATTGAGGTGTCCGACGAGCTGAGCAGCGTCCTCGTACAACTTTGCATACTGGGCTGGCAGATTATGGGCAGTGTAGGTGGTGACAGGTTCGGCGAGACAGCATGGAGTGCTGAGATGAGGTGCGTCGTAGACCCCGACCTGCCAAACTCGTTATCAGATATAGTACTAGAATACACTGCTGTCACTTACTGTTGTGCCATCGGAACTGATCACGAGGACCTCCTTGCCCTGGCGTCCCTTACGTCGTTCTCCTTCTCTGAAGTCGACAAGCAAACGTTTCGAAGGCAGCACCACTAGTTGTCCTTGGGAGATCTTGTGCGTCTGTGGCTTCAGTCTCAGGGTGTTGAGACCACGCGAAGTTGCTGGAGCCCCGTGCTGGGCTTTCTTGCCGGGGTCGTTGAAAGTAGGCGAGTCAGGTGCTTGACCATGAGAGACCGCAGTAGAGCTCGTCGCCTTAGAAAACAGCCTTGGAGGAGGCACTTCTACAAATCCATTCGCCATACGAGTAGGAGGGGCACAGGGATCAGAGAGAACGCGCTTCAGCTGGGACCTAGGTGATGTAAGTAGAGATCGCCCAGTAAAGCTTTGAGCCGGCCGAAGGGTAGAGGGTCGCCCCGCTAGGGAGTCGGGTAAGGTCGCCACAGAAGATACACTAGGAGTTCCAGAGTCAGCGGTTAGTGCCGGGGTGGGTGGTCTAGAATCGAAGTCAAACTCGCGATCTTCTCCGGAACGAGACAATGGGGCAGCGGTGGCACCGGCGAGGATAGGAGCCGAAACAACTCGCCGCGGAGACTGTTCAAATAAGCGAATTCCGCCATCTGAGTCGTCTTGATAGTAATTGGTGATGTCCTCGAGTGGTATCCTCCTCGCAATGATTGGGTTGTTCGGTTTCGATGACACCTTACGAATGGTCGGTCGAGGGCGTAAGGGATTGGCTGAAAGAGACGACGGATATGTCCTTAGCGGTTTCCTGAGATCACTTGTGATGCGTGTGATAGGTGAACCCAATAGAGACGTCATGTGGCTAGCAGACAGAGGCTTCGCCGGTAGAGCAGGCTTGAAGAATGGATGTGAGAGTGTTCGATGGAGAGGAGTACGATCAAGGGGATTCTAGAAGGAGCGAGGGATATAGTGAGCAGTATATGGAAGAGACCATAAGCTTCACACTACCTTTTGCAGGAGACCGGAGATGAGATCTCGTGCTTCGTAGGATACTGTGTCAGGTAACGCGTACCGAGCACAGCAGATGTTGTCGAAGACCTCCTCCGAATTAGATGCCTGTAAAGGCGTTAGACGCTCGCATGGACGACCCGCAGACGGTGTATACGTACGTGGAATGCGGGTTCTCCTGTGAGACACGTAACGAACACACAACCGAGCGACCACACGTCCGTCGTAAAGCCATATGGCTTTCCGGCAAGTATTTCGCTACACCATGGTCAATATATGCGCGTCACGATACCACAAGAAAGCAAAACTCACGGTGATATGTAGTTGGCGGAACCACAGAAAGCTATTTCGGTAGAATCGACGGTCGGTAATCGTACGGCGGAGCCAAATCCGGAGAGTTTCTAGATAAGCGACGACGCGTCATTGTAGAACCCTGCAATCCAAGTGATAACTAACATACAAGTCGGAAGTCAGTTGTCAAGAGGATGTTGCTCGGCTTGATGTCTCGGTGTAGCACGCGTTCCTTCTTGAGGTAAATTAGAGCGTCGACTAGTGTCCTGGCAACACCACGCAACTCGTCCTCTTCGAGCATGCTGGGCTCCCGAGCAGACAGAAAGGTTGACAAACTTCCATTTCCGCAAAACTCTTGGACTTGATAGAACCCGGACGGCGCAAAGAAGGATGAGACGAGGGAGACGATGGAAGGGTGGCACAATGTCGCATGGATGGAAACGGGAGATGGTACGTCCTTGCATGTCGAGGGGTGTTCTTGAGATATCAATATCTACACCACGTGTTCCAGCGGAAATATATCTTCATGCAAGCAGGCAGATACTGTTACTCACCTTTTTGATGGCGACGTTGCGGTTGCGCATTCGCCCCCGCTTACAAGTTGCGCGGTACACAACGGAAGTCGCACCCCGCCCAATCTCCTCGTGTATCTCATAGTTCTATACAGGCGTGTTCGATGCTGTTAAATGTCCTTGAGGTGTCAATCGTTACTCACAAAGAGGGTGTCTATTGGATGCGATGAGGAGGAGGCACAACTGGCGTCAACGCTCATGATTTATCGCGGACAATATGGAAGGAGGAGAAGCGCTAGCCGTCCGGGGAGTCCACGGTCACGGTCCAGAACTCACGGTCGATATCGCAGTATGAGGGTGTCTTTGGGGATGGGGCTTGCCAGGGAAACTCCAAGAACCCGGACATGAGTGTTTGGTAGCCACGTGTTTGGCTATCCATATTTGGGCAAGTTGGACATCCCGGACGCCGCCGAACCCCCAAGCATGAGGATTTTGCGGTATGTACCAGTATTGCAACTGTCAAAGACTGCTAGAACGGACACCTTCCACAAAACAAACTGACTGTCTTGCCACACAACGCACACTATATAGTATGTGCACAGTACTGGGCCCTTAATAGCAAGCAACCGTTCCGCCATCCATCCATCCATCCATCATACTAAACTGTGATCGACATGCCGCTAAGAGCATCTTCGGATCGAGCAACATCCGTGTTCAAACGTTCACAGCTGCAGCGCCGCGGTATGCTACCTCAGCCTGGGATTGGGGGCCCGCCCAGTGAGTCCCACCGAACTTGAGCCGAAGATCATTTGGAGGACCGTCTATACCGTCTGTCAGTAAGCCCGTCCAATGCCAGTCTGCCTGCTTCGTCATCGCACAGCTCGTGACTCACGATTTCAACTTGTGTAAGTCTATTGACTTCTCTTTGCACATCTTCCATATCGCTAGTAACAAATTCTGACATTCACACAACAGCAGAAGTGCCATCGCTGCAAGTCTACTATGCATCCCGGCCCCACTCAACCACGAGTGTCAAGAAGACTTGACTTCTCGCGGGGACCGTACGTCAGACCCCTCGGCGGCGTCGCCGTAGATGTCGTTGACTCCTCGCCGTATCCGGTACACACCTCCATCCCGACAACTTCCTCCTGGAAAATGCAGGACATGTACTTCCGCTATGCATGATGTCGCTTCCCGTCGACGCTCATTGTAGGACCGGGTCCAGCTGTTATCCGAAACAGACACCAACTCCATTGCCCTCTTCGAGCTCAATCCGTGGCTCGAGCTCGGCAGATGCTCACCGGATATGATATACGATCGGGACGGTAGGAAACTCCTTCGACCAATGTATCTTGAAGATGCTTCCGATACCGTTGAATGCAGGTGAAGGGCTCGGAAGTGTCGTCGCAGTTGGCACTGGTCCTGGAGAGCTCCAACCGTCATTATCGCTTGATACGCCCCTATATTGTATTGTACGATAATTTTCACACTTCACTATTGAGCTGAGAGTCTAACGCAACGCTGCGCTCGGTCGCAACGTTGAGCATGAGGTGAAGTCTAATAGTATATCTCTCCAGAACAGGCAATGTCAACGCCCGAAAGTTGTGGACGTTACGGTGCACGGAAACGAACATGTGCACTAGTAGGGCCTCACAAGGAGTACGGATGTCATTTCACGGGTCAGCATTGCCCATCACTGCGACCTTTTTCTCGGCCTTTGTTCTCCCAGCACTTCGGGATAGTAAGGGCTAAGACTGGCTATCCGATCCACAGGTTGTCTTTGGGCTCTGCATGTAGCGGAGCAGATATGCCCGGAAAATGTGGCACGAAAAATATGAGCGTAGTAACGGTCAGTTGGCTGTGGGTCCGCCGGTCGATAGGCCCATCCACTCTGGGCATCCGTACTAGTAGATTTTGCATGGGGCTATAGGCGGGTATAGGCATGTAATTTAACCTGATGCATGACTACTGACCCCTATCGTCCGGCTTTTGCCTTTGCACTCCCCTATTGACATATCGACTTGTGCAAAATGGGCCCAATTTGTCTGCGGAGACTTCTGGGAATCGCGGACTTGGTCCAGGCGCGCTCGCACTCAACACCACGTGAGATGACGAGGGGCTGCGTGATTAGACGCCCTAATCTTGTATAAGTATGTAGGCGTACGTGCCCCATCCCGTTCTTCACCAACCTTTGCTTCTGCTCATCTACTATCCCTTTGCTTCCTCACTGTCACTCTCATATAAGATGTCCTCACCCAAGGCGCAAGGATTCGGTAAGTGCTTATTGGGTCCGGTGCAATGCTCACTTCAACTGATCATCCTATTGTGGCAATCATCGTTCATCAGCACAAGGACCGTCTCAGTGAGTACATACCGTGTTTCACAATCATACTGTCATTGACGCATTGTTCTCTTGTATAGGGTTACTGAAGACTCGTCGCTCCCCTCAAACCTATCGTTCAAATGCGCAGTAACCGACTCTAAAGGACCCCGGCGGTACATGGAAGATGCGCACTCGATCGTCGTTCCCTATGGTGGCATACGGGGACAAGGATTCTTCGCCATCTTCGACGGACATGCTGGGAAGCACGCTGCAGAGTGGTGCGGACAGAACTTTTCCGTCGTACGTCCCTCTCCCTCTCTTGCATTCCTCACCTACTGACATATACTATCGAAAGTCTCTTATCAACGCACTCCGCAAAGACAAGTCAGCTCCAGTGCCGGACGTGCTCAACGAGACCTTCCATGATGTCGACATGAGCCTATCAAGATTGTCCGAGGAGTCTGACGGCAAGATGCACTCCGGATGCACTGCAGTCACTGCCTTCCTCCGTCTAGAAGACGAGAACGGGGAGCAATCGTTCCTCCCGCCCGATTTTGAACTCGTCGCTCCTAAGATCCCTTCCGGAGAGCAGGTTCATAGCGACGAAGGTACGAAGGAGTCGAAGGGCACGACCGGTAAGCTCCTCCATGCTATCTACTCGAATGGCGCGTCTTCACACTCTTCATCCGGTCACTCAGATTCTTCAAGCCAGTCCTCCTCGGACAAGGTTGTTGTAACGCCCGCAAACGTGCGGAGAGTTCTGTACTGTGCGAACGCGGGCGACGCGCGTGGCGTCCTCTGCCGTGCGGGCAAGGCCGTCAGATTGACGTACGACCACAAGGGCTCAGATAAGCAGGAGGCAAAGCGAATCACGGATGCCGGCGGATTCGTCATGAGCGGCCGCGTCAATGGAGTCCTCGCGGTCACACGGAGTCTCGGCGACTCGTCAATGAAGGATTTCGTTGTCGGCGCGCCATACACGACGGAGACCGAGCTCAACGACTACGACGAGTTCCTCATCTTGGCATGCGATGGAGTAAGTGCGACCAATACGTCAGTGTAGACCTTCATGCTAATTGGCACTGCAGCTATGGGACGTTGTCAACGACCAAGACGCTGTGGACCTCGTGCGCGGTATTTCCGACCCCAAGAAAGCCGCAGAAGAGCTGCTCGAGCATGCATACAAGAAGTACTCGACAGACAATGTCACCGTCCTCGTCGTGCGCTTCCGGAACCCCCCCGAGATGCTTCGTTCAGATTGACGGTGGCTTTCCCGAGGCTCGGCGTTCCTGAATAGGTATTGTCCTTCTTACTGCCCCTGCCTACGATCTTCTAATGTACCATCCCCCAGGCTTCGGAAGCATTCTCGCCGGATTCTGTATAATATACCACCGAAGACATCGTCCCCAGTCATACATGGACACAGCACGATATGCATCATACCCGACCCCAGTCTTGATTCCACCCCATCTGTAGCTAATCACACCTCTCTCAGTCCATAGCTAATCACATATCTCAGCCATATCCGCGCGTGTGCCCTTCTGCAGGTATCGACAGAACACTGTTCTCCCGGGCGATCATGTGCATATATTGTGGTGCTCCATCTCTCGAACATTGTGTTGTATCATAAGATATAAGCTAGATCATTATCACTATGTTACCTGCAGACTCGTCGCACCATTTAGTGTAGTGTAGGCATCGTACGCCAGCGAGCAACATATGCATTTGATGTCTAGCAAACGTTGGCAGAGATCAACCATCTGGGTCGTTCGTGCGATTGGAACAACACTGACTTGACAGTACTGCTTTGCCGTCGAATGTTGATCCGAGTATAGATCTCGAATCTCCCGAGTCTGGGGGCGATGCACGGCAAAGGCCGTTCACTGGAGAAAGCGCTAGACGTCATGCATCATGCATCATAGATTCTAGAACGCCGGTTAGCGGTGCTCTCTGCGTGCAGGAGCACGCCGCCTTCGTCCGGCCTTCGTGCTTCCTCTCTACCCCATTCAAACACGCCTTGTTCTCCAATCTCGTCTCTATTGTCCTTGCATTCATCCACTCACCCCACACCACACGACGCGTGTTCCTAGGAGGCTTCCGCCACTCAGTCAAACCAAACCGAACCCACAACGAACCACTCCACGACAGACTACGTACCGAATACTCGCTCGCTGCTAGAACGTCCTCTTCACGAAACTCCACCCAATCTGACGGCATAGAACTCCGACCCTATGTCTGGCTGGAAACCCGGTAACGCACCATACTATCCCGTCGACGGCCCCGCGCCAGGGCCGACCCCGAACTATGCGCCCAACTACCCGCCACAAGGCTCATACGACCAACCTGCCTACGGGCAAGGAGAATATGGAGGAGGATACAGTGACCAGAAGGACCCTTATGCAGGGGAACGGTTCAAGCCGAAGAAGCGGATCAACGACCCCATATTCCTGATCCTCTTCATCGCCCAGGTAAGTGTATGCATCCCCTTTCCTCGAGGCAAGTCCTGATTCTTGGGTCGCTGGCTGTAGTTGGTTGGTTTCATCATCATCTCAGTCATCACGGTCTCGAAATTCGCAAATACTGGTGGGCTCGGCGGCGGCGTGGGCAAGGGCTCAACGGGCACTGGTGTTACCTTGGACTTGTATGTGGCTTCAAGTCGTGCTTCCTACGCTGTGCAAGTGCTCATGCTGGAATTTGCAGCCATACCGCGTATCTCCTCCTCTTCGTCACAGGAGCTGCACTCCTGCTGTCTGCCGTCTATCTGATCCTCACGCGTATGTTCACGAAAGCAATAATGCACATCACCTTGGTCCTCTCCATCCTGCTCAACATGTGCGTTACTTGTCGTTACAATTTAAGTCTTTAACTCACCAATCCCCAACCCCTATTTCCCTTTTTTTTCTAGCGGTATCTGCATATACTACTGGATCACGAAGTACTACTCTGGCGCCATCATCTTCACGGTCATCGCACTTCTCTCCGTTCTGGCATACTGGGGGTACCGTTCTCGCATTCCTCTGGCATCTCTACTGCTCCAGGTCGTAATGGATGTGACGAAGCATCACCCTAGCGTGTACTTTGTGGCGTTTGTTTCGCTCATCTTACAGGCCGGTCTTAGCGTGTACGTGAAACTCACTCTGCTGGCTGACTGTATCTGACGACTATGCGATGCAGGTGGTATACGTTCGTCGTGATCGCTACGTGAGCACATACACAATATGTGTGCTTCCTCTGTTGGATATACTGACCTCAGTGACACAGTTACGTGCGCTACACTCCCGACAGCTCAGCCTGCACTGCCGGAAACTCGTGCTCGTCCGCCAAAGTAGCTGGCTTCATCGTCTACGAGACCTTCTCGTACCTGTGGACGTCACAGGTCATCGGCAACGTTGCCCTCGCCACCTTGGCTGGCGGTCCATTCGGCAGTAAGTCTCCTCACAACTCCCTCATATGCTTCTAGCCTGACCTGCGCACAGGTTGGTACTACTTCGGTCCCCGTGAGCAGGGGTTGATGGTACATGATCTCTGCACTCTCCTCCATAGCATTCAGCTAATCATAGACATTACCATCGCCAGCCGAAGCATCCCACGCTGACGTCGTTCGTCCGCGCCTCGACGCTCTCGCTTGGCTCCATCGCCTTCGGCTCTCTCATTGTGACCATCCTGGAGCTGATCCGGATGCTTTTGAACATCGCGCGCCAGAATGCGAACGCTGAAGGCCACCGTAAGTACTCATTGTTTATATGTGCTGTATGCGATCACGATGACTGACATCGCGGTCTGTCTTATTCTGGTTATCAGCTGTCGAAGCGTGTCTCGCCCTGTGTGCGGAGTGCTTCATCGGATGCATTGAGGGCCTCGTCGAGTACTTCAACCGGTGAGTCTACCATGTATTGTTTAGGTGTCTGACAGATATTGATATGCTTCCCATGCAAGCTATGCATACATCGAGATCGGTGGGTATGAATGGGATGGTGAATGTAGTGGTACAGGCTGATGGGGTTTTTCCCAGCGTTGTACGGCAAGCCCTACATCGAAGCGGCGAAGGATACCTGGCGACTCTTCAAAGACCGCGGTATCGATGCTGTTATCAACGATTCTCTCGTTGGCATGAGTATGTCTTTCTGTTCCCCAGAACTTCGTATCTCGGTCACTGAAGATAGAATAGCTCTCACCTGGGGTGCGTACGTGACGGGCCTACTTTGTTCCTTGTTCGCCTACCTTTACCTGCGCTGTGAGTTTCATCCATGAGTATCACTCGCGTGGATAATCGGAATGGCTAACCTGGCCACATCGTAGTCACGCATCCGTCGTACAACGCCGATGGGCAGTACACTGCACCCGTTCTCCTGTTCGCCTTCCTGATTGGGCTGCAATGCTGTGAGTTCAATGCCTCGCCATCTCGTTTACATCTTCTGATTGATCACTCACTTTTTCTATAGCGCTGACGCTCTCCTCTGCGATCGAGGCTGGTGTGTCAACTATGTCAGTCTACTGTGTTGTTCTGTCAAATAGAGCGTAACGCTGACGAGGCGTTTCTTTCCGCAGCTTCGTGGGATTGGGCGAGGACCCGCAGGTGCTTGCTATCCGGGCGCCGGAGTTGTTTGCGGTACGTCTGACTTTGCCCCCACCCCTCCGACAGCGACATCTCATATGCATGCATCCCCACCACAGCTCATCGCTTCGACCTACCCCGATGTCGTGCAAGGAGTTCCAAGGGTTTGATGCAAAGCAGCTTTGGTCAGTCTTGTTGGACAAGTTTGTCGAACGACTTTATCCTACAATACTCGATTCTGGAGTACTCGTTTTGGCATAGAGCTGCGTATACGATTGCCATCTGTTTCCTGTCCGGCACCGGTTGTATATCTACTTCCTTTTCTTTTTCACTGAATTTCTCTGCGAGACCTCGTTTCACTCCGTGATGTGGACATCCTGGCAGGATCTACTCCGCCCGAAACAGCGTTCTGGGCGTTCTGGAAGCATCATACACGTAAACTTGGCGACTCTTCTCCCTATTGCAGTTAAACCAGCAAGATACCTCGTGCTCAGAAGCTAGGGTGTCAGGGGGAGGACGGATGGGTGAGACCGAACATATACTATATAATAGTCGGATGGCCCTTGTCACTGACACCACCTGTCTAGTCCAAAGCCCACAACTGTCAACCTTTAATACTGGTACGTTGCTCCACTCGCGGAGCAGTACAGTACAAACAAGTATGCTGATGTGCATGCCATACGGTCATGCAGCGGGCAAATATCAGGTCACCTCGTCATGCGGCTCATCAACACAGAGACGCTGAAGCTCGAGTTATTCGTCTCCCCCGAGGATGTCCCAGGCGGGTACGCCATCCTGTCGCACTGTTGGGGGACCCAGGAACAGTCCTATCAGGACTTTCAGGGCATCCACGCTTGCTGCACCACGTCGGGCGAGGATCCGCGCACGTACATCTGCGAGAAGATCAAGCGATTCTGCGACCTCGCGAGGGGCCACGGGTACGCGTTGGCGTGGGTCGACACCTGCTGCATCGACAAAACGAGTAGCGCGGAGCTGTCGGAGGCGATCAACTCGATGTACCGCTACTACTCTCTCGCCGCGCTTTGCTACGCGTACCTGCACGACGTGCCCGAAGAGTACGCATTCGAGGGTAGTCAGTGGCACTGGCGCGGATGGACGCTGCAGGAGCTCGTCGCGCCGCGCGTTGTCGTCTTCCTCTCCGCCTCCTGGACGGTGCTGGGCACCAAGGCTGACCTTGCGGAGCAGATGGAGAGATGCACGAGGGTGCCCGCGGACGTGCTCAGATGTGAAAAACTCCCCGCGGCGGTGAGCATCGCGCAGCGCATGTCCTGGGCGGCCGGGCGCAGGACGACCCGCGTGGAAGACGAGGCGTACTGCCTTCTGGGCCTCTTCGACATCAATATGCCGACATTGTATGGAGAAGGACGGAAGGCGTTTCGGCGGCTGCAGGAGGAGATCATGAAAACATCGTCCGATACGACGCTCTTCGCCTGGTGGTGGCACGGTGACGAGACGATGTATGGACTTTTCTTTGCCCCGTTTCCAGACGCCTTCACGCATGCCACCGATATCGAGTATGCGCCCAGGTCCAATACGTCGCTATGGCAGAAAGTGAGCACGCCGCGTGCTCTTGCAACAGTTACACACAGCTACTCATGCCAATTCGCCACTGGATGCTGACAGATCTCAACTCGCAATTGGGCTTGGACACGGGGGAGTGAAGCCACGACATTCACCTTCCTCCCGGATCTCATTCGTGCTCGACTTTGGACTCTTGCCTACAAGGACGGTCTCCTTGCAGATCTGGGCTGGTGTAGAGTACCACAAGGGGAGCCGGTGTTGCTTACCTTCCGCCAACTCGAACCCGACGTGCGAACGAACCGTCCATCTTCGCCTATCTACCGTGTCGACAGGAACCCATCTTCACATGCTCACTTCTCCCTGTCCGATTCAGAGACCAAGAAAATGAGATGGAGAACTGTCTTGATCGCCCAACAGCCCTCACCGAGCTTGTTACCGTCCCAGCTGACACCGCTTATTCCGATGAGTCTTCACTGGTCTACCCCTCTTCGGATCTCGCACCTGGCGAGTCGCAGAATCGTTGCCGCCGCAAATGTGGATTCTCCATGGACGGGCTCGCCACCGACGCTGCTCAACGTCCGAATCGGTGACGATTTGGCCGTGGTCCGGATAGGGAGGTGTACAGTGTCAAGCGGAGCCCAGTGCTCTCCCAAAGAACAAGCGATCTGGGCGAACGTTCGGAAGCCAGAGAACTATGCCGACGATCCTGATCACACCTGTCTTCAGGATCACGTCATAGAATGGCCGGGTCTGACGCGGGTTTTTGCGTTCGTTGCGCAGCCATGCGGCCCGAAAGGAATTCGTACGAAGATTGAGATGCATCTTCGATTTAGACAGTGTCCTTGGGACCCGAGCTCACAAACACTCATCCTGGATGACATTTATACTATAGACCTGGATGACATTCACATTCATACAAAACCTATGCCAGTGGTACACACTAGGCGCATTGTACCAAAGTCCTCCTTCTCCTCCTCCTCCTCCTCTTGAGTAGTCTTGAGGCCCACCGCATTGTCGGCGGGAACTTTGAAGTTGCTGGGTAGCATTGACCACTGGCTTATTGCATGTACGTACGCTAGGCAACAATCAAGGATTGATATCCTCGAACTCTGGCGGGTGAATTGTGACAGCTTCTTCTCCTCTAACTTGGTCGGATAGCATGCACCATACGAAGCGAGCTCGACCTTCAATTTCGCATATTTTCGCAAATTTGCTCCAAGGCAGATAGCTCCTCGAGTGCCGGAGAACGATCGTCCTAGTATGCCCAAACCAAGTGAGGAACACAGTCACCTGGTACACTCATACACTCTGACCGCCCTCTCCGTTTCTAATGCGGATTGAAGTATTAGCTTGAGCGTGAAGGGACGTCCCTGACCGTCGCCAAATGACGGTTCTGCATCTATAGACAGCTTGATCCTCTTTCAGTCGATGCGGAGATGGGCACGAATTCGAGACACGTACGATTGCTCCTTAGGGAATGTCCAGAAGACTGTATATATGCGATGATATACTACTTGAGTCGCGCCGCGGCCAATGTACTGCACTCACAATTTGAGGACCCAATCTTGTCCATATGAACAAGCCCATCACCCACCAAGGACTGTAGGACTATTGTGCTTTGACAAAGATCTCCGAAGTATTGGGAACCATAGTGTACGAGCTAGTGGCAAGGTCATGGCTCACCAATCCTCTCATCTTTGACGCCATTGTCTCCAATTCCTTGAACTACCAACCAATGAGAAGCGCATGAATTTTATCAAAGGAACGACGCAGACCTGGAAGATCTCTTTCTGCGCACGGAATTGAGCGGCAATGTAGTCGGAGCACCTCCCTATTTCATGGAAGATTTCGAGCAACTTTTCCCGCTTTTCAACTTCTGCAGATAGTCCGCGCGGAGCCTTGCGACGACGTTCGCGAGGAGTCGCAGCAGTGGTATTCCAGAAGCGCTAACTATGGTATGGGAGAAGAACCGTTATCCGTGATGCCGACAGGGGCGAGTGGCAGAGGGGTATCTGAGGCAGGGAGTCCTTTGGACATTGTCAACCGGAGCGTGAAGAGATTTGAACAGAGCAATCAAGAACAGACGTCATCGACTGGGGGCTGAGGAAGAACCGTCTAGTATTGAGTGAGTGTAGTCCGGAAGCAGTAAGAATACAAAATTTCAGTCCAGGCGAGGAGACAAGAAAACACCGGATATGAATGTGAAGAGATAGCATATTGTGAGTGGATAATATGGTGTATACATGAATAACAATGATAGCGCTTGGCTCTACGCCAGTACAAGCGAGGGAACACATCCTCTACTTGAGTTGGGCGAAACCGACCGCGTTCTTGTCAAACGAGAAGGCGGTGTAGACGTTCTTCATGAAGCTAATCGAACATGGCGATCAGCATCCCGTCAACCGTCAACCAAAAGCTCATCCGCTTACCTGTCACCAACGAGCCAGACATTATCACCAAGACCCATGTCCTGGCCGACAACGGCGCCAGCGCACATCGTAGGGCTGACATGGCCGATGTTGAAGTTCTCCGCGGAGATCGTCCACGTCTTCCCACCCCAGTTGAACCCGATCGTCGACGGCATCAGCGCGCATGGGTACTGGTAGAAGCCCGCATGCGATGCGTACGGCTTGGAGTCGGGGATGGTGTTGTACAGAGCGGCGACGAAGGCGGGCGGGCCGTAGATGAGCGTCGTCCCCGAGTCGATGATCGCGCGCTGGCCCGACTGGATGACGTGCGAGCCGTTCATGAGGTTCATGTTCGCGATTTGCCAATACCCAGACCCGATGACGTTGTGGTACTCGATCGCGCCCGAGTACAGCTGCGCGTTCGTGCCGCCGAGGTACAGCTCAGAGCCTGACGAGGCGAGCTTGAACCCGAACTCCGCAGACTTGATTGCGCCCTGCGCCTTCGCCGTGTTGATGAATGGACTCTGGTGGAGGTTCGAGAGGGCGGGGAACGCGAGCCCAAGGAGGCCGTCGTCGGCTTCGTCGGCGAATGTGGGCGAGAGGGTGGTGACTGGGGAGAAGTACTGGTTGTGCGCTGTCACCCCGGCGATAGTGACGGTGTCGGTGTAGACGGGCCCGGATACGGTAGAACCGTCGCCGTAAGCAATGGAGAAGGTACCTGACTTGGAGGCACTGGTAGTGGAATTCGCGGGGCTGTACTTGTTCTTTCCCATGCACACACTGCTGGTGCAGTCCACTGAAGGAACCCAGAGGTCCGACGAGCCAGCTGTGGATGGCACGAGGAAAACATCAACGACTGCGCCCTCAGGAAATAGGCTAGAGAGTGAGGGACATACTGTCAAAGTCGATGAGGAAGGTCTTCTTGTTGCTGCCGATGGCGATGTTGCCCGCCCAGAACACCTCCTTGTAGTCCGTGAGAGGCTCCGCCTGGCGCTTCTCGTGCTGCGAGGCTGCATGACCCTCAGGGTTCTGCAAAGTCGTGTAGTCCATGATAGGGAGAACACGGGCGCCCTGAAACAGAGGCGTGAGCCTGAAGATCCACAGATAGGCGTGCAAAAGGTACAAACCGCGTTCATGTTCTCCTCACCGATGTTGTTCTTGAGGTTGATGAGATTCTTACGGTGCTTGCTGGAACGAAGCGACACCATAAGTAAGAAGGAGAGGAAAGCGCAAAGAATGTATCACTCACTTGCGGTCACGCACGACCTGCTTCATCGCCTGAGCATGGTCGAACCAGCCATCCGCCTGAGTGAGCGACCTGCGCTGCTCAAGAGCGACTCGAGTACCAAGTCCGTCGAGGATAGGCGATGCGGAGGCCGTCAAGGCCAAAGCGAGAGCCAAGAAGGTGGGGCTGAAGAACATGTTGGCAAAGTGCGAGAGCTGAAGGATGAGGGTGTGAGGGTGTGAGGGTATGAGGATGGGACAGGCCAGCGGTGAACTTATATACCCATCGTCCTCGTGACCGGCATTGACCAAGCTAGAGCGTGCTGACTATGCACCCCACAGGATGAGTAAAGCCAAAAGCGAGATTTGTGAAGTGTGTCTGTCAGTCTGGTTCAGGTGAGGGCTGGCGGTCAATATCAGAGTAGTCATCCGCAAGGTATGAGGGCTGTGTCTATCCTCGGTGTCGATAGTGCTTGCCGATGGCTATTGAGCACATCCTAACGGTCTCGTATAGAATATGCTGGCGGATGCAACAAGAATAGCCCCTACTTGTATTCGAACCAGGTTCGTTTGGAACTAGACTGAAGGGCAGTGTCTGGTGACTCCGTTCGTTCCAAAGTCACGTCTTCAGTAGGTTCAAGACGAATAGGTAGTACTTGTCTAAAGACCGGTTAATTGATGGCAATGAGTCTTTATTCATGATCTCAGAAGGGTACGCACCTTCAAGTTGTTCCTCCAAGTCCCCAATTTTCAAGATCGAAAGAGCAGTAAAACCTGAAGCGCCGGCGAGTCGGGCCGTGGTTGAATAGGGCCGTAATAGGTTATATGGGCTGGCACAGCTCGCTCGGGTATGGGGGCAGGCCCCTATTACAGCAAACTGCGGTCCGACGAGAGATCGTCGCAATGAAGTAAGTATCAGATGCTGTCCCACTCCACTGCTACCCAGCTGCTTGCTGCAGAGCCATGCCATCGAGCAGGCTGCCCAGTGCGACTCGGATGCGACCAATCTCGAAAGTCACGTCTACGGGTGAGTGTGGAGTGCGTAACTAGTGCCGCTCAAGAGAGCATCGTGAGGCGAAGGTCACCGGGGAAGATGGTGAACGACGTCGATGAATCACCAGCGCTCGTGACATATGTCGGATGTGTATTGTCACCCGGTCACACTGCCTCACAGAGAGCACCGCCTCATCCGGAAGTACACAGCCCCACCCCTGAACGTTCTTGACATTGATTCCTCTCTCACTTGGTCGATCCGACTATCAAAGCCATTAAATTGGGATTGCACGCCTTGTACCGCGTGTACCCGTTCAAGCACTGCGAATCAATTTGCGCGCTGGCAGCGAGACGGCGGGCGAACATGTACATGAGACACCTCCAGGCTCTGCTCTCCATCTCCTTTACCGACAGGGGGGGGACATCCGGGGCACATCAACTTCAAGGGCGACTAGCCAATAGGGGTAACAGTAAAGAGAAGATGTAGAAGCAATAAAAAGATATTGAAAGAAGGAACAGCAGTGTAGCGCGCGAGATGATCTACAGATGGTATACACACGCGACACACCTCTTCCTCAGCAGCGATCAGACGTCCAACGGAGATCAAAGCGAAAGGAGTAGCGATGAACGGTAGCAACCTCTTCGTCGTCGTCGTCGTCGTGGCGTCGTAAGTATTCGTAGTTAGGTCGTACGTAGTAACGTATAGCGGGGTCCAGCTCGCGCAATGCCCTCAGTTCATGTCCTCCCAGTTCGGTCGGGACCCGCCTATCGAGAGCTTGCCCATGATCTTGCGCTGCCTGAGGTTCTTGACCTCGGTGCTGATCAGATCTCGTAGCCGCTCGAGGTCGAGGCTGCGCTCCGCCCGCGAGCCCATTAGAAGGTTGCGCCAGATGCCTGCCGCAGCGACAGAATTCTCGATAGGGAGCTGCATTGGCCGGTGCAGACGGACCATCTTTTGCATAAGGTGGTCGGGGCTGGGGTATATCGCGTCCGGCCATGCAATCCGGATGGCGAACCACCAACCGAGAGGCTGTCAGCCATACGAGTCAGCCATGAAACTACTTCCTGGTCAGAGTTGGACAACGTACACGACCGTCAGGCAAACAGCGTTCTGGGTACGTATCATACGTAGTCAGAGAGCCATCGGGGAGCGAGAAGCTGCCAAAAGCAAGTCAACTCCCAGCCCTTCTTATGTCAACGTGCGGGACTCACCGATGTACCACCCAATGGTTATCATCATTCCGATGCTTCGCAAGCACAATCAACAATCTCGGGATGCCCTCAAGCCCAAACGGCGCCCACAGCTCCCGAAGCATCCCGCACGCATCTCCATGCCTGCCGTTGTAAACGGCGGTGCTGATGGCATCCGCCATATTCGGCGGTACGAACAGACGATCGACTCGCCCGGGTGGGCTGTCAGTCATCTTCGCGCGCACATACCGCTTATACGTCTGCGTAGACCAGATGCTCAGCGCGATCTCATCGACCTGCAGCCCGCGATTGCAGCTATTGACCGCGTTGTCCAGTTCCCCCATCGGCCACACAATCGCCCAGCTGAGTAGTCGCTGGTGAATACGTTGCCACGGCGGCAGCATTCGCGGCTCGCTACCGTACTCGCCCTGCTGCCAGACCTGCCCGTGGTCAATACCGTCCTGAGGGAGGGGCGGAAGAGGAGGCGACCCAGCGCGCGCAGTGTAGCCTCCAGTGTTGCCGTCTGGAGGAATTTCCGGGAGCCCAGACTCAGTGATGGCCGCCTGTGCGTCGCCATCCTGGTCGTCGTACTCTGTCCCGTCGTCCCGCGCGAGCTCCCATGTCTTGTGCGTGGCGACGGACTGGCTGCCGGTGGGTTTGATGCGGAGTTTGTACAGCTCCTGTTCGAGATACTGCTGGCCGGGCGAGTTTTCTCGGTCTTGCGCAGCGTAGTCGCTCTCAATACCACGAGTGTCGGCATCGGTAGTCAAGAAGTGATGTTCGTCCTCGTCCTCGTATACATCCTCCTCCCTGATCGCGCCGTGCAGCGAACCATCATGGTGATAAGTAGAGCCAGGCATAGTGTGCAGATGGGTCGACTCCCGGATCATGTCAGTCTCGCCCGTCTGGTACATCGACTCGTCGCCAGTCGGGTGTTGGTGGATATCTGGTTCCAGCTGGCTCTGCCCGTACCCACCGTCCATCTCCGAGCTGGTATAGTGGTGGTGGCCGTTCGGGTAGTTGCCTCGATCGGTCACATACGACCCGCCGCGAGAGGAGCGCAAGCTCTTTTCGATCTTCGGTGCGAGGTCGTCGATGCGGTTCTGCATGTTGATGAAGCCCTGAAGGAGCTCCTTGGCCCATTCAGGCGGCTCCTGCTGCACCCCACCAACCTGGGAGCGCTTCGAGCTTGCACCGGTCAGTGCTGCGACGAGATGTACTGAGGGATCATGGTCGTGGAACGACTTGCGGTATGCCTTGATAGACTGACAAACACCAATGGCGATGCTCAGTGCACGATCAGAAATCGAGTGAACAAAGCTCAACATACCTCGCTGTCATACTTCATGCCAAGCTTCTTGACACGAGCCCTGACCGCCTTGCGCACGGCCTTCTTCACAGGCTCACCCATAGGCTGGTCCAGCGCGTGAAGCAGTTGACACAACTCCATGTCATGGAAATGGGAGTTTTGCACTTCCGGTTCCAGCATAGAGGGTGCCATAGTCGAAAGCGCGTACGATGTTCTTGTCCGTGGCTGAATGCCCAATATACTCTGAACAAGACGCTGCTCCTCAGCATTGAGACGGTCGGGAGAAGGTGCACGGGAAGGAGTAGGCGTTGAATCTGGATCGTGGGTTGGGTGCTTGGAACGAGCGGGGGACATAGGTGGCGCTGCTGAACGCACGCCCTCCGTGGGTGCAACACTCCGCTCTCGTGGAACATTCGTCGCTTGGCTTCGGGGTGACATCGGGGCCTGGGACCGAGCTGGATGGTGGGAGGCTTCTTCAAACCTAATTCAAGAGCCCTAATTGAGCGCACTCACCAGCACTTTGCGACTTCGCATACGTTCCCGCCTGTCCATTCATCTCCGTCACGCTCTTCACTGACTTAGACGGCTTATGCGATGGCTCCCGTTCCCTCTCCCTCTCCAGCTCTTGTTCCCTCTGCTGCTGCTCCAGGATCTGTTGCTGACGCAGCCGCCTCGACCCTACCTGGGAAGCTGACTCCGATGGCGCTATCGAGTACGCCCTCGTCGTGCGCTGTCCATCATCGGCAACCGAATCGGGGAGCGGCGGATACTGCGTCCGCTGCGTCTTCTGGGTATTGCGTGACTTCACAGACTGGTTCTGGGATGCCGCAGTGCGCGGGGACCATGGACGCTCTGGGTTTGCGCCCCCAGCAGTAGCCGTCCGTGTCGGCGACAGTGCGCGAGAGGGTGCCTTTGGCGATAAGAACTGCGGCACCTTCAGTCTGAGGCCTGACCGCAGCCGGTGAAAGTGCCACTTACGCCGTTCTCGGCCACAGAAGGAGACTTGTGCGATGCCTTGGTGGACGCCGCCTGACGGCTGCGCGTTCCTACACCGCTTGGAGCGCCCTTGATTCCTGTCGTTGCCGCAGGTGCCATACCAAATTGCTGCCCCGAATGTGAGATGACGGACGCAAGAGTCAAGCTTTGTACACTCACCCTGAACGGATTTGGGTGACTCTCTGTTGGAGAGCCAGGAACGCCCAACGACGTCTCAGGAAGCGGCACTGCGGCAGCCTTGGAAGGACTTGCCTGCTTGGGTATGAGCGGGGGCGTCAGGATCGACATCAGGAACCAAGGAACTCACGATGCCGTTTCTCCCGTTAAAGCTCTCCCGGGGCAAGGGCCCAAAGTTGCCGAAAGAGGAGCCGTACGATTCAAATTTGGGGCCGGGCGGGTCGTCAGGGCCAGGCTCGTGGTCAGGCTACGGGACGGTGATAGAACTTAATGGTGACGTCCGCGTAAGAGGGCGGACAGACTCACGACGCCAGTAGTGTGTATGGGGATCGTCCGGCCAAGCTCTGAGGGGTGCTCTTGAACGTCCGACCTTAGGTCGTCGCCGTTCTCTCCGACCTCTAACTGTCGAACGCTGCTTGCAGCCTTACTTTTGGGGCGAGGTGAGCGAAGAACCTGCGAGCCCACTTGGCTACCCGTTCCTTCGTCCTCGGGTGGGGATTCCTCCATGCCTTGGAGATAGAGGAGGACTGCGCGAGGTGGGTTTCATGACTGCCAGAATACGAATTCAAGCCATTGGGAACCGTACCTTTCTCATTAGACGCTGCGTGAAAGGCGCAGGGTCAGCGCAGGGTTATTCTAGCGTGTGTGGGACTGCCATGAGGCGTACCGGGAGTACTCGACCGCATCATAAGCGTATGGAGACCGCCATCGACGGCAGACATGTCTGGTTGGTTTGGTTTGGTTCAGTTGATGAGAGTTCCAAAGATGCCCAAAGGGTAGATCGTCGGATGGTAGAGCGAAATAGAATACAGCAGAAATGGGAGTGTACGAGGTATCCGGACGATAGAGGATATGAACGGGGAGAGTGAGGTCACACAGCGGAGCAGAACTTGAGTTTCCGTCAATGCGCCTCGCGGCGGAGGCATGTTCGACTTTCTGTTGTCGACTATTTGTGAGCAAGGGCGCTTCCTCTGATACTGATACCAGCACTGCACAAGTTCCAGAATCGCGACCAAGCCTTGGACCTGCTCAGTGATGTGGCAATCTAGCTCAGCGTTCACGCATTGCGCAATTTCTGGATCCCAGCACTTGACATAGGGGTCGTGATCGGTTTCATTCTGACCACAGCGTCAATGGGTCTCATCTGTCATCTACTCGCGCTCACGACAAGTCTCCAACGTTGTGTTATAGCTGAGTGATGTGTTGAGGTGAGGCGGAGGCGACAAGGTGCGTACTCGAACACTTGACACGTGAACGAAGTCATCGTGGCCCATTGGAAAGAGTGTTGACGGATCCAGAACCCGATTTGGTAACCCTTAACGATTGTGAAAGTGAGGTTTTACAAGTTTCTTCATCAGCGAATTTGTCATTATCGCAAACAGTGGAAGTCCTCCAATGGGCGATTAACTCAGCATCGGCCTGGACTTCGGAATCCAGCGAATGCACGGCAGTCGGACAAGGTTCTATACGAGACCACCTCATTGGTCTCAGTTGTTATCGGTAAGCATACCCGACGTCCAGGTCAATATACGAACCGTAGGACATCCCATGCGGAATTGAATGCTGTGTAGTACCGGGGCTAAACTGGGAAGCAAAATTTAATCAACTCCATCTTAGCTCTGCGCATCCGACTCTTCCAAAGAGTCTACTCACTATCTCCGCGCAGTCCGACCCGCACGTCAGACATGGGTTGGCGCATATATAAGTATTCCCCTCAACGGCTGATCTACCCCTCAACACACTCATCCCACTCCCACTCCCATTCGCATTCATCTCCAGCACACTTTTTCTGCGTCATTCGCCGACATGTTCATTAGTCTTACTCTCGTCGTTCTCGCCTTCGGACTCGCCGCATCTGCGTTGCCTATCGTTGGCGGACTTGGACACCGAGTCGCCCTCCACAAGCGCAGGTCGCTCACCAAGACGGATGGCTGGTTTGACTACCACCAGGCCATCAAGCAGGTCATGCGTGACCGCAAGTATGTGGCATCCTGTCTTCCTCTTGCTTTCGTACTCATTTCCTTCATTCAGCAAGCACCGTAAGAACCTCATCAATCTCAAGCACAACGTGGGCCCGGAGAATATGAACAAGGTACGATTTTTGATGAGCGCATCCACGAGCATCTAACTCATGTTTCTACACCAGGGAGCACGCATCCTCCCCGTCACCAACTCCACATCTTTGCAGACTTCTGAGGGGTCTGCAGTTGAGAAACGCCAGGCGGAGCCGCTCACGGATTACAATGACGCGTTTTGGGCGGGCGACCTTGACCTCGGAAGCAAAGAGGAGACCTTCCTGATTGACTTCGACAGTGAGTCTCTCGCCCGATTATCTCACTCCGAGTTCTGTCGCTAACTCCTCTTCCGTCGCAGCGGGATCTTCGGACCTCTGGGTCCCCTCAGTGAACTGCACCAGTATCATCTGCTCTGGGAAGACCAAATACAACCCCGCCTCTTCCGCGACCAGTGCCCGCAAGCCAGGCGCCTTCTCGATTGCTTACGGTGACGGTTCTACCGTCTCTGGCCCCGTCTACACCGACACCGTCACTGTCGCTGGTGTGACCGCACATGACCAGTATTTCTCTGCGGTCAACACCCTCTCGCCCACGTTCGCCGACGAGGCCGAAGACGGGATCCTCGGACTCGCATTCCCCGCCATCTCGAACATCCGCCAGCCGCCGTTCTTCAACATGGCGAAGTCGCAGGGCGCTTTCAAGGCCGGGGAATTCGCGTTCAAGCTCGCTTCGTCAGGCGCTGAGCTTTACCTCGGCGGCACTAACCCGACCCTGTACTCGGGCCCCATCGAGTACCACACCGTCATCGGTCCGGGTTACTGGCAGATCGACAACATGACCCTCGTGAGCGGCTCGCGTATGGTCGAGTCCGGCCAGCAGACCATCATCGACTCGGGCACCACGCTCATCTATGGCCCTCCTCCGCTGGTCGCGGCGCTCTACAAGACGATCCCCGGCTCAGAGCCGTTCGACGACCAGGCCGGGTTCTACCAGTTCCCTTGTGCGTTCACGCCGTCGGACGTTGGGTTCAACTGGGGCGGGAAGACGTGGACGCTCTCCGCGGACGACCTGAGCATCGGCCAGATCAGCCTGACGATGTGTATCGGTGCCGTCGTCGCCCAGGACCTGGGCCTTGGCGACAATGTCTGGCTTCTTGGCGACAGGTAAGGCGATAACTTCATGCCCGAATGATGTCGCGGAACTGACGGCGATCATTGATAGCTTCATGAAGAACGTCTACTCCGTCTTCTCTTTCGACAAGCATGCTGTCGGATTTGCCCAGCTCACATAGAACACACGCCTATGTTGATTTGGGAATCCATTCTTCATTCTGCTGGTCAGGCTGGAGCCATATGTAACAGTCAGAATCTCCACATAGATGAACTTTTATGATACTACACAAGTTTGATTCTATTAAGAGTGAGCGGAAGGGACGCCCGTTTCCAACAATTCATGACCACAATGGTAGTACTTAGTTTCTGCAAAACATTGGACGCCGCCAGTTGGTTGTCGCATCGCGAGGATAGTGTGACAAAGCTCATGGTCTGACGAGTGGGATAGGTGGGCAGCGGGAGGAAGTCAGCGACCTATCATTAATACACTACGCATCGAAGATGCTCATATTGTTCTTCAGTGCAAGACCTGATTCGATTTTGATAGGGACTAGGTACCATTGCCTCAACCACAAATCCGAACCCGTATGTTGCACCCATGGCCGATGTGTATTACCGCGGGCGTGGCAGTTGTGCGAGTGACGTTGGTTCTGCAGAGAGCGGTACCTACTGAGACAGACTCCAACGGCGACATATCAAAGATTGGGAATTGAGTCGATTGAGTTGGCACTCGGTCGGTGCATATAGCAGCTCAGCAACCACATAGAAAACGCTTTTGACATGGACTCAGCTCGGAGCGGTACACCGAGGTCATGATTGAGAACATAACATACTCGCGAGTGTATGTGATCTGATGCTGCAGCGTTATCTAGAACTTTACGATAATAGTCGCGACGCATGAAAAAGGTACCCAACGTGGCGTGGTGAAAGCAGACGAAAGGTCAATGTCAGACGATGGAAGGTGCTAGGTACCCACGCCTTCTCTGAGAGTGGGTAGAGAACACTGCGAGTGCTGCAATCGATGCTGCACGTAGATCTTGGTTGAACAGCGAGTATATTACATGGGATGAGCTGATAATATGCTGACTATGCGTATGGATTCGATGCTATGTGTGATGATAGACGAGACGGAAAAACTGATGGGCCAGGACATCGATACAGATAGATGCAAGAGACGACGAAGGCAAATGGGTCCGATCTAGGTCCGAGCCCTACTACCACTCAAACTCGCTGTAGTACGATCAGTCCGGAGTTACACGATTAAAAATATGAAAAACATACCCAGTGCACTTAGCGAATAGGTAATCCTTGCCATTGATGTGGATCATGCCATCCTTGAGGACACACTTCCACTTGTTCTTCACGCGAGCGACCTTTTAAGCGTGGTGAGCATGACGCAAACAAAGGATAAAACATAAACGCCAGTCACCTTGTCATACGTACAGAACACGATGTCCGTGTCCGCAGCGCCACCCTCGATGCCCTCTTGCTCATTTTCAGAATCGGAATCGTCTAGGTCACTGTTGATGGCCTCAGAGTCATCCGCCTTAGTAGTCGACGAGTTCTGCGACGGCTGTGGCAAAGAAGGGTGTGATGCGCGAGGGGCGTAATTCTGACTTGGCGGCGGCGACGGAGACTCGGACGATGATGATGAAGGTCCATCGACTTGCGGAATCCTCGCCGTAGGTGCAGGCTGCGCAGCTGCTGCAGGTGCGGTAGGAGGATAGCGCGCTGTGGGCGGAGGCGGTGCGTGACCCGGCGCACTTGGAGGACGACCATTTACTGGCTGGTACGAGACTTGCTGACCAGGAACGGCTGGCCTTCCGAGTTGAGGACCAGGCAGAGAAGGAATGCCATATGTCATGCTTGGAGGGTTACTCAGCATGTATCGATTGTCAACAGGTTCTGCCTTAACGTGAGGCTGTTGAGGCACTTGCAACGGGTGTGGCGGGGGCGCTGTGTACGCATGAGGCGGATAGTGTCCGTGGGGCATTTGATGCATGGGATGAGGAGGGTATGCCGGATGCGTAGGTGCAGGCGGCGGGGGGTTCGGTGCGGGCTCAAAATCTGCCACATGAGAAGCGATAACCTTTGCTTCCCATTTCTACGACGCAGACAGCTGGGTAAATGCAGAGATTAGGTGCATAAACAGCATACTTACGCTCTGAAGGTCTGCAAGGACGTCCTCAGACACGCCAAAGTCGTCGAACTCGGCCTTGATGTTACCTATAACATCGTCGATAACAGCGCGATAGATGGAGGGCTCAACAAGGGATCCACCGTCATCAAGGGAACTTGAAGAATACATCTTAGGTGAGTAGCTCACCACAATCTTATTAGACATCGCGCAGCTATGCTCCCGGGACCGTCGACAACAGCGGACACGAGTGCGGGGCCACGGGTGGTGAGAGGAGGGAACAAGGAGGGAGCATTTATAGAAGGTTGCAATTGGGGGAAGAGTTGAACTCAGTTTCGAACTCCGACCCCTCATCCCTTTCCCGCGCACGGACCATATGACCTGGATGACGTCAGCTTGTTTGCTATTTACACCGTCTATCCATCCATCACAGTATGGCAGGGCAAATTTGGAGTTCGTCGCTGGCATTTGACTGCTCCAAACGTTATCTGCTCCAGGGGGTCCAATGACCGGGTCATGGACCCATCTCCGCACTTGCGCAAATAGTGCGCGCTCAGCTCACTGACGTAGGGCCTCTAGCAAGGCATATAATCCCCCGCGAGAACTCCTGATGTCCCCACAGTATATTCAACGCCTTCCTTACAACACACTGCCCAGGCAAGTGCTGTGTTTCCCCTTGCGTCTTTTGTCAAGTGCTGACTTCCATCGTAGTCATGCCTCTCTTCCATTCCAGCTCGCGCTCGAACGATTCTGTGCCGCCGCCGCCACCGGCCCAAACTAACCACCGCAGCCGCGGTGGTGGGCTTTTTGGGCGTCGCTCTGACTCTCCCGAGCAATACGACAGGAGGAACGGCAACGGGGCACCATCCACGCGATCCTCGCCCTCTCACAGCTCTGGAGGAGGCGGTTTTTTCAGCCGTCGCCGCTCTTCTTCCTCCTCGCGCTCCCCCGACCTCAAGCACGACCCCTCTATCTTGGCTGCGCGCCAGAAGGTCGCCGATGCCGAAGCTGCTGAGTCTGCTGCCGATCGCGCTTTGAACGAAGCGAGGGTCGCTGTCCGTGGCGCCAAGGAACAAGTCAAGATGCTGGAACAAGAAGTTTTGGAAGAGTACGTGATATGCAATGCTGTTGTTGTCTATACCGTTGGACTTATGAGATCGTTACAGGGCCCGTCGTGCTAAGGTGAAGCAGAACGAGGCGAAGACCATCAAAAAGAACACTGGTCGTCTCGGTCGCCACGGTTGAAGTCGTCCACTATCCGTTATAACATACCCACATCAGTTGAATCCGCTTTCAACCCCTCCCCGCGAACAACATATTCTACCGTTTACTGTAGTAAAGTTGTATTAGTAATGCTTCGTCATCTGGCTCAGCTCCCAACATACCCTTGGGGTCATACCTGATTCCTGTTGTATTGTATCAAATTCGTGTTCAACAGAAAATCATTTGTCTGGTGAACTGACATGGTATACTATCGTGACCCCAGTGTTCGCGGGAGAAATATGGAATCACGAGTAGCTCCCGCTATATCCCACTGATAAGGCTCAAATTTCGTAGTACGTTGTATACTATACCGAAGAGCTATGTCACGAAGTTTGAGTGAACTGGATGCAGAACTGCGTGAAAGACGAGGGAGACAATGGGTCTGACCCCAGTGTTCGCTGGATTCTCCGAGAAATGGTCACATCGGGTCACAGTGCCGACCATAGCCGCATTCAGAGTCCGCACGGCCTCCTCTGGCCAGCGCGCAAGCTTCGCGCCCAACGCTAGTCGGAGAACGAATCTGGATTGCTACGCGGTGGCACCAAAGTCACGCTCGAGGACCAGGTGTCGCTGCAGGTCGTTTTGCTGTGATTCTGACCTCGGAAAAATAAGTAGTATGCTGAAAATACACTATTCCGTATGCATGCAAAAAATTACCTGCAGCGCCCGGGATCTGCGTTATAGCGAAGTCCAACAATAGAGGGGAAGCAGCTTTCAGAGTACTACTTTGTTCAAGATCGGAGTCAAATCTTCATGGATTCGCCCCGTTCTTGTTGTGTTAGGTAGCTAAGATATGCAGTAATAAACTTCTGAAAATGCATCGCTATCGGCCTGCGGAAGGGAAGTACATCGCCTCTCCAGCGAACACTGGGGTCACCGCGAACACTGGGGTCACGATAGTACTGGTTATTACTAGTACTGGCAATTGAAATCATCTCTGCCACAATACCAAGCAAGGCCAAACAATGACCTCGTACCGAACGCCCACACATTGGTGACGACCAGCGACATACCACGATGAAGGGACTGCTTGTCTCTTTGTTGCTCACTGGCTTCTGCCAGGCCGTCCGAGTATACCTCCACCCCGACCCTCATGTTCCTCAACGTCTTTCTCTCCCCAAAGCCGGCGCCGCTCTTGCCAAACACCTTGACCTCGAACGCTTCGAGGATGCAGTCCCATTCACTGGAGAGCAGGAACTGTTATTCGGCGGTGCTTCTTCAAGTACCGGCTTGTTGCTGACTGTCAGCTCGGAGGATGCGAGAGGTGCGTGTATGCTGTCATGAGGAGGCGTGCAAGTTCTGACACAGGAGCAGAGGCGATCCCGCACTCTCTCAAGAAACACTCATTCTCCCTCTCGTCCAACCCCACTCACGACTCTCTTTCTGCACTCATACCCAGTTACAATGACCGCGCGCACCACATTTACTCGTATGTCTACGAGAAGTCCTCCGCATACGCCCCCACCGAGTTCGAGAACCTGAAGGACTTCCTCGAGGGCGACTACCACCCCAACCGGTTCGGCGCGTTTGACTTCACACACATCTCCGAGCTCAAGGACCACCTTGGCTTTTCGCATGACCAAGTGAAGGCCGCACGCAAGACTCTGCACCAGATCCTCTCTGACCTCTCCAAGAGGTCAGACGTCAAGGTCGCAGTCGTCACTATTCCCTCTGAACACCACCACAAGAATCACTTGGAACACGACAAGCGTCAACCGCCATCACAGTCTCCTCTCCCCCCACCGCTTCCTCGACCCGCAGAGCCCATCGACTCTATCTCCACGTGCTTCTCGAGCGCGGAGACATGTGGAAACACGACGAGCTCATGCAGCGGACATGGAGAGTGTGTGCAAGCTACCAAAGCGGGCAAAACGTGTTTTGTATGCGCGTGTAGCGCGACCAAGGACCAGAAGGGCAGGAAAGAGCAATGGGCTGGTCTTGCCTGTGAGCGCAAGGACGTGAGCGGGTGAGCTTCTTTATCTTTTACAATCTACCCGCGCAATCTAATGTGTCGTATGTAAGACCGTTTGTTCTCCTCGCCGGAACGGCTGTCACGCTGCTGCTTCTTGTGTTCGGCTCTGTTGCACTTCTGTCTGGCGTAGGTGGCGAGAATCTGCCCAGTACGCTCACAGGAGGTGTGGGCCATAGCGCACGATGACTGAGGCTGTATATACCGTATACCGTGCTGTAATGTGTTTTATAACACGGACGTTTACCAGTGCCACGCAACGAGAGAGGTCAACATGCTGCGGACTCAGTACGCACTGACGCAACCGGGCTCAGTGGCCAGGCACCCGCTTCTGAGAAAGGCCCCCTATGGCAAGCGCCCGATAACACTGCTCCAAAGGACCGCCACAATGAGCGCAGTGTTACGACCAGCTGCGCAGGAATGCGTACACCTCTCTTCCTTCTACCACGACCACCGACCTATAACTTTGAGCGATGACCGCGATTGAAGAACAGCACCCCGCAACGCCGGCCGCGACAAGTGACCCGAATCTCCGCGAATTCCAAGCTCATCAGACAGCTGCCGAGAGCACAGGGCATTCTCCGGATAGCGCGAAGCCTGAGCTTCTCAGTGATGCAGTCCCTGCTGCGCCTGCCAGTGCTAGTACGGGTGAGGCCGCGCATGTCTCTTCTCCGCCTGCGGTGAACTCGGAGACGACCACGAACCCCTTCGAAGAGACCAACACACCAGCTTTACCGCCGAGGCCTGAACCTGGTGCAGACACAGACGCGATGGCAACCGCCGCCGCCGCTGCCGCTGCAGCCCAACATCCCCATAGCGTGGATCTCTATGAGGAGCCGACGGAGCATGTCAGTCCGCAAGTCGAGGCATTGCGCTCGATGTTCCCCGATTTCGATGTCACGGTCCTGTACGTCGCGCCTCCTTTTCTTCCTATACTCAAAAATGTCGTCATCGAGCGACTGACCGAACTTCCCTCTAACTGCGCCTCGGATGGAACTACAGGCAATCGGTGCTCGAGTCGGTGAATAACGACCAGGAGCGCGCCATCGACATCCTCCTCGGGATGAGCGACCCGGAGTACGTCTCGACGCAGACAACCAGCCAGGTACGTCCGTTGTCCCCGAAGTCCCAGCCCCTTTGCCCCTTGCCCCTTGCGCGCCCCGATGTCATCTTTTCTTCTTCCCCACACCCCCCTCCTTCTCCTTCTACTGGCTGACGTACGCGGTGGATGGGAAGCCCGAACAGCCGTCCGTAGATCTCGACGAGCAGCTCGCCCGGCAGCTGATGCTCGAGGATCAGCAGCAACACCAGCGCCAGCACGCAACGGGCAACTCGTGGCCGCGCCGGGGCGAGGAGCAGGTGCCGTACCAGGCGCAGCCGCAGGGGAGCGAGGGCAGGTCGGGCACGGACTTTACGGAGCTGCAGCGGACGATGGGCCAAATCGCCGAGAGCGGCAAGCGCACGTTCAGCTCGATTGTGTCCAGGGTCAAGGCGAAGATCAATGAGTACGAACAGACTCGGTGCGTCTGGCTTCCGTCGTGAGCAGACGTCTCCAGACTGCGGGTTCTGACTGGGTTGTAGGAACGTCAACTCTGGGCAACCGTCGCATGCGTCTGGCACCACCCCTCAATGGGGTTCTGCCCCACCCACTCAAGTCGACCGACACACCGCCTCGCAGGCGTACCAGCAGCAATACTACGGAGCCGGAGCCGGCGCTGGAACTGGTCCTGTGTCTCAGCCCAGTCCCATTGCAGAGCTCCATCAGGTTTCCTCGAACAACGCTTCCCAGATCCAGGGATATAACATTGACGAACCTACTGTACAAAGTGAGCTACCTCTGTCCACCGTTATCTTGCCTAGGGGTAGAATTTAACACTGTGCACGATCATCAGGTCAGTCAGCCCCACAGGCCCCGCGGACAACCTCGCCAATTCCTGCCCCGGCTGCACGCTCTGTAAGCCCACCAGTTGCGTCGGGTCTGTCCCCCGCTGCGTCCCCTCGGCCCTCGTCGGACGTGCCCCGGCCGCCACCCACTAGCAGTGGAAGCCCAGTCAATGCGGGTGAGTTAGGGCAAGCTAGTTGCGCTACCAAAGTATCGTGTACTCATCAGTGATGAGTAGCAAAGATCGGGTTGCTGCCCAAACGTCCAGTATCGCTGCTCAACACGAACTCACCTCCGGCTAGGAGGCCGACCGACGACGACGAACTGGAGTACGTCGAGAATCCGTTCGAAGAGCACAAGTAGAGTCGCATTCTGCGCGCGAAATCGAAGTTTGCTGCACGGTGGCACCCAGGTATACCTTGTTTGACGTTATTGTTATCTCCCGTGGGGTCTCGTATAGGACTTGAACGTCTGTTGTGTGCTGTGTAGGAAGGCAACAAACGGGCTGAAGTGACGATGTCTGTATCTGTGGTGGTGATGTAACTATACTTGTGTTACGTGTGTATAAGCTCGAATCGAAGTGGTAATATACGTACGTTTGGGCTGCGAGTATCGTCCGACATCAAGCGAGTATAGATAGATCTTCACGTTATTTCGGATTCGTGAAGGAAGCTGATCGCCAGAAGTTGTTTGGACTACGGTTATAACCTCGCTTTCTTCGTGGGCTTCCTGCCTTGCCCTCTCTTCTTCCTCTCAATTGCAACTGAACGTGGTCAGTCATGGTCAATCCCTCCGGTCTGTTACTCATATGCATGACTTATGTATCCTGCAGTCGACGTCATCGTCAATCGAGTGCAGATCTAGACGCGCAATGACGACTGGGGACTGATCAGAAAAGTCGACTGCCGAGTCCCGACGCGACGCCCGACGTTCCCCGAAGCTTGAGCGTGCCGCACGAGTTTGCAGCTTGCATGCGCATGCAATGTGCATAGCAGTTGGGAGACCGGCGGCCCCGCAATTCAACTTGAACCAATCCGACATTATGCACACTCGGCGCGATGGGACTGCTACCATCACATTTGACTGCGAAAACGAATTGCCACCGCCCACCCCAAGAAGCAGTCCAATGTTCTTGCCGCTCGCTTTCCCTATCCGCACTAACCGACGACCATGTGCCAGAAGCTCCTCTTCCCTGCGCGCGTTGTTCTTCGTCTCCTCCTCACTTCTCTCCTCTCCTCCACCTCAGCTGCCTGGGATCCCTCCTTGACAGCTCACCCAGTCGTTCTTTCAAACCACCCTCTCTAGGACTTGAACTTCCGTTCCTTGTATCCCCCAAACCTCACGAACCTAATCATGTTCTGCAAGGCTACTTTGGTCACCGTCGCGCTCGCCCTCATCGCATCCGCGAGCCCTGTCTCGCAGACTGTGGGCATCCGCATTCCCATCGTCAAGCGCACCACCCTCCAGAACGAGAACGGTGTCTTTGACCATGACCGCGCCGTCGTCCAGACCGTGAACACCCTCAAGTACGTATACAGTCATCCTATCTTTTGCCACGCTCTGGCAGCCTCGTCACGCCTCGCGCTGATTGGATTTGTTCCCCGTATCCAGCAAGCACCGTAACAACTTGATCCACTTGGAGCAGAATATCGGCGCCCACGTCTTCAAGCTTGGCGCCAAGATCAGGCCCGTCGCGCGTCTTCCCGAGCGCATCCTCAACTTGCGCCTCAACAAGCTTGCTGACAAGCTCACTGGCAAGCTCCATGCCCGCCAAAATGAGCCTCTTGAGGACCTTCTCGATGACCTTGAGTGGGCGGGCCCTGTCACCATCGGCACGCCCGGCACAGAGTTCCTCATCGACTTCGACACTGGCTCCGCCGACCTTTGGGTGCCCTCCTCTGCGTGCAAGAGCGATACATGCGCTGAGAAGAACCGGTACGCCGCTAACGCGTCGTCGTCCAGTGTCAAGAAGAGCGGCAACTTCTCCATCCAGTACGGCGACGGCTCTACCGTGTCCGGCCCGGTCTACACCGATACTGGTAGGTGTCCGGTCACTGTACCACCGCTCGGAGGATGCTGATTGGATCACTAGTCGACGTTGCCGGTATCACGGTTAAGAATCAGTACTTCTCGCCCGTTACCACCCTCTCGAGCAGCTTCGATGAGGACCCTATTGATGGCATCCTCGGTCTCGCCTACCCCTCCATCTCCAACCTCAACAAGGTGTGTGACTTTCCATTGTGTCGTTCCAATGTCCTATCCCTCTCCATACCCTGACATCCATCTGCTCTCTAGAATCCCTTCTTCAACGCTGCCGTGAAGCAGGGTGCTGTCAAGGAGGCCGTCTTCGGCTTCAAACTGGCGAAGAACGGCTCTGAGCTCTTCCTCGGTGGCACGAACCAACGGCTCTACCAGGGTGACATCGAGTACCACCCCATCGACACCTCCACCGGCTTCTGGCAGCTCGAGGGCGCCGAGGCGCTCGTGGATGGCGAGGCCGCCGTCAAGGACTTCGACACGATCATCGACTCGGGCACCACCATCATGTACGGCCCGCCGGCCGCGGTGAAGAAGTTCTACGCGGCGGTCAACGGCTCGAAGTTGTACGACCAGGATTTCGGCTACTACTCTTACCCGTGCAACTCCCCTCCCAGCGTTGCGTTCTCCTGGGGCGGCAAGCAATGGAACATCACCGCAGACAAGTGAGTCGCTCTCTCTCCCTGCAGAAGGGCACCGACCGAGGAACTTGATCATGCTGATGCCTGTGCAGCTTCAACCTCGGCACGACGGATGAGGACCCTACCCGATGCGTGGGCTCGCTCGCCGGCCAGGACATCGGTCTCGGCAGCAACGTCTGGCTGCTCGGCGACAGTTTCATGAAGAACGTGTACACCGCGTTCTCGTTCGACAAAGACTCTGTCGGCTTCGCCGAGCTCGCCGAAGCCGACGCTGACGTCGAGAAGGTGCTGTCCTTTCGGGCCCTTGCATGATCTGCTTTCGAACGCGCTCAGATTGGTCTCTGAGCTCGCTATTGTTAAGGCTTGAGCTCGTGTGTGGCCGTTGCGGTGCGGTGTATGACCTTGGATGCTGACCCTACCTACTTACACGACGTGCACTGACAATGTCCCGCTATCATCCGTCTCCCTACATCTGCAGCGGTAACTAGTGTAGCAGATACCGATACCGACTGCCCCACCATACCTTGATACCATCTCTGTTGTTGATTTTGCTCTCATTTCGACAAAGCTCTCAATAACATCATTTGCTTTCGGTGTCTCCGTCGGAATTGTCTGGGCGTCCGACGTGGTGTTGGTAAGCACCCTATCCCGATTGGCTTCGGTGGCAGTGTATCGCATAGCGGTGCAGTGCACTTCTGGTGCACTAGATAAAGGCTTGCTGCTTGACGCGAGTCACTACTGCTCGCCGTATTGTCATGTCTGACGCACATCAGTACTGGTGAGTGAATTGTTGGGCTTCAATCACGGAATGACCTTAGTCACCACACCCAATCTCAACGTTCAACTGTCGCACACAGATACCCATATTTACTGGCAAGCTGCAACAGCTCAGACCATTAGAAATTACTCTGGGAATCAATGCTCAAGTCCAGGATAAATGCTATTTTGAGCGGCTTCAGACACGCTCCAGCGGAACAAGATATCGAACGTAACCATGACGACGACATACCTACACACGAACCAGTGCGCATTCAGGTCCTGACGGACCTCCACCTCGAGGTCAATGTGAAGCGGGTGCCTTTCGGCGACGAGCTGCCGCCATACGAGTACGATTTCCCCGTGTGCGCAGAGAACCTCGCGCTGCTTGGAGACATCGGGCTCACGAAGGAGGATCGGCTGTTCGACTGGTTGCGCCTCCAACTGAGGAGGTTCAAAATCGTCTACTTCTTGTCAGGGAACCATGAGGCGTATCGCTCCACCTTGGTCAGTCGGATGCATGATTTCTTATCCACACTCCACGCTCCCCAAGTCAGAACTGAATCGAGCGAACCCCCCTTCATGCAGAAAGAATCCGCCGCCCGCCTTGCCGCATTCACGAAAGAATGCGACAAACTCCGAGCGGCCGAGGACAAGCAGCTGAGGAAGAACGCCGAGGGGGAGAGCACTGCAGCTGGAGGTGCTGGCACACAGCCGGGCCAGCCGCCACTCGGCCACTTCATCCTCCTCGACCGCACGCAGCACGACCTCTCCCCGACGGTGAGCGTGCTCGGGTGCACGCTCTGGTCGCGCCTCGCGCCCGCGCACGTCGCCGCGATCCACCACGCCCTGAACGACTTCCGGATGATCGAGTCCTTCGACCCGTCCGTCTACCAGTCCCTGCACGCCCGCGACGTCGCGTGGCTCGCAGCGCGCATCACGCGCATCCGGGAGCGCGAGCCGTGGCGGCGGATCGTGGTCATGACGCACCACGCGCCGACCGTGGCTGATACGAGCGACCCGAGGCACGAAGGGGGCAGCATGAACTCGGCGTTCGCGACCGAGTTGACGGGTGAGAAGTGGTGGAAGGCTGGCGTTGGCGGCGGGCCCGAGCCCGAGGGTAAAGGGAGAGGGAGAGAGGGGGAGGGGGAGGGTGGGCTGAAGGTGTGGTTGTTTGGGCATACGCATTGGCCGTGCGATTTTGAGCGGGCGGGTGTGAGGATTGCGAGTAACCCACGGGGGTACCGCAGCAACGGCGAGGATGGCTATGAGCCCGATTTTGTTGTAGAGGTATGAGTGTTGTAGAGGTATGAGTGTTGTAGAGGTATGCGGAATTCGCAATGGTGAGCGTTTCGATATTCACGCGAACTCGCCTTGAACTGAAGCCTCATGTCCATGCAAGCATGTATGTGTACAGATATCAGAAACGTAGAACTCCAAGACAAGTGTCACGTCCGACATAAGAGCTTGTATACGATCACTCTGTTGTGGTCAGCTGGGTATCGGCGTAAACGGCCTTCAACTCTTGAGCACGTCCAAGGATGTGGTGGATGAGAAGTCAACGCGAATCTTCTGCGGATTTCGCGCATTTGTCTTACAAGGAGCCGCATGATCATGAGTAGTATTACGGTGCTTGTCCATGGTGCGGGCACACCATGGACATGCAGGAACTTCAGTGAGGGGAACGCGGCGGACGAGAAGTCCACCCGGAGATCCTCGAGATCAGCGACCTGTGAGCAACGACGATATACTCCGATCCCTAGTCCTTCAAGATGGAGCATTTGGTGATGATCAGGGGGCGGATGTGTTTGAGTTCGTTTGAGTGCACCTTTGGAAAGATGATACGAGTTATTCGATCGACATAGGGGATGAGGATGGAAACCGCATTAATGGCAGGGTCAGCTTGATGGAAGGATATCTCAAGAATAGCACTTGCGCTACGATTCAGACAAAGCTGTAGCTAATCGAGACTATGATAGATTTCAATTGGACGCCATAGTACATAGTCCCGGGGTTGACTGGAGGGTGTCCCGCCAGTACCGGCACACACGCTGTCAATGAGTCGATCCAAGTCGTGACGTCTTCCCGTCAGCATAGTGCAGACCATCATCATGCTCGTTTGCATGGGCCAGGAGGATGTTAGAGATGAGAATCTCATTTGGACACTGGTTAACTGAAATCGTGGCACGCACATTTTTCTGAGCGACGGCGCACAGAGCGAGATCGTGGATAGTATCTCTGTTCGTTGGGCAACAAACTTGTTGTTTCTTCCATGCCATGTGCCAAGCGACGGAAATAATATCAGTACCTCAAGTTTCAGAAGATGATCATGCCAGCCAGACAATAGTAGTCGAAATATGTAACAGCTCACCTTGAAAGGTTCTGCAACACATATCCCTGTCGAGATGTTCGTCTTGCTACCATTGCCAGACGGCTGACAAATAGTGATAGTGTGACTCTGCGTCCGTCGCCTGCTAAACGATCAAGTCGGCGCTTAGACTACCATTCTCGGCGGTGGTGTTTAGCGCTGTGGCACTTTCTTGATTCAACCGACAACGCCACCCTCCTTCAAGTTGCTCTCGCGCAAGTTCTCCTTGTCGAAGACATTTTTCCCGCTCGAAGTTGAATTCACACCCTCTCTTACCGCGACTCTCCGCCGACACCTCCTTCCCCTTCCTTCTAGTGCGCCTGCCCAAATGGGACGCTCGTTGCTCACGGTGCGTGCTCCACGTGCCACAACCCGCCTCAGGCTCGCGTGTATCCATAGGATTTAGACTTCTGTGACGGCGAGAAAGATTCTTTATGCTTATGTCATATCCATATTGATCGCAACTCTGTCGGCTTTCTTGCCGGGCAGCGCCACGCAGGGCACGTCACGTCGAACTCGGAGCTCGCATTCAGAAGATCAATCTCGACAATGCGGCTGACGCACTGCGCATACGTGCACACACTCGATCGACGTCGCGGGACGCTGACCACACCATACACGTAAGACTTTGAGTGGTATGAACTAGCCATGAAGTGGGTACATCACCGGCACGCGTTGCGTCTGCTTCGGTGTATTTACGTCTCTCGCCTCGAAGTGTGACGGGTTTTACGTGCATGGTAGCGGCGGATTGTATTGCTTCACGAAGAACGGACGCTTTCCAATCCACTGTAAAGACCTCCAATGTGACTGCTACGAAGAATGATGCTGGAAAGAGTACAAGATACGACTACACCCCAGAGGAGGTACATCCAGATACGATACGTGCTACAAGTATGTGTGTGCCAAATCGTCGACGCGATGTCGGCTGTCATCAAGAACGTGTACAATCAGATCGGCAGAGCATGAGATCCATACCTGACCCAGGCGCAACATGCTGTCAATAATATAGAGTCATGTCGTGGAAGTGGGCATGAGGCCGGAACGATGAAAATGCGAGGGCAGGTCAAATTTAAGCGAAGTCTGGAGCCTTGCCCATGGCATACGCATTCAGACACTCGACAAGGGGCGTGTGGACCAGGGCAGCCGCGCGCAGATTGCTGTCGCACGCCTGAGGGATGGGTGGGTAACACTTGAGAAAATAGCATGCAATGAGCACCGATATGAACGAAGCGAATTGAGGTCAACCGACCATCGTGAAGCTCTTGGCCATCGAGAGGTCCGACGACAGCTTCGAACATGCGAGGTGGACGACATGCCACGCGCTCTCGAATGCGGTGAGCTTCTGGCTGAGCGTGTCACAATTGTCGTGTATCTCGCCCACGACCTGCATCTCATGACTGCCCTCGGGATCGGCGGCTGGCGGATCGATAGACTGATCTGTGGACGCTGAGTCAATATCCGAGGAAGGCGGGAGGTTGAGAGAACGAGGGTACATTGGTTGAAGTGGACGTCAAGAGAGATGCCGACTGCATCCGCCCGGGTCAGCTGGAGGGGCTCGTGATGGAATGAATGAGGAGCACGCACAACACGAGAAGCGCAGCTTCTCCAGCCGTGCGAGCGCAACTTTGAAGGTATACACCAATTTGGTCAACAGACGATTAAGTACCTGGTCCAGACGGTCAGGTCCACTGATCATCATCAAAAATACTGAAAGGGTGGCACACCTTCCAAATGGTCAGACATAGCCTGATGAACATGTCAACATCGCAGCAAGACGCGCCCAGCAAACGCTACATACTCTTCGATGCCAGTCCAGACACTTTCGAAGAATCCCTGTGGCTCAGCCTTGATCCTCAACGCGCTCGCGACCTTCCGGGGAAACACCTCGACCTGCTTCGACAGCTCATTGAAGTTATCCGCGTTCTCCTTCGCGGCGTTCAGGTGCACAGGGATCGTCTAGTGGTGCAGCCCATGCATGCAAATAATCAGTCGGCCTCGCAGATCAGTCTGTAAAGTACCCGGACACACACACACCTCCAGGAACTTCCCAATCATCATCTTCTTCTGTTCTACGGAGATATCCTGGGACTGCGACAGCGGGATTAGAATCTCGGCGAACCCTACAGCACCAGAGTCAACGTCAGCCCAAATTAGCCCAATCTGCTGCAGCACCCCAGGGGACGTACTCCACAAGAATTGCGCACACAGCCCCGCGTTCTGCTGCGACTCGCGGTATATCCTCCTATGTTTCTACACCGCCCCCAACGCCCAACCGCCACACAAAATCAAGTCAGTAAACCTAGTCTGACCTGCGATGATTGTCCCCGCCATTTGACAGGCTGATGGTGGAACCGCAATTGACGCGAATGAAGAGACGCAGCGCACCTGTCGCAGATCGTTCCACTCGTCGCACAACTCGTGCCCAGTCCCAATCTCCGGCGTGCTCTCCAGCTCGGTCGCGACCGTCCTGAACAGCTCCTGGATATCGAGCTGATCGTTCTGGAGCGTCACAAAGTTCTGCTTCAGCTCCGAGCGGGCTCGGTGTGCAGCTTGCACATCGCTGTAAGAGGGTGGGCCAGAGTCGGCCATCGTACGCGCGCGTTCGTCCTTCAATGGTGAGATGAGTAAAGTCAACAAGCAGAGTAAGAGGCCGAGCTGAGAGCTATCGCAAGAACGGTGTAGAGCTGGCTACTAGCTCCATGGCCTAGCGCAGCACGAGGCAGCGGCTCAGGGCTGCGCCTCGAGGCATTCATTCCGTCAGTCACGTGGTCATTAGAGGTCAACTCAAGCTCGGGGTTAACGTGGTTATAGTGCGCAGAGCAGTACAACGATGACGATGACTGTAAGAAGATGCTAAGTTAGAGAGAGAGATATGATACAAAGCGCGGACGAGAGCATCTATCCGGCGTTCGAGACTTCTGTGTAGATTCCATTATCCAAGCTCATTCCCTTGCCTTCATTCACCACGGCGCGGCAACCGCTCGCGCACCCGCCTTGGATGGTGGTACCACCGAACCCCCGCTGCCCGGACTCGCAACATCCGCTGCCGTCTTCTTCTCCTGCGTTTGAATCTTCGGCGGCGGTTCCTCCTCGAGCAACCACACCACGCCCTCCCCGTCCTGCAGATCCACGCCCACGCTCTCAAACCGCTCCGTCCACCACACAAACACGTCCGGCGCATACTGGTCCGACGACGTCGCGACGAGGAAGCCGAGCGTCCGCACGACCTCCAGCGCTGGGAAGAACGCGCGGTACGCCACCAGCGCCTCGAGGTGTGCCTGCGCCTGCGTCGGCTTGTTCGGGTACAGCTTGCTGATGCTCATTCCCCGGATCCCGATCCGCCGCAAGGTCGGATGTGGCTCCTCGAGCACTGGCAGGGACGGCGACCCGGCGCTGTAGTACTCGAGATTCAAGATCGGCGGGATCGGCGTCTTCGGTGGGGGCGCCTGAGACTGTCCAGGCGGTTGTGGCTGCTGCTGTAGCCAATGGTGGGTGAAGTGTTTCTGTGCGGAGGGTGTGACGGAGATGACTTTCTCCCGGCAGTCGAAGACAAGAGTCTCTAGGTTCGGACAGGCGTTCGGGGAGAGGAAGGCTGAGACGTTGATAGGACCGGGGCGGAGAGATTGCGTGTTGGATGGCAGGAGTTCGACGGTCCTCAACTGCTGCCCGTGCATGTGCAAGAAATTTGTGAGTTCCTTTGTCGCCAGAGGGCCGTAAACCGTGCGCGGTGAGCCCGATGCGTCAAGGGTAAGGTGGTTCAACGCAGGCATCGTCTGCTGGCTGGCGTATCGCAGCACCAATGGACAGGTCGGAAGCGCAAGGTATTGCACGTGAGGGAAGCTAAGGCTGTCATATGTGAAGTGTGGCAGACTGCGTTCCGCATCTAGTACGCAGATCTTGCGCAAGTCCAGAGTGCGCAGGGCGGGGAATCTGGCGAGGACTGGCGTGGTCATGATGGAGAGCTCCTTTGTCACGATGAGAACGCTGTCCTGTTGCCAATAGAGCTCCTGCAGGGTGGGCGGGAGGTACCGCGCCAGCACGGCGAGAAACCCGTCCGGTAGGGGTTGTTGCCAGAGCCCGCTGAAGACCCGCAGGCGCGGGCAGAACGAGATGGTGCATACCATGCACTGCCAGTAGCATTGGGTGCTGTTTGATCTCCCCCAGCGTTGCACCTCGAGATGCCGGACCCAACGACCGTAACCCAATCCCTCGACCGCCTCCAGCACCGTGCCGGAACCAACGTCCATAGCCTCACTCGCCTCCCTCCTGCTCTCACGCAGGGTCCGGCAGAACATCTCCACCCTGCGGGCGCTGCCGAGCACGACGTGTTCGTACAGCACCTCCGTCGCAACAGCCCCCCACGCACGACACACCTGAACCAGGATGCACTTGGTTCGCATCGACTGCGTTGGCGAATTCATGGCTCGAGCGAAGTCGACCGGACGTTCCGGTGCGAAGGGGTCACCAGGTGCTATCGAGCGTGTGCGCGGGACATGGGTGGCGTACCGAAAGATTTCGAGCCACAGTTCTGGTGGCAGTCTCGTGGTGTAGTCGACTGCTGGCGTGCATTCAGCGTTTGCGCCGTCGATGGCCGCCGTCGGAAGACCGGTGGGTGCATGTCCGGAGTCAGGGACTTGAATGAGGGATGGTTCGTCCGTGGGCTGCATGATACACCCTGGACGAGGCGCGTTGTTCAGCATCAACGGTCCTCTGTTCACAACATGACGAATCGATGATACGGAGTTCGCAACGCCACAAGCTGCGCTGACCTGGTGCACCCGCCGCGGAGTTGGGCCATTGCTCCATGAGCTGGAAATGGGTGACAAGCAGGCAGGCAGCTGAGGCAGGAGGAACACACCTCGAAGGAGAGGATATTGACGTGTCAAGCAACCCACAAACCCTGCAATGCGAGAAGACCCCCGAAAACGTCGAGCGCCAAAATCAAGACTGACATAACCATAGAGTCAACGTTACGCAAATCTGACGAGCCGCAAAGGGCATCCGCCTGCAAAGGCCTGGATGCCCTGTGCCTAAAGGCTCATTCAGTGGCTGCGTAGGGACATCGCACTTCGCGAAACGTCTCATTACCCGGAGTCACTTTCCAAATCCGCGAGTTGCCCGGCAATAATGAATGTAATGATGAGCGAATCGCGAACCTAGCCAATATGGTGATAGTGTAACGAACGAAGGATACTCGAATGCCAATTCCGCATCGGCACGAAACTTCTGTCATGCCAATACACTGTCGCTGGCACCCCTTGACGTCGAGGGGAGGCAGGACATCACGCTTGGCAAGTCGCGTTCAGTCCGTGTGAGCGGCGATGCTCAACTCGACACGAGGGCCTTCCAGCATGCGGCGCAAACAAAGGCCTCCTCTCTTCGTCTGACAGCAATTACTCGTCATGGGGACTACGAGAGGGGTAATTACTCTAGACGATGCGCGCCACCACCACGAGTAGCCTGGAAGGAAGACTACAGACACTCAAGGAGATGGGCTGTCTTTGCCGAGTATCAGGCTCAGATCAAGCTTCTTCAGGGATAGGACAGCACGGTAAACGACGGAATATTCCCCAAGATCCCAACAGCCGCTCAGGGCACGCAAGAGCTCTTGCCTCACTGTAGACAAATACGACCAGATATGCGACAACGCGACAAGAAGCCTGAACGAGAGGCGGTTCTGTCAGACGACTTGCGTGGTCGAAAAGTGACCTCCGAACTCGAGACATAACATGCCTCCGAGGAACATTGTTCGGGTGCAGGAGCAGAACATGGTCGCCCCTCGTTTGTCATTGGGACCAAGCAGTCCCTCGACAAGTCAGGCAAGGCGCATCTCGGCGGGATGCAGACTCGGTACTGAATGGCCGCTAGTTCCTAGCCGGAAGACCTACGACGCCGCCGCCGCAGTCGCTATGGCCTCGAGGCTCATAACTGCTCCTCATCACCGCACCACCCTGGCCGACTGCCTGTCACAGTGAAACGGAGACTAGCGGTGCTCTTTGCAAGCTCGCGACAGTCTTAGTCTTTCCAGACAGAGCCGCGATGGCCATGGATTCCCCGTTCCCCGTGTATGTCCGTGTCCATGTCCATGTCCCCTAAATCCACGGAGCCGACGGTAGGACAGCAACGGCGACTTACCGATTGCAAGCAATGTCCAGCACACGCGGAGCCGATGACGCACGCCTCTCGTGTGCGGTTGTGTATCGCAAGTGGACGATATTATGCGGGGGGGCGGGGGGGCCGGGGGGCGGACGCTACTGAGGCCCGACTATATCGACCGACTCGGGGTATTCACGTACGTCGACCGACGGGGATATATATTGACGAGATGTGATGGCCCGTTGTCAAATGGGAGATCGCGATGGCGGACGTAAGCTGGGGGCCGCACGACGCTCTCACCGGTCGCGGTCGCAGATCGGAATCGGTACTCGGACGCTCCAGTCGATCCACCTTCGATGGGGCCTGTTGTTCGTCGTCGTCGTGCGCTGCGACAGTATCGATAGCGACCGAACGTGGGAGGAGCAACAGCAGCAGAGATGGGGAGTGGTGGTGCGCAGGTGGTGCGTGACAGTCGGCAAAGCGCACTTTGTGGCACCGAATTCGGATCCCGACTCCCGAGTCACTTAGCCCCACCCGTCCAATATAGCAACTCCTGCTGCTAATGGCAAATCCCGCCTCCCCCGCGATTGGCCCATCTGATACCCATCCGGTTGCGTGTTTAGCTCCGGGGCGCCGATGGCTTTGATAAGATCATCTAACTCCTGCTCGCCAAGTGCATCCATATCACCTTGCCCGCGCGGGTCGGACATTGGCGTCTCAGTCTGTTCTGAATTCATGTGCTTATTATATTGCTTGCGTTGACTCTTTGATTGTTGTCGACGTCAACCTCGCACACAATATCAAGTAAGCATTGTTCACACCATCCAAAGGGTCCGAGAGCTGACTAGGCTAGCACTCAAAAGTATATATATTCACACGTCGGACCCTCCCACCGTCGTCAGCCTGAATCGACGTTCGTGTTCTGTCAAAAATACTTATCACGGACTCGGACGTCGGGTGGGTATTTCGCGCGCGCGCGCGGGGATATCGATGTCGGATGATGTCACGTCTGGCTCATACACTGCCAGACACCAGACCAGTGGAAATTGCAGTCAGTGCGGACTGTGGTAATCGGGGTCAGAACTAGTGAAAATTAAAGACTCAACCTGGCATGTGGATGCCACAATCCCACTCGGTCATCATGATGAGCTGAGAATTGATGCCGAGAAAGTGCAGAAAGCCCTGGAAAAGGAAAGACATCCAAAAGATTCGATCTCTTGACAACAACACTGATGGATACATTGAGATGAATGCACTCCACCAACTCAGCCATCTAACCCTTGGTAATAGTGTACGGAACACTTATCTTCACAGTCGATATGTGAAGACAACAAAGTATAAGTAGACTCAGTCTTCGAAGCAGTTTGCAGCAGGACTGCCTCCTGTGACATCCAATCAGCATACAGGGGATAACCCCAGAGCACACTTCGTGGGTAGCCTGCCTGCAAGTGGAGAACTGAGCAGTAGCACTATAGTAGTAGTGTTACTCAGTGAAGTTCATAACGAAGGAAGTCCCAAGAGAAGGGTCGTTCACTGTGAAAACTGAAGTCCGTCAGTCACGTGTGTTCCCAGCCGCCCGTCTCAGCAGATATCAACTAGCGGCCGCCCGTACCAGTAGATATCAACTGGACAGCCGCCCGTTCCACCTGGTATCTACTGTCGTAGATCGTGTCTACCACTTTCCGGGTTGAGTCTTTCATTTCTACTGGATTTTTCCTACGATTTCCACAATCTCACCATTTTTCTTCAATTTCCACTTTTCGCTGTCTGGCGGTGTATCATGCCCGGTCTCAGCCCCTCATTCATGCTGTTCAACTCCAAGACCCCAGAAAGCACCGAACTAACAGGAACGCACGCCCTCGAAACCGGCCTGCGGTGCCTCGTGTTCCCAACATCGGGGTTCAGCACAGCTTAAAGCCGAGCGCCATCCGCCCGGACTCCCGCCTTCCAACTAAATATGTAGTACGTCTGCATCTGTCATATGCATTTCGTGACTTATCCATATGCCATTTTTATCATCTTGCCATTTGCCATTGCTGTCGCACGCGCACGACAGTCGCGGCCCAAGGCCCACCGGTCATCGTGCACGCAAAAGCACGCCAGAACCCGCGTCCGATTTCCAGAGAACGAGGTCGAGAACATCCAAGACTCCGTACGGAATACGGAATGCGGAACACGGAATGCGGAGTTGCAGAATACTTACAGGCCTACGGCATCATGTACACTCGTGAAAAACAAGCTCTGTTGCTGCCACAACGGGTCAAAGGGGGGAGAACATGATTGTGATATGTGATCCCCGGGCCGGATTTGCTCGTTGACTGCTAGCGATTTCTTATTATGTATGTACAGAGTATGCGATCACTGAGATGCGTAATACTTGATGGCACACTGTGCGCACTTCCGGGGCTTTATCTCCGGCAACACTGCCTTGGTAATAGGAACACGGTGCTGTCCGAACGATGAATGACCTCAGACGAATGCGGGTGAAATGCTGGATTCCTGACTGAGGTATATGATGACGATGATGGGGGTGATAATAATGCATATGTACGAGGGAGGGAGGGATGATGGGTGTATGAGCCTGTCCGATGTGCTGTGCTGTGCTGTTGGTATAACCATGGTACAATTACAGTGTGGGATATCCGGAGGGAAAGGTCCGCTCTCGTCGAATGCTGTGAGTTGTGAAGAGCGAGGAAAACAGGGAGTGAGGAGAACGAAACCGGAACTTTTACATATGATACAGAGCAAGCCGTGGGCGCGGCAAAGTATGCGCCTATCGCGGTCGCCCAATCGCCCAATCGCCCGCCGTATACCGTATTTTTACAATCTCCGCCGACTGCAGAAACGCACCCCATGCGAGTGTGCGCGCACGAGCTGCTTTTTGGGGTAGTGTCGACGGTCACACAACCAACTGGAGTTCCCTCGAAAGCCTTCGCGAGTGCGGCCTCAGCGCAGTCGTAAAGCTCGGCAGTCGACAAACGCGTACAGGCGCGTTAATCAGCACAGGGGCCGGCGGACCGTGGGGGGACACTGTGATCCTCGCCGTCCGATCGGTGAATAGACAGAGCGCAACTGCTTGTGCGGCGCCCGCGCCCTCGCGCTTCGATGAAACGCGACGCGCCGCACGGGAGCCTCGAGGCAGACGAGAAAAGAAGTCAGCGGGCCCCCGGGGCTAGCGCGAGGAGACGCAGAGCTCGGTCGTCGGCTGGGCAGCGTCGGTAGACGTGACCGCGCGGAAGGGTCTCGAGTGGAGCGAGGTCGACTCGAGGCGACTGCATGTTGTCCACTGGCAGAATTGGGGCGGGCTTGTACGGCTCACCGTCGTCCCAGAGCGGCGGTGTGGCGGCGATGGGCATAGGCGAATCCTGCGAGGAAGACGTCGACGCGCTTGACAAGCTGGGTGACATGTGAAGAGGGGTGTGAGTTGAGCGGAAGGAGCGCATCGAGTGCTCGGAAGATGCTGGCGAGCCCGAATTCGACATCCGGGCCTGATTCTGAGCCAGTGCAGCCGCGGCAGCGTATCCGACTTCGCTTCCCCAACCATACTGTGGAGTAGGCTGCGTTAGGGGCGACATGGGAGAGAAGGCGGGGGTATACGAAGCGATGGCGGCGGTCGGCGCAAGTGGAGATTTCGACTCGTCGGGAAGCATAGGGATGGGATGTGTTAGAGCCATAGCCAACTGCGACTGCTGCGAAGATACTGTGAATAAAGGAATGACGCTGCTCAGAAGTACCAATTCACCTCTGGATAGAAGGATGAGACGGAGTGAGGGTGGTGAATCGCGTGAAGGGAAATGGAACCGCACGGTGGGGGCATCGATTCAGGTACGGCAACCGAGGACGCAACCGAGCTTGAGCTTGGGAGCGAACTAGGGCCGGCGGGGACGGGAACAGGTGGGGGCGTTTCCTGCGAGCGAATGCGACGAGTAGGATGGGGAGGGAATGGTGCATACATGCGCTTTACGCTCGATGTCGTTGTTCGCGAGCCATCACTGCGCTTCCCGGGCTTGACCGTGCGCGCACTCCGGAAAATGCCCTCAGGAACCACGAGATCGCGAAGCAATGGAATGTCGTCAATAGTGCGCAACTGGCCTTCGGTGAGTTTAGTGAAATAGGCGTCTGCATGACGCGAGTTAGCAACCTCCGCCGATACAGACGACGGAACGCGGACGTACTCATGTGCCATTTCGGCGGCTTCCTTTGTCTGTCGTCGGTGTCTTTTGACTGGGATGGATCCTTGAGGTCTTCGCGGATGACAGAGTACGTGAGCTTGATATAGAGGTCTTGCTCTCCCGGACGGACAACCTGGTTTTCGGACGTTCTAGCGTGGAGAGCGGCGGTTCCATCACGATCCACGCCGATTCCTCGGGACAATTCAGACGCACCTTGCATTACCCTTGCCCTTCCGGGGGCTTTCAAAGTACATGAGGAAGTCCTATGTGTAGCGCACGTACTGAGAGCGAAGATAAGCAGCGAGCGGGGGGATACGCACCTCGCGCACTCGCGATGCAGTCCATGACTTCCCCTCTGTGAAGCGCTCCATGCTCACGCTGAACGAATCGGTGTTCGGGCCCTTCTCTTCCCACACGTACACATCTCCTGGGCGTAGGGCAGCGCGCTCGTTCGCGTCGAGGCGTTTGTCAATTTTGGGGAGGTGGCCGAGCTGAACGGCGTAGAAGAGCTTGTGGGCATCTACGGCGGAACGGATGTGGACGTTGGTGAGCGTGGGACGCTGCATGACAGCGGTGATGAGACGGGGGGGATGGTGATAAGGGCGTCGGGCGAGGTTCGGGGCGGGGAGCGGAGGGGAGGACGGGGCAGAAGGCAGGAGAGCGGGGGGCGGAGGGGAGAAGGTGATTATATAGATGGCGGATACTGGCCTCTGATTGATCAAAGGGAGGAAGAAGGAGGGTGGAGAGGTAGCAGTAGAGCGAGGTTCCTAGCCGCATCAGGCAGGAATAGTAAGTCTGGAAATGTCAGTAGGAGAGCAAGGAGTGTGAGGGAACCGGTTTAACGGACACTACTGGCCCGAGCGGGCGGAGGAGCCAGGCGAGTGGTACCATTCTAATTGTGGAAGATCTAGATCGCTGGGTGTTAGGCCATAGCGAACGCTATCAACTCTATTATGCCTTGATCGTCCCTGCTCTGCGGACGGTGCGAGTGACACGCACGGTCTGCCCTTTTCGTCAGTCCCCCTCGTGGACCTCTCTACCGCGCACTAGACCCTTCGAGCTGCACCCACCCGCGTCTGCCTCAGGCACTCTCTTCAGTCTGCCTGCTTCTCAGTCCATCTCTCCCTCCCACTCCGTAGCAACGCCCCGCTGCCATTCCTCCGCGTGCCGTACAGGACTACAGGTCAGTCTCCACCCTTCTATCCTCATCATCTGCGTCCGTGCTGCAGAAAAAAAAACCTTCGCGGGAAGTCTCGGCAGCTGACTAACCTGACGGGCTGGTCACGCTCCCATCCTGTGGACAACGTCCGAAAGAACGGATGGTGTTCTGAAGACGTCTATGGTCGCACGCCATCCATGGCAAGCATTCGAATGACGCCATGGGGCGCGCGGCCACTGCGACGTTTGGCACTAGACAGCATCGGCCGTCCGTGTTAGGCTTGGTCAAAGTCTCAAAGGGAGCGTTGATTGCGTACGGATCCGACGTCAATGAGCCGATAGAAAGCGCTGTACTGGACATGGCAGGAGAAGCCGCGCGCGGGTGCTGCACCGTCACAGACACGCTTCATGCCATGCTCAGTGCCGTCGCTTAGTCGCAGGAATTCGTCTGGGCCTGAAGTTGAAGACCACCCCAGAATGAGTGAATGAAAGAAGGTGAGTGGTAGTCGCCGGCGCGTGCCGGAGAGGGAGTCGTCTGACTATAGCCACCCGCTGTGGGAGGCGAGGAGTAGCTGGCGGGTGTTGGGCCAATGAATTGGGAATGGCTTATGCGGTCTTGCTTGTTGACAGGGAGCAATGGGGTGCTGATGGGATTGATGCTGTTGGCTAACGCTGGGCCTGTGAGGAAGAGATGTGTCGGCTGCCATGACGAACGCGAATTGCGGGCAGGCGGACGACGGGTGAGCCTGGCAGTGACTGGGCTGACTCAGTGACTGAACGCTATTCCGAGTGGCGCAGAGCACGGAAGCAGATCTGGACATGTCGATCGTCGTGTCTGCAAACAGCCCGCCGCGGTCGGCATTCCCACTTCAGGACTACAATCACACCAGATCCCTCTTGGCCCTGCTGGCGAGCGTGGCCCTCCTCCCGCGCTGCGACACATCCGTGCACGCTAACCTCCATATGTCTCACCAAGCTGTACGTGCCCTCAAACCCCAGCGCCCACTCGTCCATCACATTTTCTATTCCGAACAGCTCAGCGCGACCACCGCCTCAGACGCGCGCAGGCATCGCACCAGCTCCTCCACCTATCCAACTCCTTAGCGCATCCATTCATTAGTTCAGAATGGCCAATTAACACCCCTGGCGTCCACTCCCTGCGCGGTCGCACCACCTCTGGAGTCAGCCTATTCTCCTTTCGTCCAACTCACCCCAGCAGGCCGTCTCCAACCCAATCCCTCTATCCGCCCGCCGCTTCAAGCTCACCGGTCGAGACTCGACTGAGCGAGTCCAGTCCCTCCCCTCCCCCCAGCGCCGCCATTGGAATGCAGGCTATTCACAGCACGAATTCGCAATCCCTAGAGCGCCTCCTCATGCTCCGGGGAGTCATGCGTGCTCAGACGTGAGAGCGGCGGAGTCCTCGCCCGGTCAGCTGTCTCCAAAGCCTCCGCGCGCGCATTGCATCGACTCAATGGCCCTCTCCCACCACCCGCCTCGGCACACGCGTTGATTCGTCCCTGCGCGCCACCGTTCTCGCGCTCGCCCTTCCTTCGCCCGCGCATGCCCAACCTTCGCTGGGTTAACCAGCCTTCGGCCATGCTTACATTGCTCTTACGTTGCCCCCATCTCTCTCTCGACCTTTCCTTTCTGCAGATCTACGCCTGTCGACGACCGTGGCCAGCCAGTCCCCGGCCGACCAACCGACCGACCGACCGACCGCGGCAGCAGCTGTCAGCCAGCATTCGGATTCACGCTAGCCGTGATCGTGCCAGATCTCTTGTAGAAGCTCAGGAAGCTGGACTCCAGAAGCTCGGCGCCCTGCGTGCAGAAACTGCAGAATCGCAGATGGACAAAATGATGCCAGAACCCAGAGATCGGCCCGCCAACTTGTAGGCTCCGCCCAGCGCTCAGCAGCCGCTGCTGCGTCTCGTCATGGGTCAGTGGGTTCCTGTACATGTCTTCTTGGAGTCTCAAAGACCAGCCCGACGCCATCCGCCCATCATGTCATCGACAATCGATCCGTGCGGTCCACGCACGCACGGCACCATGTTCTCTGTTCTCTATTTTCAAGGTTCAGGAATCGGCACGCCTGCGAGCATCGCCCGCAAGAAGCTCCCTCGCTATGGATGGAAGATGGGGTGTGGAGCCCGGGAGTCTTCGCAAACGCACGATCGGCCACACCGCGCTCCCATCCCCACCGCCCGCGTGCAGCCGCGTTCCTGCACCCTGCAGCTGTGGGTTTAGACTCGACGTCTTGGGCCACAGGCTTCTCTCCCCCTCCCCACCCCCCACCGCGCGCAGCGGCTTCCAGGAGTTTCCTTGCCTATTTCTCTTGCCTCTTTCTCGAGCTCCGCCGTCGCTCCCCCAACTCGTCTTCCGTTCACGTCCACGCCCACGCACACGCCCACCAGGAGTTCTCGAATCCGATGGTCGCGCGGCACACCGTGCCCGTTTCCTTGGGACCCCCCAGGGGCCAGCCCATGGCTGACCAAGCAGCAAGCAGCATATACTGAGGGAGAAATTGTTGCGTCCTGCGTTCTTCAGCCGTGAGCACATGCTGACCGCATCCTTACGGAATACCTGCAAGAAGGGACAGAAGCGCGCGCCCTCTCACCAGCCCCGAGGCGCTGCGGGTACTGCTTCTCTCGTCACCACTCACGGTCGATCGAATGTGCGATCCGAAGCGATGTCGTGCAGCTGAGAGGGGGGGAGGGGGAAGGAGATGGCGACCCTGTGGCACTGGCAGCTGGGCACGGGCGATTCTATGGCATTCATCGGAGGACCCTGCGGCGAGCCATCACTGCTACTCAAGTACTCAATCACTCGGCACCTTTTCAATGTCCACGTCAAGTTCAAGCTCTGATGGCCAGACGCCACATTCAATGTTACTCGCGTTCCCCTTCCCCCCCGTTCGACGTTCGACGTTCGACGTTCAGGTCCGGCCCACCGCGGCGGTACTACATCGGTTGCATGCCGGACTAGCAGTCCAACGTCCCAGGCACTACGAAAAACTGCCTGGCACGATTGCCAAACGCAAAACGCACGCACCCACAAGAGCATGATGCCGACATTTCATCGACACGGACTTCCGTAAGTGCGCAACCACGCGCGTGCGGCATGATGGGTGGGTGGTGGGGCACACGGGCACACACCCAGGATCCTAGATTCTAGACCCACGTAGACCCCCTCCCCGTCCGTCATCTGCGTGGTGGCGGGGAGCATCTGGGGTAACAGCGTATTAGCGTTCGCCCGTGAGTTTCCCGTCCGTTCGGCCCCAAAGCCTGGCTTGTTGAGACTGGCTAAACCTTACTTGTCCCTGTCCAAGTAGCATCAGCACCAGCCGCACTAACACCCACGGCGCCACGTTCCTGTCCTGTCCTGTCCTGTCTCGTCCTGTCCTGTCACTGTGTGGTGTGTGGCTTGGCTCGTCCGCTGATGCCTCCGCGCCGCCTAGGCCCTTGCCTATGGGCACGTGACCATTCATCGACATTCCGAGGATTCACTAGGAATACACAAGCACATACTCACTGCGGTTTACGGTGTGCGGTTGTATATTGCGATGGTGCAAGAGTGCAATGAGCAGACTGCAGCGCCATCCACTCGGGGGGTGCGCTCCCGTTCGAACGGCTTCAGGCCCCAGGCTTTTTGCCCTTCGAGTTTCCCCTCTCGGCCAGTCTTGCTCCGGCGTGCTGGGCGTGTTTCATCTGCAGACTGCATCAGGTAGCTGCGGGCTGGCAGGCTGCAGGCTTCGGGCCCAAAGGGGTTAACGTTCAGCTGCCCAGGTATCCAGGTGTCCAGGTGTTCGAGTGTTTAACGTTCAGCGTTCGACGTTCAGGGCCCTCAGGTGTTCAGGTGTTCAGGTGTCCATCGTCAGGTGCCCGGCGTACGAAACGTTTGTTTTTGTGTGTCATGTTTGTGTCACGCGCGGGCGTGAGGCATGTTCTGGACCAGCTTCAGGTGGTTACAAATCCAGCCAAATCCAAATCCAAATACGCGCACGCGCACGCGCGGTGGGTCCCTGGCTCTTCTCGGCTGCATGCATGGACGCACGGACGCAAGGGGGGAAGATATCGATCCATCGACGCACTGATGCATGGATGCATGGATGCACGCAGACACGCCGGAACGGAAGGACGGCTCAGCGCGAGACGTCAGTACCATCCCTCTGAGACACTGAGAATTACAACGTTGCGGAACGAAGTGCGGCTAGGAAGCTAGCCGGGGAGGGGAGACCATGCAGAGTGGAGCATCAGTACTCATTGACCTTCTCTTGAACATTTTCCTGGGCTTGTGCGTTCTCGTTCATCCCTGCATGCAGTCCCGGAGGATCCTGTCGTGTCCGCTCCGGATCTCCACCCCCCTACATACTCCCCTGCGAACGCCCGCGTATGTGCGTTCGCACAGTAATATAGCATTGTATTGCGCGCAGTACACACACACACAGGCCAATAGAGCCATTTGCGTCTTCCGTCATGCGTTCCCCCCCTTCCTCCGTCCAATCCCTGCCCGCCTTCCCCGCTCTTCACGCGCGCGCGCGTGCGCTCGCTCTCGCTATTTCACGGTACGTGTGCATGACGCCATGCGGCGATGCCGCGCTCCCCCCCTACATCCTCTCCCCTACCTCCCCCAAAGAATTGAAGGAGAGAAGGCGAACAGGAACGACGCACGGCAGCACGGCAGCGGCAGCGTCAGCGCGCATGACTCTGCGGACGTCCGCCCGTGCGACCGCTTTGCACAATCTCGTACAATGCATACTCGACTCGACCGCTCCGACTGACAGTCCTGTACTATACAGCTGCCAAGACCAAGACCAAGAACCAAGAAGAACCCAGAGGACTCGCGCTCGCCGACTCGGGGACCTGCGCGCTCGGCTTCGGCGCAGCAAGTAACCTACTAAGTATACATACATACACTTGCTCGCTCAGACTACAGAACACCCAAGTCACGCTCAGCCTGCCGGATGCGGATGCACAGAAGGCGCGCAGAAGGTACCCCGTTGTTCAGTCAAGCTCAGCCTCCCAAGGGTGGAAACCGATCTTCCTTGCGTCCCGCGAACCGGGAAGGAGGGCTGCTGTGTGACCGTTCAGTGTTCACTGCAGAGCCGGCCGGACGGGGCTGCCCAGGCTCCAAGTCAATTGGCTGAGCCTGTATGAGCAGCCGCGAGTTACACGTAGGATGCCGGAGGGAAGCATCAGCACCTTTTGGCAATGGACGATGCGACGGACAATGGCGCGGCAAGGCAAGGCAAGGAAGGAAGGAAGGAAGATTGAAGGAAGAAGAAGAAGAAGAAGAAGAAGACGGACTGGCAATCGCACCCTCGCTACTACGTACCAACCGCGTAGTACATATGTACGTGGAGTCGGACGACGCGCCTGCTGTGGCTTCTTGCGCACACGACCCCTCAGGCCGCAGATCTCAGGCATGGGCGTGGAGCGATGCAGTGATGCAGCGATGCGCGAATGGCACTGGCACAATGCGCCCATGCCAGCACGAACCGAGGTGAGGAGAGGGGAAGCCTGAGGCGCTAAGGGAGGGAAGGGGCCCCCGGCAGGGGGCGTTCGCGAACCTTGAAGCTGTTCTGCCGTCCCAGATCCCCAATGCGCTCACGGACTGTCTGCTTCCTGCATGAGAACCGCGAAGGGCGAACTGAGAGAACTGAGAGAACTGAGAGTCGAGAAGTCGAACCCGGCGTCCGCCTGCGCCTGTGCTTGTACGTACGGCACTGAGAGAAGGCTGAACTGTAAGTAGTACATACATACATGTTACTATATGACTTGTTGCAAAGTACATTGAGCGGCATAGATCTTCGCTGCGGGCAATCGATGTGCTGCGCGCGGGAAGAGGGGGATCTATAGGCAACCATGGAGGAGCAAGCAGCAAATAGATATCATATTGCAGCTGGCAGCAGTGGGCCGGCAGAGAAGGAGTATCCGGAAGGAAAGGACGCCAGCCAGGCCTGTCCATGGGAAGTACCCAACTTCGAAAAAGGCAGCCTGAGGGCTGAAGCTTGAAGGCCCTGGGGGTGGGCCGGGGGCAGGGATGAACCTCGCAAGAATCCACGATGCGCGAGGGCCATTGCGAAGGATCCGGAGCAGCAGCAGCAGCCTCAGCATCCGCGCCTGTCATCGGACTCACCTGGCTTGGAGCCGGGGGAGAGAGCGTGGGGGTGTGTTCTGGCCTGGGCCCCCGCGCAGCTTGCTTGCTGTGAGGGTCATGCTGTCGCCAAGTCTGCATGGAGCTGGCAGGGAAGACGGGAAGAAGAGAGAGAGCACGAGCTCGTCGAGCGCGAGCTACGGGTGCATTCGAGGCGTGAGCGCTGAGCACGGGACGTTGGATTCTCGAGATCTGAGCCTCTCTTCCTGGCCCAGCCACACATCTGACGTTGTACGCGACGTTGGGACCGTGCCGTCACTTGCGCGTCCTGCATATGGCTTCGCGAAGTTGAACGTTGAACGCTGGCAGAGCCTAGAGCCTCATCAGTTCGGGTCTTCGAACCCTGTCGGATCTTAGTACTTACTGGAATGAAATTTGCGTTGTACTGCATGTGCGTAAGTTGCGGGATGCTGGCAACAAGCTCCATGTGCACCTGGCAGTGCGAGGTTGCACGACGCCGGAGGACCCGCACCTTCCCGGTACAGTGATTTCCAACATTGTGCATGAGTAAGTATTATCATCATTGAAATGCATACCAGTCTGCTGCGTTAGCGATGTCAACTCTGTGAAGGGAAATATTGGTGATGGCTGGACGGCCGAATGGGGATATCATATCGAACGTGACGAACGCCTGGTAACTTTCCGACGCCTCCCTCCAGCGGGCTTGCGAAATCAAGATTAATCAAGATACGCCGGTCGTGCGCATCAGCCGCAGGTCAGCGTAGCCCTGAGCTTGTCATCTTGCACTTCACCTTCACAAGCTCGCCTCGAAGATTCGACGCCTGGAGCCGAGTGGCCCTCATACACGGATGCAACTAGAGTCCAGAGCGTTGCAAATCGCGCGGCGAACACGCAGCTGAGTGGGCGCGCGATAATTCCGAATTGCCCAACCCCACATGGGGCATAGTACTAGTCGTCGGTCTTTCGGTTTCGATCTCGGGTCTCGGGTCTCGAGCCTCGGAGTCAGACGGCTACAGGGTGCGCAATTATATCGACAGAAAGTACAATGATAGAAGCATACAAATACATTACATGACTTGGTGACTGGCGCGGACCACTGCGCGGACCCGGCTCAGCAGAGCACCCGGATAGAGGGATATGAGTAGACCCGTATTCCGTATCCCAGTATCCCAGTAGTAAGCGTGATATATCTGTAAGAGAGGCGAGGGAGTATCTGACAGCATCAGCGAAAGCGATGTCAGATGCGGATGAATGTGGCTGGATGCGGTTGCGGGTATGGATAGGATATGGATATGGATATGGATATGGATACGAATCAGCGAAAGCGGCACAGCATAAAGAACATACTATATAAGATCGAGACGCATGATGGCGACGATGATGATGATAAAGAGAACCCAGATACGATCCTGACGAAGTCAGTCAAGGCTGAGGGCGAAACAGAGAACGTAAACACAATCAACACGGCCGGTGCCCTAGGCCCGCGTCCCGCAGCCAGCGGTCGGCTGTGGGCGCTGTCTACAGCAGCGTCCGCGGATGCGTGCGGGATGCAGCATGAGTCATGGCGCTCCGATTCGGGGCCCAGAGAGTAGTAGTCGTCAAAAAAGCGGGAAAGCGAGTGATAGAGCAGGCGTAGTATCATGATATCAAAGACATCGTTCCGGGTCCTCCGCGTTGCGGTCCAGCGACAAGACGCGTACCGAAGAACCATGGGACCATCCCTTAGGCAAGACCCCACAGTCGAACCTTTGTAGGATGTCGTCGTCTGTGACGTCTCGTGGTGGGTAGGGGCGTTTGCGCAGGTATATTAGAGGCGCGAGGTCGATGGCATGGTTGCGCCGTAGGTTCTGCGACTGGGCGCCGTTCAGATCAGGCTGGCGCGTCGCGATCTCGTCCTCGAGCCAGCGCGGGGGGCTCCAGGGCGGCGGTTTGAGCGCAGGCAGATGAACGTCGACAGGCGGGTGCGGCGAGGGGTAGTCGAGCTGGTCGATAGGGTACAGCGGCATGCGCGCGTGCGAATGCAGATGCTGCTGCGATGACGGGCCAGGCTTGATATCCTCACCAAAAAGGGGAGTGTCTGGTGCTTCTGGGCGAGTGCGTTGGCGCGCCATGCGTGCAGTTGTATATTTGCCCGGAGGTATGATGTCGCGGACGGCCGCTAGCTCGGGGATATCATCGACAGTCAGGAGGCGTTCGAGCGTCTCCCCAGTAAAATATGCGACTACAAAAGTCCCGGCGGCGTTTGAGCGTTTGAGCGAGCGCATCAGGTTCAAAGGTAGGCGAGAAGGGCGCAGTGCATGGTTAGCAAAGAGACAGTGAAGAGTTTGATATGGACTAACCGAGATGCCACTTTCTCCGGCCTGTCGGGATCTCTACATACACTGAGTAGGTCTGCTTGATGAGTCTACTCCCAAAGCTGGTGTAGCCGCGAGAGTCGAGTTGTTCAGCATGACTAGATGTATGAGGTAGAGAACGAGAGGCACACACATGAGAGATGAGAGCTCCTCGTCAGCTTCGAATTCAGGAAGCTTTTCCTGGTAGTACAGAAACTCCTGTCAAACGCGCACACATTTCAGTGGGACTAATCAATGGCATGAGACATCCGGTGGGCGTACTCACGTCGCGAACCCTCGAAGGACCCCATCGTCTCCCATCCGTCCAGCGTTCTATGCCTGCAGACTGTCGGCCGTTGAGCACTGTGCGAGTACGGCTTTGGGACGGGTGTGAAGGGTGAAGTAGGCAGGTGCGATGGACGTACCGACGAGCCCTCACCGCATGCGCTGCGCTCTTCCCATACGCACACGCATCCAGAATGGATGAATCGCCGCTCTTCTATGTCGAGCCGGCGCGAGACAATGGGAAGGATGCCCAAGGTGACTGCGTGAAATATGACATGGGCATCGGAGAGAGAGCGTATACGAATTCCGGTACAGGTAGGGAGTTGCATCAGAGGGCGATGGGATGGGAGTGGCGGCTGAGATGGCAGCGAGATTGGGAGAGGATCAGGTTTTGTAGTGGGAGAGGATAAGAGGTGGGAAGGCAGGACGGACAAGGATGGCATTGGTGATTGGGTGCCGCCGTGCGCTGATGGACCAGCGGCTCTGCTAAGAGAGAGCCTCCTTGCTCATGGAATGCTGTGCGCCCTTGTCCGTCTATCTCACAGCCGCCGCCAACCCTCCCCTGCGCCTATTCTCCTCCCAGTAATTTCTTGTCTATGGCGGCACTGGCCGAATCGTCGCTCATCCACGACCGACCATCGCAGGCAGCTTGCATCGTCGGCGTACACGCTGGTACACGGTTCGACCACAACCTGCCTAGATTCACATCCATGTCATATTGTCTCTGCGGAGAAGCCAGGCACGGCGTCTCAGTTCCGCTGGGAGCGTCTGGTGCGCGCCCACAGTGTCCCTCTCGGCGGGCTCTTCTGCCGGTACTCAGTCCTATCTTGATGCGTTACTGCTATGCATACTTACCCCTTCCCTCGTTGACTACGATGATCTTTCTTCTCGTAAGGTGGACTGATCGCATGATGGTCGTGATACAAAGGTCGAGTCAAATTCCTACCCCATCGCATCCGCCGTTCGGGAATCGGGGTGAGGTACCTATGTAAGTATGTCGTCCGTGCTTGCTGATGCCTTCGCCGGCGGATCCATTACTGAAGCTCGAACCATGTGCTACTCACCGCTGATTGCACCAGTGATTCGTGAAATCGCACTAAGACGAAATCTCCACCCGTATATGCAAACTCCTATGCCAAGCTTGGTGCAGACTAGGTTTCATGAATCATCATCTGTGCAACGTGGTGGGCTTATCATTTCGCAAGATGCTTGCAACCTGTGCACCAATTGCCCGAGAACGCCACGAAGGCCGTCAGAGAAGGTAAGCAGCGTCTGAGGAAGTTTGTGAGCCGTGCAAGGTCGAACACGTGTGTGGGTGCGGTTGACAGACCGTGTCAGAGGTGAGAGACCCATCGAAATCACGAAGACAGCGGCAAGAGCACAGTGCTCCCCGAGTGGACTGCTATCGAATCGTCAACTTGATGTGGTTAGACGCGTGTCGGTGACTCGAGGTGGCGCGGTCGTGGCGGTGGCACCCCGAGGCTCGCCGCGTGCGCCCCTTTGTGGCGCGGTCGTCACCCCGAACGCCGTCAGGCCTCAAGGCCTCAAGTCTAAGTAGTTTGTTTCTCGTGCGTCGGTAAGTACTCTATGAGATAAGTACTGCGTGATATATGATAGGTCACATACGCTGCGAACAGGAAGAGCACGAGTTCTACTCTCCCACCCTTGTGCCCCGTCACAGTGATGGCTCACTTGAGAACATGATGCATGGATGACATGTGCTCTCGATTGCTCTCAATCTTGCGAATCGCTCAGACGCGTGCTCACAACAACCTCTCTTACAACCGCACTGAACTTGTAATTTGTCAACCAACCGAGGTCCGTGGTGCTTAAATCGACGACTCAATGTACGTCTGATACATATACCTAACCTATGGCAACGGGCCACCTTCATGTTCTCCCAATCATTCACACTCATTTCGAGGTTCGTCCATGCGAGAACTTAACTATCCCATGATCTGCGCCGCTATCTTTAGCAAACATCCATGTCGCCGCACTTTCATCAATTCTCGTCCTCTCCAGCGCTGATCTCTCCACCGTAACAGGGAGGTCCAGCTACTTCTAGGTACCCCGATTCCTCGGTGACCGCGCCACCAGCTGTACCTAGTATGTCACCGCAAATCTACGCGTACGGCTGCTCAAAGTACCGAGCCCGAGGCCTCTCTTGCTCCCTTGCGTCTTCCAGAACCTAAACTAAAATCACCCCTGGCATGCGCACGCTGCCCACAAAGCCCTACAGTGACGGTCAGCCTGGACTGTGGGCGGGCCAACGTCATACAGGTCCCGAATTTGGACGACTCATCGTCTGCGTACAGACATCTTCCGAGAGCAATAGCAGCCCTTCGGAAGGTGCCAGCTAAGGGCTCTGCTTGGTGAGTGCACTCGCTCTTCCAAATCCATGAGGCAACCTCCCGGATCCGCTCTGATTGCTCGGGATCGCTGCGTTGCCACGCGTTCAATGCTTTACGTGTGGTCCGAAGGCTCCCTGGATGCAGTGTCCGAAGGGGTTTCGAACGCCGATAGGACGCATACTACATAGGTATGTCACGGAATCGTTGCCTTCGATTAGATCTGTTGAAAGGGGTCTCTTAGCGGGCACTACCACCGAGAGAGGCGTGGACATACGATCGGTACACCACGCCAGATCTGAAGATTGGAACGAGCGCGCTCGCAACACCCGAATCGGCGAATCGTCAAGATCAACGTAGTTCCGCACCGAAAGTCCAAATTGAAGAGAGCAGTGCTTCATGCTTACTGCTCGCCTGCCAAACTAGGCATGTCGGCGGCGCAAGCGGGAGATCATACCGAGATTTGTCGAGATTATCTGAGGGGGTAAACACGAAGGCCGTAAGTCCGCGAGTGAGAGGAGGGTCAGGAGGCGAGAGGGCGGTCCCGACTCCCGACGGTCCCGCGAGCGATCGATGATCGCGATCACTGCCTTGACAACTGTAGCAAATACGTCGCGGGAGGCATTATCGATCAGTACTAGTGTCTTTGTTTCTAGTTACTCTTGTTGGTGCCAAGAGTGGAGGACCCACAAAGGTACACGTGTGGTACTACAGCTAGGCTACCTTTGCATGCATGTCTTCCGCATAGGCCGTCGGGTTGCACGATAACGTCTCAAGCCGCGCATTTACTGTATACGATTCAAGGGATACACGACTCTGAGTCCGACGTGAATGCTCAGGTATCTCAGGGGACTCGAGAGAGGAAGGAAAGGTCTGCACAGGACTGCGTCGAAGGTAGTATGCGAGGGTAGTATGTGAGGTATGGTCGGGATAGTTTCATGGCGAGACCTTTGCATGCGCTATCACCCCAATCGTCGGTACATACGTGCCACCAGCCGTATTCGCAGTTCGCATGCGAGAGCACGGGCGGCGGCGAATATGTTGTTGAACTCCTGAGCAACTTCTCTAACGTCATAAATATCGCTGCGTCGTTTGTGATAACCGACTCCATGCGCTCGACCAGAGGGTCCAAGGCAGGTTGGTGTAGTACTTACAAAGTCTCTCCTTGCTGATTCCAATAGCTAGAAGTACGGTGACGCCACTGGTGAAAGGCAATAGCCGCGCGTAGTAGTAGTGACTAACATCATCTCGTGACGTGAAATACGCGTGACATAACGCGACAAGTGACAGAGACAAGCCAGAACTTTTCTTGCAACTTCTTGCACATACCCCAGCAATACTCAGGACAGGCGGCTCTCCTTTCACGCTTCACTACCACGGTCATTTTTTCCATTGCTTGCACCTGGGGCAAGGACCTCTGTCAAGTTCAAAAGCTGATGAGAAAGACGCGCCGGCCACGTACTAGTTATAAAATCTTGGAGCGATCCCGACAAGCTTGTCAATCGACGATGTCTCGCCACCTCGAACCAGCACACGCGTGCCCATTCTTCACACACGCATCTATGAGACTCTGAGCTGCACGGACTGGGCGACTGTGATGCGGCCGTCGGCTCCGACATTGTTATCAAACACGAACGTCATGGTCCCATGGGCATACGAATACGAGAGGGAAGAAATACATCAAGTAAGTAGGCACTCAATACGCATTTTTATAACATTGAGCTGGGGCAACTGCCTCCCCCGAGGGCCTGGCTGGTATCATGGTCGGTTGCCACCGCAACTCCCGTAGCACAGCGAACGTACCCAAGGCACGTTCACGTTCTTCAAGTCATATCGTGGAAGTTGATGATCGATACTGGATGGGGAAGTGCGCCACAATCCCTCAAACGACACTGACTATTGACTAACTATGCATGAGCTGATAGATCGCTACTGATCTTGAGACTAGCCGTAGCCCATTATCATGATGCTGCAGGTGGCCGCTGCAAGTCGCATGCATACCTAGATCTACGGAAAGAGGACTTTGAGACTCGGATTTGTTTCCAAGAAGGGATAGGCTGTCATGTGAATTCCAGTCTATCTCCACAAAAAGGTTGGACTTCATAGAAGACCTATGGGGGTCTTCGCCACTCGTTGCGCAGGTAGGTTTGAAGCGGGGAGTGCGCCCATCTTTGCACAGGAAGGACGATACCAGGGTCGTGTTCATCAATCTCAAGTGTTTTCTACGTCAGGGCTGTGCCACGAGCGAGCTGGCATAGGAGGCACAGTCGTTGGGTTTTCCCTTCATTATTGTGCAATATTTTCATGCGCTCGAATTGTCAAACGCGGGGACCAATACGTCCGAACGGAACGGCGCAGTGGTACCGATTTGATGACATTCGAGCGAAAGATGCCTCGCAACTGTTTAGACCCCAGGGGCGAGGACTCGTGGGATGTGAGTCTTCATCTTAGGAGCGATTTTGAATGAGTCACTTTCTTCCTATTGGCTCCAGACTCTCAGTTGATTGCTCGCTGTAGGAATGCTTTACGAATGACGGCAGCAGCGTCGCGCTCGACAACAGCGCCACCGCTAGCGAGAACAACGGTGAAAGTTGCAACGTTACGGATGCAGCACCCGCGGAGTGAAAATCTATGCATCGATCCGCTCGTTTCTAGGCACTCTAGAACGTAGCGAACTCCTGAGCAGCATTTTTGCTCGATTGACCGGGGCACTACTCATCCATCTGCGGTAGCACGACTTGGACGAGGCATCTCGCGCCAGAGTGGGTATCATGTCCTATGAATTCGCGCCATCCTAAGCATTCCGTACGGTGGCAAGTTTACAATGGTCAAGGTCGCTTCGACCACTCTCCGAGATCCGGTATCGTGGGACCACCGCCCAACGGCGGCGGAAGACAGCGATTGAGTCGGGCGGCGACCGAGAAAACCGACAGCGCCTGCGCTCGCACTGCATCTTGTTTTCTGTCTGCAAGCATTGAGCGGTGCGCTCGCCAAGGAGTGAGGGGCACACAGCTCAATGGGCGAAGCATGAAGCAGGGTGGAAGAGGGTGAGCGGACACCGCGATAGGGCAGAAGGGTGATATAAAAAGGAAGTATGTAGGCCAGTTTATCCCCAGTCTTGTCTGCACTCACCTTCCTCTTTCTTTCTCCGCCGTCTAAGACATGTTTTCCCGCTTCAGCGCTCTCCGTGCGCTTTTGCTTCTTGCTTCGACATGTTCTCCGGTCTTTTCTCTTCCTGCCTCGAGCCCATCTGCCCTCGCCCAGCGTTCGTTCAAGGACTACTATGACAACCTCCTGTATCTCGACTCTAAGAAGTCCTACCTCTACACGGCCATCTCCATGGGTCAGGACACGTATGCGGCGTGCATCGACAACCAATGGTACGCAATATTGTGGTCTGGTGCTCTTACGACACTCTGCTGATCGTGTCCTAGGAACGGCCTTGCTGTCTACGGTGACAAGTACTCTGGTGATGGTTCTTCGCAGACCATCAGGATCGAAGAGGTGTCCATCCAGGGTTAGTATCATTCAACTTTGGCGAATGTAGATATCGTATTAACCTGTCACATGCAGTCCAGAGCGGGCGCACCACTGTCGGGATTGTCGAGGAGCAGATCGAGTTGCCATACTGTGGGTGCATGAGTTAGACGATGCTCTACTCTAGCTGACCTGTCGTGGTAGATCACGCCACCTCCTGGCCGAGTAACCTCCCCAAGATCGGCGTCAACGGCGTCGGTTCCGCGTACATTGGTCTCGACATTAACAGCCCGAACAGCCCGATCTACTCGTACTGGGCATACAAATGGCCGAAGGACTACTCCAAGTGGTACTACGACGTCGTCCTCACCTACGACTGGTCCAAAGCAAAGTCTTCGAACGTTGACTTCGCCGGTATCATCGTCATCGGGAAGACGGTCTCCTGGTCCGACCTCCTCGGCATCTCGTCTAGCCAGGTAAACCAATACGGCCTCCCGCAGCTTGACAAGATCTCCTCACAGCCGTACATCTGGCTCCGGGACGACGCCACGTTTTACATCGACAACTGCTTCTGGGTGAACGGCAAGCAGACCACCTGGAACTCGCAGGTGCCTAAGGTCGAGTCCGGCAAGGTCGTCACCGACATCTACTTTACCGATCGTTGGTCCACCTTCCCTGATGAAGTCGTCGAGGCGATCTACGGCTGGGTCCCAGGCTCGAAGTACTACGGCGAGTCAGCGTATGGCTACTGGCAGATCCCATGTGACGCCAAGCTGTCGTTCACGTTTGCGATCGACGGCCACAAGTACGTGCTCGAGGAGGAAGCGCTCATTGCCCCCAACCCGTGGGGCGACAAGTGCATCGGCTCCATCTTCACCAAGGGCCAAGCCGTGGCTGCTGTTCCCAAGTACGACATCATCTTCGGCTTCCAATTCTGTGAGTTATATGCGTCGTGTTTGTCCTGTAGAAGTTGAAATTGACCTCCCCATGCGCAGTCTCGTCGTTCTACTACCGTGCTGGTGTGGACCAGGAACACAACAAGCGGTACTACAAGCTGCTCCCTCTCCCTACCCCTTCTGGCGGCTGGGACAACAACAAGTACTACACCACGCCCTCGTACCCCTACACCACCTGGAAGCCCACGTACACGACCACGTACGGCGGCGACAGTGGCTACAAGGGCAACGACCAGGGATACAACAGTGCTTCCAAGGGCTACAATGCGGGCGGAAACAAGTACTACAGCGATGACAGTTACGGGTACAAGAACACCTACAACCAGGACTCGTACCACACCACTACATCGTACTGGAAACCTTCGTACACGAGTTCCTACAACAGTAACAGTGGGTACAATGGCGGCTACAGTGGCAGTCACAATGGTGGCGACAACGACGGATACAACGGCAATTCCAACAACGGTGGCTACAACGGCGGCTCTTACAACGGCGGTAACAATGGTGGCAACAACGGTCACAGCACGTACACGTACAGCTCGCCTAAGTATGAGTCCACGTCCACGGCCTCGTACTACAAGCCCACGTACTCCTCCCCGAGCTACGACTATAGCGCCCCCTCCCCAACAAACTACCATCACACCACTCCGTACGGCGCGCCCGGCTACGGCTCCCAGCACACGACTACCACGTACTACGAGCAGCCGAAGTACACTCCCTCGACGCAGTACGACTACAACACCGACAAGCACGAGACGTACTACTCCTACTCTTCACCGAAGTACGACTACTCCTCTCCCAAGTACGACTACACGTCGACGCAGGGGTACGCCTATAAGCCGTCGACCACCTCGTGGTACAAGCCGCAGACAACGACGTACGGCTGGGACCAGAGCAAGAGTGGCCATGACAACAACAACGGTGACAAGGGATACAACTACGGTAGTGGCTATGACAATGGCAAGAGCTACGACCAGAAGTCAACCTACGGTCATGATTACGACAAGTCTACGTATGAGTACAAGCCTTCTGCTTCGTCCTACTCCACCAGCACCTACGGCGGCAGCGGTAGCTACGGCTACGGTGACAAGAGCTACGACTACAGCAACAACGCCAAGGTCGCGGGAAACCTCGCTGAGGATGACGACGACTCTGCCGGCACGAACTGGAAGGACAAGGTGCGTTTCATCTCTCCTCTCGTGGATCACATCCCGACTCATCCGTATGTATAGGCTAAGCTCTACGAGATCATTATCATCGTCCTAGCTTCCGTCATCGGCGCCGGCGTGGTGGGCTCCATCATCGCTTGCGCTGTTGGCCGCCGTAAGAAAGACACCGCGCGCCCCTCTGCGTACAGCTCGATTCATGATGCGGAGGCGAGCGAGCCCAAGGCGCCTCTCTACGGATCCGATGGAGGCAAGTCCCGCTATGCTGACCCTTATGCTGATAAGGAGTGAGCGGCTTGCACGCGAGGATCTCATTACAAGGCCATTATCGCCACCCTGAGATGAGCATGAGGGCCGACCCGGGCTCCCCCGCATGGACTTTATTTTGCATGATTCCTGTTCTATATCGCTATCACTCTCCACTGTCATTCCTGTCCCTATTTGCAGCTATATTCACATTAGACCGGAGGACTCTTCTTACATTACATAGCTTATTCTTGTTTCAATTGACTGTCTCCTTTGCCTGAGGCTAGTGTAGTGTGCCTGGCGTTCACCTTGCCCTCGACGAGTCGATGATCTGCATACAGTGATCAGCTCTTCGCATCGTAAAGTCGGCCATGACTCGTGGGTAGAGACTGACCAGCTTCACAATCATTCTCCTTCGCCGAAGACATACGAGAAGGGATCCCAGTCCTTGTCGTCCCTCCACTCGTACTCCATCCGGTTCGCCGCCTCGCGAGCCTCCTCCTTCCCATACACGTGCTCAATCCACGCCAAGCTGACATCGATGCCTGCGCTCACACCCCCGGAAGTCCAGAAGTTCCCGTCAACCACATAGCGCGCGGTTTTGACCCAATTGACTCTCGGGGCCAACGCCGTGGTCGTCTTCCACCGCGCCTTGTTGGTCGTTGCGCTCTTCCCGTCGAGGATGCCCGACCTCGCGACAAGACCCGCCCCGGTACAGACAGTGAGCAGGTATTTGAGCTTCGGATATGTCTTCCTGATGAAGTCGACGAGATGGTCGACGTTCCCGGCCCTGGTACCAGCGCCACCGGGGACAAGTAGTACATCGAGGTCATCGGGAACGGTATCGAACGTGTGTGTGGGCACCGTACGAGTCTCGAACAACGACTTGGTCGTGTTCGCGCTCTCTGGGAGTGCAGTGCTGATGGGGTCGAGGGAAGACGCGATCAGGTGAAGATCAACCCTGTGGCTTTTGGAAAGCATCTGCAGCGCCTCGATTGGCCCATAGACATCGAGCGGCTCGAAGGCGGGGAAGAGGAGCACGCCAAACTTCAGGTTCGCAGGTGCGTTGGGCTGGGGTGCTTTTAATTGAGTTCCAAGTGAAGTCAGCCGCGTTCCGTACAACAACGTCTTGGCAGACACAGTACCTTCCGTTCGCTCGCTCATAGCGATTGATGAGAGGAAAAAGACCGCCCGTGGGAGGAGGCTGGATGATCATGTGTGATCATGTGACAGGATCGACGGCACATCGACACTCGTCCATTTCTAGGTCGCTAGAACCGTGTGCATACGCCGCTTCCAGTCGACTCAAACTTGCACAAATACAACGAAGGATGAGATCGGGGCAAGATGCGCGAGTCACAACAGTGTTTCTCAAGGGCGAGGCGGCTGTACCCTCAAGTTCAGGGTGTCCGTGGAAGGGCGTCTCGCGAAATTCGCTTCTGGCTTCTGCATCAGGTACACATGTAGGCCTATGCAGACTAGGCATTGACAACGTGTTGCTCGAACGGTGACATCTGTTCGTTCAGGCACTGGCACCATAAGCAACAATAGATTATCCCAACCCGTACGTACAAGGATCATCGTGGCAAGTGCGTGGCACATGTAGGTTCAACGAGAAGGAGAGTTGTTTCCACTCAAGGCACTGGGATAGCCGGCTTCCTTGTCAACATATACTTTACCATGTGGACAACATGCCGGCATGCTCGGTACGGTCCTGCAATCGACCAATCCTTTCGGTATACGAGGCGAGAACGAAGCTTCCACCACGAAAGAGAGGCGCGAATCTTCAGGTAGCGAGCCCTCGCCTCTTCGATGTTTGGTCTTTGGGCAGGGTCATCCTGGACCATGTCACGGATGAGGGGCTCCATGAAGTCAACCCCGTGGCACCTCTGTGTCATGCAAACGAATAGTGAGTGACCAATGAGTATGACAGAGGGGTCATGGTGTACTTGCCTCGAGAAAGTCCTCACGAATGAAATTCCCCAGATAATAGATATCGGTCCAGAAAGGATTATGAGGGTTGCTCATGTCTCGGAACTCGGGAACAGTCTTGTCACCTCCGCGCACAGGATATTCTTTGAATGTAGTCTCCTCGGGAAAGTACAGGCAGGAGAGGCCGAAATCGATGAAGTAGTAGCGCGGTGGACGTTGTGTACGAGTGTACCGGCGAAGCTTCCGCTTGTAATCGTAGCTCCTGTTGGGAAAATTTGGATGTGGAGGGTCCGATAGCAGAGTAGATGGATCCATCATGATGTTCATCCTCCCAATATCTCTGCGTCGAGTATACTTCAGTCGAACGTACTTGCAGGTGATTAGCACGAACACACACCGATGCGCCACACGTTGTTGATGTATGAGCTGAAGACCCTATAGACCCGTATTTGATGTCAGACTCGACGTCACTAGGACGACCTCGTGGGCCGGATCGTCACCTCGAACAGTTGGTCAAAGAATCCCACAGTCTCTCCGATGGTGGCGAAGCGGACATCCCTCGGTAGCACGAGATATGGGAGCACCAAAAATTCGTACTTGTCGTACAACGGCGATGGAAAAGCATCGTATAGAGGAACGATGTGGTTGAACGGAAGAGATGCAACAGGCTCCGTAGAGAAGAGTTTGGTGATGGCGGTCTCATGGGGATGGTATGTCTTGTCGACCAGTTTGATTGCGACCACGTTCCCATCGGCCACACGAATCGCAATCCATGACATATGCAAACTGAATGCCCCAATTCAATCAGTGGATAATCAAAGTTGAATGGTTATCAGTTCATGCCTACCTCTAGTGGTTGTCCGTCTTCAGCACATATCCAATCGTCGTCATGACCCTTCTCCAACCAGGAAGGCACCCAATCCAGGCGATAGCGTGGGCGAAGCATGTAGCCTCGCTCCGCGAGTATAGGCTGGTGCTCGATCCAGATGTACTCATACTTACAGATACCTGCCGGATACTTCTCGGCGTTGTAGGGATGCTGAAAGTAAGCAGGGGAGGTACTAGAATCCATGGGAGGAGTGCAGTACGGGTGGGAAACGCGGTGCGGTAGAACTGGCGTTGACCCCCTGCAGTCTGTGGGCACCTATTTGTACATATTGTTTTGTCCGCCCTGGCGCTCAATACGTACCTGTAGAGGTGTAACGTGGAGCGAGCCTTAGTGAGACAAGTTGGGGATAAGATGCAAGGTAGCGGCCCCATTGGCATGCGCAAGCCCCAAGTACCCCACCCTCCACATCGGTAGGTTACCTGATGCCATGCAATTCATGGGTAGTGCCAGTCGCAGGAACCTTTCCGGCCACCTTGTGGACAGTGGAGTATCGGCCTAGCAAACCTGGTCCACATTTAGAGGCAATCGTCTGTTGGCGCCTGTATTCAGAATGCGCGCGCCATCCAACGTTGCGGAAGTCACAGAACATGACAAACACGAAAGGAGGGAGTATCCCCCATTTTGAACAGAGCGCGGTACGTCTCGAGGAATGGTTTCGAGCTCATTTCCATAACTTTTCATACACATAGGAAGAATGATGGCCAATGGTCGAATCGGACAATCTCCCGACGATGAACATAGAAATCCAACACTCACAGAATGATCATACCTCCAGGATGAGGTTGTACTGCTGGCAGGTACACCATACACTTTGCTGCATGTGGTATGTGATGTAGCATGTGAACTTGTCTTTTTTCTGTCATGCCGTAGTACCTCACCTAATCTATGCCACAGACCTGTCTGGGACCCCTTAAGAGATATCATAGGGGTACCTATGACGTTCTAACCTAGTACCCTGGATGATGTGCATTGAACTTAAATGACGACGCCAGCCCAGGTCAATTCACAGCCTGCGGAGAAGCACCGTTCTTTCAAAAATATTCTGACACAGAGTTTCAGAAGCGCACCTGGATAAGTGCAAGTGAACTGGCACATGGAGTGTACAGAGTTCTGAATCAAAGTGGCATGATAGTCTGCATCAATTAGACCCGGGACCGTATCAGAGTTTTGTCAGCACAACTTGATCTCCGACGACGCGTTGATATCTATACACGGACGCGTCGCACTAGGAAGCACTAGTACTAGTATTCCTCCTCGTCGCTTTCATAATCGTTCCCACGAGTGAAGCTGTAGCCATTGCGCTTCCGATGTTTCGCATCGTATGCAAGCTTCTGGTCGGGGTCAGATAGGACCTCATATGCGGAGGCAATCATCTTGAACTTCTCAGCAACACCGCCCTTCGCACGGGAAAGATATTAATAGAGTATAAAGCTATACCAAACCCTCGATATACTCTTGAACTCACCTTGTCCGGATGATGTTTTAGGCATAGTGTGCGGTATGCCTTCTTTATCTCTGCGGAAGTGCAACCCTTCTCGAGACCTTTTCGACACAAGCAGCTTAGCTTTCCAAATTGATTTAACGGCCGATACCACTTACCGAGCACAGAATAATGATCCTGCTCTTTGTCGCGCTCCTTCAGTGCACGCCGCTCCACGTCCTCCAATTCCTTCTCGATGCCGCGCCTTTCGATAGTACCCATCGTGCCCTTCCCATGCTCCAGAGCAGCCCGGTAAGCTTCAGCCGCGGTATCATATAGTTCGAGACCGATCATGATGCGCGCACGACACAAGTCTGCTCTGTGGTAGTCAGGTCGGAGCTTCAGCGATTCATCGACGTCCTTCAGGCCTTCTGCATAGTTGCAGAGCTACAAATACAGAATTCAAATCGGACCGTAACAAGGCAACAAGCGACAGGAAGACACCAACCTTCTGACATGCGGTGGCGCGGTTTAACAGCAACACTGCGCGAATGATACCACCGTGGAATTCATCCTCTCGCTCTCCTACCAGCTACACAAAGCTTAACTCGGAAGTTCAGAGCAGGCACAGAGCGAGCGTACCTGCAAAGCACCGCCCCACGACTTTATGGCCTCCTCCCACCGACCCTTGCGGAACGACTCATTCCCAGCGTCCTTCAGTCGAGAGACTTCTTTGAGGCGCGTCCGAAGAGCTTTCGCTGAGTGGTTGTCAGGATCGAGCTTGAGGACTGCCATGACCTGCGTAACTGCCTTGGTGAACTCGCCCTGTAGGAAAAGGACTCGAGCGTGGAGCGCGAGAGCCTCGACGGAGTTGGGGATGTCTTTCAGCAGGATGCTGCAACGATGTGTCAGTACGTATGTCGTTACGAGATCGACTCAATCGAAAACATACTCAACCGACTTCATGGCAGCCACCCATGAACCCTCGATGACGAGCAGTTCGATGCCCCAGCACCGGATATACGTAGGTGCGTCACTGTCCTCTTGCGCGTATACTCCAATACACGATTCGTACGCGCTCCGTGCCATGCGCCAATGCTTCCGAGAGACGGCGCCATGATAAGCTGTGATATGCCCTTCCAACTCCAGTATGCGCCTTCGGAGGAGCAGTACCTGGCCGTCTGCAGGGTCTAGTGCCAGCGCATCGCGCACAGCGAGCAAGGCAGACGAAGGGGAGCCGAGCAGTAAACGACTGCGCGCAATTTGCAGGAGGACGTCCGGCGTTGGAACGTAACCTCTCTTGGTCGACGCCGTCTGAAAGTCGTGTAGAGCGGCGCTGTGGTGTTGATTCCGTGCATGTGCGCGGCCACGCAGGAGGAAGGATTCCGGGTCAGACTGGTCGCATGCTAGCACGCGAATGACAGGGGGTTCGTTGTTAGTTTCGTGGATAGCAAATCGCAAGTCTCCGAGACGTACTGATTGCTTGAGTCAAGAGAGCAATCGCTTCGTCGAACTGCCCCGCTCGGTACAGGTTGTCGGCGTGGCTGCGAAGGCGCTGCACCTCTGGCGGAACGGGGTGCGGCTTTTGCGCTCGAGGGACCGATTTATGACTACTGGCGCTGGTCTTTGTGGTGTATGCATTACCGAAGATGGGGCATGCCCTATCAGGCTGTCTGAGGATGGGACACTGGCACTCAATGATTCCTGGCCGCTCACCCAGAAGCATGTTCATGGCTACCACACTCAAGGCAACGGGCCACGCGCTCAGCCGGTGTACTCTTGTCACGCTGCTCCGCATTGGTCTGCGAAGTTGTCTGGGAGGAAATGTATTAGGATGCGCATAGGCCATAGCGATAAACTGAAAGGCCACTCACTGCCCGGGCTCTCTGGGAGCATTCTGATTGATTACGCCGGCCGCCGCGAGAATAGCAGTTCCGCTGTTGCCTCTGCTTCTTCTTGCCTTTCTTCGGAAGAGGACAGGCGCTCACGGGGTGTCCATGAACTTTGCAACGTGGGCAAGGCTGGTGCGCAGTATTGTGTCGATGGGTATTGGGAGCATGAGTAACATTAATTAGTCTAAGGGACACAAGAAGGCAACTTACTGGGCGATTGGCGCAATCCCTGGCAAGATGCCCGATCGTGTTACATATGTGACAGTGCCTGTGGAGATACCCTTTGGGCTTCGAGCATTGCCAATGACCATGGCCATTTTCGTTGCAATTTTTGCACACCCATTCCTACAGAATCCATGAGACGTGAGAGCGTGGAAGAGCACCTGAATCGATTACTGCGTACATCCTTGTAGGGACAGTTATCTGCAACGTGGCCCTTACGACGACAGCCTCCGCAAGTCCTATTGGGCACGCGGCGCGGTTCTGGGCAAGCTGATGACTGGTGGCCCGGTTGGCGACAGTTGAAACACAATCTCTCTCGTGAAGTACCTCCGTGGTCCGATGACTAACTAGTATATCAGATATCATCAGCGCAAGAAATACGGCTGAACGCATCCACACCACTTACAATCACCACATTGATAGCAGCGGGGCGCAGCATGGGTTCGAGGTGGCATAACGATGGGGCCCGGACCCGGCGGGAGGAAGGGGGGAGGAGAAGAGGCAAGCCCACCGACAGGGGGGTCACTCGGAAGAACCAACTATAAGACGATCAGTGACTGCTGGGGAATAGGGGGCCTATCAAACAAGCGGCCCCGTCCGGTGGAGAGTTCGCTTACAAAGAGGTACGCCGTGATGCATGTCCATAATTGTGGACTGGCAGTACATTGTCGGGAGGGTTTGAAGCTTATGTCAAAGCATTGTACCGACATTCCGATACCTAGAACAGACTCGCACAAGCACGGCAGTAAATCTGTAGTAAAGATACGCGAGCTGCATGCACTGTATCCGAGGAGGGGCTCTCGATCAACATTTAGCATGCGAACCACGGCAAGCCGCCACGGCTGCCGAGTCACTTAGGTTATCTATCTGGGGAAAGTCTGAGTAACCTCGCGCGTGGAAGTACGTCAATAAAGGTCACATACTGGGTCCTGACATCAAACCATGTTGCATGCGCGTGGTCTACAGGTGGCGAACAGCAATTCGCACTTCAGAACCATCAACAGGGAGGTTTTAACGAGGCCAGCATGCGAATTGCAACGGGTCCAGGGAGCGAAACACAGTTCACCGATGATCACCCATACCTACATTTCCTCTCGCTGGGCGGTCGAACGCGGACCGCATAGATATCCCATCCATCAACATTGATTTCAAAGCTTAACGGTATCGATGAACGATAGTTACCCTCGGGTGTCACAAAGAGAGGTATCACATCATCCTGGACAGACGAACCTTCAACGTACACAAGAGGGTCGCGCGATACTCACGAGCCTACGCAAGCGCAGGAGCGTCCAGGGGTATTATTGACATTAGTAACAGCGATTACTGGACTCAATGCACAAATGGCGACACGACTGCCGGCGATGCCACCGCAGCAGCGGTAAACTCTGTTGCTTGACCAATCATGAGCAGACCCACTGGATGCGTAGTGTGATGTCAACTTAATGACTCAGAGCATCATGTAACGATATACGCACCAATGAGACCGAAGAGACCCATGATACTGCCAAACACCTCGACAATGAGAATCTTGACGAACAGGTCGGGATCAGCGGCATCTGCGAGGGCGGCTGTTGAGCCTGCGATACCGACGGAGATACCACAGAGGAGATTGCATGCGCCGACGGTGAGCCCTCCCCAGAACAGCGCATACCCTAGCTCAGAAAGTGAATAAAGGTTTGTATACAGTCTTCGCGGTACGTACCTGTGAAATAGTTCTCGCGCGTGTAGAGGAGAGTATCGACGACAGAGGTGACGCGAGCAGAATACACGATGCCGATGATCTATCACTGGGTGTCAGATATATGTTGAGAGTGGAGGAGTGCGTTGACATACGACACCGTAAATGGCCACGACCTCACAGAAGATGATACTGGCCCCAGGTTAGAAGCCATGCCTTACAGACGTATGGTTATCAACATACCTGATCAAGTTCTTCGTCCGGATACGCGGTGCTCTCACACCTCCACCAAGGATTGAGGCACCTGTGATGAAGATACCCCTGCACCGCGACAGGAGCTGAGGACAGGGCGCCTAGCACGTCATGAAGGTTGCACGTACCACCCTGCACCTAACACACTCAAGCCTATGCAAAGACCTATACCGGTAGATGCCCATGCGTACGGGCTCGTTTCTTCGAGGAATTGCCCAACATTGAAAGCCTCTCCGGACCCTACAGCGTTCATGGTAAACGTCACTTCGCGTATGGCCTCAGCATCAAGACGAACCAGTGAATAGCAGATAAAGCGCAACGACTAGAGCAAAGAATGTGGGGAGTCCATAGGAGAAGTACGACGTATACAAGCCCATCGTGGCGGGGCTAGTAGTGGTGTTGAGCCGCTCGACGTTGGCGGTGACGACCGCCTCGCCCGGACGCGTATTTGGGCCTGTTTGTGCAGGCGCGCTGCTCAACGTCATGGATGAGCGCTTCAGGGAATAGACTCGACATCATCAGTCTGGCAGCAAGTCGCGTGTGTACTGACACTGTGGATTAGCGATGTATCATCTATTGAAGGGGCTTCACGAGTATCTTACGAGGTGTGTCTTGTTGGATCTTACATGTTTGCTCGTGCTCAGTCCTTAGGAAGGAGGAGTTCTCGGTAATCATCATCGGACTGGACGGAGCAGGGAAGACAGTGAGTACTTTCACCTCAGTACACGGAATAGAGTTATATAACTGCAATCAGACGCTACTAGAGAAGATAAAGACACTATACACCGATACTCCCGGACTATCTCCGGACAAGATTGCGCCCACAGTCGGGCAGAACAGTGAGTGTCGTGTCCAAACGTTTGTAACACGCCCTGATCACACAACGCGTCCGCTCCTGAATAGTGGGCAAGATCACCCTGCCATCGACCATACTCAAGTTCTGGGATCTGGGTGGACAACGAGGCATCCGTTCAATATGGCATCGATACTACGACGACTGTCATGCGGTCGTGTTCGTCCTCGACGCGGAGGACCGAGAACGATTGAATGAAGGTTGGGAAGTGTTCGGTATGTGTGATCTTCTCTAATCCCTATTGCCTCGTGTTGATGGCAAGCAAGGGCCATAAGACTCCGTCCTCTCTGCGCCGCAGATCCTTGGTGTTCCTTTATTACTGCTCGCAAACAAGCAAGATAGTCCTAACAGCCTCTCGGTGGAGGAGATCCGCAACGACTATGAAGAATGGTACCGGCGGAAACTCGACAGCGCGAGGAGAAGCTATGGCGAAGAGGTGGATGTGCAACATAGTGCCGAGCGGATAGCGAGCTTGGATGTTATGGGTATATCCGCGCTGGAAGGGTATGTGCTGCCTGTTCATTCGTTCCTATGGTAGTTGACGAATGACTGTCCTACGGCAGTACTGGGGTCAGGGCAGCGGTTGACTGGTTGTTCATTCGAGTGCAGAATAGCCGACGTCGGTCAGTATGCTCTTGATGTAAAACTATATAATTGTATTTCGCTGATTTGCTGTTTCAGGGATGAGCAAGGCGATGGACGTTGACGATGACGCGACCTGCCTGTCTTGCATCCTTGCATGCGATGCATATATTCATTTGTTTACAGACAGTTCGAATCTACAAGACATACCTCCTACCCGCCACAAAGGGGTCTATTCGCCGTTGGGTGTGTATTTTCGCGCTCGCCTAGGATAGTATTCAGAGCATTATGCGCTAGGTTTGAGTGATGGCTGCATGTCGGAAAATACATGATCGCGATACTTACAGCTTGGAGGTTTCGCAGGAATACCGTGACTCAAATCTCACCTTCATGCCACACGATCTCGTTGCGCGCACATAAAACGGCCGATCATGAACGAGGCGACAGCCTCGTTCAACGATATTCTATGCAAGCTTGCTGGTTGCCGTCTTCGAGAGCGGCTGATCGGGCGGCGCGATGATGGTTATGTCAACTTCGTCTAGGGCGTACCCCATGTGTACTCCTACTCCCGTCACGGTCCTGACTCAAACGCCGTGCCGCACTGCCGACTCCTAAGGCAGGACCTCTACTAGCCAGTACATAACACGCTACGACCTATACGCCCGCTTGCTATTCAACATCATTGGGCACATGCAGTGTTGGCTCGACTAGGGGTTCTTCAGCGCCGAGCGGCGGTGGAGACCTGGCGTCCCGTGAGATGCAGTATGAGATGGTAGTAGTTGTGCGGTGAGTGTTTTGAATCGTGTATCCAATATACGCCCACAAGTGAAAGTCATATTCTCATGGTATGATGCCTTGCCCGTGCATGATGTCTGGGCGCGGTCAGCATCCCCCTGACTCGTTGTCCCTATTTTCCCGTATGGAAACACACGATGGGATAGCAACCGCGCGCATTTCACTAACTACGAATGCTCAGCGCTCAGCTTGCCACCTGAACAGCTGTATGTGTGAGACAGCCTCACGATACCGGATCCACCGGGATAGTATTCCTCAGCCGCCTTGTCGAAATGGAGACACCGGACATCGGGGACATGTACTGTAGCTGAATCATATGTCAAACCAAGTCGGGGGTGATGTTCGGACTGGAGTCTGGACGAGTCTATAACTCGAGTGTTAACCTTGAAAAGGGACCTTCTCGTTCACGCTGCTCACATCATCTGAGTGTCTGGACTATTCCTTCAGTACTCACCTGGCGTTTGTAGAAGTGGACCGTCGCCTGAATCATATCCTGCTAAGCCCAGACAAGCGATATGAAAACAGGTACATGCGATAGCAATGGAAAGCCCAGGGGAATGTACAGAATCATATATGGACGTCACGCCTACCAGTACTACTACTAGTAGTGCCCGCGCCCAAGATTTCGGCGCTTGTTTCAACACTCCACGTCCACTACTACTAGTACGACCCAAGCTGTCCTCTGCGTACCTCCTCTCAGCAGCAATCTTGGGTTGAGTTTCATGATAGCAGCACCTCTGTATGTCTCGTGAACAATCGACGCAGTATAATGACATAAGACATCACGGTGGAGAGGAGGTGTTTGAACGGGTCCAGTGCGTGCACCTTCCTCTATCCATGGTTCGTTCACCCATCCCTCATCTACGCGCAGGCGGTATGAGGACTTCACTACCATAGGTCAGCTCGTCTTGCCGAGGCCAAGTATCATGCTCATGAACCCTTGCCGTAGATTGGATACAAGACTCGATCATTGAACGGAATAGACGACTCAGGTCCGCACGGAGGTCGTCATACACACCGCATCGGGGGGCGCGCGGAGAAGTCTCCCTTGCTTCATTATGGTCTCGACTGTTGAAGGTCGCGCACGCAGGGCAGAGTTGGTTCGTTGTTAGTCTCGTAGGTGAGTGGCCAAATATATCCCCCCCCACGCTCTGCACGTCCTCTATCAGAAACCCGTGCACTGAATTCAGTGCTTACTCCAATGTCCGCGGGCTCGTAGGACTTGCCATTGGATTCAACGCGGCTCTCATATCCATTGCGACGGAATGGCTGTCGGACATCAAGATGGGATACTGTTCGGACGGGTGGTGGTTGAACCAGCAGTTCTGTTGTTGGGAGATTGAGGGCGGGGACGATGATACATGCGAGGCATGGCACCAGTGGAGTGATGTTATGCCCGCGCGGTGGGCCATCTATGTCTTGTTTGCTGTACGTATTGGTCCCTTACCGAATCCCTCCTCGAACATTGACGCGTTCCCAGGCTGCTTTCTCCTTCGTTGCTGCACACCTAGTGCGGTCGCTAGCGAAGTACGCCGCAGGGTCAGGGATATCCGAGATCAAGTGCATTATCGCGGGGTTCATCATGAAGGGTTTCCTAGGCTTCTGGACACTCATCATCAAGAGTGTGACGCTGGTACGTTTCATGCGCCTCTGTCCCGGAAGACGCGTGGCCAACCATTTCCAGCCCTTGGTCATCGCATCAGGGCTTTCAGTTGGGAAAGAAGGACCATCAGTGCACGTCGCATGCTGTATAGGGAACGTCATAGCTGGTCTGTTCAAGGGGTTCTCGAGGAGTCAAGGTACGAGCGTGTACGCTGCTGCGCGAGCAATATCCATCTAATACGGCCTATTTCAGTGAAGATGCGAGAGATTCTGACGGCTTCCAGTGCTGCAGGAGTTGCAGTTGCCTTTGGTGCCCCCATTGGTGGAGTACTGTTTTCTATCGAGGTCAGTGAATGTGTCCGATGAAGCGTCACGTTTTGACGATGAGCATCGTAGGAAATGAGCAGTGTGTTCAGCATCAAGACCATGTGGAGAAGTTTTTTTTGTGCATTGGTCGCGACTGTCACATTGTCTGTAAGTGGCATTCGGGTCTGACCTCGCATCGCGTCTGACGAGGTCGATAGGCCATGAATCCATACCGCAGTGGGAAGCTTGTATTGTTCCAAGTCACCTACGACAGGGATTGGCATTTCTTCGAGATCATATTCTTCATCATACTTGGCATCTTTGGGGTGCGTGCACACTCCCACGCATCGAGGCATGTGGCTAATAATGGGGTGCCAGGGTCTATATGGGGCCTTCATGGTGAAGTTCAATCTCAAGGTCACCGCCTTCCGGAAGCAATATCTGGGCAACTATCCCATAGCGGAGGCAGTCACGCTGGCCACTTTCACCGCCATGATAGGCTGGTTCAACCACTTCATGCGCATCGACATGACCGAGAGTATGGCTATCCTTTTCCGGGAATGCGACGGCGCTAGCGATTACGACCATCTCTGCCAGTAAGCTCGTGCTCATATACCATCATAGCATAAGTGTTGCTTACACTCGTCTCTTTAGAACGTTGTACCAGTGGCCTATGGTGAACTCTCTGTTCCTTGCCACTGTCGTTCGCTTAGGTCTCGTTGTGATATCGTATGGTTGTAAAGTACCTGCCGGAATCTTCGTGCCGTCTATGGCTATAGGCGCTACGTTTGGGCGAATGGTCGGAATCATAGTGAAGGCGATCTATACGTGAGTGCCTCGCCTCACTCCATAGTGCGATCCTGATTGAGACTGGCGTGCCACAGCGCTTACCCGAAGTCTGGCATATTCGCAGTGTGCCCTCCTGATGTACCTTGTATCACTCCTGGAACCTATGCCTTACTTGGTGCGGCAGCTGCGCTCAGGTCTGTTCTCTCAAGCGATCATAATGACGAGGACTGACATGGATGCGCGTCCAGCGGTGTCATGAGGCTCACGGTCACTGTCGTCGTCATAATGTTTGAGCTCACCGGAGCCCTCACCTACATCCTTCCCACGATGGTACGAAAGTGAGCTTTGTGGGCTCCATGTTCTAGACTCATGCTCGAGATAGATCGTGTTGCTGGTCACGAAAGCCGTCGGCGACTTCCTAGGTACCACTGGCATAGCTGACGAGATGATTCGCTTCAACGGATACCCTTTCCTTGACAAAGACGACCATGCGTACAATGTGCCAGGTTTGTTTTAATCTCGGTTTCTTCCTTCGATACGTCTCACGTGAGTCGCAGTATCCGAAGTTATGCGTACAGATCTACAGACATTGCCAGCCTCAGGATTGAACGTCCAAGAACTAGGTGAGTCTTGCATAACTATCGGTATTGATGCTCCAAGTGCTCACAAACTACGTCAGAGAGAATCCTTGCGAAGACTGACGTCAAAGGCTTCCCAATCATCTCAGCAGACAGCAGACGTATCCTGATGGGATGGATAGACCGGTCAGAGTTGCTATATGTCCTAGGTACGTCTGTCTCCTGCATCCAATGCCAATGCAGCATCCTTTATCGTTTCTCATCCCGTGATTCCTCAGAGAAAGCAAGGATGGTGCAAGATATCCGTCGAGACACTCCCGTTACGTTTGCATCGGACTCGGAGGATCAACTGGAGGCCGAGTTCTCGGGTGTGACTGCCGGCCCCGCAGTTGGTATCGATGAGGATTTATCGCTGGAGATCATGGAGACGACTGCGACACCAGACATACTCAAGGTATGGCCATGGGTCAATCAGGTATGCCATGCTCTACAGCCCGATAGCTACAAGTGTAATTATACTAACTGTATGCCCAGACTCCGCTGACAGTGTCGCCGCAGCTTCCGCTCGAAATTGTTATGCAACTTTTCAAACGCATGGGGTATGCTGACCACCTATGCTACAACTGCTATCTGTACTCACTGTCGTGTGCGCAGTCCTCGCGTCATCCTTGTCGAGAACCATGGCGCCCTGGCCGGCCTAGTGACCGTCAAGGACGTCCTACGTTTCACGATGGCCGAACACCACGAGCCACAGTCGCCATGGAGCGAGCAGCGCTTCGATGGCGCACTCGACGAGGCGCGGATGTGGACGAGTAGCTTGGCCGACGACGTGTGGTCATGGTGTAGGAGGGTGTTTCGACGATCATGATCGTAACGGGTAATTTATTCATAGTTCGTACGTAGAGTCTGAGGATTCGTGCAGTCATATACAGTCGTATAATACATCCTAGCTATCATGAGCGGTCATCTACAATCTACTAAAGATACAGAACGTGACAAGCGTGGTGTTGTCGTGAAGGGGAAACGTAGGGGTGCGTGATATCGTTGCTTTGTTTTTCTTGTAGTGAAGGCTGATACTATGTACAGCTCAGACCGCCCTATGATGTTGCAGAACGGGAGCGTGCGTTGTCGTGAACGAGAAGACATCTGTTTGAGGAGGCATAAAGTCAGCGTTCTGCATGAGAACATGGTCTTGAGATCACTCACTATACTCGTCGACGTTAGTAGTGCGGAGACCCCGGAAGAGAGGTGTGCCCGGGCCGGGGAGGCACAGAAGACGTCCTCAACGACATTGGCGAGCGCACGTACGGGCGCCGTGCATGACTGTCCTGGCTGCCCGAACGGTAGGAGTGGGACTGGCCGCTCCCCGTGTTCGAACGGCGCGCGGAGCCTTCGAGGCTCTGGCGGGCGTAGCTCGAGTACGTGCCGCTGCGCCCAGACTGCTGCGTCGACTTGCGCGATGCGGGCGCTGACGAGTTGCCGAGGCTCGTCTTCGTCTGGATGGTGCTCCGACGTTCGGCTCGGCGACGGCTGGGGCGAGGGAAGCCGTCTGAGGCTAGGGAGTACGCTCCGACGGAATCGGTGGGCGAGAGCGACACTGCAGTGCCGCATGAGTCCGCTGCTTTGAATGTCCGACACGGTAACTGAAGGACACATACCTGCGGACGTCTGGAGTGGGGAGAACCGCGCCAACGGTATCTCGAGGCTCAGGATGCTACTCAGAGGGGTACCTGTGGACATCATGGTGGGTGGCCGTGGGGACGCCCTGTAGCCGAGGTCTATCTGGAGTGCGTTGTGCGAAGGGCTTGGGCTCCAAGTCATCGGTCCTGCACGGGTTTGTACTGTGGTGGAGACCAAGATGAGCGATGCGCAAAGATTTCCGGAGGAGGAAAGTCACATACTCATTTCAAGGGGCTGGTCGTCTCTAGTAGGGACCCGGGACAAGGACGCCTGAGTACTACGCGTCGAGGAATGATGACTCTGTTCACTAGACACTCCGGAGTGTCTCCCTGACGTGCGACTGGCCCTAGTGCTTGGGCGATGAACGCTAGTGCTCGACGCGATAGCGTGCTGCGACTGTTGGCCGGGGAGGGAAACCAAAGAGTTCTTTCGCGCTTGCTGTGAAGGACATTCAGATATTGATGACTGGAGACCTTCACAGCAGTACAACTCACTGCAGCCATAGCACGGACCCTGATAGCATTCTCTCGGAATACTCCCGCACGAGATAGTGCATCGACCTCAGCTTGTTGCGATCCTCTGTAGTCGGTAAACTTTCCAAGGCCCTCCCGTTCGGTCCGTAGCCTAGAAAGTGCATTGTGAGCGAAAGGCGACTAGGTTGACTCGACATACGCACTTGTTCAACTGCGCCTGGATCATGAGACGCTTCTCATATGACAGCGAGTGCTGACAACCTCCGAAGATCTCCCAAGCCTCGGACATGGCGATATCACCAAGGCGTAACCGTTCGTTGTAGTCAGTCTTCCGGTAGTGTCGCGGCCTGATTCGAGCGAGGATTCTAGATGATAGTGTGTCTCTGGACATAATCCTAGAGCCAAAGCAATTAAGAGGCGCCTGCGCCGGAGATAAGTCGAGTCCGTAGCTCATGCTGTCGACAAGCTGAGCAGTGTAGTACTGTGTTGGGGGGAGATGAACGTGAGTACCCTGGAGAACTGCATGACAAAGTTTCTCAGATCTTTATACGCCTCGTGCTACGGGCCGTCCCGCACAAGGTTCGCAGCGGCCCCGAGAGGCGGGACTTGTCTGGGGACGTTATTGTAGAACCGGCGACTGGCGTAGCGGCATGGATACGAGAAGCATTGGGTGTGTTGTCCTCAGGAAGTTGTTTGCAACAAAAGACATCAACGTCAAACAAGGGCAGTGACGAGAGACATCTGAGCTAACCTGGGGAAGCGACGAGTAACAATTGCAATATCACATTCTGATGGGCGGAGTATAAGGCGGGACGGAGTTGGTAATACGAAAAGCAGAGTATTTTGAGACTGTATGCTCTTGTGGGTCCACCGGCGTCCGATCCGAGTGACCGTCACAATTACGTCGGGTAGTCCGAGCTCGCTCTGGAATAGAACAAAATCGTCACTAGGCCAATAGTCATATGGCGCCATGCTCTCCAGGGCAAAGAGGACAATAGTATGCAACCACCGTCTTAGTGGCTCGGGCGGACAAAGCTGAGGAAACTTGAAGATTACAGTCACTTGTCCACTGAGGCGTTCTGATATAAGGGGCGAAAGATTAAATCCATGAAAACTATCCCACTGCCTGGAAAGGCTGGTACCTTCGGACTAAGACTCAAACACCGGAAGGGTGAAAAATAACGACACCAGCAGGATTTGAACCTGCGCTCCCAGAGGGAAACAGATAAGCTCGCGATTCGAATCTGTCGCCTTAACCACTCGGCCATAGTGTCCTCCCAACAATTACCTAATGGTAAGAAGCTCGGGCCTGCTACAGGTGGGCAGCCAGACTCCGGTTCACTCAGGCGGACATCAACCTGTCAGGATACAAAACGCTGTAAAGAGATTCGAACAAACGGTGTTTCTCCTCAGTAATTCGGCCTGTGCCTGTCTAGAAGGCTCGACATTGATACTGATGTGCACGGTAGTATTACAGAAGGTCACACCTCGTGCCAATATCTCTTACTGCATCACGTACAGGAAAGTATACACCTGGTATATACTCAACAATCATGCAGTCCGACAACCTCGGTGACCAGGGCTCGAACGTGCGATTCGGCCAGGACCGGTCAGCCTGGAGAAGCTCGTGACTCCCTGCTGGGTCACAGTCTGGAGCGGGTCGCCGCCAGTGTGGCTCGAAGGCACACGCTGGGCCGTCGACTCGAACAAGTTGCGTGCGCTCCTTCCAACTGACGGCGAGGTGCCCTTCGCCTCGAAGAGAAGCGCAGAGACACCAGCGACGAAGGGCGTGGCCATCGACGTGCCGGAGAGGACGGCGAAGCCGCCGAGCGGAAGTGGGAACGTCGGTAGGATGTTGCCTCCGGGCGCGTGGTGAGAATCGAGAGGGAAATCATGTCATTGACAACGGATGAAGAACCTCACTGGTACCAGAGCCGTGAACACATCTTCGGCCGACTAGAACTGACAAGCAACTTCGAACACATAGAATTCCAGATTCTGAGCGACAACAACACATAGCCAATCATGAGCCAACAACTAGATGATAGCGGATTAAGAGCGGTAAAGGAGACATGCGTGAGCGAGCAAGTAGGCGACGAGGAGATTCCGTGATGGAGCAACATAGCAGCGGGAATACAGAGCTATGGCCGAGGTGTGGGAAGTGGGGAACGACGTGAAAGGAGACGGGGTATAGTTCGGAGGGACGTGTGGTGGAAATCCTTCAAGACGTTCATGACTAAACCATCCTTGTGCTTCACCAGCCTAGCTCTTAGCTGGCAGGTGCTCAACTTCGACAAAATCTCTTCGAGACTGGTCATGACTTCGTCCATAGTGGGGCGTTTCTCCGGTTCATCATGGATCATCCGTACGATCAAAGGTTCCATGAATGTGAGATTCTTATGGACCTATGGAAGTCATACATATCAGTATGGTGGTGTCTGCAGCATCGCACGAAGAAGTTTCCGACCTGTAGGAAGTCCTCTTTGATCAAGTTCCCCACATAATAGACATCCGTGCGGAATGGGTCGCGAGGAGCATGCGGATCTCGCTTGAACTCCGGGACGGATTTATCACCTCCAAATATCGGAACCTCAAGTGGGTTTATATCGTCTGGATTATACTTCCGGGCAAGACCAAAGTCCGTCCAGTAGTACTTGACAGGACGTGCAGTACGGGAGTACGGATGGACGTACCCCCTGTAGTCCCGTGTTCTGTAATCTGCAGCGAAATGGAACAAATCTGGTAAGATGGGTTTGGGATCCATCATAACATTCAGCGTCATGCAATCTCTGTGATGCGTGAGTCACAGTTTATGCTAGAACCATAGAGACGGACCGATGAGCTACATGACGTTCATGTATGAACCGAAGACCCTGCACCGAACTCAATTGTATAATCGGAGTAAAAGCGAAGACAATTTAACATACCTCAAATGCTTGACGAAGAAACTCTACGGCTTCCCCAACTGTTTCGAACCTTGGTTCGTTGTATTGCCTGAGAATGGGCATTACCATCAACTGAATCTCGTCGCGGTGGGGATCTTGGAGGACGTCGAGAACGGGACAACAGTGGTTTCGAGGATCGTCCTTCAAAGGAGAAGGAGAGAGGAGACAGGCTATGTCAACTTCGTATGGATGCACGGACTTGTCTATCCTCTTGATGACGACCATTTGCCCATCTTTGACTCTAGTTGCGTCGATGACTTGTGGGCGCTGGATGTCCATTAGTATGGGGTGCATTTAGTACCATAGTCACTGTAGCATACCATCAATCCCACACCGTCCTCGCAGGACAAAATCAACTTGTTCGTTCCTCTCCAAGAAGGGACCCAGTCCGGGTGGTAGCGTGGGCGGAGTTGATACCCAGACTTCTGCAGCCAGTCGTAACGGTCTCGCCAAAATTTCTCCCCCTCAGAAAGCAAGCCCCTCTGAGAGCGCTCAGAGCGTGCAGAAGCCATGGCCAGGATGAGAGCGAGATGAGGGGAGGTACGGAGGAAGACCCGGGATGCATTGCGGGCTCAGGCTGTCGCGACTCCGAGGTACGAGGCTTCTGGGCGCTCGAGATTCCACGTGGGAAACAATTGAGAGGACTCCCACGTCACGTCACGCTTGTTCACCCTTGAGCTGGATATGGACATTTGTGGGTGTCCCGTGAGAGCCCGGTTCAGACCTGCCCTCAGCGCCGACACAAACCTCATCTTTGCTTACACGACGTGCAACCCCTAATTCCCAGGCCTGGGAAATGCATGGGATATTGGCTAGTGGCTTAACAATTCCAGTGCAATTCCCAGGAGTGCCCGGCCGGCAGATATGCTACATTTCCCACGCATTCCCCGGCATGTGGCACACAACTGGGGAATGTAACCGAGCCCCTTTGCAGGGCATTCCATGGATATGATTCATTTCCATATGATATCCTTGTCATGGGTCGAGAAATGAATCATACTCGGAGAGATACAAAAGATATCCAGGGAAATACAAAAGATATGCATGGAGTGCCCTGCAAAGGGGCTTGGTTACATTCCCCAGTTGTGTGCCACATGCCGGGGAATGCGTGGGAAATGTAGCATATCTGCCGGCCGGGCACTCCTGGGAATTGCACTGGAATTGTTAAGCCACTAGCCAATATCCCATGCATTTCCCAGGCCTGGGAATTAGGGGTTGCACGTCGTGTTAGCGGCTCTGTCACTTCCAAGTTTCCCTGCCACATGTTGGCGGCGCACCCTTGTCGTTGTACATCGGTAGTCCTCCGATTACGTCCACGGAGAGATGGCGTTCAATGGTCCAAATCCTCTAAAGAACCCGACAAGTGAGTACATGCACCATCGTTCCGGGCCCCTCTGTTCCATCTCATTTACTCCCAAGACTAGCTTTTCTATCATCGGGCTTGATTGCCTTTTCTCTCTGGTAGAGTTCAACACCCGTCCTCTCTCCGAGTCCCCACGCAGCCTCGGATCTAGCTCTAACACATGCCGGCCGCGTCTTCCAAGTCTGTGAGTACGCTACTGTCATTCTCCGCCTTCGGCCTCGACCAACGATAATGATGCATCGACCAGAAACCAAATACTGAGAAGGATACCCCCCGCCGCCTACCCAAAGCCCCTAGTCCCCTTCTCGGGCCCATCAACTTGTTGAGATCGAACTATCAACTGAGCCGTGCTCAAACCTATTGTGATTACGGAATGGAGTATGTTCAGCAGCTCGTCGAAGAGCACAACTATGCGGCAAGACCTGAATATTATGACCTAGTCGGTCAGAGCAAAATGTATGTCGACATGTTTCCTCAGCCGTCTTGTCAAATTGATCCCCCTTCTACACCGTGTAGGGTGAACGAACTCATAGATGACATGCTCACCCAACCGAAATGGACTTTGAAAGAATCGCGCGACCTGAAACGCCAATCGAAGCGCTTCCACGCATCTGCGTTTGTAAGACATTGTTCGCACCTAGGTGGGAGACATTGACTGACCCCCCTATCAGAGGACCTCTAGGCAAGCAAAACAAGCATATCTAGAACAAATGGAGATCAAGTCCCCTGAACCCGAAGGTAAGCCGTGAGTCATGATGTTGAGTCTCGCCTAGCAGTGACATCCGGGCAAGCAGAAGGGGTGCTAGCATATTCACGCCCTTCGACTCCGTGCGGACCATTCACCATAGGGTTCAGGCATGCACTTATCGAAGCAATCACACAATCAGATCTGGATCCCAGTCTTCTCAGGAATACTAGAGAAGGTGGGCGGTTATTCATGCAAGCAGTACTGCGACTGTTTCTGACATCGTTGTTGGTGAGAGATAGGAAGCGAACCGTCCACGGATAGCACCGATGAACGGTTTGAGTCCCAACGAGACGAGCTAGACGACGCTTCCTCTGCCAGTGATGCATCTTTGATGTCTGCAGTACCTGTCTCTTCCACATGATTACTGGCCCCGCCTCGAGGAACTCGATGACAGGGCTGATGCAATATGCATTCGGCGGATGCATCTGGGTCGTTCACGATGATAGCGCCGGCGTCAGGGACTGGACAGCGGTAGGCCGTGGGCCATGGTATGTAGGACTAAGGGGTGAGTCGGGGGAGGTTTGGATGCGAACACGTCAATGAAGATGCTCCCGGTGTAGATGCTTGTTTCACCTCATGTGAACATCGCCTCCTGTAACTCTTAGTCAAAGTTGTATGAAGAAACAATTGCTTTTACCGCCCTGTCAGAGAAGGGTTGCAATGGGCGGGGAATCACGAACATGAGGAAGCGCAGTTACTGTCACTGCTTTTGGGAGTTATTGTACTTGCATCATGCAAACGCAGATTCAATGATGTTGCAAATTCTACGCCTCGCCTTCGGATGTGTACACTGTACTGACATAGCTGAGAACAGGGCGGTGCAGCCCGTTGCTACGCCCCCACAATAACAAGGCGGTGGTTGTGTTCCTCGTTCGCATACCTGTCTGTCTCACGAAGCCAACAACCTGCGTCGACGCATCGAGCGCCGAATTCCACCTGTCAATCGGGACATTAACACCAAGAGGGGGTTCCGACTGCTCTCATGATAACCATGTGCACGGCGGTTGCCTATCGCGCGAGCAACAGGCGCTGTGTTGACGCAGAAGAGGTTTTTCTCGTTGGGGAACCACTACTATTAGCAGGACTCTAGCAGGACTTGGAAAGGACTACAGCACGATAACAAAGATGGGCACATTTGACAGCATGACGAAGACCAAGATCGCGTTACAAGGAATCATTGGAAGGCTTCCGCCAGAGCGAACTCTTCGCCCTTGTGACCGCCCTCGCAAGCTTTCCGGGCTTGCGTATAGCTTGTTTCGAGGTGTCTCGGGGCATGGGGATTGGAGGAAGAAAGAGCAGAATATATGTAGTCGAACGAAAGAAGTGGTGAACGTCCTTGCATCGTCTTCGCGTCGTCGGAATCGTTCACGCAACTTCCACCAAGGAAGTCGCAAAACTAGACGATCTAGATCGCGTAAGGCGTCGCCCATGGTGAGACGTTGATCCGGCTGTTTCTGAGTCATGGACTCGGCCAAAGGACGTATGAATTCGAGATTGTCGAATCTCTGTTCACGTGATGAGTGACTGAAGCAGAAGGAAGTGATGTGAGACCGACCAACCTGTAGGAAATCCTCTCTGATCAGATTCCCAAGGTAATATACATCAGTGGGGAATGGGTTCCTAGGTACACTTTCATCGTTTATGAACTCCGGTACAGTACGGTCTCCTCCGAGGATGGGTATTTCAATAGGATTGGTATCTTCAGCCTTATACCGCCTGGATAGCCCAAAATCTGTCCAGTAATACCTGCACGGACGTCGTGTCCTGGACTAATGCGGTGAGGATCGCACATGATGTTCAACGACATGCAGTCACTGTCACCTTCTCGGGAGCAGTGATGGTGAGAGTGACAATAGGACGAATCGAACCATAGCACTGATCTATACCTCGAAGGCCTGTTGAAAGAATGCGATAGCTTCACCAACAGTGTCCATCCGGGGGATGTCGTATCTCCGGAGGAGTGGCATTACCAGTAATTGGAGATTGACAACAAAGGGATCATCGAGAACATCGAGAACATCGAGAACCGGACAACAGTGATTGCGTGGATCAAAAGACAGTGGAGATGAGCAGAGGTACTGTCCTATGGTTCGTGCGGATGAATCGGCCGCGATATTCGTTTGAGGACCACTGCTTCCCCGTCCGAGTCGCGTACCGCATCGAGAACTCGGTCGCCCTGGCGGTATGTGTCATTGCACAGACGGACAGAATGACGACGATGCAAAGTACCATAACGCTCATACCCTCCTCATACCTCGAGGGAGAGTCGTCGGTGGCCAAGGTGGTACCCAATCTGGTTTACATCTAGTCCGCAAGGTATAGCCATGTTGCTTGAGCCAGTCATAGCGGTCCCGCCAGAATAGTTCTTCCTCATATAGGCCACCGAGAATGTCCATAGCCAAGCGAGAATAGGGGGAGGCATGAGTAGCCAAAGGAGATATGAGAGCAGGTGAGAGTTCTGTCAATTGAGTAATGAATCATATGTTTAACGCGTCGTCAACCCACCACGCGGGAACTGCCGGACGCTCTCAACCAGCACCACTTGGCCACCGCTGCGATTTCGATACCTCTCCAGTGGCCGTTGTCTCTGTCCACTGTATTCTTATCTCATGGCTTGCATCTCGAATGTGCGCTGGTTGCTCTACGGTAAAGGAATGAATTCAGATCAACTATGAAACCACGGACATATGGACAGACGAAGGTCGAATTGTGAGTGCAAGAATGGGTCGCCATGAATACGTTGAACGTTCGTCCGCAAGACAATTGGGTCTCTTGCATGCTGCAACGCCACAGCGGTATATAAGAATGCTACGCTGGATGACGAATGGCGGCACCAATTCCTACGCTGGGCGTAAGCTGAAGGCATGCCATCTCAAGGTGCCGTCGCACCTGCTTCGTACGAGCCATACCGTTTCTCCTCAAGCTTCACTCCCGGTCAGACTTCAAAGGGTGGCAGTCGTGAGCTCAGGCCGCGTCCACAGGTGCACCTCGCCACGACCGCACGTTATCCAGCGCGGCAAGACACCAAATTCGGTCAAGATGCCATAGAAGGCGGGCTGCTCCCCCATGAGTATGTCTGGAGGGACGCCTGTGAGTGGCTGGGTCAGCAGGGGTACAAGCTACGTCCCCGTTATCAACCCGATTGGATACCGTCCTGGAGAGGTTCGGAGGAGCTGAATCCCTACTTTTGCGAGGATGGTCGGGCCAGTCAGGTAAATACTAGTCCGTGTTTTTTCTTGGGCGGAGCTGACTACTCGGACAGAGGGCGGACACGCTGGACGCTGTTCGAATGTCCGATGGACGGATTGTGATGCTGAAGAGAGTATGCAAGTCAGCCCGCCCCCATGCTGACAAGAGCGCCCATCTCCATGAGGAAGACCTCCTCCAATTCTTTTCGCAGCAACCCCGAGCGTCGGATTCCCGAAACCATGCGGTCCCATTGTACGACGTGCTTCAGTGGCCGAGGGACAAGAACGTCATAATCCTCGTCATGCCATACCTCGTGCCGATTCAGAAGGTCAGATTCATGACTATTCGTGAAGCAGTCGAATGTTTCAGGCAGTTGCTAGAGGTCCGTCAGTCCTCTTGCATCCCTTTATATACAGTCCCGACCTTCATTCCAGGGTCTCCAATATATGCATCATCATAATGTCGCATATCGGTGAGTATGGGCCGAGTTTGTCTGCAGTAAGTCACGCTGATGTCGGTGCCGTACACAGAAGCGATATGATGAGAAGCATCATGGTGAATCCAACGCCACTATTTTCCGACATCCCCCACCCCATTCACACCATGCGGAGTTACGACTTTTTGTGGATTGCTAAGCAATACCCACTTACTACGCGTCCCTCAAGGTTTTATTACGCAGATTTTGGTCGTGCGTACAGGGTGCCAACCGCCGCAACTCGTCGCAGAGAGAATGCTATACATTGTCGTTGGGACTTGGGCTGCGACCCTTGGCCACCTGAAGTCACTAATTTAAACGGCTATGATCCATTTCGAGCGGACATGCATTCGATCGGGCGGTTTCTCAACGCCATGTTCCTGCAGGTTAGTCGTCACAGATCCTCAATCTTGGCACCATCTGCTGACGCGGGGTATCACATGACAGAAGAGCAATAGTTTCGAGTTCATAAGGCCTCTCTTGAACGACATGCTACAGGACGATCCGGGGAAGCGTCCGAAGACAATTGATGCCCTTGTGGCACAATTCAGAGGGATATGCGAGTTCCAACTGCAGACAAACATCCTCAGCGCACGTATCGTGCCTCTACGGGACCGGTTGGTCCCCATTCAGCTAGTCCAGCTACTCACGAATGACAAGTACAAGGACTTGGCGGAGAAGTTGGGCCTTCGCGCTGGTCGCATGCCATCGCATTCTCTGGTCCTTGAACCCTCCTGTGTGTAGCATCATTCCTCTTGCTGTATCGCTACACTGCTGTATCTGTGTTTTCACGTGTATCAGTACCTTTTTAACGTTGTTTGGTTGTCGTATGTGAGATCTGAGCATTCACCCCTTGAGTGAGGGTTCGACACCGCTTGTCGCTGCAACGTTCGCAGAGCGCTCACAATCGATGACGTCACGGCAAGGTGCGAATGCAGCTTGCCCGCGACTCCCATCGTCTAGTACCATGGCTACTACGAAGATCATCTACGGAACCGCATGGTGAGCACATTGGAGCATCTAAGTATCACAGCAGACAGTTATCATGCCCATTTCCAGGAAGAAGGAACGCACCACAGCTCTTGTAGTGACCGCCGTGCTGAACGGCTTCCGCGCGATCGACACCGGTTCGTAACCCTTGAGAACGGTTCTTCGATTGCTGAGGCTAACACAGTCTCTCGGTACAGCTTGCCAGCCGAAGCACTACAAGTATCTACTCTGATCTTACACAGAAGGAAGACGTGACTGATGGAATGCATGGAATGCTGCCGTAGGGAAGACCTGGTCGGTGAAGCACTCCAGATCCTCTACGACAAGCACGGCTTGGCGCGCGAAGACCTATACATACAGACCAAGTCAGTATGCTCTCCTCGCGTTAACGCGGCCACCTTCTGAGATCACGTCAACTGTTCAGATACACGCCGATAGGCGGACAAGACACCTCCCAGCCGCTCCCGTACGACCCACGCGCCGACATCCCCACGCAGGTCCAGGCCTCCGTCCAGACCTCGCTCAAGAACCTCCGCACGCCCTACCTCGACAGCGTCCTCCTGCATTCGCCCCTGCGCACGCTGCCCGACACGCTCTCTGCGTGGCGCGCGCTCGTCACGCTCCGCGACTCGGGTGTCGTGCGCAAGATCGGCGTTAGCAACACCTACGACGTCCGGACCCTCGAAGCGCTAGAGAGGGACGGCGGGCGCCGTGCGGACGTCGTGCAAAACCGGTGGTTCGAGGGAACCAATGGGACAATGATGTTTGGGCGTATTGCGTCAAGCATGGGATCCAGTACCAGTGCGTCGAGATGGAACCCCTCTTCCTGTGTCCGCGGCGCGAGAGGCTAGTTGTTGACCGCGTGCGTTCGTCCGACCCCCAGGTCTTTCTGGACACTCTCTGGCTCTCCCAGTCTCCTGCGCCACCCCGCGATCCAGGCGATCAGCAAAGCGAAGGGATGTACGCCGGCTCAAGCGCTGTTCAGAATCGCACAGCTGAATGGCATCACCCCCTTGTGTGGAACAACGAACGAGCAGCACATGGACGATGCCGTCGCGGTGGAGAAGCTCGACCTGGGCGATGTCCAGGTGTCCGTAGACGATGTGCTCGAGATAGTGCGTACGTAGACGCGACAGGCAACACGAGCATGACGTAGCTTGTACCTACATCTTATCCTGAGTGGCATACGAGAGATTGAGATTTGAAAGGAATTTTATATTGAACAGGAGACAGCCGTACACGCACATGCTACAGTTTTGCAGAGTGGTCGAACGCGACAGAGTATGTATGTACCAACACGGGAAAGCAAGCAGACGAACACAACTAAGGAGAGAACGGAGGATGAGACGGAAATGGTGATGGTGATGTGGGGGGTACGGGGACGGGGGGACATGGGGGACGCTGGAAGCCTGACTGAGACAGTGGAAACGACAGGGACACAGATAGAGATAGGAGACGCAAAAGATAAAAAATAACACAAACAGTCACGCGAGGAATCCCGGCGAAAGTCGCGAAGTTCCATGTACGGCAGGAGGGGGGAAGGAACGAGCTGGCTCCCCCAGTGTGCGGTGCCACCCTACACGTGGGGAGGAAGAACGGTATTTACAAGAAAGGCTATGCACAAAAAGAAAGGGTGGCGGGGAAAGGGTGGAGGGCAGGTGGAGGTGGGGGCATTGTTCGATGGCAGCCTATGTATGGGCTCGCGAGGACTCGGGGAAGACGGGAGGAGGGCGAACGGGCTGCGCTTCCCGAGGAGGACGGATCCGGAAGTTCGCCCCGATACACAAGTGGCTGTTGTGCGACATCAGCGACCAGTCGCTACGACACGAGAGTAAACAAACTACGCACTCGGATGGGAAATGAGCATTCGGGAAGCCGACGACCTTGTCCAAGTAAGCTTGGTCTACCTCTCCGAGGACCGAGGTAACGGACACGCTCCCGGTCGAGTACCAGATGTAGTCGATCGCGCCCTTGAAGCCCGGAGTGTAGTTGGTCACCGGCAGCTCGCCGGTTGCAGCATACGCGCTCTTGAGGCCCAGACGGTGACGCAACCCCTCTGTCGTGTACCGCCCATACATGTGAGACATGAAGTCCTCATGGTCTGGAGGTATGTAGCCCGTCGACAGGTACTCGTATACACCGCTGTCCGGCATTGAGTTATAGTCACCACACATGATAACCGGAATCTTAGAACCGTCGGTGTACACAGGTGGGGGTCTCGACGACGAGTTGTTCTCACCCGCGGAGGGTGCGGTCGTGCCAGAAGCAGCTGAAGAGGGTGTGGGAGGAAGACGAGGGGGATACTTAGCGAAGTTCTGCGCGATTTTCTCCACCTCCTCCACGAGCAGGGCGGTCTGGACGAGCTTGACGTCGCGGAACTGCGGGTCCCAGGTGATGTGGGTGTTCGCAATGATGATCCGCGTCCCTGTCTCCTTGTTCTCTAGCAGCGTCACGACGGCCATGTGGTCCTTGCCGAGCACACGATTGAACATGTCGTCGGTCTTCTTGAAATCCGTCCGCTGCATCGCTACCGTGCTGTATTCGATGAGATGCTTCTCCACGAGAGTGTACCTGATCACACGACGTACGAATGAGTGGGTATTTAGGAAAGATAGGGATGTAGGACGCACTTAGACGACTTGTAGAACGTAGCACAGCCGTCCACCAAGCGTCGCTCGCTCTCGCTCATGTTCTTGTATCGCGACTTGGACCAGTGCACGCCCTCGTAATCGTGATCCGCCAATGTCTTCGAGAAGTACTCCTCGTATTGCGCGTTGTCCACCTCCTGTAAGCAGATGAAATCCGCGTTGTGCCCAAGGATCTCGTTGACGATGAGCTCCTTCCGGTAATCCCATTGCAAGGCCCACGATGGAGTGTAACCGTACAGCCTCTCCGTCGCGCAGCGCTCGCAAAGGATGTTGTAACAGAGGATCGAAAAGGATTCTGGAGTAGGATCTGTCGACAAAGCTTCTCGTTCCGTCTGGCCGAAGAAATGCTTCCAGGCTCGTTCGGGAGGTGGTGCGGGGATAGGACACGAGTCGCGGAGATACGAGATAAGAGCTGGCGTACCATCCTTCTGCACAATCTGCTTCAACGACGGATCCAGCGGGTTCCCCTCGATACCAAGCGTCTGAAGCTGATGCAAGGTGCCCAATTCGGGAGGTATTGTGGTCAACGAGTTGTCGAAAAGGTACAATTCCTTCAACGAGGTCAACATCCCAAGCTCCGGGGGGATTGTTTGTAAACGGTTAGAAGACAGATCCAGCAGCTCCAAGTGTTTGAGCTTGGAGATCTGTGGGGGGATGTTCTCGAGGTTGTTGTGGTTGAGGTAGAGTGTTGTGAGGAAGGTGAACCCGAACAGTCCGGAGGCAGGAGGTAAGTTCTTGTAACCCACACCACCCATATCCAACGACTGCCAAGTATTACCGGGCTTTGGGGCGATTATACGGGAAATCTCCGCAACAGGTGCGACAGTGCCCGATGGATGGTTGGCTAGAGCGCTCGCCGTTGTCGGGGACATGTCAGAAGCGGCCTGGGACTTGGCCGATGGGGAGGCATTGGTACCAGCCTCGCCATCTTTTGCGACACCATTTGTCTCGGGAGGCTTGGCCGCATTCGGATTGGTGATAGGAATTGCGGACTTCTGAACAGTACGCGCGGCCATGGCGCTTGCCCTTGCACGATGGTGTGGAGAGTGCGCAGCACGGACCATCTAGAGAGAACCCGTGTATAGGTTAGAAACGAAGCAATGGAGGGTCGCAAAACGATGGGTCAACAAGGAAGATTGAATGAAAGAATAGGTGGTGGATTCCCCCACACACCGTCTAACACGAGACGATCACAAGTCCCACAGAACAACGCGAAGATCGCAAGAGTTGATACGCACCTCACACTTGAGCAATTGCTGCTGCCATTGGGGAGACATCATCTGCATTGCTATCGCCCCAGGTGAGCCACCCTGTCCCAATGCCCCGTGCGGGCCCTGCAGACCGTTGCCATTCGGTGGCGATGCATAGTGTGGATGTGAAAGGGAGTTCTGGTGGTGATGGTGTGTGAGAGGACCGGGCATATGCTGGTGGGGATGATGCTGCATCGCGGTCATAGTGCCGTTGGCATGGGTGAAGAGGGGATAGGCGGGGGACGTCGGGGGTTGTGAGTTGTTCGGGGGACCGAAGACGGGGTGTCTTGCCCATGGCGACTGGTCGTGTACCTGGCCTGGATGATTGTGGGTGGGGATCTTGTGGGCAATGCCCGGGGATTGTTGAGGATAGTACATGGCATTGGCGGTGAGAGTCGCCACTCTGTGAGACGGAAGGGGGGAGAGAGAGGAAAGAAGAGGAGGGAACGACTATGAAAACAGGAATAAAACGAGAAGTCGTTTGGATGGTCGTGGTCGTCGTGAAGAACAGCGAGCGTGGAGGTTTGTCAGTTCTAACGATGACGGGCACAGGTATGCCCTCGGCTGACTAAGCTTCCTCTTCCCGCTCCGCTCGTTCTCACTCTCCGACCCTCAGCTCGGAGCATGTTTAGAACCAGAACAATCCAGACATCGCTGCCCCCAACGACTTTCGCGCATGTGCACCCAGAAACGTCGTCGTCGTCGACGTCGTCCTCGCGTCGTCCATTCTTCGATGCGTCTGTCTCTGAAGCGCACAGCTCCGTAAATTGAGGATATTAAGTATGATCTCCGGCGTCCCTATAAGGCAAGCGATGCATACAAGCCGTACGATTTCAAGATTTCAAGACATCGTGCAATGCTTTCTCCCCGCTACTTAAGCCCTCTCTTTCTCTTCTTTGCGACCCAGTATCTCTCTTCTGCACCACCATGACCGTCTACCAAGCGACCGCTTCCGCTCCAGTCAACATCGCCTGCATAAAGTGCGTCGTCTTATGGTCCTCTGATCCGCACTTGATTGACACTTTGCAGGTACTGGGGCAAGCGAGACACCAAACTCATCCTACCCACAAATTCCTCGCTTTCGGTCACCCTTGATCAAGACCATCTGCGTTCTACTACTACATCCCGAGCAGACTCCTCGTTCCAGAAGGATAGGCTTTGGCTGAATGGCGAGGAGGAGGAGATCAAAGAGGGCGGCAGACTCGCAACATGCATCAAGGAGCTGAGGGGGCTCCGGAAGCAGCTCGAGGATAAGGACTCTAGTCTCGACAAGGTGAGCATGCCGGTGCCGTGCATCCAAGGCGTGTTATTGACTTGCACCAGATTTCTGGCTACCCCGTTCACATCTCCTCCCGCAACAACTTCCCCACTGCAGCCGGTCTAGCATCCTCCGCCTCCGGCTTCGCCGCACTTGTCGCATCCCTCGCGGCCCTCTATCAACTTCCCACCGACGCATCGCGTCTCTCACTCATTGCACGCCAAGGCTCGGGCTCTGCATGCCGTTCGCTCTTCGGCGGCTTCGTCGCATGGCAAATGGGTGAGCGCCCCGACGGATCGGACTCCTACGCGGCGCAGGTTGCACCGCGCGAGCACTGGCCGGACATCCATGCGCTGATCTGCGTCGTGAACGACGAGAAGAAGGGCACGTCTTCGACATCGGGCATGCAGCGCACGGTCGAAACCTCGCCGCTCCTCCAGCATCGTATCAAACATGTCGTACCCGAGCGCATGAAAGGAATCTCAGAGGCGATCCTCGCGCGCGACTTTGACACGTTCGCGCGCATCACCATGCAGGACTCGAACCAGTTCCACGCCGTCGCGCTGGACACGGACCCGCCGATCTTCTACATGAACGACGTGTCGCGAGCGATCATTGCCCTCATCGTCGAGTACAATCGCATCTCTCTTGCGAACGGGGGCAAGCTCAAGGCTGCGTACACGTATGATGCAGGCCCGAACGCTGTCATCTACGCGCCGAAGGAGAACTTGAAGGAGATCGTGGAGCTCATCGTGAAGTACTTCCCTCAGGCAGATGGCTTTAAGGACCCCTTCAGTCTTTTCGGTGCTGCGGGAGTACAGGGCAAGGTGCCGGCGGGGTTCAACGAGGCTGTCGCGAAGCAGTTCGAGAAGGGCGCGGTGAAGGGTCTTATTCATACTCGCGTCGGGGATGGTCCTCGTACTCTGGGTTCGGAGGAGGCGCTGCTTGGTCCAGACGGTCTGCCTTTGAAGGCATGATGCATCATCTTTCCATGTACTTGTATAACGCACAATGCTCATGGGCGATATAGACAACGCAGACGACCTTCGCCCTCTGATCTTCATTAAGAAATACAGCGCGCACAAAGTTGGTTTCCTTGGACTCGCAGGTATCCGTCGTAATCAATCGACGTCCGAAGCCTGTTGCGCACTCAGTCGAGGAACATCTGAAGGTCTCGGCATCATTATTTTGGGCTGAAGGATGTACCCAGGAGTCCGTTGTTCATCTCCGCATGGTTGCCGTGGAGGCCAGCCCTGAGCACCTCTCGGACCAGGTTGATTCGACGAATATGGTTTGGGCCAAAGATACACGTATGGGTCTTAGGTAATGCACTGTTTATTCACTGGAATAGTAGCAGAGTGCCATTGCACGTTCAATGTTCTCGAGCATAGGACTTTATTGCTCATCGGGCAATGATCAACTGTATATCGTCTGTATATCGTGAGTCGTATGCACTAAAATTGAGTGATGGCTGCGTGACGAACGGTCTACTGACCATCGTTGCCAATGATCGAACCGGAGTCAGAGAATGTACCCGTTCAGCTAGACAAACCCTCCCCAATTGCAAGAGATTCTAGTATAGCCTAGTTTGCTGCAATCTAAAGAGGGTGCCGTCAATTGCAGAGCGGAATGATGAGCAGTAGTCCAAAAGCACGCCTGACCGTTAACCCTTAGAGCGTGCTTGAGCACCCGGGCCTCTTGCAGCGAGACCTAACCCAACCCAAAGCCTCGACCCGGGCGAACTTGGTTGTAACGCTGTAGTAGCAGTGTCATGAGTGACTGCCACTGAGCGCACGGCGGAGACTCTAGACAACCGCGATACTCGATTCAACATAGTTGTCCAGTTGGGTAATCTTCTCTTTGCATCCCACAAAAGGGCCTAGATCTCGGCCGCCGTACACCATGGCACGCTGGAGCTGAAAATACGGAGAGAGCTTCGCAAGGGGTCCGAGTGAATTGACGTTGGTGAGACTCGAGTTTTTCGTGGGGTCCCAAAGCTGTGCAAACAGGTCGTTCGTGATTGCGTAGATCTGCATGCCGCCGGTAGGAGTGTTGCTTCCCCCATCCCCCGCTCCGGAGGCTTGACCAGCTGTGCAAAAATGATGCATTGTCAGCAATCAGAGACGTCGAGGGAAATATCCCTAGAATCTCACGAGCAACACACAAAGGTCCACATCTCGTACATAGTACAACACGGGACAAACTGGTACTTGGTGGTACAAAAACAAGGTGACACAAGGTGACACGTGGATCACGGGCGTCTCCACGGAAGTTGCCGCACCAGGTGGTGCCAGCGGCCCAGCACACACCTTGTCTTTCGCCACGAACTATATGGTTTGTCGTATGATCTTCGCTAACTCACCCTGGCTGCTCGCTGTCTGTATCGTGAAGCGGGTGTGCTTATGGGGCTGACGCTACACTCTGGCGGGAATGTCTGGAATTGGTAACAACCCAATCGGTGATCCCTTGCGCGCTTCAGGTCTTCGCACTTGGTTCGATACTGATTGACCTGGGATATAGATATACGAGGCCAGATTATTGGTATGGTTTGATTATCATCGTATCAGCTCTCACGTCCAAATGATCATCCACCGGCATATGGATGACAATGGGCCATGGAGCTCGCCGCGGCAACTCGTAGACGATCCTGGAGTCGAACGGGACCAGGACATAGATGTCGTCCTTGCTGATTATTCTCGTTATCTCACCGCCTTCATCTGCTTAAAGGTTTCAGGCTAACAATTACGCCTTCGCATTATCTTTCATCAAGCATCCCAGGTATGTACAACGTACGCTTTCCTTCTTCTTCATCTGTCAATCGAGCATCTGTATCAACGTCCGACCATCGCTCGATGCGCGCCATAAAATGTCATGCATGCTCCCGAACCGCTCTCGCGTAGCAACAACAAGGGACGTAGTGTGGGCTATTGACATGGGTCTCGGATGCATTGTTATCGTCCGCGTGCGTGCTTGAGTGTACGACAGTATTGCCATGCGACGCGGCCAATGCTGTCGAAACACGTAAGATCCAGGCAACGGGGGGCGTGCCGAACGTCACTCTTCGGGACAATGATGTACCTCCGTTCTTCGTCGGTGACTCGGCGCGAATAAGCTACTTTCCTACAACTAGGCTGCGGTTCGAACGAGATGCACAGACAGTCATATATTGCTGGGCTGGGCAATCGTCAAGGGACCGCCCTAGTTGGGAAAGTCATGGTTATTTTGCTGTGTGCTTGTACACAAGTAGTACGGGCATTTGTGTTGCTGTAATCCGTTTGCAGTCGAAGACGTCACCTGTCCTGTCTTTTTCACGAACTTATCTTCCGAGCACGACGGAGACGAGACTCACTCGCTTCTATTTGCGGAGCCGGCGGGTGTAGTAGTTGTTGACATGACAACCTATGTAGTGCAAGCGTCACCATATATATATATCTATCTCTTGAAGCATCGTATCCGGATATGCAGAAGCATACGAATGGGTATGATTGGACGCGTGTCGTCGTTCAAATTTCAAAGTTGATATAGATGACAACGTGAGGCAGCGGATTGCCCACGGTAGTGGAATGGATGGTCGTTCTCAACCACACTTGTTCCCCGCTTGAAAGACTCGGTACTAGTAGCTCAATCCTCGTGACGGGTCACGGCGGAGAAAAGTGCCTCTTCTGAATATGTGCTGAGATAGTGTGGCACGGTCGTCGAAAACGGTGACCATCTGATACTCGTCAGAGGTGCGGAAGACGAGGTCGGGTAGAGCAAGCTTCCTAATCCGATTTGTGGGTGTACGTGTGAATGAGGATCAAGCGCCCAGTCCAGTGGCTGAAACGGCTGAGCCTTGGCGATGTCACATCGAGCGCTGAGGCGGCTAAAAGCGAGCAAGTTGGAGTCTCAGACTGGCCCAATCTGAGGTATGCCGTTGGCTACCAGGTCTATTTGTTGCCAACGCCCGTGTCTTTGTTCCTTCTATGGAATGAACAATGGTCGTCTTAGTAGGCCGACGCCCGTTGTCGGTCACTGCAATGCTAGTGGTTACACTCAGAGATCAGGTTATTATACGATTCTGAGACTGGTATCGGTGTGGGATTCCTTCCCTCGGTCGCGTGTACCAAAGGGCTTTCAGCAGCCCACGGGGTGGAAGCCCATTATGATTGTTCAATACATACACTGTATACACAGAGCAACCAGATGACAGTCAGAAGCTGGGATGAGATGAGCATCGACGGATGATTCGTGGCCGAGAGTCAAAACTGCTTGCGAAGTTTGGCTGGACCTGGACTTGTGTGGGTGGAGCAGTCAAGGATATAACTTCTGCGGCAATCGACTCCTGGTCTAGTTCGCGCACGGAGTTCAACTCCGAGTTTCCTTCGTCAAGATCCAGAGCGTCGTATAGTTCTATGTCAAGATAAGTACGTTCTTTATCTCGTACCGTCAGTTATAGGATTCAACCACTCACGTGATACTGGGGTCGACGGTACACAGGCTTCGAAGAAGAAACCCTCGCGAGGAGGAAACAAGGTAGGAGGCCTGAGGTTGTCTACGGCGGGCGTTGATCTTCCGGATGCTGTGACAGCGGTATCAAACAAAAGCGCAGACACCATTTGAGATCACTTACGAGCCTCACTATCCATATATTTAGGCACGTTGCATCTCTTTGCGAGAACGTCGGCTCGAGCTTGCCTGGACGAGCTCTGTTGTCATATTAGTGTCAGCGCGAGGTATACAATGATGAGTGCAGTATGCTTCTGTGACATACCTGCGCTGCTACCATGTAATGTCGAGCGGTTCGTTTGAAAGCCTTGCACTCCTTCAGATTCAAACGAGGTTTGTTCACGATCTCTGAACGGTCATATGCGATGCTGCACCATCCGACTCTGTCAATCTTTGGTCAGGAATTACGCAGGAAGTCAGAACCCACGCTTTCCCGTTATTCGTCGTTTCCTGAATCTGGTCATGGTACATAACCTCAGGTAACTCCTCGAGCAGGTCGCTGAGCTGCTTGTGAGCCGTGTCATAATAGAACGTGCCCTGGTACAACTGGTGTCTCGAATGGTAATTCCTCAGAGGACCGTACCACCAACTGACAGGTCTTGCGACAGAGTCAACAGAGACAGTCTCCTTGGGAGGGGGCGACAGAGCCTGAGAGGGTTTCATGGTGTCTTTAGATCTGATACGAGTATGGGTGTTTGCGCCAAAGGGAACGAGCGAGATTCTCCCAAACATCGAGAATAGCGGCAGGTGGTGACTGGATGGATGATGGCTAAGTGGATGGCGGATGAGAGGAGGCTAGGGCTTAAGAAGCTGTGGTGGGGTGCTAGTGTCTGCGAACAGACGTAAAGGCTGGCCTTACGCATGACTGAAGATATAGCTGCCTGGGAGTTGTTGCGGGACGCATCGCCCATCTCAAGAGAAGGTCGCAATGAGCGCGAGGCGACAGGCTGACAGGAACGGCGCAAACTTAGAGGAGGGTCAAGAGGCCGTGCGAGTCTCTGATCAAATCGGGAAGAAGGCAGCTAGCGCCGCCTGAAAGTGGCGTGACGTGGGAGGCTCAATTGTTCCCTACCTGTATTCCGCGCTTGCTCGCATTCACCATGAAGTGCACGTCTTGTATGTCTGTTACCTCATCTTGCTCCCTCGACACCTCCCTCTCGCTCTCTTGATTTCTCGCTGCCCTCAAGATGGACGAAGACGAGGCATTGCGCCAAGGCTTGCTCTCCAAACGCGAAATCTTCTGGCGAGACCGTTACGAATGGTTGCAACAGTCTGGATACTCTCTCCGTCCCCGCTATGCTCCCGACTGGGTGCCTTCCTGGAAGGGTACGAACAAGTCCCGTCTGCTGGTCGAAGATGGTATCACCCCCCTGGTTCGTATTCTCAAACCTTAGCCTCATACTTAGCCTGACCGTGCACTCGCAGACGACCAAGGTCATGGACGCAGTCCGAGTCAAAGACGGCAGAGTGGTCATGATGAAGTCGTACTCGAACTCAATCCACCCGCATGAGAGTGACATTGCTCAATATCTCTCCTCGCCTCCCCTCTCAGAGGACAGTCGCAATCATTGTTGCCCTATACTCGAGGTCCTAGAAGACCCTTTCGACCCTGATCTGCGACTTCTCGTCATGCCTATTCTGAGGAAGTTCAACGATCCCAAGTTTGCAACGGTCGGTGAGGCCGTGGAGTTCTTCAGACAGTCGTTCCAGGTACGAACATGTGCCCATCTATCCCAATATTCATACGAACATGATTATAATGCAGGGTCTATCGTTCATCCATGAGCAACATGTTGCTCACCGGTCAGTCATTTTTCATGGATCCGTCACTCTCTTCTGACGTCATCTTTAGAGATATATCAAGACTTAATGTGATGATGGACTCGACGCCCATCCTCCCAGATATATTCCATCCTCAGCGACCTTGGGATCAACGTCATGTCATGAAGGATATTCGCCCGTACACGCGGACAGCACGGCCGGTGACGTATTACTTCACCGATTTCGGCCTATCAAGACGATACAGTCCAGACGAGAAGAATCCTCTGGAGGTTCCGATCTTAGGTGGCGACAGGACGGTTCCCGAGTTCCAGAATGATCACTACACTCCGCGTAACCCGTTCCACACCGATGTGTACTACATGGGAAATCTGATACGAACTGAGTTTATGGAGGTCGGGATACGTGGCATTTGTGTCCTACAACATGCTGACATCAACTGTGCAACAGATGTATACGAACTTCGCGTTCATGGGGCCTCTCATCGCGCGGATGGTTCAGGACGCGCCAGAAAAGCGTCCGACCATGGACGAAGTCGTCTCCGAGTTTCGTGAGATTGTCGCCAAGTTATCAGGCTATAAACTCCGTGAACGCGTGGTCGAGCGCAAGGATTCCCGTTTCATGAACTTGCTCAAGGACATCCATCACTTGTCTACTCGAGCTGTCCCTTCCCTACTGACTCGCCGCGCCCCAATCCCCACACCGAAGGGCCAGGTAGTTTCGCATTCCCGGTAGGGCATGTGACGGCTGCTTGTTGCGATCTACGGTCGGAATCTATTTTCTGATCTTTTGTCCTTGCTTTTCAAGTGCTGTCATGTTTCTGCCTAAGCGCTCTGATATACATCATGTCTGTGCAAACTATCGCTGGAGTTCTTATATCTTCGTACCAAACTAGAGACCGCTGCAGCCACTAGTGCTCGGGTCAAGATTACTATAGTGACTTGTCGCTCTGCTTGGTACACTAAAATAGGATGAGTGCTGCTATGCGCTGAGTAAGTGGTCCATTCCGCTAGTTTCTCGCGTCTGCAGTGCCAGGAAAACGTAAGACCTCTGGACAATTGCTCACCACAATTCCTCTGATCGGATTACAGCAATACTAGAAGTACAACACGGGCCGTCTAGTACTAGTAATTTACGTCTGAGAAGATGATCTATCGCGGTCGCATGGAGTGTCATCGTCCATCACCTCAGGGCCGTGTTTCATGCACTGAGGGGAACGTCCTCAAAGGGAATGCACAACAAGGGATCCCCTGTAATTCTGACGTACATCATGCAAACGACCGCTCCCGGCGGTACTCGGCAGTCGCCCCGCTCATGATCAAGGTGGCGTGATGACAGAGGAAGCCCGTATTTATGTATCTATGGGCAACAGACAAAAGCAAGCAAAGGATGGGATGATAGCAACAAGGTCGAGCTTCGTTGGCAGAACTTTATCATTGCCGCAACGCTCCACCAACACATGTAGCCTATACTGTGTCTGCCTGGCAGAAGGAGGTTGGGCATGGACGGTGTGCACACTGGTGTGCAGGAGATGGAGACCTTGATCGTATTTTGCCTTCTCACGAGTAGCGGGGCAACTAGACGATACTAACTGAAGCGGTGATTATTTTGAATCAGTATGTAGCGGGGGTCCAACTGACGGCTCAAGGAGGCTCTCTCTCAGTGTACCCAAGTTGCCGAGTTCATGTAGCGACGCACATATCTAGAGGACTGCAAGTTTTGGTGAAACGTAATAAATACTAGATGCAATACATTGATGGTTATATACACGGGTAAGAGGAACAACGACGGAGTGTACGAAGCGGAACGTCGCCACGCTGGATGGCAAACGCTTGTGCAACATCAGTCACCTCACTTCCATCGTCTGTCGTCGTGGTAGACACCCGGTTCAGTACGATGAGGCGCGTGGTGGACGTGGCCGGGGATCCTTCCGTTACCTCCAGCTCCGTGTCGGAAATGCGATCTATCGAAGATAGCCTTGTGAAGATGTCACTATCATCATGGGCATCTAGCGGAACGATTGGTACGACCGATTGGTGATACTGATGCGATGATACTCACAGATAGATCCTGCAGTAGTTGGTGGCTCTTCAGATGGGGTAAGTGCTTCGATGAAATATCGATTGTATGTAGCCGCAGCAGCGACGGGGGTGCCAGGGCGCTGCGGAGTTGAAGTCCCTGAAGCTGTTGATATATAGTTCAGCAGAAGACAGCGGGAGGTCGAGCTCGTAACCTGAGGACTTACGTGCGTCCGGGTCAGACAGCGGCTCTACAAGATCCAAGAGTCTCGTAATGCGAGCCACATGAGACGTTGCCTACGAGGGATGGATGGAGATGACTACAACGTTACCGCATGTGTTTCAGTCAAGGCGTACCTCCGCTTTGAACCTGAATTCCCGTGCCATGTGCTTCCAGAGCCGACACTGCTCCTTAGTGAGCTTGGGTCGACTCCTAATCTGTATGAAGTGAGCGAGGACGCTGCCCGATCGTCAACAGGTGCTCAAACAGAGATATACTAGAAGCTTACTCTTGCCCGCTTGTCAAGAGTTCTTGCGTTACTTCCTTTTTTCTCCAAGCCACATGTTCCTCGAGAATATAGTACATGTCGTTGAATCCGTCCTGGTAGTACTGGAATCCCCGATACAGGTGGTACTTCCCATAATGCCTCCTCAACGGAGGCGGGAGCCAACGGACCGGTGTCACTTTGGCGCTGTCGACAGAGACTTTGCATTTCGCGATCTCGGCCAGTAAGTCTTCAAGCGACCGCTGAGACTCAGCGGACAGAGGCTGGGGCTCGGTAGTAGGCATAGTACTATCGTCGGAGGAGACAACCGAAACGAGGGCGACGACAGAAAGGAAGAGGATAGTCAAGGACCACAGCCCGGAAGACTTGCGATGCTATAGAGTGGATGCAAGCGAACGTGAAGTTGGTTTATAAGTTGGAACGGGCCCAACTGCACATACGTAAAAAAGAGTATGGCTGTGGGATAAGCACAACAAGGGGTCAGGACGAGAACGGTGATGCGCCGAACGAACTCGCCCGAGAGTCACACGCACAGGGTCGTAGGGCAGTGGGGTCTGTCATCGAAGGAATGAGCTGAGGTATGTATAACAGTCAAGGCGCGGATTCGGCTCGGGTAAAAGAACGGGCGCTACAGTATTGTGGGTCCGTGACACAACGTGAGAGTCCTCCCAATTGTGTTCCCACGTGGTCCCGCTTGATACTCATGAGTATGCTACATACTCGGCCTTCCTTCATGTTGTCCTCGCTCCCCCCTGCCATTACTGTCGCATCCTTGGTCTGAGAGTCTATCCCCCCTCTCCTCTCCTCTCCGGTCTCTACTGTCAACTGATCATGGCTAGTGAGTCAGCCCCAAAGGGCTGGCTTTCCAAGTTGGAGATCTTCTGGCGGGATCGTTATGATTGGTTGCAAAGTTCTGGCTACACCCTCCGTCCCCGTTACTCTCCTCAGTGGGTGCCTTCATGGGAGGGTACGGACACGTGGCGCTATCTTTGCGAAGACAATATTTATCCTCGGGTTAGTCTTGTAGTCTTTTAGGGCATCTTGATGATGACGCTACGTTTGCCAAAGACAACAAGGGTGATGGACGCGGTCAGAGTCAAGGACGGCGAAATGGTAGTAATCAAGCACTACTCGAAATCAGACTACCCATACGAGAGCGATATCGCCCAGTACCTCTCGTCTCCCACACTTGCAGCCGATCCTCGAAACCATTGTTGCCCAATCCTTGACGTTTTCGACGATCCTTTCGACCCCGACCAACGACTCATCGTGATGCCGCTGCTCAGATTCTACATCGATCCAAAGTTCGTGACCGTAGGAGAAGCTGTTGAGTTCTTCAGGCAGGCGTTCGAGGTTAATATAACGTAGTGCTTACGCTGCCTTAGAGACTGATAGTTTAGCAGGGTTTACAGTTCATTCATGAACACCATGTCGCTCATCGGTTCGGTTTCTCATATTTTCCTTGCATCGCGTATATCAGCAACTGACACAAGACACAGTGATATCTCGAGACTCAACATCATGATGGACTCCAAGCCCATCCTTCCTGATGTGTTCCACCCTCAGCAGCCCTCCAGGACCCGCGATGGCAAGAGGTTTATAAGTCCGTTCACGCGTACGGCGCGTCCCGTGAAGTACTATTTTACCGACTTTGGGCTTTCACGGAGATACAGTCCGGAAGTATCCAACCCGCTTGAGTATCCGATCATGGGAGGCGACAAGACCGTTCCTGAGTTTCTGAAGGACCCCAACATCCCGCGGAATCCGTTTCATACTGATGTGTATTACATTGGAAACTTGATCCGACGCGACTTCCTCGAGGTTTGTCAGTCATGCATCGGGTGCCGGGGTGATATTGACACATCGTGTTCTGCAGGCATACAAGAATTTTGCGTTCATGGAGCCATTTATCGCCCGCATGGTTCAGGACGCGCCGGATAAGCGCCCCACAATGGACGAAGTTGTCGTGGAGTTTCGCGGGATAATGTCTAACTTGTCTCGCTGTAAACTCCGCGAACGGCTTGTTCTGCGCAAGGATTCGCGCTTCATGAACATACTCAAGGATGTTTACCATCTATCCGCCCACACAGTGCCTTATGTGTTCACTCGCCGCTCCCCCATACCGACGCCCAAGCCTTAGCTTCGCCCATTCATATGCTGGGCCCAACGTCTGCGTGTCTCCGACTTTGTGTACACACTACATTCTAGTACCTTCTGCTATTGCTATGTACGCTATCGTGCACCATTGCTCTCTACGCTCGTTGTGCATCGTCCTATGTCAGTGTCTACTGTTATACCATCAACCTGTCTCTACACAGAAACCACCGGGCCTTTCGGACTATGGTACCTTGGGTGCCTAGTGTTGTATCCTAGGCACTGCATCTTGGTAAAGGGGACAGCTGTGTGAGAAGAATTCAATGTCAGCGAGCGTGAACGCCTAAGGTCCGATCTATAGAGATCTCACGGGCGACACACAAATGTCCACATGTTCATGCAATGGAGGCGCCCACAACGTCCCGTTCAGGCGCGTTCCTATGGAAGCTTGCGTGCCACTTGTTCTTTGCCACGAGGTGTGATTTGTACATTTTCACTGAACACCCCGGGTCCACTCATCCTGAAAAGAAGGTCAAGGGCAGCTTTCCGTTTCACTGCAATGTTCGCGCGCGTCGCCATCAATGCGCTTCTGAGTCGAGTCGAGTCCGCTTGCGTTTCCACATAATTGATCACTTTGAAACCCAGAATGTATGAGGTACTAACATGGGTGCATCGATACACAGCTTCTCAACCGTTTGTCGGGCATCGTCCCACATAATGACCATCCACCGGCAACCTCGGGGCAACTAGTAGGAGCACAACACCGTAACTCGGTGACTAGGCCATCCTCGAGACCATCGGAGGCGCATCGTTGCTGCTCCTTGTCCGAAAGGTGTTACTACATCAGGATCTCTAGTTTGCGGGCTCCAGTGCGCAGGTGGTGCAAGGACGCGAATTTCTCACTGGCACGCATTAAAGGTACGTACAGTATACTATCCTGGTTGATTCGATGATTGAGCATCTGTATTATGAGCTCGTGCACGCCATGAGCAGACTTCTCTCCTAGAAGCCCCCAGTGTGCTCTCGCGAAGCAGCAACAATAAACGCAGTGACGACATCTGACAAGGATGCATTGTATGTTTCTGCATACTTGCCGGAGTGTACGACAGTGTGGCCACGCAAAGGGGCCAATGCTGTGGGGACACGTAAAATACTGGCAACAGGAGGCGCACGCGCAACCACCCTGATTTCGCGGTCGTGATTACTCTGAGCGCTACCGTGTCATTTTTATTCATTTTCATTTAAGGCTCGTGGTTGCATGAGGAATGGCATGGCCTTGTGCCAGAAACTTGAAAGCACCGAGTGTGCGCGAGAAAATCGTACCGTGTGGGCAGCCTCCATCACCGACGACAGCTATCTACTTCTGTTCCGGAAGGCGGTGGTTGTGGTTGATGAGGGCTAGTCCGTGCCATCTCTATGGGCGGAGATCGGACTCCTGCCCAGGTTGTTCTTGTCTTTTGGCGTACTAGTGGCATCAGCGCTCAGCGCTCAACCATCGCCTAGCTAAGTATGTAGCACTCATGAAAGAATAGGAAGCGGTAGTAAGTACGGCATGCATCCTGAAGACAGCAGACCGATGGTCATCCTGAGCTGCCGTCAACATCTCCAGCTTCCTTGATTGAACGTTGTCGCCACCGAGCGCTCCGCTCGCGCGTAAGTATCTAGTTTCCTGCTACCTCTTCCAATCATTGTGCGGAGCCTTCAGATTCTCCTTCGCCTGGATGCAAACAAGCGAGGGAACACAGGGCCAATTCCTCACATCACAATCTGCTGGCCGTTCCGTGACATGGGTGACGCCCGCCATGGGTACCAGGCCCGTAGTTGCTCATCGGTAAGTTTCGAGTCACGCCCTTACGATGCCGTTTCACGCAAAGTACTTTCGCTTTGCTTAATAACCAAGAACAGTAACTTCTTTCACTAGACGCAAGTACAACAGGTATAGAGAGGGGGAGGAAATAGAAAGGGTCCAGGTCATATCATCAATAGTCAGTTTGTATTCTGATAGACGTCGGAACACAGAGTAATCTAGACGAGCTTGGTACCCCCATACAATGCGCTTCCGATAAACTCAACCTCGTACTTCTCCAATGCGACCTGCAAAACCAGTTAGACGATGGTGCAGGAAGCGATTGAAGTGGGGAGGAAGACATACCTCGACGGCCTCGCGCAGTTCGCAGACTTGCGCGAGCCATTTGCGCACCTCCGGGACAAGCCTCGTGAACACATGGCGATTGTTAGTGACTACCTCGCGGCGATCGAGGAGGCTAGCAGAGAGATCATCAGTCGTATATCGCAGGCATTTACGATCAAGAGCGCATGGTAAGAGACGTACCTGCAGTAGCGATCGTACAAAATCTGATGCTCTTCGACGGGGATGACCCCAAGCCCACGCCGGAGGTGCTCGCGCATATGCGCTAGGTGCGTGTTTGCCTCTGCGAGCACTCCCCAACGAGAAATTCTCTTCCCAGCGATGAACATGCATAAGAACCAGACTAGAAGGCCGTCAATTCAAATACAATAGGTGATGAAGATGGCACATACAAAGCCAAAACGCGGATGCAAGGGTTGCGAGCGTAGAAACATCGTCAGTAGGGATCAGTGCGGACATTGTTGGCAAAGGCAGAAGTTCGAGGGAGGAGAGTTGGATGAGGTAGGTCGGGGTTTGATCTCCAACTTTGCCTGTGTGGGCGGTTTTATAGTAGAGCGGGCAAGTACTCGATGAGGCCTAGAAAAGAACTGGCCGCTCATCAGTCGTGGTTATTGTTCTTGGGATGGTTCAAGGATACAAGCCTTGACAACCCGCGAGAGGAGCTGTGCTAGGCATTTGCGCTATGGGACAGCGTGTCGAAAAAGGAAGTGTGTATGGCAGACGGCAGGCAGTAATGTGGAAGGACGCCGGGCTACTATATTCCTCACTGGCAACAAGGGATGCTCGAGCGTTTCCCATACGCGGCAGACGCGTGCGTGTGCAATGACAGCAGATTCGGGGGCGTTCACCGGAGAGTTCCAGGCATCATGTTGGGTGAGTTGGGCGCTCGGACCCCGGGCACCGATTTCTGCACAACACCTCTAAGCGAGATAAGATCCACACTCTACTGATCTGCCCCCATCGTTGAGAGAGCTTGCATCTGCTTCTGCTCGTCTCTGCACCCTCAGGCATTGAAGTACTATGTGTTTCATATGAAACTTGTCTATTGCAATGTATTACATGGATCACAACTTGAAGTATGGTCATGAGCTACCAAATGAGAGGTAGATGAGCATGTAAGCCCACAACCACACCGTGAGCCATAAGCATGATGTATACGACGGCTTTGAAAGTACTCTGAATTGTAGATAATAACCAGACAGGTTGGGAAGTCATAGCAGACAGGTTATTGGTATCGGAACGCTAATCATGTGCTCAGCAAGCCCGATGGCTTTTCACTGTTCAGTACCGAGTAGTAGGTGTCCAGCAATACCAGCAGCAGCCAGCTGAATGCAACTTTGCTTTGTGTATGGTGCCTTATGGTAAACTGAGTAAAACACACACCCTATCTGCCACGTTCAAAAGCCGATCCAAACAGTATATCCAGTTAAATGCTGCCAAGGCTTAGACAGTGATCACTCACTTCTCCGATGTACTACATTATTTGCTGCTTGTCAGAATGGCCAACGATAGCATCCATCAAGGCCAAAGGTAATCTTAAAGCTGAATAGTGCCAAGTGTCTTGAATCTCTGCTGAGTAGATCGTGACTAGAGGAAGTCTGTCAGTTGACTCGGGCCAGTCTCCAAGTCAGACTGGCCGCTTTGCGCATGATGATGTCATTGCCAAAGCACACGTGCACCATAGGCCAGTAAGCGCTCATTGCCTTGTCTACAATGAGTGAAAATACCGATGTTCTCGCACATGCACTGACTAGGTAAGTATCTCAGTTGCACATGATTTATCTGCATGTATCGTATATCAACCACAAAGGGGCTCAGAGCAGCAGGAGAGAAGTTAGAGATGAATTCGTGAAAAATGTCCAACTGAGTTGAAAATAGGACCCCAGGCACCAGATTCACAACAACAACAACCAACATGATGTCGGCACTAGCTCGCCTGAACGCCCCCTGAGCAGATTCGGAGACATGCTTGACACGTAGATCCATCAGTGCCTGTGACAGAACATCTTGGGCCAAATTCAGAAGTAGCGCTGGGTGTCTCTGCCTCGTGTAAGAGCCGGACCTTCCGGTCGCGACAGTGCATTGCTGGCACCACGATCTATCACGGATGAATTGCCTAAGGTGTGCGCTATGCGTTTCTGGGGAAGGTGGTGTCAGCTGCCATCGTACCAAGAGTGAGCACAGGTGACAGCAAGGGCAACTACAGACGGTGGCAGTAAGTAAGAGGGCAGCACAAGTAACAATGCCAGGATGATAATGGATATAGGACTACTGATATAGTGATGCGGGGGTCCATCACACAATGAACTTCGTCGTCTGGACCATATGTCTGCATGTTCTGAAGGGACCGACAATAAACGAATGCTCCCGACCGTGCATGGAGCTTCTTGAGACTGGAACAGATCTTCTCGCAACACTCAAACACCTTGTCCACTGCAGCACGTCTGACAGGATCAACTCCGCAACGAGTGGTTCGATGACTTCAAATCCACGGTAATCCTATTAGAAGAGGACACAGGCGTAGCAATGCCAACGGTTACAATACTGTGAGATGCGTACCTGAAGGAAATCCTCTCGGATAAGGAACAGGCATCAGTGGGGGATGGATCGCACGGCTTGTCTTCCAAGCGGAGGAACCCATGTACCGTTCTGTCCCCGCCACCCAGAATAGGTGAAGGACTTTGTAGATCGGAACACAGTGGTTGCGATTCAACTATCGGATATGTGTCGCATCCACAATTTGTGCGAGCTAGAGGTGAACCAGTGATTGTACAAGATGTACCTAGCCAACTCTTGAGACGAGGCGTCCCCAGGCTCTTCTGGTCAGACTCATAGGATGTGTGCAAATACCCTCAGCTTGTCACCATCTGGCGTGATGGGATCGATATCACTCGTATTCATAGCAAAGTTAGGGGTCTACCGACGACGAGACATGTCAGGTACATGTGTGTAGGTGCACGTAGGTGGGAATTGCTCACCTTCAACAAAGCGAAAGTGTGACCCAGTGTAACATGCAAGAGCTTGTTCATGAACAGGCCGTTGCGAATGGAGTCGATGTCTTTGATGATCACGTCGGCTCGTGAACGCTTGGAGGTACTGCTTGCGGAGAGTAAGCATAAAGAATACAGTTACAGGGGCGTCACGTACGGCACTTCCTCGTCCATGAGGAACCAGTTGTACAGCATCAGAAAAACCCGCTTGCATCCCAGTGACCACACACCGGCCTCCATCCCTAGCCTAAACTGCTTCTGCAAACGTTATCTGGTGGGTGGAGGCGGCGTTAGAAGTCGTGCGTCCTGTTGGGCTCAGCATCAAAGGGTCTATTGGGAACATATGTTCCTTCTCCGGGATGGTGGTGTGGTAGTAGAGGTCTTCAGACTCAGAAGGAAGCCCGCGCTCGTAGTTGAAACTAAGATCGGGATTGGGCATGGAGGGATTGTCAGAGAATGAGCCAATTGAACCTAGGGTGATACCAGTGCAGAATCGTAACCATTTGTACGTCTTGTGGAGGAAACCCAGAGGTTCGGGTTGAGCTATGTAGGAGAAAGTCAAGTAGAGCGTCCATATCCAGTTCACCAGATCGAGGCTGGGACTGCCATTCTTGTCAAGAGCGGTGGGGAAATGGGTGTAGATGTTGATTGCATGCAGTGCTCAAGTTGACGAAGGCTTTGATGGCCCCAGCGCGTCGTTCAGGTTTGAGGTTTCGAGGGCTCTGGCTTGAGGAGGCTGAACTCCAAATGTTTTTCAATCTCTGTCATTACTCCGATAGAGTACCAATGTGTGCCGGGTAATTCCAGCAGATGATGTCTGCTCACCTTCGTCGGCGATTGCACCCATATTGACAAAGAAACCCAGTTTCGTAAGCACGCTGTTTTGGATGTGAACGGACCCTATGCTGTGAGTCTCGATAGTTCAAGGCCATTGCATGTGACTGTTGGAACATGAGTTTTACCGGGTACAACCGATGACGCATCCGGCCCGGACAATACCCTATCGTCGTACGATAAGCCCCTGTATGTTACCGCTTACGGACTTACTGGTACCTTAGTTATGTCCTTATTTGGTCATTTACATTCCTTTAAGTTACTTATAAGGCTCGCGCATCATCCTGTATTCCTTATGTGTTTGCTTGGTACAAACGCGAATTCATCCTTTTGTTGCTTGCTTCCCTGCTCCCTCACGCGCTCGCTCCGCTTGCTTCAATAGTAACCAGAGAAGAGATGTAGAGTACTTACTAGTGAGTGTCATGGTTCAATAAGTATCCGCGGCAACTTCCCTGTGTTAGGTGCCTTTCACTTTTCTCACATTACGTTGAACCATCACTGTCAGAGCACAGATATTCCTCTGCCCTCGCCTCCCTAATACCTTCTGCTCTGACTGGGGATGGCGTCTCCCTCTGACGAATCTTTTCAGGTATCTTCTCCTTCTGCACACGATGGCGAACTGGACAGAGACAAAATCTGGTGGTGCGATCATCAAGTCTCATGGTTATCTTCTCCGCTCCGCTACAGACCGGGCTGGGTACCATCAAGTCATGGACCAACACTGATTGTAGTTATCTCTTCTGTGAGAATGGACACAACAACATAGTGCGTATTTACATTCCATCACCAACAAGTTTGACATCAAGCTTAGTCACCTTTCACAGCATGGGCATGTCTTTGACACAGCATGAGTCGCAGACAGCATCCCGATAACACTGAAGAAAATACTAACCTCATGTCACATCCATGGAGTTGGTATGTGTCATTTTCTCTCCTCGGAGCCCCTCACGTAGGATTCCAAGAACCACCACGTACCCACCCTTGAAGTACCCTGCGAATTCTAGTCATGTCTCTACTGAGGAAGTTTAATGACTCAATATTCCTCACCATTGGTGAAGTCATCGAGTTCTTTCAACAAGTCTTTGAGGTACGTCTACCGTCAAATTGCCATCTGCGCTCAGACTTGTTCCTCGTCTGGGAAGGGGTTACAATCCATCCATAGTCACCATATCGTGCACAAGTCCTTCTGTAGTCGCGACGATGATTCACTCTCTGACTGTCTTTCAGAGATGTTGGGATGCTCAACATCATGATGGACCCTCGCCCACTGTTCCCCAAGTTGTATCATCCTCTCGCCATTCGTCAAAATCGCACTATGACAGGGTTCACCAAGTACTATACATGCACAGTGTTGGAATTACTATGGACTATGGACTATAGACGCGCATTAGGCGCTTATGGGCACAGCATTTTCTTTGGCTATGTTTCCTTCCTACCTGATATGGTATACTCAATACTGTACTTATATGGTTATCAGTTCTCACTTCGTCCAGTCCATTCCAGTGCGTTCTACACTGCTCCGGATAGTTCTAGATAGTCTTGGATGCGTCCATGTGACCATCTCTAGTACTTTCTACACCTTTCTCTTTGTTCTGTCCGAGTCATCGCTCCACCTTTCTTACTCATCGTTGGTTCACTCTGACTCAGACATATCACATGCTCTCCTTTCTGTTGCTTACTCATGCAGCTCCTGTACAGTATATAAGGAGGGACTTTCAGGGCTTTGTCTCCTCAGTCTTTGCTCACTGACTGAGGAGTAAGTACTCCGTTCTACTATATGCCTTATGCTCTTACTTACATAGTACCTATAGCTCGTCTGTCTGCGTGTCTACTAGGTACTTATCCCTTTATGATTATATTCTTTGCTCACTGACTGAGGACTCATCTGTCTGCATGTCTACTAGTCGTTGCGACTCTTGCCTTCACAGGTTCAGACTTCATCACCAAAGGCTGTGCAAGAGCTTCTAGTGGAGTCTCAGCAGTACACATGAAATCATATCCCTCTGACTACACATAGCTGACAGGATGTATCCAGACTGGGGGAGTCACGGGCAGCAATTGTTGACAATCCCCCCTACAAGGTGAAGGACTGCAAAGCATACCAAAGAGATGTTGAGAGGCTTCGCGAGAGATGCTTCGTGAGTGACTTTGATCATCCTGGTGGAACGTTTACATTGTATGACGCCTCATCACCAGAGGAAGTCTCAGCAAGTTGAGATTAATCGGCTCAAGAAGAGAATTCAATTACTGACAGTAGATTCGACATCCAAGTATGTTCATGGAAGTAGGTTCTTCATTCTGAACCATGATAGTGGATAGGTTTGCCTGAAGGTGTCTCAGTCCCTCAACTAGTGAATGGAATAGCAGATCTTGCTGGCACTGTTCTTTCTGATGACCCATTCGTTGATGTCAACTCATATGGTGAGTTGACATGTTCTGGACTACAAAGTGTACCTTAACACCAGCTTGCATTGCAGGAGATCACTCTGTGGGATTTTAGTTGTGCGTCTTCTAGGCTGGATTTTATGTTGTATGATCATATTGCAGAAAAAATACACAGAATGAGTGAGTACCAGTGAGCGCACGGCGGAGACTCTAGACAACTGCAATAATTGGTTCAACATAGTTGTCCAGTTGGGTAATCTTCTCTTTGCATCCCACCAAAGGCCTAGATGTTGGCTGCCGTACACCATGGCACGCTGGAGGTGATAATTTGCAGAGAGCTTCACAGGGGTCCAAGTGTATTGACGTTGGTGAGACTCAAATCCAAAAGCTGTGCAAACAGGTTGTTCCATGATTGTGTAGATCTGGAGTCTAAGTGTTGCTTCCCCCATCCCCCACTCTGGAGGCTGGACCAGCTGTGCAAAGATGATGCATTGTCAGCAGTCAGAGATGTCGAGGGAAATATCCCTAGAACCTCACGAGCAACACACAAAGGTCCACATCTCGTACATAGTACAACACGGTACAAACTGGTACTTGGTGGTACAAAAACAAGGTGACACAAGGTGACACATGGATCACGGGCGTCTCCACGGAAGTTGCCGCACCAGGTGGTGCCAGTGGCCCAGCACACACGTTGTCTTTCACCACGAACTATATGGTTTGTCGTATGATCTTTGCTAACTCACCCTGGCTGCTCGCTGTCTGTATCGTGAAGCGGGTGTGCTTATGGGGCTGACGCTACACTCTGGCGGGAATGTCTGGAATTGGTAACAACCCAATCGGTGATCTTGCCGCCCTTGCGCGCTTCAGGTCTTTGCACTTGGTTCGATCCTGATTGACCTGGGATATACGAGGCCAGATTGTTGGTATGGTTTGATTATCATTGTATCAGCTCTCACGTCCAAATGATCATTCACCAGCATATGGATGACAATGGGCCATGGAGCTCACCATGGCAACCCGTAGATGATCCTGGAGTCGAACGGGACCAGGACATAGATGTCGTCCTTGCTGATTATTCTTGTTATTTCACTGCCTTCATCTGCTTAAAGGTTTCAGGCCAGCAATTATGCCGTCGCATTATCTTTCATCAAGCATCCCAGGTATGTACAACATACGCTTTCCTTCTTCTTCATCTGTCAATCAAGCATCTGTATCAACGTCCGACCATCGCTCGATGCGCACCATAAAATGTCATGCATGCTCTTGAACCGCTCTCACGTAGCGACAACAAGGGACGTAGTGTGGGCTATTGACATGGGTCTCAGATGCATTGTAATTGGCCACGTGCGTGCTTGAGTGTGATGCGGCCAATGCTGTTGAAACACGTAAAATCTAGGCAACGGGGGGTGTGCCGAATGTCACTCTTCGGGACAATGATGTACCTCCGTTCTTTGTCAGTCACTCGGCGTGGATAATATTCCTACAACTAGGCTGCAGTTCGAACATGGGCAGACAGTCATATATTGCTGGGCTGGGCGATCGTCAAGGGACCACCCTAGTTGGGAAAGTCATGGTTATTTTGCTGTATGCTTGTACACAGGCATCTGTGTTGCTGAATTCCGTTTGCAGTCGAAGACATCACCTGTCCTGTCTTTCTCACATACTCATTTTGAAACCTATCTCATCTTCCGAGCGTGACAGAGACGGAGACGACATCCACTCGCTGCTCTTTGCAGAGCCGGCAGGTGTAGTAGTTGACATGACAACCTATGTAGTGCAAGCATCCAACATATATATATCCCGAAGTATTGTATCCGAATATGCAGAAGCATATGAATGGGTATGATTGGACGCGTGTCGTCATTAATATGCATAAGTCGGATAAATGACAACGTGAGGCAGCGGATTGCCCACGGTAGTGGAATGGATGGTTGTTCATAACCACACTTGCTCATCAGGAAAGCGCTTCTGCTCCAGCGGTACCATCTGGTACCAGATGGAGCTATCAACTCGAGTCCCGGAGCGGGACCCCATCATACCGAGATCATAATCTCCACTGCGGACCGGCTGGAGACAGTGGTCTCCAGATGGAGATCAGACAACTCTTCCAGCTGGTGCCCAATGGAGGACGACTTGTGTGTCCATGCCGTGAAGCGAATTGCAGATGAAATGCCTATTCAAATGCTCAATCTACCAAAAACAACCTCAGCACTAGTTTTCGGAGGTGTTAAAAAGTGCGCTGGAGTGAGATGGAGGAACTGTCTCCAGCTGGAGGCAGGCGCCTCCGGCTAGTACTCAGCGGATCAACGGGATCCAGCCGGCGCGCATGGAGGTTCCGGAGCACGTGTCACCATCTGGAGACAAAGCGCCTTCCTGATGGCCTCCCTGCTTGGAAGTACCGGTAGTTCAATCCTCGTGACGGGGCACGGCGGAGGAACATGCCTCCGCTGAATATGTGCTGAGTTAGTGCGGCACGGTCGTCGAAATGATGACCATCTAATACTCGTCAGAGGTGCAGAAGACGAGGTCGGGTAGAACAAGCTTCCTAATCCGATTTGTGGGCGTACGTGTGAATGAGGATCAAGCGCTCAGTCCAATGGCTGAAACGGCTGAGCCTTGGCGATGTCACATCGAGTGCTGAGGCGGCTAAAAGCGAGCAAGTTGGAGTCTCAGACTGGCCCAACTTGAGGTATGCCCAATGGCTGAATTGATGTTGACTACCAGGTCTATTTGTTGCCAACACCCGTGTCTCATCAGTACTTGCAGAAATTCCTTAATAGTCCTTAATAGTCCTTATTTGGCCTTTTAAGACGCCTAAGGACGTGTAAGGCTGTAAGGCCGTGGGCGCCTCTGCACTGCCACGGTGGCTGCTATGACCTCCTCCTCAGCTCACTCGCGCTCGGGGCATAGCACATTCAGTTCTGGTTTGATCTATGTGAAAATATGTCGCATTCTTTGTTTACAAGCAACAAACCATTATACCAATTTTGATACACTTTGAAGAAGAACTGTCGTAGATATTTACTGATGTATCCGCCACCCAGACTTGTCATAAGACCCATTAAGACCATAAGTTCATTAAGGGATTTCCCGAAGTACTGATGCTTTGCTCCTTCTATGGAATGAGCAATGGTCGTCTTAGTAGGCCGACGCCCGTTGTCGGTCACTGCAATGCTAGTGGTTACACGCAGAGATCCGATTATTATACAATTCTGAGACTGGATCGGTGTGGGATTCCTTCCCTCGGTCGCGTGTACCAAAGGGCTTTCAGCAGCCCACGGGGTGGAAGCCCATTATGATTGTTCAATACATACACTGTATACACAGAGCAACCAGATGACAGTCAGAAGCTGGGATGAGATGAGCATCGACGGATGATTCGTGGCCGGGAGTCAAAACTGCTCGCAAAGTTTGGCTGGACATGGCCTTGTGTGGGCGGAGCAGTCAAGGATATACCTTCTGCGACAATCGACTCCTGGTCTAATTCGCGCACGGAGTTCAACTCCGAGTTTCCTTCGTCAAGATCCAGAGCGTCGTATAGTTCTATGTCAAGATAAGTACGTTCTTTATCTCGTACTGTCAGTTATAGGATTCAACCACTCACGTGACACTGGGGTCGACGGTACACAGGCTTCGAAGAAGAAACCCTCGCGAGGAGGAAACAAGGTAGGAGGCCTGAGGTTCTCTACGGCGGGCGTCGATCTCCCGGATGCTGTGACAGCGGTATGAAACAAAAGCGCAGACACCATTTTGAGATCACTTACGAGCCTCGGCGCATTCAGTATGAACGACTGGTGCACAGAGACTGGATGAAGCAGAAAGCAAGACGAGCTGCAGGGTTTTGGAGTGTTGCATGCTCTCAGTGGTTGGCGTACAAGCAGTGCTTACAGGACATGGGATCGTCCTGTGATCACGGGCGCATCAGATTTGACTAACGTGAATTGGCAGCGGATAACGATTGACGGACCTGCATCCCACTGGTGCTGTAAAGTATGACTATCCCAACCCCATGCATCCCAATACAGCGTCGCAATCCACACAAGGCTCCTCGACCTCTCTTGAGTCCTCCCAAATAAGACACACCAGAGCAGTCAGAGAGCCCTTTCGGAGCCTGGGAGGCTAATCCATGATTGTCTTGTGTCGCAGCCTGAGATTCAAGTCGTTTAGCGCATGCCAAAATCGTGAGTGTTCCCAAGCTATAGAAGACTTTGAGAAGCCAAAATGACATCGTATAGCACTTCACAGAGCACATCGAGAGATTGAGTGTCGAAGACATGTGCATATAGTCTGGCGTATGTCGCTGATGGTCGTTAGCAGCAGGGAGACAACTCTTGTGAATTTGGGCGTTGGTCGAGTCACACTCCACGTGATCGCGCCGTACATAACGCGCGGGCCGCCCGGAGCCGCCGCAGGACTGCTCACTGATACTAAACCAGGTGGACGGACGCGCGAGAACCGCAGAGAGGGCGAGGGAGACCAGGCGAGATCCGAACAGGAGACTTGAACAAGTGGAGTCAATCGACGAGCATGGGCGGATAGTACAGGATTTTGGCGTTATTCGAGTACAGGTACAGAAGAGCGTTACATGATTCAATCCGACACGTTGACTGGCATAAAGCACTGATTGACCCGAACCGTTGAGTACACGTGCGGCGGCCATAATTGCCTGATGCCGTCGAGGATGAAGTTGAAGATGATATATAATGAGGGATTACTGATCAGGACTGTCAACACCATGCCAGTTAGAGTCACAAGTGTATGCCTTTTACAGGAGACTAACTTACTCCTCTTCAGCGACATCGCGTGTAGCTCTCGCTGTCGAAGGTCTGATGCTCGCCATTCCATCCCGATAGACGTGAATCAGACTCTCTCTGGCGGCACCGAAGTACTGGACTGTGACATGCTCCTTGCTATCGTCTATACTGGTGTGCCACCATCTCAAACCTCCAGAGCTATTAGAGCAGAGTTCGAGTAGATAAAAGGTGTGAGTGGGTAAACAAGACGCCAAGAAGCATATGACGAAGAAAGAGACATACTTGTAGACGACTGCATATCGCGCCGTTTGGAGTGCCTGGATGTTCTTGTGAGCGGTAGTACAGGCCGTAGTGATCGCTGGCTGTTCCGCTGGGAGCAGGTCGGGTTTGTTGAATTCCACACGCCAGGAACCCATGATGTCAAAGGAGAGAAAGACGGCTTGGAATTGACGAGTTGGTGTTGTAGAATGTGGGGAGTAGATCCGGAAGATGGTGGATGAGGACGAATCAATGCAGGTCTCGTATATAAACACTCACGAAGCTCGGCGTTTACCATAGCATTCGTCTCGTAGGTTTGCGCCTGTCAACAAAGCTTGAGCGAACCACTGAGCGTTACGCTACTTCCCTGCAGTCGCAAAATTCGGCATGGAAGCCTTTGAGGTGCTTGCGCTGGTATGGAGGTCACCGTAAGTGTGCTCTCCGGACCGCAGGGCAAAGGTCAATTGATTGTAGTACCTCGTGGTACACATGCATCATGCATAACACGTACGCAACGTAGTCAGAGGCGCATTGACGGTGTCATTGGAAGCATAGAAGGTGTCATTGGAAGCATAGAAGCGACATTCGGGTCGGTCAAGAAACCGCTTTGGAAGTTTCTAGAGCGATGGGCCTCGTTCAGCAGTATTCGTGTTGGTGAGAGAGCATTTTATACCTGTCGCCGCGAGACAGACTCTAATTACCCCATTCGCCGAGCCACGGAGCTGTCGTACGACTGTAGGTTGGTCGCCAGTTTGACGCCTTCCAAGGTAGAGACCCTACGTTGACAGGGCTGTGTTCCTTTGGAATGCTTGGTCCTGGCAGGGATCAGGTGAGACTTTGCAAGACACATTTCGCCTTCCGATCGTAACCCAGGTGTCGGTAGTAGGTCGCAGAGGCGGCCCCGTGCATACGGTGCGGTGCGACTGCTTAATTCGCCTCTCGGATCCGTGGCTGAGTATCGAGCCTTTCATGAACGGAGCTCTGGCGTCTTGGTATGCCTATAATATTGGGCTTCAATCGCCGTCAGTGGCATGCAGTCAAACCCGAGAAACTGTTCTAAGAATATCGCTTATCACGACAGGGGGCTTACTCTCAAGTATCCGTGGCCTGATTTAATGCCGTCTCATATGTGTGTGCGTGGACTAGACGAGCGCACTCCTATGTCTCGCATTGAAGATTGATCGAAGACGACATCGTCTTCCGTATCTCTACAGACTCAGATGGCCCACCGTCGCCAGGACGGAGCACGGGTGCTAAAGCTGATGAGCCGTACTGAGGGTGAGTGGTCGCCGTTGTACGATGCGAGCTATTTACTCACCAATTGGTTCAGTGATATGCAGGTGGAGGTGTGCTTACTCTCCGCAAAGGCGAGAGAGAACCGGCGCTATACATCGTCGTCCCCTGCGATCGGAGCGGTCGTCCCCCACGTCGCTCCCATACGGCACTTGTGGCTCCCATCGACTATAGCCGTACGGCGGTAGTGTCGAGACGTCGCTAACGGAAAGCGGAGATTTCGGAGGCCTGAGCTTCGCTTCGAGCGCCTTCGCGATAGGGGACGGTCTTAAGATTCTGGTAGGATAGTACTTCCCGTATCGCTGAGGATACGATATGAGATCTTTGTGATATCGAAGGTCTGTGCGAGGACAGGCGTCCAAACTTATCCATCAGTTCACGCATCCGAACAATGTGCGTACGATGACGAACCTCGAGATGGAGGGACGGCTCGACGTTGCCAGCGTCTCTTAAGGAACACGGCGAGAATGAGGGAGAGTCCGCAGAGGATGAACACTCTCACAACGGGCAATACTGTCCATGTCCAGATATTTGGGCACGTTGCATCTCTTTGCGAGAACGTCGGCTCGAGCTTGCCTGGACGAGCTCTGTTGTCATATTAGTGTCAGCGTAAGGTATACAATGATGAGCGCAGTATGCTTCTGTGACATACCTGCACTACCATGTGATGTCGAGCGGTTCGTTTGAAAGCCTTGCACTCCTTCAGATTCAAACAAGGTTTGTTCACGATCTCTGAACGGTCATATGCGATGCTGCACCATCCGACTCTGTCAATCTTTGGTCAGGAATTACGCAGGAAGTCAGAACCCACGCTTTCCCGTTATTTGTCGTTTCCTGAATCTGGTCATTATACATAACCTCAGGTAACTCTTCGAGCAGGTCGCTGAGCTGCTTGTGAGCCGTGTCATAATAGAACGTGCCCTGGTACAACTGGTGTCTCGAATGGTAATTCCTCAGAGGGCCGTACCACCAACTGACGGGTCTTGCGACAGAGTCAACAGAGACAGTCTCCTTGGGAGGGAGCGACAGAGCCTGAGAGGGTTTCATGGTGTCTGATACGAGTATGGGTGTTTGCGCCAAAGGGAACGAGCGAGATTCTCCCAAACATCGAGAATAAAGGCAGGCTGGCCTTACGCATGACTGGAGATGTAGCTGCCTGGGAGTTGTTGCGGGACGCATCGCCCATCTCAAGAGAAGGTCGCACTGAGCGCGAGGCGACAGGCGGGAGGAGGGTCAAGAGGCCGTGCGAGTCTCTGATCAATCGGGAAGAAGGCAGCTAGCGCCGCCTGAAAGTGGCGTGACGTGGGAGAGTCTGGGAGGCTCAATTGTTCCCTACCTGTATTCCGCGCTTGCTCGCATTCACCATGAAGTGCACGTCTTGTATGTCTGTTACCTCATCTTGCCCCCTCGACACCTCCCTCTCGCTCTCTTGATTTCTCGCTGCCCTCAAGATGGACGAAGACGAGGCATTGCGCCAAGGCTTGCTCTCCAAACGCGAAATCTTCTGGCGAGACCGTTACGAATGGTTGCAACAGTCTGGATACTCTCTCCGTCCCCGCTATGCTCCCGACTGGGTGCCTTCCTGGAAGGGTACGAACAAGTCCCGTCTGCTGGTCGAAGATGGTATCACCCCCCTGGTTCGTATTCTCAAACCTTAGCCTCATACTTAGCCTGACCGTGCACTCGCAGACGACCAAGGTCATGGACGCAGTCCGAGTCAAAGACGGCAGAGTGGTCATGATGAAGTCGTACTCGAACTCAATCCACCCGCATGAGAGTGACATTGCTCAATATCTCTCCTCGCCTCCCCTCTCAGAGGACAGTCGCAATCATTGTTGCCCTATACTCGAGGTCCTAGAAGACCCTTGCGACCCTGATCTGCGACTTCTCGTCATGCCTATTCTGAGGAAGTTCAACGATCCCAAGTTTTCAACGGTCGGTGAGGCCGTGGAGTTCTTCAGACAGTCGTTCCAGGTACGAACATGTGCCCATCTATCCCAATATTCATACGAACATGATTATAATGCAGGGTCTATCGTTCATCCATGAGCAACATGTTGCTCACCGGTCAGTCATCTTTCATGGATCCGTCACTCTCTTCTGACGTCATCTTCAGAGATATATCCAGACTTAATGTGATGATGGACTCGACGCCCATCCTCCCAGATATGTTCCATCCTCAGCGACCTTGGGATCAACGTCATGTCATGAAGGATATTCGCCCGTACACCCGGACAGCACGGCCGGTGAAGTATTACTTCACCGATTTCGGCCTATCAAGACGATACAGTTCAGACGAGAACAATCCCCTGGAGGTTCCGATCTTAGGTGGCGACAGGACGGTCCCCGAGTTCCAGAATGATCACTACACTCCGCGTAACCCGTTCCACACCGATGTGTACTACATGGGAAATCTGATACGAACTGAGTTTATGGAGGTCGGGATACGTGGCATTTGAGTCCTACAACATGCTGACATCAACTATGCAACAGATGTATACGAACTTCGCGTTCATGGGGCCTCTCATCGCGTGGATGGTTCAGGACGCGCCAGAAAAGCGTCCGACCATGGACGAAGTCGTCTCTGAGTTTCGTGAGATTGTCACCAAGTTATCAGGCTATAAACTCCGTGAACGCGTGGTCGAGCACAAGGATTCCCGTTTCATGAACTTGCTCAAGGACATCCATCACTTGTCTACTCGAGCTGTCCCTTCCCTGCTGACTCGCCGCGCCCCAATCCCCACACCGAAGGGCCAGGTAGTTTCGCATTCCCGGTAGGGCATGTGACGGCTGCTTGTTGCGATCTACGGTCGGAATCTATTCTCTGATCTTTTGTCCTTGCTTTTCAAGTGCTGTCATGTTTCTGCCTACGCGCTCTGATATACATCATGTCTGTGCAAACTATCGCTGGAGTTCTTATATCTTCGTACCCAACTAGAGACCGCTGCAGCCACTAGTGCTCGGGTCAAGACTACTATAGTGACTTGTCGCTCTGCTTGGTACACTAAAATAGGATGAGTGCTGCTATGCGCTGAGTAAGTCTAGTTTCTCGTGTCTGCAGTGCCAGGAAAACGAAAGACCTCTGGACAATCGCTCACCACAATCCCTCTGATCGAGCAATGCTAGAAGTACAACACGAGCCGTATAGTACTAGTAATTTACGTCCGAGAAGATGATCTATCGCGGTCGCATGGAGTGTCATCGTCCATCACTTCAAGGCCGTGTTTCATGCACTGAGGGGAACGTCCTCAAAGGGAATGCACAACAAGGGATCCTCTGTAATTCTGACGTACTTCATGCAATCGACCGCTTCCGGCGGTACTCGGCAGTGGCTCCGCTCATGATCAAGGTGGCGTGATGACAGAGGAAGCCCGTATCGTATTCATGTATCTATGGGCAACAGACAAAAGGCAAGCAAATACTCACGATGGGATGATAGCAACAAGGTCGAGCTTCGTTGGCAGAACTTTATCATCGCCGCAACGCCTCCACCAGCACATGTACTGTCTGCCTGGAAGAAGGAGGTTGGAGGAATGGACGGTGTGCAGGGGATGGAGACCTTAATCCAACTTTGCCTTCTCATGAGTAGCGGGGCAATTAGACGACAATAACTAGAGCAGTGGTTATATTGAATCAGTATGCAGCAGGGGTCCAACTGACGGCTCAAGCGGGCTCTTGTACCCAAGTTGCCGAGTTCATGTAGCGACGCACATATCTAGAGGACTGGTCGTTTTGGTGAAACGTTATAAATACTAGATGTGATACATTGATGGTTATATACACGGGTTAGAGGAACAACGGCGGAGTGTACGAAGCGGAACGTCGCCACGCTGGATGGCAAACGCTTGTGCAACATCAGTCACCTCACTTCCATCGTCTGTCGTCGTGGTAGACACCCGGTTCAGTACGATGAGGCGCGTGGTGGACGTGGCCGGGGATCCTTCTGTTACCTCCAGCTCCGTGTCGGAAATGCGATCCATCGAAGATAGCCTTGTGAAGATGTCACTATCATCATGGGCATCTAGCGGAACGATTGGTACGACCGATTGGTGATACTGATGCGATGATACTCACAGATAGATCCTGCAGTGATTGGTGGCTCTTCGGATGGGGTAAGTGCTTCTATGAAATATCGATTGTATGTAGCCGCAGCAGCAACGGGGGTGCCAGGGCGCTGCGGAGTTGAAGTCCCTGAAGCTGTTGATATATAGTTCAGCAGAAGACAGCGGGAGGTCGAGCTCGTAACCTGAGGACTTACGTGCGTCCGGGTCAGACAGCGGCTCTACAAGATTCAAGAGTTTCGTAATGCGAGCCACATGAGACGATGCCTGCGGAGGCAGAGATGGAGATCAGCACGAAATCACGATGTGTCTTTCAATCAGGGCGTACCTCCGCTCTGAACTTGAATCTCCGTGCCCTGTGCTTCCAGAGCCGACACTGCTCTTTAGTGAGCTTAGATTGACTCCTGATCTCTATGAAGTGAGCGAGGACCCTGCCCGATTGTCAACACTGGGTGCTCAAATAGAGATATACTAGGAAGCTTACTCTTGCCCCCTTAACAAGAGTTCTTGCATTATTGGCTTTGTTCTCCACTCCACATGCTCATCGAGAATATAGTAGACGTCGTTGAACCCGTCCTGGTAGTATTGAAATCCCCGATACAGGTGGTACTTCCCATAACGCCTCCTGAACGGAGGCGGGAGCCAACGAACCGGTGTAACTTTGACGCTGTCGACAGAGATTTTGCACTGCGCGATCTCGACCAGTAAATCGTCAAGCGACCGCTCAGACCCAGCGGGCAGAGGCTGAGGCTGCGGCTCGGTAGAAGGCATAGTACTATCGTCGGAGGAGACAACCGAACAGACAGCGACGACAGAAAGAGAAAGGACAGTCGAGGTCCTCAGCCAGGAAGACTTTCGATGCTATAGGGTGGACGCAAGCAAACGTGAAGTTGCTTTATAAGTTGGGACGGGCCCAACTGCACATACGTAAGAAAGAGTATGGCTGTGGGATAATAAGCACAACAAGGGTCAGTCCGAGAAGGGTGATGCGCCGAACGAACTCGCCCGAGAGCCACATGCACAGGGTCGTAGGGCGGTGGGGTCTGTCATCGAAGGACTAAGCTGAGGGTTCCCATCGTATGTACAACAGTCAAGGCCCGGATTCGAATCGGGTAAAAGAACGGGCGCTATAGTACTGTGGGTCCGTGACACAACGTGAGAGTCCTCCCAATTGTGTTCCCACGTGGTCCCACTTGCGACGTACTCTTGAGTATGCTACATACCCGGCCGTCCTTCATGTTGTTCTCGCTCCCCCCTGCCATTACTGTCGCATTCTTGGTTTGAGAATCTTTCTCCCCTCTCCTCGCCGGTCTCTACTATCAACTGACTATGGCTGGTGAGTCAGCCCCAAAGGGCTGGCTTTCCCACTTGGAGATCTTCTGGAGGGATCGTTATGATTGGTTGCAAAGTTCTGGCTACACCCTCAGACCTCGTTACTCTCCTCAGTGGGTGCCTTCATGGGAGGGTACAAACACATGGCGCTATCTGTGCGAAGACAATATCTATCCTGAGGTTAGTCTTCTAGTCGGGCATCTTCATCTTGATGCTGTATGTTGACGTTTGCCAAAGTCAACAATTGTGATGGACGCGGTCAGAGTCAAGGACGGGGAAATGGTAGCGATAAAGCGCTCTTCGAAATCAGACTACCCGTACGAGAGCGATATCGCCCAGTACCTCTCGTCTCCCACACTTGCAGCCGATCCTCGAAACCGTTGTTGCCCAATCCTTGACGTCTTCGACGATCCTTTCGACCCCGACCAACGACTCATCGTGATGCCGCTGCTCAGATTCTACATCGATCCAAAGTTCGTGACCGTAGGAGAAGCTGTTGAGTTCTTCAGGCAGGCGTTCGAGGTTAATATAACGTGGTGCATACGCTGCCTCAGAGACTGATAGTTCAGCAGGGTTTACAGTTCATTCATGAACACCATGTCGCTCATCGGTTCGGTTTCTCATATTTTCCTTGCATCGCGTATATCAGCAACTGACACAAGACACAGTGATATCTCGAGACTCAACATCATGATGGACTCCAAGCCCATCCTTCCTGATATGTTCCACCCTCAGCAGCCCTCCAGGACCCGCGATGGCAAGAGGTTTATAAGTCCGTTCACGCGTACGGCGCGTCCCGTGAAGTACTATTTTACCGACTTTGGGCTTTCACGGAGATACAGTCCGGAAGTAACCAACCCGCTTGAGTATCCGATCATGGGAGGCGACAAGACCGTTCCTGAGTTTCTGAAGGACCCCAGCATCCCGCGGAATCCGTTTCATACTGATGTGTATTACATTGGAAACTTGATCCGACGCGACTTCCTCGAGGTTTGTCAGTCATGTATTGGGTGCCGGGGTGATATTGACACATCGTGTTCTGCAGGCATACAAGAATTTTGCGTTCATGGAGCCATTGATCGCCCGCATGGTTCAGGACGCGCCGGATAAGCGCCCCACAATGGACGAAGTTGTCGTGGAGTTTCGCGGGATAATGTCTAACTTGTCTCGCTGTAAACTCCGCGAACGGCTTGTTCTGCGCAAGGATTCGCGCTTCATGAACATACTCAAGGATGTTCACCATCTATCCGCCCACACAGTGCCTTATGTGTTCACTCGCCGCTCCCCCATACCGACGCCCAAGCCTTAGCTTCGCCCATTCATATGCTGGGCCCAACGTCTGCGTGTCTCCGACTTTGTGTACACACTACATTCTAGTACCTTCTGCTATCGTTATGTACGCTATCGTGCACCATTGCTCTCTACGCTCGTTGTGCATCGTCCTATGTCAGTGTCTACTGTTATACCATCAACCTGTCTCTACACAGAAACCACCGGGCCTTTCGGACTATGGTACCTTGGGTGCCTAGTGTTGTATCCTAGGCACTGCATCTTGGTAAAGGGGACAGTTGTGTGAGAAGAATTCAATGTCAGCGAGCGTGAACGCCTAAGGTCCGATCTATAGAGATCTCACGGGCGACACACAAATGTCCACATGTTCATGCAACGTAGGCGCCCACAACGTCCCGTTCAGGCGCGTTCCTGTGGAAGCTTGCGTGCCACTTGTTCTTCGCCACGAGGTGTGATTTGTACGTTTTCACTGGTTACCCCGCGTCCACTCATCCTGAAAAGAAGGTCAAGGGCAGCTTTCCGTTTCACTGCAATGTTCGCGCGCGTCGCCATCAATGCGCTTCTGAGTCGAGTCGAGTCCGCTTGCGTTTCCACAACTTGCACTCACGACTGCGCTTGGGATCCTATGTACGAGGTGCTATGGAATATTATCCCGCATGGGGGAGTCCCAGTCCCAGTACAGCGGTTGATCGTTCCCGGATGCGTGCATAGCTAGCCTACTAGAAGTGAGATATCAGAAGCATAAGGGCGAGTCTCCCGGGCGCATGCTAAGAACCATACTTCGTAAATAACGTGTACCATGCACATCCTGGAAAGGCTCTGCTATCAATAGCCCGGTCACGATGGCAGCGAGGATAGTATGAGCGCACGTCCTCAATTGTCCCGGAGAATGGTACTGCGATTGGGGCGGGCGAGGTTGCTAACCTCAACACGAGACAAAGGCATACATGCATGGTGAGATAGCTGCTTCCACCGTGTAGCCACAGCTCGCTTGCTAGTACAAAGGCATGATGGGTTTAGGCGGTGTCCTTGGACTCTCTTGAGTACCAGTGCTACCCAACACGCGAGCGGAAGCTCCTTACGTTTCAGATAGGCGACACCTGTCAGCGTGGTGTCTAGAACACATCAACCTGAACAATAACCATCCTTAGGCCGCCAAGTCACGCAGTTCAACTAATCCCATAGTAGAAACACTTGGACTATGGGGCTTCCATTTTTGCAAATCATTCGCCAGCTTGACTTCGTCGCTGCAACCCGCTATTGTTCTCGGTATATTTCGATGGCAGTAGACGGTTAGGCAAGGAAACCAAACACTTCGGGTAGATCACTAGCGACAGTAAGCAAAAGGACTGTCAAGGCGGTACAGGTATAGCAGACTTCCGAAACAGCACGTAACGTAACGTCCGGAAGGGATGACGGATGTTCCGGAATAGCGTGAGGGCCGGATCCTCCTCGAAAGCGATCAATCGTAACCGCAGAGTCTTCGAATCAAGACCTTTCAATAACTCCTCGAAACGATGAACGACTTCTTGAATCGTCGGTCTCTTCGACGGATCGGTCTGTATCATGTCCTTGACAAGCGGTGATAAGAATTCGACTCCTCTGAATTTCTGCGGGGTCGTCAGTGAGGTGAATACGCGGATGGATGCTACAGAGAGCACGTACGTGTAGTATTGATGTACGTATCATGTTGCCGATGTAGTAGATGTCAGTGGGGAATGGGTCGAGGAGCTTGCCGTTCCATTTTTGAAACTCAGGCACGGTCTTGTCTCCTCCGACAATAGGATGCTCGCGGGGGGCCCGTCGTCGGGATTGTATCGCCTCGACAGGCCAAAATCGATGTAGTAGTACCTCACTGGACGCGCCGTTCTCGTGAAGCGCTTGGCTTTCCCCTTGAAATGGCGGTTCTTATCCCGGCATACTGGATGGTACATGTTGGGATACATGGGTCGGGGATCGTACATGATATTGCCCTCCTTGCAATCCCTGAGTGTTGGCTTGCTGAATTGCGCGAACGGGAAAGAGGAACAGAAGATTGTTTGGACATACCTGTGTGCGATGTTTTGTTCATGGTAGAATTGTAGACCCTGGCTCATATAACAGTTGCAGTCACGAAGACGAAGACATCTGCAAAACTCACTTGAAGTATTTGAGAAATGAATGAGACAACTTCACCAATGGTGTCCCAGGTGGGATTATTGCATGGGCGGAGCAGAGGCATCACTATCAGTACTACCTCAGGATCGTCCGGGACAGGGAGGATCTCAAGAATGGGGACTGTGGGATTGCGAGGGTCGGCACGAATAGATTCTGAGGTGAGATACTGCACGACTTCGAGTTCATGAGGGTTGAACTCCTTTCTGATCTGTTTAAGAGCGACAAGGCTGCTGTCTGCTATGCGGACAGCATCCATGATGACAACGTTCTGCCATTTCGGTCAGCGTAGGTACAACGGACATAGCAGAGCTTGGGACGCACGAGGTGATACCACCAATCCTCAAAGTTTTCAGGCCATGTGTTTGGATGGTCTTTCCACGAGGGCTTCCAGCCAGGTCTATACCTGGGCCGGAGCATGTAGCCCTGCTCGGCCAACCAAAGTTGATGATCGCGCCACCATACTTCCCCATCTGAAAGTTGGCCAAGCTTCTCCTTGGGAATGAGAAGACTTTGCAGGCGAGTCTGAGAGGGTCCCTCTGCCGACATAGCACGAGTGCAGGAGGATGAATATGATCAGAGAGTGTAAGTGCGGGATGATGGCGGCATAGAGCATAGCGAGTCAGTCCAGAGACTCTCAGGCTGTCCACATGTTCGGCGCTTGAGTACTTGAGTATTACCCACACAACCAAACACATTAGCCGAGGTTGACGTTGAGCGCTGAGCGCTTGAACGGGTGACTATCGTGAGAACTTGAACAACGTCGTTACGTTCGACGAAACAACTGCCGCAGGCAGCGTCGCTTCGTCATTGTTCTCTTTTCATGGCATACCTCTTCCTTCCTCTCTCTGTGGCGCTGCACTGGGCATCCGATGACTATACATGAAGCCTCACTATAGTAACCGTGGCGGGCTATCATCCAAGTCATCTTCACTGCGGAGAAACCTCACACATCCCGCTGTAGCACCCCCTTCTTCCCTTCCATGGACCTTGATACTGCCCTCGACGGACTTGAACTGGTTGAACGCATTGCTGGCGATGTTGCGCATACCGCTCCTGTCGTCAGAACAGTTCTGGGCTTTGGCTTGAAGGGTGCCAATACGGACACTATCCTCGCATTCACGAAGGCTGGCAGACTCGACCTCGCTGCCGTTGGAGAAAAGTTCTTGGATGAAGAAGTTAAATCCGCCCTTGCAAGAGCCAGACTTCTTGGTCTTCTCACTGACCGGTATACACGGTAGGTGTGCCCTCCGTCCTCTGTCCCATTAGTCTTCTGATGTTCGCAGGCTATCCTTGGTGTTCAGCGAGATAGAACAGGATGTTACGACGGTCAAGTTCTACGATCTCTTGCGGAAGCGTTCTCTTTATCATCGCTCCAGGAATGCTCGGAAGGAAGCTAGTGATCTCAAGGTCGATGTTTGGGTATGGACTACTTGATCACCGTTCTTGAAGAACTATCGCGTATCTGACGTGATTCTATCAGACAAATTCTACATGGGCCCGGCTCGGCTTCAGTTTCAAGGACGGTGAACTGGTCGCAGAGACGTTTGAAATGGGCACTGGTCAACACCTGTTAAACTCACCTTCTGAAGAGACCCTCGCGACCGTTGTTGTGAGAGATGATGGACCACAAGGCCAAGGTTGGTCTCCGCTGAATGTAGCCACCTGTCCCGAACTCATGCGGAGTGGATCTCAGACAGTTCCTTTCCCTACAGTGGCGGAGCGGCTCCTTCGTCCACCGACTCCATTTTCGGCAATCCCTTCTTGGGTTACAACCCCGGGGCGACAGGTGGGTTCGGTCCATGGTTTGCCCTGTATGCACACTCAAATATTGTTTGCTCTCTCAGATACCACTCCGGTAGACAACGCTGTTGCTGCAAGTTCGAAGGGAGTGATCAAAATTGTTAGGGAAGCGTTGTCGTTGTTGAAACTCGAAGACAAGTCCGCCCGTCCCGGCACATGAGACTTAGCTCCCAACGGATGTCGTGGGCGTAGCTTTGGAGACTGGCTACTCTACTAGAAACATACGAAGATGATGTATGGTTGTACATGTACATTTATTGTCAATATCGGCCGTGAAGTTATACGCGATGGCACAGTTAGAGCAAGGTTACTAGGGAGAAGTATACTTAGAAGGACTACTTAGCTAGCTTGCTCGCCTACGGTACCACACTACATACCAAAGTTCAGTCGTGCCACCTGCCAAGTGACTGGAACCATAATCTATTTGCCTTGCGAGCTGTTGATGGTCGGACAGCGTCAAGTCGAGTTTCCCGCGCGATTCCGGATGTCGGAAGAGTGTGTCGAAGTTCGGCTCGCCCTGAACAGGGCGAGAATTGTCACATATGTACCTCGGCACAGCGACTATGGCACCAGACATTCCGACATCTTGTAAACAATGGCAACAGGTGCCAGCATTCGCTGCATAATCTCAGAGTCCGCCTCACTGACCATGCGTGAATCCTCGTTCAAGGATTGACCAAGATCAGACATTCCGAAACCAGTGACTTGGTAGTAGTTGAGAATGAATGTCCATCGAAATGGTACCATTTGAGCATTTAAGGACGCTCTAGTATTCTAGACAAGCACATCTACGATTACGATGTCATAGGACAAGGTGAGCTTGAGGTTACCGGTGAACATATGGAAGCATTGTCAACCACCGAATGGGGGTGGGCGAAGCATTCTTTGTCAGTACAAGACAAGGATGCAGCGCATGCATAGTAAAGTTTGCCAGTGGTACGTTTTCGCGGGCGCCCACAGCTTGTCGGCCTACTGGAATAAGGACATGATTATGATAAGCGACATCTAGTACCATCAGAGTCCTCGGATGTTCATTTACTCAGAACGAAGATGACCTGTCAGTGCACTGTCGAGGAGGCGTTATGAATAACGATCATACTCATGGTAGCGCCGACGAGGATTCACATATAGCGCGCTTCGGACTCGCCGCCAGAACTGTGTTCACTGTCAACGGAACTGCGAATACTAGCGATGGGTTCATTCTGGAGGAGCCGACCTGGACAGTGACATTAAATGACTCCTGGCCATGCCGTTTACTCACTGCATTGCAGGTTTTGGATGTACGTGAACATTCTCTGACGACAAACATGTTCCGTGTATTTTTTGCAATACGATCATACGACATAAAATCCAGCCTAGAAGATGCACAACTAAAATCCCACAGAGGGATCTCCTGCAATGCAAGCTGGTGTTAGGGTACACTTCATAGTGCAGAACATGTCAACTCACCATACGAGTTGACGTCGACGAATGGGTCATCAGAAAGAACAGTGCCAGCGTTCCATTCGCTAGTTGAGGCACCCAATATAGTAGATATCAGTCAGGAAAGGATCCAGCAACTCGCCCGTCCAATTTCTGAACTCGGGAACAGACTTGTCCCCGCCAACCATTGGATGTTCCCGCGGAGGGCCATCTTCGGGGTTGTACCTGATAGACATACCGAAATCAATGTAATAGTATTTCACTAGACGAGTAGTGCATGTGAAATGCTTCGCCTCCCTTGAAGTCATAACTTCGATCGTACATCTGAGGATGGTACATGTTGGGATATGTTAGTCGAGGGTCGTACATGATGTTGGACTCCATACAATCTCTGCACATCACAGTAGGCGGTCACGCCGGGGGGAAACGAACACACCTATGAGCGACAGTGTTCATGCATGAATTGCAGACCCTACGCGGACTTACAGAACGTGGGGAAACATGTGAAGAGTAGAGAGCTAACCTCAAAGACTTGCTTAATCAAACCGACTACTTGCCCAACCGTTTCCCACTTGGTATCGGCACATGGGTGCATGAGTGGCATTACCAATGGAGGGATCATCTGGGACAGCCAACACATCGAGGATTGGAACAATATGATTATGGGGATCCGAAAGAAGTTCGTCTGAGTTGAGGTACTGAGCGATCTCGAGCTCATGCGGATTGAGGTGCTTCCTCAACTGCTTGATAGCGACCAGGTTGTTGTCGGATATACGGATCGCGTCTAGGATGGTGATGTTCTGAGTGGGTGTGAGTCGAAGTTCGCATTGACGCTCGTTTAGTTCAAGAATATCTGGCGTCTAAGTTCTATACTCAGTCCGATCCTTAGTAGCAAGCAGACTCAGCAGAGCGAGACAGCCTTGTCGATGAAAGGTTCCAGACACTAGTAGGTCCACTGAAGTGTTTACCATCCCCGAGTCTCATCTCAACTCGTCCACGTTGTCCTCGGAGGAGGCAACTTGAATGCTAGAGTCTGAGCTCGGCAGTACTGCTTGCTGCCACCATGTCTAGGTCTGAGGCACGGGTCCTCCGCACTCCTTTCAGTCAGTCTCACTGTCTTGTGCTTCAAGCGCATTCACCATTATACGCAACTGGGTCGATTGTACATTCTCTACGAAGGCAGCAGCGAGTAGTCATCTAATTGTTCTTCCATGGGACCACTGCACAACGTTCGGCGGTCTCGGTTCGGACAACCAGTATATCAAGCACTCGAGATGCAGCTAGTACTAAGTATACATTCGCACTCCCCCTCCCTCGTCTGCTGCCCAACTCCTTTGCTTGTCATGGCGCTGCCACTCAATCGCGACTCGGATATCTCCTCTATCCAGCCCCCTGACCTTGCCACTTTCGATTTCGACCTCGAAGCAATTGACCGAGCAACTCTCGAGATCTACTTGCCCGTTATGCAATTTCTCGAGGCAGAGAAGGAGAAGCTGCCTGTGGAGCTGCGTGAGGCTATGGAGAGAGACGAGGAGTGGGACCTGACACCGACACAATTTATCGAACTATTGGAGCAGTACGTATAGCACTTGCTTGGTATGTTTATGAGGCTAGTATGGCTGAATGGAGTCGGCACGCCAGGCTCTGTCTCCCACAGGACATGTTAGACGGAGTCGTTCGGCTCATGGATGTGACCGAGCGTGCCAAGAAATGGGCGGACGACTGCGAGGCATTACACCACGAAGTTTGCAGGGCAGTTGCCGATATCGATCGAGCAAGGGCCGATGGCGAAGAGGTTAGCCGGTTTTTTGCTACATCCACTCTTGTACGACCTGCTGACGGGCTCGAGCTTGCAGGCTGCAGAGCCGTCTCAAGCCACTCACGACGACTCGGACGTGGCTAAGGAAAACAGTGAAGAGAGTCATGCATGCCAACGCCTGTAGAATGAATCAACTGCTCCGTTCCACCATACAATGTCTGACAACCTATGTGTAGTGAGAGGCAGATTGAATCTGCTTCTTACATGCTTCTTACGTTTCAATAAGGACATCATCCGCATATGTAGCCGACTCTTCCACAGTTACACCCACTAACGGTGACACTAGAACTTGAAGGCCGTCAGAGAATCGCCATAAGGATTGATTTCAATTGACTCGCCTGCGCGCTGCAGAGTGTTACCCATTCGATCGTTCACTAAGTTGCAGGGATAGCTTCGCCTAGACCCGTAAGACCTGAAGAATGGCTCAAACTGACCAGCACCATGATAGAGGGACCTCGCTAGTGGACGGTGTCGAGTGGAAGGAGGACTATCATAACCAAGTGTGATCGAATTCGATGTGGTGGTGACTTGCCACTGTTGTGAACATCAGACCATGACTACGTCATCCACCCACCTATATATGATTAGTGGCGATACGCCGTCGTGACCACGCGCTCATATTATGCCCGGAAAAAACAGTATCATAAGCACCCAAACCCGGAGAAACCCATCTAAACAGCCTAAGCAGCAGGAGCCTGCACACCGATGATGGGGCTCAACCAGCTCTCAAAGTCCTCCTCCTTCGTCGGGTCGCCCGTCACCTTGAGGGCCCGGAGGAGGATGCGGTACGAGCCGTTCGGGATCGCCGTCCCGTTCGCAAACGAGGGCGTCGAGAACGTGAGCAGGTTGAAGCCCGTGCCGTCGTCGACCTCCGAGTTGCGCGGCTGGTAGTCGGCCTCGAACAGCGCGCCGAGCGTCTTCACCTGCGCGAACGAGCCGCCCTTGGGGCCGTGCGGGAAGCTGAAGAGCTCGCGCTTGAATACGTGGGGCGCCTCGGCCTCGACGTGCAGCGCGGCCTCGTTGTCGCGCTTGTTGAGCGTCGTGGTGATCTTGATGCTCGGATCGACGAGGTCGAAGCGGACCTTGGCCGTGCCGAAGTTGAGGCGGGAGACGAGCTGAGGGAAGTCGGAGCTGACGAAGGTGAAGTTGGTCGGGTCCGTGAAAAAGTTGCCCGTGCCGTCGACGAGCGCGGGCAGGTCCACGCCGAAGAACGTGTCGGTGTTGTCGACGACGGACACATCCTTGAGCGCCGCGGCCGCGCCGAGGTAGGTGACGTGGTAGCTCTCGTCCGCGTTAGCAATCTCGAGGAAGCCGGAGAAGACGGGGAGCTGCTTTGCGTCGAGGCCCTTGGGCGGGGTGATAGAGACGACGACAACCTGAGTCCTGCCCGGCTGGACGGTGAACGACTTGGGCGAGAACTTCACGGTGGCAGCAGTGGCAGAGAGCGGAACGGGGCCGAGCGAAGGACGGATGGTACCCTGTGTCACAACGTTAGTGGACTGAACGGCACACAGGAACGTGGAGAGATATACCTCCTCGATGGTAAGAGCGGTGCCGGCAGGGACGTGAGTGATCTTGAAAGTCTTCTTCGCCTTGCCAGTGTTCTTGACAGTGAAGGTTTGCCTATCAATCATCACTCATCAGTACACGTATTTTCGCCGTATACACTCCTTCTTGCACACTTACACACCACGGAAGTGAGCGGTATCGTTAGTGACGAGCTCAGTGGGCGAAACAACGACCTCAGCGTGAATGGCCTTGAACGCATCAATGAGACCAGCACCCTGCTGGGTCACAGTCTGGAGCGGGTCGCCGCCAGTGTGGCTGGAAGGCACGCGCTGGGCCGTCGACTCGAACAAGTTGCGTGCGCTCCTTCCAACTGACGGCGAGGTGCCCTTCGCCTCGAAGAGAAGCGCAGAGACACCAGCGACGAAGGGCGTGGCCATCGACGTGCCGGAGAGGACGGCGAAGCCGCCGAGCGGAAGTGGGAACGTCGATAGGATGTTGCCTCCGGGCGCGGCGACCGCGGGCTTGAAGAAGAAGTCGTTCGTCGGGCCGTAGGTCGAGAAATCCGAGATGAGACCCCCGTCAGGGTTCGGGAAGGGGAAGCTGGCGCCCGCCTGAGGGAAGGAGAGGGCGATCGGAGCACCGGCGGCGAACTGGGTGGCGAGCTATGGAGGAACTTGCTCACATACCGTTCTACTAACAGCGATATAGAGAAATAACTCACGAATACGCCGTCCTGAGCCTGGATGAGGGCAGCCTGGAAGTCGCCAACCTCGATGTTGTCAAAGCCGTTGCCGTTGCTGCACGAATATACTCGTAAGACGCAGTCTCCTCTACCGTGAGACAGAGAGTTACGTACTCGTAGATGAGGGTGACCTTGGCACCCTTTGCAGCAACGTTGGTCAACTTCTGGACCTGTGAACGCATCGCAACTCAACATCAGAAGAAACACCCATCGCAGCGTTCCATGTACTCACGAAGGTGCAGGTACCACGGCGGACGAGAACGACGAACTTCGAGAGGTCAGGGGTATCATCAGGAAGGGGGTCGCACGCATCGTCAACGACAGCCGTGTCGTTGCTCGTCGCAAACACGGGGAGCGTCTCAGTGATAGGGAAGGGCAGAGCAGAGAAGTAAGTGATGGGGTCGTGCTCAACACCCTGTACGGTCGCGTTCTGGAGCGGAATGATGGTGTTGTCGAGACTTGCGACCGAGATGACATTGATACCATTGCCAGGGCTGGACGAGTACCAGGAGCCGACAGCGCCCTCGTTGCCTGCTCATAGTACCACATAGACACGATGTTCGGGCCCGAAGAAGTTGGCAGGAGTTGGCAGAAGGAGAGATCGGGATCACAGTACGTCAGGGGTCTGATATCGATAAGTTGATATACTAGAGAGATGATCAACGTACCTGCGGCGATCGTGACGATACGCCCGCTCTCCGCGATCCTGCTGGACACAACGGAGCTGGAACTCTCCGTCCAGCCGTCGGGACCGCCGAGTGAAAGTGTGAGGATGTGGTTGCCATCACGGACACCCTGGAGCAGCGCATCGATGATGACTGCGGGGGTAAACGCAGACCTTCGTGAGTGCCTTTTCGCGCGGTGGGGGATAAGTAGCTATGGCGTGCTTACTGTCGTCAGCAACGAAACCATCGCAGCCGAATACCCTGTATGCGTTGATGGAGGCCTCGTAGGCTACACCGCTGATGTTAAAGGCGTTGCCCGGGTCGGCACCGATGATACCCTGGGTGGCAGGCATGAGAATTGGGATGCCCGTCAGGATGAATTACTTACCGCGACGTGCGTTCCGTGGCCGTTGCACTCGTCGAGAGGATCGTCATCGGGGACGGGCTCGTTCTCGCCTACAGATCATCACACTTGGGTCTCAATATCAATCTTGTGTATACGTTCAAAACTATGCATTACCAGCTGCAAGTCAAAGTCAGTAACTAGCGTCTGTGTTGATAAAGGTGTGTCTTACTGTAGTCATCTCCGACAAAGTCGAAGCCACCAATGACCTTGTGGTCAGCGCCAAGCGCACCACCAAGAGTAGGATGCTTGTAATCGACACCTTCACAGACGACCAGTCAGGATTGTCTTCGAATTGCAGATGATATGACGAATCCCGTACCAGTGTCGATACTGCACACAATTTACAGAACAACTTGAGCACAGACTCTCTTTTCGCACCCAACAAACTTACATTCCAATCTTGATGCCCTTGCCCAAGAAGCCCTGAGCGTGCAGCTTATCTACACCCTGTCCGACGCCATTCGGGGTCAATATACGTCGATGTGAACCTTCGCTCGAGGAGGCACGAGACCTACCGTGAGTATATGCGTCGACTCCGAGTCAAAAGGGACTTCGGGGTCATCGGGCCCAGAGACCGCATGCACCTTGACAGGCCTGCACGCGTAGTTGAGCTTGGCATCCCGACGCCATGGCTCTGAGCACTTACTTCGGGGGCGGGATGAGAACGACGGGACGAATCGCCTTCACCCCGGGAATGTCGAGGACTTTTGAAGCATCCTAGCGTCATCACGCGCTGTCAGTCCTGCTTGCACTGAATGGCGCGTGAGTGAGATAGACTTACTTGCTTGTTCTATTTTCACGACGCGTGTGAGCAAGATGGACATTGGGAGGAGGGAACGCGTGGTGTACTCACATCCAAGGTCAGCACGGAACCAATGAAGAGATCGGGCTCGTCGAACTCCTTTTCGACCGTAAAACCCAGGTCCCTTTTACGGAGGGAGTCGTACACTATCTCGTGTGCCTGTTCGTCGGGATCAATCAGTCTACCGCTCGGACTTACGAGAGAGACGCGTATTGCGATGTATGGGCCGAGGACTAGAATTGTAGAAAGAGTTCGAACTGACCGAGCGCGTGTCAAGGTCCCTCTTGCCGGGTATATCGTTGGCATTTTCAACTTCGACAATAAACTTGTTAGGGAGTGTGTTGCCAAAGCCGGCGGTAGCATGAGAAATGGAGGAAGGAGAGAACTTGGCGGCGAAAGCAGTGCCGGTGGCGGCAAGAAGTGGAAGGAAAACTGAAGCCATGGTCGGGGCCATCGTGGACTCGGACCAGGTGGGGGAGGAAACGAGAAGTGCGCGTACACTGGGCAGCAGTGTTGGAGGCAGACGACTCGCGACGGGCGGACTCTTTATAGTACGCTCGAACAACGCTCGGTCGCACTCTCGGCGAGCACGCTAGTGCAGGCGGGCGTGATAACGTCGGGAAGCACGCGGTCGTGCGAGCAGGATCGCTATGTGGGAAACACCGGATTCGCGATGGAGTTCCTGGTTCATGATTCCAGACATCACCCAACGTTGACCTGGTCGCGTCAGTCCTTCATCCGTCATGTGCGTCGGTGAACGACGGATGTGATTGTGGCATCCCGGTCAGGGCTTGGCGACTGATCCGCATTGGTTTTGATCGTTGTCTTCCCTTCAGCTTGGTCTTCCCCAGCCTCCGCGAGCCGAGCTGGAGCATCCTTGTCGCAATTCTGTCGTGTGGCTGTCGCGGGTGGTCTTGCCATATGGGGCCCAGTGCGCGAGATGCGATGCTGGCAACGCAAGACGTTCGCAGATGTCCCGGAGGCAGTACTTATTATGTGATGTGCGAGAGTTCGCAGGAAGGGGAGGCACGTCTATGGTGAGTTGAGGAACGCAGCTGGAAACCTACGACATAGAAGCAGATAGGGTTCCATGAGAGAGTCTCTGTGTCCACGATCCAGTTCGCTTTACTATTACTTAGGTCATGCCGGCGGGACGACTCTAAGCTCGATGCGGGTAACCGGTCCGGATTGTCCGGGCGTCTACATGGTCTTCTACCGCCACCCTTATGCCGCGGCCGTCTCATACTAACACTCACACAATGGCCTGTCCCACCAGTTTAGTGTCGTCCAGGCTGCTTCTTTGAACTGGTGTTACTCACATATGACAAACCTTGCCGAAGAAAGACTTTTCTTCTCCATTCGCCGTCCACGACTAGCATTGCGCAAGTGGAATTTGAAGATTCGTTCGAAGACGACATTCAGAACCCCTTTGAGTAGTACTACATATGCGCATTGCTCGTCAGGTACTTACTGTAGCCCCTATATTTAGGGGTACTCATGACTATCAGAGCATTTTATTGGCAATGTCTGTTTTCGGACCAAGTAAGTAGACATTCTGTGTCGGGCGATGAACTGACTTGGAATCCACTTGCCATAGAATTTCGTGGGATCAGAAACATTGCTTCGTAGTAAGATGATTAGCATTCATGGCACCTCTGGCTGTCTAAAGAAGAAACAGGATGAGCAGTACTGTACCAATACACTGCCACGCAAACCAAACACCGTCATCGAGTCGGATCCGGAGCACCATAGATCGTGTTCACTGGATCTACGTGCTGCAAACCTGTCGAATCCCGTTCAATATTGGTCAGAGAGCATCATGTATGTCTGCACAATATCCTGGATGCATATACCCCTTCAATAAGTGAAAGTCGAAGAGAAGAGGTAGGATACTAACAGCACATTGTGCTCTGGCATGAGCCTGCATCCCAGCCAAAGGAATCTACGTCGGTACTTCGTGGAGACGGGATCTGCGGGAAACTGCGAGCAACACACCACAAGCCGTCATCCTTGTCAGGCCCATGCCCGAGCAGCAGATCGACAGCGCAAGTGACGTATTCCGAACGAATCGCAGGCCCACGTCGGGGGCAAGGCACTCCTCTTCCGCTCAAAAGTGCTGATCACGGCCGCCAGCGGCGCACAACATGATGTCGCCCGTCGCCGTCCCAAGAGGCACATAAGAACCAGTCTCTTCGTTCAGCAATTAATCGCCCCCGCTCGCTGACGTCCCTTGACCTACCCCGCCTTCCCCCAGAACTTCACGTGCGCGCATCTCTCCCCGACGCATATCCCTCAGCATGCTTCGTTTCTCTTCTCCCTCTTCTACCCTCACTGTTCCCGCCCGCCCGAGGTCCGTGTTCCTGCAGCGCATCCCCTCTGCCCAGCGCAATTTTTCGTCGAGCATGGCAGCCTACAAGCCCAACACCGAGCCTCCCAAGGGTGTCAAGATCATCAGAAACATCTACAACATCGCCTCTGACAGCAACAAGTTCCGCCGCGTCCTGTGGACTGGGCGCAACAGCCAGGTCAGCCTTGCACCCGCCGCTATACGCGTACATCGTTGACTGACCTCAAGCTCACTTCACCAGTTGGTCATCATGACAATCCCCGTCGGCGGAGAGATCGGCGAGGTACGTGTCTGCATTCCGGTGTTTGGCTATATGCGCTCACACTGCATACTTCCGTAGGAGACACACACTGTGGACCAGCACCTCAACTTCCTTTCCGGCACTGCACGTGCAATCTACGACGGAAGCAAGGTCAGTCATCCCCGCTGTATGCGGCTCACAGCCCTTCATGCCGCGTACGCAGGAGGATGACATCAAGCCCGGCGACATCGTCATTGTTCCTGCGGGTACCCTGCACAACGTAAGTAACGTATATCTTTGAAAAACCTGCCACTCACATATGCATCACAGTTCAAGAACACCGGGCCCACTCCGCTCATCGTTTCCACAGTAAGGATGTGTCTTCATGAGTATCCAACGGTACTAATAAAACATCATCATCAGGTGTACGCTCCGGCTGAGCACAAGGCGGACACCGTCCATGACACACTGGAGCAAGGGGAACAGCTCGAGAACGATGGAAAGGACGAAGCGCCTTCCTGGGCGAAGGACCTTCACAAGAAGCCCTGAGGAAATATTCATGTACCGTCGCGCGCAAACAACATGGCAAACCGCAATGTATGGCAGTGTAAACCGTCCATAGATACCAGCTTCGTTCGGACTGTTGCGCTATTGTACCATTGGAAATTCTGCCTGTCTGTCGATCGTAACCGCATGTATGCACATGCATTTGGGGTAGAACGCCGCTAAAGCCCACTTCCACGACGGTTGACACCAATCATTTCGCGCGAGCACGCATGGCGTCCACCATGCTTTGGGGGAACACAACGTAACCTGGGTACGCGTATACGCACCGTCTGCTGTCATGCCCGTCATCACGAGTAATGCTACTGATCACTCGCAATAATAACATAGTGTGAGCCGTGTCCATCTGGACGCCACAGATTGTGGACGTGAATGAGGTGGGCGAGCATTTGATATTTTATAGAGTGCATGGTAGAGCAGGCAGAAAGCGAGGCGCACAACAGAGCAGACCAGAGTGATAGCTGAATGGCCGCGGTTGCAGGAAACGCGCTGAGCTCAGGCAGAAAGGAAGCTAGCATGAATCATTTGCCGAACGCAAGAGCGGATGCGAGGCTTTTTAGGACTCATCAACGTGACCTTTCACGCTGACGCCTCCCTCTTCGAGCAGCCGCTTCAGTCGATGCTCTTTGTGCAGCGCATGGATGTCGTCCGACCCACCGATCGAACTTCCCTGGAAGCGGCCCGCGTCAGAACAGAGACCGGATTTCAAAAGGTGTCCGTGCAGACACACCTTCAATAGGACGTTTGGTACAGTTCTCCGCCCAGTCAACCTCGCGAGGATGGCCTGCACCTGTTCACCGTCTGTGCGAACATTCAGCTCGACGATCTTGGGTGCAGGCTCGAGCTCGTATGAGCCGAGGAGCTCTTTTGCTCTTTGGGAATACCTAGTATGTATACACGCCAGCATGAGCGACATGTGCATAGAGGTGCTTCGGAGAAACCAGTCAAACACGCACGGGCAATACGTCTTGCTGAACACTACCAATGGGTGCTGCTCCTTGACGCGCTTCGTATGCTCCTTCCAGTCATAATTCCCGTCTGGAGCGTACATCTGCAGGTCCACCGGCTTCTGGGCATCCACCCCGCCCTCCAATCGTCGGTCCGGATGCGCGGTGATAAAATGCACGAGGGCGTCGATCTCGCGCACGTCGACGTACGCGCCCTCCCCGGCGTATGCCAGCACGTCCTTCTTCTCCTCCTCGGCTTCTGCTTTGGCTTGGGCGACGCGCCCTGCGCGTGACGAGTCCGGCGAGAAACGGAAGCCCATGTCCTTCAAGGACGATGGCAGGGAGAGGAAGGACGGGAGGTCGTATTGTGTAAAGTAGAAGATGCCTGCCAGCGTGAGGAGGACGAGGATCCAGAGAATACGCCGGCGCCGATAGGGCGAGCCTGTCCAGGGCCGAGAAGCGGGAGCTTTCATGGCGGTGGTGGAATGGAAAGTCTTTGTCGGCTGTAGAAGATAGATAAGACGGCGTAAGCCTGACCTAGTATGTGAGCTGAGGATATGACTGTCGTCGTCGAGAGGACGCAGGAAAGGTGGCGACTACGCGCTGGGCTGAGCCTGTCCAAGCTTGTGCGTAGTGCAGCGTCAATCTGAGCCTCAGCCTCGAGCGTGACAATCGCAGCGAGAGGGCAACCGTAGACAGCGTGAGCACGCACTCCCAGTTGGTGAGGACAGCGTCGTCGACATTGACAAATAGACGAAGAATCAAGTGCTTAGACTGCGGTAGACGATCGCACTGAGGGAAATGCGTGTTCTGGCCGACGCGCGCCTGTCAGCGAAGATGTAATGGCAGTGGACGGGCGGCTACACGCTCTGACCCGACCTCCGACTAGCCCTCGTCATTGCAGTCTGTCTGTCTGCTCTGCTGTCCTCCACATCTCGTTCATGAATGGGACCACACATCACGATGGCGAGAACGGTCTGTCTGAGGACTTCAACTTCTCCGACACCGAGGGCGACGACGCGCCCGAGGGCGGACTCGGCGACTATTCCGCGCAGTTTGAGGAACTCATGAGTGACGGAGAGGATGAGGGCGGCCATGGCGGCGACGATGATGACGACGAGGATGACGATGGCGGGGAAGAGGGATTCGTTTACAGTGGTGTCGATGCTGATCCTACGGGCGGATACCGCGAGCAGCTGCGCGACGTGCTCGGACCGGACCACGAGGAGGACGAGCTGGTGGAGGAGCAGGAGGTCGAACACTCGCTTGTGCACGAAGTGGAGGAGAACGAGAAGTTTGCCGCGACGATTGAGGATGAGGCAAGGGTGAGTTCTACATCGCATTTTTGCATCCTGCATACTGCATGCATGCCTCGCCAATGTCTACTCGCATTCATGACCGTGTCCGCTGCAGCACGTCCAAATCTTACCCCCTCGCTCGCCCCCGCCCATGTCTCCCAAAACGCCTATTCCGTCATCTGTGCCCGCAAGGATGCACAGTCTTCTGGGCAATGGGACGCCTCCGCGTCCGCCATCGGCACGTCCATACCTGCACCCGTCCATCTCCCGTCTACGCTCGATCACACCCCAGCCCTCTCGCACGTCTTCCGCAGCGAGCGGGCAGACCCTGCACTCACACCTGAACGAGTCCCTCTCCGCTGCGCCGTCACATTTCTCCGCTCTCTCCCACTCACGCTCATCCTCCGTCACCAACCTCTCTACCCAGCTCGCGCAGCACGAGCATGAGGAGTCTCCTTCACGCCCGCGCCAGGCCGCTCGTGAGGTCCTGCGGTGGACGCAGTTACGTGTGATTGGAGAGCACATCTACGCGGGACAGGGCTCGAAGGTATCTTCGTTGCTGGGTGCACAATCGTCGGGCTCTCCAACGGTCCTTGCGGCGAACGGGCTCATTTGCATCGGCACGGACACGGGGCGCGTGCTCGTTTTCGACTTCAAGCAGACACTCAAGTGCGTGTGCGGTAATGAGTCCTCAGGTGAGCGCTCCGTGCATTTCATTAAAAACCGCGAGGATCAAATTGACGCGTCGCGGCAGAGAAGAGCGTCGGAGCCGTGACTGCGCTTGCGCTCTCGTTCGATCACACCTATGTTGCCGTCGGGCATGCAACCGGGTTCGTGCAGTTGTACGACTTGCGCTCGCCCAAAGTGGCGGCGCGCGTCGTGCCGCCGACGACTCTGGCAGCCGTGGCATCTGGCAGGCAAGAAGGGCATTTGGCGGGTTCTCGGATCGTCAGTATTGGGTTCATAGCTGGGCGACATACCGCCCTGGTTAGTGCAGATGATTCGGGGCTGGCGTTCTACCACAGCTTAGGCAAGGTCTTCTTCGTCGACGCTACCGACATCTTGCGAATACTTGGAAAGTACCCAGACGAAGACGTGCCTGAAGGCCCTGCCGCACTCGGTCACAGACTACGGCGCCGGAAGACCCGGAAGCCGGCTACGATTCTGGCCATGGCACCGCTCCCGTTCGGCACGTCTTCGCACCCCACGGATGCATACAACCTCATCGCGTTGCTCACACCGATCAAATTGGTCATCGTTGGCCTCAAGCCCTCTCCGAAGACGTGGTACAGGCGACATCGAGAGTCGGGCGACGACGTAGGTTCGAAGTCGAGGTTCAAGGGAACGCTGGCGTGGTTCCCTAGTGTATCGCTCGGGGCCGATCTCACGTCTGCAGCGGAGCGAGACAGCAAGAAGAGTCACGCCGATGACGTTCATCCGTCCTCCACTCCGACGCTCGTCTATTCGTGGGGCGAGACGCTGCATCTGCTGAAGGTGTCAGAGACGAAGATGACGGAATCGGTCAAGGATCCCAAGACCGGGAAGGTCAAGAACGTCGAAGTCGGCCGGATGGTGTTTGAGGAGATGGGGAGTTGGACGGCCAGCGAGGATATCTTCGCCCTGCAGTGGCTGAACGTCAATGTGGGTTCGTTTACTCCGACGGCTGCGTCGTAAGGCATCTTACTGAATGTGTGGCTTCAGCAAGTCATCGTGCTCACGCAGGCTGGGTTCGAGATTTACGACGTCCGCACGTTCAAGCGGGTGGAGAGTGAACCGTTCGACGCTTGGACGCTAGTGTCCCCCATTTTGAGCCACACGACCAATGGTGCTGTCACGTATTCCGACGCCGTCTCCGAGGTGGCGCACAGTGTCCGTGTATACAAGGGCAAGATCTTCCTTCTGGTAAGCTACGTCCTCATTGTGCGAAGCCGCATACTAATTCGAGCCATTCAATGGTCGCAGGGGCAACACGGAGTGCAAGTCGGAACATTGCTCACCTGGGCCGACCGAATACTACACTTTGTCGAGAATGGGGACTTCTTGAGTGCAATCGAGCTTACGCGCTCGTACTACGTCGGCGAGGCACCTGGGAACAGGAACGGGCTTCCAGACGAGCCAGAGAAGCTGAAAGCGGTCGTCGGCCAGAAGCTGCGCCAGCTTATGATCGCCTCCGCGCAGTACGCCTTCTCGGAAGAACGGATGACAGACGGGACGCACATCACCCCAGACGGACGCGGGGTGGACCGCACGGACCTGTTCGAGGGCCTGGTCTCTACGTGTGCCCGCGCGTGCATGGCTCTGGACGACTCCGAGTTCTTCTTCGAGGATCTGTTCCAGTACTACGACAACAACGGCATCACGGGCATCTTCCTATCCCAGCTGGAGCCGTTCATGCTGAACGGCGAGGTCCGACAGGTACCCCCACGAATAACGCAGCGGCTCGTTGCGCTCCATGACGCGGCCAGTCGACCGGACCTAGTGGAGAGGCTCATCTGGCATATCAATCCTGAGTGTCTGGATATCAATCAGGCCATTACGCTGTGCCAGCGGTATCAGCTCTACGACGCCCTCATCTACGTGTACACCCGTGCCCTCCGCGACTACGTCTCGCCTGTGGTCGAGTTGCTCGGCCTCGTCCGCCGCGTTCAGCAATACCGGAGACAAAGGGCAGAAGCGTCGCCAACCTCCACGAGCTTCATGGATGAATCGTCGATCGAGCCCATCATACTCAACGCCTACAAGATCTACCCGTTTATCGCTGACACCTTGACCGGCCTCACCTACCCGTCGGAGGAGCCCTTACCCGAAGACGAAGCGTTCCAGGCGAAGAACGATGTATACACCTTCCTCTTCTTTGGCCATTCTAGCGTCTGGCCTGTCGGAGAAGGCGGGAAGCTCGTCCTGACTTCCGACGAGGAGAACGGCGTGGAGCCTACGTATCCGTACACTCGGCTGCTCTTGCGCTTCGACCCGGAAGCTTTCTTGCACACGCTAGACCTGGCGTTCGAGGACGCGTATCTGAACGATGACACCCATGGTGTGAGCCGTTTGGTCATCGTGAAGATTCTGCTCGAGATCCTTTCCTCTTCAAATTTGTCGCCGCAGGAGCGGACGTTCGTGCACATCTTCATCGCCCGAAACGTGCCCAAGTATCCGCAGTTCATCCTGAACTACATCCAGCCCAGCACCCTGCACAACATCCTCATCGGTCTCGCGGAGGATCCAGATGCGAGCACACGGGAAGACCGCCAGCTTGCGGCCGAGTTCCTCCTCTCCGCATACACCCCGCACGAGAGCGAGCGCATATTGCAGCTGTTCAAGCAGGCTGGCTTCTACAGGATCTTGCGCTCGTGGTACCGACAGGAGAAGCGGTGGCCGGAGCTTTTGACGACCTTCCTCGAAGACCGCGATCTGCCACAACAAGACGTCTTCTCTTCCATCCACGAGGTCCTCCTGTTGGCCAAGAGGCACAACAAAGGGAAGTTGCCCCCTGCGCTCGCTGACACCTTCCATCAGTCCATCCCTGCCCTCCTCGACATTCACATCGCGAGTACTGCGGCGCTCGTCGACCAGCACTTCCCATCGTCTCATGCCGCCGCGCTGGACGACCTCGGTCCTGACGCAGACCACGAGCGCTTTATTTATCTTCAGCATCTCTTGGAACCCCCACCGAAGCAGGACGAAGACGAGCGTGCCTTCGTGCCCCGCAAGTCGACCCTTCCCCCAGACCTCCCCTCTTCTCTTCGCCTAGCCTACGTGTCGCTTCACTGTCGATTCGAGCCGGTAGGACTCATATCGGCGCTGCAGCATCTACCCCAAACTTTCCTCGACAGTCCGGAAGCCGTTCGCATATGCGAGAAGCACGAGGTGTTCGACGCTGCACTGTGGCTCATCGACCAGGGCGGCGACCCCCAAGCCGCTCTCTCCAAGGCAGACTCGTTCGACCACCGCCTCTCCACCCGAATAGCAGACGCGCTTGCAAGCGGCGACGACGACGGCTCGCAGGACGCGATATCCGAGGCACTGCACAAGCTCGAGGCCGTCGCGGGAACGTCGATATCGATATGCCTCGATCAATCTCAAGTCACGTCCGCGGCCGAGTTCCCGCTCGAGGACCTGTGGTTCCAGCTCCTGAGCAGCCAGATTGACTGTGTGCAATGCGTCGCGAGCTGCTGTTCGCTGGAAGCACTCGGCCCTTCGGAAGGACTTCCGAACGATCCCCGAGTGCGCAGGGAGCATGGCACCATCTCTGCCCTCCGCTCGCTCGTCCACAAGACGTTCTCCGCCCTCATGTCCGTTAGCTCGACGCGCGCCGTCTCCTTCCCGCGCCTGTTCAAGCGCCTAGTGAGCTCTGCGTCGAAGTCGAAGTCGAAGGGCACGCTTTACACCGAGTTCCGGACGATCCTTACCGGCATGCTCGAGTCCTTCCGCTCCGAGGGCGACATGCTCGTCATCACGAAACACCTCGTGGACCGCGACGTGTCGGACACCATCGGCGAGCTGGTTGGAGAGCGATGCAGGGGATGGGCACCTGCTAGGGGTGCGTGCAATTCTTGCGGGGCCGCATTCGCCAGCGGCAAACCGCGCGGGGAAGGGGAGGCCCCGTCGGCGCGCGACCCGGTTGTTGTATCACGGACAGGAGCCATATACCATACTAGATGCTTACCGCCGGAGTTCCATGCTAATCATACCGTCAATGTACATTAAGCAGCATATGTCCGTTACTTGTAATTGCATGCAGGTGCTAGGGGTCGACACGAGCAATTCACACAGCATAATGAGCACGACGAAATGGGGAAGGAAGCCTTCAGGCCTCTGCGACACAAGATGAGATGATGAATGAGTGCGGTATGGACGGTTGCACCCACCGTCAGTCAGACTAGAACGAGCCATTTCCACTAAGCTCCTGTATGTCGCTTTTTCCTGGACGTCGACACCAAGTGACTCGGCTTCCCTGCCAAAAGCGTCCACGTCAAGGATCATCTGTGTTCGGATTTTTTCCTCGTCCGCGCGCCCATCGTCGTCTCTCGAGCTCGAGCCAAAGAGAGAGTAGGCAGACTTCTTGCCCTTCTTGAGGCGTCGAAGCGACTCCTCCGTCTTCTTCATCGCCGAGAGGAAGTAGATGTACCGTTGAGTGACGAGCTCAAAGACCTCTTCGGCGACGGGCTTGAGGAAAGCATCCTTCAGCGCGGATCCCGGTCCGTCGACAGTCTGGATGGCGAAGAACGCCTTCGTGTGCTTGAAGATGAGCGAGACGAAGTAACTGGGTTCGGTCGGCATGCGCTTGCTCGATGACATCGCGCGGAACTGCGAGGGAATGGAGCGCATGGAGAGCAGAGCGTCGCATCCTCTCCGCGAGAGGATGGCAACGATCTGACTCAGAAGACTCGGGACGAGCGAAGTGAGCTTGAGTAATGCTTGCTTCAGAGCCTCTATGGTCGAGAGCATACTGATTACATGGCGATACCAAGGAGCCGCTTCAACGGTCGTGACCCACCTTCCAGGGTGACATTTTGCTCATCACTCGGAGACGACTCAGGGAGCATGACCACGAGCTCCTCCCTCCATAACTTCAGAATCTGTGCCTCCATAGCTTTGATGTCCGTGATTGCAGTCGCGAACTGCTGCAGGAGTGCATCATCCGCGGCGATGCTTTCAGCGGACGCAGCTTCTGCTGGGATCGGAGTAGCTGATCGTGTTGTCGGGGACCCTGCCGACTAAGCACGACGTCTTAGTAACGACTCAGCTGAACGGGAAAACCGGAAACTTTACACCACCTACCCGTTCCGCAGCAACGGCGGCGGCGACTTTGGCGGTAGGTTCAAAGGGGGGTAGGCTCTTGTCTAGCCATGTTCGGTATCTACTCAGAAGCTGCTCACTTCTCAGACTACATCCCCAAAGTAGTATTGAGACCCTACCTGTAGCGTAAAGCGCCAGAAGCGTGGATTGAGGTCAGGAATGTAGATCTCCGCACTCCAGCACGCCCGAATAGCGTCACATATAGCGGCAGCTTGCGGGGTCACGAACGGTGCGAGAGCTGTGAACGATTCAGTGAGTGCATGCATCAAATCAATAGCAGTTCTCACCCCTTTTTGTACTTCGCTCAAGTTTAGTCGTGGACAAGGTTTCCTCAAGCTTAGTGACGATCTCTTTCCACCTGAGCTGGAAATAGACTGGGAGTTGCCACCGTCGCTCGAATGACGTATACACGATGTGAGACCGCATAGCCTCCACTGATTGCGCTGAGGGCGCGAGGAACTCTAGTGCACGAATGAAGGCCTGCGTCGTCTCGTGGTGCTGCAACGGAACGAGCGTCATAACCTGACCCGTTCTATTGGTCATGACCAGACGTACCTTGCGAAACTCGTCGGGTTTCCCAGCGGCAAAGATCACGCTGCCCAGCTCGTCCATGAGAGCACGTCCTATTTCTGCCCAAACTACGTTCGCCACGATTGCAAATGTCGGCTCTTCGCCGTCCCTTTTCTCGCCCTTATCAGCAGCAGCGCGTGAGCCAGATTTGACACACACAGCTTCCGCAATCTCCATCGTTCGGCGGACGTCCCTGTCGACGAAGCGCAGGATCGTGTTGTAGAGCGCCGCAAGTGGGTCATCCGCCTCGTCTAATATGTGCGCGTGACCTGTCGCGCTGGAATGCGAGTCGGCGCGCAATGCGAACTCGAAAGGATTCTGCTTGGACGCGAAAGCGGTGAATGGCGTGTAGGGTGTACGCGGTGGCAGAGACGCTGTCATTGGAGGAGCGGGAGAGGCTGAACCAGTTTTTGGTGCCAGTGGCGTATGGGGAACAATGGGTGAGTGAGGTGCAGCGAGTGCCCCCGGATATATCGTCTAGTGTGCTGGTCAGTACATGCGTCTCGAACACAGATAATTATCTCACCTTCTTGACGAATTCACGCACGACTTCTCTGCGGAGGACGTCCTCGGCGTCGCGCCAGAGTCCAAGTACATCATACGTGCGCAAACACTCCGTGATGTCCGCGTATAGTTTCGACTTTTCGATCTCGCTCACTTTGCTTGCCTTGCTGTGGTCTTTGCCACCGGTGAGAGCATTGAGCGTGGTCGCGAACAGGTGATCGAGATCAGATGATAGTGTCGACTTGATACGGTCGACACGCTATATGAGAGGTATTTAGAGAGCACAGCAATGACGTAGAGTGGGACAGCTCACAAACCCATTGAGACTCGTCTATGAACGCGCAAGGCTCCGTTCGGGCCCTGGATACATGGTAGAGTAGCTGCATGTACTCTGCAGCCACACGGGCTATATGCTTGGCGCGATTCCCTCGGGTCCTTAGTATCCGCGCGTGAGGGGGTTCGTAGTAAACGGAGCGTGCATACACTTACCTGTCTTCTGTTTCGCCGTCAGCACGAGAGGTCAACGGCATATTGTCGACCGCAGCAGACTCCCTATCTCCATCTTCCGGCGAGGATATAAGCAGCAGAGTCTCTAAACGAGTGATGGACTCGGATATCTTGAGCAGGAGGTGTAGAAATGCCTTCTCTTCACGAATGACTGCACGGCGATCCAGCTTCTCCTTAATTTCATCCTGCATAGCCTGCAGCGTCTTCCTGGCGTCCTACGTTATGCAAACATGGGCTTTGAATGAAGCTGCATACAGTTACAGGTAGAGTTTGCAACGTACAAACACTCGCGCCTTGAGATCTGCCAACGGCCGCTTCATGCTTTCCAGCCGCGTACCCTCCCCTCTAAGATCTGTGCTCAAGCTGATGAACGCTTCATAGTCATCATTGATCAACTTCACAAGTTCCTCTTTCAGTGTTGCATGATAGTCGCGTAGCTCCGCGCGTAAGTCTGGAAGAGAAGTGTATGCACGAGAGAGGAGGAACTGCTCGACATCAAATGTCTTCGCGGTAAGATGGGGGTCAGCGTGCGAGAGGGGAGTGTAGACAGGTAAGTCGTGCGCTTCAACTGGCAGGTCCTCTTCAGCATTGTCCGTGCCATTCAGACGTCTCGAGGTTTCGCGCGCGACGAGCTCTTCAGCAAGCCGATCGAGTTCGAAGGGATCGCGGGAAGCGAACCCACCAGGGATCCTTACAGCCGCCATTAGCGGTGTCAAGTGAGGTCACTGCTGGCGACTGTAGAGAGCTGAGAGGTGTTTGGTGGTCCTGGTCAAGGTGATTAAAGTTAAACCCGAGTTAAATGTATGCAGCCACTACTAGCATGGTAGACGGAGCACGAAATTCTGAGCGGAGAAAGGCTATTGCCGTGCCTACGCGCCCCACGTGCGTCGCGAACATGTGCACGTGAATGATTCGTACAAAGATAATTGACCAGATATCCTTATGCGGACTTATCAACTCCAAATGACAATCTAAACGGGGGTCGGGAATTGGGGGCATTGTCTGTATCTCTGTCCTCGACCATCCGCGCACCCGTTCACCGCATCGCACAACGTCAGCAATGGCCAACGTGGCCACTATGGGTCCCCCACCCTCTCCCAAGGAACCTCGACGCTCCGGACGACGTCAGGCCCCCTCCTCGAGCAAGTCCCCTGCAGGCTCGCCACCGTCAGAGGTGAATCCCAAGACCAAGGACAACGCCACTCGTCCCCCTCCCAACTCCTCGCACACCAACGGCCGAAACAAACGCGCCAAGAACGAAGACCTCGACGAGCCTCTCGAGGAGCTACACAAGAACGGAGTCACTAGCAACGGGGGGCAGCCACGCTACAAGCGCAAAGGTAGGGAGAAAGAGAAGATCGCGCTGGTGGTGGAGATCCCCAACGACGACAACGACAACAACCCGGAGGCTGTCGGAGACGATGGCGCAGGGGAGAACGGAGACGACGAAGAGGAATCGGGAGTAACGCGTTGCATCTGCCAGAAATATGGTTCGTCCCGTCGCGTCGATCGTCCTCAACGTGTTCCCAAACGCCCCTTTAGGTGAAGAGGATAACGAGCAAGGAGAGTTTATGGTACAATGTGACATGTGCAAGGCATGGCAGCATGGGTCGTGTATGCATTACGACGCCTCCGACAACGTGCCACTGCAGTACTTCTGCGAGGAGTGCCGGCCAGACCTATGGGTGGACGTCGTGAGGTGTGCTCTATCCTTTCTCCAATCATCCTCCAGTAGCCCTTACCATGCTCCCCAGAGATTGGGCAGCAAGACATGCCCGGCATCCCTCATCGCATTCACATCCGCCCCCTACCCCGACCGCAGTTCACGCGTCTCGCAATTCCCGCTCCCACTCCCCCGCTATATCAAAGAACGCGAAGCGTAGGAACACTATGAACAGTCGCGACGCTGCCTACGACGAAGAGAAGTACCAAGCGCTCATTGAAGGTCCGAAACTCGATTACGAGTTGCCCCCACGCACACCAATATCTGCCGTCAGCGTGGGCGGTGGACTGAACGGGCACGCAGACCTGGAGCACGAGATTGAGTTGCCGAATCCCAAGAAGAAGCGGAAAAGGAATGACGACGATCCGTGAGTAGTTCTCCTCCAAATCGTACCCCACATTGCCGACGAGCAGACCTCCAGCGCTTTAGTGAAAAGGACAAGATCTGCCTCTATTACGTCTGATCGGCCACCGCCATCCGTCCTTGCACGCGACGTGACTCCTCTAAGCGTACCCAAAGGACCTGCTGGTCCTCCATCTACGGCTTCGACCGTGCGCACGACGAACGCACGTAACAAACGCAACGGAAGAAAGTCGCAAGCTCAAGACCTCGCGTCTGTGGATGGCGATGAAGGTCCGTCGGTCTAATAGATGAAACACGACCGTGTGACGTCAACTCACATGACCCACAGTTGCAAGCGCTGCACCGGCACGCAAGGCCAGCAACCGCGCCAAAGGTGCGTTTGTCTCTTTGCTTCGGTTGTACCCACTCCGCTCACTGATACCCATGCGCCGCATATACCCTCTATCAGGCAACAATGCCTCTGAACACAGCTCTAGACGGACGCAAGCCAACGCTGGCAGCTCATCCACCTCCGCCGCGGCTTCGCGAGCATACCACCAATCGCATGCATACGCTGTCTCTCAGCAACCACTCTTCACGTCGTGGAATCTGCCCGATTATCTTGCTCATCTCGAGCACATATTGCCCACAGACGTCCCTCGTCCGCTCGAGGTCCGCGGCTCCGTCCTCGACGGTACTGGCCGCGAATCTCAGGAGTGCAACACTGAGCGCGGGGTCAAAGTCAAATGGCCCAGCAAACGCATGAGCGTCGGGACATGAACAAACGCGTTCGTTCCCTGGTTGAGTGGGTTGGGCGCGAGCAAGCCGTGGCGATGGAGAGGACACGGAGAAGGGAGGCGCTGGAAAAGATGCTTGCACAGCAGAGAGCTGCCACCGCGGGCGAAGGTGGTATCATGGATGTCGACGCTAGTACAGGCGAGGCACCTGTGCACAGCCATGATTTGTCACATCCTGAACCTTCCTCGGTGATCGGCGTGGCAGGGGAGGAGACCATGAAGATGATGGAGGAGCTCATGGAGGAGCTCATTCGATTTCAGGAGCGCTTTGGGCCAGGAGCAAAGACCAAAGAGCGCGATCGACGAGCAGGGACTCTATGATCCCCTTGTTACACTTCCCGGTCACTGGAGAACTCGTTGTCGCCGTATCGCATATGTTGTATCTTGAATCTTTATCGCACTGCTATATCCTGTCTCATTTGGGCTATCGCTACCTCTCTGTACCCATGTTTTATATCTCACATATCCTAGCGTACACGTACTGCTGTTCTTTGAATATCGATAATTCATATTCCCTTCGGACCTCGGGCTCGCGGAGTACGCACGGGACAGTTGCGGTGGAAAGATGAAGTGCCGGCGTGAGCTTCCGGCGCTAGGTGCGACGTCCGTGTGGCATCGACATGGCATTCATAAATGACTCGTGCTTGTCGTGCAGCTCTCTTGCGACCAAAACTTTCCCTCGAGCTTGTCTACAGGCCCCGCTGCGTCCAGCACCACACCACGACCGTTGCACTCGCCATGTCGACGACGGAAGCCACCATCGAGTACTCCTCCCACGCACCCGAACCCATCGCACAATCTCGGTACCCACGCCTCGCACCCCACACAATCTTGTCTGATGGCTCTCCGGACTACCTAAAACTCATCTTGACATCCAAGGTCTACGAAATCCTCAAGGAGACACCCCTCGTGTACTGCCCCAACCTCAGTGCTCGACTCGGAAACCAGATATGGCTCAAGCGCGAGGATCTGCAGGAGGTCTTCAGCTTCAAGATCAGGGGCGCGTACAACCTCATGGCGAGCTTGCCTGAAGAGGACCGGTGGAAGGGTGTCGTGACATGCAGCGCGGGTTAGTGTGCGTATTTCTCTCGAGATATGTACAGTCGCGCGAGCGTCGTTCTGTGGCAGGCAGCTCGCTCGCGGGAGGTGCGCTATATTTCCATCGCACTCGCCCGCTTTCCGAGCGAACCCGGGGTCTCTTCTCGGTGCCTACCCCTTTCTCCATTCTTCGCAAACATCGATCTGTCATTCGCCAAACACGTTGCTCTGTCACCTGCAAGCGTCACCAGCAACGTGTTTCGCAAATGAAAAGCGCGATCAGTCCGGCGCATGCAGTATTCCTATGCTTATAGTAGCCCGAATGAGCTATTACAGCAGACGGGCGCGCTGACTCCCTTTTTGAGGCTCTCTCCCTCCCCAGAATGGCTAGAAAGATGCGCTGTCTGCCGTGTCTGACGCTGCGCTGCTTGAGCCATCGAGTCTGGAAACGGAGCTGGTTGATACAAATCAGTACTCGGACGGAAGGCAACCCCCGCATACTCGATTTGCTGGCACATATATGGGCAGGGCTTCCTCCCGTCATATCTGCATCTTTTTGGCATATCAGCACATTGCAGACGCAGGTGAGATATCACACGCACGAGGTGTTTTATTGCACCGCGGAAGATGGTCTCAGACCAGACATGGCTTCATAAGTTGGGAATTTATCATGACCTCGTTCGTTTGGACTGGATAGGGATGATTACCTACAGTACGCCAACGACTCTCATGGGACAGCCAGTAAGATCCTGTCTTCTCTCATTTTAACCCTGCCTTGTTGGTTGGGCACCAAAGTACCACTGCGCAATGTGAAACATAAATGAACGTTAATGACGTTATTCGACATTGTATACTCTTTCTACCTAGCCCCTGGTTGAATCGCGACATATTGAATTGACAGCCATGTCTTACAGGAAACCATGCTCAGGGCGTCGCGCTCTCGGGGTCCCGGTTGGGAATTCCTTGCACGATTGTCATGCCCAAGGCGACGCCTACCATCAAAGTGCGCAACGTCTCCAGGTTGGGCGCAAAAGTCGTACTGTTCGGCCAGGACTTCGACGAGGCGAAGACAGAGTGTGCGCGGCTAGCAGCGACACACGGACTCGTATTTGTCCCGCCCTACGACGACCCGCTTGTGATCGCTGGCCAAGGAACAGTGGGGATGGAGATCCTCAAGCAGATCCCGCAGCCTGAGACTCTAGACGCCATCGTCGCCGGTGTGGGTGGCGGAGGACTCGTCGCTGGCATCGCGGAGTACGTGAAACGCATAGGCTCGCCAAGGACGCAGGTAATCGGTGGAGAGACGGTAGACGGAGACGCCATGGCCTGTAGCCTCGAAGCGGGCCAACGAGTGACCCTGAAAGAAGTCGGGCTGTTCAGCGACGGTACGGCCGTGAAGCTTGTTGGGGAGGAGCCGTTCAGGATCTGCAAGAACCTACTCGATGGCATAGTGAAGGTAGACACGGACGAGCTTTGCGCGGCTATTAAGGATGTGTTCGAGGGTGAGCGTGGACGGTCTCGACTATATCATGTCTTCTGACTGACAGGAGTGCAGAGACGCGGTCTATCACCGAGCCAGCAGGAGCGCTCGCACTGGCAGCACTCAAACGCTACATCGTAGACAACGAGCTCATCGGCGCTCAAAAGAAATTCGTCGCCGTCATCAGCGGTGCGAATATGAACTTCGACCGATTACGCTTTGTCGCAGAGCGTGCGGAGCTGGGAGAAGGCAGAGAAGCACTGCTCAGTGTAGAGATCCCTGAGAAGCCCGGAAGGTGCGTCTGCTCTCCTAAGATCGAGGTTTCTGATCTTCTCAATACCCGCCGGCTGGTCAGTTTTGTTGCCCTGCATGATACGATCCACCCGCGCCATACAACAGAGTTCGTGTACAGGTACCACAACCCGGAGCGCGCGCAAATATTTTTGTCCTTCCAACTTCAGACGACGAACCGGTCTCAGGAAGTGTCCGAGGTGATTGCGGCGCTCGGACAACTGGAGATGAAGGCGGTAGACATCAGTGACGATGAGATGGCAAAGAGCCATACGCGATACATGGTCGGAGGCTGCACTCAGGTACCCAATGAGCGGATCTTCCGGTTCGGTGAGTTGATGATATCTCTATCCATGATCTGCACATATGTCCCTGACCAACGTGCTTCCTTCAGAGTTCCCTGAGCGTCCGGACGCACTGAGGCGGTTCCTGAAAGGTTTGCACAGCGGATGGAACATCTCGTTGTTCCACTACCGTAATCACGGTGCAGGTACGTTTGGTCATTGCCAAGGCGCACTGACGTAACTGACCAGGAGGATCTACATTCGCTATGATGCAGACATTGGCAAGGTTCTGGCCGGTATCCAGGTGCCGCCGGCCGATACGGCGGAATTTAGCCAATACCTGACGAAACTCGGGTATCCGTACGTTGAGGAGACCGAAAACGAGGTGTACAAACGTTTCCTCAGAGGATAGAGGGTGAACGGTTGAACCTATCTAGTACCTATCTATCGCAGTTGTTGTAGGTGCTAAGAGATTGCTACCAAGTACTAGTCGTGAAAATGAGCACCGTTCGGGACCCTGCCCATCCCAGCCGCGTGCATGTGCGTCCGGGCCGGTCTATCGCGATGAGTGGCATGAGGCATGACCTCATCTCCGAAAGTCTGATACATTTCTGATTTTATCGACTGAGCCAGCACTACTAGTGCCTTTAGAATCACGATGAAGCAGGTGTTAATAATGTGACAACTTTCTTCCGTACATTAGCGCGTTGCGGCGGTGGCCTGGGCAGCGAGTCACGATGTTTGGAAGGAACATGAAGGCAGATGATGGACGTCTCAAGGACGTATGCAATAGCGATGGCTCTAGGTGGTACAGCGATTACATGCAAGTTTGAATACCGTACTACGATGCCTATGTATCCCGGGCGGATTAGAAGGCTGTGCAGGTAGGGGGAGAGAGGCGGAGTAGAACACGGACAGAGCAACAGGTATGTATATCCGAGAGCAGAGCGGGATGGCTAGCTATGTGGACTCTATCTTACACATCTAAACAAGCCAATATAACAGCAACTATCTACACGACGCACCAGGCTGAGTCAGGTGACCAAGGAGTGTGGGAGTGCGGAGAGCGAGAGTAACGAGGGTAAGTTACTAGCGAAGTGGAGGCAGCGGGAGTGGGCCCAGAGAGGCGGGTAACCAGGGAGAACAGAGCCAGCCCTTCAGCCCTCAACTGCGATATCTGTCCGGCTGTTGTTCTTGCGCCAGGGCATCAAGAAATCGCCGAAACGTATTGGGCTGACTGGGCGGGGAATTGCACCGAAGAACTTGCTGGTCCTACGGGGCAGGTCAAGCCTCGACGATGAGGATGCTGCTGAAGTGGTCGCGGAGAGGGCGGGGGAAGGAGGGCGTGCGCTCGACGTCTCGATGGCTTTGACAGCCAGGGCCGTCGTGAGACCACGGTTACCCGCGCGAACGCCAGTCGACCCGAACTGATAGAACCAGCAAAGGTCCCAACCGCCGTCGTCGCACTGCGCGGAGACGAGCTTCTCCATGTCGCGAGGAGAGTCGATGCCGACGGTCGCCGCGGCGAGAATTCGGAAGGAGATATCCATAGAGTCTCCCGCGGCGCCCACCCGTTCTCTCAGCCGCTCGATGAAGAGGGGCCGGAACCGGGTCTGGACTGCAGGGTCGTCGGCGCGCTGAAGCAACCGACTCATGAAGAAAAGGAAGCAGTCCGGCGACATGTAATATCGCGAGCCACCATGGTATGCTCGATGGAAGAGCACTTCGTACACCCAGTCCAGTGTCCGCGGAAGCTGGTGGCCCCGACCGTGCTCGTAGAACAGTGTGAGAACGTTGACGCACACGAAGGGATCCATGCGCGGTCGTGAGTGATCGAAGTAAGTCTGTCCATACGGCGTTAGCACGAAACGCCCAGAGGCACTGATGAATGTTAATCACCTGCATGATGCCATCGGCATCAATGTAGTTGAGCATCTCGTCCAGGATGGAAGATACGAGCGCGCGGTCGGGACGAAGAACGGTCAGCGCGACAGACGTCGTGTCGACGTCGTTCGGGAATGTCTCTGAGAACAAAGGTTGTCCTACGAGCATCATGTCAGAACAGGGGGCGCTCGGAAGCAATTGCGATACACACCACGGAAGAAATTCCAAGTACGAGGACATTCTGATGTTCTGACTAGGCTCCTATCAAGGCGCGTGGGTCAGCGATCTGTCACACATGGCGAAGGGCGTTGATACTCACTTATCGTTTGTCAATTCATAGATGATGAGCTGGGTGAAGTTCTCCTCGAAGACGGCTCCTCCGTCCGTCTCGGATTCGTGCTGACCCGCGTTGCGTCGGAGGTACTCTTGGCCACGACGCACCGGGTCGCCGAATATATTCCGCAGCTGGCGGAAGACGTTGGCCTGATCGTCAAAGACGATACCGTGCATGCCAAGGGAACGAGCGGAGGCGACGTTGTCGAGCTTGTCGTCAACGAAGACAGTAAAGTGGGGATCGATGTGCGCTTCGGAGATGACCTTGCGGTAGCATCCCAGATGGGGCTTGCGCTCACCGAGGAGTGCGGAGGGGAAGACGCGGTCGAAGATGGAGGTCCAGTCGGAGCTGAGAGACATGATGTACTCGTAGTCCGGGAGGGAGATATTAGAGAGGGCGAGAACGGTGAGCTGGCCTTGAGTCTGGCGGCGGAGCTCGCGAATCAATGCGATGAACTCCTCGTTGGGTCGTAATGACTCGCGGGCCTGCTTGAATGCCTCCGCGATGAGCTCGGCGTCGAGCTTGAATTCGGCTGCTACGCGCGCGTAGCACTCAGCCTGGGATATCTGACCTCGCTCATACTCGAACCAGGTGACGGATGAGAGGATCTCCTTGAGTTGTCGTGGGGGAATGGGAGTGTTCGTCTTTGCCGACCACCGGAAGAGGACGTCGCCCAGGTCAAGGATGAGGGTGGTGTACCGGCGATGGAGCGTAGTCATACTGCAACAAGCGTCGGGGAGCAGGAAGGTAGGCACGGAACGAGCGGTCATGGCAGGGTGCCAGGCGGTTTAAAAGAGCGGACTGGAGAGGGGGGAAAAGAGCTAGTTGAAAAGCGGAAGGTGAGCACGGCAAAAGTCTGCGCGAGATGATGATGCCAGCAGCCAGTGATTTGGGACCTCAAGCGTATCGCCGACGCCCGGGCTAGCTCAAACGATGCTCTGGCTCATCAGATCTGGATCAGTACGGCTGCGGGATGTGCATGGACTCCAGATGTCTCCATCAATTGGTTTCTCGGCGTGCTGAACCGCGCCGGAAGTTTATTTTGCCTGCTTGGTCCCCGTTAGCTGTCGCAGAATGAATCCTAGTGCATTTTCTCCATGTCGAGTCGTTGAGCCATGGCCGTAGTCTGACGTATGTGGCTTATCATTGAGACGGGAAGAGAGGAACCTCTTGAAGGCTTGAAGCGTGTACCAACACAGCCGAGCACTATTACAACGGAATTAAGGTTACTTAATCATGTATGTAACACAGAGCTTACTCCGATTAATGTCGTATTTTTCTCCTTGCCTGCCTTGACCTGGAAGAGGCCGTCGTCTTTGACCTAGAATCATGCATGCCCTCCAATGCCTAGCCCCGAAAACGCCAGAATGAACCTCTAAATCAGCACAGCATTTGTTCATTACGTGTCGCCATTTAACTCGCAGCTGGTGCCCCCTGCCAAACACCGCTGCAAGTGCCCTATCAGTAACTTCTGTTGTCCTTCTTCGAGAGTTGCTTGTCGCCCCTCCCCCGTTCTCTACCATCGCGCGCTCGTGTCATGAAATAGATACCAACTATCATACGCTACTTGCGCGGGTACGTACAGCGACAAACTGGCGCTGCGCGCATCCAACTATATTAGCTGCACATTCTGTAGCGAACATAACAGTGTGGTGTTAGTGTACACGTTCACGCCTCGAGGCAACTAGCACTTACATCGTAATCTGGTCAATTTTCATTTGCGCCACCCTGGTGGTGGATCAAGATAAGTACTCTGCATGGCAGTTAGCCGAGACACCTCGTAGTACTTACGTATGTCTCCCCGACGATCGCTGGCGGATCAGTGTCCCGGCGCCGCGGCCCAACCAACGCCTCATGCCGACTTGTACTAGCACTGCGCTTCGCAGCGTTTGAGCTATCGGTATGAACTCCGAAAGTATCGGCCCAGCATCCCGCGAACACATAATTGAATATACTTGGTCACTGTGTTAGCTACTTGTAAGTAATGAGCGTGCAAGGGAAGGGCGTCATATGTAAGCCGCCCGGTCGGGCTCGCATTGATATAAATGCTTACCGGCCGCACCAGACGGGTCCCTTGAGCGTGCGCTGAAGTTCCTATTTCCGCATTCATTACTTGCGCTTCGCTGGCGAATTGCGTTGAATCCAATTGGATTTAGCGATGCTGGACTGCGCTGGTATTAGCACCGCCGCTGGTTGCAGCCATGGGCCAAGTTGATGTCTCGCTTCAGCACGTTAGCCCTGACAGTACGGCATGCACGAAAGTCCATGTAGAAACGGAATGGACGCATTCCCCAACCCCAGCGACGGCGTACTCTGCAGAATGAATCCCGCGTTCGCGGCACGCCCGGCCTACGCGTAGAGCCTGATTCCCGATTCATCGTTTCAGCGAATTCGAACGCAGACGTTCGCGAGTCGCTTGGCCGTCCCGCGAACTGGGAAGTGACCAAGAGCGACTTACGAGAGCGCGTGCATGAGCTCCGTAAGTAGGCGGCTTGCAGGGGCTTGTGTCGAATCCTGGTCGAATCCTGCTAAACGGCAAACAACTAGACTCCGACTGTGACTGTTGACATGCTCGTAAAGTTTCGGTCCCACACGTACGACTTCTGTGGTCCGATTGAATGTTTCGTCTTCTCTGGATCATGTTTCCACCTGGAGCCACTATAGAAGCTGTAAAGAGGTGTCGGAGCTGTTTTCTGATTATATGAACATGAAGGGAAGACTTGTCTATCTTCCGACTCCGGACGTCCTGTGGTAGAGTACAGAGCGCCACGATGAATTCAGTATATCCACAAGCGGCACACTAGGCGATAACGTCCGTCCCCCCGATTTTCAGGCACCTTGCAGATGCGCCGTGATAGCGAAAATCCACATACACATACGCCAAAGTAGGACTGGTGCATGCATCCGGGAATTGCATACACAGGAACCCACAAGCTAGCCATGGGAACGTGGGCTGGGAACGGGCGGTAGTAGGTCTCCATGACTGTAACGCACATGGTAAACACCTTGCCAGCTGGTCAGCGATCTCTCGCGTCCGGAGAGGAGGTCCGTAAAGCGTTCCCTGCTTTCTACCACGATGGAACTAAGCTTACGCTCCACACACGTGTACGTACTTACCACGACTTCTGTGGGTGGATGAGACCGGCAACAGATACCCACCCGGATAATCGGATATCAGAACGCCGGCTGCCATGTGTCAATTCATTCGCTACACTGGGCAGGAATGAACTATGCAACCGAGGCAGCCTATTGACTCTGGAGAGGGGTGTTCTTCTCCGATGGATCAACGTCGATAGCCCGGAACGGCGCTCTTCGCGGTACCGAAACATTTGCGAATTTCTTTAATGAGGGGAGAGACTAGATCGGCAATTTGACCAGAGTTGAACACCTTAGGCGATGTGTCATATCAACTCCAGCACAAGACGAATGTCAGTTACTGCAGTGGCCTGAGCGGGATCACCGAACACCGTACCGGAAGCAGCAGTCGCCAGGTAGAACGTAGACGTTTGCGTATCCTTGAGAAGTGCGCCGACCCCCAGTCTGAGTCTAGGCGTTGACGGAACCCTAGGAATGCCTCCGAGTGGTGCATTCCTTCGGGTACTAATGACCTATTGAGTAGATATACACGCCCAGACAATTCACCTGAAGAGAGGAATCTGTCAGCAACTGCGAGTCCAACCGGAGCGCTGAACACGGCGGACTTACTGGCTCGTGTGCCGCGGGCCTCGTGGCGCACATCCGAGCGAAGAGCCAGACCTCTGTATGCTCGGGTTGGGTGGGGGCGGATGAGATATGAGAGGCAACAATACGGACTCACCTGAGACAACGAGTACCAATTTCCAAGACAGAGGTCATCAGCAAAACTATCTGTCTCGCCACGTCATCAAATTAGGCAATATTAGGCACAAAGAGCCCTGCACTAGGACTCAATGTTCTTGAGAGGACTCACAGAACTAAGTGCCGCCGCCATAGATGGACGGCCAGGAACCTCCAGAGGCGTGCCCTTTCGTAACCTCGGGAGCAGAAAGCAAGCGAGCTCATTAGAAAGCACGAGGGGACGGGAACTTTAGTCCTGCCGCCACCTCGTGTATCGCAGTAAGGTCAGAGTCTGCCAGTCATCGACAAACCAGCCAAGGAATTGTCATTAAAACGCGGAGTATGGCACGCCTAGAGGTACGCCACCATACTAACGCGCAGTGCTGAGCGTGGCGGGATGCATCATTGAACTCACCCTCTGCAAGGCAGTGGACTGTCACATTCCATCAGACTCCAGAGTATCAAAAGACCCCAGGAAAAAAGCGTTCGTTCATTGAGCCCCTTAAGCACCTGAACAGATAGACTCAGATGGAATGACCTAGCACGACACGTTTTCGACAAGGAGCGGAGGTCAAGTTTCTGGTGCAAGCGCCCACGCACACGTAAGTAGAGAGGACGGTGCAATGAAATTGGGAGGTCGCTGACTAGAACATTTCCGTAGTACAACGTGGTGGGATAGAGAGGGCGAGATATCGCGCAAGAAGACTTGTGGCGCGCTGCACCGAAGGAGAGCCTGTCTTATTACACTTCAGAGGATGTGCATAGTACCCTCTACCTCGCGGGTAGGGGAGGAAGAAGGGCATACCGACATGAATCTGCCTGGCCAACTCTGGGCGTGACGATCTCAATGGTGCGGCTTCTCCTTTGTCAACAGGTTCTCAGCAACAACGTAGGTCGTGAACGCGACAAGGGCGACGCCAAATCCAGGGAACGCTTTTGCAAACATCGCGCGGCGGGAAAAGACGGGATGCTTGCGCCAGGCCTCGCGTTTTGCCCAGGGATCGCGGAAGAGCTGAGGGTCTTGTCGTGCAGGCATCTGACAGCGAGGACAGGTGAGATGAGAGGTGAGTTTGCGCAGAGGACTCGAGGTACAAACGAGTTGATTACTGGTCGATGCAGACGACGGCGAGGAGGCCAATGACAACGTTCTTGCCGGGCTGCGACCACAAGCGCTGAGGCACGGGGTCATGAGACTTTAGGGCAGGACCGGTGATACTTCAACAGATTGGAGCTGGCACCCTTCCCCAGCTCGCTTTTCTTGTCTCACGTCCATTCCTCCTTGCCCCCCTGCCGTCGCCGCCTGTCTCTACTGTCTCTCCCTACCACCACCACGATGTCTGGAGACGTCGCTATGCTCTCCGATGACGATACGCCTCTCAGGCTCTCTAACTCCTCTGCTGCTAGGGGTCTTCAGAACGGACACGTCGCACAGAATGGAAACGGCCGTGACAATGATGATTCCTCGATGAGCGAGGACGACGAAGTTCCCTTGGTATGTCCCTAGCTATGCCGGGTACTGTGGCGCATCTATCTAACCTCTATTCATGAAGTCCCAGACCACTCGTATGAAGTCCGAGCCTATGACCCCGGACACCCGGGTGCTGAAGCGCAAGAAAGCTGTGGTATCCGACTCGTCCAGCGAGGACGACAAGCCACTTGCGTCTTCACCTGCCAAGTCACGGGCCGTACCGATGCCCGGTGCGGTGGAAACGACTGTGGCGAATGGCAAGCGTGCTTCGCGAAACACGAAAACTATCATTGAGTCGGAGGACGATGATGACGACGCGCCCCTGGCCAAGCCTAAGCGCGCGGCAAATGGCAAAGGCAAACCAGCGGTCAACGGGAAGGGCAAGGGCAAACCACCGAAGAAGAAGGTGAAGAAGGAGTCAGAGTCGGAGCCTGACATCGAGTCTGAGGATGGCACGCCTGCTCCCCCACCGAAGAAGGCACCTGCGAAAGGCAAACGGAAGGTGAAGGAGGAGAGCGACGCCGACGACGAGAGCTACTCGGATGACGACAAGCCGTTGAAGAAGCGTGCCGCCACTGCCACGAAGAAGACTCCAGTCTCGAAGAAGGCTCCAGCCACGAAGAAGGCCAAGGCGGAGGCGTCCGACGACGTCAAGCCCAAGAAGAGAGGCGTCAAGAAGGAGGAGAGCACTGAACCGGCGTCGAAGAAGGGTAAGGCAAAGAAGGAGGAGGAGGCGGAGGATACATATAAGTGGTGGGAGGAGCAGAACGCCAACCGGGACGGCTCGGTCAAGTGGGAGACGTTAGAGCACAATGGTGTGTACTTCCCGCCACCATATGAACCGCTCCCGCAGCATGTCAAGATGAAATACAACGGTGCGTACTGCACATCAATTGTAAAAGTAATCCTTGTTCATTCGAGCGCAACGTAGGCCAAGTGGTCGATCTCCCGCCTGAGTCCGAAGAAGTCGCCGGGTTCTATGGGGCTATGTTAGGGACAGAGCATGCTCAGGACGCGAAGTTCAACGAGAACTTCTTCAATGACTTCTTAAAGACATTGAAGAAGTCGCCGCCCGTACGTATCGTTTTATGTGCACACCATCCCGACGCAGCTCTTACACGTTGCACATAGAGGAATGGTGTAAAAATCTCGAAGTTCGAGCTTTGTGATTTCAGACCGATGTTTGACCACTTCGAGGCGGAGAAAGAGAAGAAGAAGACGATGTCCACAGCAGAGAAGAAGGCGGCCAAGACGGCCAAGGACGCGCTGGAGGCACCCTACACGCATTGTATACTGGATGGCCGCAAGGAGAAGGTTGGCAACTTCCGCGTCGAACCTCCAGGTCTGTTCCGCGGACGTGGTGAGCATCCCAAGAAAGGTGCTCTGAAGGTAACTTGGTATGTCGTTTGTCGGCGACGTTGGCTCATGTGTCATGTCGTGCAGCTCCGTGTGCGTCCCGAAGATATCACGATCAATATCGCCAAGGACGCGCCCATACCGAAGCCTAACGTTCCGGGAGAGTGGAAGGAAGTTGTGCACGACAACACTGTTACCTGGTTGGCGAACTGGGTTGAGAACGTCAACGGTAACTACAAGTACGTGTTCCTCGCCGCTGGCAGTTCCCTGAAGGGTCAGAGCGACTGGACGAAGTTTGAGAAGGCGCGTGAGCTAAAGGTTAGCATTCACGATTCTAATGATCAAATTGAAGCCTTACACGAATGTGATCATAGAAATACGTCGATAAGATCCGGATAGACTATACCGAGGACTTGAAGAACAAGCAGATGGCCGACCGTCAGCGCGCGACGGCCATGTACTTCATTGACAAGCTCGCCCTTCGTGCCGGTAACGAGAAGGGCGAAGACGAAGCGGACACATTCGGCTGCTGCTCTCTACGTTGCGAGCACGTTACGCTTGAGCCACCAAATAAGCTGATCTTCGACTTCCTTGGTAAAGATTCAATTCGGTACTACAACGAAGTCGCCGTCGTCGACCAGGTCTTCAAGAACATTCGCTTGTTCAAGAAGGACAAGAACGACGAGGACGAGCTCTTCGATCGCGTGAACGTGCGTGCTCTGTCGTTGATCGGGGCTATATGATTGTCGCTCATGTGCCGTGGATGGGTTCAGACTGGCGCATTGAACCGCCATCTTCAGTCATACATGAAGGGCCTCACTGCGAAGGTGTTCCGTACGTACAATGCGTCCCTGACATTCCAGGACCTTCTGGATCGCGGCACGCCAGAGAAGGGCACCGTCCAGGAGAAGTTGAACGCGTACAACCATGCGAACCGTATGGTCGCTATTCTGTGTAACCATCAACGTGCCGTCCCGAAGACCCACGAGGTGTCCATGGGCAAGATGCGAGATAAGGTGCGTCCGCTCCTCCATACTCGCACCGGTAGGGGTCTTTGACGCGCGACATCGGTAGCTTCGTGGGATCAAGTACGAGCGTATGAAGCTCCGCCACGCGCTGTTCACGATTGACCCGAAGTTCAAGAAGAAGAAGATGTACGCAGAGCCCGAATCGGACCTCGACGATGACGCCATCGAGGCGTACGAGGAGACGATGAAGGCAAAGGAGCTGGAGAAGGCAGAGAAGAAGTTCCAGAAGGACAACGAGAAGCTCAAGGAGGACGGCAAAGAGCCGCAGGACGAGTCCGTGCTTAAAGACAAGCTCAAAGAGATTGAGGCGGAGTACAAGCGGCTGAAGAAGGAGCGCGGGACGAATAAGCACACGCTCAAGAAGGAACGGCCGACGGAGAAGATAGAGGAGGCCATCGGCAAGCTGGACGAGAAGATCAAGACGTTCAAGCTGCAGATGGAGGACAGGGAGGCCGGCAAGGAGGTCGCTCTGGGTACGAGGTGAGGTGGTTTAGTTGTGTCGCGGAAAGGGAAGTTGACGGATCGTGCCTGCCCGCCAGTAAAATCAACTACTTGGACCCAAGGTATGTTGCCCAGTCCTTCCGTAAGATACATCTCTCACCGCGAACGCAGAATCACTGTCTCCTGGTGCAAACTACACGGCGTCCCAGTTGAGAAGATATTTTCGAAGACCCTGTTGACCAAGTGTACGTCTAGTTCCCTTCGCCGCGTGAACCGTCTCTGACATCACTTGCAGTCCCATGGGCCATGGAGGTAGATACGGAATGGAAGTTCTGACGTTATTCCTACATTATTATCGTCGCATGCTCGGAGGCACATCGCATATCTACACCATACACATCATCCTCATTCCTGGACGATCTGATCGACTTGCTCTCCTCACGCTGTTCGTATTCGTTGCATACTCCCCATCTCGCATTTACACAACCTGTCTTTTTAGTATCTGTAGAAGTGTCTGTTGCGGAAACCTGGTGTCTATAGTTGCCAATGTATTCCATATTCTAGTTTTCGCACCACAATAGTTTGATTGCAGAGACTCGCGATACTTAGAAGGGGAACGGATGGCTTGGAAACTCGTTGTCTCTATGAAGGGATTCGTGAGTTGAAATGAGTAATAGGATCAAGAGTCGTACTATGAATGTTAACCCTTTCTAGAGCTTGCTCCCATCCGAGTTGGAGGTCCTCCCGCGCCGTAACAAGCTTCCTAATGGTGAACGCGAGCGTGTTTACGTTCGCGGAATGAGCTACCTACTGTGCCTAACGAGACTGCGTTCCTTTCATGTCGGCTGGTGGATGTATACGTACATGTCGGCCGGGCTAAGTACTAACGTTAATTGGCGCGCAAAACCCTGTATGATAGCCATGCATTCAGGAGGAACTGGATGTGAGCCTGCAAGAGAAAGTTGCGTGAAGAAAGCTCCCTGAGATCCAGTTATAAAAGAAGTACGTCACAGCGGTTCGCGATGACCCTGGGCGCCTCGTATCGTGCCATAAAGGTTTCGTGCACGTGTGGCATACATGATGCATATAGTCACTGCAGCGTCACCGACTGCGAGCTTCCGCATCATCCATCCCGACCACGGTCTGTCATGTCCTCACGACCTCCGTTTACCACAAAAACCGCCTGGGAGGCTCTCGGTATCGAGTCAGGCGAGGAATCCGAGGAGGAGGTCCTCACCGACGCCCCGCCCTCACAACCCGAAAGGTATGACGCTACTTCTGCGAACACTTGGATCTGTGTTTAAGTGACGTTGTTCAGCGCGTCCGAGTCGACTACGAAAGCAGCACCTTCGAAGAGTGCGCTCAAGAAGCAAAAGGCGTTGGCTCGTCTGGAGAAACGCCAGCTGGAGAAGGCCGCACGCGCCGCCGCCCGGGCGCAGAGAGTATCAGGAGGAGATGCACAGCCTGCTGTACCTCCACCACCAGTAACATCAAAGTCACAGGGGGAGGAGAAGCCAACTGCAGCGGATGTACTGGAGGAGTCGCCTGTTGTGATCGACACGCCCAAGCCCGAACCCATCGCGCCCAAACCCGCGAACGGCACCGCGCACTCTTTGCCCAAGGCGAACGGGTCAACACCTCCAGTACCCGCACCTGAGCACGCAATCGCCACTCCTGCCCCTGCAGTGCCTCCCGTGCAACATGCATACACTATTCCCGCACCTGTGCCGGCAGACGTGAAGCCTCCCCTTCAGGCAAGTGTACCACCTGTCCCTGCCTCGTCAGAGAAAGAGAACCATGTGGCACGGCGAAATGACATTGAAAACCCGCCTCTGAAGCCACCTCAGCCCGGGGATACCAAGAAGAAGAGCAGTTTCGTGACGCGTACACTATGGACATTCATCATGATTGGAGGTTTCATCTGTGAGTACCACATCGCTCTTGCGCGACATGTGATACTGAGTTGGCCATGTTAAGTCCTCTTACTCATGGGTCACGCGTACATGATTGTCCTCGTCATGCTTTGCCAGACGTTGGTGTACCGCGAGGTCACTGCTCTCTTCTCGCTCAAGCGGAAGGACGTCGGCGAAGAGAACGTGCGAGGCCGGGATCCATGGAGCAAGACCCTGAACTGGTATTTCTTCGCCGTCACGAATTATTTCCTGTACGGCGAGAGCATTATATACTACTTCAAGGTATCTCCAATTCGCGCTATTTCTGTGGATCCCTGTTGATTCACCATCTTCGCTGCAGCACGTCGTGTTCTCCAATGCCCAGCTAACGCCGTTCGCGACCAACCATCGATTCGTCAGCTTCACCCTATACCTAATCGGATTCGTCGGCTTCGTTATGTCCCTCAAGCGTGGGTATCTCAAACAGCAGTTCGGATTGTTCTGTTGGGTGCACATGACGCTTCTCTTGATTGTTGTCTCAAGGTTCGTTCTCCGTTCCAGCGAAGGTTTCGCGTGGCGCTAATTACAAGCCTCACAGTCACTTCGTCGTGAACAACATCCTCGAGGGCCTCATTTGGTTCTGGGTCCCCGCCTCGCTCGTCATATGCAATGACGTCTTCGCATACGTGTGGGGTATCACTGTCGGCCGCACCCCACTCATCAAGTTGTCGCCGAAGAAGACGGTTGAGGGCTTCGTCGGCGCCTTCTTCAGCACGATGATCTTCGGGCTGCTCTGGGGAACGTACTTCATGCGGTTCGACTATATGATCTGCCCTATGAACGACCTCGGCATTTCTGCCTGGGATAACTTCCACTGTATCCCGAACCCGGCGTTTGTGTGGCGGGAGTGGGCGACGCCGTTGCCTGTGCGGCTGTTCCTCAACCCTCTTGTAAGTAAACTTGGCTTCCCTCTGGGCCGTGTAGTATAGAGCTAAGTATCGTGCCATAGGTTGGACATGCCCTCGACACGATCTCCTACGCCCCGTACCAGATGCACGTCCTCGTGCTCGCCGGCTTCGCATCCCTGGTCGCGCCCTTCGGTGGCTTCTTCGCGTCCGGTTTCAAGCGTGCTTTCGACATCAAGGACTTTGGGCACAGCATCCCCGGCCACGGTGGTATGACTGACCGCATGGACTGCCAGTAAGTGCCCGCGCGTCATGCATGACTCCGTTCTTGTTTGATCGCGAGCACGGTCGCTGACGTTCCGCGCCGGATAGGTTCCTGATGGGCGTCTTCACCTACGTGTACTACAGCAGCCTCATCCGCGAGCACCACGTCACCGTCGGCTCTGTCCTCCAGACGATCGCGAGCGGGCTGACGGTGGCCGAGCAGCTCGAACTCATGGCCGACTTGAAGCGGTACCTCGAGAGCCAGGGTGTCATCGTCAAGCTCTAACCCTCAGTCTTGCTTGACGTCTGCAGGGGTGAGACAAGGAGGGAGAATGGTGGGCGTCGTGTGCGCGCATGACTTCTCGGGCAGTTTTCGTGTGTTTCGAGCCCCATGGACGACTGGTTGCTGGCTGTCTGGTTCACCCCGTATCGTATCTCGCATAATTATGTCACGCCGCCACGCATCTCTCATGGCATGCTAGTCTTTTAGTCCAGTAGCACGCGAGCTTCAAAGAAACACCATCAATATGCTCTTTGCGTCGGGACGGCTGGAAGTAGTACGTACTAGCCTTCAGTCAGTTCCTGAGTGTGAAGGTAGTGCTGGATGGTTTCCTTCAACAGAACCTGCATACATCTCTGCTAGCGAAGCCTCGACGTGGACACTGCATGGAAGATGCTCAGGGCGTTCAAGTGGTGAGTATATGAGACACGTCAGACGTTTCTCATTCGAAGCGCTCTACGTCTACTCTGAGGCTACGTCTGTTCTTAGTAGTTGTGATGACGCGCAGATATACTTGACTATTGTTGAATCACGCTCACACAAGTTTCCCTTCATGCGGCTCCCCATTCACCGAAGCTGCGCTGACCGAAGCGGTCCTCCGCAAGCTGGAGAAGGAAAAAAACGGCGAATCATATTCGATGAGTTACATCGGTTCGGCATGGGGAGGGCATAGAGCATATGGCTGAGACTCATTCGGTGACATACGATAGGTAGTTGATACAACACGCCCAAAAGACGGCAAATGACATCAGGAGTGCGAATGAGAGCAACAAGGGAAATTTGTGATAAATTTATGACCGAGGCTTCTCCTGTAGACCGCAACACTTGCGGTTAGCCTCAGAGGAATCAGTAGAGAACAAGAGACATGCCTTCTTCTCCTTCCAGAGAGCAAGAAGACCAACGCCCGAGACCTTGACGATCTTGAAGCGAACACCAGGGATATCACCCTTGGCCTTACCCCGGCGACCGAAGCCAGAGATGAGGACCTCGTCGTTCTCGTCGACAAAGTTCAAGCAACCGTCGTTCTGCGACAGACACAAAACACCGCGGTCAGACCGTAGTACATTTCGATGGTACCGTCAGGGCCCAGAACGCTCTCGAGCGCACCAGCCCCCGACGTGTCGCGAGGGAGCAATACGTACCGGGACGAACGCGGTCACCTTCTTTCCATTCTTGATGAGCTGGACACGGACACACTTGCGAATGGCGGAGTTGGGCTGCTTGGCCTCAACGCCAACCTTCTCCAGCACGATACCCTTTGCGTGGGAGGAGCCTCCAGTAGGGGAGGTCTTGTAGATGTTGCCGAGGGCGCGCTTCTTGTACGCCTTATCCGCCTACATTCCGCAACAACAACGAGCGCATTGAGCAACTTGCAGCTCGAGCGGAATGGAGAGAGGTTGGGCGTAGGAGAGTATCGATTGAAAACTCACCCAGCGATTTTCACGGCGATCGTTGCGCAGCTTGCGCGCGGCCTGCAATCCACGGGGTTTGTTGGCTGAGCAGACAAACGTTCAGCATGATGTGCGGCAGGTTCGCCATCGAGAGGGACGACAAGGACGACGACTTACAGCCCATTCTTGACGGATACTTTGCGTTGGTAGATGCGGATGAAGAGGCCTTACTGGCGGAGTTCTAATTCTTCGTCAGAACTGTGAAGTTCCTGCGCGTTCCCAGCACGTGATCCTCCGCCACTCCGCCGCTGGGCAAGCGCTCGCCGGCCGGGCCTTGCTTCCGCATTTCCACCGCTGTTGGATGTATGAATGCTACCTAGTCTCAGAATGGCCCACTGCAAGGGATCGCATGTCTCAAATCGACACTGAAAATGCTGTGTTGAGCGCAATGAAGGTGTAATGTCAAGTGAGTCCATGCCGGAGACACAGGGATTGCTCATGGCCCGACACCACCTCATGTCGAAAACACACGGAGCAAGGCGTGTATGCGAACTTCTCTCACCGACTCACGTAAGTCGCGACGATCTTTTCCCTAGCACTAATCTTGCTATCGGTCCCAATTCACACATATACTGGCTCTCAGAGTCTAGCTCGCATGGAGACCCGTCCACCTTGACCTCGATGTCGCCAGGTAGTAGCGTGCAGTTCCACCACCATGGTCGTTTCCGCATAGCTGGGGGCGTACTACCAGACGCGATCACTGCCTACCGCACTTACGGCGACCCGGCGAACCCGTGCATCGTTTTTCCCACCTGCTACGGCGGAAGACTTGACAGTACGTCCGTTAACGTGGTACGCCATCCCCGAACTTGAAGCATGAAACAGACGTCGGGCTGCTAGGCCAAGACTATATGATCGGGCCAGACAAAGTGTGATAATTCTTCGCGGTATCGGGCGCAATTGACTCAACTTGGACAGGCACTCGACCCGACGAAATACTACATCGTCACTTTCGCGTTGTTCTCGAATGGCGAGGTACGTACGCTTCTGAGGTCGCCGCGTCTTCTAAGTTCCTAACACGTGTTGAATTCCCAGTCGTCATCGCCATCCAACACGGTAAACCATGTTTCAGCTCTGTATGTATCCCACAGAGACTTACGCCGTTAATCAATCGCTGTTCCAGCCCCCTCCGTATAACGGCCCGTATTTCCCCGCCGTGTCATACGAAGACAATATGTAGGTATTGCCCCCGACGCAGAATCCGCGGTCTTCTCACAGGGAGCCAGTCGTGCGCAGTACGCCGTCCTTACCACAGTTCTGGGTATCAAGAAGGTACTTTGTGTGATTGGATTCAGTATGGGTGCGCAACAGGTGACTATTAGCCTTTTCCCTGCGGAGAACTCATACCGGGCGACTAATCTTCTTCTGTCGAATTCAAGGCGTACTACTGGCCCGTCGTCTACCCGGACTTCGTGGATAAGTATGTCCTTCCCCGACCTAGTCCGAGTCCGCTGCACTGACTAGGCAACTCTGGCACCTCTGTTAGGTTCGTCGTGATATGTGGGTCAGCCCGCACGAGCATGCACAACAAGTGGTGAGTCTCGCCTCGTCCAGCCCAAGTCAAGCCGAGAGTACGACATAGATAACGTGTGCGGTAGCTTTCTTGAAGGACCCAAGGCCGCACTTGTGAACTCCAAGGACTTTGAATATGGCCATTACACGAAGGAGCCCCAGTTCGGCATCCGCGCGTTCGGACGTGCGTACAGCGCCTGGGCCTATGGACAGACCGTAAGTCAGTCCCCACCTGAGCCGTATTCAGGGTGGCGGAACGAAGGGGGGCTCAGGGCTGATTGTCACCGCGTTCGCAGTGGTTCCGTGAGCACGGATATCTGAAGGGGGATACTTACGCGTCGCTAGAAGACTTCCTCCGTACTGAGTGGGAGGGTGGATTCCTCGGGACGTGGGACGCGAACGACCTCATCACGCTCCTTCATACATGGCAGGACGGGGACGTCACTCTCGTTGGCAAGGGCGGCCAATACAGTGCGGCGCACAACGACGATGGCTTTGCGAGCACTCTGGCGTCGATCAAGGCGAAGGGTCTCATCATGCCGTGCAAGACTGATTTATACTTCCCCGTATGTTCAACCCGAGATCCATGAGTGATGCACGTCCTAACGGGGCGATTATAGCCGGAGGATAGCCAGATCGAGATGCGTCTTTTGAATAGCGGCTCCAAACTTGTTGTCATCGACTCGGTTTGGGGACATATGGGTGCGCTATTCACTTCCACAGTTTATTGGATGTCTTCACCGAGCTGGCCTTAGCTGGCGGGGGCGCCAATGCGCAGGACGACGAGTTCATCAAAGTGGAAGTACGGCGGTTCCTTGAAGACTGAGACGTGCTATCTCTGAGACGCTGCAATTGTCAAGACGAGGTAATCGGCCTCTACTACTTCCGCTCAAGTCCTTTATTCACATTCATGCATGTCATCCTTCAGATCCTCTATCAGTAGGCATTTGTGAGTTATGTACTCTGCATCGCATCGTCCATACCAATACCAGATGCATACGATCACGCGACCGTCCTCGTCCGTGCTACTCGCCGATGGTCTCTCTTCTTTTGGTATCCTCGATGGTTGCCAAAACGGCCGAGCCCTATTGTAGGCAGTACTCAGCGAAGTAGCTACACGATATGCTAGAACAGGTTATCGACTATACGGGGAAGTAGGTCTCTCCGTTGTCCGCCTCGTCCGATGAGCCAGTTACAGTGGCCGTACGCTCCCCCTCGTCTTCCACCTGAACTCCTCCCTCATCTCCTTCGTCCTCATAGTAAGTAATTGTTACCGGGTGCCTACAAGAGGTTTACTGTGCCTTTTCGACGGTAGTAGTGAGGCCCTGGTGAGGTCTTGAAGCTTGAGGCCTGAGGCTTGAGGACGCGAAGCCTAAGGTTGCAAAGTAGGGCCACGTGAGGGTCCCAGCGGAGCAGGAACCTTAAATGCGATGGGCGATCCGATAACGGTTGCCTCCTCATAGCGGTTGTTTTCAACCACGTACTTTGGCTCCCTCCGCGCAGACCGTTTCGTGCGGTCATCCTCGGGAGTCCTCGCGCGTACCGCAGACGATACTTGCCCACCCGAAGATGCGTCTTAGCGGACGAAGAGGGTATTTGTGGCAGAATGTGTCTCTGGGTCAGTGTCATGAGGGCACCGCCATTCTCACTTCCCTCCAACCTTTTCGCTCCGTGCCCGACTGTGCTATTCAATGGCACATGACGGCTTGGGGGTGCAGCCTCTACCTCGTCACTGATGACTTGTGGGTACGCCTACTCGTCGACGGGGTATGCATCGTCCTAGATATTCTCAACTGGGAACAATATGTCAACTCCGCAATTACCAGTCTAGCAGTTGACGTAAGTGCTACCCTCACCGGAATGCCCTAGTGTCGTTGTTGCCGGGTCGGACCAGTATGCAGCTGGCTGGGCTATATAGCCCGACATGTAACACTATGGGGGTGGGATCTCGGCACTTAGGCTGCTGTTAGAGAGGTTTTGACGTTCTCTGTGGGGATATCATGAGGTGCCCATGCAATTGGCAGAATTCTGCTTTTTCATGGTGGGGTCTCCTCGCACGCACTGGAGTATGAGGGGTGCTGGGCAGTGTGGGTCTTGTTTGTCTTTGACGATACCTGGGACATGAATGTCTGTACAAATTTTTGGTCATCGTGGAGCCTTTTGGAGGCTCTCCTATATAATGTGTATTCGTCAAGATGCTAAGGTAGACCCAGCACAGACTCGACTACGTCGTGACTGCGTTACCCGCCAGTGACATAGCACGTGATACAATGATAATTGCCCTCGATTGCGTGTTAACTGTATTCAACCGTGAGAACCACTCTGACCGAGGACGGCGCTCATCTCTAGCGCAGGGACTTATCACACATAAATACTCAATCATCGAATTCCATGCTCCACCGAGCATCCGAACTTTTTGAATGCGATCGCACACACGTTCCGCATCCAAAATCGAGAACCAGCGAATTGTGCATACAGTACATATCTATTGATCCCTGGTCGTGTTTTTCACATTAGTGGCTTGTAGTCATTCGCATTCGAAATGCAATGTCGCGCCCCCGCCAAAATGGACCCAGTGTGACACAATCCGGTCATGTGACGTAGTCGAGTCTGTGCTGGGTCTACCTTATCAATCGAACTTGGTCGAACTTGTGCGGGGCGTAAAGTTCTTTCTTTGACTACGTTCGAATTCTTCGGGCCTCCTTAAAAGCAGGTTTGTGCCCTGGTCATCTTCAGCCCGATCGAGGAAACCTGCTAGTGACAGTGTGTACTGCAGACACACTCAGCATCTACACGAAGAGGCTGTAATTATGCTACCACAGTCCTTAGGAGAGATGCCCAGGACCATGATAGTCACAGCCTCAGTCCAAGGTTCGGTCCGGATTCCGGTTGCACACAATCGTTGGTCTTTACATATGTATGGGCGCTTCCGTTCTCTCTTTGTACCCGCTTGAAATGACGAGCTATCTCTATGAACTGCCGACGACGGGTGCCATATCATTTGCCGATATCTGTCTGGACTCGACCGCGACATATACCGCAGATATTGCGGACACTACTGAAGCCCGCGCAAACCTCCGTGCCACCTTGAAAGAGAGTAAGAGGACAGATCGCGGAGAGAAGGATGATCTTAAGCTGGTGAAGGTGAGCATGCTCAAAATCTATGCAGTGAAACAGGTGGTGGAAGGCTGGCTGGGCATATCCTTTGGATGCTCTCTACGAATGTCACGATGCGCGGAACAGAGCCTGAAAGGCGGACTTGCTGACTGTAAGTCGTCAGATCCTTGACGAATATATCCCCAAGCTATATGGCCTGCTCAACTGTATCAATAATGCCAAGATCTCTCTCAAGTCAGAACCAAGTGCGTGCAGCCGTCTTGACGAACTCATCGTCGATACTTACCGAAAATGCCAGTATTCAGCTGGCGCACAACCCTTTCCTCATCACTATTCCACAACTCGCCTCGCTTGACCCTACCCACCTTCCCCACCGAACTCATCTTCGCCCTCCTCACATATGCATATTCGCTGTCCAACCTCGCGCGCGCAGTGGTGCACTCCCTAGGCCGGTACGAGACAGAACGCGCCATCTCCGACGCCGAACGCAAAGCAAAGGACGAGCGACTCACGTTTGCAGTCAACCTCCTCTGTAAAGCCGCAGGACTCTATGAGTACATCGGAAAGGAGTGTATCGCAGAATGGGAGAAGGAACGTGAGCGCGTCCTTTCCCTCGGCATGAGCTGTCCTCGGCCGCCCGACCTCAGCCGTGAAGTGGTGATCGGGCTGAGCAAGTACGTCCCTTCCAGTCCATCACACATCGCGTTGTATCTGGTTTGTTTCACTGACACACGTTGCGGCGGTATAGGATGGCGCTCGCAGACGCGCAGAACCTCGCCATCCGGAAACTCCTTTCCAAAGCCGCCTTCGAGAGCACGCTCACACCAGGACCGCCCCTGCCCAAATCACATCCCTCCCCCGCGCTCGTCGCGAAGCTGCACCTCGAGTGTGCCTCGCTCTACTCTTCCGCCCGCTCGCTCGTGAAGACACCGGGGGCAGCGAAATCCTCCTCCAAATCCAAATCCAGGCTCAAGCTTCCGCTAGGCAAGGACCGTAACGCAAACGCAAGCGGGGAGCGCGAGGACGCCGGGGAGGAAGTCGCGCCCGAGCTCAGACGCTACCTCGCGGACGAGGTTGCGCTGCATGCTGCGCTGGCGCGCAAGTGGCTCGGCGTCGATGCGGGCGAACACGGCGGCACGAGCAAGGGCGGCGTCGCCGTCGGGTTCCTGGCATGGGCGAAGAAGGAGCTGGAGGAACTGAAGAGCGGACATGCGTCTGGCGGAATCGTCAGTGGCGAGCGCGAGAAGGAGATGCGCGAGCGTAGGAAGGCGAGAGTGCAGGAGGAGCTCGAGAGCACCAGCACGTTCTTGGTCGGGTACAAGAAGATGAACGACGCGGTAGGTTGAGCACAACATCTTCCGTGCGCATGTACATGGGCCAGATCTGCTGACTTGGGCTGCCATAGATCTCGTTTCAGCCTGTGCCGCCTCAATCGGACCTGCAAGCGATGATTCCTGCGGGTCTGCTCGCGGCGGTGGTGAAACCGTACGCCAAACCTGTGCCCGCATTTGGCCCTGGTTCTGTTGAGTATATTCGTCGTCAAGCAGAAGAGCTAGAGCTTCTGAGTGCGGATACGGCGAACAGCGCGGACGGCACGGCCTCGTCCGCGTCCCGGGCAAGTGCTAGTGCATCCACCAAATCATATGCTGGTGCTGAAGCGTACTACTGAAATTGCACACTGTATCGTTGTTGTATTCGTCAGAAGATCTAGCAGATGGTCTATCTATCGGTGTGTGATTGCACCGGAGGCTGTTTCACATTATTCACACCACGGTCCAATCTTCAGGAACGATGTCCACTTGTATATGTATCAAATGGTGTACCAGTAAAGAATGTATATCACACAAGGAGCTGTTTGCTCGGAAGGCCAATCCGACGTTCAACTGATGTGAGTGGTTGCCCGTTGTGGTGCATATGAGCAATAGATAATTCGGACGGGATGTTGCCAGCAAGGCAATCGAAGAATTTTTCCCTCGATTGCAACAGTCCCGACTCCCTAATGACAAGTGACCGTGGCTCATCCTGATGATGAGTCCTAAGGATTATGAACAGCCGATACAATCAATGCTACTGTGTTCAAGCGGACGTCTATCCTGCTGATACTCATTCAGCAGCAGGCAGACTTGCAGGATGAGCACACGCACCCAAGGCAAATGGTAATGGGGAAGTGACGGTACAACTCGCATGGAGTCAACTAGTGTTTCCCCGTGTAGAAGTATTCGCTCTGGTAGGAATGACGGTGTAACGTGGCAATGGTCTTCTGTTTTACTCCATCCTTATCGTCTTGTGGGTCATCGGCAGCCGCCCAGCCGAAGTCGATGATGTTCCAGTTGTGGATGCGTTTGTGAAAGCGGCACCGGCGGGTGTTTGCAGGGGCACGTACAAGGTTGGGCGGTCGGATATCGACGTGGATTATGTACATCCTAGACAAGTCATGGAGAATTTCCCGAATCTCATTCCTGTATGCTCTACTGTCAATGGAGGCGTACGTTCGGTCGGGAAAATGAACTGCGTACTGGGTATCCCGATTTCGGTCGTCTTCTCCCCTATATATATGACTTCCACGCACGAGTACGAGTACAGCGAGAAGGGGTGAATTGAGAGTGGGACGCCAGTCATTCCAGGGAGAAGGATCGGCGCTGACTGGCCCTATGGGACTTACTGGCCCTGTGGGACTATCGCACTCACTCCCTGACGTGTCATCATCGTCGGGCTCGGGATCGTCGGGCAAATGATCGTCTCGAGTTGGGTCATCAGGAGCAGGAGTAAAATTGTCCTCGTCGTCATCATTGCTGTCGTCGTCCTCGCGGTCATCATCGCTGTCGTCCTCGTAGTTATGTTTGCTGTCGTTTGCCCATAGGGCGTGCGGGAAGAGATCACTGGCATCGGGAAACTGTAAGGCGAAAAATCCGTAACAGCGAGGCGTGATGACTCCGTGGAACTTCGCCTGGGCAAATTGCTCGTAGAACCAAGCCTCGCGAGCAAGGGTGCGACAGTGATTGGGGCGTGCAATCTTGACACAAAGCTCTCGTTTGTCTGGCAGTGGCACGGAGGACCGTGACCGTGCGCTCCCCTCGGGCGCTTTGCGTACGATCCTCGCTGCGTAGACCACGGCGGATCTACCGCCCGATATGCGCTCTCCTAGTTCCAAACAGAGGTGCGCACCACCTTTGGGTAGCGGCGCAGGTGTCCAGTCTGGTCTGTAACGACGCTCATCGGTAATGATGTCGAAATGGCGGGCCGGGAAGGCTTCTTCCCTGGCCAGGGTGATAGGTTGAAGAATCGGTGTACCAGACAGTGTCATCGTCGAGAACTTCATTATTGGATTAACCTTTAGATCACTGAGTATGACGGCTTCATGTACCATCTGGATTTCGACGCACCATGGTGTCAGGAAGAATGTGGATTTTACAAGTTCGACGATGACCTCTTTGTGTTGGGCCAACTACATTTAATATTGACGCCAAGGCCACAACTGGCAGGGCGCCTATGCCGTCTCTTGCTCCCCGGCATCACTGTGTACCCCGTTTATCATTTCGTTCCCTCGCCATTGTCACTACAGCCTACAGGTAGCGCTACAGGTATCCCGCCAGAGCGCGAAGAACAGAGTTCATACGTTCAACCCCCACAGCGCCGGAACTCGCTCGGAGCCTCGGACCGTCAACATCTCAATTTCTGTGGCCTGACGGTATGTGCCTCGTGGTAGTCGTCATGCACTTACGCCCGTCCAAGACTGGACAACAATGTGTCTACCACTCTTTCGTAAAGCCAAAGGTGAGCTAGCCTTATTGCGATACGCTTAGCCACTTCCTGATGCATCACAGACCCTGGATCTCTGAACAGGACCAAACATGAGTTGGATCCTTATGTCGCAAGCCATGAGATACTTCGAAGCTCTGTAAAAGACCTAGGTGGTGCTCACATCGAATTAGCAAGGACGGCGACCCCGAGGCGCTACCGATTGGTCAATTGTCGGCAATATGTACGGCACGACCTTCTCTCGATTCACGAGTTCACGGATCTATCTTCCACTCCCTTCGCTGCGATCTCATATATCTGGAAAGGCAACCGGACTGCCCCCGAAGGAAGCGCAGAGCCGCAGGCAGACGCCGCCTCTTTCACCGTAGTCGGCGTGTCCGAGGACGGAGACCCGGGCAGTATCTCTGTCCTTCACAACGCGTGTGCTGCTGCGCTGTCAGAGGGCGTGCAATGGCTCTGGCTCGACTGTCTGTGCGTCATCCAGACGGACAAAGAGGACAAGGCTTGGCAAATCCAGCACATGTACGACATCTACCGTGGCTGCCGGGTGAGTATCGTCCTGCCTGGCGGTCTCTCGCGTCTCGTGCCCGTGGACGAGGAGACGAGGTGGATCACACGGGCGTGGACCCTCCAAGAGGTCGTCGCGCCCCCCAATGCCGTCGTTCTGTTTTCGTGGACGCTCGGTTCTGGTCGATGGGAGGGATGGGAGGGAGGTGTTGCCGGGGACGTAAAGGAGGTCTCTCCGGGGGTCTCCGCGAAGGTGCCCCTCTACCAGCTTCTTAATGCATGCCATCACTCTCAGGCGCTCGAATGGACCCCAGCCGACAGCTCGAAGGAGTCGCGCGACGACATATCTCCAACCATCCTCGGAGACTACGGCGACTCCAGCGTGGGCGCGCTCATGTGGGCCTTGCAGGCAACAGAGCCGGAGGAGAAGGCGATGGCGCTCTGGCAGGCGTCCATGCTCCGTGCGTCCTCTCGGCCGGTCGACATGGTGTTCAGCATCATGGGTGCGTTCGGAGTCACCCTTGACCCGCGGGCGTTCCACAAAAATGACCGGATAGGTGCCACCATCGCGCTAGCGCAGGACATCCTCCGTCAGGGAGGGAGGCCCGTGTGGCTCGGATTATCACTCGACATTCGTCCGTCGAATTACATCTCTTCTTTCCCGGACTTCCCTGTCACCAACGTGGACGGTACTGTCCGCTGGAGTGCGCGACGGGGTCCCATGCAGCCTAACGTCTCCGACGCGATATATGACATTGACGCCTTGAACGAAGAGATAGACGACGGGAACTCGGAGAGCGAGGGAGAGGACGCCTCTTCGGTCTTTCTCCCCCAGTACTGGCTCACAGGCGTACCAACCGGGACGATGGACGATGACGGCTACCTCACCATCTCTACGAAAGCCGCGCCCATCGTCCCGACCGGGCAGGTCTTCGGACGTCGTCGCACAAACCTCGTGCAGAACAACGACAGCCGCATCGCCGTCGCAGAGTTCTCGGATGTGCCACACGATGTGGTTCGCGTCGCCGGGACGGACGGGTGCATCTGGGACATCCTTCATCATCCCGATGAGGATCACTGCGAGCCACGAGTACGGACGACTGGCCCGGGGTTGCTTGAGTCACGAAAGAGGAGGTACATCGTCATTGTCGGGACGTCCAAGCGCTTCCACCTGGACCCGATCTACCAGCCCGATCCTCGTCCCATCGGGGGCATCGTCCTCCCAGAGATGAGCACCATACGTGCATGCGCGGTGGAGGAGCACGGGCCGGGCAAGTTCCATCGATTGTCGACATTTCTCCTGGAGGAGAGACGATTCGCGCCTCGCATAGAAAGCTGGCCAATGCTTTCCATAAGAATTGGGGGCCCAGGAGAGCTCCCTCCGGATACAATGGCTCGTTGATTCATCATCGCTCTCGACGCTTGCTCACAGCGTTTGTTGGTGGGCGCTCTGCATGGAGCGACAATAACCACACGATGATTCAGCTTCTGGTCTCGGAAGCATATGCTGTGGGCCCCAAGCTGAGTCTATGCCCTGTGCTCGAGTAGTCTAGACCGCCGCAATTCCACTAGTAATACTGTGCCTTGACGTGAGTAGACACCCGCTTGCGATTGCTCCAGACATCGATTGACTTGAACAGTCCCATCATGATCACAGCACACTAACACCTATGTACATACCGGGCTTAGCAGACTCCAACTGAGCTCTCCTGCAGTCTGTTCCGCGCAACGGCATGATGCCTTTGTATCGATATTTATGCATGTGGAAGTTCACCGCGTGCTCTACGGTCGTCAGATCAAATATCACAGTGACACTGGCTGAGCTGGAGATGACCTCGCAAAATAGGGATAGAGCCATCTCTCGATGGCAACTGGGCCCTTGGTTTCTACACGAAAGAGATGGGCGGCCACGCAAGGCCGATAATTACGATGTGGGTCGCGAACTGTGAGGCCATGAGGTTTCCTTGGCACGTTTCTTCCGCTTCATGAATATTTCCCCGTGCCGAAGACGTCCGCAGCGAATTCGATCTATTACTTAACTAGTATCCTCGCCGCCGGCGACGACAAGCGAGCCCGAACGAGTGGACTTACTTCATTAGCTTACATTCTTTCCCCATGTCTGCCAGTGCCACAGGATGTTCTTACTGACGTGCCCCATGTCTCCCGGTGCCACAGGGGTTCTAACTGACATGGCGAAGACCAACTGAGATGAGTTTCAACAGATCTGTTTTCCCGGCGATGTAAAAGTACAAGTAGCGTCTAGCCTACCGACGCAGACCGACAAAATAGGTAGTTCTCCGTAAGGTACGTAGGTACGCTGCGCAGCGCACACGCTCCACACCCCCAAACACCTCGCACACGAGGCCCGCTGACCGTACCTGGTCGGCAGCTCATGCGTGTGCACAGAGTCGGGGGCGTGGATGGCGGATCGAATAGTCTGACACGGTAAAGGTAGAAAAGAACAACAGACAACCAGGAGTGAGAGCGAGAGTGGAGGGTGTGGGGAGTTCGGTGTCGAGGGGAATATGTGAATGTAACGTGTATGCAAGACGCGATGAATGAAGATGCAGATGGAGATGCAATGCGAAGTGCCACAAGAATGTGAAGAAGATGATGCTTGATAATGATGAAGCAAAAGAGAGAAGGGATGAAGACGAAGACGTACGAAGGGTAACGTGCAGTGAACTATGATCGGCGGACTAGTACAGTACCTGGGAGAACGGGAGACCTGCAGTGTCGAAGAGCGAGCAGGGGCATGGACCCCGTGAGAGGTGTGGGGCGCGGGTGCAGGTGCAGTGAGACAGTGTGGTATATACATCCGACTCTACAAGTCCAAGTGTCCTATGGAGAGAGCAACAGACGCGCGCTCGAGGCGTCCCGCTCAACGGACAATGTGAGCCACCCCTCCAAAAAGTCTTGCAGAGGAGTATCTCGCACGTCGTGGAGGACGGGTGGCTGCCGTGCGCGGGACGCCGCAGAGCGAGCAGGAACAAGGAATGTGAGGGCCGATTAGGGACATCACGATAACTTAGCAGGGCAGCAAACAAAACCTTTGTGCACTGAAGCAGAACCACAGAAAGCCGCGCCAGCCGGGATGGGTCAATGCTCCAAGCTCAGAGCTCGAGCGCGTGAGTAAGGAGTGGGTGGTGGTATGTACAACGTACAACAACACGCCAGTGCGTGTGCGTGCGCGTAGCGCGGAAAGGGGCAAGGGTGCAAGGGCAAGAGGGGTGGGATGGCAGGCGGGGGCAACGGTTACCGATGTCGGCCAAGCTGGAAGCCGAACACGGATGACGATCCGGGTGTGGGAGGCTGCGCGGGCGTACTTGGGGGTCCTGTTGAGGGGGGTTGAGAAGACCGAGGCAAGGTTCCAGACGCGCTGGGTGTAGTCGACCGCGTCACCGTGGCAGTCATGCCGGAGAACTGTGACGTTATGGGGGGACTCGAGGGCGGCGGACCTGTGGTTCGCCCGAGGATCCGCTGCACGATGAACGGCGGCACAGTTTGCGAACCCGCTTGGGATCCTCCTCGGCGATGCGTACGTGTTGGCGAAGACGGGCCAGCGCTAGGTAGTGGAGGATGTGGCGGTCGATGGGAACCGCTGAGGCGGTATGCGACGGACGCGCGGCGGGATTCTATTGGCGACACTATTGAAGAGTGAGTCGAGTGGCGGAAATGGATATCTGAGACAGTGTATGGCACAGAGTCTGTCGGAGATGGCAGTTGGTTCGCGTCATAGGGAAAGTCTTGGTGGGGACCCTCCCCTTCAGGTGTGTTGGGCTCGGGAGGCGTCGCCTGGCCAATTGCAATTGTGAGAGCAGGAAGCGTCGGCGTCGATTGTGACAGGGGAACGGGGTGCAACGAGACATTCGGATTTGGTCGGGACGTAGATGAACCACCAGCGAGCGTCATGGACAGACCGAGAGAAATGCGGCGGTCTGGCGGGAGCGTCGCCCAGCTCACATGGGGCGAATGCATATTCTCGCTATTACCAGTGTTCCGCTTCGACCGCTTCGAGTTGGAACGCTCTGAAGAACTCCCAGACTTGCCGGTGGAATTGGACGCGGACTGTCTCTGTGAGCGCGCCAGCGAAGTCGACGTCGAAGAGAAGTCCAGGAACGAGTATATACGGTTTGGCCGCGTCGGCGAAGGTGGGGCGGAGGACTCGCTGGAGAACTGCTGAGACAGAGCCTGCCTTAGCGACTGAGGCAGAGACACCGCGCCCGTGCTGATATGACGGTCGCGTTCTGCACCGTTCCGGTCTTGTACGTCGCTTGCAAACTCCACGCGCAAGGGTGATATATGCGCCTCGGGAAGATATGATGGCGCTGGAACGGCGAGCTGGCCCTCTTCGTCACCCTGCGCTGGGCCAGGGACGGAGCCCATGTTCGACAATAAGATGCCTCGTGTGGACTCGCGTCCTGGAAGATCTCGTGGGCCTCTCGGACGGGTACCCGGGCTGCGTGGTGATGTGGGCGACGAAACGGAGGGAACTAGTGTGAGCGTCCTGGGAGGTGATGGCGTCGAGGGTACAGCAGAAGCTGGGAGGTAGCCCCGGGGCACCTGAGCGATCGTGAGGTCGGGAAGCTCGATTGAGTAACTCCCGTCAGAGTTCTTGGAAGCGTTGCTCCGCCGCAATGCCCGCTCTTTGCCCTTCTCCGCCGCGGAAAGGCGTTGAACGTATCCTTCCTCCCCGTCATCTGATTCGTCCGACTCTTCCTTCTCGTGAAGCTCTGGCGTGGGGCTCCGGATATCCAACACGCCTGCTGCGACAAAACCGCTCTCGTGAGTCTTCTGTTCCGTGCGCTCAACTACCTCGCTGCGTCGTTTGTGCGGGAACAGGGAGGATAGTCCGCTGCGAGCGCGTTCTAACTGCGGGTTTACAAACATCTGCCGTTTGCGACGGTTGATATGCCGTCGCCGTCGCATGCAGAAGACAATGATGCCCACGATCGCGGTGACCACTAGCGTCATACCGATGGCTAAAGCTGCGATAGCGCCTCGGGGCAGAGTGGACGACCTTTTCGCCGCACCGATGGGCGTCGCGCTGTACGGCATCGGCGGCGCGATTGTGTGCATATATGCAGGATTGTTGCCAATTGCAACCGATCCGAGGGTTGGGGTGCGCGAGGCCCGAAGAAGCGGAGGATAGATGGATGATCATTAAGTCAGCTTTCCGTGACTTGCGATATTGCAAAGTTAGAAGTGAACGCACCCAGGATTGTCGTTGGTCGTAACATTGACCGCGCCCACAACGAGCAGTGAACCTGCGCCGCCCTCAGCTTCTGAAGGGCCGGTGTTGACGACCTCGAGCGTGTGCATGAGGGAAGGATTTAACCCTGTGCGAAAGAACAATAGCGTCGGCGCGTTTGAGGTGAATGAAGCGCGTGCAGAAAAGGTAAGAGGCTGTTCCCTGTCAAGAGACACGTTGTATGCGCCCGATGCAGGGGTGGTGAGGCCAGTGAGGCCAACAGCTGAGCCTGGAAGTGAGAGTGAGTTTGAGTGGTGGTGCACTAGAAATACACGAAGGATGAAAAGGAGAGGGAAAAAAGAGGGGAGGAGAAAAAGAGAGTGGGGATGAAAGGCGAGGCCATGTAGCTGAGCGCGGGCATATATGAATCTTGGCTGGACAGACTGTCACAGAGAAGAAGGCCTCGAGGGATGACGGGAAACACGAAGGCCCTCTGACGTGAGAACGCCAAAACAGGCGCCGCCGTATCGCCTCCCCGCCTCGACCCATCACATGCGCTTCACCGTCACCGTCACCATCACCGGGATGCTGACCCCGCGTTCTCCCCGACGCACAAAACACCGATCCACGCCGGAACTGATTGCGCGTGCGGGCAAGGGCAGGACAGATATTCAATTGTATGCAAATGGAGTCATGCACGCACCGTTGAAAGTCAGCATCGCTCTGTCCCCGACGTTTGAGCTCGTATGGAAGGCGGCAGTCGATCCAGGAAGCAGAGCGGGCTCGAAGTCCCATTGGCCGCGAAACGCGACCTCGCCGTCTGGAACAGGGACGGTGCTGGCCGTCGCGGAAGGCGTCTCAGCCACCGCGGTTGAAGTCGGAATTACACTGTAATCGAAGCTGCGTTAGTACGTGTGTAAGACAAGCTCAGCGCTGCACAGAAGCTCCGTAAGGGCCGCGATGACAACCAAGTCACCCAAAGCCGTGAGGGGGTGAGAAGAACGCTGCAATGCAAAGGAAGAAGGCGGTAGAAGAATGGAAGACGTAAGAGTGGCGGAGGTAACCACGCGACAAGCTCATGAAGCAGGGACACCGAATTGGACTAAGGGGCACGCGGAGATGACCTAAGGGAACAAGCTTGCGAAAGGTAGAATAACTCCGCTCATGGATGGTGTGAAGCTAAATCGGCGAGAAAACTGAGAAAGGCACCGAGACCTACTTTGGCGTCACAGTACCCATAGTCACGACAGCACGGTCGAATACTATAATGGGCCCAGTAGTTGAGTTTCGATCGTTGCCGCCGTCATTGGGGTTGTGGAACGTGAGCTGCAGTCTGTGTGGACGGTCTTCTAGATTCTTGAACAAGACGAGGACATCTGTAGCCGCATCTTGAACGGTAGATTGGCTTGTGATTCTGTTAATAAAATTTGTCGTGGGTTGACCGTCGAGGACGACGGTATACGTGGCTTCAGGGTCGTCGGGTAGTGGTAGTACAAGAGTTCCGAAGAGCGTGATGTCCGTTCCTGCAAATCGCGCATAAAGAGGATCAGCATTCGACTTCCATAAAACAACTGGAGGACTAAGAACGGTTATGCGCAGTGGGATGACAACCATATTCTGTCGAGAAGAAGCATCCAGTGACAGGACAGAGAGATCCGCAATCAACATCAGAACAGTTCGGAGATCGCTGCCACTTGAAACATTCCCCATACAGCAACAGCGCATGCGGCGAATTGAATGATAGAACGTCGAACATATGGCGGCGCGCAGGCAGATGCAATCAGGTCAGTGCGTAGAATGAGGCACCTCAGCGAGTGCCTCCGTTTGTGCGCCAGAAGGGTACAAAGCGCTTAGGGAGCACATGGGCGCGAGAAGGCTCTTCGGGGGCATGCTCGTGCCAGACGCGACGGCGCGGACGGTCGCGCTTCGACGTCGCTTGCGTACGGATATGACAGAAGGTGCGCGTACGCCGCTTGCATCATCTACCCCGGGAAGCCCGAGCCCATTCAACGCGATGCCCCCAGCACCTCGCTCATTCACCCAATCGCCGCTCAATGTAGGAGCCGTGTATTGAAGACGGGATAAGACGAGAAAGACATGTAAAGGTGGACCACTCACCAATCCAATCGATTTGCAGCCCCGCGCCGTCGCACGCGGTGAGGTGCAGACTTGTGCCATTGCCCATGGCAGAGCCCACGTCCGAGCCCGCGCCCGAGTTCACTGTTGCAAAGCCGGAGTCCGTATAGAATGGATTCCAGCCTTGTGCGGTGTTCGGGGCGGCGAATGTGTCTCCAAACGGCGTGTAGAGGACAAGTGGGGAGGTGTCATCGATGGTGAGGTTGAAGACGGATTCGGCCATGCATGTAGAGAGAAGAGAATGTCCAGATGAGCGTGAGTAGTACAAGCGGATGTGTCAGGAGATCGTTAGAAAGTGGGGTCGAGGTCGACGGTCCGTTAATCAAGAAACATATAAAGCAAGAGGAGTGCCAGACGCGTCTGCGGAGATGGGGTCGTGCGGGCGTGCAATCGGCCCCGTTGGAAAAGGGGAAGGAGGAGGAAGCTGAGCGTCCCCGGAGTCGCCTGCGCAGGAACCAGCGTCGACGAGGGGAAAGGAAAGCGGATGAGCGCGGGAGAGGGAAATATAGGAGAAGGGCGCGCGTCACAGGGTCATGGACGTCGGTGGTAAAGCGCCAGGGGAGGTGGGAGGCTGTTCTGTCCAAAATCCCGATTCAAATATTTGACCGTGGGACGCATTCGCTTGACGAAAGGTTGGCAAGAGCGGAACGATTTCCATGTCGACGCGTGTGTCGTCCCCGACGGTTATAGACCACACTGTCGGGTAAGACATCATCTCTCCGACTTTTCTTGAGCTACAGATTCGGCCATCTTCCCCCGGCGTTGCGGCTGCCCACTGTGGTTCGTTCTCTACCTTCTGCACCCAGGCCGGGAAGCGCGAAGTCATGATGAGTTTGAGCGTAGTAAGCAAGGCAGTATGTATATGGTTTAGTTGGGGCTCTGCTGGTCAAGTCAACGATCCATGTCAGGAGATCGTCCTGATTCGTCCATGCGACGCCTCCGCAACGACTTCCCGATGTATCTAATCACAGATTCGGATCTTGAACAGCCAGCCTATAGGACGCCGAGGTGAGTCCTCACTACCATCTCCAACCAAGGGCTTGCAATGTATCCTCTTGTATACTCAGTCAACATCGACGCTTTGCGGACGCACTGGTTAATATGCTAGGTTCTCAAAGACGCCAAGGATGGCCCGCATCATTTGCTCCAACATCTTCTGGCCGCTACTAGTACTGATTCATCATTCACCTCTATTCGTCACACAAGCCGCTCACGATCTCATCGGATTATCTGGTGTATGGCGGTACCGGTGCGTGCATTTATATGATGTCTTGATCACGTCCAACCACCGCAACTCGTTGTCCTCGCACGGGATCACCATTTTTGCCTAATCAGCGCAATATTAGTATTTGAACGGGCCGGGGCGAACATGTTGACCACAGAACAGATATACAGACCACAGACGACGCAAAATTGCAGACGAACGTATCAGCTTTGGGGGCGTTCGCCCCTGTCATATCGAGATGTGCCGCCTCCTCTCGTCCTTGGCGGCAGCTGCGGCATACGACACGGCGTTGTTGGCTTGTCAATTTATCCAATGACTTCCTGACTCTTCTGGAGCACCGGAGGCCGGAGGGATGTCTCCAAGCAGCCTCGTGTAGGGCGTGCCGTATTGACCTTCACACGACGCGGAGGCGTCCAATGCCTCATGGCATCACTGCCAATATGCGGGTAAGAACATTTCCACTCAGTCAGGACAAGCTGAAATGTCGGTTCCGGCAGCGTTGAGCATGTCCCCCGAGCTGCGACACATGAATCAAACGCCGCAGCGGCGTTGTGCCATGCATTCCTCGAAGGCCCTCGATCACTGACCTCGTCTTTTACCCGATCGCTTGCATAATGAAAAGTCTAGGCACCCTCTTAGCCGAGACGTAAGCCCAATCCCATCAAGCCTCTCGATCTTGCCGGCGGGAACACGGCTCATATCTGCACGTCATCGAAGTAAGGCAAGCCCGATGTCGGTCCAGTGAGCAGCCCTTTATGAACTTAGACGTAATGTACCCGCGCACGCCGGATCGGCGTTGCGCTTCCATGCTCCCAATTACTTACCCGCTGTCAGAAAGTGCCAGGATTTTACCAATCCCACATGTCAGCGGACCTTGCGGGAGACCCGCCACGGCCGGATACTCACATGTCAGCACATCAACTCGTTAAGTTCACAGGGGTGCGCATTGGCAGCGACCACGTTCACAGGAAATACCACGACCCGGAATAGGGCCTAGTACGCTCCCATGTCTCTCCTGTCTGAACTCCATCCCATCTGCCTCTCAGGACGTGCACACGATAATTCATACAGCTTCCGTACAAGCTCGTCTCAGGCACATTCTTATCCCGGAATCCGTGGTGCCACCTTCCTCAGTGAACAAAGATCACACTCAAGTGGGCGGTACGCTCGCCTTCTAACTCGCACTATCGATATTCAGCATCCATCCGGCTCTTCCTGCCGGGCCCCAGTGGCGTCGCGTTTTCCCAGATGTGCACCCAACTTTCCGCGCCAACGTGCAACTTGAAAGATAGTACGTCCACCTAATGATGCACGATGCACGCAGCGCTGCGAACGCTCTAGTCTTCTGTTGGCTTCGGCGGATCGCCCGCGGAGAGCGTTTAGGCCACCAGAAAACGCTGAAGGGGGGCGTCGGGCCTCCGTTATGAACGGGAGGCAAAGTTCGATGGATAGATACTGGCACCGCTGACCACAGATTCAATCACTTCGCACGTGCGATCATGCATTCTATCTGGATAAGGTTCAGTTCCCTCAATGGCCGGAGTTCGCAAGTTCGCGAAGCAGTGATTGAAGTTCATATTGGGCGCGTTCCCGCCGCTCAATCTCCAGAACTTAGTTACGCTCGGATACAGAAGCGTTCTGGAATCCGATATCTGAGGCTGTCAGCTGTAACTCCGACTGTATCTGAATGCACCGGTGGATAGAGAGGATCCCGATTGCCAGTGTAGTGCGTTTGGCGTAACTTCAATGCAGATGCCTGTCGTTGTTGCCAGGGAGTTGAATGCCTAGTGGCGACAAGTATCTGATACTTATTCTGTAGGTGACGCGGATGGGAGAAAAGTATCATGATAGGTTGGGGGTTATTGAACTCAATGTACCGATCATCAAACTTATCCAGATGTGAGAACTTCGGCATGGCTGTGCACTGGACTGGCCATGGGACGATACTGCCACACCACCAAAGACTCGTACAAGAAACATGCGGATGGATCACCTTAGTCGTTGCGGAGCAGCAACCCATTGTGTTTGAGAGGGGGGAGGCACCGTCGTTCGCTACGCGTAATCCATTTTGCTTCTCGTGACACACCCCGCTCTCTCTTCCTCGCTACTTCAGTCAACTCTATCCAGAGTAGTCAATAGACCCACCCAAATTGAGCTCACGTTCAGATCCTACACTGGCCTGAGTGGCACCATGCGATCTCCCCCGCACCTATGCGAGGGCCACCTTGCGCGCCACGAAGAGAAATCACTTCACCTACAAAGAACCTTCAGCGGAGCGCGTCACGGAAGAGTATAAGAAGATGTAGTTGTGGACTTCGTGTGTCCTCGGAGCGGTGTCACCCCGCCCGGTCTTCTGCGATGTGGTCAGTCCGGCCTCTTGATGGGACACTGCTACGGTTCGAACTTGAACGACTGGACCCGCGGCGTGTACCAAGGCGGCCATAAATATGACTGGCAGGTATGTTCGTTCATCGACCACATTGTCCACCTCGGGAATGGGGCAGTGGAGGATATCGACCAATGGTATCCCTGCAGTTGCACGTACCTCAACCACATCAAACCACATCTACATTGACCCGGTTCTGTGTCAAGGAGGGCGTCGACATATCATGCGCCCTGTGGCACGCACGGACGATCTTACTCAGACTGGATTTTGCCGGTTAGGTTGAGATGATTCTGCAGGCCTGCTCGGTATCTGATGTATGCAAGCCACTAAGATATCAGGACCACCGAGAGATCGTAGACCACAATGTCAGCGGGCCTCTAGATCTTACTACCACTCCGAGTCGCACCATAGAGGAAACCTCCCTGTCTTTCGTGCTTCCGTGTCATCTCACTTCAGGGACTTCTGGACACCGATGAACTGGAGAGTACTAGCACAAAGTGTGAATGCCAGAAGTCAATATACCACAGTAGGTTGTATATCTGAATATCTCAAGACAGTCGGCGCACCGGTGACGTTTCCGATCATTCAATCGGCTGCATATTGCAATTGGCCATGGTCAACACACAGATGGAACATGGGTGTAGCTTGAGACCACCTATGGAAGAATGAAGTCACGGATCGAGTACACTTCGAAGGTGTCCCAAGATTGCAAAAATTGTACATACAGGGATCTCTGGTGAATGGCAGCCATCTACGAAAGAGACTATACACCAGTGTCAATACAAGTTAATCCCTGATGCAAGTGCGAGCAAGATACATCCCGACAGTCTAGATCTCGTTCTCAGACAATGTGCGACATGGCGTAGAACATCACCATACTGGCTAGGCATGGTCGAACGGCAGCATCCCGGATCCTCTTCCATGAGACCCCGATGCACACAGCTCTGCGTCAGGCTTGTTTGCTCGTGACAACAGCCTCGAGCGTAGTTCATACTGAAGATTATGCAGAAGCTGGGTACATCAACGGAGTGATCCATATCGTCCCCGCTCGCACCCCAATGCTATGATTCGCCCGACGGTGAGTCAGACAATGACGACAACATCATCGTAGAGAAGCCGTAGTCAAGCCTGCGTCGGAGCGCTAGCGTTTAGACAAGGAAGATGTCGCCATAATGTCGCATGCAGAGGGGCCCTGCCCGAAGACGACGAGGAACTGCGACGTCCTGGATCCGAGAGAGAACTGCATAAGAGTAGGTGAGATCTAGAGTGCTCACTTAAGCTTGACTTCGATAGTCGACACCAGAAACCTCTTTCGGAGCCGCTCCCACGCCGAAGGAAGATGCTGTCTTTCAAACGCCGGGAACAGCATTGTCCACCCAGGGCCATCGGTCTCTCTAGCCTTGTACCAGTCACCATCTCTCCCAAGTCTGCTGTGGATATGGCTTCAGCACGGGCACGCTCGGGAACGAGAATCTCCAGCTTATCCTTCGACATCGTGTATCATCTCTTGAACTTCACATCCATAATCGACCTCGTCAACCTGTGTTGCACCTGCAAGGCCCTACGAATCTATCTTAGGGAAGACTCTATCTGGAGGCGCGTCAGTGCGCCCTACGGTGTTCGAGACTTCACGCACTTCGGTGGTGCTTCCCCGATCGCGGTATACACCACGCTCTTGCATCCATATGGACCATTGCTTGGCCTGTGGGCGAGCGACTATCCGTATCGGGGGAATCTGCTGGAATTGAGGCTCATTTGTGGAGACGAATATGAGCAAGGCGGGATTATCGGCGAGGTCTGGTCTTTCAACCAAACTGACGAGACATCGTCCGAGGAGCCTGTACCTCCAACCTACATTCGTGCGGTGAAGATCAGCTTCGAGCCAGACGAAGCAGACGAAGAAGGTCTAGAGAGTAACGAGGGGTCTCCTACCCCTTCTTTGCCCTCAGCCCCCCAAGTGCGTGTTTTCTGTGACGGAGGCCCTTTCTCCGAGTGCACTCGACACAATGCTTCCCTCATTCTACGGCCCAACTCCTGTTCGAGACACCGCGTCAAGTTTCATAACCGTACACTGGTACACCTCCCCGAGTTTCCATTGGCCCGGACCGGGTCGCCGTGGTACGATGACGACAACCGACGATTACCGCGTCTCCCGCAAGCTACACCTGAGGTCGCACTCGACCATACTACAATCGTCAGCACATATCCTGCTGCACGGCTCCCCGTCATTTATGTCTCTCCCTCGCCTCTCGTCAAGCCACCCGCCATCTCTATCCAGTGCTCGCGACCCCCGCAGGATTGCTCTCGCGCAGCGCTACACGTCCCACCTCTTCCTTGCCCGTCTCTCGATGACAGGCCGCCGCGGTACTACCCAGTCAAATATACCGTCCTTCCTGGAGTGGACCCGCGCGCTGAGACGTGGACGCCGGGCTCGATGGCAGGACTGTGGTACAGCTTGTACGGGTCTAACGAGCTAGAGGTGCTGTATCTTGTGTCATACGATGCTCTGCCCAATAAGCAGGTGATTGCGACCAAGGTCACGGGCGACGTCCATGTTCCCCGTGGGTCGGTGAGCTGGATCGTCTCTGTTATGGACGAAGAGGACGATGCCATTCATGCAGCCCGCGATAGATGGACCGCCATGTACCCGCAGAGACGGCAAGGTGTGCCCGTTCCGTATCCGATACATATCTTAAGCAGACGTGATACCGTGAGCGAGCAGGGTTTTTGGTGAGCCTGTCGATGTCACAGCTAAATCGCAAAATCGCTGATGTATGCCTCGACCGATACAGGGGTGAACATAACTGGATGATCATGGGCGGTGTCATAAGCGCGGATGAAATCCAAATTATATGGCTGCATACGTGTCGGACGTATAGGAGATATAAGGGACGAGAAGATACGAATACGGTTGTGTCTCCTTCGCCCACAGCCGAATGATCACTCTCCCTGAGCGTCGCAGATCTACTAGCCGTGCTCATAGTTGCAAAATCACGATGCCATGTGGGTCTTCAGTGGAGGTTGGAGTCTCTTCTGGCGTATTCTCCCGGAATGCCCGCGTGGAGCAATACATCCTTTACTAGAAGATATACGCATACGGTCTTGTTCTTCTGTGACATCTCACACCCGAATCGAACCTCGAGAGGGTCGGCAAATGCGAAACTTCATGCAGCACGGATGCTGAACCAGGACAACACCGCAGCGCATCCGTACCACTCAGACTCCTCGCCCCTCCTACTCGAATATTCAGACGACCCATTCCCAGCGGCTATCTGAGGACAGCGGACCGGGACCGCAAACGGTCCTGCTCGAGAGAGGGGTGCAACCCGGCTTCGAAGAACCTACCCGAGGGGCACCGCGCCGTCCCTACGACCGTAGCTGCGAATCCGTGTCCGCGCCGCAAGGCACGACAGCAGCACAGTCCCGCAAAAGCAGACGCAGCGGTGGCGAGGTGGTCCAACGGGCAGGTAATTGAAGACTAGGCCGCAATGCGCCCCGAGCAGGCCTGCAGCACTCCGTGCTGGAATGTGCACGCGGCGAATGCGCACTGCAAGGAGTGCGCTGCCGCGGGGCACGGACACGAAGGGGTTATGTGCCTTGTCCAGGGCGTATGAGCGAAGATCTGCACCCCGGGTTCGAACGATAGGGCGAGGTGGGTAGTGTGGGTCGGCACACACTGTGGTGTTTGTATATTCCCAGTTCTTACACCCCATGTCCACCCTCCGCATCATATGGAAGAATCTTCAAGGACCGATGGGCTGCAACACAATGGTTGCTGAGCGTTCCCGAGGATTATCGTTGGCAGGTCTGTGGGAGAGGGACGTCAGAACATAGGTCTGTTAGTGCACGAGTGGCATGGGCATGTTATAGGTTGAAATAAGGTTATGCCAAGTCCGCGTGCATGTCCCCTTCAGTTTCATCAATGTGTAGTTCTGCTTCCCTGCGTTGGGGTATCCACGCCGCCATATAGCATCGTATATACTCTCACCGAGTTGTACACCGGACCAAAGCTCGCGTATTTCGGAGCAACCACATCATTCATGTGGCGGTATGGAAGACCCTGGAAGAGAAACTCGGAGCACTCAGCTAGGACTGCTAACGCACCACCAGAATCCCACTTACAATTATATTGCAAAGTGAAGGGTGAGACATTGAGTAGTGAGTACCTCGTTTATGACAAGACCTTTGCGCTCGAACAGAGGTAGCATATGTGACACCGGTTGACGGGGCTTCCTGACTCTGTGTGTTTGCGCAGCGGAAGACTGGGGAGCCGGAGAGTCAACGTCCATTACGGACGTCTCGTTTCCGCCCATAGTCCCGCTGCTGTGAGTGAAGGGCGGGTTTATAGTACCTGTATCGTTGGACGGCGTAGTCTGCTCGGGTAGCGGTGCATCTCGAACAAGTACCGGGGCAGCTGGTATCCGTCTCACTGTGCCGCATGTGTGACAGGTATAAGTTTGTTATAACCTTCTCGCGTCAACGCGCCGAGCTATTATAGACAAACGAGATCGTACTTACTTATGATGATAGAAACTTGCCGAGATTACCGGTAATCCCAGCATTTTCCCGACGGAGTAACGGTGGAGTATGAATGTAACGTACTGTATGACATCATCTTCACCCTATAGCCGTGGTCCGTCAAACTTGCCTGCACGACAACACACTGCGGCCATCCAAACCCTCGGTGAAAGATGACTGCAATCAACGTCTACGCTCAGTTCCCCACTGCTTTTGACGACGACGGCAAACCCAGCCTCGATCCTGCAAACTGGATATGGACACACTATTTGACTTTCCCCCTAGCTCAACTCGAACCTCTGGGTTTCCTCCACAAGCCGTACAAATGGTTACGATTCTGCACTGGCATCACACTAGGTTCAATTGGCTCATTCTCTGACAATCCCTCCGCGCCCGATCCCGATCCTAGTTTCAACTACGAGCGCGGGCTTCCTTCCGAGTCTGAAGACCTCTACTACCACACCACCATCCCGGAGAAGGAACGTATGTTCCCGATAGACCCTATGATGCTGAGCCCAACAGGACGCACGACTTCTAACGCCGCCTCTACCCGCCAGATAAAGTTCGCAGAAGAAATTCAAGCCAGGGATGGACGCCGGTGTGTGGTCACTGGGATGCGAGCGGGTTATTGTGATGCTGTGCATCTGGTTCCTCATGCACGAGGAAGTGCCGTACGTGACGCCCCTGTAACTTCATTCTCCATGCTCACTCCTCGCAAGCAGTACATCCAAGCATTCACGAGTCGGCGTATCCGTGATGTGAACGACATGATCATCGAAGACATCGACTCTGTTCGCAACGGCCTGTTCATGAACAAGTTCTTGCATGTTCATTTGGGTCACACTTTCGCATTGTTGAAGGTGAGCAATTTCCACTTACGTGCGCCCTACACACATGTACCTGACATGTCTCGTCGTCGGTAGACCCCTAACTTCGCTATGAACACGAGTGATATCGATCCCACCACGCCGGATGGTGACGAGCTGAGGGTGTCTGCACACTACCTACGCGTCGAGCCAGAAGAGCCTAGTCAATTCATGGCGTTGGGAGGGAGAGAGAATGGTACGCCCCTCCGAATTCCAGTTCAGAACGAGGGTCGCGCAGACTGGCCGCTCGATTGCCTCCTCCACGCGACCTATGCGACCGCCGTCATGGAGAACTTCGGGATTCAGGGTCATAAAGACATTATTAACAAGCTCTGGCGTCCTCAATTCTGTCCTGGTGGCTCCATGAATGCGGCTCAAGACCTTCACACGACAAATGAAGCTGCCCAAGGGACGAAAGAACAACGCCATGCCAAGGAGCGCTCAGAACGTCGAGAACAGCGCATTCAATCCCGTGATGATGCGGATGAGTCCCTGCAACCCAGCACCTTGGATCTCGTTATGAATACTGGTTACTGCATGCTTTCGCCGGAGCAATTCACTAAGGTGATGGAGGCTCGCCAGCGGCGGGCGGACGCTGCCGAGAAGGAAGCGGAAACTATAGAGCGCAAACAGCTAGAAGAGAAGGTCGGCCGATGGAGGGAGAGCACTCATGACATATGCACAAACCATCAAGAAGACGGTGAGTTTTTGAAAACTCGCGTCGCGAGCTTTCCTGAAAGACGCTGATTCGCGCAGGCATGAGTTGACGAATTACCTGAGAGCGCGGACAACATTCGCCATGTCAACGTGAACAATATCCGGATCAGGTTCACGTGGTATGTCGAGTACTTCGAGTACGGGTACACAGTTGTATGGATCGACGCTACAAATATGACGAGCAGCTCTATCTTGACTAAACCGAATCTGGAATTGGTTGACTTGAAGACTCAGACTCGATCCAATTGTCTCTCCCGCTGGTATTGCCTGCTATCCGTCTAAGTACTCTGCACTAATTAATCCTAACGCCTCTGCCTGTGCAAAATGTGGGCGCAGTGCTCAAAGGATGACGCATACACGTGTTCTGCAGTTTTTTTGCCTAGCATCGAAACGAAACGCCAGCCGGAGTCCTCCTTTGCCCGCGTAGATCATCTCCATCCCAGGGTAGCGCAACTGGCATGCCCACACGAAACATGCAAAGGGACGCCCGTTCAAGGGTGATGCCCGGTCTGACGCACGCGCCGTTAAACCACCGACGATCGTCTCATATGGGTGTTCGGCGGATGGGGCCACTGAACCGGAGATGGATGGGCGGCCGGTGCCAGTGGGTGAAGCGGCGAGTGCAGATGGGACAGGTTGGGTTGGGAGCGGGAGACCGTGAAGCAGTTGTTGGTGCGGACCCTAGCAGGTGTATGAATCTCTCTACCGTGCAGCCCGAGAGCAATTTGTCGTGCAGCCTTCTCGCAGCGAGGGATATCCCGGCTTGATTGCGTTATCGTGTGTAATTTACAACAAGAGAGAGAGAGGGGTGAGTCATTGAGTGAGTAACTCGTTCCCTCGGAATATGACGTGGCCTTTGCGCTCGAACAGAGGTGGCATACGTGGCACCAGTTGACGGGGCTTCCTGACTCTGTGTGCCTGCGCAGCGGAAGACCGGGGAATAGTAGAGTAAACGTCCATTACGGACGTCTCATTTCCGCCCGCAACGGCAGATGGTCCCGCTGCTGTGAGAGAAGACGAGTTTGCGGTACCTGTATCGTTGGACGGCGTAGTCTCCTCGGGTAGCTGTGCATCGAGATCGAGTACTGGGGCAGCCGGTATGCGTCTCACTGTGCCACATGTGTGACAGGTATATGTTATGACCTTCTCATGAACGCGCAGAGCTAGATAAACGAGATCGGTAAACCCAAACGTGTTAAGTCGAGGCGTATCTAGTACAAACTTTTGACTCGCACAGAGCTTGTAGAGCCTGGGATGAGTATCGTGTCGCACTTCTTGCACAATGTCCGTTTAATAGACGGGTCCCTACAAGCTGTATTAGATACTGATACCCAATCCTGCGATTCCGCTTACATCCTGACCATTGCCTTCTGGCCAACGATGCGCATAGTGCTCACGTAGCTCCTAGATAGTTCAGACGTATTTTGTGGATGTCGTATGGCGTTTCTCTTCTTCTCCTTGCCCTTGTGGTGTGCCTGGCCATGGTTCAAGGGCGTCGGTTGGGCGACAGTGTTGAGATACGTGCTGGCCTGATAGAGAAAGTTGATGCGCTGGATGATGTCTCTGTTGGCGACATTGTTCAGACTTGGCTCCTGATTTCTGTCTTTCTTGCCCATGTTACTAGTCGGCTGTGCTTGGCTGTGCAAGGGATAGAAACTGACAGTGACGAATTTGTGGAGGATATTCACGTGAGAGGTGTAGTGGCCCGGAAAGGGAAGATTGTAAATAGCCGACAACAGAGGTGTATACGTGTCAAGACGTGTCCTCACAGCTCTCTCAACGACCACCACGTACTCCCGCAGTTCCTTCTTGCAGTCTGCCCGCCTACAAGACCAGACTCTTCTCTTTCTGTTCGCCCCAACACGTATTCCCCACATCATCACGACCCAGTCATGAAACGCCCCGCTGACATGGACCTCTCTAACACGTCGCCCTCACCTTCCTGCGAGGCCCTATCGCCTTGCTCCCACACCGACGACAATCAACCAGGTCCCTCACGCAAGCGAGCGCGCTCCGAGGTCACACCAGAGGAGCGCAAAGAGGCTCGCGCTCACCGCAACCGTATCGCTGCCCAGAACTCCCGCGATCGTCGAAAGGCGCAATTCGTGTACCTTGAGCGCCGCGTGCAGGAGCTCGAGGAGGAAAACAGGCAACTACGGGCCGGCATGGGTCTTGCCGAACTATCACGCCATACAGAACAGAAAGACGAAGAGCGCGAGAAGGATAGCGCTAGGGAGAAGGAGAACGAGGAGCTCCGACAGAGGGTCAAGACTTTGGAGACAGGTTGGGAGGCCGTTATGAAGGCGCTAGCAGCTTCCGGCCTTCCGCTCAACCTTGCCTCTGTCCCCTCGTCGACATCATCGTCAGCTCCTTCATCATCCTCTTCCGACCCCTCAGCACCAGCTACGTCCGGTCAACCTCCCACGACTACTTTCCCCGTATTCGTGCCCCTCTCCCCCGTATATCCCATCTCTCCCGCACCTTCAAACATCTCTTCCGGCTCCAGCACTCTCTTCGATCCCGACGACTTCGACTCCACTCGCCACCTAGCACGGGTGGCGACCACCGATGCCCCTCGTTTATCATCGGTGTCCCTGCAGCGGGTGGATCTGAATGTCCGCCGAATCACCTCCAGCTGGAGCTCAACCTTACCTCTCCCACATCATATCCGTCGACCATCCACATTGGCGAGAGCGCGCAATCAGCGATGGATGAAGTCGCAATGGACGATCTCCTCCGTGAAATCCTCGCGCCTTCCCCCGTCTCGCCGCAGGTTCCTCTACCTGCTGGCCCTGCGCCCGCTCGGTCACGATCCCAGTCGGTATCCGAGATCAAGCTCACGCCGGCCCCCGCGGCGCCGGTGACCCCCACTCTACCGGAGATCGACTGGGAGAGTGAGGTGGAGATGCAGAGACTGCTGGCCATGCTCCCTGTGGTCCAGCCTGACGCAACACCTCTGGACACTGGCGCAGGTGCGTATCAGGACGACTTCCCCTCGGCTCTCGACATCGAGTTGGGTGGGTGGGATCTGGCGGCCACTATGCCTCTGGGTTCTATGTCGTCCGTGAGCGTGTTCTGAGTGCCTTGTGGACAGTATGGTCTCCATCATGATGTATGCGTCTAGGGTCAATCGTCGTCTCATATGCGTTTCTCCTCCTCTATTTATTGTCAGGAATATTCCCAATCGTCTCCCCTCTTTTCCCCATGGTCTCTCCTCTTTCCCATACTCAGAGACAGAACTTCCTTGACCGTCCACTCGCGTTTCCCGCCCCTTCTCACCTGTCACTTCATATACTACTGTAGTGCCTCTGAGTGATCGCGCCTACTGCGGCCGCTTCCTGAGTTCATACTTGATGCTGTCTCCCGCCCTTAAGTGCGCCGTTCTCCCCTCTGGGTTGACGAACTGTGTTCTTATTGGTTGGTGAGCGCTCTTGTGCGAGCGAGGGTCGCGTCTTCGGATTGGTCGTGATTCGCGAGGAGTGTTGGTTGTAGTGGAGGTGTCTGGTTTTTATATCGCGTACCCAAACTATCATGTACGTATCGCCGACGTGGAGGAATCAGCAGTGGTTCGGTATCTGGGAAATGTCTACGTGTGCTCGGACATTTGCTTGTGAGGTGTGGTAAATCCGTGTCGGTTGGACGTGTCCTTCATGGAAATATAGTGTGATTCTAACGCGTGCGTCCAGCTATGTACACGTCGATCGCGCCATCTGGCCTGTCGCTGTTCTCCGTTTCTCCACTCTCTTCTCTGTCTCTGCTTGGGCCCGCCCTGTGTATGCTTTTCCCCACTGTTGAATAGCTGAAGAATACGACCTCGGTTAAGTCTGATGAGTCTAGTTTCGAAGGCTACCCAAGTACTACGTAAGATTTGCCAGGGATGTGGTCGAGATTGCAGACTATGTTATCCTTGTCGCCTGCTTTGATATACGTGAGCGAATAAGTGCTACATTTTGATCATTGAAACTTCTAACCGCCATCACTAGAGATGACTAGAGAGCAGAGGTTCAGGCAAAAGACTGTTCAATCCTCTGATCGCGATATCTACTTGCTCCTCCGTGGTCGCATCCAGCGGAACGACAACGACACCGTCCTCGCCCTCGGGATCCTCCAGCGTCTCCAGCTGGCTATCCAGCATTCCGGGCTTCATGTAGTGCCCCTCCCTCTTCGAGATCCGGTCCATGAGCAGCCCCCTGTCGCCCCTGATGTACACAAAGTACGCCGGGAGGCGATGCGCCTCCGGTGGCTCGAGGTGGTCGGGCAGCTGGAGACCCGGCGGCGCTCGCGTGCCGCGCAGGATATCGCGGTAGTATCCGCGCAAGGCCGAGCATGTCGCGATGACTCCCGGGCGGTGCGAGAAGGACGGATCCGCCTGTTGCTCGGCGGCGAGGTGCTCGGCGGTGGTGCGGATGAGCTCGAGCCACGGCTCGCGGTCGGCGTCCGTCAGGGGCACCCCGGACGACATCTTGGCGATGTTGGCTTGGGGATGCAGCTCGTCGCCCTCGATGTAGGCCAATTCGAAGCGGGACTCGAGGGCGCGTGCGAGTGTGGTCTTGCCCGTGCCCGCGACGCCCTGTGCATATGTCCGAGAGAGCACGTTACGTTGTCCAGAGTTGATGTTCAGCCGGCGAGCATCGTCGCGAGTCCGTCCAAGACATAGCCGGTGAAAGAATGTGGCAGACCAATATGACATCCACGTTGAGACATCAGCACAAGCACATATGCAGGGCGGATAACAGTGATGGCTGCTGGACGACGCACCATGACGATGATGAGGATCGGGTGTTTCCTAGGCTTCGGGGCATCTGGCGCGGCTGCCGCGTGCTGGTGCTCGTCGTGCTGGTGCGACATGAAGTCGTTTGTCGTCGTCGTCGATGCTCAAAGATGAGTTTCGTCTGCAGATTACTGTACCACCTCCCAGTGGCGATCGCTCTCGGAGCCCGCTCCGACTGTGGGCGACGGCGGGCCGGCGGCACGTCTGCGCCTGAACCGCGGCCCCGAACTCGAAATAGTATTAGTAATGGCGACCTGGTCCGGAAATGTCTCTCAACTAATATTATCGATGTTCGCCCGAGTTTCCAGCGGGCCTTGCTGTAGCAATATTGGCCTTGAGGCAGCTGGAGGATCGACGCCGATCAATGTCCCCAGGCCTGCCAATGCAATCATTGCCAGGGACCTGGAAAGCAAAATAGCCGCATCTATGCAGACGGTCAAGGTGAATCCTGTGCAATCAGCTGCCCACGATCACCGTCACCGTAGAAAACTGGAGATGAGAAAGTAGTTGCATATGATAGCCAAAACTCATCGACACTGAGTAGTGAACAGCCTCACCATATAAATCCACCACTGCCGCACCATGGTAGGTAGATCATTGTGATGCTGCGCTCGAAGCCTCAGGGAAAAACTGGGAGACCTGGCATCGATAGGCTGGGCTGAGTCTTGCGCGCTGTATTTCTGACATCGTGGCTCGCGAGCCACATGCTACCTTCCGCGGGGTTTCGTCTGGTGTTGCCCACCGAGCGACCCAAGAGCCCGGAAAGCACCAGATTGCAAGCAACAAGGTCCGAGTACTTTCCCAAGGTATTCACGGCGAGTCGCACTGGGAGCCACCGACGTCAGGTAGACTAAGACATGTGTGCCGCCCGTACTTGAGTTCGACCGAGGCCATCACGCAGTCCGCTCCGTGCAAAGCGGATTCCGACAGCTGTCGAATCCGAAAGACGTCGCGGCGTACTCACTCACTTGTATCATTATGTACATACATGGCGAGGGCCGCGGGAAGGTGCCCGGAAAGAAGTACAAGAACTTCCAAGTCTGGTTCTTCGTGTCGCCGCCGACGTCGGACACCGTCAGTTGTACATGTGCTTTCGCGTCCGCCCTGTGCGCAAGCTTCCAGGAATTTTGGTCCCCACGCAGTACGTACTACCCGGGTACGTCGGAGGCTAACCCAGACCCAAATAGTAATGAACCTTCTTCTCATACATGACCGGCACCGAGCACCATCCAGGGTAGAGTAAGATATGGATTGGGTGCGGAAACTAGGCAGGCTCTATAGTAGTACAGTAGCAAGTACTTTCAGGATCTGTACAATATATAACAGACAGCGTGGGGCCCCCTGGGGACGCCATCGTGCAGACGTGATACGTATAATCACTACGCGTGTGCGAGTAACGAGTAAGAAGCGAGCGATACGACCGAGACCATGTGCATGTAGATAGAGACCGAGACAAAGAAACATTAGAACGAGTCCGAGCTCGAGAGCGTGCGCGCCGCAGGCCACGCCATGTGCCATGCCAGCAATGTAGGTACGATGTGCAGTGCAACAGCCTGCAGCATCCATCGGCGGAGCGAGCGAGCGTATGTATGCTGTATCTGTATCTTAGACTAGACTAGGAGGCCTGCGTGCTACGTGCTTGAAGTGATACCGAGGGAACACGACCGCGGAATCAGCGGGGTCGTGGGATGGACGAAAGAACCCTTCCAGCAACCAATAAGCATGCATGCGGACAAGTAGGCAATTATACTGTATCTACGCCCGCGCACCGGCTGCCGACGACGGAAATGGAGAAGCGGAAGGGAATGAACACAAGGGGACCGTCGGCACGCGACTGGGAGGGCGCGGAGACTGGGGAAAAGCAGCGGATATATCGGTGTGGATGGTATTGGCATTATGACGGACGGGCTCGAATATGGTATGCAGGGAATCCAGGTCTTGCAGGTGAGCGCGGTGATCCGGGACCAGCGACGGAGGAAAGGAGGAGAGGTGATGTCGTCGGGGGATCCAAGGGAGGAGACAGGGAACGGAAGGGCGGTGTGTGTAGAGTTCGGCAGGGGAAAGAAGCTGAATAGGGAACGTCTGGGAAGCGGCAGTGTATAATACAGAGAAAAGTAGGATCGTCAAGATCCAATGCGTGCAAGAGACAGATGGACGTAGATGAAGGGAAGAGGATGCATAGGCATGCGGAGACATGGATGACAGTTGCAGGGGTGGACAGCTAAATGCAGCAGAAAGGACAGATGGGAGCGTGTTATGGCAAGTTGCGGAGTAATGAATGGAACAAATGAGTGAGTGATGCGATGAATGAATGACTAGATGAACAACAGATTATGTTGAGGCAACAAACTCCAAGGAGTGCAAGTGTGAACAAATGCGATAGGCCCAGCCGAATCTGCACAGCAGTGTTGTGGGAACGTACGATCTTCCCTATCCCTAACCCGAAGCCTAGCTGCGTCAGGAGACGCATCTCAGGACTATGACCCGCGGTGGCCCTCTTCTCCAGCTTCGACGGGAGGAACTGGTAATGGCGTGATTGGCATTTGTTGCATCTGTGGTAATGGCGGCAACGTTTGCATCGGCGGTATTCGCGGTAATGTAGAGCGCGCCGGTGCTAATGCTGCCGGAACCGAGAAGTCAATCGCGTCGTACGCTGGAGGAGGCGCTTCATACACGCTTTCCGCATACGAGATCCTCGGGACAGGCGCATGCGCACGCACACGCTCCCGTACTCGGCGCCCTGGATCCTCAATTGGCATCATTGCAGGATCCCCGTTCACTACGGTCAGTACTCTCCTGCCTGCTTGAACCGGAGAGCGCAACCCAGACATGTCACTGCTCCCAGGAGGTGTTGGTAATGGCGGCAATGGCGGCACCGGTGGAGGCATGTTCACGAACGAGTGCGTGTCATAGTCAGGCGCAGGCTGACTCGGAGCGCGGACATGTCCACCGAAGTTCGATGGCCCTGGCTGCGTCGACACACGGAGACCCTGCATCTGTCCCACCATTTCTCCGACGTCACGCCCGCTCACCGTATACGTCTGGGACGCGGCCGCATACGGGTGAACACTCGAAGACGCACCCTCCTGGTCGTTATACTCTCCAAACTCTCCAGCGGAGTGTCTCCGCCGATTAGCATGCTCCAATTCAGGCGCAGTTCGCGGTCGAGGACCAATCCGCGTAGCGTACCCCTGCTGTTCCTGTGCAAGTTTCGGCGGAAGAGGGATGGAGTGCTGTGGAGGAGGCGGCGGCGGAGGAATCGGGGAGGTACGAAGAGATCCACGCATTGATGCCCGCGCTCGAGCTGACGTACTCACACTTACTGGTGTGGTCGGCGTAGATGGCATGATCGCAGGTGGCGGGGATGGCAACGCGGTACATGGTGGTGCAGGAGGAGTGGTAACGGGCGTGGAAGACGTGGGCAGGGAAGAATAAAGCCAGGGCTGAGCAAACGAGTTCGCAGGGATAGGACCTGGAGGAGTTGGAAGCTGACGCCGTCCCGAAGATGGAGCTCTCGAAGGGTCCGCAGAAGAAGTCCCAGTATAAGGGGATGCTGGTGCAGACGTCGAGAAAGACGCAGTGGTGGTTACCGACGGAGGTGGGTGGACATTAGCGGGTAGAGACAAAGTTTGTGGGGGTCTTGTGCGGAGGGGAGGTACAGAATCATTCTCTCCTTCCGTCTGGGTCATGGCCGAGGGGCCTTGTGCAGTCGACGTTGAAGAATGAGGAGAGTGTGAGTGAGAAGAGTACAAGAGCGTTTGCGGAGTCGACTTGTGCCTTTCATGTCTTTCGTGTGCCAGATACTCAACATTGTATGCAAACGGTGATCCAGACGAGGGACCTGGAACAGGTGGAACAGGCGGTACGTCCTCCACAGAGCGCGAGGCAAAGGAATTGGTGGATGTCGCAGGAGTGAACGGCGTAGCCGGGGTCGTAGGCGTGAACGGTTCCCCAAGGTATGACGCACCTGACGACCCATTGGAGCCTGAAAACGACGTTACGCCGCTCCGGGTCTCCCAGAAACCACCAGGAGACGGAATTGTGGCTGAGTGTGGCGGCGTAGACGGAACAGTCAGGCTGAGATCCACCGTTGGATGCTCTGGCTCTGGGGGCGCTGGTTTGTGGTGTATGATCGCGAGCCAACGCTGGATCGTATACGAGCTGCTGCCCGGGATGCGAGCATCTCGAGGGCGATCTAGCCACTCCTGTACGTCAGTGACAAGAAGGAAGGCGGTCACGACGAGGTAGTCAAGGAGGACAGTGGGGATTCCCTTGTAATTATCTTGTGAGCGCGCAGTCTCCTTCTCGATGAGTGTGTCGTAGATTTTGAGCCGAGGAGGAGCACTGAGGGTGGCTGCGTCGAGGACAGCGACGGGCCCTTTTATCGCGTTCGTCACACACTGTGTACGACGAGGGAGAGCGTGAGCGGAGACGCTGGATGACGGGGGGAGGGACGTACACAGAAGCAGTTGCCTGGGATGAGCTTCCACTTGAGGCTGTTGGGATAGTGCGGGATGGTGAACTTGCGTATACTGGCGGTGTACGAGCAGTAGTGAGATGGACAAAGAATCAAAGTTTAGTGCGGGTTAGGACGTACGCAGTGTTCCCAAGAGGACCAGACTTGAGGATATCTTCGGCCTCCCTCCAGCTACCACTGCCAAACTGCACAGACCGTCCAGACTTGCCCTTTGTCCTCACTGGATGAATAGGCCACTGGATGGTGGCGGCCTTGATGGGTTCGTCGCGGGGATGGTCGAGACGGTAGATGGTAGTAACCTCACTGGAGGTCTCGGTGATGTAGATGGGGTCCTTGGACTTGTCGTCGCGGACAATGGTGTCGAGGAAGGAGGGACCGGAGAGCTTGAGGACAAGGAGAGGCTTCGGTTTGGGGGCGGAGTCGCGCGAGCGGGAGGAGCGCATGTCACGGTCGCGGTCAGGAGCAAGCCCCGCGAGACGGAGGGCAGGTAAGATGGACGAGGACACCCTGGCGCTTCGCGCAGAAGGGGACCGTGACAAATCGGGGGACGACTGGGAAGTCGAGCGAGATTCGAGTGGACTGTCGGCTTGCCGTTGATGTACAGTTGGGCGATTGTCAGGAAGGCTGAGCGGGAAGGGGGTAATGCGCTGGTGAGGAGAACGAGGGTTCATCGTCGGGGACGAGTTGGAGAACAGGGAGGGATGGGCTAAACATGCGCCGAGGTGGAAGGAGAGTGGGGACAACCCTGTCTTCGCCAGAAATCTGCGGTTGCCTGCAGTGACTTACCGACGACACCGAGGTCCAAGCCCCTCAAGGCCTCATGCTCCCGCACAATATCACCACATGTTTACATCAGCGCATTCATTCTATTCAAATCCCAATATTCATGCACTAATCATCCCTTTTATGGCCTTCCTCCGCCTTGTCTGTCATGGATTCAAATCAGGAGTGATACTGCCGGTGTCCTCACTCCTGAGGGACCCTCGCATCCCTGTGTTTCATCCAGCGAGCAACTCCAGCACATATCTCGCTAAGTACTGTCGGCTCTCAGGGTCATGCCGGCTGGATCCGGCCATAATATCAGTTCGCCACTGATGTAGAAAGCCTGTTCTCTCGTGATGAAGTTCTCGGTGCCTGAAGCGGGGTCCGTGGTGGTTAACTGTGAGCTTATACGTACAGCCACTACGTTGTTCTGCGGTCATACTACAGAAAGCCGAGTCAGTAGAAAATGAGCAAGTCCTCTTCCTTGCACATGCACAGAGGCGCCGCAGGGTCCGGCGTTGCAGCGGGCGGGGTCCGGCCGTCTCGGAGGTATATTGATTAGGATCGGTATGCAGATCTTTCTTGTATCCTTAAGGGGCAAGATTTTGCCGACGTCCGGCAGGATAAACGGCCAATGGAACCGACGGACAAACACAAGTAAATACAGTTGAACGCGACGTGACTTGTGTCGCGTCCAATGCTTCACCTCAACTTACCACCAACGACGCACTTGAACCACTGTCACAATACGCGACTTTGCCTTCACTATGTCTACCGATGCGACCAGCTTCTCGTAAGTAGTGTCTAGGTTCCTCAGTTCCATGGCTTACCAGCAACCTCGCAGAGCTGCCACTGCCAATGGCAGTCAAACCGCGCCCACGGTGCCACTCGCTGACAAGGGCAAGGGCAAGCAGGTGCAGGATGATGTGATGGACGAAGATGACGAAGATGACGAAGAGGAAGAGGAGGAGGAAGATGAGGATGAGGAAATGGCAGAGGTAAGTTGTCTAGTGGCCATTCGACGTCTTGGCCGGTGCCCTTGCCCCTCGGATTACTCCTAGCGATTGGTACTCACTCGTCTTGATTTGACGCGTCCGACGCGTGCAGGAGGATGATTTCGAAGAGATTGACACCACCGCCATCATCAATACTGGTGGCCGTCGCACGCGTGGTGTACGCGTCGACTACACCTCTGCTGAGGCTCTTGCCAAGGCAGGCCTGAAGCCTGAAGAAGCGGCGGAGGATGACGAGAACGAGGACTCCTTTGTCGCGAAGGATGACGATATGCGCGACTGAGCGAGTCGCGACGCGTCGTGTCACGTTGTGCGCGAGCTTCGCCTTCGCGTCTGGTTTATGCCCCGAACTCCGGACGCCGGAGCTCCAGAAAACGGGTGCGATTGTATTCTTCGCGTCTGCTGTGTTGTCGAACCGCTGTGGTATTATGATTTGTTGTCAAAGGCAGTATACTGTACACAACCGCCCTTGTATCACTGCTTAGCTTCACTCTCGCCTTCACGGCGCCCTCTCAGTCTGCGGAAACATCTGGTGTGCTTTCTATTACATACTGTCTCGGTGGTATTCCGGGGGAATGCGTGTGCCGGTTTCGATGACTTGACCGCGTATATATGCGCGCTGGACAATTTCAAACCACTCCGCCGCTTTGGCCTCCAGGGTTCAACTTTTAGTACGTATGCTGCTGCGCCGTTGTGAACATCGGAGTCATGAGTGCATGGGCTCTCGCCTCATTCCATGGGTGCACATGTGCGGAAATCGGCCCATCCGGACGTCCGACCCGAAGACATATGCATGCCAAGGGGTTGTGGCACCTGGTAAGTCAGAAAGGTCCGTCGCTATCGGGGACCAATGCGCAGTGTGGCCAGCCTCACTATCACAAGCGAGAAGGGTGAGTACTGTGAGTAGGATCCCAGGTCAAAGTCGAAGTCGAACTTAAAACTGTGTACCATCGTTCCATGTCAATACAGTGGGTTATCTAAGTGTGCTGTTGAATAATTGATCCCAGGGCGCGAAATAAGTAAAAGATCAATACCAGCTATCATCACACCCTCGGCAACATCCGATCGACGCGTACGCCTTGGGACGCGTCAACTAAACTCACTGCAGCTTCAAGATCCCGTTCATTCACTACTCTCCACCCATCCTTCACAATGGTACGCGCATTCGGTCTATCCATTGAATATAGAAACTAACGAGCAGTGCATAGGCCAGACGTTATGATAGTGAGTCTGAAGATACGATCAAGAGGATGTACTATGTACTCACCTCATGCTATAGGCCGCACCACAATCTTTTCGCCCGAGGGTACGTTGTGCAGCTATGGTCTTGACGTCAGAAAGACTTACATACTACATAGGGCGTTTGTATCAAAGTAAGACACCCGTGCAGCTCGCTCATGGCTAATTCTGAACTGTCGAGAACCCAGTCGAGTATGCCATGGAGGCCATCTCACACGCCGGAACTGTCTTAGGCGTGCTCTCGAAGGACGGTGTCGTGCTCGCGGCGGAGAAGAAGGTCACAGGAAAGCTACTCGATATGTCTGGCTCGAAGGAAGGCGGCTATGGGGGCAGTGGCGAGAAGATCTTCCTGCTGAACTCGTGAGTCTTTCCGTCTGCATTGAGGACGAGTTGTATACCCATGAACCCAGAAACGTCGTGGGGGGCGTCGCTGGAATCACGGCAGACGCAAATTCTCTTGTGAACTACGCCCGACAAGCCGCGCAAAGACACTTGTTCATGTACAACGAAGATATCCCCGTGGAACTCCTTGCGCAACGACTATGTGATCTCAAGCAGGGATACACACAATATGGAGGTGCGATCCTTGTCTAGATCTGCTGTATGCGGTCCTCATCATCATCATTTCATTTTGCAGGTCTTCGGCCATTTGGTGTTTCGTTGCTGTACGCTGGCTACGATCCACACTACGAGTTCCAGCTATACCACTCCGACCCATCAGGGAACTACTCTGGCTGGAAGGCGACGTGTATTGGCGCGAACAATGGCACGGCGACATCGCTGCTCAAGCAGGAGTACAAGGAAGAAATCTCGATCGAGGACGCAATAGAACTTGTGCTCCGAACGATGAGCAAGACTATGGACAGTACAACATTGGGCAGCGAGAAGTGTACGGCAACTTCGTCTCTTGCGGTCAATTGTTCCTCACGGACGTGCGCTGACATTTGTGCCTATCAGTGGAGTTTGCAACGCTCACGCTCGACGCAAACAAGAAGCCCAAGGCGAAGATCTACAAACCCGCGGAGATCGACGCGTTATTGCAGAAACACGGACTTGGAAAGAAGGAAGAGGATGCGGAGATGGCTTCAGCATGATCCGCTCGTTGTAGGATTGTTTGTTATGGCATCGGACATGCTCTCACTGTACACAATACGAGGCGCACAATTGCCCGAAATGTCTGCCTGTGTGATTGCTGCTATCCACATGTCTCTTGTCGCTCGCTGCGGAAAGAAGACGCCTGCTTGCATCATGAGTGGGCGCTTTCTCTGAAGAGCCTCGATCGCTCTGCTTGGGTCCACCGAACTCCAGGTTCCCCAGAGATTTCCCCCTCCTATCTAAGGCGATTCTCACCTGAGCTACCTGTCCACAACAACTCGCATTCTACCCCGCCTCGAAGACAGACCATGAACCACGGCGACCACGGCGAGCATGGCGGCCATGGCGGCGGCGCGCCCGCAGGACCGACATGTTCCCTGAACATGCTCTGGAACACGCAGATCGAGGACACCTGCATCGTCTTCCGCTCCTGGCACATCCCCACCAAGAGCGCGTTCGTCTTCTCGTGGCTCGTCATCGTGGGGCTGGGCGTGCTGTACGAGTACCTGCGCGTCGCGCAGCGGAACGTCGACAGGCGCATCGCGGCGACGCTGAGCGCACAGGGCAAGGGCAAGGCCGCCGCGGCAGCAGCAGGCGCATCCGGCTCGGTGAGTGGTCGGGACTCGCCTGAGATGGACTCCGAAGAGGCGGGATTGTTGACTGGCTCGTTGGTTGTGAAGGGGAACACTGGGTGAGTGTCGCGTCTGCGTCTGCGCGCTTGTGGTGCATCCAGCATCCGAACATGCGGCATTCGCTGTTGGATGAACGTATGGTGGTGGACGGGAGCGTCGAGCTGATTGTGTGTTCTTTTGACTTTGTTGGCAGGACTTTGCTTCCTCTGACGGCTCGGATTACCCGCGCGGCGTTGTATGGCGCGCAGGTGTTCTTGTCGTTCTTCCTCATGCTTGTGTTCATGACGTACAATGTGAGTTGGATCACTCCTCGTTCAGTATATGTGTGCTGAGGACTATCATGCAGGCGTATCTTATCCTTGCTACTGTCATCGGCGCAGCCCTCGGGCATTTCATCTTCTCGTCTCACATGAACATCGACGCTGTGCTCTACGGCGGAGGAGAGAACAAGGGCATGGCTTGTCACTAGACTTCACACATCCGTTGTTTCCTGGCGTTAGACTGTACGATAGTGGAGCTATGTACGGAGCTCGATGCTCGTTGCTTTGCTTTGATGATGTACTGGGTGTCAGATTTGGCGGCAAGAATATGTTGTGGCAAATTGCAAGAAGAATCGGATTGAGAGCCAGAATCTAATAACACATGTACAGTTATTTGGACAATTTTGAATGGATACGAGGCGCATACTGCATCTGAGTTCAGACAAGTGTTCATCGACGAATACCTCTTGCGGAAGGGACTCCACGACCACGGCGAGCTATAAGTCGACTTAGCACGGCTACAACATTCCAAAAGTGGGTAAAAGAACGGACCGTTTGCTGCATAGCAAAGGAGACATCAGCTGGAGTCAACATGGGATATGATATGAGCAGACGAGTACCTCGCATGATCGTAGCCCTTCCACGGGCCGTACCAATACCTCTTCCTCTCATTGCATTCGGACCCACACGCTTGAACCTGCGCATCGCCATCACCGTAAGCGGGAAACTGAAGGTGATTATAGAATGAGACTCACATTGGCGCGTTCTGCAGCATGTCGGGGACAATGAAGAACCTGACCATACTTCCCCTGATATATACTTGATCTAACTGAGACACACGGCCATCCCGCTGGGTGACGGTGATGTCTTTGAGCGAAATGTTGAGGTTATCTTCAGCTGAAAGGTAGAATCGTGGTAGAACCAGGACAACAGATATAAGCCGCGAAATTGTGAAAGTAGAGATATTGGAAAGTACCTTCTGCGAGTTTGCCGCGATAGAGTTGTCCAGTTTTGAGCTCGACTGTGATGACATGTCCGAGAGACTCGTGGAGAAGCTTGACGGGAACACCGAGACCTGAGGTCGTCATTTTTGCGTCGGATAGTCGTACAGAGTATACAAGCGGACCAGGATCGTTGAACGCGAGGCGAGCGCGCTGCTCAGCCTGGATCGGAAATGACCGTATCTCCGCTTAAATCTGAAGACTCGGAGTCGGCCGTGCGGGACAATATTGAGCGCCTAATCCGGCTAACCCCTCTTGGACAACCTCGCCGACGAGCTGTGGACGGCCTTCTCGTGCATCTACGAAAACCAAGACCGGGAACGGAGGGGCATCAGAGCGCGTTGACCGCTGGTAAAGGGTTGCCAGGTGAGTAATGACGGCAATCGATGGAGCGGGCCGTAATGACACATTCCATTCCCTTCCCCGCACTGTTCGCATGCAGCAAGCGCAGGCACGCATTAGGAATCTCATTGCCTTGAATCCACGATGCCTTTGAGGAGGACGCTGTCAAGCACGTCGCTCAATGCTGACTCAGACGACCGTCCTTCTGGTCCTCTCAGCGGCCCCTCGACCACCGAATGGCGTCGCCAACGTTTGCTCCACATTGGCAGTAGTACTTCAGCTTCCGTGGTTGAGACAGGCGACACAACCGAGACTTCTGCGCTTCGTCCGAGTCCCCAAAACCGCGCCGCATCCTATGGCACCCTTCCCGCCGCCGCCACCGCCGCCGGTGTTCATGGCAACAAGCAGAAGACCACGTTCCGCACCCGCCATGCCCTAGGCGCTCTCCCCAGTCTCCTCATACCCAAGGGAGGTCACACCAATCCGCCGAGCCTCAACACTCCACGCTCGCTACGGAACAGTTTCTTCGCAACACAACGTCCAATCTCCGCGTATGACAGACCCGTCGTACCGGAACAGGCTGAGTCCGAGGTCGCGATCAAGACGAATGGCATTCGCGTCTGGTACTCGTCCTTCACCTCCATCGACTGGCTCCATGACGCTATCAAGGACTCTGCCCGTCTGGGTGCACTTCGCAAACGCAGGTCCCGCCGCGGTCGCATTCGCAGACAAATTGACCGGAGCATCGGTTGGGTCGCGGTCACTATCATCGGCTTCCTCACTGCAGTTGTTGCCTTCTTGATTGTGCGCAGTGAGCAATGGCTCTTTGACATCAAGGAAGGTCGCTGCACCACAGGAATTTGGAAGGCGAAGCGGTTCTGCTGCCCAGTCAAGGAGGAGGATGTTTTGTCATCTGTATACACCCCATCTTTCTTGACCATGACTGTCGAGGAGGCCTGTCCGTCTTGGCAAACGTGGGGCGAATTCTTCACACCCGTGGCGTCGAGATCGGACTGGTTGGAAGTGGAAGGCATCGAGTATGCAATCTACACCGTCATTGCAGTATGTCTTGCGCTCTCTCTCTGCATATGCGCTCGGTCTCATGCAGCCGTAGATCTCCCTTGCCGTGATTTCTTCGCTGCTCACCATCCATCTGACTGCCTCGACGTCTTTTGTGACCAGGAAGGAATCTGGCGTGCTCTCATCTACCTTCGCCACTGGAGATGATGGGAAGAGTACTGTCAATCCTCCGGCTGGTGGAGCGCAGCCGCGCAAAGTCCTCTTCTATGTACGTCTTACCTCTATTGCGGGTCAGTCGCACATGTTGAATATACTCTATAGGCCGCTGGTAGCGGTATACCTGAGATCAAGACCATTCTGTCTGGTAAGTATATGCGGAGACATTGTACCCCAGACATACCAAAAGACCTAATCTCACCTTCTCCAAAGGCTTCGTAATCCACGGTTACCTTGGTGGCCGGACTCTCTTTACTAAGTCCGTCGGATTGGCATTGTCGGTCGCATCAGGACTTTCTCTCGGTATGTCAAAGGTTTCTGACCCTTGAGTATCCATTGTTCACTGTAAGCCCAGGAAAGGAGGGTCCATTCGTTCATATTGCCTCCTGTATCGGCAACATCGTTAGTCGTTTCTTCAGCAAGTACGAGACCAATGAAGGTATGCATCTCCTGTCCCTAGACAGGATTCATGACTCAAAGTCCAGAACAGGGAAGCGTCGCGGTGTTCTGAGTGCCGCTTGCGCTGCTGGTGTCGCTGTAGCTTTCGGAGCTCCAATTGGTGGAGTTTTGTTCAGTTTGGAGGAAGTCTCATACTTCTTCCCTGCGAAGGTCATGTGGAGAAGGTAGGTTGTCTCTATGAGATTCCAGAGGAGAGATTAACCATCGCGTGGTCAGCTTCTTCTGTGCTATGGTTGCTGCCGTCACCCTGCGTTTCTTGGACCCGTTCGGGAGCGGCAAGCTAGTTCTATTCCAAGTGACGTATGACAAAGATTGGCACGCCTATGAGCTTTTCCCATTCCTGCTCTTGGGTGTCTTTGGCGTAAGTCGGGAAAAAGGCATTGTTTGTCGACGACTAATGTATGCCATCCAGGGTGTCTATGGAGCTTACTTCTCGAAGTTGAACTATCGGTGGGGACGTCACATCCGCAATGGAACGTGGCTCAAGAGCTATCCCGTCGTCGAGGTTGTCCTGGTAGGTGTTGTAACACTTTCCCTCCTCATAAACCACGTCTGACAAGTATCGTATAGGTCACTCTCGTGACGGCCATCCTCAGCTTCCTGAACCCATACACGCGCATGGGTGGTACTGAGCTCGTGTACAATCTTTTCGCGGAATGTCGCGAGGGAAGTCATAACACTCATTCTGGCCTGTGTGTCCTTGATCCTCCCACCCAAGCTGTTCCCGTCATTGGTGCAATTTTCGTGGCTTTGCTTGTCAAGGGCGCCCTTACTATTGTCACCTTCGGTATCAAGGTACCGGCGGGAATTTTCATACCAACGCTCGGGGTACGTATTTCGTCAGGTTGGTACTGTACACTTATGATCTGACTAAATGATCGCGCGCTCGTAGTTGGCGCATGTGCAGGGCGTATTTTCGGCATTATGGTTCAGTGGTTGCAGTTCTCCTATCCGGACAGTGCGGCGTTTGCTGCCTGTAAGGGCGATCTCAATTGCGTCATCCCTGGTCTATACGCCATGGTCGGTGCCGCTGCTACACTGTCGGGCGTTACGGTGAGCCCACTGGAATCTCTCAGTATGTTCGTCGTTCAAATAGCTAAACCACTTTTCTCAAGCGTACTACTGTATCGCTCGCCGTAATCATGTTCGAACTCACTGATACATTGACCTACGCTGTTCCCGTGATGCTCTCTGTCCTGGTTGCGAAGACTCTCGCGGACGCTCTGGAGCCGAAGGGTATCTACGACCTGGTCATTGAACTCTCTCAACTCCCATACCTCGACGCCAAGCATGACTATGTTTGGGGTGTTCTCCAGATCAACGATGTTGTAGGTCGTTTCCTCCCACTGCTTCCCCGGTGTTTGTTATGATGCCGACCACTTTCATTCTGAAGACCGACCGCGACGTCGAGGTCATTCGTGTGGATCACACAAACACCGTCAAGCACTTGAGGGACAAGCTCCAGGAGCTCGTCGAGTCCGGTAATTCTGACAGTGGTTTCCCCATCTTGAGGCCTGATGGCGAGGGTATGCGCATGGTTGGGTACATCGGCGCGAACGAACTCGAACACGCTCTGAGTAAGCAGAACAATTCAGTCTACGTTCCAGAGAGCAAAATCTGATCGTCCTGGGGTAGGCATCGTGGCCGACGAGCCGGACGAAACGATCGCCTTCCATCCCACCACGCCTCATGGCCATGGTGTATTGGCGTCTTCGATCTCTTCGTTGGCTGAGACAGGTTCGAACATCTTCGGTGCGGATCCGTACGACTTCAGCTGCTATATGGACCGGGTATGTCATTGCAGCCTTCCTCGCGGGACTCGACTCATCTGATCCTTGAATAGGCGCCTTTGACCGTGCAAGACAACTCGCCACTCGAGCTCGTCCAGCAGTTCTTTACGAAGCTCGGCGCGAGATATGTGGTTGTGACGGACGCCGACGGACACTGTGCGTCATTCTATCGCGTCGTCGAAGAGATGTGTTGTGCTGATCGGACTGCTTGTTTTACAGACGAAGGTGTGATCGACAAGAAGACATGGCTCGCTTTCCTCGATGAATTGGAGCACAGATCTGATTGAAGAAGTTGACTCTATCTATCGTCTACGTTTTACCATCTATCTGCATCTACGTGATTCGGCTTGCTGGTTGACAGGTACTAGTGACGCGCACTCCCATTTAACGGACATTCCCTCACAATATCTATCCCATGTTGCGTCCGTCCGCACCGCACTTGCTAGCTCTTTGTACTCGTTGTGATACTTATACCCGCTCACCCGTAATCTAGTCTGTCTCGTTACAAGTGTGCTCAAATCTCTGCAACGTTCAACTTGACTGCTGCTGCTGCTACCAATGATTTGTTTATGTCTACAGCTGGTCAAAACAATATCCACCCTTTCCTCATGATCCAGGTCTTACGATGCCGTCGTTAGTTCATCGACGTACGAGACTAGGATTGGCTCTAGACGTCGCCGAACTCTAGATTGAGCGCTTACAACAAGATAAGATAACAGCTCCCAAACACTTACTTGGTGATAAGATGAGATTAAGCACCGTGAATTTTCAAGGACTGAAGATCGAGGACCAACTGAGGCCTACCTTGTTCAGTAACCGCGACGTCACACGGCTTGTAGGAACGTGTACTATAAAATGACAGAAAGTGCTCACCACCACAGACCAACACTCAAACAGGTAAGAGCTTCATGATCATGGTTGTCCATCCATCGTATCTGACCCAAAAACAACAGAAGAACAAGCCGTTCAAGTCAAAGCATGCCACGAAAAGCTCACTCAAGGAGGCGGCGAAAGGTGCGTGCCCGCATATCTATGACGAGGCCAGCCTATCTCACTGACTGTATCAGGTAGGATACATCGTGAATCGCCCAAGGCCAACTCCGCATCAAATGCTGCTACCCAGCTTCGCGTCAATCGCCGCAATGCAGCAAAACAGGCCTCGCTGAAAAAGCGCCACAGCCTCGTCTCAGCCACCCGTATATTCAGTGGGACAGACGGTGCGCCGAGGATTGTCGCGATTGTGCCCTTGACGGATGATGTGAAGACGCGAGACGTGAGCGCAAGGCTCGCGCAGGCGATCGATGGTACTCTGGAAGAGGACCCGAGTAGTGGACTCCAGAAACTCAGGTATGCACGCTGCACTTTGGATGCAACTCCCCGTATGTATGAAGACCCCAATTCCAGAGCAGACCGATTCAAGACGTCCCTGCAGTTCATCCCTCTTCCATACAGGCATATGTATGCGGCTTTGGATGCATGCAAAGTTGCTGACTACGTCGTTTTCGTCCTATCACCTAACGTTGAGGTTGACAACTGGGGAGACACCCTTCTCCGCACACTTCAGGCGCAAGGGCTTCCTGAGGTCATCTCCGTCATCTCCTCCTCCGAGCCAATGGAGCCCAAGGAGAAGTCCGGCATCATGAAGTCACTGCTCTCTTTCATCCAGTACTTCGTACCTAGTCAATCCAGGATATTCGATATGCACCAGGGTTCGGACACACTCAACACCCTTCGAGCGATCTGCGAAGGCAAACCGTCCGATGTGAAGTGGAGAGACGGCCGTTCCTGGATCCTTGGCGAGAGTGTAGTCTGGGTCGACGGTATCTTGAGCGTTACCGGCGTCGTTCGGGGCTCTCACCTCCCCGCGAACCGTCTCATACATATCCCCAACCATGGCGACTTCCAAATTGCCAAGGTCAGTGTCCTTGCTACCCTTCTTCATGGCTTCAGTTCCACTCACCGACTTCAACTCAGATTCTGTCTGCTCCTCTACCTCGGCCTTCAAAGTTAGGGCAGCCTAACGGGATGGACGTCGAACCGCAACTACTCGCAGAACCAGACGAGTCATCTGCCGACTCGCTCGTTTCAAGCAACGACCCGGACGACATGGCGAACGAGCAGACTTGGCCGACTGCAGAGGAGATGCGTGGACCGGCCAACGGCCACACTTCGGACGCTATTCCGGATGCAAAGATCGGCACGACGCCAAAGGCCGTTCGCAAAGTGCCCAAGGGGACCAGCGAGTATCAGGCAGCCTGGATCATCGACGAGTCTGACGAAGACGACGAGGGCGGTGACGAAGATGCGCAGGGCGGAGAGGTCGAGATGGAGGAGGCCGAGGAGATGGAGGATCTTCCCGTTGCGGAGGATACCGAGATGGAGACCGACGTCGGACGAAGTGTTGCATTCCAGGATCTCGATGATGCAGAAGAAGCACGACAGTGAGTGTTACCTTTCTCCGTCTCCAGAACGCTCCTCAATGGGTTCTTTGCAGACTCCAGTCATGGAGAGACCGAAAACGCGAGGAAGAGAATGATGCCCAATTCCCAGACGAGATCGACACGCCACTCGATGTCCCCGCTCGGACTCGCTTTCAACGATATCGTGGCTTGCGCTCGTTCCGGACGAGTCCGTGGGATCCTTACGAGAACCTCCCCCGAGACTATGCGCGGATATTCCAGTTTGAGGATTTCAAACGGACAGAGCGCGTAGTGAAGCGGCGAGCTGAAGAGGAGGGTGGCGTTGAAGTGAGCATATGCTCAATGTTTTTACCCACAATACTCATACTCATACCGTTATAGCCTGGCACCCGAGTCACGCTCTACCTCAAAGACGTTCCTAAGGAGGCAGCACAAACAGTTTTCGGCCGGCCATTCCCAGTCTTCAGCCTACTACAGCACGAGCACAAGAAGACTGTCCTCAATTTTACCGTGCAGAGGAACACCGAGTACGATGGCTCAGTTCGTTCGAAGGTACGATGCGTCTGGGCTCAGGATCTATGGACCATATTCTCAACCACCACATCAGGATCCTCTTATCCTGTGCGTCGGTGGCCGACGGATGCTCGTCAACCCGATCTACAGTCAGCACACACGCGGCGGAGGCAAAGGCGCGAACAACGTGCACAAGTTTGAGCGGTATCTCCGTCACGGTGTCACTGCCGTTGCGACAATCTACGCACCCGTCGTCTATGGTAAACAGCCCTGTACTCTCCTACGCGAGACAAAGGATTCGCAAGGTACGATCCATACTGTGCGATGTCTGATGTTCTCCACTCATGATAGTATACGATCACTAGCACCCGAACTAGTTGCAATGGGCAGCTTCCTGCACCCAGACACGACTCGCATTGTCGCGAAGCGCATCGTCTTAACCGGCCACCCTTTCAAGATCCACAAGAGAACAGCAACGATCCGGTACATGTTCTTCAATTCGGAGGACGTCGCGTACTTCAAGCCGATCCAGCTACACACCAAGTACGGCAGGTCCGGCCACATCAAGGAGTCACTCGGCACACACGGGTACTACAAGGCGCACTTCGATGGACCCATCACCCAGATGGACACCGTGTGCATGTCGCTATATAAAAGGGTATACCCCAAGTGGAGCCAGCTGTGGAAGGAGGGCGAGTCCGCTCCGGCTCGCGACGAGGATGCTATGGAGGAGTGAGAGAGAGACTATGATCCATGGGGTTTGTTGTACGCTTGGATGTTGTGTATGCCAATCTTGTATCCGTAGAAAATGCGACACTGGCCGATATGTCGATACTTCGATCGTAGAACTGGTCGGATGTGGGTTCGAAGATATTTGTCCAAGAGACAACGAGCAGAGCAACACACAAAGCAATCTGGTATCCAACAAAGACGCGGTTCGACCTGGGTATGGAGCAAGAGCATCTCAAGACGGCATAGTCTCCCTCCGCAGTCCGAAGCTCACAAAACGCTTGAAATCCGAGAATTTGCTCGCCGGGTCCGACCTGTTCATCGAGTCTGAAGCACCAGACGACGCAGCGGTGATTGGGGGTGGCGAGAGCGCAGCAAGGATGCTCTCTCCCGCCGTGCCTCCAGGAAGGAGTGACACTCGGCTGCTGCCAGGGCTGGTAAGATTTGCCACCTGTCCAGGGTCCATATCGAGCGATGAGAGAAACGAGGTGTTCTCGAGCTCCGACTTCGTACTCGTGATCGTGAGGAAGGAGTCGAGCAGGTCGTTCTGTGCTGCTTTGGGTGTGCCCTTGAGGTCCAGGATCTTTTGGAAATTCGAGAAAGAGGCGTCGCCGATGACGAGGGTGTAGTTGAGGATGAAGCCCTCCGGAGGATCCTATGCGTGTGGTCAGGGTGGTACAGTACACTAGAGAATTCGCGGACGTACGACAGGGGTAACGATGACTTTCAAGAGAGCCTCCAGACGTGTCGTGCTCTTTGTCACGCTCTTGGCATAGCTGGAGAAGCACCACGGTAAGTCAATTTTTGTAAGCCACATCACATCAAGCACCTACTTCGAGGTTGTCAATGCTTCCCCTGGGAGCTTCAAGAGACACGCCTTGATCGCTTGAAGGTCAATGAGGAGTTGTTCTGCACCGATCTCCAGAAGCGGTCGGCTCTTGACTAATGCATTCGTGAACTTAGCCAGAACGGTGCTGAATCCGGCGATATCAGTATGATTACACTTACGTAGTATCGGAAAGGAGAACCCACCTTGCCGCCTTATCGAAGTAATTCCTGAGATACTTCTTCTGCTCAACAAGGGGTTTTACCGTCTCGGCGACTTGTTCGACAACATTGAGAAGGTCCTGTACATAGGACGACTGCCCGCTGACGAGCTTAACGGTAGCCCATGGTGTGCGAGAGAGTGTTGTGAAGAATGGGTCGCATGCGGCCTCAAGCTCGCGGAGCATGACACCAATAGCAGCTGAGATCGCGCTGTGATACCATCGTCAGTAGAACTACATGGGGGGCCACGCCTAGAGCTTGTACCTGACGAAGAGATCGCGTTCTTCTTGGAGCGTAATCTTCTCCTTGAAGGCTTCATCGCATTTCTCGCGAATGTTCTCCTCCAACTGCGCGACACTCGATTGTGAGATAAGTCGAGGAGAGACTCCACGATTAATGTACCTCTAGGGCAGTCGTTTGACAGTAGTCTGCTGTGTTGATGAGTGTGCAAGCGTTTTTGAGCTCGTTGGCGTCGTAGCGCGCTTCCACGGATCTCCTGGTGATATTGGCAGGTCTACCAGATATTGCATCAGCTTGAGCTTCGGCCTAGCACAGCTCTATGCCATATACCTTCTGAGACTCGCAACGAGCACCTCCTCTGGAGAACGCACGTGAGTTCGGGGCAGTGACAATCAACCTTACTGAGAACGAACCAGCATAGATCCGGAGCCATTTCTTGAATAGTGCGCGAAGATCGTACAGTGGCTGTCCTGTGAACAGTTTCGCACATTGGTCCAATGTCTGGGCGTAGAAGTAGAACAGTTCCGTTGAAGACGGGAGGACCAGGACGGGCGGTGCGGACTCGTCATCCCCATGACTTGAAGTAGAAGCCGCTTCAAGAGAGGTTCGCGATTTCGAACCTCTGTATTGGGCAAGCATGTCCGAAAGTACCCTGGCAAGAGGTCGTCTCGGGTCAGAATTTACAAGTCAGAGGGAAATATTGCCATACTTGTCTTGGGCATCGATGTATACCCCCATGTGGGGCTCGAAAGCCGCAGTAATGGGTTTCGATAGCCGCGTCGCAGAAGTGGGAGTAGTCGCTTTCAAAATCTCACGTAGCTATGCAAGCTAGGGTGGTCAGCGTATAAAATGACATTGTGATCGAGCATCAATCACCGGTGTTGAGTATTTCTTCGTTACAGATGCCTCAAATTCCATCGTCTCGGCCAAGGTGTCGAGCAGCTGCTTGACAGTGAGCTTCGAGCCTGCCTTCGATAACAGCGCAGTCATATCGTCTCTGTCGTGACACGATTGGCATGTCGATCTGGTTGTGTGCGTCCAACGTACCTGGTAATCTCAATGAACTTTGCCGTCAGGAACCACCCAGCTTTCCACTCCGCAGGGAATACTCTGCCTTGCTCCGTCTCGTGGGTATGGAGCAGCCGTCTGAACCAAGCAAATCGACGGGACAAATTATCAAGTTGTCCAGCCTCGTCCGTAGCACGGAATATGCGACGATACTCCTTGAGCTCCAGCGCAACATACCGCTCCAAAAACTGAGCGCGAACGTCTGCACCCAGGACATCTAAGACTAGACAGGCATCTGCGACCACCGAGGGTTTGATCGGTTTCGCTGGGTCCTGCATATAGCTACAATGCAATGAACAAAAGGTAACACATAGAAGAGAGAGAGAGAAATGTACAATTTGTCCCAGTCTGCGTCAATCATAGAGCGGAGCTCGGTCTGAATCTCTTGTATGCGCCGCCACAGCTGAGAGATACGTTGCACAGAGGTATATGGTCTGAACGACGCGCCGATCTGCTTGACTGCCTGAATTGTTGATTAGGACAGGAGCCCTTACAACAGATGATGGTCCATCTTACCGCGAGTGACTGCACAATCTCATGGTACCTCCGCTCTTTCATCTGGTCTTCAAGTTGGCCAAGTGCATTCACTACAGATTTGACCACATACTGAGTTGCGCTTCGAGAGACCGTGGACGACATTACACATACCGAGCATCTGCAACCGCTTTAGAGTGGTCATACTTAGGATGAGGTTCTTCTTCGCAAGATCGAGAACCTGTATCTCTTTCGTGATATTCCGTACAACAGCTTCTGACTCTGTGGCCTTCTCGCGAATGCGGGACATTTGCCCCAGTAGATCCTACTCGCAGCACGCGCGAAAGATTCGGCTACAATGAACATCGCGAAGTATGGATTCTGCGTTGAGTTACACACCGAGATCATCTCCTGTAGTAGCTGCATTCTGCTGGGATCCTGATCCTTGCGCAGCTCTTTCCGTAACGCGTCAATCTCCGCCTGCAGCTCCCGTTCGTTCTGAGCCAGCTTGGCCTGTACAACTTCGAGTTGTCCAAGTGCGGCCTCTACATCCCTCCAGATGTGAGACAGCCTGTGGAAGAGCCAGGTGCTGACGCTCACCATCAGGGAAGTATTCGTTGAGTACTCCGATTGAATTGAAGTCGTTTGTGAGCTTGTCCAGAGGGTCCGACTCCGAAGTGGTATGGAGGTCAAGGATGCGCTCGATTGACAGTATGAGTTCTGGTGGCAGCTCGTCTTCCCTCAGCCTGAAGGATGGCGCGGGCATGCGGGCAGTTTCAAGGGCCATGTCGCGCGTCGTGGTGATTCCGTGAGCAGCGGGATGTCATATAGCGTCAAAAGGTGTAACGTCAAGCGCACCCGTGATCGGAGCGCTAGCGCGCCCCCTGTTTGTTCCACGACGGCATTTTCCTTTTTCAGAAATCGGGCAACTTGGCCTCTCCCCTCACGATGACCCCAGGCCCGCCTCCGTCTGCAGCGGGACCGTCACAGACCGCCGCATCTATCTCGCATGAAGACGCGCCTTTGTCTCAACTACAACCTCCACAGGCTGCGGCACTTTTTTCCAACGCTCCTTACACTAGCCAATTTGCGGTGCAGCCCCAGCCCGCGACGCGCTCTTACTATGGCGGCCCCCATCACCCCACGTTCTCCGTGGCACCTCAGGGCAGTCCAATCGCACAAAGCGGTCAGTCTTATCCTTCTCAAAGTGCGTACTATGCGCAATCCACCGCACCTGGGGCCTCCCAGACTCCTGCGGGCAGCTACCCTTACTACAATTATCCTTCAAACCCATGGACAAACGCGTGGAACACCGGAACGTATCAATATCCCTCCGGAAGCAGCTACCCATATCCGTACTCGACTCCTCAGCAGAACGTAGCTCCTCAGCCACCGGCTGGACCCACACAACCCCAGCAGAAAATCAAGACACCAACGCCCTCCCTTTCGCCGTCCCCTCCGCCACCGGAGTATCACAAAGACTGGGACGCGACTATAAAGTCGTTTTTATCCACCATCGGTTTCTCCCAGGCCTTGAGAGGCTTCGAGGCAGACATGGTCGTACTCAATCCGGAGTGGGAGAGGAAGGAAATTCCTAATGCCCTCGCAGAGCTGATGAAGGGGCTACTCGTATGTTATGAATGCGCAGGTCTTTCTATAGTACCCTTATATCAATATGCAGAACCTAGGGCAGCCAAGACTAGACAAGGACGCGCAGACGGTGCAAGAGCGTCCACTTGACGAACGCAAGCTTGATTACGTGCATCTAGCAAATTGCGCGACGCCTCGTTCGCAGACCTCGGTAAGCTATCTTGGTGACCACGAGCGTTGTAAATTATGTATCACTTCCCCCCATGTACTTCCAGATCATCAAGGACATCTCGCGTTTTCTCGCGCAGAACCGTGCCAGGAACGACGCGTCCAATCGCAATGAATTTCTCCTGTCTCTCGCTGAGAAGCGAAGGCGGCTGAACGAGAACGGTGACTCAGCAAAATCACCTGTTTCTTCATGCGCACGCACGGATGCGAAGACGCAGAATCGGGATCTTCAGATGAAGTACGACATCGCTAAGAACGAAGACGGTCCTCTTCGACGAACAACGAAGACTGTCTCCTCCACACAGCCTGACATTGGCGCGACTGGGAAGCTCAATGATGAGGTGTCTAGTACACCTGTCGAAACCTATCCTAGTGCTGAGCGGTATCCAGCGTTGGACGAACGGCTGCAGAACGTCGAGAAGCACCTTGCCGTACGCTATGGTCAGGTTGCGCTCTCCACATCTTCTCGCTCTCGTTGCCCTTACTCATTAGCGGCTATACAGTCCCCTCCCCTCCGCGATCTCTGCTGGACAGATTGAAGTTTCTCGAGGATCATCTAGTACATCTAGAGAGAGAATACCCTCCATGGGCGGCACTCCACTTTAATCAGCCAAGCCGTGGCGTAAGTGCGTCTTTCGCGGTTACTCAATCACGCTGAGCAACCTTCTCTGATAGTGGCCACCCCCTCCGCGAGCGACGCCAATCATCGTCCCTTCGCACCTTACGTCCGCAACCACTAGTACTCCGAGTGCCGTCGAAGGGCTCAGCAGCACCAGTGGTAGTCCTACTGAATCTACCGAGGGGTTATCGCACAAGGGAAAGGGGAAGCAAGGGCGGCAAACTAAATCTAGTTTACATAGGGCTGTCATGGAGAAGCTCGAGGTGCAGAAAGCAATTAATGATCTTGCTGGGTCTCAGGTATCTACTGGTTGAACTATGAAGAAAGCAAACGACATAATTATACTATTTGCTGATATAATGTGGAGATAGCCCGCCTAGCTCAATCGGATAGAGCGTCAGACTCTTATGCTTTGCGGGTATCTGAAGGCTGCGAGTTCGACCCTCGCGGTGGGCTAGTTTACTCTATTTTTTGTCTGTCTTTGCTTGGATCCTACTGCTAGCAAGAGGACAGGTTCCAAGGATGCAACGTACCCGTTGTCTAGGAACTTGCCTGTCCAATGAGGGATGCTACAACGGCCACACCTTGGCGGGTTCTATACTTCAGGAGGATTACCATAAAAGGGAACACGTGCTGAGATCGATTGCTTTCGGCGTACCATTGAAAGCGTAAGTGACCGCCGCCCAGGCCACAGCCGTCCAAATAAATCCGTCTTCTCCTCCTCCCTCATCTTTCACTCCTCTAGTTCACGGCCTACTCGCGCCATGCATACGATACAGGTGTGCTCCAAGGCTAGCCTTCGTAATCCTATACTGACGCCGCTTCATCAGCAACAATACTGGGCCGTTCGCGAATATCTGAGTCCTGTACGCCACCTTCTCCGAGACTCGTCGCGCGACCGACAGTCGCTAATGACCCTCTAGGTGCTAAAGGAGAGCAAGTTCAAGGAACACGGTCGGATAACCCCAGGTGCGTCCGCGATCATCCTATCCGTCTCTGCAACATGCTAATGTGGGTATCACAGAGGAGTTCGTCGCGGCAGGCGACTTCCTGGCGTACAAGTTCCCGGTCTGGACATGGTGCGTACTCCTACTATCATTGTACCCACCTACTTTCTGCCTACCTACCCCCTGACCGCGTACCGATCGCAGGGAGAAGGGCGACGCGTCCAAGGCACGCGACTACCTCCCCGCCGATAAGCAGTACCTCCTCACGCGGGGCGTACCGTGCCTGCGGCGCGCGAGCACCCTGGCCTACACGGATGCCGACGAGGACGCGGAGCGGCTTCTGTCGTTTGCGGACCCGAAAGAGGGCGGCGCGGCGGGCAAGGAGGAGGAGTGGGTCGAGACGCATGCTGGGCGGAGTGTGACGCACGATTCGGCCGCACATGTCGGCACGATCGACGACATCCCGGACGTTGACGATGGCGAGGCGGAGGTGTCTGGGGGAATGGGCAACCTGAGCCTCGGTGGGTCTAAGGGCGAGCCGGCGGAGATCCCGGACATGGATGAGATCCCGGATATGGAGGAAGACTTGGAGGAGGACGAGGACGAGGCTACTGCTGCTCCGAAGGCGGCTGCGCCGTCAAGTGGGGTTATCGACGCTAGGTGAGTGGCCTGTGGCGAAGTTGGGTTGTGTGGCGGAGGATGCTGACCAATGGGCGGCGATGGTAGCCAACTGGAGGTAGCGAAGGGCAACTTGCTGCAAGTGCGGACGTACGACGTCATGATCACCTATGACAAGTACTACCAAACGCCTCGTATCTGGCTTCTTGGATATGACGAGGTATGTTTTGGCACTTCGACCCTCTTACCTCATCGCCACCTGACATGTCCTTTAGAACGGTACCCCTCTCACACCCTCGCAAATATTCCAAGACGTCTCAGCCGATCATGCGTTCAAGACCGTCACCATTGAGGCGTTCCCGCACTCGACGAGTCTCCAAGCTGCATCCGTGCACCCGTGCAAACATGCAAGCGTGATGAAGAAGGTCATCGAGCGCATGAATCAGGGCGTTATCGAGGAGCAGCAGGCCGCGCGCAAGGGGGGGTCAGGCAAGGACGCGAAGCCGAAGAAGTGGTCCTTCCGCCGTGCGAGCGGGAACGGCAAGGACGATAAAGCGGCCGCCGCCGGTGACGAAGAGGTCGAAGGCATGCGCGTCGACTTCTACCTCGTCGTGTTCCTCAAGTTTATTGCGTCGATCGTTCCGACGATCGAGGTTGACTCGACCACGTCGTTCTGAGTTGTCGGTGCTCTCTAGAGCTCCAGACGCAGACAGGTGGTGTTTCGGGAGAAGGAAGGATGCGATATCTTACGCTGAACAGGGTCGTAGACACGAGGTTTGAATGATACCTGAGATCCTATGCAGATCTTGCTTCCAGAGTTTTTGTACTGTTATGTAAACCACGCAACGCAATGTATAACCTTTACACACTACAGTAGCTAACGCGCACTGGGTCCTGGCTCTGTGTGGTATATGCAAGAGGTGCAGCGCTGCCGCCACAGAAAGGTCGGTAAACTTTCAGGAACATGGAACTTGAATCAGTACATCTTTAAATACATTCAATATTCATCAGCGCTATTTATCCAGTGTCCAATTGTTCTCCTTCACGAGCTTCTCGCGTTCGAGGAGGTACTTCCCTATGATCTCAATCAGAGCCTATTCAAAACGAGCGATCCCAATAGGGTTGCTCACCTTCCTTATATTTCTGGGAGCTGTCGGACGCCTTGTGGTAGTACCATCCCATACGGTCATTGCAGCCCATACAGAACACATCCGCAACAGTATGCACCCCGGTCCTGCCGCGATGACATCATCGTCAGCGTTCCCTCAGACTAGAAGAAGATGGACAGACAGAAACGCACAAGAGTGGCCGATCTTCCTTCTTTCCCATCTTCAGATTCACTGCAGAGTGAATCAAACTGCCGACACAGGTAGCAGGTAGTTTCAACAACTGTAACACCGCGTCAGAAATATTGAGCCGCCTACTACCCACGACCGTCCCGCCCAGAGAAGGCCTTGCTGATGAGTTCATCTTGAAGAGCCTGAGAAATGATGTAAGCACCAGGTCCCTCGATGATGAAGCGAACTAGTGGAAGCCCGTACAACGACCGCAGTGCATCGCGCACATGAGAACGTCGGCTGGTCGAGGAAGGTGGTGATCACCTTGGACTTCGTATCAGAAGTGGGGGTCATTTCCGAGGAGCTCGACATAGTATGATGTGTGCTTCGGTTGTCTGAGCTATCTTATAGAGGTATTTAGAGAATTCATACCACCTCGGGTTGCCGCAAACCAATGTAGGGAGAGGTCAAGCAGAGATGCTCAAATGCGGTAACGCTCAGTGCCAGACGGTTGAGTGGCTGTGCAACTGCCACGTGCAATCTTCAAACCGATAAGTTCAGATGAAGGTCACAGTGCAACTTAAGTTCAAGTTGAACTGCAGATGGACGTGCGCAAGCTCTTTGATTCTACTATGTCACGACGCGCTGAGGATGTGCACCTTCCTACGCATGGCTGGACACAACCTTGAACGACTCACTTTGGACTTGACCGTGTTGATGTATTTTCATTATCGCTTCAGCGCTGCCTCCGAACCTTAGAAGTTGCCAGTGTACTTCCCAGGTGTCCTGATAAGGCCTATGGAACAAGCATGAGATACACCATACGAAAACGACATACGACAGATATAGATCACACTCATAACGACAGATCCGAATCCAACATGCCAAACACAGGAGCGTTGTGCTCACGCCGCCTTGTTCGACTTATCTTTCTTCTTCTCTTTCTTTTCTTTACTCTTCGCCTTTCCCTCCGCTTCACCGCCCACTGACACAACCGGTGCTGGAGGCTCGGCGACGTCGACTGCACCCTCCTCGTCCGCGCCCCTCTTCCGTTTTTCCTTCTTCTCCTTCTTGCTCTTCTTCTCTGTGGCGTGCGCCTCCTCGCCCTCCATCTCCTCATGTCTCCGCTTCTTCGACTTGCCCTGCAATGAGCCCTCCTTGCTCTCTGCCTCGTCTACTTCCACCGTCGCCTTCTCCTTCTTCTCCTTCTTGCTCTTCTTCTTCACCGGACTCTCTGGGGCGTCGTCAGCACCACCATTCGCCTCAGCGACATCTCCCTTCTTGCTCTTCTTCGCCTTCTTCGAGCCATCGTCTGCAGGGGTGGATGAAGAGGCAACGGACTCGTCGGACGTGCTGTCCTTCTTCGCCTTCTTATCCTTTTTCGATTTCTTTTCCGACTTTTCCGAGGATGCGTCCGCGGTGGGTGCTTTCGCTGGTGATGGAGGCGGCACGGCGTCCGCATCGTCCACAAGCTTCGCTTTCTTCTTTTTCGGCTCGTCGCCGGTTTCTGTCTATTCCCGCCACCAATTAGAACACGACGGTTATTTCACAGCAACCATGCGCGACTTACCTCTGGAGCAGCAGTATCCTCCCCACCGATCGACTTGCGCTTCTTATCACCCTTCTTCTTCTCCTTCTTCTTCCCGTTCTCTTGCTTGGCCTCTACCACCTTCTCCACTTCAACCTTCTTCTCCTCCGCCTTGGCCTCGGGAGACTCGGGGGCGACTGCGACGGGCGACATCCGCACCGGAGTGCCCAAGGGAGTGCCGTTAGCGCCAGATGCCTCATAACCGTGTCGAGGGCCTCCCCAGCCTCCGCCACCACCACGCCCCCAGGGCTGCTGATACTTACCACCCGCAGCACCGCCGTTCGCGTTCCCATAGCCTTTCTGTCGGCCGTTCTGGTTCGAACCGCGGTCGTTCTGTCCGTTCCCGCGTGGACCACCGTCATTTTGCTGTTCGCCACATCGGAGACAAGGGGACATTGAGAAGGCAGAGGGAGGACGAGAAGAGAGGAGGGCAGATGAGAACGGCAGGGTCGGAGGGGGATAACCGCGGAGAGAACGCACCTTGGGGCCCTTGTACAGCCCTTTCTGATACTTCTCCGCCTCGCTGATGCACTGAGTATGGCTTTTGAACTGCGCAGGCCCAGCGAAGGTCGTGCTGCAGTCGATGCAGCTCACTGAGCTATGGCACATCGCGTAGTGCTTGTCCAGCTTCGGCTTTTTGACGGTATCGCCGCATCCTGTACGCGCGCGCGTCCATGGCACCGGTGAAGATGGAACGTAAAATGGGAGGTTTGAGAAGTCAGAGAGTGTCCTGGGCGGGTTATCGCATCAAGGGGAGGGAAAGAGGATGGCTCGCTTACCATCGCACCTGGGGGTATATGTCAGTTGAATAGATCCCCAACCAATGGCACCGTTGAAGACTCACTGGAAGGAAACCATGGCCACGGGTACGTGCTGTAGAAAATAAAGGCCTACAAAGCACAAGCAGAGGGAAGGGAGACAGACAGAGTCTGAGAGGGGCGCGAGCCAATCAGCAACTTTGCCGATGAATTTTATGCCACGCGCTTTCCTGAGATTTTCTGAAGCGCGCGTCGTACTGACTCTAACTTTACATAGTCTCCCCTCTACAGGCAGACATTGGGCGGGCCTACTGACAAGCGGGGTAAACGGTACTCTGACTTGTGTTGTCCCAAATGAGTGTGGTTTCTGTCTGCTCTGCTGCTTGCTTGAGTAGTGCTGACGGTGCGACAGGGTAAACTCTAGGACGTCTCAGTAACAGCGGTAGGACATGATTCAAACTGATCGGTTGGTACCACACGTCAATAATCCCAGAACTTCAGCACGAGCTTCTCCAGTTACACCTCATAGAAGCCCGGCCATCATGAATGCATGTCATGTCCATAAATGTGGCATTGTCGACGTGGATTGATAATAACTCAATGGTAGATGTTTTGGGAGACAGTCAAACACATTGCTCAGATTGCTGATATGATCGCAATAGTACATCAAACACAAATAGAAGAACAACTATGGAAGGCCGTTTCACTCGGTGTCCATCACAGCCGATACATCATACAAGAATACCATATTCAAGGGGATTTGGCTTCCCTCATGCCCAATCTCACCCTCTCTGTCTCGGTGAGTCCCTCCCGCCCGAATCGATCACGCTGACGTTTCGCCAGCACGACAATCGTGAAAGGGTTGCGGTCGTCTTGGAGGAATCCGCTCGGGCGGAGCTCAAGAACCGCAAACGGAAAGCCGCGGTCATCCGTGAGGTCTGTGAAGGACAAGGAATGGCCCCATGCGGTGGTCATATCCATGCCCTCGAAGCGGAATCCGAGCCTTGGGAAGGTCGGGTCCCAGTTGAACCGCCAGGAGCGCGTCAGGTGCTTCCTATTCAATGCGCACGACGACTCGGCGGCTGAAGTGGTGGACGAAGAGCTGGAATCAGACGAGGCGGATGATGAAGTGGGTGTACGAGTTGGGCAGACCGAAGGGGTGAGCTTCGACGCTTGACGGTCTGCTCCGAGGAAGGTATCGTAGAGGTGGAGTACGACGGACGAGGGCTCCGATTCGTGTGCAGAGGACAGCTCCGGCTCGGTCGGCCATCCGTTCCCGCGTTTTGGAGACGGCTCCTTCGGCCACTGTTGCGAGTGCTCTGGACGAGTGAGCGTTAGGACGCCTTCTCGGAGGTCCATAGGAGAAGCAGACTCCGGCGTGCGAGGCTCCTGTGCCGACTCGGAGTCCCAGACGATGCGGTATGTGCCCAGGAAGGGCTCAAGGGAAGTGGTGTACAACAAGTTCTGTACGCGAGCCGTCAGCTGTATGCACGACGGAATGACAGGTGAAACTTACCATCTTGGCGGTAATGACTTCTCTAGGGACAGTCCGGGGCTGCTGGTCGACGGCAGTAGTGTTCGTTGGAAGATATCCAGTGGCGAGACTCTGAAGCTGCGTGCGAAGAGCCTTATGCGCTTGAAGGGGCTCCATGATGTGCAAGGCCTCTTTATGCTGGTCGAGAACAAAGGGTGATATGCAGACACGACCACACGGCCACACGCTTGAGATGCACGCTGCGTTCATGCGGTATGGCAGTCGTGGTCGAAGGTCAAAGCAGAGAGAAACTTGAAGGTGGTCCGGACGCTTTAGCCTTGCAAAGTGTCACAACAAGAAAGACAAGACATTTCGTGACACGGCCCGGTGACCACCCGGGCAGAATTTGGCCTGCTACTAGCTTGCATCGCGTTGTGCGCGAGGAGGTGAAGGTGGAGGCCGCGCTGTACCCACGCACCCGACGCGCACCAGTCCTCCTTCAACTTGCTGCCCTGGGTCGGATCGCGCGCGTCACATGATCGCGTTCAGGCGCGTCCAGTCGTGGCCAATATATCACGCACATCCCCGTATACAGAGAGGGGAAGGGCCCGACATGGACGTTCTGTGTTTGGTATCCAAAACGTCATCCATGGGCTTCCACGGCCCATGTTCCCGATTCATCCCCCGACAAGCTCCCTGACGCGTCGGTCAACGTCAGCGACGTACGGGATATAAAGCTAATTGAGGAACGTGCCCTTCTCGTCTTGTCCTCCGTCCCGCCTACTTCCACAACCATCAGTGATACTATGTCTGCGGTTCTTGCGAGTCGTACTCTTGCCCGTCAGGCGGCCGCGGCCGGCAGCATCGCACCGAGTCGTCTCACTTTCGCTGTGCCGACACGCTCGATAATGACTTTGAAAGACCACAAGGTTTGCTCAATGAACGAGTCAACAATTGATGCAGCACTTAAATGCACACTACAGTATACAGCGCATGCGACCGCGCGCGGTCAAGGACGCAACGGGACCGTGAAATCGGACGATGACTGCGGGCTTGAGCTTCGCCTCGCTATGCCCCGCTCTCTCGGAGGGAAAGGAGACGGCCAAAACCCTGAGCAGTTGTTCGCGATGGGCTACGCAGGTGCGTATATGCGCGCCCGGGGGAGGAGTACTACGCAATTGAAGACGTCACGGACTCACACACTCCTAATATATATAGCTTGTTTCCTAAGCGCTCTCCAGTTGGTCGCCGGACAGACCGGTAAGGCCGAAATGGCTCGGAATGCCGCTGTCCACACGCAGGTTCACGTTGGCCAACCGGAGGGCAAGGAAGGATTTGGGCTGCAGGTGGACATACAAGTTGAAGGCGTCGACGATACAGAACTCATCGAAGCTGGCCACAAGGTGAGTTGCGGCCTCATGCTAGGCCGATGTAGCACGTCGGGTTTCAGGACTCGCTTTCATTGACCCCTTGCTCCACCTTGACTCTCCGCAGGCCTGTCCGTATAGCCGAGCATTGCACCATGGCGCGGTCGTTAACATCACTAGGGCGTAGTAAATGAAGCTTGTGCAGACCGTGAAGTCGAATATAAGTTTCAGAGCGTGGCATAGTCCTGAGTTGAAATCAAAGTCATCTCTGCTCCCCATTCAACACCCGGACACACGCGCCCCGGTCCGGCTCCGCCACATCTTCAAGTCTTTCAGCACTCCCCAGTCAAGCTGAGGTCCAATAGGTGCTCCCGGTAGCGCCTCGGGAGCCACAGACGTAATGTCACGATGATGTATGTTTTCTGGGCTCACCACACAACTTGCCCTTCATGCCAGCCGCTGGCGCAAGCTCTGGAGTATTGATGGAGTCGGCTATACATCGGGTTTTGGCAAGATATAAACCAAACGACCGTCAGTCCCCTTCCCACCGATCTTCGGCCCCTCTAACCTTCGCTTTCTTCCCATATCGAACACCAACTCTCGCTATTCATCTCACATTGTACTCGTACTCAACTGTAACATCCAAATCCAACTTGGTGAAGCTAGCTAGACCTGCCTCGAGCCAACCCTAACCGCCCCCATTCAACTTCGCTCCACACACTAATACACCCATCAACTCGTAGTCCCACCATGCACCCCACTCAGGCCATCCTTCGCCCCCTTTCTCACCGCGTTCTCACTGGCGCCAGCGTCCGCTACGCGCGTAACCTGGACCCGCACACCGTGCACAAGCGCAGCATCCTGACTTTGAAGGACCATGTGGTGTGTGTGCTTGTCTTTTGAGAAGTAAATGCCCATTAATCGCCTCCGTAACAGTACTTCTCGAAGGCTACTGCTGAGGGCCCAGGCCGGAACGGCATCGTGAAATCGTTTGGTGATTCGCCACTTGACCTCAAGATATCGATACCTAGGACAAGCGGCGGCAAGGGCGACGGACAGAACCCCGAGCAGCTCTTCGCGATGGGCTACGCATGTGAGTGTCTTGGCTTGAGGCATCGAGCCAAAGCTAACGGGCATGACAGCTTGCTTCCTTGCCGCGCTCCAGCACGCCGCTGGACGCGCGAACAGTCAGGCGCTCGCGGAGAACGCTAAGGTCACCGCGAGTGTATTCCTCGGGCATCCTACTGACCCGGAAATTGACGGGTTCGGTCTACGCGTCGCAATCGATGTCGAGGGATGTGCTGACAATGCAATTATTGCGGATGCGCACGAGGTATTGCCTTCCATTAGTATCCGAGTCCGAAAGAGGCTGATGTCTGACTCGTTTCAGCTCTGTCCCTACAGCCGTGCGCTCAAGTACGGCGCGGAGGTCACGGTCACGAAGTCTTAATTGCACTCACCGACGCCCATCTATCCTCACACAACTGCCCGCTCGTCACGGATACCAACAATCTAGCTTCTGGATGGACTCATGTGTGTACGATATGATTTCCTCTTCGTATGCTCTTTCTTATGCTTCGAGGTCACCGTGTATGGCTTACATCATACACCACTGCAACTAGTTCAATGAAGACGACGATGACACATACTTACTAATGACACTACTGCCACTCGAATACTCCTTCACGTGTTTTTCCCTTGCGAATTTTATCACAATTGAACCGCACTACTAGTTTTATGGTCGAGGTCTGGATAGATTGAATGCTACGTAAAATTGTGCTCAGCTGGGCAGGTGGATCCGAGTGGACCGTGGACAGAACATCGATTGTGGCGCCGACAGACGTCATTGGTCGTGTTCAATAGAAGCGCCCATGTGGTTGCATTGGCTTCCTTTCCAAAAGCCGATTACTTATGGACATCCACCTTTGAGTCAGTAATACAAATCGCGCGTCGCAAGCTGACCGTGTTGGTTCAAGGCAAGCCAGGGGGATTGTTCTTCGTTGCTCCTAGGCGATTCTGCATCCTTGTGCGGACTCATCTCATCGCGCGTTTTTGACCCTATGTCTGTTTCACCGTGCAGGACATGGCGTACGTATAAAGCGGCTGTGACCACGACGACTCTGAGTCCCGTGAGCTTCTTCAGCCATTCACAGTTGCATCCATCCTTCAACATGAACCCAGGGCAGGTGATCGAAGAGGTCAACGCCGAAGTCAACAACTATGAGGCCCGGATTCATGCTCCGAAATACTGGGATGACGAACGCGAACGCGTGGAGTTCGGTGTGGTGCGTTTTCAATCGAGTCTTGCTAAGCCAGTCAGATATGTGTATCGTCAGAGTACTTACCATCGCCACTGGCCACGCAGCGCTGCCGGCCTCCGCAGGACATCCTCGCGGACGTAGACGCATATATGGGCATTTACCCTTTAGTCTCGACCACAATTCTGTCGCAAGCATTCGGAGAGAGTGAAGCAAAGCCCATTCCTCTCAGCATCAAAAGAAGAGAACGTACCGATGGCGAGTACAAGACGTTTGTGGAGTCATACCCCGAGCTCTGCGGACTCTTGAAGGATCCAGAGGCCACGCTCTGCCTCTGGCTCATCCCAAGGGAGCATTCCTGTGTCCCAAAACCCATCCTCACGTCAAGTGTAGTCCAGGACGAAGAGGCATCCCCCCATAGCCCTGAACCAGATCTCGGTAGCGCGCTGAAACCCGAAGGGCCGCCACACGACTCTGCGCACAAGGGCGACCATGATGCGCCAAAAGAAGGAAGCGTCTGTAGTTTCAAAGGAGAGATCGACTCACTACGAGGACGCATCATCCGCATCGCGCTCGACTTCAAGACGGGAAGAGGCAAACCTATCCGGCGCACTGGCACAGTTCTGTCGCCAGGTCCCGAGATTGCCCCCACCGACGTGCAACCTCAGACCAACGACTCAGCCTTTGCATTACCCGTATGCTGGGACAATCGTCGGTGGTTCAACGGTGCACGTGTCGGACTGAGCTTCACCGTTGAATGCTCGAGTACTGGGAGCGACGGTGACGGGCGTCCCTTTGCATGTCTCGTGTGGACATGCCAGCCCAAGTTGCGCTACCCCGGGATGGAGCTGATCTATGCGAGCGAGAAGGAGGAGTCCGGCTGGCATTTCGTTTCGATGCTTGGCAAAAAACTGCAGAACATGTGTGTGTATTATCCTTTGAGCACTGTGCTCACATTTGCAGAGGCAAAGGCGTTAGGAGTGGGGTGGAATACTTAGAAGGAAGGCAGGCAATACCGGCGGGAGGCACATTTGGATCGAGTCTTCAAGTCGATCGATTCCATCCGGTCAGTCAAGACAGAGCTGCTTGTAATCTCTGTGGCGTCGCGTGTACCCGTCCTCGAAGAAGTACTTGTCGTACCACGTGAACCTAATGTTGTTCACGTTGACATGGCGAGTATGGTCCGAGCTCTCGGGTGTAATCTTTAACTCATGCCTGCGCGAAACAGCGTCTTTCAGGAAAAGGCTACCTCACGATGCGAGTTTCCAAAACTTACCGTCTCTTTGATGGTCACTGTGTGTGTCATGAGTGCTCTCCCTCCATCGGCCGACCTTCTCTTCTAGCTGTTTGCGCGCTACCGCTTCTGCTTCCTTCTCAGCAGCCTCCACCCGCCGCCGGCGAGCCTCCATCACCTTGGTGAATTGCTCCGGTGAAAGCATGCAGTAACCAATATTCATAATGAGATCTAAGGTGCTCGGTTGCGGGTACTCATCCGCAACATCAGTGGATTGATTGCGCTGTTCTCGACGTTCTGAGCGCTGCTTGGCTTGACGTGGTTCTTTCGTCCCTTGGGCAGCTTCGTTTGTCGAGTGAAGGTCTTGAGCCGCGTTCATGGAGCCACCAGGACTGAATTGAGGACGCCAGAGCTTGCTAATAATGTCCTTGTGGCTCTGTATACCGAAATTCTCCATGACAGCGGTCGCATAGGTCGCGTGGAGGAGGCAATCGAGCGGCCAGTCTGCGGGACCCTCGTTCTGAGCTGGGATTCGGAGGGGAGTGCCATTCTCTCTCCCCCCCAACGCCATGAATTGACTAGGCTCTTCTGGCTGGACTTGTAGGTATTGTGCAGACACCCTCAGCTCGTCACCATCCGGCGTGGTGGGATCGATATCACTCGTGTTCATGGCGAAGTTAGGGGTCTACCGACGACGAGACATGTCAGGTACATGTGTGTAGGGTGCACGTAAGTGGAAATTGCTCACCTTCAACAATGCGAAAGTGTGACCCAAATCAACATGCAAGAATTTGTTCATGAACAGGCCGTTGCGAACAGAGTCGATGTCTTCGATGATCATGTCGTTCACATCACGGATACGCCGGCTCGTGAACGCTGAGATGTACTGCTTGCGAGGAGTGAGCATGGAGAATAAAGTTACAGGGGCGTCACGTACGGCACTTCCTCGTGCATGAGGAGCCAGATGTACAGCATCACAATAACCCGCTCGCATCCCAGTGACCACATACCGGCGTCCATCCCTGGCTTGAATTTCTTCTGCGAACGTTATCCGGCGGGTGGAGGCGGCGTTAGAAGTCGTGCGTCCTGTTGGGCTCAGCATCAAAGGGTCTACCGGGAACATACGTTCCTTCTCCAGGATGGTGGTGTGGTAGTAGAGGTCTTCAGACTCGGAATGAAGCCCGCGCTCGTAGTTGAAAATAGGATCGGGATTGGGCACGGAGGGATTGTCAGAGAATGAGCCAATTGAACCTAGTGTGATGCCAGTGCAGGATCGTAACCATTTGTACGGTTTGTGGAGGAAACCCAGAGGTTCGAGTTGAGCTAGAGGGAAAATCAGATAGCGTGTCCATATCCAGTTTGCTGGATCGAGGCTGGGATTGCCGCTGTCGTCAAAGGCGGTGGGGAACTGAGCGTAGACGTTAATTACAGCCATCCCTTTCACGAGGGGTTTGTACAAGCTTCGGATGTGCGTCGGTAATCAATTCCCACGCCTCCAATCCGCGCTCTGCAAGCGTCTCCCTGCCCTTCGCGCGCGATCGCTTTCAACGCTTCAACACTCACACCGCTGCTCCTGCTCACTCCTACTCAAATCGACCGTATTGACACACACGGAAAGCCTCGATAATTAGAACAGTGGTAGATTGGAAATGTCACATCCCTCTCGTATGGGCCTCGTCCCGCAAGAACGCGCGGCCGCACGCCATCATTACCTCCTCCTCGACAATCCGGGAGACGTTCGTGGAGAGAAGGACAGAGACAGAGACGAGCGACGGAGTAGATACATCCCACGGGGACCAGAAAATATCATTCACTTGGCGTGATAACGCGGCGAGGGCGGACGACGACTTCAACGACAACGACCGGGATGATGGCTCCGAGAATCATAGCTGGAGCAGCAGTGTGGACCACGAACGGGACAGGGAGCCGGAGGAGCATAGAGAACGGGAGAGGGAGAGGGATGGAGGACGCAGTCCGGAGTATGGGGAGTATTGCAGGTCGTCACCTGGGAGAGGGACAGAGAGATAATGCGAGTGGGGAGAACGAGGCAAACAAGACGGCAACCTGACAACATGTACTTAATCGTGATGCGAGGCATTCGCACGGATGGTTACAGTGGAGGAGCTAATTTTATGGAGAGGTATAACATCGAAGTTTGCCTTTTTGCACTTGCGAGTGCAGAGACTGATACAAGTGCATACAGCCGGTGACAACAAAGAGAAGTGAGTACAATCGCACTATGGCCACCGTCACCGACCGAAGGAACCGACCCGAGTCGAGTACGTGCATACATTCCGTCCTTCATGAGAGTGATATACCCAATAATTCCCGTGTAGCTGTCCAACCTGCGACTCTAAACGCCACAAAAAGACCAAGTCTCGCACACGTCCCCGTGACGAGTCGGCCTCGGACACTGACTCCGGCGACTCGGAAGAAGAGCGCCGTCGTCGCGAGCATAAGGAACACAAGAAGACGTGTAAGGAGAGGAACGGCGGGAGAGGGAGAGGGAGAAGGAGAAGGATCGCGATCGTGAGCACTGCAGACATCGCTCGCGTTCCCGGCGGTACGATGATGAAGACAGCGATCATGACCGTGATCGGTCCCGTGAGCGGAGGCAAAGCCACTCAGCAAGAGCCATCCGCAGCTCAAACATGCGCGGTGCGACGCGGCCCAAGAGACGACTTAGATGATGAGGTCGTTCTACAACTAAGTCGTCGTCGCGGAACAAGGTAGGAGAACCAGATTATCAGCGCAGAGGAGAAGCGGTCAATATCGAAGCAGGAGGAGGAGGAGCGCGAGCGGCGGGAAGCCATCTTGAGGGAGGATTCCTAGCCAGCTTGTGCAGGAGAAGCTGAAGTCGCAGGGTGCGGCGAAATAATCCGTTGAGAAACTGGGGTGGATGTAGTGATCGGTGGGGTGGTTGTATTACGAGACATTGGCTGTGTACCCAACTTGGTGCATATGCATACGTGATTCAGAGCGTATAGTTTGCCAGACAAGTACCAGTCAACCTCCCTATGAGTGAACTTCAAGTTAGCAGTTGCACAGCCACTCAACTCCGTGGACTCGGAGAAGGGCGTCAGACATTCGGATTTTATGCCGCACTGAAGCCCACTCTATATGGAGTTAGTCACCGATGTCTGACGCCTACATGTATACTTAGTGTACTGGAGTGGCCCAATCCCCATATTTGTCGGATCCTGTCTCGAAGTTCTGTGTTTTACCTTGCTTGCACGGCTCCTCCGAGTATACGGTGACTACACGTCTCCTACCACTATCAATCATGCCAACTCCAGAAGCCAGTCCCCGAAGCGAACTTCTTGAGTTCCAAAGCTTGTCCAACGACAATGGCATTGCCCATTCAACGGCGACGTCCTTGGATGGCAAACAGAAGATGCTGCGCAGCCGCACCACGCCGTACCGTTCCAGTGCCGCAACTGGACCAGGACCAGGACCAGGACCAGCAACACCATCAGTACCAACAAACAACGGCCAGCCGAAAGTGCACGCCAATGCGCAGACGTCGTCCAGCAGCAGCAACAGTAGCAACAAGTTCCCGCGCATCAGCCGCCCCGTGGAACTCATGCGCAACTCGTACGACTGCATTGTGATTGGGTCTGGCTATGGCGGCGGAGTGGCGGCGTCGCGCATGGCGCGGGCGGGCCAGAGCGTGTGCCTGCTGGAGCTGGGCAAGGAGCGGTGGCCCGGGGAGTATCCGACGAGCTCGGGCGAGGTGCTGAGGGAGTTGCACTGCTCGGGGGAGGTAGCGCCGCCGCTTCTATCGGGCATTGGAGTGGACACGGGTCCACCGACGGGAATGTACCACTTGGTTTTTGGCAAGGGTCAGAACGCGGTGGTAGGGCATGGGCTGGGGGGCACCAGTCTGATGAACGCCAATGTGTTTCTGCGTGCCGACGACGACACCATGGCCATGAAGGCATGGCCGCCAGAGTTGCGAGAGAAAGGAGCATTGGATGAGTGTGAGTGAGATTGAAATGATGCGATAATCATAAAGAAGAGGAGAATCGAATTTTACTAACACCCCCTCCCGCCCAGACTACAAGAAGGTAGAGCAAGTGCTCGAACCAGAAGAGTATCCCGCCGACTGGCCGACGCTGCCCAAGCTGGATCTGCTGCAGAAGCAGGCCGGCTTCCTCAACATGCAGGACAAGTTCTACCGACCCAAGCAGACGACGCGGTTCCACGACGGACCCAACAGCACTGGCGTAGAGATGTCGGCGTCCACCCTGAGTGGCCAGGACTGCACAGGGCTCAACGACGGGTCCAAGATGACGACACTGGTGACTTATCTCACCGATGCGTGGAACTGGGGCGCCGAGCTGTTCTGTGAGTGTGAGGTGCGCTACATCGAAAAGGCACGGAACCGTGAAGGCGGCGACGACGGCTACCGCGTGTACTTTGCCTGGCATGGTAGCAACCGCGGGCGTTTCCGGGCCTATTTGCACGATGACCTGATGTGGGTACACGCGCGGTCGGCTGTGTTTTTGGGAGCTGGGGCCCTTGGCACAACGGAGATCTTGCTGCGCAGCCGTGCCAGGAAGAGTATGGGGGGCCTGTGTCTGAGTGACCAGGTCGGTCAGAACATGAGTGGCAATGGCGACCTTCTGGCGTTTGGCTACAACACCAACAGCGAGACCAATGCCCTTGGCCAGCCGTTTCCTTCCCCCTACCAGCCTGTGGGCCCGACCATTGCGGGTGTCATTGACAACCGTACGGGCCACGCGAACCCGCTGGATGGCTACGTCCTCGAGGAGGGCGCTGTGCCGCAGGCTTTGGTGCCGTTTTTGCAGGCAATGCTCGAGTTGATGCCGGCGGTCTCATCATCCGTAGAGGTCAACCAAGAAGAGCGATCTGTCCTAGAGAACGGCCGCGCCGCCCTCGCCCGCTGGGGCAGCCGCCTGTTGGGCCCGTACTTTCGCAAGGGCGCTGTCGAGCACACGCAGGTGTACCTCATCATGTCGCACGACAGCAATCAGGCAGTGCTTTCGCTCGAGGAGGACAAGCCCGTGCTCGAGTTTCTGGGCGTCGGCCGCAGCGACCACGTCAAGTACCTCAACCGAGTTCTGGCCAAGGCGACGCAGGCCGTGGGCGGACAGCTGGTGCAGAATCCATTTTTTGCGCTGATGAAGCAAGAAGTGACGGTGCATCCGATCGGGTGAGTCCCCCTTTCTTCTCTCGGACTGCAGGTTGTGTGTGCGCGCGCTTGTTGATCACATGCTGACCTAATCAACAGAGGCGCCTCCATGTCCCCCGACAACTCAGGCGTGTCTGGGGCCACTGACCATGTCGGTCGGCTGTTCTCAGGCAACGGCAGCGAGGTGCATGCTGGGCTGATTGTCACCGACGGCGCCGCCGTGCCAACTGCTCTCGGGGTCAACCCGCTAGCCACGATTGCCGCCCTGGCCGAGCGGTCGGTCGAGTTCTACGCGCGGTCGCGAGGTTTGGTCGTCCGCACGGACAGCAATGGGCTGCTGAACTTGTTTGGCGCACCAGAACACCCGTGGTCACCAAAGAACAGAGGCGAAGGTCTCGAGGAGAAGGAGATACAACATCAAGTATTCGACCAAGTACACCCAGTACACCAAGACTTGACTGAAGACGAGAGTGTACTCACAGCTCGGAGTGCCATGGAACGAGCAGCTGCGATGCAGGCAGGCGGGTTCGGGTTCACCGAGGTCATGTCCGGGTTTCTGCACCGCTACGACGAGGAGTACACCGTAAGTCCTATGAACCCTATGGCAGGCGACAACGACGACCCCGAGACATACCGCCTGGCTCACCAAATTGCCCGCAGCAAGTGCGAGAGCGCCCGATTTTTCCTAACCTTCAAGGCCGTCAACATAGCCGAGTTTGTGCACGAGCCTGAGCACCGCGGGATGCTGACGGGCACCTTCGTGTGTCCAACACTGCCTGGTTCACCCTTTGTGGTGAGCCGTGGCGTGCTTCATCTGCTGGTGCTCGACCACAAAGCCCCTGGGACCCGCAACTTGATCTACGATTTTGACCTGCACGGCACCAATGGCGACACACTGCACTTCCACGGCTACAAGGTCGTCAACTCGTCTGTGGCCCTGGCTCCGCTGCGCTTCTGGCAGGCCACCACCACACTCTATGTGACGATCACCAAGAAGAGGAGAGAAAGGGGGAGCTCGGACAGTGACCATCTGCACTACGATCGTCCCGTGGCCAAAGGCATCATGAATATCCAGCTCTCCGATTTCCTGTCGCAAGTCCTCACCCTGACCCCCACCGGCAGCGGCCTCCTGCGCAAGATTGCCAGCACCACCAGCTTCCTGACCTATTTCACCTGCAAGTCGTTGGGGCTGTTCCTCACCCCGCTGGCCCGTCTGCAGTACCCGGCCCAGCCCGCCGCCTTCCGTGGCTACATCAACTACACGCCACCCACGCACGTCTGGACTGACATCCGTGCTGCCGACGGCGTCTGCACCCGTCTCTATGTCTGGGACCCGCTGCCAGCCTATGTCGTGGGGGGTAGTGAAGACGGTCGCGTGCCCAACCTGCTGATGATCCCTGGTGCTTCCGTCGACCACCAGATCTTCGCCACCCCGACCATCCCCTTCAATGCCGTTAACTACTTCAACCGCGCCGGCTACCGCGTCTTTGTGTGCGTCCATCGCATCGGCCAGCTCAAGGTCGCCCAGAATAATTGGACCACCTATGACGCGCGCCTCGACATCTGTGCCTCATTCGAGCGCATCCGCGCCGAGTATGGCCCGGAACACAAAATCTACACCATTGCCCACTGCATGGGCTCCGTGGCCCTGGCCGCAGGCATGCTCGACGGCACCATCCCTGCCGACTGGTTGCTGGGGTTGAGTTGCTCCCAGACGTTTATGAACCCCATCTGGCAGAGTCTCAATATGATCAAGGCCTCGGCCGGTCCCATCCCGCTCGACACCATCTACTCGACCGTGGCCGGCCCCTGGTTCGACTGCACCTCCCAGGAGCAGGATCCGTCGCTCGTGCAGCGTCTGCTGAACCAGGCCCTGCGGCTCTGGCCTGACACCCGCGGCGAGCTGTGCAACAGCGCTGCCTGCCACCGCATCAGTTTAGTATTCGGCCGCTGCTGGAACCACGCCAACCTCAACGAGGCCACCCATCGCCACATCGACCGCTTCTTCAGCGGTGTCAACATGACTTTACTGCACCTGCTGATGCGCCAGGGCAGCGAGGGCCACATCCTGGCCAATGGGCCCTTGTTCGAAGTTCTGACTACACCCGAGAACGTGCGCAAACACATCGGGGGACAGCTGCCCATCTTTCTCTTTGTCGGGCGCGACAACGCAGTGCTTTCGCCGCGCGCCACCGAGAAGACATACGAGATTCTGTGCGACACGTTTGGCCAGAGTGGCCAGAACGGCCACGAAACCATGTACCGCCGGCGCGTCATTCCGGGCTACGGCCACCTCGACTGCTGGATGGGCCGGAACGCCTGGCGCGACGTCTTCCCCATTGTCCGCGCCGAGGTCGACCGTGTAGTGCACAGCGAGGCCTACCGCTTCCAGGAGCCGGGTGCGTGCGCGTGTCGCTTCACGCGCATGATGGAGGCGGGGGAGCTGTGAGATGGGACCCGACCTTCCCAAGGCTCGGATTCCGGTTCGACGGCATGGGGCCATCCCTTGTCCTTCAGACCTCACGGATGACCGCGGCTTTCCGTTTGCGGTTCTTGAGCTCCGCCCGAGCGGATTCCTCAAAGACGACCACGACCCCTTCACGATTGTCGTGCTGGCGAAACGTCAGCGTGATCGATTCGGGCGGGAGGGACTCACCGAGACGGAGAGAGTGAGTAGGGCATGAGGGAAGCCGAATCCCCTTGATTATGGTGTTCTTGTATGATTATGTATCGTTTGTGATGGACATCGAGTGACCTTCCACAGTTGTTCTTCTATTCGTATTTGTGTTTGATGTACTATTGCGAGCATAGCAATCTGAGCATTGTGTTTGGATGTCTCCCAAAACGTGTACTGTTGAGCCATTATCAAGTCCACGTCCACGACGCCACCAATATGGACGAATCCATGCACATGACATGCACTGATGACGGCCGGGCCCACATCCACAACTGGAAGGTAGTGAAGCTCATGGTAAAGTTCTGGGATTATTCGTGCTGACGCGTAGAGTTTTGTGTGCTGCGTACTAACCGATCAACCATGTCCTAGCAGAAGCACCGCTGTTACCGAGACATCCTAGACGGTATTGAGTTATATACGGGAGTTTACCCTGTCGTACCGGTACCGTCAGCACTACTCAAGCAAGCAGCAGAGCAGACGGTCAATTAGGACAGCGCAAGTCAGGGTCCAGGGAGAATGCACCCACAGCGTGTACTACGCTACCGCTACGAAGCATAAGTAGTGCTGCCTAGGCATGATCAGTATGATGCAACATTAACGATTAGGATGTTATAATACTCTTACATAGGCCAGCATGACGTTTGGAGTTCAAGATGAAGTTGGCAATGTGGCAGACGCTTGATATCTGGATGGTATCGGGTGTCCCCTTGCCCGCAGACAGACCCCGAACACCGCATTCCTGAGTTGACGAACTTCAAGTTTGAGCTCTGAACTCTCCCAGAGCTTGGTCCTTCCGCTCATCGTCCCATAGACTTCTTCCTGCTTTTCCTCTTTGGCTGTGGGTGAACGGGGACGGATTACTTGACGTCCATCACGCGTCGCTCTCGCTATGCACTTGTACAACCTCACCCTTCAACCCCCAACTGCTATTACGCATGCTGTTGCGGGTAACTTCTCTGGCTCCCGGACACAAGAGATTGTCGTATCGCGTGGAACACGGCTCGAGCTCCTCAGGCCAGATGTACAAAGCGGAAAGGTTGCAACGGTGATCGCGACCGACGTGTTCGGCTCAATTCGCTCTCTCGCCGCCTTCCGACTTACTGGTGGTACCAAGGGTGCGCCCTTGTACGTGTTCGTTTGTCTTCGCGTTATTCACTCTCTGCATTTTCTTAGATTATATCATCGTAGGGTCCGACTCTGGGCGCATCGTCATCCTGGACTATGATCCAAAGACGAGCAGCTTCACCAAGGTTCACCAGGAGACGTATGGCAAGTCTGGCGCGCGACGGATAGTACCTGGGCAATACCTTGCTACGGACCCGAAAGGTCGTAGTGTCATGATCGCGGCGACAGAGAAGGCGAAGCTTGTCTATATCCTCAATCGCGACGCTGCCGCAAACCTCACAATCTCGTCTCCATTGGAGGCGCACAAAAACAATGCAATCATCCTTCATATTGTCGGACTGGACGTTGGCTTCGAAAATCCTACATTTGCGGCATTGGAGGTGGACTACTCGGAGTCGGACCAGGATCCTACGGGCGAGGCATTCAACAATGCAGAAAAAGTACGTTTTACCTCCCCTTGAACCATGACACCGTTCAAACCTTGTGAGACGCATAGATGTTGACGTACTATGAGTTGGACCTCGGTCTGAACCATGTCGTACGTAAATGGAGCGAACCCACCGACCCCCGTGCCAATCTGCTTGTGCAAGTTCCTGGTGGTCAGCTGGCGACCTCCGACCGTTATGACGGACCTTCTGGTGTGCTTGTATGCTGCGAAGACCATATCATTTACCGACATATGGACGCACCACAGCACCGTGTTCCCATTCCGCGAAGGCGGCATCCTCTAGAGGATCCAGAACGCAGCCTCATCATCACCGCTGCAGTCATGCATAAGATGAAGGTATGTTAGCGGCCTGTCTCAGACATGGCACGGTTGCTGACGTGTTCGTAGGGAGCATTCTTCTTCCTTCTGCAGAGCGAGGAGGGCGACCTGTACAAAGTCACCATTGAGCACGACGAGCAGGATGTGAAGGCAGTCAAAATCAAGTACTTTGACACTGTTCCCGTTGCCTCCGGTCTATGCATTCTGAAGTCAGGTTTCTTGTTTGTAGCGTCAGAATTCGGGAACCAGTGAGTCATCCTCCTCAATCATCGCTAGTGCATTCTGACTGACAACGCATCCCTAGCTACTTCTACCAGTTCCAAAAGCTTGGCGACGATGACAATGAACCCGAGTTCAGCTCGACTGACTATCCCTCCTATGGCATGGCAGACCCGACGGCGGCACTACCGCGCGCTTACTTCCGCCCACGCCCGCTGGACAACCTTACCCTCGTTGACGAGCTCGAGTCTCTTTGTCCCATCATTGACTCGAAAGTCATGAACTTGCTCCCGAACTCTGACACGCCTCAGATCTTTGCGGCATGTGGTCGCGGTGCGCGGAGTACGTTCAGGACTCTGCGGCATGGTCTTGAGGTTGAGGAGGTTGTCAGTTCGGACCTCCCTGGTATCCCCAACGCGGTCTGGACCACCAAGCTCAAAGAAGACGGTAGGTTGCTGCGCCCGTATCAATATATTGAGTCACTGAACGATTCTTCGCAGACCTATATGACTCCTACATCATCCTGTCTTTCGTCAATGGAACGCTGGTGCTCTGCATCGGGGAGACCATCGAGGAAGTCCAAGACACTGGTTTCCTCTCATCCGCGCCCACACTTGCGGTGCAACAGATCGGCGCCGACGCACTGTTGCAGGTCCACCCACATGGTATCCGTCACGTCCTCACAGACCGTCGCGTCAACGAGTGGCGTGTACCACCCGCCAAGACAATTGTATGCGCGACCACGAACAAGCGTCAAGTCGTTGTGGCTTTGAGTTCTGCAGAGCTGGTCTACTTTGAGCTTGACCTCGATGGCCAGCTGAACGAGTATCAAGACAGGAAGGCTATGGGCAGTACCGTGCTTGCACTGAGCATTGCTGAGGTGCCGGAAGGTCGTCAGCGAACGCCATTCCTCGTGAGTTGTTCTCTCGTCCGGCCTCCTTGTCTCACAAAACCTACACCCTATCCAGGCCGTCGGTTGCGAAGACCAGACCGTCCGCATTGTTTCGCTCGACCCCGAGAGCACCCTCGAGACGATCAGTTTGCAAGCCTTGACAGCTCCGCCCTCCGCGATCTGCATTGCCGATATGCTCGACGCAGGCATCAACAAGTCCCAGCCAACGACATTCGTCAACATCGGCTTGCAGAACGGTGTCCTGCTCCGGACAGTACTCGACCCTATCAACGGACAGCTGACTGACACACGGACGCGTTTCTTGGGTACGCGTCCGGTCCGCCTGCTCCGTGTCAACATCCAACGCAACCCAGCCATCCTCGCGCTGTCGTCCCGCCCGTGGCTCAATTACACACATCAAAACTTCATGCACTTTACGCCGCTGATATTCGAAAACCTCGACTACGCGTGGAGCTTTTCGGCAGAGTTGTGCCAGGAGGGTCTGATCGGCATCTCGGGAAGTTTGCTCAGGTGAGTACAATTTCTGATAAATATGGGAGGCGAGGCGGGTTGGCGAAGACGACAACTTACCATCACCCTTTGAACGAGCTGCACAAGATGCGGCACGTGTGATTGAAGTTTCATCTTACTGAGTCAACGTGCCTTGCTCTCATCTCTGCTCCGAAAGCATGTTCTGACATGACCATTAGGATATTCCAGATCCCAAAGTTGGGCACGAAGCTCAAGCAAGACTCAATACCACTATCATACACGCCAAGGAAGTTCATCCCTCATCCGCAAAATGGGCTGCTCTATCTCATTGAGGGCGATCATCGAGTTATGAGCGAGGAGGCCGCGAACAAGCAACTCGGACAGTTGGTGAGATCAATTGTATCTCTTACCTCATCCCTTGACACTGAGCTGTGTGCCCTCTCAGCACGAGAAGGGTCGCATCGTGGAGGAAGAAGTGCTTGCGTTGCCTCCTGCACAGTTTGGACGCCCGAAGGCCGCTGCTGGTACATGGGCTTCGTGCATACGTATCATCGATCCTCTTGAGGTCTGCGTCTGCGTTGTGCTCGTAGTATTCATCCTAACCATCCTGTTTCAGTCGCAAACCGTGAACGTTATCCATCTGGACAACAATGAGGCTGCGTTCTCCGTCACCATCGTACCGTTCTCTGCCAAAAATAACGAGCTGCACCTCGTGGTTGGTACTGCGCAGGACACCTTCCTCGCGCCCCGGTCATGTACCAGTGGTTTCTTGAGGACTTACCGTTTCGTGAACGATGGTCGCGATCTTGAGCTGCTGCACAAGGTTCGTAGCCGACCTGTCGAGTGTTCGTATATCGCCTGATGATCTGTCCAGACTGAGACCAACGATGTACCGCTTGCTATCATGGCGTTCCAAGGCAAACTAATAGCTGGTGTTGGCAAGGCACTCCGATTATACGACATTGGTAAGAAGAAGCTGCTCCGGAAGGTTGAGAACAAGGTACGTGCTCGGTGATTCTCCTTTGTTCAATGTATACGCTGACTGGTAGCATATTGTAGACCTTCAACTCTGCCATCGTGACGCTCAACACGCAGGGCTCGAGGATCATCGTGGGCGACATGCAGGAATCAGTCTTCTATGCCGTCTACAAGCCTCCAGAAAACAAGCTGCTCGTCTTCGCGGACGACATGCAGCCTCGTTGGGTTACGGCCACAACCATGCTGGACTACAATACCGTCGTGGCTAGCGACCGGTTCGGGAACGTATTCATCAACCGTCTCGACCCGAAGATCTCGGATCAAGTGGACGACGACCCGACGGGCGCAGGTATCCTCCACGAGAAGGGCGTCCTCTTCGGCGCACCACACAAGACGACGTTACTTGCACACTTCCACATCGGTGACATCGCGACCTCCCTACACAAGGTCTCCCTCGTCGCCGGCGGGCGGGAGGTCATCCTGTACACCGGGCTGCACGGCACGATTGGCATCCTCGTGCCGTTCGTGTCGAAGGAGGACGTCGACCTGCTCACGACGCTCGAGCAGCACATGCGGACGGAGCAGCTCAGCCTTGTCGGGCGCGACCACCTCGCGTGGCGCGGGTACTATGTGCCGGTCAAGGCGGTCGTTGATGGTGATCTGTGCGAGTCGTTCGCGAAGCTCCCGGCTAATAAGCAGAGCATAATCGCGGGCGAGCTTGACCGGACGGTCGGCGAGGTGCTCAAGAAGCTCGAGCAGCTGCGCGTCACTGCGAGTGGGTTCTGAGAGCTCGGTCCTAGTCCGAATCATGGTCATGGTCATGGTCGTTGTCATGCATTAAAAAGGATGTTCTATCTGTACATGTATATAATGCAAGCTTTGCTATCGCAGCTGTGTATCTCAATCCTCATTCTGTGTGGTAGACCTCCTTCCAGCTGTTCGGATGTCTTCCTCACAAGAACATGAGCTTCTCTTCGCTTTCTGTGAAGTCGACCCATTTGGACTGGAATATAGACAGAATGTGGGCGACCTCGAACTCCTCGTGCGTCATCCCGATCCCAAGACGTGCTCGTTCATTGTGCGTGAGGTAGGCCGGCTCGCCATCTGAGTCGCACTTCTTGAACAACATCAACACCGCCGCCGAGCCGCACGTCCACTCCAAGTACACGAACGGTGTCTTCAGCGGGGAGCTATCGACCTCAAGCGTGAAGCCAAGGTGCGTGGCGGTGTGGGGGAACCACGTCGGCGTGTCCGCCGGGTCCTCCCAGACCACTCGGCTGCCTTCGTGTGCGCATTGCTCGACGCACTGCACGCTCCCGCACCGCTCGACGGGCATATACACCGCGCCCTTCCACCGCTGGACAGCGTACGTGAGCTTGAGCTTGAGGCGGACTTCCGTGTGGCATTGCCCCGTACTGGGGCTGCCAGTACTACTAGTGTACCGCGCCTCGACAAAGGACAGCGCGAGCCGGGGCTGCGGGCTCTTCAGCACGAACTGCAGGTCCGAGGGCATGTTCTCTTGCAGGTCCGAGGGCGGCACGTAGCGGCCGCCGATGAGTGTCCCGGACCAGACCGCGTCGTAGTCGCCCATGTAGGAGGCGCGGCCCGATTTCGCGGCTTGGAGGTGGTCGATGGTCTGCCACCGGGGCTCTTCAATCTGGGGGTGTGACGCGGCGGTTGGGGGCGGCGTGAGCTCTGAGGAGGAGGATGGGTGCAGGTGGTGGATTGGGGACTTACCACTTTGGGCTGTGGTTTGCCCGCGGCCCACACCTTGGGTCCGTCGCACTCGAGTGGCGCCATGCTAACAAGTCAGTCGAGAGGTCTGGGTGTATGTTGTACGTTACGAGGGCTACTACTGGCTGCTCGGACGACTGGATGTGGTTGCGTTGCAAGTTGTGTGTGTGTATGGGTGGTGGGTACATGCACATTGTTCTCGGGCTTCATATGGGGCGGCGCGTGCTCGCTTTGGCTGTTAGGCTTTTGTGATTTGTCTTGGGTTGGGTGTACATTGAAGTGGTTTCTGCACCGCTGTGGGACATGCTGCGGCGAACGCGTGCCAGCAACCAAGTCCCGCATTCATGCAGCCACCTCGGTGTGATGACGATACGAGAATCTGCGGTGTCTTCCTGGCGTTGACGTCCGACGTTGCTTTTGGATTGCATACTACCTTCGTGTAATTAGTGTGGAAAGTACTTAAGTTGTCAATGTCATATATAGCCACCTGGTCGTCACTGCCCTTCTACTAGGCGTCCCTTCCTGGGTTGAACTTGTTCAAGTTCCAATTCTCCTGCTCGTAGCGAGGCGATTCCACCGGTTACTTGAAGAGGCCGTGGGGCTTGGCATCTGTGGCCCGAGTTTCCATCCAAGGAACGCATCGAGAACAAGCAATATGTTTGTCAGTCGGATGGTCGGACCTTAGAGCGAATGGGTGCAAACCACTGGAAGCGGGAAGCGGGCCGCGGACCGGGTGGGCCGGGTGAATGGGGGTGGGATGGTGGGTGTGGCTTGGGGAAGAGGCTGGGGCAGGATCAATAGATTGTGAGTTGAGGCGAGTTGTTGCAATTTGTTAGCGTTGGCCGACAATCATTGATCAAGGGCCGTCTCTTCCGCGGGGCTGTGCGGTGCCTGCCCCGCGAACTAGTGGAACACCTGACCCCAGTTTAAAGGCGCGCCACCCGCCGTGGCCCGTCGGTGCTGTATAAAAGCAACCTGAGCTCGCTCACCGTCTACCGACGGCCGTCATGTCTCAGTCTATCGCAGCCCACGTCCGCCAGTACCGCGATGCGTACTTCCTCGCCCTCTCCGCCTGCATGGGCTCCATCTTCTACGGCTGGGACATCGGCCTCATAGGGGGTGTTATCGCCATGGACTCCTTCAAGACTGACTTCGGCGTGGACAAGATGACTTCCTCCCAGAAAGCGGACTTCAACGGGAACATCGTCTCTGTCTTGCAGGGTGGCAGTTTGTATGTAGCACTTTACTCGTGCGATCGCGTACTAGCATCAGTATTGACTTGCGGCCATCTCCCAGCTTTGGCGCACTCTCCACTAGCTACTTCTCCTCCAAGTTCGGCCGCAAGCCCACGCTCATCGCTTCCGGCCTTGTCTTCATCATCGGCAGTGTCGTCCAGTCCATTGTAGGCCTCGGCTCCAGCCAGGCAACTGCCCTCAGCGTCCTCTACTTTGGCCGTTTCATGGGCGGTTTCGGTGTTGGTATGGTCTCCGCACTCGTCCCGTCCTACGTCTCCGAATGTGTCCCTCGCTCCATTCGCGGCCGCTGCACTGGCATGGTCCAGTTCGCCAACAACCTCGGCATCATGCTTAGCAGTGAGTCCCCATCCATGCCCATTCAATGACATCACCCTCGACGCGTCTTGATTTAGACTTGGTCAATTTCTCCTCCAACCGCAATATCACTGGCTCCTCGCAATGGCGCATCCCGTTCATCATGCAGATCATCCCCGGCGTCATCTTCGTCATCGGCATGTTATTCCAGCCCGAATCCCCGCGCTGGCTCGTCGAACACGGCCACCGCGACCGCGCCGCGTCCTCCCTCGCCCGAACAGCAGGGACGACGCCAGACGACCCCGCAGTCCAGTTCACGCTCTCCGAGATCGAGGCCGAGTTCGCAGGCAAGGAGCGTGCGTCGCTCCTCAAGCAGTTCCGCATGATGGGCGAATCGCGGCACACGATCCTGCGCTCATTCATCCCGAGTCTCGTCATGTTCTTCCAGCAGTGGACCGGCACGAACGCGATCAACTACTTCTCCCCGCAGATCTTCGCCGGGCTCGGTCTCTCCTCGACCGACTCGACCCTCTTCGCGACCGTCATCTACGGCGTCGTCAAGGTCGTGTCCGTCGGGGTTGTCCTCATTTTCGCCGTGGAAAGCATCGGCCGCAAGCTCTGTCTCATTGTCGGCGGGCTCGTGCAATGCCTGACCATGATCTGGATCGGAGGCTACTCCGCTATACACCCCTCCTCCGCGCATATCGTGCCCGCGTCGTACGTCTCCATCGTCGCCGTATACCTCTACGCCGTCGGCTACTGCATCGGCTGGGGGCCCGTCCCCTGGGTCGTCGCCGGCGAGGTCGCGCCGAACCACGTCCGCTCCGCCGCGCTCTCCATCGCCGTCGGCGTCAACTGGCTCTTCGCGTTCATCATCGGGAAGATCACGCCGATCATGCTCGACGAGATCAAGTACGGCACCTTCCTCCTCTTCGGCTTCTGCTGCCTCGTCATGGTCTTCTGGGCGTATGTGTTCCTGCCGGAGACGACGGGCTACGCGCTCGAGGACGTGCACTGGCTGTTCGAGGACAAGATGATCATCCGCGCGCTGCAGGACGCTCCGGGCGGGAGGGTGTTCTTGGGGAAGAGGCGCGCAATTCCTGTCGCGGAGCTGCGTGCTGCAGCGCTGGGCGAGGAGGACGATCGGGAGTCGGAGCGGGGGACGGTCAAGGAGGACGACTCAAAGAGCGACCCGGAGAATGCGACGCACCACGATGCGGCGGCACGACCACCGGCGCATGGGCATGTCGCACCGATCTGATGTGGTTTATGTTCATGTTTCTGTACGACCAGTACGAGTACTAGCTTCTATCTGTAATGACTTATACGCGTTCCTCGGAGGTTACTATACACGTTTCATATGCTTTCTGCTGGGAGGATGTGCACTGGACTTGGCGGCTGGACCCCTGATGTCAAGTCAAGGTTTGTCTGACCTGCAGATTAGGTTTTCAGTGACGTGAACTTACCTGCTACCGCAGCAGCGGATGACTTTTAGAGCAGCACCGATTCGCGTACCCCTGCCCGTGTCGCTGCTGACCCTCCTTGGACTCACTCACAGCTTCAACATGGTATACACCAGCTCACTCCATCACAACGTCGACGATGCATTCAACGACACAGACGCCGATATCACCCTCCGTTCGGCGGACGGCATCGAGTTCCACCTATACAGAGTCATCCTTGCCAAAGCTTCGCCCGTATTCCGCGACATGTTCTCCGCCTCCCAGCTGCAAGACGCTAGGTCTGCGCGCCGGACATCGCAGTCGCATGCCGTAGTAACCGTGTCGGAGGACTCGCAGGTACTGCACGACCTCTTCCGGCTCTGCTACCCCGTCGACCGCCCAGTGTTCCGCTCGCTGGACGATCTGAGCGCCGTCCTGACAGCGGCGACCAAGTACCAGATGTGGACGGTCGAGTTCCAGCTGCAGCGCGAGCTGGAAACGAACTTCCTGCACGTCTCCCCGCCTCTCCACGTCTACGCCGTCGCATGCCACCACCAGCTCCCCGACCTCGCGCGCGCCGCCGCGAAGCTCCTGCTCGAAGACCCCCACTACCTCTCGCCGGGCACCATCCCCCGGCAGTGCCGCACCCTCTCGTACGAGCTGATGCTCGTGTTCACCACGTACCGCACGGAGTGCCTGCAGGCCGCCCTGGCCGTTGTCGCCGACGACGACTGGCTTCTAACGGGCGCCCATCCGTACCAACTGAGGTACACCGCAAAAGGCACGCCAGACCTCTCGAGCACCTGGGTGTGGCTCGCGTGCAACTCGTGTACCAAGGCGCGGGGGATAGCCGCCACGTGCCTCGAGCCTGCTCGGAGGGTGACGACTGTCACGGTCTATCCGCGAACGTGGTGGACGCGGTACGTGGCGCACGTGCGGGACGTCCTGGGCAGATGGCCGACGGCGGGCGTCGTCGTGCAGCCGCCTGTGGTGGACCCTTGTCTGGACGAGGCGGCGCTGTGTCGCACCTGTGCGCCGAAGGCGAGGAGGCATCTTACGGAGTTCAGCCACATGTTGTTGGAGAGGATAGAACAGGCGACGAACCAGGTGGGTGCTCCTATGGCATAGATCCATCGTCATTCTTTGATGTCTTGCGGGCGGAAATGTAGGTGGAGCTGAAGCTACCGTTTTGACTGTCAGTGTGATCAGGGCAGAGAGCTCGAGCCGCTTTTCCAAGGCTTGCGGACACGCGGTGATTATAGCGGACCTGTTAGCGGGAGATAATTGATGAACGGCATGAGTATATGATAAACATCATGACGCATCGGCATCGAGTTGTCTAAGCATAGTGCATAACAAAGTCTTCTTCGTTGCGTGCCACTTACGTGTCTACGTACCGAACACTGCAGAACGGTCTGAGTTGGTTCAAGATCACATCCATGCACAAGCTGGGTCACATCTCAATATCCTACAAATTACACATGCTGCTCGCGTTGACTCGAAGAGGATTCATCAGAAGTCCATGTAGTCATCTGCTGCAGTAAAACTCGATGTTGACTTCTTGCGCCCTCGAGTTCCCGATTTACCTCCTCGACCACGGCCACGACCTCGCTTGCCTCCTCGTGATGTCGAACTCTTCCTGGACACACTACCTCCCCCTCCACCTAGACAAGCTGCACGCGCATTAGCAACCTGAAAAGGTCGCATATAGTGAATTCGCACCATTACTGTAATGCCCCGGTTGGCCGCACTTGAAGCATGAGTTCCCGTTCCCTGAAGAACTGCCTTGGTCTCGGCGGCCAGTTGGACACGCTGAGAGGATCTTGATGAGTAGATGAACAAGACAGAAGAAGCTCACTGCGACGCACCGCTGCTGAAATGTCCTTTCTCGCCGCACTTGAAACAGGCTGATGATGATGCCCCTCCACCACCACCACCACCACCGTCGCCATAACTCTTCGTCCGTTTCGCCCCGGCACCGTTGTTAGGACAAGCTGGACAAAGCACCACGTGAGACGAGATCATAGCAAGAAAGATAGCTGCCCTACCACTGGCCCAGTGTCCTTCCTCTCCGCACTGGAAGCATCCGCCGCTACTGCCCCCTCCACCCCCTCCACCGTCATAGCTTGCGGGATTATTACTCGAAGTCGAGTAGCTCCGTCGAGGAGCTGCTGACGGTCCATCGTCGTCATCCAAGGCCCACTCGAAGTACCTACACTGCGCCTGCCGCGATTGGTTCGGACACGACCAGAACTTCTTGCCTTTATTCGCGCCCGTGGTCGTCTCTTTCAAGACTGGAGTCAAGTCGCACTGACAACGTCGCTCCGATCCGACGTTCGCGCTGCACCCGATCGAGTTGAAGGGTCGCTTAGCAGGGACGGCGGACGACGACGCCGACGGTGCGCGAGATGTCGATGCGAACGTATTCGAGGAATTCGACGGTCCATCGAACCACTGGAAGAACTGGCACGTCTGGTTATCACCACACGTCCAAAATTTGCGGCCCTTGTTGGCAGATTCCTTTGTCACGGTCCGCTCTGCAGCCGTCATCCCACAGTCGCACTGTAGAGCAGCAGAGTTGGTATGCGAGGATGGGGCGCTTCTCGGTGCAGCAGCACGAGGAGGTGCACGGGCAGGGGCAGGAGCTGGAGGGGGCGGAGGGGAGTCACTCCAATCTACGAAATGAGCATCAGACTCTATGACGATATGCATAAGCCCGCTACTCACAATCGTCGCTTTCATCCCCGGCAAGCGCTGCAGGGACGGCTGGTGGTGGAGGTGGTGGAGGTGGTGGAGGTTGATTCCCTCCCGCCGAGGCAGCACCGCGACCTCGTCCACGCGTCGCCCTGGTCGCGATAGTCCCGCGAGCCGATGCTGCTCCTCTAGCTGCGCCCCTGGCTCTTGTTGCACCGCGACCACCCCTCCCTCCACCTCTCCCTCGTCCTCCGCCGCCGCCACCACCACCACTGCCGCCGCCGCCGCCATCGTCGTCGTCGCTTTCGTGTGCTTCCCCTAGGTCTATTTCTGGGACAGGACCTTGACCATTGATGCGACGTCCAACAGCCTATGGAGGGCATCAAGGGAAAACCTAAGAAGGAATCGCAGGGCGTTCACTCACCTCCATGAGCTTCTGAAACTCGATCTTCGTCCTCATGAATATCTCCTTGTATCGCTCGATGCTCTCCATGATAACCTCGTTCTTGCCCTTACGGCCTTCACAAATGGCCACCATGCGTCGCTCTGTCTATACAATAAGAGGTGAGCACATATATGCGACGAACAGCCATGAACACACCTCTCGTCTTAGGTCAGACTTACTAAGGCTTTGTTCGAAGCCGATGGAATCGTAACCTTCGACCAGACCAATCCCGAGAGTGGAGGGAATGAGATATTTGGTCGAGCCCTGCATGCGCTCGATCACATACCCACGATCGATGATCGTCTGTATGTGCTGCGCTATTGTCGCATCGGTACCTAGACGGGGTGAGCTCAAAAGAGGCTACGGAAACCTCAAGAATATCACAAACCGATTCCATGCTCGTCCATGAGACTGACCAGGTCGGCTTCAGTTAGCAAAGGTGGTTTCGACGTCTTGCCGTCGTCCAGCCTGCATTCAGTTGGGACGAACGCTTCTCCCTCCTGGAACTGAGGGAGCTCCTTGTCTGACCATTTGTCGTACGGAAAGACCTCTAGGTAGTTTCTCTCACGGACCGTGAGGCCTACATACCGTTGCTCAATCCCTCTGTCAACATGCGCAACGCGTCGGACGTACCAGTGGCACTGAAATCTTCCTCACCGTACTTCACCTCGACAGTCGTCTGCCAGCCCAATGCATCCTTCGAACAACATGCAAGGAAGCGCCGAGTGATGTACTCGTACACTTTCTTCTCGTCACCGACAAGATTACCTGCGTATGCTGTGGGATGAATGGGAGGATGCGCGTGATCATCGTTCTTGCCTCGACGAGGCGGGTTGAAGCCGCCATGCTGCAGTCTATTGTGGGCGGGTCAATGTGAACTGGCTGAATATCGAAGAAATGAGCAGCGCATACCCATTTGCAAACCCTCCCCAAGCGGGATCAGTCGCCTGTTTCCCAATGAGTGTCATGAAGTCAAATTGGGGATCGAAGACGTCTGTCTCTGTTCGAGGATACGAAAGAAACCCTTGTTGATAAAGGCGCTCAGCGATCTGCCGACAGTTGTCAGTTCCAGGCAGGGCGGACTACATCTTGCACCTACATCGAGGACCTTCTTCGGAGACAACTTGAGTAGTCTCGAGCCTGCCTTTTGTAAGTCGACGGTTGTGAGGGGGTAGGGCTTCCTAGTTACAGTTCAGCAAGAGCGTTTTATGCCTGTGAATGTGGACGTGGGCTCACCATTTCTTCGTCTCCTTGGAAATAACTTTCGTCACTATCGCAGTAGGATATTCAAGCGCGGCTTCATATAGACCCCACGCAGCCTGGAGATCGAACAAATGTCCTCTCTTCCATTTGAACTCCGTATCCACAGGTTCGTCATCTTCGGAGGACGGTCGCGTGAGGGATAGGTATATAAACCAAAACTGCTCTGGCTTGAAGTTCTTCACCTTGTTGTACCGTGCGACAACAAAGCCAAGGGTTGGAAACTGGCATGGCCCTATTAGGTGTGGGGTCCGGGGTCCATAAGGCGACTCAGAACGCGCGCGCGAGAATGCATACCATAGGAGATGACCTCCTTTTTCAGGGCTTCATATCGCCTCTGAAGGTTGAGGGTCTGAAGGCGCGTGAATGCGGAACCTATCTTGAGGTCCAACATGATGCGAGCCTCGACAGCATTGGCTTGAGCCATGTCAAGTTGGACTGGGTGCTGAGCTGCGTGATGGATCTGCCTGGGCCGTTTTGTAGGAGGTGCAAGGGAAAGAATACGGGGAGACGTACTGCGCGATGATGGCACTGAACCTAGCACGCCGCACCGTAATGTTCGCATTTGCCCGCCTACATATCTTCGCAATCTCAGCACCGATGTTCTCTCCCTCTCTGTCGCAATCTGTCCATATCATCAGCATTTGAGCGCGACCGGCTTCGGACTTGAGGTTGTCGGCAATAGTCTTCGCGTCGTCTTTCACTTTGCATTCAACATGAGCATCGAACAGGGCGAACGGGTCACAAGAGGTCCATTTCGAGTACTGTGCTTCGAAGTCGTAGTCCATGATATGTCCAGTCACGGAGGTGACGGTAAAGAAGGCATTGCTCTGAGGATAAGCGAAGTCGTAGTTCTTGATGTACTTGTTACGACTATTTCTCTGCTCACAATTGAGGCTTTCATCGTCACGAGGGCATGTATGGTGACATACCGTGGTAAATTGACCTCCAGACAATATCTGGGTTATCGACTTCGAGATGGAGGGTTTCTCAGCCACACAAAGGACCCTCATCGTCACCGCGAAGTTGACGCGTCCCGTGCACCTAGTTAGGATACCGTTCTTGACTCCAATAACAGGCGTGGGGGTCCCCCAGAGCGAACGTGAGCAACGAGCAGATAGGTGCAGAATCTTGGTGAGCTCCTAAGTACACGGAGATGTCATGGAGGAGAAGACCTTAGACGCGTCGCGTCAACGCGTCAACACGCGAGACCTCCCTCACGTGACGTTACTTTGTGTGGAAACGCCCACGATGTCCCCACGATGTCGAAACCAGGGAATAGTATACCGCAATCCTATTACATGGGGACATGGTTTTCATACGTCTCTCCTAATCAAATCAGCAGCACCCTCAGTTCCAGCTATACGCTCAAGTCTAAGCCAGTCGTACTTCGAGTACAACACTCGACATGTAACATCCGACGCGTCTACACCATCATCCAGGAATGGGTAGGATAAAAACTCCGTGTAGAACTGCGGATGGTCAGGAGGCCCGTAGAAGAGTAGATTGCGAATGCCGCGTATTTTGTACCTGTGCATCCAACAAATCAATACCGTGGTGACTTTCTTCATAGGTATCCTGACCTGCGGAAGAAGTGGAAGCGCTCACTGACGAGCAGGAACGCTTTCTTCCCGGAGAAGAAGGCTTGACGGGCACGAGAGATGTCTTGATTCGATGAGTACCTAGTCACTGTATCAGAAACAGCCATCTGATGTGTGGTTCTGATCGACATACTCGGAGAGTACTGTGAACGACACGCCGACGTTTTTGCGGAAATGATTATGCACCCGTATGAAGTCGAACGAAGATGGGACGAACACGACAGTGTTTGCACTCTGAACCGCCGATTTCAACACTGTGGGCAAAAGCTGGGAGGTGTCTGTTATATCAAAGCTTATGCTGAATGTGCGTACAAGGACTCACCTGAGTGGTGAAGTACTGGAAGCGCTTGTCAGGCTCGTCTTTTGGATTGCTGCTGTCAAACTGTACGAAATTCTGTGTGCGTAATAAGCAGCCGAATAGGTGACATCGAAAACGTATGCTTACTTGGTCAATACCCTCAGGAACGTCGATTGGCGTCCATCTCCTCTCGGTACGTATTCTCCCAGCAACGTTCTTCAAGGAGTGGTTGAATAGAGCCCGCGTTTCGGGAGTCTCGTATGCTGACAGGAGAATGCTCTGGCGTAAATATGCCGCGCTGACGAGATTTATCGGTCTTACTAGGTGCTACTTCGTTTACTGCGTGACTGGCACTTACTGTCCGTCAAGATACCATGGCTTGATGCGGGAGAAGTCCACGTCGTGCGACTCTTTAGGCATCTGGTTCAAGTTATTCAACACGAACTGTTGAGAACGCGTACGAATTAGACGTGCCGCAGAAGTAACAAAGCGCACAAGTTACCTGGACATGCTCCCAGTTCTGCATGGTGAGGGCTTCCATCTGGTCCATGATGAGCACTTCTATTGACGAGAGGAAATCCGCATTCCTAGGATGACACTGTTAGCGGTCGATTTCCACTGATTCATAATCACCTGACTGACTTGTCCTTCTCGATCGACATCCTGAGCCCTAGGGGGCTGGCAACGATTAAGTCGCACGCGTAGAAGTCCGCAAACAGCTTGACGCTCTTCTTCGTGATCTTCACACCTAGCCTGAAGCTATCGTCCACGTTGCCCTTGAACATCTCTACGTGATCGCGCGGGAATGCCCCTGGCTCCGCGTTCGCGAGCTTGTCAACTGCGCCAGGTGGCAACCCGTACTCGGACTGGAAGCGCGTGTTATTTTCAATTTGGTAGTGTGACGAAGGTGTATGCGCCGTGAGAGTAGTTATCCAGCGGAGTGCGAACGAACGGAAGGGGAGGAGAATGAGTACGGAGGGACGCGTGAAGCCTTGGTCTTGCACGTCTTCTGGTGGTTCCTTCCCTTCCTTGGTAGCATGTGAGATACGCTCGTTGTTCTTCAGGATGCGGCGACGCTTTCTGGATATAACATCAATATGAGACCACGGAGCTATGAGGGTACAATGCGCGTACTTGGTGATATGGTTGAGCGTGTGCAAAGTGAGAGCTTCGCGCAAACTAGGCTGAGTCTCTAATGTAGTCCGCGTGACATATAAGTCGTGGTAGGAGGAAAGCGCGTTTATAACGTCATTTTGTAGTTCCACGACCTCTGTTAGGCGGCAACACGTTAAGGCGGGAGCAATGAAGAAGGCTATGGCTGCACGATCGCACCTCGAGGAAGTTTCGCCTGTCTTCCCTTCATAGGCTCGCTCAACTTATCGGGAATCTTGTCGCCACTTTTCACTGAAGTGCTCATTCGTTGTGTACAGATGGCACGTACCTTGTTTTTAGCATTCGCTGCACTTCTCTCAGCGACCGCGGCGGGTGAAGACTCGATTATGCTTCCTAGCTTCCCGCACCTCGCTCTCTTTGTCGACCACTCCCTCTGGTCTACCGATTCTCGCGCGGGGTGAGTCAGAACAGCAGGAGACAGCCCAAAGTGTTCTTCATACGGGTCAGCGGTCTCCTCTGCACGGGGAATGTTGAACGTCCATGGTCAAAGCAGTATAACTCCTCGCGCACCTGCCGAGACCTCCTCCTCAATCTCTCCCTTCGGATCCACCTGCATGTTGTCTTCATTCTCCTCCGCTGTAGAGGAGGGCTCAGGCGTGTTGGTACTGTGTTCCAGTACAGGTGCGACGACTACGGCGCGTTTTTTGTTGAGCTTCTCCACAGGCTTACTCTCTTCATAGGTACGCTTCCGTTTTCCCGCCTTTGTCGCCGAGACGTTCAATAAGGTCAGGAGGCGTGTTGTCGTAGAGCTCGAGTCGTCTATAGCCATAAATGCGGAGTTATGGAGGGAGGAAGCAACAGTACTATGCAAAAGAGACTCCAAAGTTCAGAGCGCGAGATCGAGATCTGCATCGGACAGATAAGTTGTCCACACAGGAATTCGGCAAAATCATGTTTTTCACGGTGCCGTGCTCACCACTGTGCATATTCCAGGTAACAACTGCTAGGAAAATCCTGAGAAGAACCTTAGAGTTCAAGAAGACAAAGATGTGCGGTATGTTTGCGTTTGGTTTGCGTCAGGATAGTTCGAGGCATGGCAAATAATGTTGCCCATTTATCTGGGGAGTCACGTGGCGCGCCATAACGCGAGGGTGCCAGTTGTGCACCTGTCAGAGCTGTGACCGCATTTCTCCTTCCACTCCTTCGTCGTGTATTCTACCCTGCCCATCATGGCGCAACTCAGCACACAACCCACCACCGACACTGCACCTCCCAGCCTACCGAAGGTCGACTCTGCCAATCGCAATGCGTCATCCGCTAATGGTCACTCGCTGAGCGGTGCCTCGACCTCGGACGCCAACTCGGAGCGCAGTCAGATTATCAACGACGAGAAGGAGTTTAAGTGAGTACTGAAATGGACTGCGGAATTGCAACCTGATACATGTTTGCACAACAGCCCAGAATTATCGAAGCAGATAGAGAAATGGGGGTTACTGAACGCCGGTTTCGACTACAATCTCGTAGCAGTCTTCGGCTCTCAATCTACTGGCAAAAGTGCGTGTCTCCGCGTATAAAACAGACACTCGTTGTGGCTCATGAGACATATGCACAACGAAGGTACATTGCTCAATCGATTATTTGGTACGAACTTCGACGTCATGGACGAAACGCGACGACAGCAGACGACTAAGGGTGAGTGCCCGTATACTTGCTCATTCGTATGCCTCCCCTCTCTACACGCTACTTCGTGACGTTTCCGTGCCAACGCCGCTTAGCGTTGCCGGTCTGCGCGAGGACATACACGTTTTGGGGTGCGCTAGTCTGGATACGCTGCCACTCGCGCCACGCTCGGCGTGTCATATTCCAGGCAAAGTGGGGCAGTGTGGTTTGTGTACCCCCGTAGTGCAGGAGGACGCGGCAGAAGCATTGCACTGGCCATGGACTGATTGCTGTATCTCAGGTATTTGGATGTGTAAGGGTAAAGGGGCAAATTTACTCGTGATGGACGTGGAGGGAACGGACGGAAGAGAACGTGGAGAGGATCAGGTTGGGAAGTGCTTTCTCGGGGTTGTTTCGTGAACTGAAACTTTGCTTCCAGGATTTCGAACGCAAATCTGCACTGTTCTCGCTCGCTTCCTCGGAAGTCTTGATCGTTAACCTATGGGAACACCAAGTCGGCCTCTACCAAGGTGCGAACATGGGCTTGTTGAAGACCGTGTTCGAAGTCAACCTTGGGCTGTTCGGCAAGAAGACGCCTGACGGGTGAGTTCCTCGGAGCTTCTTATGTACCAGCCTCTCATTTTGTTGGAAAGTCGCAATCAACGCACGCTACTCCTCTTTGTTATTCGCGACCACATCGGCGCCACACCGTTGGCCAACCTTCAGGCGACGTTGACGGCGGACATGCAGAAAATTTGGGAGACACTATCTAAGCCCTCAGAACTGAAGGACAAGCAATTGTCGGATTACTTTGACCTCTCCTTCGCGGCGCTTCCTCACAAAATCCTCGCTGCCGATAAGTTTGAGAGTGAAGTCCAGGAGCTGAGAAAGCGGTTCGTTGACAAGTCGAGGGACGACTACGTCTTCTCCCCAGCTTACCACAAACGGATTCCCGCGGATGGTGTCTCGTTCTACATGGAGGGCATTTGGGTTCGTGTCTTCCTATCAATGGTGTTACTTCCAATCTAAAGCCCGCGCCCTGTTTGCAGGAACAAGTGCAGACCAACAAGGACTTGGATCTCCCCACACAGAGGGAACTCCTCGCGCAGTTTCGTTGCGATGAGATCTCTACCGCAGCATTGCAAGCGTTCAACGAACAAGCGAAGCCTCAGAAGAGACCTATCGAGTCTGGCAGGGTCGTCGAGGGCCTCGGCAAGATGATGCGGGCATGGAGAAGCGGAACGTTGGAACGGTACGACCGCGATGCGTCGCGCTACCACCAAGGCGTTTACAAGCGGAAGCGCGCGGACCTCGTTGGCGTGCTCGACTCGACGCTCTCTCCTCTCTTCTTCGGTCAGCTGAAGAACTTGCACAAGGCGTCCCTCGTGCAGTTCAAGAAGGAGATGCAGGACGGTGTCCGCGGAGAAGGCTATAACTTCGCAGAGGTCGTCGCTGCGGCGCGGTCGCGGCTGGAGAAGCGTTTCCTCGACGGTGCGCAGGAGGCGCTCGTCGAAGGCACGGACTGGACATATGAGGAGGAGCTCGCTTTGCTTCGCGAGGAGGCGCGCATCGTTGCTGACCAGCTACGGAAGGACGAGACTAAGAAAATGGTCAATGTCATTGAGGTATGTCGCTTGATCAACTTCATATATAGTATTCAGTACTAACCGATCTCAATAGCGGAACGTCAAGAAGCAGATATCGGAGCCTGTTGAGGTTTACCTCAATCAACCTACACCAGATCTATGGGACAAGGTGCTCAAGGTCTTCCGTGAGACGCTCGACAAGGCCGAATCGGCATACCTCACCAAGGCGAAGAGTGAGAACTCTGCCATCTGCATGCGATGTCTATTTACACGTTTCATGTCATAGGCTTCGACTGCACGGATGAAGAAAACTCTGCTGCCCTTGCAGTGCTTCGGAAACGTGCTTGGCTCGCGCTGCGTGCCAAGATCGATGAGCAGACGGCGGACACAGCATTCTTGAGCAAATTGCGTAATTACTTCGAGGAACGCTTCCGGTACGACGAGGCTGGCACTCCCCGCGTTTGGAAACCAGAGGACGACATCGATGGTGCCTTCAGAAAGGCGAAAGAACAGGTTTGTGCACCATTCGATCTTCATGCGACGTCACTAAGCCACACTTGTGCGGCAGACCTTGGAGCTTGTCCCTCTATACTGGAAGATCAAACCCCTCGATCCCTCGCTCGAGTTCTCTCTCCCTTCAGAGGCTTCTGATCCTCTAACCAGTTCGGAGGAATTCGACTTCCCCTCCACGCTCGTCATCTTCTCTGAGACCAAGTCACTTGACTTGACGAACCGGTTCCGCAAGGATGCTGATGCGTTCTACGTCGAGGCGAAGCGGAGCACGGTGTCGAGCGTCGCGCAGATCCCGTATTGGATGTACGGCGTGCTCGTCGTTTTGGGGTGGAACGAGGCGATGGTCGTCCTGTTCAACCCGCTCTACTTTGCGATGGTTTTGCTCCTGCTGGCCACTGCGTACGTTCTATTTCCTCGTTTCTCGTTGAATTGAATCTGATGTTGATATGGGAACGCAGATGGATCATCGTGCAGCTGGGAATGGTCGGACCGGTCTTCCAGATTATCAGGACACTTGGCGGCGAGGTGAGCCTCGCATACATGTCATGATGGGATTTGCATCGCGACCGTACTGATGACTCTGCTTCAGGTTCATCGCCAAGTCGAGAGCCGCTTGCGCGAGCACTTTACGGAACCTCAGCTTGCACAGCCCGTTCGTTCGTCCTCCCACAGGCGCAAAGTCTCTGCTGGGGACGAGGTTGAGAGGGAAATCAGGCGACGGAAGGCTGAGCCTTATTGAGGACCAGGCCGTCCTGTATTCGGGCGCAGATGAACACGTTTGGATTTGGTTTTACATCATATTTACCCCTCTGTAATTATCTGGATTGGACGATTGCCATCACGAACAAGGACGATACCACAGTGGACTCGAGCGTCTCTCCACAAGCCCTGGGAAACACTTGCCCAGTCAGACTGGCAGACTGCACACTTGCAACCATTCCTCTAACCACCATGAGTCACTCCTATCACGGTCCCTGCCAAATTTAGCTGCGCTGTAGTGGTAATACAGAGCAATCAGTGAATTCTGATCCATTTGCGCCTCGCGGGAGTACCAGCCATGACGTATTGCTCTTCAAAATCATTGGGTATCATTACGCGAGCATGCGCAACGTCAGCTAGGCGGTACGGCACGAATCTTCCTGCTCAGACTGATCTCCTTGAACGCTATCATGGCCTTGTTGCCCTGGGTCGCGTACAGCAAGATGAAGAACAGGTTCGGGTTATCATGCAGGTACACCCCCCATTGCGTCCGTAACGGCCCCCGGCTTGAACCGCTGACATGAACCAGCTTAGAAAACTTCATAGAGAACTAGAAGGTTACGCGCCGCCCGCCCTGCTATCAAGGCATCTCAATCCCACCCATACCATCGCCGCTACATCTTCCGAAAACCCATGGTGGTTAGCCGACAATTCAATCGTAGAGCAAGAGACCACCTTCCGGAGTCTCGTGCGTGTGCGCACGCATGCTGAAGAAATCGAAGCGCTAACCACACCAAAGGTACAGTTTTATTTTGGGCGAGTCACCCGGAATGACACATTGCCCTTTTCCCCTCCAGGGCCTCCTCATTATTGGCTCGCCTGGGTCTGGGAAGAGCTTCTTGATAGACCTCTGGTTCTCGACGCACCCGACACCATACAAGGCACGAAAACACTACAGCCAACTCGTTCTCGAAATCTATCGGGCCGTATGGGAAGAAACTCGCCGCCGAATGGCAGCCATGCATGCCGCTCAATGTCCGCAAGAGCCCGTCGAGAGACCTGCTCATTCCTGGAATAAGGTTGTCCGCGAGCAATGGCGAGAGCTTCTGCGGTCGGGATCTCTCCCTATCCGATGGAAACGCAAATCCAACATGTCCTTTTCTCTCACACGCGGACCGATCGAGCCCAGCATTGCCTATGTCGTCGCACAGCGGCTCATTCTCCGCCACTGGCTCCTGGTATTCGACGAGATCCAGCTTCTCGATGTCTCCAGTGCCACATTACTTGCCGACGTGCTCTCATGGTTCTGGCGCATGGGCGGGATCGTCGTCGGCAGCTCTAACAAGGTTCCCGAGGACCTCTACAAGAACGGCGTCCAGCGCGATCGGCTAGAACCCTTCGTGGAGGCGCTCAAGGCAAGATGTCCCGTAGTACTCATGCGCTCTGAACGCGACTGGCGCGCTATAAGAGGCGACGGCGATGAACGAAGTTGGTATGTATTCGCACAACGGCGCGAATTCGAAAGGACCCTCGCAGCTCTCAAGCGCGATTCGCAGACTGTATCCGGGGGTGCGTTTCCACAGTTCGGGCTCTCGGAGCGGAGTGTCGCTGACCCTGATACCAGAAGCCCCGCCTGCCGAGGTTGTCGTCTTCGGACGCAGTATCCGCGTGCCATGGACCGCGAATGGGGTGTGCGAGTTCACGTTCTCTCAGCTTTGCGAGGAGGTCTGCTCACGCTTCGTTCACCCCGTGTTGATGTGCGCGCACTGACCAGTGTTTGGGCACTAGTCGCTCGGTTCTGCCGACTACATCACCCTCGCGTCGCGATATCATACCTTTATTATCACATCGATTCCCATCCTCAAGCTATCGACGAAGAACCAAGCTCGCCGTTTCATCTCTCTGATCGACGCCCTCTATGAAGCTCGCTGTCGTATCGTCTGTCTCGCAGAAGCTCGCCCAGAAGACCTGTTCTTCCCCGATGCACCAATGCAGTCTGAAGATGCAGACCCTCATACTCGTGGAGACGTCGATGTTATGATGGCAGAAGCAGTGGGTGAGACGCAGGATGTGTATCGGCCGAACGTGTCTTCCTACGATGCGCCGAACATGGCACAAGAACGGATCCCTATCAAGGCGCTAGCCCTCGACACACTGTCCATCTTCTCCGGTTCGTGTTCCGCAGATATTCGCCCAGCAGACTGTAAGTCTAACACATCCGGATGTCGTCGCAGGGAAGGACGAGCAGTTCGCGTACAAACGCGCCCTATCTCGCCTGCTCGAGATGACAAGCGCAAGCTACGCCCGGGACGAGCAATGGAATCCACTTCCTCCAGACGCACGCAAGTGGGAGACGCCAGGATCGTCACTCACCCAGCATGCGGCCCCGAGTCTCGACATGGCAGACCAATCGCAGTCGCGCTCGAACATATCACCCTCGCCTCCTTTCGATCCTACCGACTTTGCCGAAGAGGCGTCCCTGCACACCTCTACATTCCCTCGCCCCTTCCCCACCGACCGTCCTCCGGCACCTCGCTTGAGCGCAGACCACATCTGGGGCGTCCGCGAGGACTGGGGTGGACGAGCGCGTGAGTGGGGACGCGGTGCGTCTGTCTATGCTCCCCCTAGGGCTCCACTGCAATCTTCGTCTCCTCCCTCATCGGCCGCTCATCCCGGTGGCGATACGTCCGTACGTGATAGTAATACAAATCGCGATGCGCCTCAGGCTGTCGGAGCTGCCGTAGGCGACCCGGGGACGTCGAAGCTCAAAGCAGACTCCGATCGCACCATTCCTCTCGCCAACGCGCGCCGCACGACCTCGGGCTGTTGAGTCGGAGGCGCCGGCTCAACCTGATACCGACTGGCGGCCTCGAGGTCCACAGGCGGCGACTCAGACACACCGTCCTGTGGGGTGCCCGGAGCTTAGAGCCATGTGATCCGGACGCTTACTTGGTACCAGCGCTGCCCGGGCGGTAGACTGACGTTTGACTGACATACATATCGTCCTGTAAGCGGTCCGTCACCGGGTTCACTATAGTCAGAACCGTACTATTACCGCGGCCGACGCTGTCGGATGGCTCACAGTAGCTTCGGGTTCGTTCGCAACTCAGTATCCCTATAAGGAACCTTATATATATATTGGTTGCTCGCTGGCGCTCAGAACACGCGGATTGGTGCTCCGTGAAGCTTTGAAGCTGCGCTGCATCCATTGCTTGTAGTAGTAGTGGTACTGCACCAGCCACCAAGGGTCCGGGCTGCGCCTAAGTATCGAAGCCCTGGCAGCCCTGGTAGCTGCCAACCTAGGAAAACCAAGAGCGGTTGGCGGTGACGTCATGACGGAATGTCGGTACGTAAACATACACTCCACTCCTTTACGTATATATCAATGAGCCGCCATGCAGCTGTCAGTGTCAGCCTCGCGACATTTGCATCTCGTGTGGACGGATTGAGACGTTATGTCGGCGATGGTGTCGTGAATTGCTGAGAAGGATGGATGTCCACGATATACGATATCCATCATATTGGACGGTCACGCGGGCTTCTAGGACCGTCCTCCTCCAACATCACAGATGGCACGTCACATATAACATAAAACACAGGCAGAGCCGTAAGTCTAAAGGAGATGGTGAGAGGTAAGAATTTGGTAATACGAATGGATGCTCGTGGCAGTATGAACAGGAACGTAGCACAGGAACACGCGACGCGCCGAGACATAAATAAGTTAAGTACATAGAGTAGTACGAAGCACAACTCGTGACCGCAATCTAGCCAGCGGTCACCAGTCGAGAGACAACAAGGGAACGACGTTCGATTATGGAAGGTGAATTAGAACACGAGGAATACAGGTATCGGAACAGACCCGTCCATGGGGGTAACATGCCTAAGCACATTGATATCGGCGAGCCTGATAGAGGAGGGGGGGAAAGTAGTACATTATGGAAGAACAGTGAGCAATATCGACAGCTCGACAATCTAAACACAGGCTACCCTGCATTGTGGTGGGATATAATACAATGGTGGACGGATCGGATCGAATGCAGTGCGCTCGAGGCGAGGCGAGCGATGAGATGGGGATGATGTGGCAGTAACGGTGCAGGAGCAGGATGAGAGAGATGTCGATGGGGCGATATGCAATGATAAAAATGGCGTAACGAGAGAGGGATGAAAGATGTTAGGAATCGTATGTACCATGCCGCCGATGATGGGGCCTCATACCCGGGATCCTGGTAAAACGTTCCGCGCGTCCATGTATCTGGTATTCTCCTTGCCTCCATCGGAGAACCCCATGCAAACGTGCCACAGACAGCATTCGTGCCACGGGCCTGTGGGTATTGCGAAGCAGAAGGTCCTCGGCGGAAACGGCCCCATGACAACCTTGGAAGCCACACAGTGGAGTTCCGTTCTCTCGGCCACAGTTATGCGCTATCTGTAGACCAACACGCGAACAGGTCCGGATATCACTGGTGCGGGACTCTTGCAAATACTGACAGATCCTCGTGGGCCAGCAAGTGTACCCGTGGCGCCTCGCCAAGACGATGGAGATCTCCGTCCATGGACATCGCGGCTACACTTCTTGACCTCTGTGGGCATTCGTGCTCCTGAACCGTAGGGCGCACTTCGTGATGGCTTGGTGACGCAGCTAGAAGGAACGCACGCCATCGGACATGTGGGAGATTCGGGTAACAGTGGTACAGCACAAATGCAAGTACGTACAGTGCAAGGTGATATGCATGAGGGATGTGTGTAAAGGAGATGGGATGGGCGCGCCGGAAGCGACGATACGAAGAAGTGACGAACCATCACCGAAGACGCGCGAGCTGGTTGGGTTAAAGTTGCAGGCCACGATTCGGATGATGGCGAACACCGATGGCCGATATGAGGGTGGAGGGGCGGCAGAGTAAGCCAAGGAAGCATTGCGGATTGGGGAAGCTGGGAACGGGCACAAGGGGTGATGTGGCTGGAGGATACGATGTCCGGAAGAATGCGATATCAGGATGAGCCATGGCAGTTAGTGCAATATGAAACTCATTAGGCCGCACCGCGCGGCAGGTTATACTGATCATGATAGAGGACTATGGGTTGTGACGTGATATTTACTGTGTTATGAGCCGCCAGAGTCCATGTCCTGGATGACTCCTGCGATAGAGTCCTCGGCCATTACCATGGAGAGCCCCTCGCTCCGATGTCCGCGCACGCACGTTCACCTGGGGCGCACGTTGGGAGCCGAATGCTGCTGCGATTAAGGGGAGAATGGCAGGGACGAGAGGAGAGGCTCTGTGCGTGGGAGGAGGGCTAGCGATCGGAAGACTCGGCAGAAGGGAGCAGGAGGGAGCCAGGACCGAGCGCCGACCCGCTCAGCATTCTCGTGAGGGGTGATGCGTCATGGGAACCATTCGTCTGGGGACGATCACTTGCAGGTGTTCGCCGTCAAACTCAGCACGCACTTGGGCGAGCTGCGCATCATACCCAAAAGAGATCCGCTGCTCGAAATGACCTACAAGCCACAAGCCCGGACGCAGGCCACATCAAGCGGATTGGGTACGCACGTTCAGGCAAGGAGACGTCCGGGTGAATAGGTGATGAAATTCGGTATACAAATACGACGTGTTACCATTAGCGCTGCTACCGAACCGGTGAAGAACGGAGCACTCACCGCCATTAGGCTCCCACGAGTCTGCGACGACATGGAGAATGCGCCGCTTGCGTGTTGAGACAGTACTGATTAGCCAGCGCAAAGGAAGCACAGCATCAGTATCCGTAGCCATATAGGGATTGCACGTGACCATAACGTGGACTTACATGGCATCCCTTTTGAATCCGGGCAAACGGACGAGGAGCCTATACTCGGCCGGCTTCGTGTCCACGGCGATGTAGCAGTCCTGTGGCGGCGGATCGTGGGCCAAGAACGGCTGGTACGGCGCCGAAGGGCCCGATTCCTGGCTAAGCGGCGGCGGCGGCGGAGTAAGCACGGTCGGAGGCGCCGGAGGCGGAAGAGGCCGATCAGACAGAGATGGGGACCCATCGCTGGAGACACGAGCCACGGACGAGTAGGCTCTGTCCAGTATCCGACTTGCGACGAGCGACATGAATTCCTCGTGTTCGAAATCGGAGGCCAGCGACGGCGACCGCCGCGTTTGCCAGGACGACGATAACGGTATCGATGACGTCGATGCTTGATGTGGGCCCGCCGACGGGCGGCTTGAGCTAGGACGCGTCGGAGCAGCCGAGAGCATCTCCTGATCCTCCTGTATTGTTCCCCCAGGGAACGCAGGCAGGGTGTGGAACGGTGTGTCCGCTGGTAGTGGCAGACTTGCTGTTGACCCGCGATCAGGCACGCCTGGCGGCCGCATCGGGCGTGGAGAGAGAATTGGTCTTGACGCGTCGGGCGATGAGTATGGCCGAGAGAACAACGGCACCGCAGTTGATGACGACGGGGGTAACCTCGGAGACTGTGCACGGGGATGTTGTACAGCACGAGAGGAATGGAAACGCACACTGGTACTGGGTGCCGACGACTCCGTCAAGTCCATGAAGTCAGATATTGAGCCCCGAGCCGCTTTTGAGTCAGCTCCGATGGACGTTGATGGGGATGAGGACATCAACGGGCTGCTGTCCGAAGACGAGCTTGCTGCGTGGTCGTCGAAGACTGATATGGACGTATCTGGTCGTGATTCGGCGGAGGTAACGCAAGAGAGTCGAGGAGGGTGTTCAGAGTCATGCACGACAGCGGCGGCCTGAGTCTGAGCAGCAGAGGTAGACGCGGAATATGGAGGCTGGCGACTTGGCATGTATGGCAGAGGCACCTCTCGGGGAGAGTTAAAGGAGGCGTGTCGTTTGGAGTAGGAGGATGTCCTGTGGGGGAGGGGAGGGCGGGAGGAGGAGGGGAGAGGAAAAGAAGGGAGAGGACCTGCGAAAGGCGACCAGGGGGAATAGATCAGTGACGGAGATCAGATGAGTGCAACATGGACAACTCTCGTCGGCAAATATGATTGGGATGCGTCGCGAGATGCGGTGGCCTCCTGCCGGTCACCCGACGGACAGTAAATCGGCAACGGGCCTGATGATAAGAACTCAAAGTCAAAGCCAAAAGGTAATCGGTCGCGCTCGTCCTCCCGCTGCTCAGTGTGCACATTCCTCCCCGATTTCTTGTTCCACGCAGTAGATTATGCGATTGCAGAGCTCCATAATCCGTCCCTGAGCATGTTCGTCATCCGCCAGCGCTTCAGCCAGGGGCACGCTACATAGTCGGAATACAGGTACCTCCTGACGTGATCACTGTCCTCACGCCCATACGGGCGCAATTGACTTTCTCAGGGGAGTGCCCAACGAAAACGAGTACTGAAGAGCGCCCAAGCCACGGTGTGGGAAACTTACCTTCTCTGCCCATGCTGAGTTCCCCTTCTCTCCCTATGCTTCTCCGGTCCTGTTGAGGTTCTCTGTCTAGCATGTTGTTCTCCCGCGTGTCGTGTTCACGCAGTGTGGCGTCGTCAATCCCACGGTCGGTATGAAACAAGGATATGGACGGTTTGAACGTGGCTTCAGGCTTGTGCGTCGCTTTTGGTGAATCAGCTCTGTCGCCCAGGGATAGTCGTTGGAGGGGCTGAACAAGCGCCTCTGACTCTGTGGAGGAGGTTGAGGAGGTCGATGCGTCGCTGGTTAGAGAGGGTATCGAGGACGAGGACGAGGAGGTGTGCTCGAGGGGGACGGTGGCCGAAGACGATGGTGGTGGTTGGTGGTGAAAAGGCATTGTGGAAACTCTGGCTGGACGGAGAAAGACAGGAGTGGGGCCGTTCGGTTTGATATAGCTAGGGGGACGCGAAGGAGGAGACCGTCTGCCTTCTTTCGGTGGCACTGGTCATGGGCGTCTGGGTCTGTGTATGATGTCATCCTGTGCCACCACGGCCAATCCCTGTCGGACGCGGAGGGCTCCCTAAGCATGCTCCTCACTTGGAGACGCTCGAGATAATATCAGCCTCGCTACCAACCACCGACAACGCTCGGTCTAGACCACCTTCTCGTCTGCTCTCATCAGAAACCGCCTCAAAGTCCCTGCGCTCTGGATCAACTTCGAAAGCCAGAGATATGGGCCTTGCAACAAGTTAGCGGTGCCGCCATCGGGCCCGTTTCCACATCGATATTCCCGGACATTACACAACCCGGCCGGTCGACAACGGTGTACGTTCGTGGATGACGTCCACCGTCCTGTCGGTGAAGTTGGCAAGTCATCGAAAGGGGCTGTCACCATGCTCCGGGTCGAACGCGATGTCTGCCTTCACTTTAGGTAACAAGCGAATCACCCAAGAAGCATGCTTGCGGTCTACCTGCTCCAACAGCCCGCCACTCGGAATACGCGACCCCTATGTGCTCAGATATATCCACGCCCTACTGATTTCAGGTGCCCATCGAGAGGCGTATGTGCGACACCACGGCTTCAGGGTTATGCATACCAGTGCGCATGCCCATTCATGAGCCATGTTCAATACATTACATTGGATCAATACACTGTAGACCCGGTGCGCGTGTCATACCTTGCCGTAAGCTCATCTAACCCTCTCAACTCACACACACGCTTCTATCTTAGGATGACGACGATGTCCCCCCGGATTCTGGGGTTCCTCATAGGAGTGACCATCGGTGAATGGGGACAAGGCGGGCATTAGACCGAGCAGGCACCGCGCGCCGGACTTCCGAACGCCGTTCGACTTCCGGGACCGCCATCGCGGCTGCCGAACGACTTTGCACACATCGCAGCAGCGGCGAAGCTTACTCTGCCAACGTCATCGCGTTAGAAATATTCCAGCTACCAGCCATAAGAGGCCCGTAGCCACCGACTGCATTACGCCACATTCGATGGCCGGTAACTATCGCGCTGCACGCACGCAAGTACATAAGTGCCACAATCAGTATGGGAGTAGAGCTCCCCTTTTTCTGTGTCCGCAGTACTTGCGCAGCGGATCTACTAAAGCACCTGGCCAGAAGCTTCCACGACCACTACTTTCACCATGACACACTACGAGCGAGGACTTCACACTACAGAGGGTACGCGAGTAGGTTCAAATGCAGGTTGTTAGTCGAGCCATGCCGGTCCGAATACCGATGGCTATTCAAACAGATTGTCGGAAAGTTTCCGTCTTCGATTGGTAATGACAATTACTTATCCTCGTCACTGGTCACTTCGCAGACTAGAAAGGAAGGATCTCTTGCAACAAACGGATCCCGATTGAAGAGCAGGTGAGATCATTCAATATCTGCTTCACGTTATTGTGACCATGTACATGCTTCCGAGGACTTCTATACATAATACTGATCGCTGAGGGTCGCCGTATTTTCTACATACCTGACGTTCGTGAAAGTCTACCCCGTGGAGATTTCGAGGACATCGCGCGCATGCCGTTAGCGTTGAGATGCCGAGGTGGAGTCTGTCAATGGTGAAGGCCACAGACTCACATCTCGGAGCGTAATCCCCTTTGACAGTTTTCATCTCCGCCAAATGCCGTTCGTATGGTATCGTGATACCGAGAGTGAGCGATGGGGGCACGATCGGCAGACGCAGGGGCACGTAAAGACCCTCGTTGGCATGCTGTCGTGCGTGGTGTTTACTGACTCCATAGTGATGCATGGGGATACCGGCCGCCACGGCGTCCCAACATGCTCGGGGGCGGGTGGCTTGCCCTCGTTTTTCTTGGCTTGTGTGTGAGGGGTATACATGTAGGTACCGAGTCTAAATCTACCGACATGGGCTCATCGCATTTTCCCGTGGTTCGACTCATCTTCGTCCGATCTGCGTTTGCCAAAGTAGCCGGCATGAACACCGGACGTCTACCGTCCCTATCCGCACGCGATGATGTCATAGCTTGTTTGACGTCACGTTCAAAACCTGAAGGGAACGAAACTAAATAGGTCAGCCACAGACACAAGGCACAGGGCCCCACGAAGAGTGGAGAATAAGCTGGATGGTAGCTACCAAATCACAGCGATCTGTGAATTGAGTATGTGGGACGGGACGTACGGGAGCCCAAGCCCCTGCCAATGTATGACATGAGCCCTGTGAAGTTGAGCTTGTCGGGATCGCAGCTCGCCGGGTTCTCCGTCGACTGTGGTACAAACGGGTGCGGGGAAGCGACCGTGTGGCAGATCGACCCACGGCTGCAGCCACATCAGGCCTCGGGCGCGACGTGCGCAGCGGCGGGGTGGCACGGAGGGGTAGCACAATTCTCAGGTCCATAAATACCATTCCTCCTCATCCACATCATCGCCCTACCATGTGTGGGGTGGATGGATTCGATGCTCGACGGTGATTAACCACTGCCCGTTGATCTAGCTCTTGCCTTTCGCTCACTCGCGTTTTGAGGTCTCAACATACCCCCTTGCGTGAACGTCACAGTAAGATCACATGAAGGCCCTCATCTCCGACGTCTCTTGCTAAACGAACGTGAACATTCGCAGAGTGAGGCTCATGTAATATGTGATCAGGAGTCTCTAATACATACGCGAGCCTTTGGCGACGTGGGCGCCTTCCCCTGTAAGCTCGAAGTTCTAAAAGATGACTGGACGGCCACTGGATGGGGTAGGTACCTCGAACGAAGAACAAGCTAGACGAGAACTATTAGGTGGCTCTGTGCGCCCGAGTTGTTCGCTACCCCTATAACCGCATTTCGAGTAGGGCACGGTGAATACTTTGAATTTGTACGTGCCTCCAAAACGTTCGCACATATTCGCTGTACGATGGGATGAAAGCCCTTGAGCTTGAGCTTAACGAAAAAACTGTAAGCTTGAAAACGCACAGCCATGAACCAATATCCGTACCGTGACCATGCCAAGGTATATGTGCCTATGTACCTGAATCGTGTCAAGTGACAATCGTCATAAGTATCCCAAATGCGGGCGATCGACTCGATCACATCGCTGTCAACGTCAATATTGACATATTGATGCATCCCATTGCCCTGATACATAAGTACCCCGCGACCCGCGTGCTGGCTGTGGCGTTCCGTACCTGAGCCCTCCAGTAGCCACGGCCCACGAACTCTGATGGCGCATGGAAACAAATGAAAGACGGTGCTGGATGGAGACGCAAACGAAAGAAACGCACCCGCGATTGCCGCGATAGATCGTAGCGGGCCACACTGCGTTAAAGCTCCATCATCGACTCGGAAACTCGCAGGTTGAAACTTGAAGGTTGCCAGTTAGTATCTCCTGCATTCATCGACAGCCCAAGGCGTTGCGAGACCTGCCCCTTCAGGCCTCAGGACGCACGTCGCCGCTGTCAGTGAACAATGCATGTAATGTAAGTTCAATTGATGGATCAATGGACATCAGTGGGTTCAGTAGCATGAGCCGGACCCGTCACCCGAACACGCCAGCTCTGAAGTCTGTCGCCACAGGTTTGCCGGCGGGGACCCTCGTTGGCTTTGAGGAGTCGGACGCCAATGGTGCGTTCAAGGACACACAATCGGCTAGTTAGAATGACTTCGCAGGATGAGTGGACTCCAAGGTGCGGTTCGACAGGCGAGGACGCGGAGTTCTGTTGGAGAGGAACTCAGAAGGCCCACAGGGGGTTCGGGGTGCTTCGGCCTTTTATGTCACTGCGAGCGGCGCTGGGCGCATAGTATACCTGCATAGAAGCGACACTGGTCATGGCGTGACGATGAACAGCAGGGTTGTGCACCGGCACATAGGGATTGTGTTGCATGTGCGCGTTTCTACAGGGGAGGGGAAGGAGGTCTTTAGCTAGTATGGGTATTACCATAGCGTGAGTGCCTTGCTGCACCTACAGCATAAGCCTGCATAGAGCACCTATGCATCTACCTCTTACGGGTGATTGGAACGCCGCTATCAATGCGCGCAAGCGAGATATGCTGACATGAATGGAACGACACGTACGGATTAAGAAACCACCTCTTGACGAATGGCCGGGTCGCAGAACTTCCACTGGCAGTTGCTTAGTGAGATGAGGGAAGCCAGGCGCATGGAAGCGGGGTTTCTGGCTAAGGGTATAGAATGCCAATGCTCCACCTAAAATGACATCGCTGGAGGACGGAAGGAATAATTCGAGAGGTAGTAAGTAACTTGCAAGGAGTCGACGGCACCTGGCGATGTCGCTGCACTGTCCAGAGATGGTCCCTGCACGGAAAGATGACTACTAGCCAGCACGCCGACAACTCGTGTGATACTCACGATTGTAGGACACAAGTTGCCGTCCAACCCATGTCTGATGGCGGTGCTGGCAGACTGCAGATACATGCCGCGCCCGTCAGCTTGCCGTTGTGAGCGTCGATCTGGCAAATGGGCGCAGAGTTATGAGACCATTTGACGCGCCTCAAGGCTCAAGCATGCAATGCGGCAAGTATGCAAACCGATGCTAGTACGATGAAGGACGCACAGTACTAGGCGGTGCTGTCGTCTAAAGTCGAAGGTCGACATTGGCGGTCGACAGGCGATATTAGAGCAGTCTCTAGGATGGATGATTGCAACAAGCAATATGTAGTCGATATCTTCACACAGTTCGCTCTCAGGACTGCTTGAGTGTCAACGATCCGTCTCTAGTGCGTATCGACGTGCCGACGTTTATCTCGCTTGTACGAGTTCCGGAGACCGGCTAGAGAGTCCCAAGATGCTGTGTGAATTCGCACTGAGGCCATTTGTGACCGCTCGTCATAAAAGGAACGCGCACTGAGTGTTTCGTTCCAGATTCAAGAACTTTGCGATACGAACCTGCCTGTGCGTGTACTCGACAAGACGGAATACGTCCAGTGGGCGATGCTCAGGGCGAATATGGCCGTTCCGAGACGGGGTGCCAGCCCCGATGCGGAGTTGAGTTAGCGTTTAGGCGTGCCACAGGCTCTCACTGTCAAGGCGTGCCGATGACTTGTCTCCTGCCACCACGCTATGTGTAAAATCCAATCGATCACGCTAATTCTTCTCTCTCTAAATTGTTTGGAGGCTTCCGGTCTGCTTAGGGTCGCCGCGGGGCACCATGAACAAGACAATGCGGACTGAACCTGTGCTGGCTAGCAGGGCGTCGTCAAATTCTGGCGCGAGCGGCGGGCACTTGTGACTCGCGAATACGCTTGAGACGTCCGACGTCACCTGGTCGGCCTCACCGAACAGCACGGGGAATCCATTCCAGCGCCGACTGTGCCGCTGGGAGAAATATGGACGGGCGGAGGGGAAACCGGAGGAGGCGGGGAAGGCTCACCGTAGGTGGGCACTAGGCTGACCACACTGACATCTTGGGCGGACGCTATGCCGGGACGTGCGTCCCAGTAGGATTCGGAATTTCGAGTGCGATTTCGAATTAATCAAGTGGACAGCCGAGGGATCTTGCGCGGTGCGGTACGAGTGCCCTCCCAGTGCCCCGATCGCGTCTGACTTCTGACTGTGAGTGACGCCACCAGAGGACCGACATCCATAAAGTATACCTCAGACTCTTTCTCCAACGCCCGTCTTCCCCGCCCCGTAATTCTATATAGTCGGTCGCCCCAGCCTCAGGCCTCTTGCGGCGTGTTAGCAGCCTCTCTCCTGGGCCCGGCTATACCTGCCCCCTTCTCCTCACTTCCCCCTCCTCGTCTCACGGCAGTAGACGCGGTTTCTAGCATCTATATCTCCTCGTTTTGTCTCCTATGGCACGCGCACCCAGAATGAATGCCCACGCCGCTGTCGCGGCATTGTCGCTCTTTGCTTCGGTATATGCCCAGAACACTGTCTCCAAACCCGGTCAGCCTAGCCGGTCAGACGCACCCCTCGGTCAGTTTGAGGTCGCAGGAGACAGTATAGCCAGCGCGCAACAGGTACGCATAGCCGTCTTACGCGGGACGCGTGAAGTTGACATCGCGCGCGTCGCAGCTATTCCTCGGAACAACAGACAAGGTCTACATCGTCGACAAGGTGGAAAACAATCCCACAAAGATCAATGGTCACCCCGCATGGGCAGCAGGTCGGTATATGCGGACATGAACCGTACATAGCCGCTTAATCTCGCCTTGTGATAGAGTATTCCATCAGCAAGAACAAGGGTCGCGCGATGGATGTTATCACGAACTCGTTCTGCGCCGGCGGTGTCGTCCTCGGCAACGGGACATGGCTCAACGTTGGCGGAAACCAGGCGGTGAAGAAAGGCGGCGTGCAGGCCGATAGCCAAAACGGCGGTGGGGAGTATGACGACCCTGATGGTGGCAAATCGTATGTTCATGAATTCCTCGCCTCCTGCGCGTGGAGCATCGGCAGTGTACTAACCGCCCGCCTCTCTCTGCAGTGTCCGGTGAATAGACGCGTTCGATTCCTGACTGCGCGCGATGTCTGACATGGCGATGTGCTAGATTGGTCAACCCCTGTGACGACGAAAGCTGCGAATGGACGCTTTCCGCTGACATGTCCACTCGCCGGTGGTACCCTACTCTGTACGTCTCTCAATTCTTAGCATTCATGTTTGGCGCGGTCTGACACAGCATCTGCACCAGTGAAACGCTTGAGGATGGCTCTGCTATTATCGTAGGTGTAAATAGCCCGCGACCCCTATCAATGACTGACTCATGTCCACAGCTCGGCGGTTGCGATTGGGGAGGATACGTGAACCAGAAAGAGCAGGACAACCCGACTTGGGAGATCTTCCCTCCGACCGATGACCACGAGCTCGTCCACTCTAACCTGCTTGCCACCACCCTGCCGGCGAACCTGTACCCGCTAACATGGCTACTACCCTCCGGCAAGCTCTTCGTGCAGTCGAACTGGAAGACAATACTCCTGGACTACAAGGCGAAACAGGAGACGCCCCTGGATGACATGAAAGATGCCGTCCGCGTTTACCCCGCCAGCGGTGGCTCGACGATGTTCACCCTGTCGCCGGACAACAACTATACCGCCACGCTCCTTTTCTGCGGTGGCAGCAATCTGCAGCCGGACCAGTGGAACATCGGCTGGAACATTGCCGCATTCAACGCGTCAGATTCGTGCGTGCGCATCACGCCTGACCAGTCCTCGTCGTACGTCCAAGACGACCCGCTCCCCGAGGGTCGGTCGATGGGCAACCTCATCAACCTGCCGAACGGTAAGATCCTGATGCTCAACGGCGCGCAGACCGGTACTGCAGGCTACGGTGACGCCGCCTGGGCGATCAACGAGTCATACGCGGACAACCCGATCCTCATGCCCATCATGTACGACCCGAGCGCACCCCTGGGCAAGAGGTGGTCCCGCGACGGACTCTCCCCGAGTACTGTTCCGCGAATGTACCACTCGGCTGCGACGCTGCTTCCCGATGGTCAGTCATCTCACTTTATCTTATCTCGCGTATGCCACCAGCATAGCGGAAGAGCCTTCTGTTGTGGAACCGAAATTGGACCTGATCTGACCCTGCCGATCTCTCCCCCTCTTTGTAGGCTCCGTGTTCGTCTCCGGATCGAATCCGCACGCAGACTACGCGGTCGACGACGTCAAGTTCGTAACAGAGTACCGGGTGGAGTACTTCTATCCCGAGTACTACAACGAGCGCCGGCCTGAGCCCGAGGGTATCCTGAGCCAGTTGTCGTACGGCGGCGACTATTTCAACGTCACGCTCTCCAAGGACGACCTCAAGGGCGACGTCAACAATGTCAAGAACACCAAGGTGGTCATCATCCGCACCGGGTTCTCCACGCATACGATGGTCAGTGGGCTAAATCTCTCGCAAAGCGCGCATATAGCTGACGATCGGGCTCTGGAATGTAGAACATGGGTCAGCGCATGCTCGAGCTGGACATGTCCTACACCGGCAACAAGGATGGTAGCGCGGTCCTGCACGTCTCCCAGATGCCGCCGAACCCAGCCATCTTCCCTCCCGGCCCTGCACGTAAGTCCCCCTCGCTCCCACTTGCTTTGAATCTGAGTCTGACGCTCGATGTGACCCGACAGTCGCTTTCGTCGTCGTGAACGGCGTCCCGTCCGTCGGCGTGCAGGTTATGATTGGCTCAGGCAAGATCGAGAAGCAGGCGGTCGGAAACGCGCCCTCACTCCCGTCGTCGGTCATTGCTGCGCTCTCGGGCGACAACTCGAGCGACGGTAACAATGCGGATCAGGGCAGGAACGCCGCTGGCGCCCTCACTGCCCCGTCGTTCTTTGTAGCGGGGGTAGCTTCCCTCTGCCTGCTGTCGTCCCTGCTCTGAACCTTCCCGGACTTCTTCTTCTATGCTTCTACGCTACGGGGAACGCTCTGTCGTTCTTCTGTGGACTTTAAGTGCTTCTTTCCCTGCGATTGACAGTTCACTCGTGTTTCGTTTGTGATCCCGGCCTCGCGTGGACATCTGTGTTTCCCTCTTATCATCTAACGGGTGTTCTTTGACGAGTGACGATTTTGATGACGACCCTTGACTACACTACATACCGGACGTTTGCTACTATGTTTGTTTTATAGCTCCCTACGCGCTCACGGACTGTATCCACTCACCATACCATATCTACTGCTCTGCCATCTACATCTAACTCTATACTAGCCATATCGTACATATCTCATTCTTCGCAACACGTATTCCGGAGCGACACACTGCGCTTTTTTTCTCCCGGGCCGCCCCGCTCGGACTTCTGTTGGTGCTACCTTGACTTTCTAGCACTACTCGGTCCTAGTACTCGACGCATACGCATATGCATGCCCTACATTGATAGGCTGCACCTATACATATCTGAACTGCGGCCTTACGCCGTGACAACTCCCGCGATTCAGCGACGTCCCTATCTCCGCCGATATGTCAGATGCGGATGCATGGAATCTTGTTTGAGCATCGTGCCGGTGTCGATGCATTGTTTGATGGTAAGTAGTAACTACATCTTCCCGGCTAGCGAGGCTGGCTTGGAAGTGATGCTGCGGGATGTTTTTGCCCCGATATGGATGTCTTGGGTGCGAGACAATCGCTCCCACTACGTGCACTGCCCAAGAAATCCTGTTGTGAAAGCCACGGGATCTTTGGGGGCGGTCTTAACTTTCCCTGCACCCTCTGTCCCCGCCTTTGTACTTTGAGCGATTGAGGGAAAGTTCAATGGGACCGTCCCGAAAGATCCCATGCCTTTTACGGGGCGGATTTCCTGGCCATGCACGCAGTGTCCAGTTAGCTTCCATCCTACCGCGACGGTGCCACTGAAGCTCGATGCGAGCATCTGGCTCATGAGGGAGGCATTCATTACACGAGTAAAGTTCATTGAGAAACAACAACCCTGCTAATCCTGACAATTCCCTGTGTCCCCAAATCTGGAGCTCAAGACCGGTGAGAGTGACAATGTTGACACCAACGCAGACTTCAGAATTTCCTCAACTTCTTCGTTGGTGAGTTGAAAATCATAAGATCAGGAAGGGAGCTTCAATTTGATCCGTGATAGATTATAGTACAAGATGTGAGTGTCGTCGACGAGGTCAAGATTCGTGCGCATCATGTCCACAGCTTCGTCAATCCCTCTCTTCAACGCCAGATCTAGACTGAACTCCGTCACGTGGGTCTGTGCCTTCGGCGCACAAACCGCCGCCTCTTGGACCGCGCGCTCGATTGCCTTTTCGTCCACGACTGCTTTGCTCGTGGGGCACCGAACGACTGCCTCCTTCTGAGGTAAAGCGGTCGACGCTTTAGTAACGGTAGCCTTGCAGACTGAGGATCCACTGTGGGAGCGGCGACACCTCCGTACTGGAGGGACGTCCGTGATCACATATTGACCACAAAGAGAGGGCATACTCATCAGCAAGGGCCCTATCTTACGTCTTGTCCATGAACCTTTCCAGAGTAGGGAGCCTGGAGCCTGACGAATTTAGGCGATGTCGATATATTGTGCCGGGAAGGCATCATAACTGCAGCCCACTACAGGCTGCTGCAGCACAGATATCAACGGTTATCCTATACGATAATCCGAGTCGTAGTCGAGGGGCAAACGGATGAGGTAGTATTGTCTGTATCATACTCGGGAATAGCCGGCGATGAAGCAAGCGCTCGCTCACTCAAAACGATAACATAACCCTGATACGGTCTCTCTCTCGGACCCTCACAATCGACCTATTCAGAATGGCAGACGGATCTCAACCTGGTTTTTGGATGAAGGCTTCCGTCAGCCCGGTGACTCAAAGATACTTCAGAGTCAGAATTCAGGACGAACCTTGGACACCGCCTCGTCGATCTCCTTCGCGAGCAACTGGGTGAACTTGGTCATGTCTGCCCATGCTCGAGGCGCACATGTCCAGCACTTGAGCGCCATGTTGACGAAGGGCTCGACGTTCTTCTGTGCCGTTACGACGTGCCCAACGGGGCGGAGAGCCAACTCATTCTGAACGCCCACGATGTATTTGCTCCACCACTCCTGCGTCCGGAATTCCTGGAAGTCTGAGGACCGTGTGCCTGTCATTCTCGCACGGACTGGTGCACCCAGATTGGAGGAATTTGGGCAGGATAGCCAGATCCAAGAGCGAGATAGATCCATGACGGACTGGATGGCTTGACTGTGTTTACCTTCCCCTCTGATCATCCACTGCTGCATATCGTCCTTGGTCGCAGCAATCGCTGCAGCCACGCACTCCTTGCGATAGATGAAGACGGAATGCAAGGCAAGAGCAGGAAGACTGTCGAACTCGGGGGAGGAACATCAGGCGCGGCGAACTCGGGGTCCTCGAGCAGACGCTTCGCGGCAGCGCGAGCGATTTCGCGGGATTGCAGGAAGTACCCGGTCGCGTAGGTGCGCAGGGGCTCGGAATCCAAGAATGGGACGAAGTACTCCTCCAGGTTTCCAACGAGGGATGTCATGTCGTACTTTTCCGCCGCTTCCAGCACGGCACGGACGTGTTCGAACGCGGTGAACACCGGGTGCTCGACGGGGTAGCAGAGACGAAAGAGTGCGTCGAGTGTCTCTGCATTTTCCGAGAGCGAGATCGTTTGCGGGTCCTCAGGACTCTCGGAAGAGCTGCTGGATGATGCTGGGAGCGTAAACATGTCGCGGAAGACGGGGGACGCTTTCGCAAGCACATTCTTGTAGAGACGGAAGTCTACTCCGTCGGATGAACGGACGATGATGTTGGCGTCTGCGTCGTCAAATGGTGCACGTACTGTACTCTGATCAGCCATAGTAGGAATGCGGCGAGTAGGAATTGTGTGCCTTGCAATCCTTCAGCTAAGCAGCGGCGAGGGGTATACCGTATACGGCCCCACGTTTTACATATACTTATACTAGATAAGAAACTTCTTTCGGCGTTAGGGCCATCGATAAGAACTTGGTAGGGCAGTGATGCAGCGCGCAGAGCCGCGTGCGAGATGGAAGAATGTATTCACTCTGCCAGTGCTCAGCGCTCAACAAAACAACTGACAGTTCTCTGACCACATGTGCCCGATCACTCCCCAAAGTCAATCCCTGCGTCTGCATCGACGTAGAAAGGTAGTGTGATTTTTATCTGGGGTGGGTTGTGATGTGTGAGTATCGACTCGCTCATCGCATAGAATGACAACAACTCCCATGCGCACCATGTCCACAGCTTTGTCAATCCGTCTCTTCAACGCCAGACTGAACTCCGTCATGTGAGTCTGTGCCTTCGGCGCACAGCTATCGCAACTCGCCGCTCGCTGGACTGCGAGCTCGATCGCCCGACTATCCACGACTGCTTTGCTCGTGGGGCACCGCATGACTGCCTCGCGCACATGCGTCCTGTATCGGGCCCACCAGAGGCACGGATACAATGTCCGTCCGCCGGATTTGCGCCCGGCCCAGATGCCCTGTGTCTTGTCCTCCACGCAGGACTCGTCGCAGTTCAGCCACGCCCACGTGGAGAACAGGTGCGGGTTCCCCTTGTTCGAGTACGCTATCTGACGATTGTGATCTCCAGACAAGATCCATGAGTCGTCATCCACGATGGATAACACCGCGTCCACGCACTTCCCCCGGTAGGCCGCGAAGGCATACATGACCTCACAGGGGATAGTACGGAACTCGGGGGCATGGGGTCGGGGTCGAGGGAATGGGGATCGTCGAGTAGCGCTCTCGCAGCCTGTCGTGCGAGGCCTGGAAGCTCGCACTTGTAGGCTATAAGGTAGACACGTAGGGGAGGGGAGGAGTGGAGGAAGGGTTCCGCGCATCTGAGGAGGTCTTCTAGAACGGATGGCATGTCGTATTTCCTCGCCGCCGTGAGAACAGTCCCAAGTTGATCCACCGTGTGGAACGCGGGGCGCTGCACGGGATAGCAGAAACGTAGAAGGTTCTCTAGGGTGTCTGCGTCCTCGGACACAGACACTACCTGCGGTTTGTTGTGCGCATGCGCGTCGGGGAGGGTGAGCATGCCGCGGAAGACCGAGGACGATTTCGCTATGATAACCTTGTACAGCCAAAATTCGACATTATCTGCAGAGCGCAGAATGATGTCCGCATCGACGTCGTTGAAGGGAGGTCGTGGACTCGATTTCGGACCATCCATGGCACCGTATATCAGTGTGTGAAGGGGCGACGGCTTGGGATTGAGGCCTGAGGGCTCAACCAGTTGCAACTTACTGACACATTTTATATGCTGCGAAGGCGTCTAACGTTCACACTCTCACCTCATATTGGATGGTCATGAGGCTGGTGTTGCTGCGGTAAGAAGTGCGGAACTTCTGAATGTATTCTTCCTGAGCGTAGTACTCAGATCACCGCTTCAAGAACGAGCCAGCCGTCAGTCTTTCAAAACGCCAGTTCAATCCTTACCTGTAAAAGTCATGGTCAATACTCCAGCACCAGAGCACTAAGTGCCCAAGTAATATGCTCACCAACGCCATAGCCGCGTCGATCGCCTTCGCTAGCTGCTGACTATAATCCACGAGATCCTTCCATGCCTTTGGGGCGCAATGGTAGCAACCCATCGCCTGCTCCAGAGCAAGCTCCATGACAGATGTCTGGGTCACAACCTCCCCGCTCGGGGCCATGCCCAACCTCTCTTTAGCATGCTCGTTGTACTTGATCCACCAGTCTCGCACGAGCAAGTGACGTTCAACACGCTCGGATATGGAGACAGAGCGACTCCGATGGTCAGCGTTCTGGCAGGACACCCACGACCATGAGTTCTCCACACCCATAATTTTCCCCGCGCCCTTAGGGGAGATCCAGATGTCCCGCCCAGCCCGAGTCGCCATCCATTCCGCATCATCCACCATCCTGCACGCGGCCTTGATGCATGCGCGGCGATATGCGACGAACGTACGCAGGGCAGAGGCAGGAATCTCGTCAAGCTCTGGAACCTGCGAGGTCCGCTCGAGGTACTGGGGGTCGGGCAGAAGGAGGCGTGCGGCTGCACGGGCGACGTCGCGGTACTTGTGGACATGGGCGATGGCGTATGCGCGAAGAGGTTCGACACCCTTGCTCTTTAAGAGCGCCAGCATGTTCTGCTCCAGGGAGGATACGAGGTACTGCATGTCGTACTTCTCGGCCGTCTTGAGGACCGCGAGTAGCTCTTCAACGGTCTCGAAAGATGGATGGATTACGGGTTAACACGATCGCGATAGAGCATCGAGAGTTTGGGCGTCTTCTACGATCTCTACGACCTGGGGATTTGCGCTCGGTGTCACGAATTCTGGGAGCGTGAACATATCCGCGAAAATCTGTGATGCTCTGCCCAGGATGGTCTTGTGGAGGTGGAAGTCGATGCGGTCCGACGAACGGACGATGACATCTGCATCGGCATAGCTGAATGGCTCGCGCACGTTGGTAGCTGGCGGTTCAGCCATGGTGAGCGAAGAAGATGAGGAATCCTGACCAGGGTTTGTTGTTCAGTGATAGTAACGGAACCGGGCTTTATCTGCATGAGTGTCTCTGCATGTGCTGCGGTACCTTTCTATACACGTGTCAGAAGACTTGCTATCCCGTGACGACTCACTTTGCGGAGGATAAGGCAGAGTGCAGCATCCTGCGATGTTTCACTGAAGTTCATTGCAAGATAGTTAGTGACAATATCGACTACTGATTCGGCTGTGAGGGCGTACTCTTGTCAATGCGATCAATTGCCCGATGAAGGCCCTCTGACATACCTGCACAGTATTTGTTTACTTAGCATTGTAGTCCTAGGTGTTGTATGGTGGGAGGCCCCACTGCTCGGGCACAAAGTCCTCTAGAGAACTTATCGTGAGGTCCGCTTGCTCGTCCACAGAGGTAATCTCTCCTCCCAGAGACAAGAGGTTCGCATCCGGAACCCAGACCACTGGTGTCAACGGGCCTCACAGTCAGCGAAGCATCACTTGCCATCATCCCAGAAGTATGACATACCACTCATTCCTGCCCTCTTCCCAGCCTGCACGCCCGGGATCCCGTCCTCGAACACTAAGCCCTTCGCCCTCACACTCCGCTGCTCCTCACTCACATGCCCCTCGCCCACCTCGCCCGTCCCGACATCCAGGCCCAGAAACCGCTGCGCAGCGACGAGGAAGATGTCCGGGTGCGGCTTGCCCCTCCCCCGGGGAAACAGCCCGTCGTCCGCACAGACGACCTTGCGCTCGAAGCAGTCGAAGAGCTCGCCGAGGTGCGACGACTTGAGCTGGAAGTTGCGGCGCTGCGAGCCCGTGGCGAGCGCGATCGGGACGCCGTGCGCGTGCAGGTGCCGCACGAGCTTGAGCGCGCCTGGGAGGGGCCGCACGGATGGCCATCCTTCGTCTTGCAGGTCTCGCCGTGCATCGAGGTAATAGTCGATCGTGAAGTACGGCGGGAGGTCAGGGAAGAACGAGAGCAGGTGCGCAGCGGCTTCGCGTTCGGCTGCATTCAATGGAAGGCGGGTGTTGCAAGTTGCACAATGAGTGAAAGGGTCCGACCTCAGAGCTGGGGTGGCGTACGTTTGCCCATGAGACCTGCTTTGATGTCCCAGGTCATCTCCTTGCCGTATGGGGCGAGGAGCCCATCTATGTTGGCCGCGCGTGAGCGTGAAAGCGACACAGACGTCGGCGGGCGAGATGCATACTCGTCACGTCTGTGTAGACACGCTCAGAGTCGATGAGCAGCCCTACATATCCGTATGCATGCATACAGTCAGCGATCTTGGCAGATGTTGAGGAGGAAAGCGGGGAGTGTTCTAGTACTACCATCCATGTCAAAGATCACGTAGTCGATCTTCGGTCTCTGTATGGAGGCCTCCGCCATCGCTTGTTGATAATGTTCGACGAAGAGTTGTATACCAAAGGGTGTGAGGTATTGTGCAGGATATGGTTGGACCGAGGTTACAACTTCTTGAAGTTACGCGCCGAAAGATCCTTGAGGTGATCTGGGAGCGCCCATACTGAACTCTAGTAACGGTACGAGCGGTCCGCGATAGGCCCAAGAGATCGGTACGACGTACTTTGCCTCGGGTTAACTCTAATCTTGTCCAATTTGAAGATGAAGCCAATGAAACTCGCCCACCGGGGATATTGTACGATAGATTGATCTGCCAGTGGAGTCATCACGTTTTGAAACCCGGATGCCTTTCAACTTTGACGGTCAGCTTCACAAGTTGCAAGACCATCGGCATGCGCCACAGGCGTTAGCACTCGATGAGTACTTCAAGCTGCGAAGAGCGATAATGTTCTTGAAGATGTCTTCGTCAAACACCGCATATGGCCATCAAAGTAAAGGGTGCTATGTATCACCAGGCTGGCTGTATCACCTCGAGGACCCTCGACGGAATGGAACAGACCTGTTAAGGAAATATATCAAGACTCGGGAAACAATACCTCCGGTCCCCCGAAGTTTCGAAACCGACTGAGAGCCTCCCCGTGACGAAGACACGCATCAACAACGCGGCCCTCACGCAATCCAACTTGAACGTTCACGGCGGTGCAGACACCATGGGATCACCCTTCAGAAAGCACGGAGATGGATTTTCAATGCATACAGTGCCTCGTGGCGCGCGAACCCAATGGACTCAGTCCGCGATCACTTGATACTCCGATGTCATTGTGTGGTTCTCCAAGCCGGGTTCTGGATCGACACGCGCTGACCACGCTCGTTCGACTGGACAGCGATGACGTTCTTGCATTCAAGTTTGAGCCTATGCGATCGACGTCCAATGCTTTCCCAATTACTTACGACCTTACGACCAAATGCGTCGAACACGTTTCATGTACATGTTCTCAGTGGTCCATCCCGTTCGACTGCCGTCAAATCTCCGGCCCGACGTCGTACAATGTCGACCGAAGGACCCGGGGGAAAGCAAGTGGCCGACAGAACCTTCGACAAGGCGACACGGACCTCACTTTTTGATCTATAAACTAACACTGAAATCAGTTTCCCTCAGATATATTTTTTGCTTGCGCGAGAACCATAACTTCACCGGTGTGGAAGGTCCTATCGTGGTCAGAGGACATGCTGGATTGTCGAAAGGTCGTAATCTGTCCAGACGAGAAATTTCATAAGCCCAACGCTCTCTGGTTCATGAGTGAATTAGAAACCGAGGTCGAAATTAATGATTTCGTCTGCCTCTTGGCTTGCCCAGTAAACTGAAACCAGCCCAATTAAGAAGACCATAAAAGTGCATGATTTGGGGGTATTATCTACACATGGGGAATATGTATGAAGAGAAACCGCTGGTGGTCGCGGCTTAGGCACGCGCCACAGCCCCTAGCCTCCACGCCGACGGTCGGCGACCCGATACGAGGGGCGAGCGCATTCGAGGGCAGCGACCGTACGGAGAGTGACACGCAGAGAAAGTGGGTGTAGACGTGTATGTAGACCGTGTAATGTGTGGAGTAGACGTGAGCGATGTGTATTGTGTTACGACGGCGGGAGCTTTCATAGTCCGTGAAGTGACGTGCTTCTATGTATGTCCCGCGGCGTTAGAACCCAGGCATTGTGTGTACGGTGCGTAGATGAGTAGGTGATGGATGGATGGATAGATAGAAGAGGAAGAGAGTTTAAGCACGTAGTATCTATCCGCGCGTGTGCAGTAACGATATATGTGAAAGATGTGAGGGTTATTAGTACACTGGACCTCTATACCACAAGCCGTCGCGTGTCCGAATCATCTTGCGTCGACCAGCCGTCCGCCCGACTCGGTGAGCACTTCACCACGAGCCGTGATGAGAGGACCCGAGCCTCGCCCGCAATGTCCGACTCCGAGCGCCTGATATACACTCTCCACCACCCCGCTCGGCGCGTCGGCAGAGGATGAGAGCTGTGACAATTAGGCAAAGAACGCGATTATAGCTTCTTGGCCTTCTTCTTGCGTGCGCCATCGACGACGCCACCAGCCTCAGTGATGGCCTTCTGCAATTCTCCCTTCGCGGCAAGGTACTTGATCTCCTTCGGAGGCCCGAGAGCCCGTCCCCCCACGAGAAGGATCGGAAGCTCGTCCGTGGACGTCAACCGGAAGAGAAGAGGCTTGAGGACCTTCTCGTCCGCTTCATAGAATGTATGAGCACAGATATAGCAACAACACGAGCGCGACGCGCTGGGGAGGAACGTTCAACTCACGTCTCTGGTCGACCTCCACGACTGTGGGGGCGGGGCGGAGATACAGAGTGTCAAGGACTTGCTTGATTTCTCGTGACACCGGTGAATGGAACTACCGTCGGTAAACCCCTGCGTCAGATACGCGCTCGCAGTTGGAGAATCGCTGGCAACAAGTAAGAAGACGCACCTTGGAGTAAAGCATGACTGGATTCCGCGTCCACACATCGTTAATGACTGCCTGCAACTCCTGGTCCGCCTGAGGTCCGCGCGTATCGAAGTCGAGGATCAGTTGGGGGTCAATGGGTTGTGATGGATCGACGGTTGAAGGGATCATATTCTGTGGCAAGCTCGCGATGAAGCTCGACACGGCAGCGAGCTCCTGTGTCTGGTTCAGGGTGATTTGCGGACGCGCGTTGGCTGCGTTCTGTGTGGTGACGGGTTTCCGATGCTTGAGCGCGGCTAACCGAAGACCTTCATGGGTCCAACGCGACGGGCGGGAGGGGTCTTCTGAGTGGGCACGGTCGACGTCCAGGAAGGATATGGGGCGGAGCGAGGGCTGGGAGAGGAAGAGGACGTAGACGGAGACGAGTGCGAGTACGAAGAGGGCGAGGAATGTGGTGCGAGTTAAAAATGCTCTGTGCTTGCGGTGCGACATGGGGAAGGCGGCGACGTTGGGGATGGGGGTGAGAGGCGGAGAGTCGAGGGAGACATGTCGCATGTCGGGAAAGCGAGCAGAGAATGTGCGGCGGTGGGACATAGCTAGTGTGGAGAAGAGTAATATATGAGAGAAACAAAGGAGCGACAGAGGCGTGGCCTCAACAGATGGCAGTCCTCGAACAAGAAGAGTTCACCCGGCCATATCTCCCATTTTCCGATATCCTTTAACAGACGCCCAGATAACCTCTCTTCCGACTTACATCATTTCATTTGGATTCGACACAATCTGCCGTGTAGCGCCGCCGTCTGGGCCGCTTCGCACCATCTTTCTACCTTTTCTCCCCGATGCATGCTGCACGTTGCCCAAGGCCGCCAGCATCGCGTATTTCTATGACTCATGAAAGTCGGTGTACGATTTTCTCACTCCGGTGCCACAACGGAGACGGATCTCGTCTAGCGTACCCCCGGTCGTCTCATCTTTGCGATCTTCTGCCAGTAACCAGTTCCCTGACAATGACACCTACGAAGCACTCTGTTCGCAACTACGAGATACTTGTTCATCATTTCCCGCCAAGGGCGTTGGCCCTGGCAAGCAGCATACCACCTCACTTGTATATCATACAGGGTTTACCGGTCAAGCCCTTGTCCTCAAACCGACGATCACTCCCAGCTATACTATATGACTGTGTGAACGGATTCTCAAAACAATCGTAGTGCCATGTATTGACAGCAGACCGGGACCAATTACTTACGCTGGCCATGAGGCCTGAGGTTGCAGAACAATGCTCATTCTTATCTTTTTGCCCCTTGATTTCTCCGTGGGTACAAATCACTCACAACATTCTGTGCCTGTGCAGGGCACTCCTGTCTCCACCCTATGATCGGGACAACCTGTCAGGCATTCAGGCCCAACGATAAGTGTCGATGCAGGGAGATGCCTCGCTCGCTCAGGACACTGACGAGCCAGCAGCGCAGACGACTTCCCAGGAATGACAACCTCTGCATGCACCGCCCATCAATCAACGGCGTGAAGCCCATCAAGATGAGCCAGGGCACGTATAACGTCCACGTCCACAAGCATGAACATGTCTAAAAATGTATCATATAGCTAGCGTAGCGAATTTCCTTTTACCAGGTGAACAAAAGCAGTGGTTCCATTTCGATACTAACAACGAGCGGATGCCTGCAACAAGCACGCGTTCTTCTCCAGCCACATTGGACAGCCTGGAGCCTGGTGGTCTATTCTTGCAGCTGCCAAACAATCTGTTGTCACGGCAAACTCAAGCACCGGTGGTCACATCATTGACATCGACGAGCCCCCCGATCCGGACGTCCATGCCACGTCTCTGATCCTCAGGCTCCTGGGCATACATATGTGCGAACAAGCTTGCGGCACCTTCAACCGAGCGCACTTCCGGAAGGCTAAAACGTGTGTCGATCATTGCTCCCTGCTCCAGAAATTGCAGTATGTTCTCGAAAGGCGCATTGACCAGAGCGCAGCATAACGCATGCCCGAAACCCCTCACGTTGACCACTCGATAGTTTACGCCACAGGAAAGCATCAATGTCCAGATGAACTTCGACGTTCAAGTTGTGGAAGTGTCGTGCGGGCAAGTATTCGGTCTTGAGTCTTTCTTACTCGGGCTTACACGTTACACGAGAACTCGTATATTATCACATGGGCTTGATATGCACAGTGCAGCGCAAGGTGCAACCATGATCTAAAGTACGTGCGTTCTGAGAGCATTTCTAGTGGACCAAGGTTGTCTTCCTCGAATACTGCAGCCAAAACACGACCCTCGGCGACGTCGCCTCATGGCCAGTATGTATCAAAGCTTCAGCCCGATATGTAGCTGATAGAAGTCGCTCTATGGCGCATGACTCGAGCGGTCCGACCCGCATCCTTGAATGCTGCTTCTCGTGATCAAGCGCGTTGTAGGCATACAATCCGCCATCGCCCTCCAACCCAATCATTCCATGTCCTCCCCACGTGCAATGACAGAGGCCCCTGCCCCCTTCAACGACCCCGATGCCGACATCGTCTTCCGATCCGTCAATGGGGTGGACTGTTACAAAATCATCATCGCGGCGCTGCGGCCTCCCCGGTGTTCAAGGGGATGCTCATCCTCCCCTCCCTGCGGCACCCCACTTACCCCAGATCGTGAACCTGACGGAGGACGTGGAGACCTGCGAAGATTCGCCAGACGTGTCACCGAATAGGGCCAATAGAAGGCGCGTTTCACACGTATTGCGTTCACAAACCGTTCTGTTTGCGACCCGCTGACGTTGCTGCGGCATGCCTTCTCGTCACCCCACGGCATCCTGGGGCTCTACCGCAGCTACCAACTTCCTACGCTAGATATCTGCACTCTACGGGGTCCCAGCCTGCCTCCAGAGACAAGCTCACCGTGCTCACTTCCTACTACATTGTCGACACCATCTGCCTACCCCATGGCAACAACTACAGGACCCTCAGTCCGTTCGCCCTTCGACGACGCCGACGCCGACATCATATTCCGCTCGTCCGACGGGGTCGATTTCCGCCTCTACAAGGTCATCGTCGCGAAAGCCTCGCAAACCTTCCGCGGCATGCTCACCCTCCCCACCGACCCCACCGGCGCGCACGCGGACGAGAAGCCGCAAGTCGTCGAGCTGACGGAGAACGCGCGCACGCTCGAGCATCTCTTCCGCCTCTGCTGCCCCGTCGAGCACCCCACTATCACCTCCGTCGACGACGTGCACGCCGTGCTCGAGGCGGCGCGCAAGTACGAGATGGACGCGGTCACCGCGAATCTGCGCTGGGTCGTCAAGCGCATGCTGCCCAGGGAGCCGCTGCGCATCTATGCCATCGCGTACATGCTCGGGACGGAGGACGTTTGTCGCGAGGCGGCGGAGCTCCTCCTCGACGAGCCGCAGTTCCATATCCCTGCCCGCCCGCCCGTAGAGTTCACCACACTCCCAAGCCTCGCGATCTATGCCGTGCATATATACAGGCAGAAGTGCGTGGCGGCAGCTCTAGGCGTATTCAGAGATCGTGATTGGGTGTTGAACGGGGACCACGTCCGCGTCGCGAAGCGCGCTACCGTTAACACAAATCGCATCGATCTCTCGTCTTCCTGGATATGGGTCCGTTGTCATCATGCCTCTAACTCGGCGTCAGTTGGAGAACATGAGGGCCACCGGCCTGAGCCTGTTGCTTCTTCCTGGGCCCCACCGAATCGGCGGAGGTCTAGTCCAGTGTCACAGTCGTGTCCTCTCAGTCCCGTGGGGGCGCTCGAGTATAGTGGGACCTCCTATCCCCCTGCGATGTGGTGGTGGACCTACGTAAAATCTTTGGAGGGGGTCCTCAGCCAGCGACCCTCGGGGCGGGCGGTACGTAAACACCTTTCCGCTCCGGAAAGCTGCGAGGCACTTCGGGAGGCTGCGTCTTGTTCGACATGTATGCCCCAGGCATATGCCGATTTGACGCTGTTCAACAACCTACTGGCAACCAAGATTGATGCCGCTATAGCCAAGGTGCGATTTCCAGGGGTGTACTTATCACGCACTGCAGCTGCTGACCATACTGTATTGATGTATTAGGTCAAGATCGACCTCCCATTTGCGAGATTGGGAGGACCAGATAACTAGAGAGGCTATGAGTACGCAGACTTTGTATCAAGAGTTGAGAGGCGCTGTCAGTGAATCTATAATTGAGAACATCGACAAGTATTTGCTACGGAGAGTCCGTGCATGCGTTAATGCAGACAAGACAAGACAGCCGACTAAGACAATGAGTACAAAACCTGAGTTTGCCCATCACTCACTACTCACCACCCCCAGCCTCCTCGACCAGACCACCTCAGATCACAAGACCATCCGTCGACAACATCTCCAACAAGTTCTCGTCCGGCTGCTTCGCATCCTGATTCACAAACGCCAGCAGTCTCTCAAACATCTGCGTCCGCTGGCGATACCTCTCCGGCGACGGCGGACTGGCCCCCGCACTCACCTCCATCGGGTCCTCGTCGAAGCGCAACACCGACCCCGACCCCGTGACAGCACCTGCGAACGAGATAGGTGAGCTCGGGCGGGATCGCTTGCGCGGCGGCGGGCTGTCTGCACGCCCCGATCCCGGCGTTGCAGCGCGCGATCTCGACCCCGATCCGGATCCAGTCCCTGTTGGGCCGGGTATGGGAATAGGCCGCGGAGGAGCAGCAAGCAAATGTGCGGAGAGGAGGGAGCGAAAGACCTTGGCTTCTTCTGGGTCGTCGTGGTGCACGACGGAGGAGACGCGGGTTTGGAGGAAGGTGAGCGCTTTGATAGGCGACCCGTCCTCGCACATCTCCCGGAACCTGCAGTGGGGCATTGTGAGTACCGAGGCCCTCAGCCCATGGGTGAGGACGAGAAAGCTTACTGTTGCTGCCTGATCTCGTACAGCGCGCGCCGCACGATCTCCTCATAACCCGGTCTAGAAAAGCGTCCGGCCCGATACAGGCAACGTCAATTCCTACTGCGCATCCGCAGCACGGGAATGGTTAACAACACGCACCGTACGATGTCCAGGTGCCAAAAGTCATCCAGCCGTCTCTCCGAGTCCGCATCCTTCGTCGCATGCCCGGAGCCCGACTCGCCACCAGAACTCGAGCTCGACGGGCGAGACTCACTGTCATGTTCATCATCGTCACCCAGACCAGCGTTCCCGCCGTGCATGTAGAGACTACCGGAGCGGGAGTCGTAGACAACCTGGTGCGCATAGCGGGGCTGGGGAGATATAGGCTCGGCGTCCTTGTCTGGCATGATCTTGGACCATTTGCCGGGGAGCTCCGGGCGGTCATAGTGGTAGATCCAATAAGGGGCTTCGGACTCTAGCACGGGTGTACCGGTAGCCTTCGCGCGAGTCAATCCGCAGACACTGGAAGCACGACGACTGTCAGCAAGAGGAGAGAAAGAGAGAGAGATCGCTGGTGCATACATATAAATCTCCTGCTTCTCGGGATCGATGACGGCGCGCTGAGTGAAGCAGGGATCTGGTCCGCCGGCGGTCGTGAAGTTGGCATAGAGCTCGGTGACGGTGTTGCTGGGTATATGAAATGCGTACATATCCGAAAGGTATCGTTCATCTCGTTGGCCTGCAAAGATGAATAGGGTTTGAGACTTGGGATCGAGAACCATCGAGTGGCCTAACGATTGCATTCACGAGTCAGTAAATGTCCACTTGAGAGCTATTGAGCGATACTGACCCCATCGTGGGGGAATAAAGGGATGAGATGCATATGCATCCGATGTACTGTGATGGGGTAAGTTACATTTGTATCCGCCGCTTCAGTCAATTTTGCAACGCACTTGTACATCTTCCACCTGCTAGTGCGGATGTCATAGCTGTACAGACCGGAGAACTTCAGCGCGTCCCACTCGGCGTCGACAACGCGACCGCCGGAGACATATATCATCTGCGCCCCACTGTCTATCGCCATCTGGTGGTCAGAGATGAGAGGCGGCCCTCCCGACGACTAGAAAGAGAAGGAGACGATGTCAGTCCACAAGTGTATCCCAAGTACAGATCACTTACGGCCGTGTCGAAAGAGAGAAGATCCCACGTCCCAGCATCGAGGCCTCTCGTGTGGTAGCGATAGAACTCCGAGCAGTGCGAGGGCCACGCAGGGCCAAAAGGCGCACCATGGCCCGCCTCCGGGGTGCCCGCCCCAGGGACACCCGAGGGTGCACTCCACGGCAGTGATGTCGCAACAGGACCTTCGCGCAACTCCGGATGTGCGTGACTCCTGACGCGGCGAGTGTCGGCTCCGTCACCGTCGCCGAGTCGTCCAAGGAGGTATATGCAGCCTGTCTTGCCGTCGAACACCATCTTATGGCATGCTCTTGGGCCTGGCCCGTTCTTGACCCTTGACGTCGCGAGGCTGAGCAAACGCCACGAGTCCTTGGCGATGTCGTACACCCAGAAATCGTCGAGGCTCCGCTGACCGTCCCACCCGCCAAAGAGATAAATCAGTCCGTTCTGCTCATCTATGCACATCGCGTGGCCGCCCCGTCGGCAGGGAATGTCCCCATCTGCGTCGAGGCCGCGGACACGCGACCAGCGGATGCGTGCCTGGCAGGACTGGCGGTAGGACTGGAGGAGACCTTCGTTGGCGCAGTCCTGGACGAGCTTTTCAGCGTCGGACCAGTTTCCGTTCAATACGAATGCTTCGTGTAGGGAAGTGACGAGGGGATGTTCAAGCTGTAGGCCAGCCCGAGCTAGTATCTGGTTCACAGGGGTGAGGAAGCGGCGCTGGCGTAGGTGCTTTGCAATTTGAAGAAGCGCAACGTTCTCGCGGTACTACGCAGAACTCAGTTGGTCTTCTGCTGAGGGGTAAAGAACGACGGCACCTCTTGGTGTCTTAGCCGGATTTGCTCGACGTATGTCTCGTCCGTGATTCCTGACAGTGAAATGTGCCATATTGACGTGTTGAAACTCTGGCCATGTGCGCTGCTCAGGTGTCAGTCAGAAGCACTCTGAAACGACACTCAGTGAAGCGACAAACGAGAGTGGGACAATCTCGATGAATCTGGTGGGGAAGGGCATTCCAACACGGTTCGTGGACTTGATGGAAAACGTTTCAGGCGTGGCGTCATTCTTTAGGCCTGCATGCAGGACCTGTACAGCACAGCGTGAGCCACAGCAGACACCGGTACTGTAGATGTTACCTCTGTCATGTTGTTCTCGGTCAAACCAACGAGTATCTTGAACTCCTTCATATTACATGGGTGTGCTGCAAACACGCGTCAGGCACACGTGGAGCCGGATGCTGGTTCGAACTTACTCTTGTAGAACTACACGCAGCGCACGTTTAGACATCTTCATTAGCTCCGGATGGAGTCAAACTCCGAGGCGGTCGGACTCACTTTCCCAAAGGTAATGCTCTCTGCATTCGCGCCGGGCGGTCAATGACTTGTATTTCTCCAAATTCAGGAGGACCCACTGAGAACACATAGCTGATTGAGCCTTAAGCGGATCCATTGCTTGGTATTTGACGCGGCTATTGCGCCACTCCACCTACTAGTCTGGTCGCGCGGCCTGTCGACAAGAATGTTTTCTGCCACATATGCGCCGCTGTGTTCCGAGGAGCCGGCAATTCCGTAGTCTACCGTTGACATGTCGGGTTCTGGGAGATAGTCGCCCATGGGGAATACAAATACACGTCCGAGAGACCAGAAGTGGTGGGTGGGCAACGGCAGGTGATGGCGGTTTGTGGAAGAGCACTAGCGTGTGGGACAGCCGCCCGCGGGGAGCGTCGTCATCCTTTGAGTTTGACAATGCTTCCTCCGGCTCCTCTTTCTCGCCTCACCGTCGATTGCACATTTTCAAAGCCTTGAATCGACATACGAACGAAGAGGACGATGTGCACAATCGAGTGCTACTACTCATAAGTATGTGCTAGACTTACATAGACCATCCCGAGATCCCGATCTACGTATACGAACTAGTCGGCCAGATCCTGATGAGATTGTATGTATGGAATCCGAGTCAAATCCTATTGCCCATCCGCCTGTTTCTCCTGGATTGCCTGGACGCGATCCCCAAATGCCTTCCTCAACGCCTGGAAGACCCCCTCCTGTTTGTCAAAGACGATGCCGTGTATGCCCAGCGAGCGCGCGGCCTCCACGTTCTCGATCTTATCGTCGACAAACACCGCCGTCGCCGGATCGATGCCCGTCTCCGCGACGACCTTCTCGTAGATCGCCAGGTCAGGCTTGCGCTCCCCGACCACGGCCGACGCGAACACCTTGTCGAAGATCGACCAGTCCGTGGGCAGCGTGCGCACGAACTCGTAGTCAGGGAGGGAGATGTTCGACAGCGCGAACACCCGCAGCTGCCCGTGGAATTGCGCCTTGAGCTCCCGCACGAGCGCGAGGAGGTCCTCGTTCGGACGCAGCGACTCCCGCGCCTGCTTGAACGCCGCGTCGATGTCGGCGGGCTCGATGGAGAACTCCTTGCCGAGGCGTGCGTAGGCCTCTGCTTGGGATATCCGCCCCCGCTCGTAGTCGAACCAGGTAGGTCCGTCCATGAGGTCTTTGAGCAGACGGGGAGGGATTGGAGTCTTGGTCTCGGCGGACCAGGTGAAGAGCACATCGCCGAGGTCGAGGATGAGAGTGCGGTATTCGGCGCTCTGGCTTTCTGCCATTGTCCTAATAACAACTGGGAGACTGCGATATGTGGTAGCGGTGAATGGTCAAGCGCAAGTTCGAGCGTACGTATCGTTTACACCACTCTGATCGGACCGATATGATGACAAACCGATTTTGTGTAACCACTGAGGATCACTGGACATGAGCTGTTCAATTATCCCCGACGACACTGAGACGATTCGGATACGTGAGTCGTGCGTGAAACTTGAAAGACACCATACCGGGCGAGGCGTAAATTCGGTGGACGGACCTTGCATCCGTTTCTCCGGTGGTCCCGATGCATGGTCCATGTGCGCGAAGAAGTCATTCCGTGCCCAACGAGAAGAGCAGTCGTGGATGAAGAGGCATAGTCCATCAGGCGGCGGATAGTGCGAGCTGTGGCCTGAAGGCAAAGACTCACATAACGGAGTCCAGTCTGACGTTGAAGAGACGGACTCGAATTGACGAAGCTGTGGCCACAGATCGATTTGAAGGATGGGTAGGTGAATCTTAGACTTGTGTTCGATTGCACGATTGAGCGAAGTCGATCTTTAGTTTATGGTCATGATACCTCAGCAGGGTCATCTTCCTCAATGGGTACTCGTGCACATGTCGCATGAGCCAGATGCTCGCATCCCACCCATTTCGAGCTTCAGTGTCGAAAGCACCGTCGCGGTAGGATGGAGAATACAGTGCGAGCCATCCTCTCGCACCCAAGACCGTATCCATCGAGTAGTATCATAAAGTCGGTAGCACCAACAGAAGGAGCGGTGTGAAGGAGTGCCTAAACGACGCCCCGGGACTCCAGAGGGGACAAAGTGGTTGTGAAGAGTGAGATATGTATGATATGGCTATAGATGGCTAGATGACAGGGCAGTTGATGTGGATTGTATGCGGAATGGATGATGATTTCCGTACTACGTGCGTAGGGGGCTATAGAACAAACATGCTAGTATCCGCGTGACCACAGAAATAGTAGCAAAAGATATGTAGTGTAGTGTAAGGTCGTCATCAAAATCGTCACCCGTCAAAGAATACGGAAATGATAAGAGGGAAATACAGATATCCACGCTAGACTAGAATCCCAAACGAAGGACAAGTGAGCATAGAAGCGCTTGCAGAAGGGGCTCTGGGGGTATCAGAGCATAGACAACAGCAGGCAAAGGGAAGCTACCCCCGCTACAAAGAGCGACGGGGCAGCGAGGGCGCCGGCCGCATTCTTGCCCTGGTCCGCGTAGTTACCGTCGCTCGAGTCGTCCGAGAGCCCAGCAATAGCGGACGACGGGAGAGTGGGCGTGTTTCTGACCGCCTGCTTCTCGATCTTGCCTGAGCCGATCATAATCTGCACGCCGACGGACGGGACGCCGTTCACGACGACGAAGGCGACTGTTGGGTGATATCGAGCGTTAGACTCAGAGTTAAAGCATGCGGGAGTAAAGGGGACTTACGTGCAGGGCCGGGAGGGAAGATGGCTGGGTTCGGCGGCATCTGGGAGACGTGCAGGACCGCGCTACCGTCCTTGTTGCCGGTGTAGGACATGTCCAGCTCGAGCATGCGCTGACCCATGTTCTACATTCCAGAGCCCGATCGTCAGCTATATGCGCGCTTTGCAAGAATGTGAGCCTACTGACCATGGCATGCGTGGAGTACCCGGTGCGGATGACGACCACCTTGGTCTTCTTGACATTGCTTACGTCGCCCTTGAGGTCGTCCTTGGAGAGCGTGACGTTGAAGTAGTCGCCACCGTACGACAGGTGGCTCAGAATACCCTCGGGCTCAGGCCGGCGCTCGTTGTAGTACTCGGGGTAGAAGTACTCCACCCGGTACTCTGTCACGAACTTGACGTTCTCGACCACGAAGTCCGGGTGCGGATTCGATCCGGAGACGAACACGGAGCCTACAAAGGGGGGGAGGGATCGTCAGCGCTGTCTAGTATGCTTGAGATTAGTGAGACTGACCGTCAGGAAGCAGCGTCGCACTCGAGTGGTACATCCGCGGGACAGTGCTCGGGGAGAGACCGTCGCGGGACCACCTCTTGCCCTGGGGTGCGCTCGGGTCGTACATGATGGGCATGAGGATCGGGTTGTTCGCGTACGAGTCGTCGATGGCCCAGGCAGCATCGCCGTAGCCTGCCGTGCCGGTCTGCGCGCCGTTGAGCATCAGGATCTTACCGTTCGGCAGGTTGATGAGGTTGCCCATCGACCGACCCTCGGGGAGCGGATCGTCCTGGACGTAGGACGACGACTGGTCGGGCGTGATGCGCACGCACGAGTCTGACGCGTTGAACGCGGCGATGTTCCAGTTGATGTTCCATTGGTCCGGCTGCAGGTTGCTACCACCGCAGAACAGGAGCGTGGCGGTGTAGTTGTTGTCCGGCGACAGGGCTAACATCGTCGAGCCACCGCTGGCGGGGTAAACGCGGACGGCATCCTTCATGTCATCGAGAGGCGTCTCCTGTTTCAACTTGTAGTCCAGCAGTACTGTCTTCCAGTTCGACTGCACGAAGAGCTTGCCGGAGGGCAGCATCCATGTTAGCGGGTACAGGTTCGCCGGGAGGGTGGTGGCAAGCAAGTTAGAGTGGACGAGCTCGTGGTCGGCGGTCGGAGGGAAGATCTCCCAAGTCGGGTTGTCCTGGGCTGCGTTGTTCACGTATCCTCCCCAGCCGCAACCACCGAGCTGCGGACATCAGTTAGTCATCGATAGGGGTCGCGGGTTAATAACACTTACGATCATAACAGAGCCATCCTCAAGCGTCTCACTGTGTATATGTTGTGTCAGACCGCGCCAAACATAAATGCTAGAAAGAGAGACGCACAGAGTAGGGTACCACCGGCGGGTGGGCATGTCAACTGCAAGCGTCCATTCGCAGCTTTCGTCGTCACAAGGGTTGACCAATCTAGCACATCCCCATGTCAGACATTGCACGCAGTCAGGAATCGAACACGTCTATTCACCGGACACTGCAGAGAGAAGCGGGCGGTCAGTATACTGCAAATGCTCCAGGCGAGGCAATTATTCATGAACATACGATTTGCCACCATCAGGGTCGGCATACTCTCCATCGCCGTTTGGGTTATCGGCCTGCACGCCCCCTTTCTTCACTGCCTGGTTTCCGCCAACGTTGAGCCATGTCCCGTTGCCGAGGACGGCACCGCCTGCGCAGAACGAGTTCGTGACGATGTCCATTGCGCGACCCTTGTTCTTGCTGATGGAGTACTCTGTCAAAGGGCGAGATGAAGCAGCTGTATGCACAGTTCATGTCCGCATATACCGACCTGCTGCCCATGCGGGGTGACCATTGATCTTTGTGGGGTTGTTCTCCACCTTGTCGACGATGTAGACCTTGTCTGTTGTTCCCAGGAATAGCTGCGACGCGCGGGATGTCATTTTCATGCGTCCCGCGTAAAACAACTGTGCGTACCTGTTGTGCGCTGACAATACTGTCTCCTACGACCTCAAACTGACCGAGGGGTGCGTCTGACCGGCTAGGTTGACCGGGTCTGGAAACGGTGTTCTGAGCATATACCGAAGCAAAGAGCGACAATGCCGCGACAGCGGCGTGGGCATTCATTCTGGGTGCGCGTGCCATAGGAGACGAAAAGAGGGGAGATAGAAGATGAGGAGCGGGAAGGTAGGGGAGGGGGAAAGGGCAGGGAGTAGATATACGGGCCCAGGAGAGAGGCAAACAAACCACGAGAGGCCTGAGGCTGGGGCGGCTGACCACATAGACATACGGGGCGGGCGTTGGAGAAAGAGCATCGCCCTGGAGGCGAACTCCTGGTGTCACTCACAGTCAGCCGCGATTGGGGCTGGCAGGGCACTCGTCCCCGCACCGCGCAAAATCCCGCGGCTGACTGTGGTGCTCGACCAACGGGAATCCGCGCCTGTTTTTCACGTAGGTGTGGCTAACTCCAAGACGGGCATACGATCCAATACTTGTCCGAGGGAGCTAGCCAGCAACATCTGAGGCCATACTCATGGACTCCCTCCACGACTTCAGGATAGGTAGAGAATCGTGAATGACAGCTGCGATAAGAATGTATGTCGAAAGGGCGAGTGAATTCTGAAAACCCAGTGGCAAGCAGCTGCATACGAAGCTGTGTCGCAAATTGGAGATTCCGTCGGTGAAACATCCTTGAGATGGCAGACACGGGAAGTGACCTCGCATCGTCAACACGCGCACGTCGAATGCAGACGAGAGCGTTGCAGCTGTAGACAAACTATTCCTCAATATACTCCTGGACTGCACTGGAACTAGAACATGATTCAAGAGGTGTTGGGTAAAGATCGTCTCTACTATGCACCAGACGTGGAGAGAGCGCCCACACTGAATATGCCAAGATCAAAAAGTGGGCATTGTGGCGGATATTGCATCTCGGGACAGTATTCGTACAACATGACCTAACTGCATCTCAACTCGAACTCAGAGGATGCGACGCACTTCTACTCGTCTAGGTTGATCGCACGACCAAACTTAGCGTATAGCGTGACCTTGAGCTCCTTCATGGTCTTTTCGCACTCCTCCGCGCTGGATGTATGCTTGGAGAGCTCTTTGTCTAGTGCGGCAAGATCCCTTTCCAGCCTCTTGACGGCTAGTGAGTGCGGCATGTGGATGAACGCCTCCCCGATCTTGTACCTGCGAAGGCGGAAGGGCCAGAGTTATGGTCCGTAAAACGCGAACGGCGGAGATGAACGATATGCGCACAATACAGGCTCGTCTTCATCTGCGAGCTCAAGTTCCATTGAAATATCATCCAGAGCTTCCTTCTCGACCTATCCCCCCAACAAGGGTCCAGGAGTGTGTAGACCATAGAAACAGACATGCACGCACCTTGACGGCCGCAATTTTCTCCTCGATACTGCGCAGACGCGTGTTCAGATTCGAGAAAGAATTAATCCGCTGCTGGTCCTCTGCAAGCAGGCTGTATGAGTGCGCGTGCAATCGCAATCGAGGTGTTTTGCATGGAACACACCCCATGTCACCTCGGTATTGTCGTCGTGTTCGTCGTCCTGAGATAGCTGTTTGGTGGTCAGACAATGTCGGCAAAACGGGTGCGGTCGACATCGTACTTGCCATGCGCATGGTGGCTGCAGTTGAGCAAACAGGTCCGCTTGAGTCCAAATCTTGACGCGATTTCCCCAGATTTAGTACTGTGAGTTTTGTTATCATTTAGATTACCCTTTTCTGGACCAAACTTAGGCGTTTAGTATGCGGGCCGGTATGGTGGCCGCAGCCGAATCTGCATATGTCATGGTGAGCGGATGAACCGTGCTGTGGTCCGTTCGACTCCGGGTCGCAGTTCTAGCTCATCATATAGAACGTCTGTCGCCTGGCGCGTCTTCTGTGTCTCGTATATGCCACGTCGCAACGGCGCACTCTGACGACGACTACCGGACTACCGCCAACATGAGCACGACAACCGCCCTCGTCGCACGCGCCAAGACAGTCGTCTCGGCTCTGTCGCCTGTAGGACGCAGCTACTGGCAGAACTTCACGAATGCAATCGTCGTCTACCTCCTTCTCACACGCGCAATCAAAGCGCAACGCCATCTGCGCGCACGCGGTGTCCTGCAGACGATCCGGGATATCTACAAATGGGTACTCCAGGTGCGTTCGGCGAGTATCCAAGCATCCTGCACGAGATATCTGACCGTCCGAGTGTGGCTGCGCATGCGGATGTAGGAATCGATCCTGCTCGCATTGCGCTTCCCTTCTGCGAAGAAGAAAGTTGAGACCGAGCTGGGTAAAGCCAGGCTCGACATTGAGAAGAAGATGGTTCCCCAAGGTCCTGGCGTGACACGGTACTTGTCTCTTCCTGCACAGGGAAATAATCCCGATTGGATCCTTGCCGAGATGGCGAAGATGGACGAGCAGGCTGGCGAGCATGCCGACTGGCACCACGGCAAGGTCTCTGGCGCCGTGTATCGTGAGTGCACAGTCCTAGCGTCTTCATATCCAAGACAACGCTTGAACGCGCTGTTTTGCGTCCAGATGGCGGAGCGGATTTGCAGAAGGTCATCGTTGCGGCATTCGATAGGTATTGCGTCTCAAATCCTCTGCACCCCGATGTCTTCCCGGCAGTGCGCAAGATGGAAGCAGAGATTGTCGCAATGGTACTCAAGATGTACAACAATCCCACTGGGGCAGGGTGTACCACGTCCGGCGGCACAGAGTCCATCGTCATGGCTGTGAAGACGTATCGTGACTGGGCTAGGGCGACCAAAGGTATCACGGAGCCGGAAATGTTTGTTTCCATGTATAGTTCTTTGGCTATGTACGAGGCCCAACTGAATTGCTGTTCCTTAGGATAGTGCCCATCTCCGCTCATGCTGCGTTCGACAAGGGCGCGGCGTACATGGGCATCAAGGTACACACCATCCCCGTGGACCCAGAGACGCGCCAGGTGGACACCAAACGTGTCGCGCGTGCCATTAATCCAAACACCATCCTAGTAAGCTTATATTCCGTGAACCAGCCTGCTGCAAGCTCATTTTGCCACCGTAGCTCGTTGGCTCTGCAATTAACTTCCCGGACGGCTGCCAAGACGACATCGTCTCCCTGGGCAAGCTCGCGTCCAAGCACAAGATTGGGTTACATGTCGACTGCTGCTTGGGTAGCTTCATAATGCCATTCCTCGAAGAGGCAGGCTTCCCCGTGCGGCCGTTTGACTTCAGGGTTCAGGGTGTGACCAGTATCAGTTGCGATACGCACAAGGTACGTTTGTGTCCTGCGTCCGAGTTTCCCCCGGCGCCATCGGAGGAAGGCTGACTTGGTTTCGCGCTCTCCCAGTATGGCTTCGCACCCAAGGTTCGTGTGAAACGAAGTACGACGAATGTCACATCGTGTGTGCTGAGTTGCTGGATATTTAGGGCAATTCGGTGATTATGTACAAGGATGCTGCACTCCGACGCTTCCAGTACTACGTCAACCCCGACTGGACCGGCGGAGTCTACGCCAGCCCGAGCATCGCTGGTTCCCGGTACGTGTTCAGTCGTTCCATCGTGCATGTCTTGTGCTAACGGCCAATAGTCCCGGTGCCCTCATTGCCGGAACTTGGGCGACGCTGCAATACATGGGCCACGCGTAAGTCCCTCTGACCCGCAGTCACTTCGAAGCTCTAATCGGATGCGTAAAACAGCGGCTACCTGCAGTCTTGCAAGGATATCGTCGGCGCGGCCAAGACCATTGCGCAGCGCATCCGTGCGGAGATCCCAGAATTGCGCGTCCTGGGCAACCCGCCGGCGTCCGTCGTCGCATTCGCGCCCGTGCACGGGTCGAAGCTGAACGTGCTCGCGGTCGGGGACACGATGAGCAAGAAAGGCTGGCATCTGAACGCGATCTCTAACCCGGCCGCGGTGCATATCGCTTGCACGGTACGCCTCTTCTTCTGTCTGCTGGTCGGGGTGCTGACCGTGTCGTGTGTTCGATGTTCGATGGAATAGCGCTTGACGGTGCCTGTCGTGGATAACTTCATTGCGGACCTCAAGGACGCGATCAACGAGGTGAGGCTCAGCCCGTTGAGCGATGGTACCATGGTGATGCTCTACGGTGCGTGTAATGGGCATATAAGCGCAGCAGAAGTCTCTGCTTACCTGTTTCGCAGGTTTGGGCCAGTCGAGCCCGGTCGGATCGACGATGGTCGGGCATGTTGCAGAGGCGTTCTTGGACGCGCTCTACAAGGCATGAACGTACCGCATTCCCTGCTGTCTCTGGGGCTTTCACACAAGAATCAAAATCTCTTTGCCGGACGACAATATGTTTATCGTGGTGTATGTGTGGAACATGGACACTATCCTTGCGCTCCTCATGGTACTATTGATCTGCACATCGTATAATGACGACCGTTCCTCCACTCCTCCGTGATATGTTGCGATACTTCTGGCTCCGCATGAGGTAGGAAAAGTGCACTAGTCATCTCGGTCGCCGTGCGCAGCTGGAGCTGTTCCTGTTTTTTTTTTCTCATTCTGACGACCTAGAATCTCTTTGTCATTGGCTACGAGTGGTGTACTGCACCAACCCCATCGGACTATCCTTACATGCGCGTGTTCTCACCACCAGCGATAGATATGGTCCATATCTGCGAGATGCGGCGCGCTCGTATCCTCGATTCCTCTTGCGATCGTTCTGAGCTTCTATGACTAGACTATGCTGGTGTACACCATCCAACCTTATCGCCAGCTTCCATTCTGCGGTCACCGACCTGTCATATTTGGGGTTGGTGCTGAGCCTAGAGCGTGTCGACGGCGACACTGCCTGCAGGGCAGAAGTTTGTCGGTGCCTCTACATACTAACTCCAGCATCGCGAGAGAGACGAGCCGTTGGGGCGGGCTCTGGACGGTGCCTCAATTGTTGTGATGCTGAGAAGACTGCCTGCAGCTGCACTCAAATGGACGAGTATAGGCTAGTTGGAATTTGGGTGGCATACCCAGTTCTACCGATCACTAACTCCATCGAGGGCCGTCAAATGGGATTGCAAGAGGATTGAAACTCACAGTTACAGATATGGACGAGGCTGCCGCCTCGGTACAAGTGCTGCGCACACCAACTCCGAGTTGTAACACGGAAGCAGTGTTAAAATGGAAGATGAGGACTACGTACTCGGGCTGGGCTGCTTCAGGATCACTCAATAGGATGACACCTAGTCGAGAACGATTGTCGAGGTATTGTAAACAATTACAGCTATGTACACTCATCAGCGGATTGATGATGCATGAGAATAGAATGTATGGCCGTTCAACAACATCTACACAACTTAGTAGCGTAGTACGAGCATTCTGCACGTTCCTACTTCATTGTTCAATTTGAACGTGCGACTACTTATGTATCATGTATCATGAATCATGATCATCTTGCGTCTGTGTACTATTCGCATGGTATGATTATGACATGCTGTACCAATCGCTATCTGCAATTGTGCCATACACACTCTGAGATCTGACGAGTCGTTCAAAACCAAGACATGTCTCCAGGCACGACGGAAAGGGTGCTATCGATATACTAGTAACACGGCCCGGGCTGAGCGCTGAGCAGTGGCACTTACTTGCTATGTAAACGTGCGCTCCAAGTCGAGATGGAGATCCACGTTTGCGATTGGGCTGGCATTCGATCGATCGAGGAACGTATTTCAAAATGTTCCAAACAACAAAGGCAAGATAAGTACATGCGTAGCTCCGGAGGCGGAGGCGTCCGAGTCCAGCATCTGGATAAGAGGTCCATGAATGCTGTGCGGCCGCTGAGTATGTCGCCGAGCCGATGGCGCGATACTAGGGCAAGAAGGGGCAAGAAGGGACCAAGCAGCAAAACAGCAAGTGACTTGGACTTGACTCCACTACGAGTCAACTTGAACGAGATGAATTGTTGCGTATGTCATTGTCATGTCCCATTTGTCCAGGAAATGCTTCCATGATGCTTCTTGGGAGTATCGGCCGACGACAGTTGGGTCGGCCCTCTCTGGTTCGACGCCGTGTGGGAGTGCTGCGGGCTGCAATGAGGTTGAGGGTGCCAAGATCGATGCCTGGTCAAACAAAGAGCACTGGCAGTGAGCGGTCTAGACTCTCGTCTGTGCATATACTGTACACACCGCACAACCCACCGTACTCCGCGGTATATTTAGGAATGGAAGACGCCATGCGTATGTTTTCCTGCGGAAGCATTTCCTCTCGAACAAAAGGCCTAGGTATTCATGGCATACGCAACATGTTCTGGGTCCTGTCGTCGCGGTTCTTGTAATCGACTCCGAGTCATCGTACCATGACGTGCCTTTCCCACGCGTTCTTCTTCAACACGTTGTCACTGTGAGACTTGGGTCGCGTTCATGTTCGGTCGGTCGCGACCCGCGTCCGGCAAAGAAACGGACACTGAAAATGTTATGCACGCCATCGCCGGGCCAACCATGAGTCCGCCGACTGACTCGATCGTACCCGCCCGGTCGGAGTGCGGAGTGCATGAAGTATGGATGAGAAAAAAAACGAGAGGCTGAACGTTCAGACTTCCAAACCTTCTTTATCTATTCAATGCACCTACGCTGAGGAATCATCGAAATCATCGACGGAAAACGGCAGAGCACAACGACACATACACACACCACATCCAGGTACGCGCCGGCCTCGACGCTTCTATATACCGTACAGTCACCACAACAGGTTTCACATGCGTACCCTCGCGGCGCGTCATCTTCAAAAATCCAGATACGCCGGAGATACGTAGAATGGAAACGAGTTTCTGCGATGGAGCGTGTTGTGATGTGCTGTGCTGGCGGCCGACATAAATCATGCATCATGCATCATGGAAGACACGACACCCGCGTTCTCCCACCCAACACCAACATAGATAACAGAGTGCTTGATGCTACCGCTTGCAGTAGAGAAAGCAGCTCGGCGTCAGTACACAACCGCAACGAACGTGCCTCCGCCCCGACCACCCTGAGCTTCGCTCCGAGCAGAAGGGATCTCGGCGGAATCGCGTCACGTTCGCCCTTGCCTCCGTTGCCTGTTGCCTGTTGCCAACCTTTAAGCTAATGCTATCGACTGCTAGTACTTAGTCGAACGTTTGACGGTGCCTTAGGCTGGGACCTAGAGACGACTCTGACGTGCCGCCACGACGCCACGATGCCACAAGCATGAATCTAGCACGGTGCACACCGCGCTGTGCAAAAAAATGAGAAAAAATAGTTTGGGGCGAAACGGAGGATGGTGTTCTGCATCTCCTGATTGTGTCAGACCGCGGTTGCCCAGATTTGGAATCTGAATGGATCGACGCTGTCGCGATACGGCAAACGACGCGAGAGGCGCAGAGAACCATAAACAGACAGCCAGCCCAGAAGCCAGAACTGATCTCGAGCGCCGTTCACCGTGTCCGCCCGCCAGCTAGTCTGACAGAAAGGATCCTTGGAAGGCGGCGTACATAAGAGGTGCAAGCTATTAGGTTCACGTTCCAGAGCGACCGGCCGCGCCTCGATGATACTCGCAGTCTGTCCAGAACATGTACACGGCTGGGATACCGTAATTTAGGATGGCAAAGGCGAGAGAGAAGACATGGTCCTGGGAACGTACCTGCAGATCCACGCGCCACCCGGACGGAGGTTGTAGAGCCAGGTGTCCAGCGAATTGGCCGGAGGAGAGCAAAAAACCAGCGCAAAGCTTCCACCGGATCGGTGCCGGCAACGGGCGCACGGGGGCAATGACGTGACTCTGGTGCTGCCTGCTGCAGTTGCAGTGGATGTTCTATTTGGTACGGCGGCGTTAAATATGCCTTAGATGGATCGGATTCGGGATCATAATAGGCGTGAGCTGATGGGAATATTCGAGAACATACTGCTTTATGCATATTCGTGTTACGTTGAGGGTGCAGGCCTGCGCACGTCGCTGTATGTCTAGATCTATCTGATGTCAGACGAAGCCTGGCGGAAGCGGAAATTAGGGTGCGTGTACGAGAGAACAGGGACTATTCAGAACAATCACTGTCATGACGAGGCAGAGCATGCTTGATAAGATTTTGTGTGTGAAGTTGCGAAAGAAGCTTGCCATGCACGGCTGAATAGGGAGGAGCCGCTGGGAAGCGCAGTATGGTATCGCGCGAACAAGCACGAAAAGAGGTCAGTCCGACGGAAGACCAAGTTCCGAGGGGACACAGCCACTGCCAGAGGTGGTGGTAGCAGAGATAGGTTACTGGAACGAACAAACTCTGATACATGCAATCAGCCCAAAATCAAAACATCGGACAGACGGCAGCAGAGAGAGAGGTGATGCAGATGCGTGTCCAGTTATATCTCACTGAGGTGTAAGAAGAAAGCACTGGCCGGCACAGGGCCCAGGGGCGAAAGCTCTGACAGAGTGATGGGCCGCAGATGGACCGAGATGGGCCCGGGATGGGAAAAGTGAGCCGTGTGCCGTGTGCAAGCACAACGGCGCACGAGAGTCGACCGGGTACAGTGGAGGAGGAGGCGGAAGGGGAAACCTCGGTCGCGTCCTCAAGAGCTTTGTGGCGCTGCTTCTCGCGGCGATAAATTGAAAGCTGCGGCGGTGTGCTGTCCGGGCTGGACTCGGAAGGCGTGCCACCCGGGCGTTGTCAAGTCAAAGTGGTGTGTGCACGGTGGATTCTGGGACCATCGCACTGGGACGGCCAGTGCCTGAGACTATCGATGGCGATAGACTGGGAGACCGCGTTGTGGGAAGCGTTGCTGGCGAGAACGATAACGAGGGCGGTGTCAGAGCGAGACGAAGGGAGGAGAGTACATACTGCAGGAGTCTGGCTGCGGCTGGACGGGCGAATCGTGGTCGTCGGCGGGTGATGAGCGCGGTGAGGCCGGGGCGCCTGGTGCAGAGGGAGACGGGAGGGACGGACCGGGGGGTATGACGTCGGAGGAGGGCGATTGCGGTTAGTTATCTGGGGCAATTATTTTGAGGATGCGCCTGGGCTCGCGCCGGCGACCCGAGGGAAGGGCTATCGCAGGAGTGCTTTGCCGGAAAACATAAATCTGAGCGGGATCTGGACGGAACGTCGTTGACTGCAGCGGCCGGTGGCTGCTCCCACTGCCCACTGCCAGGCAAGCTTCCGCCAGCCATCTTGCTTCTGCCTTGCTTCTACCATACAACCAGCTTCACCACCCTCCCTCTCTCTCCTTTCTTTCTTCGGCCCTGCTTCTTGTTTGTTCGGCTTCTTTCGCCATGTCTTATATACTCGCTCGCCCGCACACTCCTCCCCCGCCTCCAGAGGAAGACTCCCTCTCCGCCGCCCTCCATGCTGCCTTGCGGCCATTCGACCCAAATCCCGTACTTCCTCCTCCCCACGACCTCCACTCTGCGCGCGACAGGCAAGACATGCACCCCAAGGACAAGCCCAGCAAACACCCCCTTCTCGAGATCCATGTCACCAACGATGTCCTTTGTCTCCGCGGCACAGGCGTCGACGTCAACCCCGCTCTCCTCAGCGGCAACGTGATCCTCCAGCTCTCCGAGCCCACCTCCATCAAGGAGATCACCCTCCAGTTCAGAGGCAAGGCCTACCTCCCCGTCTCTGCCACAGAACCGTGAGTACCCGTCTTGACGTCCCTCCACTGTCCTATGACTCCCCGTGTTCGCTGTTTGTCTTCGCGAGTGGAGTCATCACTCCCACAGAGCACGCGCGACCATTCATTCCCTCTCGCCAAGTTTCTGCAATACGGGTATGAGTGCTCACGAGCTCAGTCATGCTGGGAGCAGCCCAGCGCGTGGTGGTCTGCTGTGGCTTCACTCTCTACGCGCGCGCCTTCCCCGCGCACGAGACCCTGCTTCCTCGGGAGGGGATTCGCGCCTTCCATGCACTATTCCCATATGCACTTATTCGCTTTGCCCGTCCTCGCACGCGATGCGGTACTGACCAATATTATCCTCCAGCCTTGCGCTCAGCTCTTCCCAGCTGACCTACGTCGTCTGTAATCATGAATGGTCTTTCCTCGAGGGCGACCGCCACCATGCCCACACCCTCAAGGCCGGCCGCCACCTATTCCCCTTCCAACTCCAGATCGGCGGATCACTCCCATCCTCCATTTACTCCTCCGCGCTTGGTGGCGCGTCTGTCCAGTACAAGCTCCGCGCGCAGGTCCTTCGAGGCGGCTTTGGCCTCACCCACCGCGACCTCACCGCAATCACGCCCATTGTCATCATGCGTAGCTTCAGCTCGGAGGCGCTCGAGTACCAGCAAACACTCGAGATCGAGAACACCTGGCCGGAGAAGCTCATGTACTCAATTATGATCCCCCACAAGGCCTGGGCCGCGGGCGAGCGACTTACGGCAGTGGTCAAGTTTCAGCCCATGGCCAAGGGCGTGCGCGTCCTGAGCGTTACGACAACTGTCAACGAAACCGTCAAGCTTTGGTCGCGCTCGGGATGTCAGGAGAACACTCGTGTGATCGCCACGACCAAACACGACATCGTCGAGGGTAAGGCGGTCATGGTGGACGAACACCATCACCGCTTCCGCGTTCCATTGCTTTCCAGTAGCTCCCATGTCACGCGTCACTCGGTGAGTTCGACTTCGGCGAACACTCCTGCGCATACACCCGGGCATGCGCACCATAGCAATGGCTCGTACTTCCCGCCGGTCGCGTCATCGAGCACACACTCGCCACCTCATTCGAACGTCGAGCTGGCACCGTTGACTACAACAACGTCCCGGTCTTCGTCATCGAGTGGTGGCGCTGGCCCTTCGGCAACGCACGCTAGTCCGGGATCGTCAGCACAGCCATCGACGAACGCTAGTTCGATCAACCTCGCACCTCCTCAAGAGGGTTCCGAGCTGCTCATGGAGCCTGGTACCGACGTGGTCACGACGCTGCATATCACCGTGCCCATGCACGCAACGCCGAGCCATTCACTTGAGGTAAGTGTTGTCTGATTGCCAAAACTTTGTTTAACTCGCTCGATGCTGACTTGACTGGTCCAGCCGATCCAAGTCAACCACCGAGTGCGATGGTCGATCCTCCTTGGCAACTTTGACGGACACACTTCCGAACTGCGCTGCTCGCTCCCCATCCACGTTCTCGACAACCGTCTCGCTGAGGAAGCGCGCGCCGCAACGCTCGCGACCCGCCGGCTGCTCCTTGGGGCCACCGACGTCGAAGGCGGAGAAGCCGTCCTCGGGGAAGCAAACGAGGAGGACACTGAAGCTCTCCCGTCCTACCCCTCTCATGTCCGGGACCGCGTCGCGAACGCCTACCTCCCGGATGCCGCGACGATGCGCGTCGCGAACTCATGGGTCGTCAACGGGATGAGCCCGACGATCCCTGAGCGGTCCGCGCAGATGCCAGTCGGGTACTCCGAGGTGTCGAGCGGTATGCACAGTCCCGCGACGTTCGAGACGTGGCAGGTCGGGCCTGGGCTGAGCAGGCCGCCGCGGAGCGAGCACCTCCCGCACGAGCCTCAGCCCGGGGCGACACCGCTCGAGTGGGTCAACACGGAGCTCCTGCTTAGTCTTGGACAGGAGGCACCCGAGGCGCCCCCGACGGTCTTGACACCTCCCAGCAGGACACCGCCGGAGGTGAGCGCACTTGCGAGCAGGCACGGGAGTCGGTTCCAGAGTCGACGGGGCAGTCGTGCGAACAGCCGAGTCAACAGCCGTTCAGGCTCTCCCGAACGCAGCTCGACCGACCTCTCCTCCGCGTCGGCGAGCACGACCGCGGCAAACGGAGCAGAGACCTCAAGATCGAGCCTGAGGTCGGAGGATACGTTTGTGCACAGCCACAGCACCGCGAGTCGGAACATGCACGGGCTCTTCCACATCGCGATGAAGCCTTTCACGTCGCTCACGTCGACCTTCAGCCTCGGTGGGGCGCGCACGGGGAGCCACGCTGCAGCGTTCTCCGCGAGCGCGATGGGCGGCAGCCCGGCGGGGGGCGGGTCGGGTGCGGTGACGCCGGCGATGGTGCCAGAGCCGATGACGAGCCAGGAAATGCTGCATCATGCGTTCACGCAGGTGCCGGACTACGACATGGCGAGCAGGGGCTTCCTTGGCGGCGGCATCACGCCGCTCTCAAGTCTGAGGGAGCTGCCGACGTATGAGAGCGTGCAGGCGGAAATGCGCGCGGCGAGGGGTGCGAACGGGACCGCGGGCGCGGTCGCGGCGGGGGAGAGGAGCTTCAGCGAAGGAGACCTTGCGGGGATGTTTGCTGCTGCTGCTGCGAATGCGGGCGCGGGCGCGAGGACGAGGGCGAGGACGAGGACAAGGACTGCCGGGGGCATATCCCTGGCCATGGTCATGGTAGTGGTCCTGTTGTGCGGTCGGAGTTGGGGAGGGTGCCGGTGTTGACACCTTGAACGTCACGTCGCGCTCACGGTCCCCTCATCTTGGTTTCTTGGTTCGCATCTGTCCTATACCCCGCCAGTCCTCGGCTCACCACCGCATGGAAGACTCCAGCTTGAACTGACATGTATCATTATTCCGTCCCGCCCTGCCTTGCTTCCCTCGTCCTGTCCACGCTCGTCCTCCCCGACTCGAGCGCATCTTCCTAGCCCTTCCTCTCTCCCCGCTCATATATACCGCTTCCCCCCGCACCAATCCTTTCCCTACGCCAAAAAAAACAGAAGGGAACGCTAATTATCGAATGCAACATCGCTGTAGACCGGCATCGCCCCCCACTCACAACAATCCTCATGACCATACTTAGACCGCACACACCCCATAGACTGTACGTACGCACCTGCTCGTTACCCTCTTGCTGTTGTTCTTGCTCCCGTCGTTAAATGTGTACCACCACTGTACTTACCCGGCCATTTTACACTCGGACGGACCGCTCTTCCACCGTCGTCGGTGCTCCCTTCCCTTCCCTTCCCTTTCGTTGTTGGTATTGTCGTCGTCTTGTCCGATCTCAGAGTCAGGTAATCATGATCGTGTCCGTGCTCCCTTGGTATGTAGTATAAGTATACACATAGTCGCGATACCGCGTTAGTGCCGTAGTAAGGAGTCGCTCTGTCTTGGATTGTTTTCTCGCCGTCTTGCCCCCAGGTACCACACTTGAGCGCGTGTTTAGATAAGTAAGTGTTCGAGTTAATTGTCCCAACTTTGTTGGCATAGAAGTAGTATGTAGGTTCCACTCCCCCCCTCCCCCGCGTCGGTGTCAACTGAGACCTTACATCATATAGGTGACGGCGTTGATATGTTTCGTTGGACTCATACTAGTAATCGCACATACTTTGGATCTACCAAGCATACCACTCGCGCGATGCCTGACGCAGACGAGGATTTCAATATTGAACGCGTCGTGTCCGGCACGTGACCGCGCCGCGGAACGGAGGTATTCGGACGGAACGCCCGTAGCCCGCAGCCCGTCCGTCCCATCGTCCCTTTCTCCCTTGCCTCTCAAGTCTTGCGCTTGCGCTTGAAGTTGGAATCTGTTGGGATCTGTTCAAAATTTTTTTTCGCTGGCCTTTTGACACAACAGGACGCAGCCGCTAAGTATACGTAACTTTAAGTGCACAGGAGCCTCCCTGGAAGATGGCTGAAGATGGCTGCGAACCGTGTTCCTGCACAATTCCGAATCTGACATCCGTGCACCAACCCGCGGTTGCAGCTCAACCTCCGACGCCGATAGGGCCGCTAGCGCTGCAGCGTGGTGGATGCAGGATGCCTGCTGAGCTTCTCGTTGGTGATATGTATGTGGTCCGACGTGTGGTAAGTACTTCGGAATCGGAGGCCCCTGAATCATTTACATTGCCTAGTACTTGGGGCATGCATGATGCCAGCGACTCACTCATCTGAGACTGTAGCAAGGAACGTGAACAACTCAACTCGAACGACGGACTTCGGAGGTCCCTCGCGGCGGCGGTCGTACGTTACCGTAGCTATAGAGCGCTGACTCCCTTCGCACATCGCTCTGTTCATCGCTGCCACTGTCACTGCGCAATGCGCATCCGGTGCGGAATCCGTACGTGCGCCGTGCATGCCCAGTTCCGCACACGCGGATCTGGCAGAGGTGAACATTTTGCGAGATGACTGAATGACCTGGGAGGTGCCACAGAGTGCAGCTTCCCGTCAGGCCGGTGGATGGCCATGGCCTGCTAAGTCTATCAATCTTCCGCTTATAGAACTGGGCTTACAGTACTAGTGTTTCGCCGGTGCCCCTAGAGGGCACTGAGAGGTGCACGTACGCGTGCCGCTCCCCTCTACGAGGCCAGCAGTGGATACTACATGTGGACGATGGGTGTCAGCTGGTTTCATTTCTGAAGCTCAGGTGGGAGGGGCATACCCACTGCTGACCTAGTACCTCAACCTGAAGGAAATATGGACACCAATTTTTTCAATGCGCTGCGGACCGGTCTCCATACGCTTCAAGTTCATGTCGGTATCTTATGCATTGTGCCGTCTACGAGTCACGGACGCCCTGGAAGCATGAGTACTGATTACTTACTCAGCTCCGGCCTCACCAAAGGCACACTCGGACAAGGACAAAGATAAAGAACGCTTCGAATTCTTCCGCACCCCCTTCTTCTTCTTCTCCGTCTGAACTCCCCTTCCGTATCCGGACGGACGTGGTGCGGGGAAACTGACTTTGGCTTTGATCACGCAGGCTAATGCAATGCCACCGCACCCGTGCCTGCTCTGCGCGATGCACAGGGCGCTCGGTCCGCAGGGCCTACGTCGGCGATTCAACCTCGTAGCATTACAGGCTGGCCGCCCCGGTCGTCACGGAGGGCGTACCGGGTGGATGTAAGTTCCGAGTCGGGGCCGCTGCGTTCGATTCCGAGATACGCTGGAAGCACCTTACACTCGCCTTGGACGCTCGCAGCTTGGCCAGGGCTTGGAGCGCATCTCGCGTATCCTCGAGCTCAGGACCGATACGTCCGCGCCCCACTTCGAAGTTCACCGCCCTGTGCTTCACGCTCCATGAATCCAGTGCTAGCGCGAGCGCGATGATCTCTCCTTCGAGTCGGATGAAGTTATCTCCTGACTTGTCGAAGTGGGTATCTGGGAAGCCAGCTGCTCGAAACGATTTCTTGCCGCACCCGAGTGCACGGTACCTACCCTCGGGAGACCGGTCCTGGGATGTCGGTGGGTATGAATGTGCGCATATATAGCTCACCCATAGCCGTCGCGAGCGACGCTGATCACCCAGCGTTGGCCTGAGGACGCAGTCGACGCCATCGAGCTCCGCTCCGTGAGCGTGCGCGTGCGAGTGCAGTGGTTGCACGGAAGCTTTGCACATGGGTGTGCATGTGATCGGAATGCTCAGGGTGCGTTTCTGGGTGGTGTCAGTGTCGTACGACTTGTTCAGGTCTGTGCATAGCTAATTTCAAATATGTGGCTAGTTCTTCTTCCTTCGCGCAGATACTTTCGCACGCCGCTGGATGCTGGCATTCTCCTTTGTAAGTACGACGGGTACTAGTGCAAAGCGGGTACTACCTTCTGGATCTACGTGTCAAACTTACACAGTCAAAGTAGAGTCGTCCATATTCGCACAATTTGCGTGACAGATCTGCGAACTGGCGGCGTGTCAGACCAGCAGTCACATTGTAAGCAAAGAACGCAACTTGTCAGCTTGAAGGCGCATCTTGCATCGCGCGCATACAACTAAGGTCGTAAGTCTTCTAGGTTTCTCGCCCTTCAGTATGCCCTTCACACGTGCAACTGTATCTCGTACCTCTTCAAAGCTGATGTTCTGTCCTGAGATACGCAAGTTGGGACACTTGACGCTGTTGCAGGGCGAGGACGGCAAGACATGCTACAGTGGAGCGGGCAATGAAGGCCCACTCTGCCGCCATGTCAGTCATTCCTGAGCCCTAGACCAGGCAACTGTGGAGGAAGGACTCTGCTGGTTCCATCGGCCCATGTTGAAACTCAGCGTCAGAGGATGGAAGCATTGCACTTGTAGTACAAGGTGCCTCGCATGAGATTGGACAGTCGGCGACCTACCGTGAATGACAATCTTGATGACAGTTGCTGGATGAGGTGCTGTTCGCGATACTGTCATAAATGCGCAAGCGCTAGGATCTTGTTCTCGAGAATAGAGAGGTGCTCAGTTCACGACCTCTGCCGCTCCGCCTGATCCGTCCGTCACAGTTCAATCCAGCCCTAGAAGTATCATACGAGTAATGATGGAAACCACAAGCAAGACACAAGACAGCTGAATGTTCCGACAGTGTTTGTGTTATACTGATGGCTTGCGTTTGAACAGATAATGCCCAACACCCCACCTAACATTGCCCATTAGTTTGCAGCACTTCGCGGCTCAGGATTCCATACGTACTCCTCACCGCCATTCAATGCGAAGAACTCCGCGACAGCCAAATAGAACACCCGGAATCTGCGTGAGCGGCGGGGTATCTGAGACATCTTGGCACAGACACAGGACAGGAAACGCACCTGAAGAACGCCTTTCGGCCTTCCTCCTTACTGAGACCCTTCGCGACAGCGTCAGCCTCCAGCTCAGCGAGACCGGACTTTTTGTTAGAGTCTTGTATCTTGAGCCAATCTTCGGAAGTTCGTCCATAATGTTTGCCGTTGACGTACCAGCTCCGCACAAGGGTCAGGTCGTCTTGAAAGTACAGCTGCCATTCTCGTCAGCGTCGAGTACCACAATCAGATGAGTTCATCGTACCAGTAAGTCGTGTGACGGCATGGTCCCCCCTGGCAAGCATGGCTTAGCTGCATATATGCGCATCGAGGAACATAGAAACGTACCTGAGAAGAAGGTCTGGGCCATCCATCCATCGCCTTCCTCAAAGTGATACGGTGTCGTACGGTGGCAGAAGATATGGACGAAGAACAAGGATTCCTCGGCAGAGTCAGTATTTGGGCGTAGCCATGACGCGACTTTTGCCATGAGCAGTTTGTAATTCTTCATATGCTCAAACATCTATGATCGATACGTTAGACATATAGACCGTGTAGGCACGCGTGTGGAAAACTCACCTCGATAGAAAGGATACGATCGAATCTTTTAGGAAATGTGTCAGCTGGAGACTACCAATAGACCACCATCGGTCATGACAGAGCCACGCACTGTCGGGAGCCGTTGAAGTCGAACACGTTCACGTCCCCCGTGATGATCTATCAAGGCTCAGCGATCACAACATTCCAATCGGCCGACATGACTCCTATGTGCAGTATCGTGCTCTGCATTACGTACCTCCAGGTTTGCGAGGCCCCGGGACTTCGCGACACCATCTATATGCGCCTTTTGGGTTGTGGAGTTGGAAAGGCCGACTATTCGAGACTTAGGGTACTTTTGTGCCAAGTATAATGACAGACTTCCCCAACCTTTCACGATGTCAAGAGAGTACTGGAAATATCAATGACAACGACGTACCACAACCGAGGTCCAAGACATCAAGTCCGTCTCTAAGCTTGGCCTTCTCGCAATAGCTTTCCAGCATGAGGACCTCTGCTTCTGCGAGTGTCTCTTTGCCAGTAGGATAGAGGCAACATGAGTACTTTGCGCAGGGGCCTAAACAAGATAGCATGAAATTGGTTGAAACCTGACACGACACAGAAGGTTGATGTCTTGTGACGCATACAGCTACTGTACAGTTTACAACGCACCTCGTAATGCTGCTCGTTCGCTTTCTCCGTCAAGTCCGCTATCTGCGTCCTCGCACGGACACCCTCAATCCATTTCATCTTTGCTTCATGATTGGCCTCGAAAGAGCCTGCGTTGATTTCTCGTAGCCTCTGCCGGCAGAGAGCACGGATGGCGGGTCGTAGAAGAAAGTCAGGTATCGAGCCCTTGTAATGACGTTCAGCCTGTGATCCTCATAGGCAAGCCCAAGACTGACCTTGTCTATAAGACCATAGCCGACCTCGAGGACGCGGTCTGTGACGGAGGTACCAGTCATGGTGGTCGGGAGGAAAGAGGAAATGGCTTCGGCTCGGCTCCGGCGGCGTGTTGGCCATCGCCATTCCCGCTGCTTCGGGATGATGTGTTCCCATTGCTGTCATAGAACGCGTTCCCAACGTCGTCAGCGCGGTCGACGCGTCGCGCTTGCCTGCGTCACGTGTGTTTCGCGAACGAGACCGTCAAGCTCGTGTGAGCGAATGTTTCTCAACTCCCTCCACCATCGCTGCGTCTCCATGCCCTGACTATCTTCACTACCTGGCCGTCCTTCTTACGCCATGAAGCGACTGTTGTTCCAGCACACCAGCCGTGGCGCAGTCTTCGACCGCTACGCCACCATCCGCAATTTCTTCCGGCAACAACATCACTCTGCGGTCTCGACGCTATCCCACACGACTTCTGCATCCTTCGCGGCTCGTAGCTTCTCTCATCATGTTATTGGCACTCGTGTTGTGATCCGGCACTTTTCAGTAGGCCCTCCGCTCGGCCAGGAGAAGCCACCAAAGCTCTCGCACCAACAAGACAAGTCTTCCGAGAACGACCAGGGTTCTCAACCTCGGAAGGAGAGCACAGAACATGTCAACCTGGACAGTTACCCTCGGTTCTTTCGGAGGCTAGCTATGTCGCTGCCCCACTTACAGCGTCCGACTCGCGACGACTTCCTCAGGGCAGCAGACGGCTTCTGGCAGCGCGCGCGCATACGGTTCAGATGGCTCACCATTCGGTCCTTCAGGAGGTACGATGCGGATGAGATCGGGGCGTTCTTTACGTGGTTCCTCATGAGTCAGACACTATGGCTCTTCGTCGGAACGTGAGTCGTAAACGTTTTGTACGCCTGCTCCCAGCTGACTCTGCTTCCAGTACGACATTCTTCTCCGTGGTGTTCGCAACTGCGAACAGTTTACGACTGCAAGGTGCGTACAACGTAGTTCAGCACAATTGCTCGAAACTGAAGATTCTGTAGAATACATTGCTCGCGCGTTGAGCGACTACCTCACGGCGGAAACCGGCATTACCATCATCTTCGAGTCGGCTATTGTACCCAAATGGCGGGACTCTCGTATCTCCTTCAAGAATGTGTTCATCACGCGCAGGCCGGATAATTTCTACAGGCAGAAGGCACTCACTACTTCCGGTCATTTTGTCGCGGCAGGGTACGACTTGAGCAACCATCCCTCCTACCATGTAAGGATAGACGAGGAAGAAGACGGTGGTACTGTGGATCATTCAGATGACGACATGAACTACTCTATGTTCGACTTGAGTGTGGATTCGATTGATGTCACGCTCTCATTTGCTCGGTGGTTTGAAGGGAAGGGCTTGGTAGAGGACGCGGTCGTCAAGGGTGTGCGCGGTGTACTCGGTGAATTCATCCACTGTATGCTATTGAACTTCTTCTGACGTTGCAGTATAGACCGGCGCTCTGTGACATGGGACCCAGATCACCCGCTCGACCCAGCGGCATTCAGACACAAAGCCCAGCCAGGCGATTTCGAGCTTGAGTCTCTGCAGGTTGAAGACCTGCTCATCACTGTGTACCAGCCTGGCAACTTCCGGCCGTACACCACATCCATCTTTCGCGCAGACATCGGTACATTCCGGAAGCAATGGGCATTCTATGACTTCCTCCGCGCGGAGAACGTCGTCGGGCAGTTCGACAACTGCTTGTTCAGCCTGCACCAGCCCCAAAGCATCGGCAGGACGACGGACAAAGACCTGATAGATGGAAAGTGGAGCCGTATGGTAAGTACAAATGTTCATAGATATGGAGAGCCCTCAACTGACAGAGGCCCCCAGTCCCGCTTCAGGATCGACGGAGTGAACATTGATCATCTCCAGAGCATGACGACGCAAGAGGGTCCCTTCTCATGGATCACTTCGGGCAAGTTCGATGCCGTCCTCGACATCAAGTTCCCGCGCGATCCATCCGAGGAACCTGCTCTGAATGCCCTACTGGACGAACTGGCAGACGCGTTGAATTCCGTCGGCATGACGGATCGCATCCCTGGACAGCGCGAACTCGCAAAGCCGCCTCTGAGTGCGCCGTCGGATAAAGAGGAAGATCAAGCTGAGGGCAGAGAGGACAAGCTGAGGGTCATCGTCGATATCGACTTGCGCTTCAGAGACTTGAAGGCGGCTGTACCGTTGTTCACAAGTGACTTGAGCTATGTGAACAATGCGCTGATCAGGCCGATTGTTGCTTTCATGAAGTGAGTATAAGCATTACTTCCATGCTTGCATAAGAAGAGTCACTGACACGATTGCCCTAGTGCCAATCGGACGCTGATCCCCATCCGGTGTCGCGTTGCGAAGGATCTAGAAGAGTTTGATGGCTCGTGGACGGTATGTCCACCCCTACTTCATAGAACTGAAAGCCGATGCTTACCTCTGTCCGACTAGATGTGGGAGAGTAAGTCTTACCCCATGATGTCAGTCCGGAGACGATTGCTAACCATCTCACAGCGGGGTTGATCGACGAGATCTCCATGAAGACGTACGAAGCAATGGCGTACCACGTCTCCCAAGCGAATTTCCACCGCCGCGTCAAGGCTGTCGGCACCTGGAGCCTGCAGATGACTGCGAGCGCGCTCATGTCGACTCTGCGCACTATCATGGACCCAATGGCCTCGCAAATACGCGACATCTACGAGCACGGTCTGCCCGCAGACTACTCGATGTTTCAGATTGCGGCCCTGCAGCACCCGATATCATCCATCCATCCGAACCCTCCTGCAGCAGATCACGAATAAAATATCAACGACTTGATACTGATCCTATCCTCCAAGGAAGCATTTACTGCATCTAAAAGTACATACACGAGTCCGAGTACAATAGGGCTATATAACATCCGGTACATATCCAGTGACGACTCCCATGACAATGCAATCCACTCCTTTACCAGGACTCGCGCCCGCGCCCGCGTCAGTACTCAAGGTCAATCGCGATACTTCCTGATCCTCCTTGCGACCCAGCTGCCGAACCCAGACTCGAAGATCATGAAGACGACCCAGAGGTAGCCGCCGAGCAGGTGCCGCTTTGCCGACAGCGCGAATAGCGAGCTGACGACGGTGGGACCCAGGGTGGCCGCGAGAGACTGCGCGAGCTCAGCAAGCCCGTTTGCAGTTCCGAGGGACGCGGAGCCCGGCGCGTGGTCCCGCGTCAGGATCATGATGATTCTGCATGTTTGAAAAGCAAAATGGAATGAGTGCCGTTAGCGTGTGCGTTTAGAACTTCTTCTTCGTCCGATCCCCATGTTCGCAATATCAGGGATAGGCGGATGGACGAAGAACATCGCGAGGGTGGAGGAGCGAACGAAGAAGCGAATGAAGAGGAGAGAAGGATACGTACGAGAACGCGAGGCAGCCGAGCCTGGAGAGGAAGAGGATGAAGCCGATGGTCGTCCACTCGAGTGTGCTCGCTTCGCGGTAGGTGGTCTCCTCCGCGGGGCTACCTCTGAGACCATCGATGGGGACTGCGGACATGGACGACTGGGCCGCCCACGATGCAAGGGGCATGGCGGCAAAGGTGACGACCCAGGCGGACATGCAGAAGTCGAACACGTTGAGCGTGCCGTAGCGCCGGAGGAGGCCCGGCATGCAGAGCTTGAGGAATATCGAGACCGCGCCCATGAAGGAGAGCGCGCGGCCGATTTGCGAGGGCTAGCGGTACATGCAGGGAGGAGGGAAGTCACGGCGTCAGTACGGTGCGCCGATGGGTAGAACGGTGTCTAGAGAGTGAATAGGTGAAAGCTGGATGGTACGTACTGAGAGGGCGAGCCCACCCTGGTGCAAGGGAGTGTACGCCATGAGGACGAAGACGCCGTTGAAGCAGGAGCCTGCGAAGCCAAGTGCGCTGCTCGATGCGAAGACGGCTCGGAGCACAGGGATCGATAGGAGTTCCCTCACACTGAGGGGCTCGGATATCGGCTCTGGGACATCGATGACTGTGTCGCTAGACGTCGCTGCGATGAGGGGCTCTTCGTCGTCTGCGATCAATTGCTTTAGCTCGCGCTTGCTGGGAAGGGTCTGTCAGGGAGGAAGGAGTATTGGTGGGACGTAGAGGGTAGAAATTCATAGCACGCGGTTAGCACTCGGGGTGTTCATGTTTTGGGACTGCGCACACGTACCTCGTCTAGAGCGAAGATGGCTAGCAGGGCGGCGCCGATGAGCAGCACTGCGGAGATGAGCCCGGGGAGGAGGTAGGGGTACGTTCCCCAAATCGGATGAGTGAATACATCCGGCCACTTCTTTGCAGGATCCTCAAACGTCCCTCCTATGAGTGGGCTGGGATTCGGTTGAACGTCAGTTCCAGGGCGGACACAGTAGGGGGTGGAACATGTTTGACCAACCCAATTGCGTAGCCCAGAGCGGACACAATATCATATAATGGGAATGCGATAGACTGGTTCGTCTCGTCGGATAGTTCTCCTACAACAGAGTGAATGGCCCCCGTAATGCCGTAGAAGAATCCGCCTGTGACAACGTAGTTAGCGCAGGCATACGAGCGAGATGAATTTCATACTAACCCAAGAAACGATTGATCAGGAGCCCGGTCAACGATCCCGATAAGCCAAAGAAGGCGGTGAACAATGCGGTCCCAGTGGTACCTAGCACAATGACAGGTATTCGACCCCTACTGTCTGATGGCGTACTTCTTCAGTTTTTGGCTGCGGATTTGAACAAGCTCCATGGGACTCACCGGAGACCCTCCCCCAGACGAACATGCTGGTGAATTGTGTCACAGAGGACAAGCTGTGCTAAACTTCCGCGGTCAGTGCTAGCTTCGGGCGTGGAACACAGGTGTGCTAACCGCAAGTCCGCTATAATATCCGGTATCTGCACCCTCGGAGGCGGCCAGCTTCCCAATGAGCACATTGTAATAGGGCAACATCTGGGTGGACGCGATAGGGAGTGTCAACTTGATTGCATAGATGATCGCGAGCTGTAGCTTCGGTAGGGGATTTGGCTTGACTCTCCGCTTGACCAGGAGGGGTTCGCTCTCGTCGCGAGGGTCAGCGGCACCTCCGACGCGGTGAGAGACTGTCATGGTGGTGGTTGCGGTCGAAGGACTGCGGAGATATTATTTATGGGCCGAGGAACATGGGAAATGTGGCACTGTGCTTAGAGCATATACCGACAGATAGCAGTATCCAGACAGAAGCTTGTCAGCATGTTTGGAGAGATTGCGCACTGGCAGCGTGCCAAATACGCGTGTAGCCACTTTGCGTGCTCTTTCGGTCAATTGACGAGACTGACCCTAACCCGTCCCTATCCTATGCAGTGCAAACACGTGGGACTTTCTGGAATCGGCAAGACGTCATAGGCGCCCTCCACACCCTTATGTGTAGCGTCGGCTGTGCTGCGTTCCTCGCTAACTCCTTCTCGCACTTTCACTACAACCACCATGGCCTACTACGACAACCCGCCGCCACCGTACCCCGGAAATGCCAGCAATTCGAAAGCTAGCAAGAACGCTCCGCCCGGATACGACGCCGCATCTCAGCCGTTGTTGAGCAGTTCAGTAGCGGGGAGGTCAGGGATCTATCACCAGCCCGCTGTAGGAGATGTCCCGGACGACTTTTTGGTGAGTTACTGCATCCGCGTGGGTACGATTTCATACTCATCGTACCGTCTAGTACGGCGCGACTGTCGCTGAGTGCGCGATCAGTATCAGAAACGAGTTCGTACGCAAAGTGTATACGATATTGTGTGAGTGCTATGCTCCGCAGCTCTGCTATGCAGCGGCTAACTGAAGGTGTATCTCATCAAGTCTGCCAAATTGTGGGTCTACATCACGATCCAAGCCAGTGCATATACTGACAGACCGGGGTAGGTCGCCACAACCATTGTCGCTGGACTGATCTCACGATCTCAAGATGCGGTCTTCTGGGTAGTAACGCAGTACGCCTATTTTTTATGTCATGTCGATGTATCCTTTCCAACCTCCGCGAGCAGCACTTGGTCTTTCTATGTTCCCTTGTTCGGTACTCTCGTCAACTTGGGGTTGCTCTACTGGAAGCGGCATAGCGAACCTCTCAACTATGTGCTGTTGTCGACCTTTACACTACTTGAGGCTTTCACCTTGGGTATCATGACGGCCTTCATCGACAACGAGGTTGTACTCCAGGCATTGTGCGTACATCGCGTTGGCTTGTCCACCATCATCCTGTGTTGGAGGTATTCATATTGCACCTACCGCAGGCTCATCACAGTTGGAGTGTTCCTTGGACTCACGCTGTTCACTTTGCAATCCAAGGTATGTTGCCAGCCAACGTTCTATATATGGTTGCTGATTGCGCCGCAGTATGACTTCTCCAGCATGGGTTCTTGGCTGTTCGCCGGCCTGTTTGCTCTTAGTAAGTGCCTGGCAAGCGTCTACCGTGACACAGTCACTGAAGAACCTTCCAGTGACGACTGGGCTGGTCGGAATTTTCATCCCCTTCTCTCGAACCTTCGATCTCGTCCTGGCCATGGGTGGTGTCCTCCTCTTCAGTGGATATATCATCTACGACACCTACATCATCACGAAGAGGCTGTCGCATGATGAGTACATTGCCGCTGCTATCAGTCTCTACCTTGAGTATGTTTTCTGTTCGATCTCTACAGACCGTGTAGCTAACTTAGTTGTTCAACAGTTTCATCAATCTCTGTGCGTTGTCTCGACCTGCTTGCTCACTTCAGTACTGACATACCTTCCTAGTCATCAACATCTTGCGTATACTGAATGACGTGCAGAGAGACTAAAGAAGTGGATTGGTTGCTCGCAGCTCTGAGGTCACGATGGTGCCTATGTGTGATTTGATGCTTTATGGACTCTGCATGTACTCTACTCTGTATCGCCGATAACGATAAATAAATGTCGAGCAGTTGGTGTTCAACCTTCACCGTCCAGCCGTCCCTGAACAGTTATATTTCTATGGGCGTGGTATCGCAAACTGCAGTCTTGAATTCTTGTAAAATAGATCAATGTTTCCATCACGCAATCCTTTGTGTCCTTTGTGGATTCCGAATCCAGTCGTGTTCCTCCTGATTAAACTACAAGTACAGGGAATGCACGGGTGTCTTCCATTCCATCTAAGCGCAGAAAACAAACCTCGGATGTCCAAGGTCAGCAAACGTCCACCAATTCGCCCAACGAATCTCTGTTCCGATCGCCCAGCCTCTCGTATGCCTGGCGCACCTTCTGCAGCTCTTTCGTGACCGCATTCAGGTCCTCCATGAACACCTCCAGCACATCCGGCTCCAGCTCGCCCATGTCCATATCCTCGTCCGACGGGTCCGCATAACCCCTGCCCTCCTCCCTCTGCAGCAGGCGCTCGAGCTGGTCCCGCCGCTGCATCTGGGTCTTATGCAGCTCGTGGTAGGTCCGCCAGCAGCCCTCGTAGTACTTGCGCAGCCCGCCCCTGTCCTTGGGCAGAGGTCGCTGCTTGAAGAGCGGGGTGTGCGTCGCTTTGAACCGCTTCGGGGTAGGATCCTCGGGTGGCGAGTGCGCTTCTGGGGCTGTGCGATCGCGGACGACCGGCACGCTGCGTTCCGACTCGTCCTCAGAGGATGACGTGTAGATAGCAGACTCCCGGCGAGACTTGCCCGACCGTGCAGGCTCGGCGGCGGATTTGGTGTTCTTCGCGCTAGAGGAGGACGAAGAGGACGAGTGGTGTGCCCTGTCGGGGGCGGCAGCTGGGCGGGGAGGCAATGACGACCGCACGGATGTGGATCGAGGAGGCGAAAACGCTGTAGAGAGCGGAGACGCCTCTTTCTTGATCTTCATACGGGGAGCGCTCAGTGGGGACGGTTCGCGCAGTACGGGCTTCTTCGGTAACGAGAGGTCTCTCCCACGAGCCTTGTCTGCGGCACCGGGTTGTGGTTCGTCCAACTTACGCTTCTTAGACGAACCGGCACTAAGCGGGACCTCGCGCTCGGAATACTCGGAGTCGTTGCTGTCCTGCACTGGTTTCTTGCGTTTGAACGAAGGTAGAGGCGGGGGAACAGGCGAGGCAGCCGCCTTAGCTCGCGGTTTGTCGCTCTCCTGCTCCCTCTCTCTTTCGCGCATCCGCTCCTCCCTACGTTCTCCTGCAGAGCGCCCAATAGCAGCAGCTTGCGGGTCCTTCGGCTTCTTCCGGATTTGGGCCGCAGCGGTAGACACCGAGCTTGACCGCGCCTGCGCCGGGGAGGGAGGGGGCTTCGTAGAGGCCGAGGATCCCTGAGGATCTCGTCTGCCCTCCCGAGGGTCCGGAGGAGCCAGCTTCTTCGGTGGAGGAAGAGGGGAGTTCGAGCGCAAGTCAGAAACGGGCGGTGTTGCAGAGTGCTTCGCCACTCTATACCCCGACCCAGGCTGTCTGCGTACTGCGGGCCGCGTCGCGGACGTTGGTGTGCCAGCCGCGCTACTCTCGTCCAGATCACGCGCCTTGTTCCTACTGCTCTCGTCCTTGGCGGGAACCATGATGTCCGACACCTGCTTGCGATTCCGCACTCCGTCGCCCGCGCTCTTTGTCTTCTTCGTCATTACCACACCATTCTTCTCTCCCGGAGCGCGCGCACCAGCGGCAGTACTACCTGACGCCCCTGGCGCTGGCTGGTACCGAGCGACTTCCCAGATGGGATCGTCTTGCGGGATCCGGAGGTCTTTGTAAGCTGTGCGAGTCTGCCGCGCAAGGTGTGTGCGCTCCTCATCTGTGAGGCTTGGCCATTCGTACGGTCGCACTTCGCGCCATGATTCGAGCTTGAGCTGCCAGCGTTGTGGAATGTTGGGGTCACTGTTTTTTGCTACAGGCACCGACTCTGCCACCTACATGCATATATGCTGAGAAAGTCGACAAGAAACAAAGACAATGAGCCACTCACCACTTGCAGGAGAGATATGAGATCGTTTTTCATACGAGATGTGGCGTCCCGTCCGACTAAACTGTTGATGGTGGCCTCCTGCGTGCGAGACCTGAGAGCAAGAAGATGTATGAGGCGTCCTCGGGTCCCGCTGGGAAGTGCAGCTTCTGCTGCCGCACCGCTCGAGTGCGATGCCGAGGGATGCGATGGCGACGCCTTAGATGAACTCGCACCCGCCGTTGCCCTAATCGAGCTCGCCGCCTGGCCCGAAGCATGCAAAGGGGAAGTCTTGGACGAGGAGGCCGACGGCGCTGGGAGGGGCGCCACCCTTGGAGAGGCCACAGCGGCTTTGCTGGTGGACGATGGGATGAGCCGACGGGTGACCTCCTTCTTCTTTTGTTTGCTCGCCTTGGGCTGGGTGGGGGGCTTGTCGAGTAGGATGGTCTTGCGTTCGGTGCGTGCCTCCTCGGCCTGCTTTGTGCGGTCACGCACCGTCTCCTGTACTTTCTCCCCCAGCTGTCTCTCCACCATGAACTTGCCGATAACGTTGGCGTAGAGCTTGAGCGGCGCGCTCGGCTTGTTCGCCTGGGACACGCGGATGTAGAGCTCGTGGTTCCCGTTTTCGGGCGTGTGTTGGACGGGGAAGAACTGACCACCGATGTGCAGGCCCTGCATGCATCCGTGTGAGGGCTCACCTTTCGCATAGAGAAGTGCAGTACGCGTACCGGGTTGTCCCCAAACTCCACCTCGAGCTTGCGATGGTTCTGCGGGTCATCGAGAGCATCGAAGGTCTCCGCGGACATGCGCACGATCATGCCTTGTCGTGGTTTCTTGTACATTGAGTCTCCCGGTAGGGGAAGACCCACCATGCTGAGAGTGCTCGCAGGCAGAGGCATGATGGGATGGCGAAAAGATGGTGGGAGTGCTGCGGCACCGCAGGTCGAGTGTGTATAATGTCGAGTGGCGAGTGGCGAGTCGTGGGGTGAGGTGAAAGAGATGAGACGGCGGTGGTGTATATTATGTCGTCGTGGAGTGAGGTGAAAGAGTGGAAACAGTAATCAACCTCACGCGCCAGCCTGTGTATTAGGAGGACAATAGTAGGCGTGGCTGGCTAGGGCACGGTGACGACGGTGACAAAGTCGACAAACAGCTTGTGCTAGCTTGTGGCGGGTCGTGGGCCGTGGCACAGCCGGCTCATAGATCATATCATCCCACGTGGGAAGCCGCGCTAGCTATCTCCAAACCTTCGCGGAACTTTTCATTGATTAAGGCACTCCGCAACTACATAAATACAGATCGACGGACGGGCATAAGGATACACAGACTGTACGCGGCGTCGTAGCAGGACGCAAGGTCGAGAATCAGGTGGGTAGGGAGGAAGATACGAAGGCACGTTGCGCCTGAACATCGGCGACAACCTCCGGGTCGCATGCGCGTGCCTGAGAATGTATCCAGATCGATGAGGGCGCGCAGAGGAAGTTGTCTGTTATGCAGGTAGTGTATGTTGGGTCCTGGATGCCATTCCACCAATGCCAGTGTCAGCCCATATGTAGCCAACTCCCATCGCCCACGGCCAAGGAAGCACTCACCTGTTGAAGTGGGCGGCGAAGTTGCCCACTTTGATTCGACAGCGACAGTGTCTGCAGCCGCACACAGTCAAGGGCTTCAACAGATGATTGACCTCAGCATCCGAACTCTAAAGACCCTCAAGCAGCAGAACTCGAGACGTATGCGCTGCGTCGAGCGCCTCCCACACAGGAGTGTGCAACGCTACTACGGTTGGCAGCGAATTCACGGTGACAAAACCGTGTATCGCCTAGATCCTCATGTAAGCACATCATAAGTTCCATTCACGAACAAGCTACACGTACCGCATCCTTCCAGTCGAAAACCTCGTAGTGGGAGTGTGGCGGCGGACAGCTCCTGCAGATCAACCGGACGCCACAGGTCTCCATTTCCTCATAACTTGCTGTCGCGGGATCCCTGCCACAAGCTCGTATCGCTGCGATTGTGCCTTCAAGCGGCGGCTGGAAGGTGAACGTCTTATGGGAGTCAGCTAGCCATACCGGCAGGAGGCCCACTCTTCGGCAAGTGACTGCGAGCGCTTGTCTAAGCTGTTGTTCAGTATCCTCCAGAAAGTACCTAGATGTACTCCGGGCACAGGCGTGGGATAAGATCTGCGGCCACCTAAGCCCTCTCCGGATGCACGACTTGCAGTTGAATGAGACGGAAGCGAGTGACAATGGAGATACGCCTTGCTGCACTAACTCCTCAGGTACCTTCGCCTCAAACTCAGCGCGGCGTTGCTCCAGCCAAGTGTTCCGGAGCTCATGTAGTTGGTCCACGAGTTGGAGGAAATGCTGCTTGGTCACATCTGTCTCCGTTGGGGCTTCTATGAGAGCCCGGAATGCGCTTGTGCACGCAAAGTCCGCAAAGTTTGGGTGCCAATCCGTGTCCGCAGACCTGGGACCCTGAGCGTGCTCCCACTCGGTGACGACCTCGGCCAACTTCGTGAGCCGCGCACAAAGAAGCGTGTGGCGTTCCTGGTTGAGACGTCTGGTGCGCAGTTTGTCTATGTAGTCGACGACGTCCTTGCGTATCTGTTGCCAGCCTACCAACACGGGGGTGATTAGGGATGGAATATTGAGTGCGACGCAGTGCAATCAGACGAACCGTGCTCGGTCAATTTCTGGCTCTTGCGACATGGCTTCTGCTTCGAGAAGAAGCGCAACTCGTAATTGGGCATCAGGTCGAGTTCATTACCCCAACCCTCCTGACGCAGACGCTTCTGGATGCTGTCCACGAGGTCATTAGCATGATTCCGGAGCATGATTCCGGAAATAAAGTGATTGCCATACGCTACGAAACGAGCCTCCTTGATTGCATCCAGTTCAAGTACCCGAGCCTCCTCTAGTTTGGCCTTATAGACTTGCATAGCCGCAGCGTGCTAGCAGATCTTGAGCCCAATGCATTAGATAAATCACCACCCTTGCTACGTACCTGCTTTCTGTGCGCCACGCCTGCTATTGCTTCTTCCACTAAGTGTTTCTTCTCCGCGAAGCTAGATAACGTATTATACTGCTTCTTGAAATCTTCGACTTCTGGAGCGTGGTAATGAATTTCATCGTACTTCGAACCCTTCCTGTTGACGTTGTCAGGCAATAGCACGACATCGGGAAGACCTTTCGTACGTGAGCGGAGCAAGGCATATGTTGAGGAAGGGTTTATCGGTGCCTGTTTGGCCTTGCACGAACTCTGTATAGCCCATGTTCGATGCATAGTCCATCAACCTTGTCATACAATGTCAACTGCTGCTTTCAAGGGCTCGGGCACAAAACTCACATGCCCTCTTTGCACTGCTGACAGTACCGCACCGAAAATTCCCATATGACCGTCTTGATGTTATTCTTGAGACAACTCTACCGATCGATAGGTCATCTGCGCAGGCAACCAGGACCCAGGAGGCGGCTTACATGGCAATGCGAGAAGAACGCGAGGTTGGCATACTCCGGCTCGCTGAGATACGGCGGGCAGTCGGGAAGTCCCTCCACCTGCTGCCTCGCAGCCTTCCAGAAAGGCGCGGACTGCCGATTCATCAGGAGCGCTCGCAACGGCTTGGATGTGCGTGCGAGGTTGAGGAGGTCGCGCGGGTGCATCAAACTGAAGATCTATGGCATCATTGTCAGCCGGACGAGTTCGTTTAGCGTGTGTGCACACGACACCGGGGGCATCGACTTGTGTGACGAGCTGTTACATCCTGAATAAATGGCAAAACATATCCAAATGTCCATCGTACGGCGCAGACCGTTAGTACATGCAGTCCCACGCTGATAACACGAGTCAGATCAAAGGGGACCACCATGTGATATTAAATTTGTGTCACCATCGTAGATGTACTTTCAATGAAACGACTCGACGAACACTGGTTTCATTTGAACATTGATGCGATTAGGATGTAACAACATGTTACATCGGTTGATGCCACCGATGCGAAGACTAGATATATGCAAAAGAACAGATACGATTACCTCGGGATTGTATACCTATACTAAGGCATGCCCCTGTGCTCCATGCCTGCACTGGAAGAGCATATACAGTGCAGAGATGGAACATCGACGCAAATTCTTCTACCTCAACACAGAAGTTGAGGATGATACCACGGCGCTCGCGTGCGTCCACAAGTCCGGTAGCCGCGTGATGTAGCATCCTGTACAAGCACGCGGCCGAGTAGCCTGTAGTCTTCCGATAGAAGCTAGACCGTGACGTCCCGGCGTCGAATAACGTTACAGGAGACACTATGTAGTTGTACTCACTTCGAACAGTATATCCAGGGGCATATCCAGCATATCCTTCAAACCTCCCCTACGCCCGCGCACATTTCGACGCGAGGTCCCCGCCTTACCGCCTCGTGTGTCCTTCGTTGTGACATCAGTGGCACCGCTCTCCGACCTGGCTGTTGCTGCCGCAGCTTTGGATGAGTTGGGTCTGGCCTTCTTTCGAGGAGGCATCGCAGATAGGAGCAAAAGGTGTCTAGGACAGTGGTCCCTGAGGCGGCGGCGGTGGAGGTATGTAGTTGCGACCAAGATGCAAACGCATCACCAACCCGTGGACGTCAGTAACGGATCTCGATCCATAATGGTGATCACTTCTGTGCAATGTAGGCGCCCAAATATGCTAAGTTTTGCGTATTCTCCTGCTGCATGCTCACACGTTTATTACTGTGTATTTAGCTACCTGACACAACAAGAACGGGGCGACTCCATGAAGATTTGACTCTTGAACAAAGTAGTACTTCGAATGCTGCTTCCGGATCCCCTCTATTGTTGAGTGGTCTGCACTCCGGAGTGCTCTGACTCCACGGCAACACTAGACTCAGATAGACACATGCGGTACGTGGCATAAGCGTTGGGTTGCCCTATGATGCAGGGATTTTGCTAGACCATAGTAGGCACAGATTAGCAGATGGTGATCTAGGCGACGTAGACACACCCTGTGTCTACGTCTCGCTATGGCATATCATCTGATCTAGCCGAGGCCGTGCATACCCACGGGCAGAAGCTTGCAATTGGGAGAACCAAGCGGGAACATGTTCACTGGCTGTTTATGCAGAATCGTGTCTTTGGGACAATGATTTGGCCTAACAATATATAACACTCAATTACATGACCGAGAACTCGTGTACTGAGCTCGATACAAAGGGAACACCTGTGCAGCAAGCCTTTGGACGATCCACAACATCCTAAAGGAGAGAAATGGTATCAATCATCTCGAGCACAAGTCACTGAAGCCTCCTTTGATGAACTGAGGTAGTTTTTGTGAAGCCAAGGGTTCATGGTGCGGCATACTGAACGGTTGTACCTGTAGGCATACTCTAGACACAGAGGGGGCCTACGTGGCGTAGACACACCTGTGTCTACGCCTCATGGCCAGAAATACACACAGATAAGATCAACTGTCCTACGTGATGTAGTCACAGCCGTCTTCTACCTACGGACCCCCGACATGCAGTGACTGTTTCCTTCATCATTCATTCTCTCAGGTTCGCACTGAATCCACTCAAACTCTACTGCACGCAGTTGTCAACATGTGGTGTCTTGCCAAGGTTGCAGTGTCGTTTTCACGAAAGGCGAGATGCGGCGGATTCAAGCTTCGGCTATGAAGAATACGACGCACGGATCCATAGGAATGATGTCGATCAAAGGACAGTAGGAGATATGGTACCAAAGCATGGGAAATAGCGTATCATTAATAGGGCAAGAGGCAAAAGTATGGTCTAGTAGGGGATACGGTATCAAGATCAAAGGCACTCATAGAAGAGCACATACAGTACAGTACAGTAGCGAAAAGAATGATAGAGGATTGCATTTTACTGGGGGAGATGAGCGAGTTCCTGGGTCGGGGCAGGCGCGGACGATGTTTCGTTTTCTGGCATTGCCGGATTGCCAATCTTCACTTTCTTATCCTGGTGCTTGGCGAGGACTTGATAAATCTCGTGGAGGAATTCGTTGTCGAAACGGGCGCAGTTCATGCGCCACACATACATTGTCTGTGAAGAATAATCGGAGAAATTGATTAGTTCATGAGCACCACCAGTTGTTGGACAAGCTTGGAAAAAGCAAATCACCCACCTCGAGCCCCTTGTCGTAGTCCTCGATGATCTGCTCCACCTTGATATCCTTGAACGGATTTCTGTTGCCAACGAACGCAGCAGCGACCTCATCGGGAGCCGGCTCTCGATTCAGCTTGCGTCTCAGGGCTACACGAGCTCGGATATCTCTCTGTGACCCCGCACGACCTGCCCATTCCTCCTTCAACTTGACGTCTATAAGCACACATGAAACACGCAAAGATGGACAGAACTATCTCACCTTCAGAGGCCAATCTCTATACTCCTCCGCTTCTATGTGCTTGGCGGGCGTGAGCTCGTAATCTCCCAGATACCAGTAGTGCTGAGTGCATATGCCAAGGATGACCTTTTGTGGTCCAGTCTTCCACTGCTGACCCTTTGTCGCGGTGAGGAAAAGACCAGGCATGCCGAAGTAACGCGGGAGATGAGGATTCATGGAGACCCGGGGGAACAAGAAGTTCTCTCCAATCTGGCTGACCGTGACGACGGCGTTCGTAGAACCGCCAAACGCGTCATTCAACAGGAATCGGCCCGCGGTGGCTTTAGAGAATTCAGACTCAACAGACACCTCGAACGGTTCGCAACCACTCATACGGTCCTGGTGAGCTTCTGCGTTCATCAACGGCGGCGGTATTTTGACTCGTATACCGCCAACTATCACCTGCTCGTATCGTTTAGGCCGATTCTGATACGGATTGGCCTGGTCAGCGTGACTGCTTCCCACAGGCCGGGCAGCAGAGGAAGAGGAGACTGCTGGGGTAGGAGTTTGCCGACCTGGAGCGACCGGCTGCTGTGAGGGACCGGACCGAGTAGAAAGTGCAGTCTGAGACGGTCCAGTAGCCGCAAGGGGTTTCGCTAGACTATGGTTGATGTTGGGTGAAACATTAACAGATGAGGCTGGGGGCTCATGGGTGGTCAATGGGCCATGCTGAGGATTGGGCGAGTGCTGCATGGTCGAAGGTTCTTGTTGAGCAGTCGATGGCAGCTGCTGACCGGACGACGGCCGATGAGTAGAGGCAGACATGAGAGGGTCCGGATGCGGTGCTGCTTGAGAAGACGACATTGGCTGAGGCGGCGGGAGCTCTTCTTGCGTTGCTAATTGTTGTGTAGCCCCGTTCGGGTCAGGCTGATCACCCGAGGAAGGAGCGGGGGCACGTTGCGCCGCCGCGGTCGCTTCTTCGGGGTTGAAATAGGATAGCTCCCTCGATGGCGAACGATGGTGAATCACTTTCTGCTGAGTGCGAGACGGCTCGCTTGCCGAATTCGGTTGCACGATCTTCTCGGTGGCCGGTGCAGGGTCGACATCCATCATGTCTTGTCGTGACTTTGCTGGCGTAGGCAGAGCGGGGGTGGAAGGCCGGGATGGCTCTAACTCGGACAACTCGGACAGGTCAGAGAGAGAGGAGCACGTCCGTTCTTTGCCTTCTTCGTGTTCCTCTTCCTCTTCTTCCTCCTCCTCGTCTTCGTCTTTGTCGTCCTTCTCATCTTCATCCTCCTCCTCATCCTCCTCCTGTTCTGAAGACTCGCGCACAACAGGGGCCCGCCGCCTGTATTTGGGGGGAGAGGGGGAAGCCGAAAAGGACGTATACCTCTTTCTCGCCTCAGGGGTCAAACGGGTCACAACGACTTGCGGGACAGCGAGCTTCGGTCTCTTCATCGCAACACGCGATGACGCAACCGAACCAGAGTCCACATCCCGCCGTGAAGATTCGACGCGTTTCCGCTTGGCGGTAGCCCTCTATTCGCGGAACCTCATGAATGAGCGCATAGGCCGGGAGACAATGAAGGGGCCACCCACCTCTTCCATCCGGCGTCGCCACGCATCTGCCGCGACGTCGGCCAAGTTTTCCTCCTCGCTGCTCTCCTGTTCGTTCCTGATCGACATATGCACTTTCAAACGCTCCTCAGGCGTCCGGCGGTTCGAGGGGGGCGGCGTCTTCAAGCCTGTATCGCTTGACTGGCGCTGTGACGATCAAACGAGAGGCATCAATAGTCAATTCATGAATTGATTCATACCGAGTATGCAACTTCAAGAATACATACGCGTCTTGTGGCCAACTGACTCCTCGACGCGCACCCAGGACAGGTGGCGGAGGCATCGACATCTTGGGCGCGCTTGAGTTCCGCCTGCAGTCGTGCAACCTGTTCTTTCAGGTACGCGTTCTCCGCGGTCAAATCAAAGTTTTCTTGCGCCTGCTTCCTCGACTTGCCCTGGTAAATGCTGAGCCATCGTTTGAGCTCGTCGAGGTCGTTCGAGTGCGTCAAGTCGTTCATGGCGCCAGACAAAGAGGGGGCGTGGGAAACTGTATAGGGGAACGCGACTTTGATGCGGTCGCGTCGGCCACACTGCACCCTCTGATGCGCCCTTCCCTACCTTTGTAACCGCTCCGGCAAATCCACGGCCAGAAAGGCGCGAGAGTTCAGTATGCGCTCTCACGCAGAGCTTCCCACAACCTCAATAACGGATCCGTAAGCTACAGTCTACGCAGAATGAACGAAGGAATGACAAGTCCACGTTCTTGAGTCCACTGAACCTCAGGCAGCACACGACCCTCCGATCCCACTCTTCATGGCCCCCATGCCCTGTTTGTGTAGGCTGATTGCTGCGACAATGCAGACATGCCAGATCGCGTGTGAGCCGCCACCAAGCCAGTCCAACCAGTGCATGGAGGGCCACCGGTTGGCGAAGACGCATTCGGGGAAGTGCGTAGCGTAGAAGACGAGTCCGACAATGTAGGACGCGAACGAGGGAGCAATCGGGGCGATGAAGGAGATAGTCTCCCTGATGGAGTGAAGACGCGAAAGCTCCAGCAACGGGGCGATGCTGCTGAACGCGAGACAGAGGAAGAACGCTATACGGTACATCTAGAGAGAAAGATGAATACCAAATTGATACCAAAAACCTCAAGAACAGACCTTGTATTGCCGCATGTTGAACCATTTCATGAACGGAAAGATGCTGCCAGACACGCCAATTGCCAGACATAACAATAGGAAAGCGTTGCGGGTAGTTGGCTGGCATGGAAAGCCATAATAAACAACGGTACCAACACTCGCACTGATGAGCCTGTCGGGGTACATTCTTGTCAGCGTCTCTTCTTTGTCAGTCTTGTATTATACCTACCAGCCAATGCCAACATAGTCTACCCTGGCGCAGAACTCCATGCCTTCTGGGTGGGCACAACCTGCCATGGTGTGCCATAGCGCGCTGGTGAACAGGCACAGTAGCGCGAAGATACCGAACGTAATTTGAACTGGCTCGTGTGTGTCGGATATGTCATAAGAAGGGGAAATACGGAACCATGCAAAGGACCACAGCAAGAAGGGTATCAAATGTGTGTGGATATTCACTAGAGCTCGAGGTCAGTATCCGCTGATGGCGCACAGATAAGGTGGGCCTACGAGTCTCATTATGCAGTGCGAAGAGCGACAAGAGCAGACGGGGCCAATCATGCAACGGGATGAATCTAAATCGTTGGAGTTAGTTCATCGAACGTGCGTCCGTGCCAGAAAGTCCCGTCCCCTGGGGAAGATGTTCCACGGAACGCGTTCCACTCGTTTCAAAACACCCCGTAACGGTCCGACGTGACCGCCACACATTCCGCGTTACTTTGTGGAACATCGCGTTCCAATCGCCCCACGCGCCTATTGCCTCCTCACCCGCCTCCGGGCTCCCGCCCTCCCGCCTTTTGCAGTATGCTGAGCCACTACAGATTGAGACCGAAATTGTGAAGGCTCTCTACGCAGCATTCCTGAGGCGGGAGGTTGGAGCGGGACGGAGACGGGGAGCACCCATGAAGCTCGGAACATCAGGCATGTCACACGGGACAGCCCACAAAGTCACCAGGAACGCGGAGCATGTTCCGTAGGACAAATTTCCCAGAGGCCAGGACACAAACTTGCCTTACTTACCTATAGCCGCCCTTAACGAACGGGTTGTTGCGCCAACGTTCCGGGAGGTCGACGTACTGGATGAGACGTGACCCGTTAAGAGATCGTCTCATGGCTTGCGCTATCTCGAACGCGGCCTGCTCGCCGCTCCGGAGATCCGACGATATCTCGGATACGAGGGGGGAGGAGAGGACATTGTCGAGGAGGGTAGAGAGCGTAGCGCTTGGCGCAAACGACAGTAAATAGTTGCTAGAGGCGTGTTCCATCGAGGACAGGTGTGCTTGTAGCGACTGGAGGCGAGTCGAGAGCGTGGGCACATAACTTAGCGGTCTGTTGAAGTCTATGTCGGAGATGCAAGAGCGGACGTCGTCTAGTCGTGAGCGGACATCGGGGAGCGTGAAGTCAGGTAGATGAGAGCGAACGTCGTTGATGTCCGGAAGATGGGAGCGCATGTCTGGGAGAGTAGGGACGTCCGGGATGTGGGTGTTGACGAACTCCTCAACGGAGTGTACGCCGGCATCGAGGCTGAGCAGGTCGGGTAGATGAGAGCAAACGTCCGCACGGATGGACCGCAACATCTCGAGACCATCTCGAGCCCATACGCGGGCTTCCTCCATCGTCAACTCTCCCTTGGCCATGAGTGATTCCGCGGAGATCGGGGACTCGAGGAGGGACAGTCTCGTCTCCAGATCCGCGAGGTACGAGAGGACATGGAGGCGCAAAGTCGCGAGGGTAGGAGTGAGAGATGTGAGGGACAAGTCCAATGCTTCGACCGAGTGCGGCAGCTGGTGGCATGCCTGCGGAAGGGCATAGCGACCTGCCTGGCGTCCGGCTTGGAAAGTGGAAAGCCTTCGCCTCGAGGCGATGGGACGACGAAGGTGTGCGCCCTCGATCGCTGTCGTGGTCGCTGTCGCCATTGTCGTCGCCGGAGGTGAGTTGGTGTTCGACGTCGACGTCGTGGTCGTCGCCAGTGTCGTCTCTTGTGATGAGGGTAATAGAGCAAGTTAGAACGACATGGATGTAACAACCGAAGAACGTGTGCATAGTAATCTTCAGCCGCAGCCTAGCCTTTTCGGATGTGATTATGTCATTCATTGAATCATGTGAGCGCGTCACTTGCACGACACGTCTGGGTACGTTAGCGTTCTCTCCCTTTTCTTGTTTCTTCTCTCCATCATCTAAAGTGAGCACGAGCATCCTAGCATACATTGAAAATCCCTACAGGCCACTAACTTGATGGTCACATACACTTGAGTCCAGCGTAGTTGCAGATGGTCGCCAATCCCCACTTTCTTATCGCTGGTCTAGGAAATATCCCATTCCCGCATACAAGGCACAGGTCAGTATTCCTTATCATACACACGTGATGTAAAGCTGAAAGCTGTTGATGTGTGCTAGCATAGGGCACCTGATGATTGACACACTGACCAAACGACTAGGCATACCGCTTGTGTCAGAGCGAAATGGATATACCTCGACTACCAATGTACCATTTGGACAAGACATGGCCACTCTCACCTTATTCAAACCACGTAAGGCTCCATATGGTTGACATTTGCTCTCACATGGGCGTCCTCATCTGTTGTTCTAGGCGCTTTGATGAACATCTCCGGTCCACAAGTTGTTCAGAAGCTACGCAAAATTGCGGTCAATCCCGCCAACATGATCGTCATAGTCGATTCTCTTGATCACAGACCATGCACGCTGTCACCCAAATTTGGCGGCTCGCACAACGGCCATAATGGGGTTCGGAGTGTCACGGCCGCATTGGGCAATAACCCAGACTTCCATCGTCTACGACTGGGTATCGGCAGGAATGCACAACCTTCAGAATACGTACTCGGACCGCTATCTGCTCAAGAACTACAGCATTGGAATGTCACAGGGCCGGGGTCAGAAGCTGTTTGGAAGGAGCTGACACGTATCGTAGAGAAGACTCTCCATTCATGATAACGTCCACTTATTCGGTCCATCACTTTACACGTCCAATGGAGCGCTGACCTAGATCAATGTTGGTTGGTTGGTCGAAAGAGGGTATGGCAAAGCTGGCAGGCACTATTATATCTGCAAGACGCGTGCCAAACAATATTGTTATCTGGCTGAGGCATGTCAGATATCTTTGGGCCCACAATCGGGCCGACACTGGTACATATAAACGCGGTGAGTGCAAATATTTAAATACGGCTTTGATTCATGTGCTCACATCAGATGTTACTTACGATACACTTTCGCGCCCAGCATCATGTGCACTCAGCCCTCGGTGTCATTACGAGCGATATCGATGCCATGGTGGCACTGTTAGAGATGCCGGATTCTTCTGATGGCTCGCTACTCCATGACGAGATGTGTCTCGCTGCCTTCTCCGCTGTGCTTCTGCCGTCGGTCCTCCTGCGTTGCGCACTCAGGGCCCGCGTGTCGCGGGCCAAACGACCGCAGCGGCGCGAACTCATGATCACGCGAGTATCTTCTCGGATTTCTTGCAGCATGTGCATGTGCTTCGACCCCCTTCGCGACGCCGCCTATGGCGGGGGTATTTAAGGCAGATTGCCAGCCATCAGTCCAGCTGAGGGCCCTCGTATCGCAGCCATGGCCTCGTTAGCGCTTTGGGTTCTTGCTGTCGCTGCCTGCTTGAACTTGGGAGTGGTACATGCTCAACCGTCGCCGAAGCTTCAGGAGCGCATCTCTGCTGCCATCAAGAAAGCCGGGGAATCGAACTCGACCGATGTCGACTACACTCAGTTCGTCAACGTCTTCATAGGAACTGACAACTTTGGCGATGTTTGGTACGTGTCTCTCGCCTTCTCCTCACAAACCTAATCAGAATGTATTGTACACAGTCCTGGGGCCTCTGTTCCTTTTGGGATGGTGCGTTTGAAGCTTCTCCTTAGCGTAGACGCAACTCCACTCACCCTTTACTGAAATAGGCTAAGTTCTCGACGGACTTAACGGGCTATGCTCCTGCTGGTTCGTCGACGCGCCTTCCCATTCTCCTTCTGGAAACAACTTGTCGAACTCTTTCGTCATGCAGGATACGTGACCGACGTCATGCAAAAGATCAGGGGAATCAGTCCAATGCACGATAGTGGAACCGGCTCTTCCCTGGGTATGACGCGATTACATATTTCTGTACCCCAACGCGCGTTAACTGTCTTCGAAAGGAACGTACGGCAACTTTGAGATCATGCCGGTCTTCTGCCCTGGCGGATTCGACGCTTGCAATGTCACTCTCGCCTCCCGTCAACGATTCCGCTTGAACAACACCGATGTGCGTCGCTCGCAGGGTGGATACACATGTCGCATAACTCACGAGTGTGCGTCACAGGATGGCTCACCTGGATACTTCGCGCAAACGCTCGACAACGGGATCAAGATTGAAGCGACTTCGACTCGCCGTGCTGGCCTGGAGCGATTCACGTTCCCAGAGCGATCGTCGAAGCCATACTTCGTTCTGGACCTTGCCAACGACCTTCCGGCATCGTTTGCAGGTGGTCGCCTCGACATCGACCCGGAGAAGGGCAGAATCACCCTGGGTGGCCTTTGGGGATCTAGGTATATCGACACTTGATCGTGAATGAAAATCCTGCTGATATTTCGGTTGTAGCTTTGGTCCAGGTGTTTACAACTACCAGGCCTTCGCTTGTTATGATATCTTGCGCGGTAACCAGAAGCTAAGCGAGTATGGTGTCTGGACTGGCATGACCTCGTAGGTCTCTTCATATACTCCGTCATGATACTTTGCTCACAAACACTATATAGTGAGAACTTCGACGCCAAAGGTCTCGGAATCACGTCGTTGAACCTCACCAGGAACCTCATTGGTGGCGTATACGAGTCCGGCGCTCTTTTCTCGTACGACGGCCATCCGAAGGAGATTAACATTCGCGTCGGCATCTCGTTTGTGTCTGTCGATCAAGCGTGTGCCAACGCCGAGAACGAGGTTGGCGACGCAAGCTTCGAGGAAATTGTTGCACGGTCGAAGGCTCTGTGGAACGAGAAGCTGAGCAAGGTCGAGATTGACCTGAAGAATACCCCGACGAACGTGACCGAGATGCTTTACTCGTCACTGTACCGCGGCTCTTTGACTCCGGTGCGTGCATCGCTTCCACCACTTGCCAATATGTAGATTCTCGCTCACTCAGACATGAAATGTCTCAGAACAACGCTACTGGCGAGACGCAGGGTGTGTTCGCCGATACCACCCATCCGTACTTTGACTCGCTCTACTGCAGGTACGCAGTTTCTCCATCCCAGGACCACTCGAACAAGAGTAAGATATAGTTTTACTCTACAGCTGGGACACATTCCGTACCTTCTACCCCCTCATGGCGCTTCATTCCCCTGTCGAGTTCGCAGAGATTGTGGACAACTACATCGACGGCTGGCGCAAGCTCGGCTGGATGCCCGAGTGCCGCGCGAACAACGTGCCTGGGTGGACCCAAGGAGGTTCCAGCGCGGACAACATCGTCGGCCACTTCGCTATGATCTACCACAACGAGGCCGCCGCCTTGGGCATTGATCTTGAGGAGCTGTACTCTGCTTTGCTTGCGGACGCCGAGATCAACCCGCCTGAATGGAATACACTCGGCCGACAGGTTGATGCTTACAAGTAAGCTGATTCTACGTCTTGCAATACGATGTTCTCATTTCTTACTAGGCAGTACGGGTACGTTCCCTTCGGCGTGCTGGATACCCAAAGCACCGGTCGTCAGACCCGCGAGGGAAGCCGTACCCTCGAGGTATGACCAACATCCTTGCGGTCAACACATTCAACTGACCCGCTCTCAGTACGCCTTCGAGGACTTCGCCGTCCGTCAAGTAGCCCTGCTACTCAATAAGACTGACGATGTCGCCAAGTACACGAACCGATCTCTGGTATGTCGCTCGCTTCCGAACCTCGCTGAGCCCTCCGATGACCGGACGCTTGCAACAGTTTTATCGCAATGTGTGGGACCCCTCGGTCGAGAGCGACGGTTTTAAGGGTAAGCATATGCATGACTCATATATTAGCTGCTCTTCGTGCTAAGACCGTTTGATAGGCTTCTCGCAAAAGCGTCGGCCCAATGGTGACTTCGCGTACAACAACCCCATTGACTGCTCGCCGAACGACCGCAACGACAGCCGCCCCTGCTCGCTGCAGGGCAACAATGTGAACGGTTTCTACGAGTCCTCCTCGTGGGAGTACAGCTGGTGCGCATTCATTCCCTACCCATGCCATGATTCGTGAGACTGGCAGGATGGCTGACATCGCGCAGGTTCGCTCCCCATGATACTGCACATCTCATTGAGCTGATGGGCGGAAACGTTAGTGTTCTTGCTTGCCACTCATTGTGCGCCAAGCTCACTGAACTGACGATGTGATACCGTGCAGTCGACCTTCGTAGACCGTCTCGACCACTTCTTCGACGCGGGATACTACCTCGCCGGGAACGAGCCATCCTTCCAGACTCCGATAGGGTACCACTATGCGAACAGACCCACTAAGTCGGTCGAGCGCGTGCGCGAGGTCGTCTTCACGAACTTCGACATCAGTACGTGCTCGCGCCTTGTCCGCTTACCACCTCGATGTGGCTATGCTAACAAGCACCACACACCACTCCGCAGCTGCTGGTGGTTTGCCCGGCAACGACGACCAAGCTGCGATGGCCACTCTCCTCGCATTCCACCTCCTCGGATTGTACCCAGGTACGTATGGCACATGGCTCTCTTCTCTTCTACCACTGGAGACAGGTTATGCTCACGAAAGCGTGTGCAGTGCCATCAAGCTCGCAGTTCCTCATTCTCTCGCCCTTCACGCCAAAATACACCATTCACAACTCGTACCTGAACGTCAGCACGACGGTCACCACCGAGGGCTTCGACCCGGACTCGGTGCGCAAGACAATCCCGGAGGGCGCGGCGGCGTACGTCAAGAGCTTCACCGTGAACGGCGTCGAACAGAAGAACCGCTGTCACTTTGATTTCTACGACGTCTTCAGGGTCGGGGGAGAAGTCGTCATCGAGGTCACGGCGGACAAGGAGTCGGTGGACGACTGCGGTGCTGAGTTGCCCGAGTCCATCTCCACTGGAGGCTTCGCAGTGGCAAGGTAGACGTGCACCCGGGTCGAAAAGACCGTAGAGTGTTCCGTGGAGACATCGAGATAGCATTAGCGCATAGCAGAGATCGTACAGAGCATGGGATGTAAACTACACAATCCGATACATGAGCGTGACATCCAAGCAAAGAAGATACAGATAAGTCGTTACGAGGACGTAGAGGGGAGGTTGGGATTCGCAGGGGGGTGAATGATGAGCACTCCAGGGTTGTTTGCGTCAGTTGTCACGTCAATGTGGTCGCTGCAGTCATCGTCAGCACATGGTGACAAGAAGATGGATGGATACTCGAACGTACTCTTGCATGGCACCGATGATAGCAAGTTTCAAGGCAGGGATGCCATTCTTCGAGTGGTTCCCTCGGCCAGTGATGATTCGCAGTTCCGGCGTGTTGGTCACGATAGCGTCGTACAAAGCCTGGTCAACTTTCTCCAGCGCCTCTACAACCTTCAAGCGATGGACATCAATCGTCTGTGGTTCTGGCCTCAGGTTATGTGCTGGGTAAAGAGCAATCATCAGCATACTGCCAGTACTCGCCGGGACAGGGAAGTACGTACCTCTGTAAAATCTCCTGGCTGCCTTGGCGTGCATCTCTCGTGTCTCCTTCTCTGCCATATCCATCTCATGCTTCAGCCTGAACGCATTCCACCATTCCCTGTTCCTCCGCGCCGCCTCAAGCTCCTTCCTCAACTGTGTCCTGCGCTTTTCACTCTGATCCGCAATACTCCTCAAAGACTCCGCGCGCTGCAACAACCGCTGCCGATCACCCAAGTTCGAGATAACACTCCCACCCGGGGTGTCGTCGTCATGTTCCCCAGGTGTATGCTCGTACGCTGGTGGCGGTTCGGACGTACTCAACCTGCTCGCGCCAACATCCGAGTGCAACTGGGGCTCAGGCATTCGGATCGGCGCCTTCTCGTCGACGGGACTCGGGAGGTACTGGGCGGGCTGGACTAAGCCCGGGCTCGGCTGCGGGGTATTGATGTCAGGGAGAAGCTCAGGATGAAGGAGGGACGCTTTCACTTGCTCGGCGTCGTCTTCTGCACCACGGTCGTAGAGACGTATAGGAATAGGAATTGGGGTGGCATCGGAAAAATCTCCAGTGACGACGCTCGCCGTGCGCGCAGCCTCGTCTAGGACCCTGACGGGAGGCAGCTCGTATCTCGGGGTGGACGGACGGTTCGCGGGGTCGTCAAGCCTGACTTGACAGGCTCTGGACTGTAGACATTGATGTTGGGCCGGCTTGTGTCGCTGGTCGGCGTGGTGAGACCAGAACGGTCTGATTTACCGCGGAGACTTGAGCCGATGCTGCGTTCGTCGTCCGATAGTACCGCTCGCACGGGATTGAGTTGTTGGATGTTGTCCGGGATCGCAGTGATTGTGACATATTCCAACTCGGAGGGTGTTCGAGGTCGTTCGGGAGGGGGAGTAGCGGGATGGGGACGAGGAACCATTGGGGGGGAAAGAATAGAGCGAAGGGGAAGAACTACAGGCGGTGGGCTGGTATACCCAATGGGAGTACCGGTCTGGTATCGTCGGGAGAATGGTAGGGTAGGTCGTGTTTGAGAGACGAGAGGATCGGAGAACGTTACAGAGGGCGTGCGCTCACTCGACGACCGAGATGTGATTGAGCCTTCGCCTGGGGACGTAACGGAGGGCTCGCGCGACATTGGCGGGGCGTCGGTGTCCGTCTCGGAATAGCGGTCGGAGAACTGACCCGGAACGCGCAGAGCGGGACGCCGAGAGGGACCGGGCGTCGCTGCCCCAGAGCGTGTAGGTCCCGAGGCATCTGTCGGGGTGAGGGGTGGATTCTGACTACGCACGGTGGGCGGGCTGCGAGCAGTCGAGGTGGTGGAGATGGTGGTCCGAGCGGATCCAGCAGAGCGTGAGGTCTGGAAAAACTGCACGCGCGACGGTATTGCGGCAGACAGGGTGGTACTCCGCGAGAGCTGGTGAAGGAGAGGGTAGATGACGGTGTGGCGAACGCTACGCATCAGCCTCCGGATTCGCCTGTCCGCGTAGAGGTCCAGTCCAACATCGGAGAGCAGGATCCCCATGAATGTCCACAGCACCACGATGAGCAGCCGGACGTAACTTGATGTCCATAGTAGATCGACAAGTAGCCTGAAGCCATACGCAACGTAGGGGTCGAGAGAAGAAGGATATTTGGAGATGAAATGGCGGAGGACGGCGCCCTCCCAGAGACCAACGAGCGAGCCGTTGACCCTATGATTGTGCTTGGTGACGACGTCGATGAGCGCGCGCAGTCCGAGTCCTACGCCGATGGCGAAGAGGTTGTCCATTGGTCATGGGCGATGATTCTAAGAGCAGGGAGGAGGGAGTAAAGTGGGGGAAATGGTGAGCTCGAAGTTGTCGACAACGACGCCTCGTGTCCGCTCCGTACTTTCCCACGGAGCGCGCGCTAGAATGATTGTGTCGTCGCGCGCCGGTCACCGCTCTTCCAGTCTTGGAGCCAATATACATTACTATCGCCGCGTGGACGAGTATACAGTGTACTTGAATACTTAAAGATATGATACAAGGTATGGCAGACATATAGATACATAAAGATAGGACACGCTCAACAGGCTCAGCCCGTGAACGTGATTAACCTCAACATGCAAGATCCAACACCTCCACCTTCCCCGTCACGTCGCCCACCGCGATCCGACCCACGGTATCCTCCAGCGCCGTAGATGTCATCATATAATTCTTCCACAAAATTTCGTGTATGTTGCACCGCCGCGTATAGAGGGTGTCCTTGCAGAGCTGCACATCAGCAGCCCGTTCGCCGGGCGCCTTCGACTTGCGCTCGTAGGGGTTGGAACGGACAGTGAAACCAACGAGACAGCGCGCAGGCGTGCGTGTGTGCCGAAGGGTGACGTTTCTCGTTTCCGTCCAGAAGCCTTTGCCGCATGACCCGACACGGAAATCACAAGAAGATGGGGGGACGGGCATGAGGCAGGTGCATCGCGAAGGGAACAGGCAGGGGGAAAAATCGGGGACCGTAACGTCTGTGTCTTTGCTCTGGCCTAGCTCTTTCGCCTTAGGATTCGGCAAGAGGTCATATTGCTGTAATGTCTCGAATCCTTGGTCCGAGGTTCGGGAGAGTACCGTCACCGGTTCGACGGGCCAGTCAGGAATGTCGTCGTCAATAGACGAGGACGTGGTTTCGCGATATACTATCACGGCGCTTGACGCAGGTGCGTCCATCTCGATGCAGGAAACCACCCTCAATAGTCCAGAGTATGGGGTGCGAACACCTTGCCAAGTGGGTGCGAGAACGAGTTCCAAAGCTCTTTGTCGGACGATGAGGAGGTAGCGGTTGATAGCTTTGACGGCAAGTACAGAGTTTTCCTGAAGATTCGATGCATCTCACTGAGGCCGCGCACGCGAGCAAAGTGAAGAACGACTCACTGGCAAATCTGGTAATGTTGACCTCCCCAGAGGCTTGACCATTGTCGGTGAACTCAAGAAGCAAACGTGTGTAGGGTCCCCAAAGACAAGATAGTCGTTGTGAAGCACATGGAGAGGCATCACAACTTGTCGATGTACACGCAACTCCATTCGACAATGGAATTTGCCATGGAACTTGTCGAAGGCAAGTGCTCTGCACTCCATAACGCCCTGACTGTGGGGGAGACACGATGCGTGAGCGTCTGCTTTGTTAGCGCAACGATGCGTGCATTGATGCGCCGTATAGAACACGCAGAGAGTGCAGACTTACGTCACTGGGTGTGCACTAACATACGCCAGGGTGACCTCCGCCTTCGGGTCGTCGTTCACCACAATTTGCTCAATTTTCTTAGCAGACACCCACTCCGCAACGCGATACGCCTGGCTCTCGCCGAGGGGGATCTCCCAACATGTCAGGACGCGTCCCACGGCAGTTATGAGATACTCTCCGTTCCGCCCGGGGAGGAAGGAGACGTGGGTGACCGCGGACCGGTGCTGGTTATCCGGAAGCTCGTCGTCGAGGTAGCGTTCCGCGCAGAACTCGACAGCCTTCCTGGCTTCTGGGTGGGCCGAGTTCCAATTTGCGTGGAAGCTCGCCGCATGGACTGCACGCGCCTCGAGGTGCTCCGCAGTGAGGGCCTTGAGGTCGGCGAGGGTCGCGGCAGGTATGGGGAGGCCCTCTTCGACGACGTGTCGTCTGATTGCGTCGTACCAGACCCAGCGCTGCTTGCTGATCGAGTGGAATCGTTTTGAGGTCTGAGCGTCGGCGGGAATGGGTGTCGGAACGCGGTGGTGGCTGAAGAGTGGCGAACGCGTACCTTCCGGAGACTGAGGATGTCCTTGACGTCGACCAAGCTGAGTATGAGGAGAATGACATCGTCGGGTAGAGCGCATATCGTTGCGCGTCGAGATGAGAACGACATTAGTGGAGGGATGGATGGAGAGGAGGGACGGGCAGGGAGGGTTAGGGGATGGGCCATTTCAAGCCAATGTCTTGTACCATTAAAGGAGCATTGAACAACGCCTGCCTATTTGAGCATACATAGCCCACGTGACCGGCACTATTATCCGGATCCGTATACCACGCTACAGATTCAGTGTGAGTACCGACAGTCACACTGGCTTTCGCCACGAACACGCCCTGAACCAGTCATCAAGCTCTCTAACTGGCACTTGCAACTTGGCCATATCTCTTGCACGCATCTTCTACAATGGCAACAAATCCCCCGCCGAACCCTCCTCCCTCACAGTCCCAGCAAACGACGAACATCATCACCGCGCTCGGAAATGCGTTCAAGACGCAGGGAGGGGAGCCGCTTCCAGGCGAGCACATAGCTCAGCTGCTCATTGCCAACATGAGCCAGCTTGGGGAGCTCGCGAAGCAGGGGAAGCTTACGCAGCAGCAGATTGCTCAGGTACTTGTTTTGACAAACTCCATCCATCCATTCAATCGCATCCCCGCTCCCCGTATGTCATTAGTTGTAAAGTTCCAATCGACTCCTCCTTGAATGCAATCGAGTCCAAGTTCAGCGATGTGCTGACAGCAGCACTCATTGGTGCTACAGCTTAAGTCATATGCGGACAAGCACAAAGTGGCCACAGCTGCATCAGGCCCACCGCAGGTGAGTGTCACCAATCCTCCCCATGTATCCCAACATGTACCAAACCGAACGTCACCCATCACAGTCCACGGCTTCTACCTCTTCTTCATCGACAACAGCAACAGCGCCAGGGAGTACGGCACTACGAACAACGAACCCATCTCCATTCCTCAGTGCCTCGCCCGTCAGCGATGGCTACCCCATCAGCACGACGCCCTCCGTGACAGCCCAGGGAGCGGTGCAGTGGCAACCCGCCCAGCAGGGCAGGCCCTCGCTCACCGGAGGCATACCCAGCGGCCGTGTATCAGGTGAGCTTCTCAAGGATCCAGCACTCGGTATATGCACAATTGCAATCGCTCAATGGATGCGTGCGCACTCCTCTTTCTTGGATCTGTTCAGGTGTCCCGCCACAGGTTGCAAAGCCGGAGGACTCGACCGTGCTCACGCTGGATGATAACCGGACACGGCGGAAGAACACGCCTGGGGACCAGAGCATGCGGAGATCCATACAAGACCTCGTATCGAGCATAGACCCGCATGTCAAGATCGAGCCCGAGGTCGAAGACGTACGTCTCCCCTCACCTTTTGTGTCTATCTCGTATTGTTGACGCGGTGGCCGGTCTCAGCTGCTCCTCGACATCGCGGATGAGTTCATTGACTCTGTGACCAACTTCGGCTGTCGGCTTGCGAAGCACCGAGGGGGCGACACGCTGGATGTGAAAGACCTGCAGCTTCATCTTGGTACGTTTCTATTGCTATATGCGGCCAGTCGACACTCCTCACATGCCGTCGACACTCAGAACGCAACCACAATATCCGTATACCCGGATTCGCCTCCGATGAGGCCCGAATATCTCTCTCGCAGACTACAATCGCCCCAGCGGCTGCGCCGGCGACGTCGAACAAGAAGGGCGCGCAGAGCACACAGATGACGCTTCGCAGCCATCGGCTCTCCCAAGTCCAGTTCGCCAAAAAGGAGGCCAAGCTCATGTAATGCTCATGCTCACGAGACGAGTCACGTCCCTCTCCCCCATTATCCTCTACAGTTAGATTGTGATAGTATTGTCGCCGTTCCGTGCCCTGTAATGATGTACTTGTAATCTGGATTCCGATGTTGATAGCAACTCCTTCACCATTTGTTCGTAATCCCCGCTCTTCCCTCCCTCAACCCGACTTGGTCGTGTTCTTCGTGGTCAAGTCCTTCGTGGCCGCGTGCTTCGTGGTTGTGTTGACCGCGTTCCTCGTCGAGTCGACTGGAACCGATGCGACCTTCGGGGATGTATGTGGTCGAGGCTTCGGCGCCCGGTTGCTGTCGAGGTTGATCAGCCCGATGTTCTTCTTCCTTGCAGCCTCCTGAGCGACAGCGGGGTCGGACATGTTCAACGACTTCGGATTCTCCGGAAAGATCGCGTCCGTGTTCAGCTCAAGCGAATGGCGAGAAACGAATTGCACGAGCTCGCGGGTGAACTGCATCACGCGGCGTGCGGGCGTAGAGTCTGTGAGGTACCGTGCAGGCGCGAGGACGCGACGGTGGACCGAGGGCCCGAGCTTGGGGTTAGCCTTGTTGAAATGCTTGTGTGTCTTGCTCACGTCGTCCATCGTGGGCACCGTGTGGTCGGAAGCATTTCCAAACACGAGGGTCAGGTCCTTGTGGACGGAGTCTGAGCTACTGTAGCGTGCTTCTCCCACGCTGTGCGCGCCTTGAGCCATCGCGCGGGAGCCGGTGGACATGTCGGGTTTGACTGGAACGTGATTCGTGTTCAGATGGCTGAGACTACCGATGGCGAGAGGAGGTTTCAGACCGGAGCCAGAGCCAGAGCCAGCAGTACCGTTAGGATCGTCAGGCACATCGGGAGCTTGGGGCGAGGACACAGTATCAGGAGAGGGAGCATCATCGACTTCAGCGAAGTTGTTGTTATTGTAGTCGTCGGCGGACAAGTGGTTGGACTCCCAGGAGGCATCGTCATTGCGCCTAGAGTGCGAAGTAGGCGGTGCTGCTGCAGTGGGGCTAGCCTCTACGCCCTGTACGGGAGCGAGCTGGTCGAAGGTGACATTCGGAGCCACGCCATAGTCGGCTTGGCGGAAGGTAGGGCCACGAGGGTGATGAGAGCGCGGCGTGTCCGGGGGCGGGCGAATTCCTTGACCATGGCGTTGGACGACTTGTCAGTGGGTGCGGGAGGGTTTGGGATCTCCGTAGGCGCGTTCGCAATCACGGTGAAGTCGGGGATGAGAACAGGGAGCTTCAAGGCGGTAGTGACGGCCAGAGGAACAGCATGGATCGGGAGGACAAGGGCAGCGGCGCAGACAGCGGGAAGAACGGAGGATCGCATAGCGCAGGATGGAACAAAACGAGCGTAGAGATTTGTGAGAGTGGTAAAGTGAAGCCTTGCGGGCGTGGGGTAGGTTGTTGTGCGGGGGGTGGTGCGATGTGGACGTTGAGGACGAAGAGGTGCAAGGCGAGCTACGGACGTATGCTCGATATTTGAACCATCTTGACCGCCGTGTCAGCCGCTTCCGAGGCCCCCGATCGCGCACTCGAGTCTAAATGCAGGTCTGGATTCAAGTCAGCCACTGTTCGGTTGGGCGCACCTCTAGCACTCTCGTCAGCCTTGCCTTCAGTTTCCGCCAATGGCATTCATCCAAAACACCCGTCTATACACCACATGTCCAGTGCATTGACTTCCCTGATGGATATATACCACAGTGGATTGCCGCGAAACTCTCTTGCACCTCGAGTTTGGATCGACAGGCATACCTCAATCTCGAAGGTTGGGTCACCGATTGCCTACCAGGAAGAAAGGTTGACCACTATTCTTCACCAAGGTATGAGGCCAAGTACTCTTGATTGATCAGTGAGCTATAGGATAGAACATGACGATGTGCTGCAGCTGGATAAGTTGAAGAACTTCCCAGCGTACACAGGCTGTCACATGACGGCGACAGCGTGGGCGCTAGCTGCCGATATGCAGCACTGCTGTCCCAAAAAAGGAAACACTATTGTGTTCTGCTGCTTCGAAGAACAATGGGCACGATTTACGGCTGCACAACCGAACACAATGGCTGCTATTCTTACAAAACTATGTCTGCTCGTGCTCATCCCCGCACATTCTCCGGGTCCTTTCTCTCTCCTCTCTTTCTACGACCCCTTAGATCTCTTCCTCACCGTCGCCGGCCGACATGTCCTGGAAGTATGAGCAACACATTTCTCACTGGTCATATTCGGACAAGAGACTGAACGACGAGGACGACAAGCGTAACACGACCGTTGACTACACTCACGACACCCGTCCTTATCTCCAGCTCCCCCATCTCCTCTCTCTCACATGGCTTGCGTACCCCATCATCTCCCTCGTCTTCATCGTCTTTCGCCTTCAAGTCTCTTCCGATTCCGCCAAGGATGCTGCGGCAAACGTTAAGGCGGACCTATTGGCCAGCTGCAAGGCCGCTGAGCGTGCTGCAACCTCCACCGCCAGCATGCCACGTTTCCTCGCGATTGCGACCAACAACCAGATCACGGACGCCGTAAACGGGACGATGAACGCCGCTCGCGCGACCATGATCCTCGCCCTTACCATCATGGAGGCTATCATTAATTTTGTTATTGACATCTACCGCTCCACATTCTTCTGCTTCCTCGAGCTGGTGGTACGCGGAGCCTTGTCTATCCTCCTTGGTGCAGTTGATGCGGTACGTCTCCCCGTTCTCGCTTCCAAGGAGCTCCACCTGGGGCGCTACTTTCTCAACCCCACGTTCTCTGTTCGCTTTGACGCAACGAAACTCAACGTGTCTCTCTCAGGTTAACAAGGGTTTGTCGGGAACGTTCAATGCCATCCGGAGTGCCATCCAGACTGATGTAGGCGGGGTTAACAAGCTCATCGACGGGATTAACTCTTTGATCGGAGCTATCCCTGGAGTGTCGAAGATAAGTCATATCGACGTCCCCAACCTCGACGCGCTACAGAATGTGCAGCTGCCTTCAGACTTCACGACGGCGCTGCAGAATCTCAACAACTCTCTGCCCTCGATTGCCGACCTCAAGAACAAGATTGAGGACATGTACGTTGCATACATGCAATTCACTGCCCTTTCATGTGCTCACACGTCTCTAGCGTCGACACGCCATTCGAACTACTCAAGAAGGATATCAACGAGACTTTCTCGGGCATCAACTTTGATGTCAACGCGCTGCCCCTTCCGAACCAGAACACGGTGACGTTCTGCGACCAAATGGACACATCGGTCGTAGACGACCTGAGCCGTGACCTCGTCAAGATCGTCAAGATCGGCACCGCAATCCTCATCGTCCTCATTGTACTGCTCATCGCCGCAAATTGCGCATTGGAGTGGTACAAGTGGCGCGCGATGAAGAACCACTTCTTCCTCGTTCGTGAGTCTTTGCGCAACGACCCCAACGTCACGACGCTTGAGATCAACCGGGGTGACATGTACACCCGCACGTCCGAGCACGACCTCATGAGCGTAGAGGGCACGATGGCGCATCCTTGGGTAGCGAAAATGACACTCTGGCTCCAGGCGCGGCTCAAGATGAAGCCATCGAACAAAGACAAGCTCACCTGGTTCTTCAACTATGTCTTCCACCCTCCCGCACTAGCATGCTTCCTCATCGGCGTCTTCGGCTTGATTTCTGTCGAGATCCAGCTTTTGGCCATCGGCCCCATCCAGCGTCACTATCAGCAGCAGGCGTCGGCGTCCGTCTCGGATTTCTCCAGCCTCATCGCCACGTCGATCAACGCGAGCATGTACAACGATTCCGCGACGTACGCGGGCCAGGTCAACGCTCGCGTGGACGCTGTCCAGTCCACGATCAACGACGGGATGTTCGGCTGGGTCAATGGCACCACAACAACGCTCAACGACACGATCAACGCATTCTACACGGACGTGCAAAACGTCGTCAACACCGTGTTCGGGAACACAATCCTGAACGACCCCGTGCAGGAGTTCGTGCGGTGCTTCATCGGCTCGAAAGTCGACGCCATCGAGTCCGCGCTCACCTTTCTCCACGACAACCTCCACGTCGACATGCCCCGCGTCAACGACACCGTCCTCGTCCTCTCCCCTGCCTCTGTGAACGAGGCGACGCAGCCAATCGCACTGGCGGCGATTGGCTCGGGCAACGACGATAATGAGGGTCTGGTCGGGCGCGTTATCGCGATATACGTCAAGTCGCTCGAGAAGGAGCGCATCATGTTCGCGATTTTCGCAGGCTTGTGGCTCGTCGTTGTCTTCATGGCGATCTGCTTCCTGCTGTGGCAGTCTTACGGACCCTTCCGTAACAGATCGCAGCGCCCGCTCGCCACAATAACCGTCCCCGTCTCGCCACGGAGCTTCGACAAGGCGGGGGAGATGCATGACGTCCCGCTCGATAACGAGAAGCAGCAGCCGCAGGGCCGACCTCAGCCACAGTCAAAATCCTCTCCGATGAAGTTACTCGCCTCGCTAGTGCCGCGGACCAAGTCCGACTCGGGAACGGTTACGGCGGTAATGCAACCCCAGCAGGCAGCCCCGCCGCGACGCGCCTTCTGGCCTGCCACGGGGAACCTCTTCTCCCGCGGAAAGTCCGGCAAAGACCAGGGCGGCGACGCGTCGTCTGCGCGCTCGGGCGATGAAGAGCTTGGCCTGCCCTACGACTCGCGTCCTGCCGAGGAAAACAGGTGGAATCCGTCTCGGTTCGGGGGGCGTCGACCATGGGTGACGACCCGTTCGCGGACAAGCATTCCGTTGAGGAGCCGGTTCCGCAGCCGTTCGAGCATCGGTACCCACAGTATGGGCACTCTGGCTATGCTCGGTATCCGGGGGAGTACGGGTCGGGAGGCGCTCCTGCGCAGAACCGCTTCCAATGACGGAGGTCTGTCTTCATGGCGAGCTGCGCTGAAGCTGACGGAGTTTTTGACGACCCCCTACGACCGCCTTACTGATCATGCTCACGACTCTATGGTGAGTTTGGGTCGGCATGTATCGTTCGTGAACGATCGCTGACTGTCGCGTTTGTTCACAGTGCTCACCGCGTCGCATCACACACTTGTAGCCTAACCCCTACCTTATGGCTCGCCCTCTCACATAATTCGCATGCGCCTCAGCGCGCGATTCTGAGTTCTCACAGCACCTGACCCGATTCATCTGCATCCCTAGCTCTCGCTTGCCCTGTATATGATCTACGAACGCTTGGATAGCGCGGACTTTGTAGCATATAGCATCTTGCTTTCGTTTGTGTTATCACCTTCCCTGGTCCCTCTCGCTCGTTGCCGCCGTTATTCCCGCCGAGGGCTGACATTTCTGTATTTTTAATCCCTGCTTGGAGCCTGAGTCTGGAAACATCGCTGCTTTCAACATATCGTGTGCATACCTGGTGCATACTACTAGTGTTGACCCGGTTTACTCAGGGTTCGTATGTTGCGATTGCTTTGTACTTGTTTGTAGACAGTACTGTTAGTCACTTAGAGCAAGTACATACTCTGACTCAATACCTGCTCAACACCAAGCTCACTTCGCTCGAAATGAACTCTTCGCACTATATGCTATTCAGAGTGCAACATCGCTCTCTAAGTACTGGTGCCTTATGTGGTGATCGACAACACATGAACAGGTAGTACCTGGTCTCGCAAATCAAGAACTTCAAGTTGGAGTGATAATGACTCGGACTAACGGCGACGAGTCGGCGGCCGATGCTTGCGCTCCTACTAGCAGGGAACGCGAATCTGATCAAGCCTGGAAGAGGCGCAGTCAGTAAGGGGTCGTGAGTCCAAAGACATGATGCATGGCGCTCGCTGTCCTCGTCAGTAAGTTTAACTTTTGAGCTTCCCACAAACGTCAGTCCCTCGAGGACACGGCGCGGGTAAGGCGTTGACTACCACAGTACCACTTACAATATCTGCCTCTAGTTTCATACTCCTTACCCTCAAGGCCTCACCTCTGACACCATTCAAAGCAGGGAAACCTGTACGATGCGCCTCCTGAGCACCCATCGAGCCGAACTCCGTTACTTCACCGACCATACCGTCATTCCAGGCGGATACGCTATTCTCTCGCATACCTGGGGTCCCAAGGAGCAAACACTGCAGGACGTACATGCCATCGGGGCGGAGTGCGTCCAGCATGGTTGGAACCCTCGTGACCACGTCTCCGAGAAGATTCGGGGGAGTTGCATGTTGGCAGAGAAGGATGGTTACGATTGGATCTGGATTGATTCATGCTGCATCGACAAGACGAGCAGCTCGGAGCTCTCAGAGGCTATCAACTCCATGTTCGAGTGGTATCTTCGCTCGGAAGTGTGCTATGCACTCCTGGAAGATGTCCCGAGCAACTGCGACCTGGACGCACCTCAATCCGAATTCAGGAATGCACGCTGGCACACTCGAGGCTGGACCTTACAGGAGCTCATCGCGCCCTCCATCGTCATCTTCCTGTCCAGTGATTGGACCTTCCTCGGCACCAAGGCTGAACTCGCCGATCTCTTACAGGAAATCACGGGTATCTTCTCGAGGATCTTGATGCACCAGAGGCACTACTCTGACCTGAGCGTTGCTCGGCGTATGTCGTGGGCTTCGAGGCGCAGGACGACGCGCCTGGAAGACGAGGCATACTGTCTCATGGGTCTGTTCGGTGTCAATATGCCGACCATCTACGGAGAGGGCCATAAGGCATTTCGGCGTTTACAAGAGGTGATCCTGAAACAGACCTCGGACATGAGCTTGTTCGCTTGGAGTGCCGCGCAGCCGTTAGACACTCTAGGCGAGCCTGCGACGCCCTCCCAGATCAGACAAGCTAGCGCATTCGCGCCGAGCCACATGTCGTTTTTCGCGCAATCCCCCGGGGTCTTCAGAGAACCATCATATGTAGCCTATTCACCAACTCTAAACAATCCCCTACAACCCTATCTGCCATCGCAATGGAAGGTGGAACATGTGAGTATACTACTCATGCTAGAGTTTGTACGCGTATGGGTGTTGAGCTTTGTTCTTGCAGAACGACCCCGAAGACAGTTCACGCAGGACGCATGGCCCATTCGGAGGACTCGAGCTACCCAAGGTTACCGTCAACACGAGTACTGCAGTGGAATGTCGCCTCCCCGTCTTCGAGCTTGACGGCATGACAGTTGCTATACTGTTCTGCGAAGATGGACGCTCCCACCTTGGCCTTCTCCTCCATCCTTCGCCCGCCCCCATCCAAGATCCCAAGAGATTGCTGTACCGCCCCGGATATGGCTTCAGCACAGACCACGGGAGTGTGTACCTGCAGCGTCTCGTCGCCCTCGGGAGTGACTACTACAATATGATCCTCAGAGGTAAAAAGGTGACAGCAGAGTGGCGCGACATCGCCATAGAGCAAAACGACGTGTATCAGGACGACCGCTACCTGATCAGGATCTATGGCCGACTCAACGGCATCGGTCCTTCTCGTTCTCTTCCCTTCCACGTCCCGAATTGGCTCCTCATGCGATTCAGAGCACTCGAATTCGAGGTGTTTTCTCTCGTCGCGGAGGGACATGGTGAATTCCCAGGCACTTCGGGACGTCCCCTCTCTTTGTTGTTCAAACACACCGCTAGCCACGAGTCCCTGAGGTTCAACCTGGGCACGTGCATGAGCATGAGTCCGTCTGTGAAGGATGCTCCCGACTCGGGGAAACCATCATTATCTCACTGGGCAAGGGTCGATATCGAACACATGGGTAACTTGGGACGCAACCCGCCAGGTCTCTCCCACAATTGCGCCGACGACCACATCGCGGATTGGCAGAACTGGGCGAAAGAGTTCGGTGATGCCGATCGCACCGTGCGGTTATCCTTTACGCGTTCCACCATCATCCCTCGTATGGACACCCTTGTCATGCATGTCGAGCTCGACGGGCACCGCTACAGGGAGATCTCCGAGACATTGAACGTACCCCTCTCGTCACTCAACCTGGCACGGGAGCCTGAATTGCCATCTGCGCCACTGCCAAACTCCATGCCAGTTCCCGTCTCTCCCGATTCTCACTCCGCCAAACCGATGCCGGTGGCCTCAGGGTCCTCAGCACGGGGCTCCTTCGGGTTGACATGGTGTCTCTGTCAGTGACTTTCTTAGCTTCTCGTATTATAAGCTGCTTAGCTATGAGAATCGCAGAATCCAGCAGATAGATTGACGTTGATACCGAGTCACGATGATATTGCAGTGAACTCCTGAGTTCACACGCAAATGTAGTTTCGTACTTTTATATCTACTTGAAGTCGGAGTCTTAAGACATCAGGAAAAAACCACTTGGCTACAGAGGACTACATAGTCTATGTAGCACTGGTAGGGCTGTAGACAAGTCCCTTCTCAGTAGTGAGCCATAGTGCCCTGCGATACTCTGTAGTGAGTCATAGCACCCTGCAACACTCTGTAGAACGACATAGAGCACCTGTAGAAACTCATAATGCTTGTAGTTGTGCAGATTACCTGCCAGATTATTGCATTTGGTTCACACTGTCGACTGCAGACACTACATAGATGTTCAAAAATTGAATAAGACACATAGACTATAGTACAAGTCTACCTACAATGCTGAAAGAACCACACAGACGGACGGCACACTGCACCAACGATGATGACAAGGACGAGATAAAAGAGTGATGATATACAGCAGAGAACGATGGACTGGGCAAACTTCTGACAATCGATGAATGGATACCAAAACTGTATAACAATCTCCGTGACTGAGCCTATGCTCAAGGTCGCCCTGCCTCTGAGTAGTGCAGATATGATTATCGTGCAGAACATTGAACAGGGAGTGGTCTTATGTCTGGTTGAAGCCCTCGAGCAGACACAGAGACCACTCCTTGCCCAACCCCTTCTGAGTGAATCTGTGCTCACGGTCAACCTGCCTCCAAGTACTGCAGAGATGATCGTCGTGCAGAGTATTGGACGGAGAGTGGTTTCATGTCTGGTCGACGCCCTCGAGCAGACACAGATACCACTCCTCGCCCAACCCCTTCTGCACAACAGCCATGGATGAAGACATGGGGTGCCGGCGTGATCTCTTGAGGACAAGGACAAAGCACTTACCTTGAGTAGACTGTGATCCTCGATATAACTCAGCGAGCACCCAGTAGTAGACAGTGACACCACCGGAGGATAAGCAAAGCAAAGATCACCGAGCAGAAGAGACAGTAGCACATGCACAGCAAGAAGTAGATGATGAAAAGCCCTCATGCAGAGGACAGACAGGCGGAGGGAAGGACTGGGGAAGGACAAAGACCAGACGAAGAATATTTGGTGCGCTGGCACTCGCACATTTTGGCGCTTACTGTCTTTGTAAGATTCCCACGCTATATTCAGTGCTCGAACGCATGCAGATTGCATCTAAACTCCTGTGCACACATACAGGACATTGCAGGCGTATGTAGGATAGAGACAATAATCATTTTGTAACTTGAGACCACGTCAATTGGATGTAAGACATCTACAGTATCTACGGCTTTCTACAGAGTCCTACAGAGCGCTTGCGGAGTGCTCCATCACCTCTGTAGCCGCGGGCATAGCCACGTAGAAAATGCTTTTTCCTGATGGATGGTACTAGTCTGCCCACTTAGGTACAGGCCGCAGAGTGCATGGTCGAGGACTGCCGGTGCGGTATTGCCTTCGGCCATGTCTGGCGCTGCGATATACGCAACCAGATATCGCCGCGATGACGGATGGGGAGGTCGTACAGGAGCATAATCATCTAGTACAATCTCATGACTCGGAAGCCCACAACCCAAGAGGGTCCGACACTGATTCATCCATTGCTACAAAGAATACATGTACACGTTTAGAGCCAGTCACTCACGTACTCAACCACGGGTCTTGGAGCAACTCCGACGCAGTTGCCTGCTTTGTGGGATCGACTGCCAGACATCGACGCATGAAGGCCAAAGTCAAACGTGTTTCCTCCGCCGTCAACTTTGCATCCTCCTGAAGCCTAGCACTTTGCCCTGCCTCGAAGCGCTTTTCGAATGTCACTTTGTAATCGTCGCATAGTGTGACCCTGAATGTTCTGGATGGATCTGAACGACGTGAAACTAGTGAAATGGCAGTCGAACGGGAGGAGTCAATGGTTTGCGCGCACCTTGTTCCGATTGTAATCCGTATTTGGCAGGGTAACGGGGCCACATCTATCTATCATGTCCTTAGGCAGCGGACCGACGCACTCGTTGATCTGCGCCAGGATTACATTCAGTTCATGTATTCTGTGAGGATTCCTTGCGGCGTCAGGTCTGAACAGTGGCTGGTTTGTGATCAGCTGGAAGATCTATGTATGCCCTCGCAGCTCAACGGAAGGTCATGTACTTCAAGTTCAGACATATGATGCGTACCATGCAGCCAACGGCCCAGATATCAATGGCAGGAGTTAGGTCTAGCCAAAGCAAAGCCTCTGGTGCCCGCACAAGTGCGGGGCCGGCGCCGTGGAAACGCTGGGGATCCCGGGCCGTGGGATCCACGGGAAAGGCTAATGGAGTCCGTAGAGGACACTGCTCAGTCAGCGAAAGAGCCATACCAATACATGGACGACCATACCTGCACCATAATCGCTCAGACATGCTGTTAACTGGATCAGCCACCTTTCCGCCGCCACATGGTCATCCGGCCGTAGGAGAGACAGTATCAGGGGTAAGAAAGGTTGTGTCTTGACTGTGGTGATGGGAATCCCAGACTCCTCGGCTTCTTGTGGGGGATAGCTCTCGGATTCGCATTTCGTCAATAGCTTGGAGATCAAAGAGATCATGTGCGCCTTCGCCACCCGAGGCCAGTCGACAAGAATGTTGTTGTATTTTACGTCTTGACAGTAAACCAGCAGGTTGTTATCAGTACCAACGGCCAACATCGAGAGTGTTAGCTAGATGACGCACCTCCATGAATGAAACCCAGTTTGGTATGGAGAAAGTCGAGAGCAAGCAGTGTCTGACGAACGACATCTTCACTGCAGGTAGTGCTAGGTATCGTTGTCTTTCATGAAGCCAAGAAGTGATACTGGCCAGTGATCCAGCGTAAGGAGCGGTCATGATGCATACGTGATGTCCGTGTGTACTAGTAGCTTCGAAAGATTGTATATACTGAAGACAATACTGATAGCCTGGGTGGTCCGTGATCTCAACATGCCGAAGTCGTGTGAAGACTTCACGTTCGTAAGAATTGAAATATTCCTCCGAAACGGCTGCTGTGAGAACCTTGAGCGCACAGAATAAGTCCATGTTATCCGTGCGGAGAAACTCACTGCAGCGACCAATTGTCAGATATTACGGAAAGCAGCGATGAGCGGAACTTACAGGTCTTTGACCAACCACACATTAGCATTGGATCCCCAGCCCAGTTTGCGCACAATTTCCCACTGTCCAGGTTCCTCCAACTCATCCCGGAGGATATCGCCCAGTTGAAGGGCAAAGTACCCCCCTCCTTCAACAGCCGACATGTGCAGGGGCTCTTCGTAATCAGAATTTTCATTCAAGTTGGCGACGTCGGACATGGGTGCAACTCGAAGGGTGTAAAGAGAGAGGTCGCGCCAACGTGAGAAATTGTTATCAGTGTGCTCCTCTCCTTTTATGTATGGCATTCTCTTCCAGCTTCGCTTCTGTATTTGTTTCGGTCAATGTTTATTGACCGGGGTCTAAGCAGCGTGACTCGCACGCTCACGCGCGACGCGTCGCGCATCGCGCGCTTGACACAAGGCCTTTGAGGCCTTTGCAAAAGCTTTCACCTTTGTCTCCTTTGTGTACAAGTTTCTATATAGCTCGCTCCCCTCTCTCTGTCCCTCTTCACCTCCTTCCTCACCCGCGTGCTCGAAAGGTCTGTCCATTAGTTTATTACGCTCACCTCCTTCCTCACCCGCGTGCTCGAAAGTCCGCGACTTCGAGCGCTCCGCGCACATTTCTCTTCAGGTCACGGCTCCGCGCCACCGTAAATCTCAACCGCCCCGCGGTCCCGACGGCCGCTTTCTGAAGTCCCCTGAACCAGCTTCGATATTCGAAGATATGGCCCCACCTCCAGTAGACCCAGCGAATAACCCAGACGCCACTCAGACGCCTGGCGCTTCGACATCCGACGCCGCCGCAGCCGCCGCTCAAGCTCTCGCCACAGTATCGAGCCAGACGAGCTTCACGCCGGATCAAGTTCAGCTCCTCCTCCAATCCTTCGCGGCAGCGCTCAGTGGCCGGGACAACATTGGGCAGCCACACGCGACCGCACCAGCCGCGCCGGTAACCGCCGCCGCCTTTCCAGCCTTTACGTTCGCGCCTCCGTCGGCGCCGCCAGCCGGTGCGTCTCTCCTCGATCTCTTCCCTACGATTGAAGGCTCGGTTCTCCTCGAAATCGCGAGGCACGACTTTAAGCCCGGAGATTTGTATAAGTTGGACACTAGGCACAAGGAGCGCGCCTCGCGGCAGGTGCTCGAGTTGAGTAGCGGGATAGTCTCGGTGCGCGATCAAGCGCCCCGGGACTATCCCTCCTTCAATTCTCTGTATATTCCCCTCAGCACGTACTTCAACGTGCTCGCGGGGTTCGCGTCCACAAGCGGCGACGCGAACGCGCTTTATCATCTGTCCGCGAGCACCACCGTGTACCTTGCGCGACTCGCCCAGTTCAGTCAGGACTACCAGTGGGCGGCCGTAGTGGCTTACCACTTCGACTTCCATTACAAGAGGCGCCGCGATATGCTCCGGGGCGATTACTCCGGCTGGGCGATGATCGACACCGGCCTCCAGGCCGAGCACCTTATCGGGAAGGAGCGCGCGCGCGGTCCCGCCTCGGCTAAGGCGGGAGCTGCATCGAGGGCGACACACAACGAGGCGGCCCCGCCCTGTCGCAATTTCAATAAAGGCACATGCAAGACCACTCCCTGCGCATGGGGGCGGCTGCACAAGTGCTCGGGCTGCGGTGCATCAGACCATGGCCAGGTCGCGTGCCCCAAGCCTGCGGCCTGAAGGTTCGGCAGGACGGGCGGCGAGCGCGCCATAACCGCTCGTCCTCGCCCAAATTCTGCACCGACGGTACATTATACACATCGACCTCTCGCTCCCGACCAATCGCATTCGCTCGGCTCGCGCTCGCGCGCGCATCCACTCCTCGCACCCACAAGATCCACCCACACCATCCCCATCTCATTCGCTCCTGGCCCAGCGCCTCCTCCTCGTCCGAACACCGACCCTCGCTGCAACACATATACACTGCGGCAGGGCGACACCGCGCGCGTGTCATCCTCGTTCAATCGCGCAGCTTGGGCGCGCTACCTTACAGATTACCCCGACCCCATATATGTAGAATCATTACTTCATATAATAGACTATGGCGCCGCCATAGGGTTCTCGGGATTACAGTCTGCGCAAGCGTGCCGCAACCTCTCGACTGCACTCGAACATCCCGACACCGTCGCCGCTGATATCGCTGCCCTCTGCTCGCAACAACGCATGCACGGCCCCTTCGCCGCACCGCCGCTACCTCTGTTCCGCGCCTCTCCACTCGGAGTTGTCTCGCGCCCGCGAAACCCCGCCAAGCTGCGGGTAATCAATCATCTCTCGTGGCCCGATGGCCAGTCTGTCAACGATGGTATCCCTGACACTGAAGCCAGTATCATATACGAAGCTTTCGATTCCGCGGTTTCCGAAATTCGCCGTCTCGGACGTGGCTGCCTCCTCGCCAAACTCGATCTGAAAGATGCTTTCCGACACATCCCAGTCCGTCCGGCAGATTGGAATCTACTGGGATGTACCTGGGGCGGCCAATTCTATTACAGCATTGTGCTAGTCTTCGGCGCGAAGTCCGCACCGTATATCTTCAATCTCTTCGCCGAAGGCTTCCATTGGATCGCACAACGTCATATCCCCGCATCACTACGTCATTATCTTGATGACTTCTTGCCGATCTTCCCACCCCACACATCACTCTCTCGGGCGAACGCGGCGGTCGATTGGATGACCGCCCTCGGAGAAGAACTGGGATTTACCATTCAAGATGCAAAGACTATTCGGCCCACTCTAGCCCTCGAGTTCCTCGGGCTGGAGCTCGATACGGACGCGATGGAGGCTCGCATGCCTCCCGATAAACTCATCTGGCTTGGCGATCTGCTTGCGGACTGGCGACAACGGCGTACCTGCCGCCTGCGCGACCTTCAAGCGCTCATAGGCTTCTTGCAATTCGCGGCACAAGTTATTCCTCACGCGCGCGCGTTCATTCGCCGCCTCATTGAATTCTCGGCGACATTCTCATCCGACTTCTCATCGCGCCATATACCGCAATACGCGCGCGCGGATATCAACTGGTGGTCCGTTTTCCACGTGCGGTGGAACGGAGTCCATCTCATCGCGCCCGCGCGACCAACTGTTCACGTCTACACAGACGCTAGCGGCTCTGAGCGCAAAGGGATTGGCGGAGTCTTCGGAGACTCCTGGTACGCTAGCCGTGTGCCGCGGCGATTCAGGAAGCGCGACATTCAGTTTAAGGAACTGTATGCGGTAGTTCAGGCGACTCTCCGCTGGGGAGAGCAGTGGACTGGCTGCCATGTGGTTTTCCACATTGACAACCAGGTCATTGTTGATGCGATCGAGACGGACCGCAATCGCTCGCGCCATACTATGTCCCAGCTTCGTCTATTATTGATGCTTGCTGCGGGCATTCAATTCACCTTCTCCGCAGAGTGGCTCCCCTCTAAGGCGAACGCGCTCGCTGATGCCGCTTCCCGTTTCCAGTATTCCCTACTCTTCCAGCTCGCGCCGCACCTGCACCCGAAGCCGTGCTCGCTGAACCACCAGCTGAATGGTATGAAACAAATGCTCATTTCTCGCGACAAGTCGCGCGATACCTCTGGCATGGCCTCGCGTCTAGTACCCGCAAGTCCTACAGTACAGGGCAACACTCGTACCTCGATTTCACGCGCCTCCACCCAATTTATTGCAACACCGACGGTGGACTCCTCCCAGCCACGCAGCGAGGAGTCATGTAGTGGACCGCTTCACTCGGGGCGCGCGGTCTCCAGCCCAAGACCATTAAAGCGTACCTGTCAAGCCTGCGCTCGCTTCACGTCGACTCCAACCTCCCGTTTACAGCTTGCGAGTCTCCACTCATGCAACGCCTCCTGCGCGGGATCAAGCGATGCCATGGCGAATGCGAGCGCAATCCCAAACTCCCTATCACTCTCCCCATACTCCGAAAGATCTGCGGCGTGCTGGAGGAATCCAGCTCGCCGTACGATAACATCATTCGCGCGGCTGTAACCCTTGCATATGCTGGGTTTTTGCGCTGCGGGGAGTTCACGGTCCCGACGCGCGACTCGGCGTTTAATCCGGCAATCCACCTTGCGCGCGGCGCGGTACGATTTTGGCCTGACATGGAGAACGCATCGTATATGTCCATCACGCTGCCAGCATCGAAGACCGACCCCTTCAGGAAGGGCGTGACCATCTTAGTGGCCGCCGCTCCTGATTATACCACATGCGCGGTGTCCGCGATGCGTTGCTTGTTCAGACAAGTACCTGCGCTCAGCGACTCAGCACCGCTCTTCCCTGGCATCTCGGGTCTGGTGGGCGCAGCGCTTTCGCGCGACGTTTTCATCGCCCGCCTCAAAACAATGCTTCTGGAGTTAGGCTACGACAGCACAAGATACTCCGGCCACAGTTTCCGCCGCGGCGCAGCCACCTCCGCCGCAGCGGCAGGCTACACCGATCTCGAACTCCAACAATTGGGGCGCTGGCGTAGCGACGCTTTCAAGCTGTACGTTGACGTTCCACGCGATAGGGTACTTCATCTTTCCTCCAGACTCCACTGGGCCGATCCTCACACTCAGCCTTACGAGCCTCCGGCTCTCCCCTTCGCTCCTCATTTGGCTTGAGCTCGGCCCTCCCGGTCGCGCAAGAGAGCGGTGGCGACGCGCTTCTGAGGCTCGCGCGCGCAGTTCTTAGCGCGCGCCCAATACACCTCTTTCGCCCTGCCCGAGTTCAGCGTGCTTAGACACGTACTGGTAAGCACTGTAGTATACAACAAGTTGCAGAGGGTTCGAACGATGCAAACTACAAGTACAACGTACATAACATGTGACATATGGAGGTAGTGATGACTAGGGTCCTGATATGAGATGTCGGTCTGGTCGGTCTGGTATAATAGGACTTGTTTCAAAAGCAACAATCCTCGACAATTCACGCGCCCATCTCCACGTCAGGATCAAACATGTCCGCCTTGAGCAACCGTCTCCTTCCCTGGTCGCACCTTCTCAGATACTCGACACACCGGTCTCCGAACACCTCCAGCCCGTCCAAGAACCCGTCCGGGAGCTTGTCCTTCCGCTGGTCCCAGGGCTTCACGTCAACGAGGTCGCACCGGTCCAAACAGACGAGGATCATCCCAAAGCTATACGCGTCCGCGAGCCGTGCGTCCCTACATTCGCCCCTCAAGATCTCCGGAGCGGAGAACGGGCGCGTGCCGGGGTATATGCGCTCAACTTTCCGGGGGGCGTATCCTGGTGGGGCCGCGGTCGTTGGTGTTTTGGGGATATTTGCAAAGCGCGAGCTCATGCGTGGAGGCGCGGATGGGGGAGGAGACGGTGGCCGCTCGTCGTCGTCTGGCTCGTCCGGGGACGCATACGTCGAGTCTGCCGAGACGGAGCGGCCAAAGTCAAAGAGCTTGATCGTGTTGGACTCATGGGTGACCTGAATATTCAGAAGGGAGAGGTCTCCATGGCTAAGCCCATACGAATGTAGATGCGTAAGCCCGTCGAGGAGCTGGTTATGATAATCGACCTTCTGTGTGCGCCCAAGCCCGCCGCGCTGCTCGCGAATGACGTCGTACAGCGTGCGCCCCTCGAGGTACTCGAGCACCATCCCGACGTTCTCGAGCGCGCCGAGGAAGGCACAGATGTTGCGGTGGCGCGCGACGGTCGTGTACACGCGCAGCTCGGCGAGGAACTGCGTCGTGACGTCCTTCGCGTTCGACTGCATCTCGCCGTTGATCTCGAGCTGCACGACGTTCGGCTTCTTCACGACGCACTTGAACAGCTCCGACGCACTCCCGGACGCGACGGGCGCGAGGCTCTGCGTTGGGTTGGGCGGCGCGGAGTACGACGTCGGGGTCGGGAAGGAGAAGATGGCGGTCGGGTTGGTGGGAGGGGTGTAGATGGGATTTGAGGCGTGTGGCGTGGACTCGTACGTTCGTGGCGTTTGACGGTGCAGAAGTCTCGGCGTCCGGTCGCGATCTCGGGGTTGGTGTGTGTGGTATAGTTGATGAGACGCGTCATCTACCAAAGTGTCCTCTCCAGCGGTAGCAGACGGGGTGTGAGCCGGTGCATGGTCCTCTTCGTCGTCCAGTTCAACTATGCTTTCAGAGGTAGCTGAGCGTTTGCGGGGAGATCTGCATGATCGGGAGGTGCCACGACTACTCACCCATCCACCAGTTCTTTTTCGAGGTCAACGTAACACGCCTGACATATCGCGACATCGCAGCGGGTAACGTGAACGCGTCCTCAGAGTCCGTACAGGCTGAGGTGTTGGTTCGAAGAGGATCGCAAGCTGGGCGGAGGCAAGGTGGCCAAGATCTGCCTGCCTGGACGCGCACTTCTATCATTATGGGCGTTAATCTAATCTTCTCAAAATGGGAGCAGCAACGCATGTTTGCCCAGCGACTCGAAGCGACATATCTATGTACCCCCTGTGAGTGTGCCGCAACCACCCCTTCGACGATCAATGCTATCTTCTCCAATGGCTGAGCTGCACTTTCCTGCCGATCCAACACCTTCCCCTCTGGTGTTCACCAACACCGAGGGCCGTGACGAACTAAAGAAGCTTCCCGAGCAGTGGTATGAACTCAAGCCATGGGAAGGGTTCGTCATACCGGAAATCAAATTCCCCGTCAAGGTCTTCATCAGAAAACGCTTATCGGACTACGAAGCAGACTTCCAAGTTTACAGGGTGGTCATGTGGAGAGATAGAGATGTAGGGAAGGAGAATGGCGAGGTGATGGGTGTTTGCAAGGTGGCAATGGGAAAGAAGTACGCCGAACGTCTCCGGAAGGAGGCATCGTTCTACCGTGGTCGCCTCGCTCCGTTGCAATCCAGGGTTGTCCCTGGGATCTATGGCTACTTCGAGAGTGAGGTCACTGACGGCCTGATTGTTGGCGTGCTTGCTATGGACGACTGTGGCGAAGGCCTTAGTCGGCCTTTGTGGGCGTATCCCCTGGATTTCAGGTGCGTGTGTGGATGAATCTTGTCCTCACGTCTGTTTTAATCCTATCTCGTCCTCGTTCGTAGGGTTAGAGTGGTCCATGCATTGCATGCTATCCACAAAGCGGGTGTTAAACACGGCGACTTCGGAGAAGACAACATTGTCATCGCGCGGCATGGCAAGAACCGGGTCTTTGCGCCCAGAATCATCGACTTCGAGCGGGCAAGCGAGCATGAGTGTAAAAGTACGCTAGAAGAACAGATCAAGGTCTACCGCAAGGTGCCAGGGCACACCGAGTTTGGATGTGGTGAGTTATGGGATGGATGCCGTCATTCGTACATATGGGCACCAGGTACGTCAGCTCTTGAAAACTCTCGTTCTCAACGTCGCTACAAATTTAATGATGGTTTGCGACTCAGGTCTGATCGCATGGTATGGGAAAACCATCCCGATGGAATGGGCGACGAGCCCCGAGGCACTGGTTGAGAAGGCAGGATATCCTGAAGACGAGACCAAGGAAACTGCGCTGGACGCGGCTCGACGACAAATCCTGACAATCACATCCGATTGGAAGGCGCGGACTCGATTTGATGACGCAGAGATTGATTGGCATGATTGAGACTTACAAACATAGTCTGGTCATACTAAGACCCTCTGCGCCACGTTAGCGCATACCGTGTGAGGGTTTTGCTTCGAACCTAGGGATCTACTTTGATGTGCTCTCGCACGTACTACACGCATATAGTCGTTTTGATCGCAACTCGAGTGTGGCAGTTGCGAGTTGGTCATTTAGTCTCATACCAAGACCTTCCGCGCGCGGGTTTAACGTTGTTTACCGTGTGGGAGGCTTGTGTCCGAGAACCTAGTTGGTCATTGGCGTTCGAGCCGTATACTTAAGTGATGACAATTTCACCACTGCGGCATATCATGTGTGTCGCCTGTGTTGCAATACTACGGCCCACGACGACTGAGAAAACGAACTGGTTGATAATTTCGCAGACTGTCACATACTGTAAATCGGGTCGAATTAGATAGACATGGTTAAACCTAGTGGCATGAACAATTGAGAAGCCCATGAGCGATGTACCAGACCTCCCACTGATTGTTCCGAACTTCTTGTCCTTCTGATTTGCATACCTGCACCACGTGAATCAACGGAAGACGTAATAAGGGCACCACACCGGGAACTTGGCTCGAAGACTGTTCGATGATTCAGATGCTGCTAATGTACAATGAGAGGGCGGGACCTCGAGAACTCATTACAGTCAGGGAAAAGAAACACAGTCCGTCCGTCAAATCTTACAGAACACTCCGCTGCCAGGCCGGCGGGCACCCATCCTGTACCGCCAGGTATCCCATCAAGTCGCTCGTCAAGAACTCGCTCGGCCATTCCTTTCGCAGTTGCGCCTTCAGGTACTTCGACACAATCTCCAAGTTTTCGCTGGTCACTGATGCGTTCTTGAGCGTCGGTGCGATCTCGTCAATAAGCCGGTCGATCCACTCCGCCGTGATAACCTCGCCGGAATCACCAGTACGGATGCCATACTTGACCCACTGCCAGAGCTGCACACGAGTGATCTCCGCGGTGGCAGCGTCCTCCATGAGCCAGTTGAGAGGGATGCAGCCGTTGCCGCCGAGCCACGCAGCACTATATGCCAGCGCAGTCGCGACGTTTGAACGGACACCCTCGACGGTGACCTGACCAGGCACCTTCGTGTTGAGTAGGTCGGCAGCCGCAACCTTCACGTCTTCTCTGCGGATGTGGTACTGCCGTTATGCGTCAGCGTGGTGTCGCTGCTATGAACGCCAGGAGACACGCTCACCTGGTTGGGGCCAACCATGTGCTTACTGAAAATATCCACAGCGATTTGGTTGATGAGCGGGTGCGCGATCCAAGTTCCGTCGTGGCCGTTAGTGACCTCACGCAACTTGTCAGCGCGGACCTTGTTCATCGCAATCTCGTTCGCTTTGGCGTCGTTTTTAATGGGAATTTGTGCGGACATGCCACCCATAGCAGCGACGCGTCGCCTAGACGTATGAGGTCAGTCAGATTGGACTCGAGTACCTCATAAGACGTACTTGTGGCAAGTCTGGATCAACAACCGGACGTAGGAGTCCATGAAGCCGACCTCCATAGTGACGTCCTTGCGATCTGGAAGTACGGCACTCCGGTCTGCACGGCGTCGCTTGATGAAGCTGAAGATGTAATCCCAGCTGGATATATGCGCATCAATTGGCAGCCGTGGAACATCAGAGGTCGAGTGAATACTTACCGACCGCAGTTCAAGCCTGACGAGTGCGTACGAAGCTCAAACAGGATCTCCTCCATCTGGAAGGCCGCGGGCAATGTCTCAATGAGAACCGTGCCGCGAATGGTGCCATGTGGCAGCCCGATATATGACTGGGAGAAGTTGAAGACGTCGTTCCAGAGGCGGGCCTCGAGGTAGTGCTCCATCTTCGGGAGGTAGAAGTATGGGCCCGATCCGCGCTTAACGAGCTCATGCGCATTGTGGAAGAAGTAGAGCGCGAAGTCAAATAGGGAGCCTGAGACGGGAGCGTTATCGACCGTAACTCGAGGCTCGTCTAGATGCCATCCACGGGGACTACGAGCGAGAGTGTCAGTTGGTACAATGGGAACGTGAACACGAGGTTACGTACCGGACAATCAGAACGGCAGGCTTCTCGGAGAGCTTATACGACTTTGCCCCCGATTCGAAGTCGATCTGCCGGCGAATGGCGTCCCGGAGGTTCACCTGGCCGTTAAGCATGTTGGCGAAGGTCGGGGAGCTCGCGTCTGATGATCCGTGTGTGAGCTTTGAAGACGTACAAAAAACGCGTACCACACGCACCTTCGAAGTCAGCCATGAACGTCTTGGCACCACTGTTGAGCGCGTTGATCACCATCTTGCGGTCGGTGGGACCAGTGATCTCAACGCGTCGGTCCTCGAGACCAGGTGCGGGAGGAGCGCAGAGCCATGAAGGGTCAGCACGGATGTGCGCGGTCTCGGGTGGGAAGTCAAGGGGTTGGCCGGCGTCGAGACGCTGTTGTGCTGCCTCACGAGCAACAAGGAGACTCTGACGCGTAGACTCGAAGGTCCGATGTAGAGCAGCGATGAACTTGAGCGCATCCTCGGTAAGGATCTGGGCCTGGGCGTCCTTCGCCTGGGAGGAGTGAATCTGCACGCCTTGAACCATGATTGCTGCGGTGCTGATGGTGTGCGGTGGGAATGTGGAGGTGAGGGATGTTAGTGCTCTGGAGGCATGGCGTATAAGTAGTCTGGCGGCTCTCCGCTATACCGTACATCCTTCACGGCCATGAACGTCATTTGTGCTTTCACATGCTTTCCTTCCTGGGACATGGGACCCCGGAACCCCTCCTCCCGTCGACGCTCCCGACGCCCGGAACAGGAGGGAACTCCGTGCCCATGACCTCCGTCAACGCACCCCGGGTCCAGGCTCACGTAACCGGGCTCCATCCGGGGCTCCTTACGCTTGCCCGGCTGACGCCGGTTCCTCGTGAATTAGCTTTTCGGGTGCGAGCAGACCTTCATGCGGCTTTCTCCAAGTCTTCCAGGATTCGCCTCTAAGTCACCGCGTCCAACGGCTCTCATGGCCAGCGAGATAGCTCGATAAGGTGTACATACGCTCGTACATCGCGTCCCAGAATAACCATCACTCGCTCTTTTTCCCCGCGCCCTCTTTCCTCTGCTCTTCCGACGGAACGGAGGCCGTTGTTCCTATCGCACGCGATAAAACGCAAAAGGTATCAGTTAGCCTCTGCTGTGTCCACAACACCTTTCTGTCGGACTTCGCCCACCCGCTCGTCCGACGAACGTGGCGCGATCTGGATCCGAACCCCCCACCCGCGCCACGGCTCGAAGCCATGGAACGCGGAAAAGACGGAACAGCGGGCACGCGCAGACAATTTACCTTCGAACTCAACATTCGATATCCGGGTTCGCGAAACCGGGGGTACAGCGTAGAACTGAGACGAACACTCACCATGGCTGGCCAATACTTCCTTCACGACACGTTCGCCGACCTTGATGACGCGCTTGCATGCCATCTGCCACACCCCGCAGCTCACAGAACCTGCGGGCGCGAATGGGAAGGCAAGCCACCAAGTAAGTGGTCCGAACCATCCGGGAGGAAGGTAGAACACGGCAGTCTTGCGGTACCACCATCCAATTACGAATTGCAGGCCAGTGGTCATAATCCACATAGCGGAAGTGAATTTCATGGAGAAGGACGTTCGGACTGTCGAGAGCTCGCTGTCTAGGTTGATACAAAGGAGTCAGAATCACATTAGTGCGTACACAAACTTGGCTTCATGACTAAAGAGATGGGACGAGCCAAGTACAACCCACAGGAGGCAAATGGCGCGAATCTGGAGGACAGAGGACATGGTACTCACTGAGCTTCTCGAGGTCCGCCAGACCCTTGTCCACGCTCCGTCTCAACTTCGCCCACTTCGCAAACTGGTCTTGTGCACTCGTCTGCAGCAATTCCTTCTTGTTGAGTAGTATCTCAGACTTGAGCTGGCGCTGTCGTGAAACAGTAGCGCCGTAGAATATGCGCAAATATAGCGAGTAGACCTGGATTCATCATACCGATTGCAATGACGTAGAAACGATGCCCCAATGCAGATGCAGGGTGAGTTGGGCTTCACAATACCATCAGGTCGCTTATACGTACGAATTCTAGTAGGACACTCTGTCCTATCCACGATATTAGCTCGGTCACGAAGACCAGCCCAAACAGCATTGCCATTAGTGTCATTCTGCAGAGTTCAACGTGCCCGAGTAGTCCAAGATGAAAAAGACCAGGAGTATTACAGCGTACAGGCCTCGTAAGGTGACGGCCAGCAGCGAAAGAGATACGTGTACAAGAATTGGGGTAGACGTAACCTGCTAAGCGCGTGGCATGTCATAGGCATTGTACTCCCCACGTGGGTGAGATTTGTTTGGCTCTGTTAGGAACTAACATTGTTCAGTACTGAACGTTTGAACAGCAAGGAGAACATAAGTACATACTTAAGTGGTCGCGTCTCACATGTCATCATTCATAATACTCACAGGAGGCACTGTCTCTGCCCCCGCCACAAAGTATTATTCGACCCTGGAATACAAGTAAGCTACATAGGGCGCTGATATCTCTTTCAATAACGACTCATCCTCATAGCAATCCGTCCACTCATATTTTTCAATGGTATAAGCCTACTAGAGCCAACATGGTCCACATCTTTCGACGGTTGATTCCAATTGAGTTTCGAAGTGGACGGGTCATATGAACCTCCAGTGTCTTGCAACATGCTCTCTTCTAGTCTTCGGCTGACACGCTCACCACCGGCATGACTACTTGCCGTTCAATCACTCCCATATTACTCGCTGCGGTAACAGAGGTACAGTACTACGAGTTCGTACTAATTCATCAGATTCATGATGTACAGGCAAACACTGTAGAGCCGTCTAATTGTGTCGGCAAGTTATTTGTGGTGAGATCACTTTAGTGGCCTGCAGGTTCTCAGTGGCTTTGTGCCATGCTGCGCGAGTGATACTTATGTAGATGTATAACACTGTTGTATTCTTGTGTACATTGCATCTGTATGATTCGGGAGGCGACTAATATTCGCTTAATGGGGAGTGACAATGGCCACTGCCGGCGAATATATAAACGCATGCATCAAGTTGTCGATCCACCTCCACTCTCTCCTTCATCTCAACTCGATCTACGCCACTCTACCTACCATGCCTGATTCTGGTAGTTACAATGGTCGAGACAAGTTCCCTCAGCACCACGTGGTGTTAACCATGAAGGTACCGCAGATGGCCACGAGAAATTGTCCAGCCAGGCTTTGCAGATGGGGCCGGTCGGGTTTGGTATATATGCTATCCGAGAGAAGGTGTCTGGGCGTGTTCTTCATGCGGCATGTATCCCCAATGTTCGCGAGAGCAGCACCATAGGCCATGTGTATCTGGACATGGCCTCTCTTCATCGCCGTATGTGTTGTCTTGTTTCTTTGATAATCTAGCTTTTGATGTGCACCTTCCATAGGGATCTTCCGTCAGCTGACCGTTGCCCATAATTCTGGTTCTGAAACTGGTGACATGTACGCTGCCCATGTGGCCCTCAGGTGAGCTGTCGACTCTGCCAGCCTGGCTTGCATCTTAAGCTTAAGTATTGAGGTACATGTGATAGACGAACCTTTGCCCCTGACCTTGACGAGACGGATTGGCCGCCATTCGTGGTCATCAAGAGCCCATAATATCACCATTAAGAACCTGTGGGTACCGGTGTGGTGGTTGAAGACGTCTGGTAACGACCTCCAAGAGATCATTCTCGAAGGGAAATTCATCGGGCTCTTCAACCCTTCTGATGAGAATGACGTGTACGTCGCATATCTTTGGCATCCATAATGTAATGCTAACATGCAAAGCAGTCAGCTGTTCCAATGGCTGTGGTCACAAATTATTCAGCGAGAGCTTGATGGCTTTGTCCAGTACTGGAACTGCCACCGCGTCCGAAGTCAGAGAAGAAGGAGACGCCCTCCGGTACAACCCCTCTTGATGTCTACCATTGCCCTCAGAGCTATGGGTATGAGGATCTCAGCATCGCTGTTGATCCTGCAATTGTTGAGCATCTTCGCAGCCAACTTCCTGTCTCACGGGAGGAGGCGTTTGCATTTGTTGATGCGGAGTTTTAGGCTGCTGCAGACGAGGTTTACGCCCAGCTTGGAAAGCCTAAGCTTGTCCCACAGCGTGGATGGTATATATTCAATCAGATGCAAGCTCATCTGCGGCATACGTTTGATGACACAATGCATTGAATTTGGACATAGGAATGCTAAGATGTCATTATATTATAACACGGCTCAAAAACTATTCAATCGGATGTCCGCTGACGGACCTATGTGTTTATGTGTGTGTACACCAGGGGAGTCAAATGGGAAAGTGGAGAGGGAGAAGCAAGTGATGGTGAGAGCGACGGAGCAGAGTATTTCTCTGAATGTAGAGGATGAGTCCGGACAGAGTGGGGCGTCGCAAGTCGAGGACGAAAGTCGGTAGTCCCGAGTCGATAAGCGCTCTTTGCCATTATCTTTAGCCGTCTTCGCCATGCTTCCGCCAAGTGTGTAGGTAGACGTATCCAAGTTGGGATGGACGTAACGTTGTAGGCGTGCGAGGTTTGTTTCCCTCTTGTGACACTGGTTAAGGGCTTGAGGCCGATACCCCAACGCTCTTTAGGAAACTCTTCGAACGATCTCAGGCATAGAGCAGAGTAGGACTGCGACAGACATGGAAGCGTTCAAAGATAATCAACGTACCACAGAGCCTCTAGGCCTCACGTCCCAGTCACTAAACGACTCCTAGCTTCCAGGCGCCAAGCAGTATGGAGGAGAATTTCATAGCGCATGCGGATATTTTAGCGGTAATGCCATAAGCCAGTAACAGAGCGATACATGTGATCGTGTGCGTGCGTTGGTGGTCGACACGATATCTCGATGGTGTGTGTGAGGTCCAGCTTGCTGTCTGGCCAGCCGCCCTCCCGTGTCATACTCTCTAAGCCTCCATATGACTGCAACAGCAACATAGCCGTAGCGAGTGCAAGGTGCAGGTGTAGAGGGCTTAGATGTTGAGCTTCGTGCGCCTCCAGTGGCGACGCTTCGCGTTGTACTAGGTTGATAGAGATCCTTTCAATCGACGAGTCTTTGATGAGCTACCGAGGATGGACGCACCTGGATCTTGGTGTCCGACTTCAGACGGAACCATTGGGGGATGGGGCTGCCGCATATTTCTCAACATCCCCGTTTCTCCACCCTCCAGAAAGCCTGCCTGTACTCACCGGTTCTGGCGAGCGGCCTTGGCAAGGATGCGCTTCGTGCGGAAAGTTTTTTGGGAAGGCTACAAACGAGAGGAATCAGCCAGGTCAGTGTTCATGGCCTACATTCGACCACAGACGGCCAGGATCCACAGGACGCAGGACATACCATCGTTCTTGAAGTCGTACGAGGGGCGGCGGCGGTTGGTGGAAAGTGAGGCAAAATAAGGTTGGCGACAGGCAAAGACCCTGTACAGTTCTGACTAAGCACAGCCGAAAGAGGCAGCTAGCTACCACGTGCTTTTTTGGATCTCCCACGTGTGCCTCGAGAGACGTGTCGTTCCCGCGTCGCGACGCGTCCAGTCTCATCCCAAACCCCTACTACGACTGTTCCCCTTTCCTATACGATCACAGCCAAATCTCCTGTTTACGACATGTTCTTCATGCGCGTTTTGAGCTGCCTCTCTGTACTCCTTCTTGCCCTTGCCGTCGTAGCTGAGGACGCTCCGACTGAGCTCAAGATTGATCGCACGTACATCCCCGAAGACTGCAAGGTTACATCACAGAAGGGTGACAGGCTGCACATGCACTACGTGAGTATTCTCCTAACCCCGTAAAAAATAGAGGCATATGCTCATCATATGGTGCATAGACTGGCAAGCTTTGGTCAAACGGGAACAAGTTCGATTCGAGGTGAGACCTACACCCCAGCGCGTGCGTATCGTTCAGAGGTCTTACTGTGTTACTCTATCAGTTTGGACAGAGGACAGCCTCTTCCTCTCACCCGTAAGTCTCCTTCGTCTGCGAGGTGTAAGACGAGACTGAATATACGCTGTTGTAGTGGGATCATACCAGGTCATCAGCGGGTGGGAAGAGGGCCTGTTGGGTATGTGTCAGGGCGAGAAGCGTACACTCACTATCCCTCCCACCAAGGCATATGGTACGTCCTCTGTATACTCTGCGACGGAACCAGGTTGACTGTGCCTTCAGGCTCTCGCGGATTTGGCAACGTCATCCCTCCTAACTCTGTGCTCGTCTTCGATGTGGAACTTGTGAAGCTCGAGGCGCTGGGCACGCGTGACGAGCTCTGAGCTATTCCGCCTTCTGACTGCTATGACCATGTTATAGCATGCTTACAATGGATTAAGAATGTACGATACATTCACGCCTTGCGTTTGCTTCCGTAGCATTTCTCGCCGGCCGTGACATGTGAGCCGTGCATTCAACTACACAGGCACTTCGTGTAGCCTCATCACACGCGTTCAATACATGATCGCGATTACTTGGGCTGTACGGCAGGTACCTTACTCTATTTCTGGATAACGCCCCGCTGCTCCTGGAGATATGGTGTATTCAATCGTATGGCTGAAATTCTCACTGTCTAGCTCTCTAGGTCGATATGCACCACTTAGCTGACAGCACGAGCCTGTCCTCTGAAATCTAGGAGCGCATCATCGTTTCTTGCTGTCAACCATGCCCTCTCGACATCTTCCACCTCTCTTTGCCCGGGCTGCGCGTGCGTCCTTCTTTACACCACGCAGTTGTTTCAAAAGGCCTTGCAATGCAGATGACGTCCCTCCTGCTCCGCCCATTTACAGAACAACCAAACATCGCTCCGGCACTCGACTAAGAGGTCTGATACCTCGTCCAATTGCTCGTCACACCGCCCCTGTGGTGAAAAAAGATTGTCGCTGGCTTGACCTGTGAGCTATCGGATGAGACGGACGTCCATGAAAGAGTGTCGACATCCCGACGACTAGGGTGTCAATCTGTGCGAGCTGTTTCTGCATCTCGCGTTCGAACGCGATCAACTTTGGTGTGTGCTCTATATGTCCTGTTCCCTCTCTAAACACCGCAAGCTTGAGCCAGCGTGCTTGCTCATGTAGCCAATGCAGCGTCATATGTACTCATGGGAAGCCAGAGGCATGCGCGATCCTGGACTCTCGTTTTCATGGTATGTCTCGAGTTGATCGCACTTTGTGCTGCTTACCCATGAATGTGAATGAAGCTAGCATAAATAGAACCTGATCATCTCGTTGAAGGGCTTTCCTCCGCTGTATTACGATGGTCCACTTGACTGCATAGATCCGGACCCTCGTCGCATGCAGGTGAGCGCCGTAATCGTTGAAGTCTCATAGGACAACGTATGCTCAACATTCAAATCTAGAATGCATGGTCGAGTGACCCCCACCTCTCGCCCTTTGCTTTGACTTCCGATCCGGTCTGCGCCCACTCACTAAAACCCTCGTACCGAGCGCGGATACATGGGTAGCATCGGGGTCGCGGAAGAATTCTAGCACTTCCTTCATTGTTGAAGTTCTTCTCGCCGCTCAAATGCCTGCCCTTCGTTCCGGGACGCGCAGGAGTGGCGGCACGACGTGTGTCGTAACATCTGTCCCTGCTGGCAACGTTTGTCAAACACTTCCTCGTCGAAGTCCGAATGGGTTTATATCCGTTCAACGCAGCACTGGTGACCTGTTCGTGTCAGCATGTCACTGTGATCAGGAAAGGGAAAAGTTCACAAAGCTGTCGTTGAGCGAAGGTTGGCCGACTGCGGCCCCACAGTAACGTTTCGGCCTGGTCATGTGTCGAGTCAGGGCGGCCTCAAGATAACTTCGATGTACATTCACAGCGACCATACGAGGAGTATGCCGCTTTTTGTGCGGCCGGGGGGTCCCAATTGTTTGTGCGCTGCGGCTCAGTCTGCCGGTCATTCGATGCGACGTCGAGGGGTGGACATGCCATATGTAGGACCTGCGTCCCAGTAAGACACATACCATCTACCCACGCCCAATAGCTGTCACCCTGAGAGGCACCAACGCGGTTCGCCCAATTCACCGCAGCGCACCTGCTGATACCCGTAAAGCGTTCGAAGAGACATCTCGTGGCCCAGTCCCTCCCCTATATTCAAAAAGTCATTCAGCCTAAGGGGCGTGTGTGACCCGGCCGCAGCCGCGAAGCACTGGAGCCACCACGGATCCAGCACACCGGAGCCTTTCCGCCGCAACCATTGGCTGAGATCCGGGGAAGTTAGGAAAGCAATTGGGTAGATGTACTAGATAGAGCAACCGAGTAACATGTAACAACAAAGAGTGGGCGACGAATAGAATATAGTTTCTCAAATCCACCGCCCCCGCATGCTCACTCTCCCTCTTCTCCCCATCGTCTCACCTCCCGCCTCAACCTTGGATCCCAAATACTGAAGGGCCGGCGGGCAGCGGGCCCTTGCAACAGACCACGATGCCCCGACACGTCTACGTCTATGCTCTACCTCTAGAAGGTCTGATAACTGAGTTTGGGAAGTGAGCAACCGGGCGCTTCTAACGCGCTCAGTTCTCATCTGAGCCCTTCAGGATCCAAGGCTCCGAGGAAACGAACTGCTGAGTCGGCACACCGAGCTCGAACAGCTTCGACAGAGACGCAGAGAAGCTGCATCACCCAGCCAAAGTCAGCTCAAACTCTCACTCAAGCAACTAACACGCAAGTGAGCGCACGTACTCCTTGAACCAGAGTTGCTCGTCGTTGGCATACGCCTGGACCCACTTCTTGAAGGACTTGTCCGTCACGAGGACGTAGTCGGTCGGGAGCATCATGAGCGAGCGAGTCTTCTTGTCCTCAAGCTGCTTCGGGCCGTCCCACTTCTTCCAGACCCACTTCTCGTTCAGGAGGAGCTTGTAGAATTCGTTGACCACGCTCGTAGGCGAGAACGTCCAGGGACCCTCGAAGCCAGAGCGGTCGCTATGGCAGCGTCCAAGAGCGTGGCTACCGAGCAAAGCGACGATCTCTTGGTCATTGAAGCTGTGGATTGAGCGTATCAAGATACATGCCTCAGTAAAATGGAGAGCAAGCTGTGACATACCCCATGCGGTAAAAGACGTTGCGGACGTGGTCAGCACCCTGCGAGGCGTCAGGGAGACGACCGTCGGGTGTGCACTGGGCAGCGAAGCCGTCAATTCGGCCAGGGCGCCATGGGATCTTGGGACCACCAAGCTCCTGGATGGCAGCTACACCAGCAAGAGTCCAGAGGTCACCATAGGAGATCCAGGGAAACTCCTTCTTGACATCCTCGAGGAGAGTGCGGGCGACGTTCAGACCATTGTTGGCTCCGTGCTTTGCCTCGGGCTCGAAACGCATGGTAGCATAATTGCTATTCGTGAATGACGCAGACAGGAGGAGACAGACCCGTTGTGTCAGTCGGAGACGAGAGGCGTGATGATGATAACTGACCTGCCACCGGTGTTGGTCTCCTTATCGTAGGTACCCGATGCGTGCCAGGCAAGTCGAAGAAGGACGGGGCCATATGAACCGTCTAGCCGAAGATGACAGGGGAGGTAAGTCATCTCACACGCACATCACCGAGTGAAAAGGACACGTACCATCGTACCCCTTATCAGCAGCAGTGTCCAGTATCTCCGCAACGCGGTTGTAGACCTACAAGGGCGCAATGAGCATCCGCCTCACACGTATCCCACACAATGATACACCAACCTTCTGGTAATCCTCCTTAGTTGGGGTGAAGTTGGCAGCGACCTTCGCAGCCTGCGCCCCCGACTTCAGGGCGGTACCAGCCTCCCTTGCAGAGTCCGAATTGGACGTGTACAGCCAGAATGCGACACCACCGACAGCGGCAACACCAATCGCACCGAAAAGGGCGGTGTTCGAGCTCTTAGGAGCAGGACTGCTGGGCTCGGTCGAATACCTACGGAACGCCTGGTTGCGCAACCCAATGCGAGGCGACGCGCGGGCGGCGGGGACAGCAACCTTGATGCGGCGGGTGGACGCTCTGAGTGCTGCGAGAGACATGTCTGTGCTGACGAAGTAGAGCAGAGGAAAGCAATGGAGATGAGAAGAAAGGAGAGTGTTGTTATATTCTGCCCTCCCGCCTCACTTTGCCCAGTTTGCCCCGCCCTCCCGGCGCCTACGGGGCCATTATTCACCACACGTGATTGGCCATGACCAATCTCCTTCACTCCGATTGGGTCCAAGTCACGTACGGGCGTCTTTACCCCGCAATCCGTGCCAGCCTCTGCCAGGCCTCTGCAGTGCCAGCGGCTACAAGTTAAGCTTAAGTGCAGCCTCATACAAGTTGCGCAGCGAGCGCTGGTACGCCGCTCACGCTTCTCAAGTGTTCTTACCACTAACCATCTTAACCATATTCAACCAAGCACACTAGCTAGCACCAAGTTGCTACAAATTGCCGTCTCATCATTCAAAAATCCGCGGCGCATATCTAACATTTTCGCCATGTCTTGCATCCTCTATCTCCCAAGAGATCTTACTCCTTCGAAGTCTCAACCTCCTACGGGTCTGGAAAAGCCGTTTGTACTCAAGTGTACAAGCGGCTACGAGGACGAACAAATCGAGGTAGTACACATCAAAAGTAAAATCACCTCTCGGGCCCGGGGTAAAAGACAAGTGTTCCGAGCATCGGCGCACTTCCGCTCGTTGAACACCACCGTGAAAGTTGTCTTTAAGATTGCGTACCAGGCGCATTTCTGCGATCAACTCAAGGCGGAGGCGGACATCTATCAGCGGCTGGATACTGCTGCCAATGGGGACTTAGACCAAGTCATACCAAATTTCATGGGCCACTACGTCGGAGTGACCGATGATGGCCCGACTTCGGTCCTGTTAATGCAAGACTGTGGCAAGAGATTACGAGTGCCCTTAGTACAACAACCTGCGACTTTCAGGTTCGTTCATCTTCATCCGACGATGTAGGCACCTGATACATATGTATTCCCAGAAAACGAGCCATTCAGGCGCTACTGATGCTTCATAAGCATGGGATATGCCACGGCGATTTCGTCGAAAAGCACATCGTAGTCAGACCTTGCGATGATGGGTCGCCCTGGCCCACAATCGTCGATTTGTCGCAGGCGGTGTTCCATGACTGCCCTTTCGCAAAATATGAAGGGCTGGTGAAGGTCTGCGCTCGGGAGCCCGAGTCGACGGAGGACTATTGCGACGAGTTACATTACACGCTTCGGGAGGCGCAGGTCTGGTATCCCAGTATGTGTTTGCTTTTTACCACATGTGGATAGGTTCTAATAGACCTCGCCTGCAAAATTGCAGGAACGATTAAATACTTCAATCAGAAGGTCGGTTTCTTCGACGCGCGCGATCCCGAGAAGCTCATAGGCACCGGCCTTCATCCCCCGGGTACCTCCGACGAGATGATACAAAGGGAAGCTATGAGGGTGAATACGATAGTTGAGGAATACATGGAGAAGAGAGAGGAGTGGGATTCCAACGACTTTCGTTTGAAATTATAACGGCGTCGCTGTGATCATTGCTGCAGCTTCTTGTATTCTACCTCCTTCAGCTCACAGTTCTGACCCGATCGGCGGTGGCGCGATCTCAGAACACTTTGATGAACACCTTTGTCATGAATGACAGTTACGATTATTGAATATCATGGCTCGACCGCAGGTTGAACAAAGAGGGTAGTTGCGAGTAGTGTTTCTCTGGAGCCAGAACTCTGCTCTTACCGACATCCTTCAAGCTTCAGTCGCGTACGCACCATCGCAGTGACCAGCCAGTTCTAGATGAGAACACGTGCAATCATCGCCATCGTGCACTCGTCGTCGCCGCTGCAGGCGGAACTTTAGTCTGGGGCCTCGTCGCGCAATGCAATTCCAAGGGTAAAAGACATATATTGCAAGAACGTAGCTAGCAGTCATGACAAGGAGACTTGGGGATACCATGTCTAACGATGTCTAACGTCCAGCTTATACTCCTGTACTAGATTAGCACGCTTGCGTGGCACCATGGGATGACTGTACGAGCATTGAGCACGGTCGGGATCAGAGGCGTGCTCAAAACGAGGCAAAGAAAGCCTGTTTGTTGTCCACCTGCTTCTTCTTGGCCGTGTCGTTGGCATAGAACTCCGCATACATGGGAATCTTGTCCGTACTGTCGTCCCTGACGAGACAGAAGTCGTGGCCCAGTTCTGGTTTCTGCTTGTGGTGACTATTGACCGACCCGGCGGGGTTGAGGTTGAGTAGGGATCAATTTATAGGACATTTCGAAAGACACTCACACTGTCTTGACGTGATCCTTTACGTGCAACATGTACCCGTGCGAGGATCCACACCGCATACACACGGTCTTGCAGAAAATCCGACCGTTGCCATTGTCGCTGTGCACAAGGTTGTCCCCAATGCTCTTCTCGAGGGCCCGCGCCTTCGCAGCTAGATCCTCTGGAACACGGTCCCAGTAGCCGCTCAGTCTCTGGCCAACGGGCAGCCAGTGCGGTGAATGCTTGTCTGCGCCGTGCCAAATCTACGAGCGTTCGGCAACGACGACGAGAACTATCAGGGTCGCACACGGGATGAAACAGGGAAATACACTTACTGCAGCCCTCCAAGTGAAGAGGTCCTGAGCAGCCAATGTTGCGCAAATGCGGCAGCGAAGACGGACTTCGCACGCGTCCATCTCGGCATAGGTTACTGTGTCTGGGTCCTGGCCGCAGGCTGTGATCACTTCCCGCGTGAGCTTCTGCTGCGAAGCGACTTGAACTCCGCTGCGTTCCACAGGCCGGTGTAATTTGTCAGCTCCAGAACCAATGTGAGCGGAAAGCACGGCCGCTGTGTAGCCATCCATGCCACTGTCCGCCTGGGTCATCGCTGCGGGTGACTCTGTCCTGAGACACAGATGCTCGAGGATCTCCGGGAACGCAAACCGATGATTGATGCACCTTGACGTATTGCAGTGGAAGGAGACGATCGCCAGATTGAGGATATCTGGCGAATTCGCCACCTCAGAGCCTTCGAAAGCTTTGCGAGCCATCTTCTCATAACGGGTCCTACACTTCTCCATCCACTTTGCGGACACGGTGGGGAGGATGTCACTAAGTTCTGCCATGATGGACTCCTTCGTGATACCGTCGGAGGTGTCTTCGAGGATAGCCCGGACCTCCGGCATGAGCGCACAGTCGAAGGCGCTAGCGTACGTGACCCGCTCCTTTGTTTGTAACCACTCAGCGTGGAGGTAGTTGTAGAGCGCTTCACGAAGGAAGTCAACCCGGGCATGGATCATCTTCTTGAACTCTGCAGCTACTCGTCTGCTTTGCACGGCATCCATGAATTTGACGACGCCATCACGCATCAAGGTCCATGCTGAATTGAATACAGTCTGTCGTGAGTATCGGCCGGAATAGTGGCGTAGAAAGTCACGACGCACCCTTGTCAGTGAGCTTCGTGGTGCGCCGGACAGAGGGTAGATCGGAGAGACGGTCGTAGTCAACCTCCGACATCTTGTCGAGCTCATCGCCCCACCCTTCTTTTCGAAGTTTGTCCACCACACTGGGGTTAAACGTCAGTATCGTAGCCGAGAAAACCATGGATACGATTGTCACGCACGCTTCAAAACGTTCCTCCCTCACCGTTTCCTTCTCCGCAAGTTCGTTCCTCTTCATGTTCGCCGCCCAAACCTCTATTGCTGCGGAGGCCTGGTAAGATCAGGGCGAAAGGTACATCAGCAGTTGGGTAGTAAGTTTACACAATGCGATGTTATACCTGTCGGCATTGTGCTATGAAGGCCGCGCGATCTTCGACGAATTTCTCCTTCGCCGCATCGTCTGCTTTCTCGAGAGCCTTCCAGTCCTCCGTCAATTTGTCCAGGTCGTGCTTGTGAGCATATCTGTCGTAGCGAGCTCGGCTACTGTTTTACAAAGCAGCGGCCATCAGTTGAATCTGCTCTCTAGGAGGGTGCGCCGAAGCTACCATATCGACTCACTCGTTCTGTATGAGGATCATGAGGGCCTCTCGGTGTAGCTTATCCGGGTGTCTTCCATTGTACCATTGGACGATGTGATCCCCTGGATATTCATACGAGCAGTATACATGATGTAGACTGCACAACGACGTCAGAGTCGCCAGCCTGGGGTATGAGAGGAGGACATACCATTCTTTCCTGCATGCAGAGCAGTAGCGAACAAAAAGCGGCCAGTAGGGCGTTACATGGGCGGCCTTCAAGCAGTTCTGGAGAAAATTTTCAGGGACAACAAGAGTGGACGAAACGCGAGAACAGAACGCACGTGACAGTGATTGAAGAAAAGCAGGTTAGCATACGCTGGTTCGCTGAGATGCGGCGGAGGGTCCGGAAGGCCTTCAACCTGCTTCCTGGACTCTTTCCAGAATGTGGCGGAGTCCCTGTGCATCAGAAACTTCCTGAAATCGCGAGTGGTTCGGGCTAGACTGAGTAAGTCTTGAGGGTGCAAGAAGCCAAAGATCTAGACATGGTCACGTCAATTCAAAGCTAGATACAGGGTACTGTACGCTCACCTCCATAAGTAGCTCAACAGGTAGGTCAGGCATACCCTCCAGACCACCCCGACGCCCGCGAAGTTGACGGTCACGGCGCACCACCATTGACTGGTTTGCGGTACCTTGAGTCGAACTGGACGACGATCCATTCGCCGTTGCTTTTTGGACACAGGATCTCTTAGGCCTGGACGATCCTGCCTTGTTGGAGGTCTTGACCTTCTTTCTCGGTGGCATGGTTGAGATGGTTGTGGTCAGGGACAGAGATTTAAGCGCTTAGTCAAGCGAAACGCCGACACGTTTAAGATTGGGTGATTGTGGCTGTGCAACAGTGTATGTATTCGGCCCGTACCGCTCCGTCCTGGCGCCCCAAGCAGCACCGTTACCCTGTTCCTTGATACTAGGCTACCTACTAAGAACTCGTTGCTCAGTGATGCGCAGTACTCGTACCAAGACCATCTTCGCCGCGTTAGCACACACGCTCTCCTATACTCAAATCCGAATCGGTGCTTGTTCAACATGGGAAATTTTGCCAGATCCGTAGGACTGACAGTGCTGGACGATATGAGCAATCTCATGAGATGCATGCGAAGCCGTCAGGGGGATTCAGTGAAGGAAGCACTCAGGCCGGCCCCTTTGCAAAGACTGCTGGACAAAATTTGTCGTGCCACGTTTCGTACATTTGGGTGGAGAGGTGAGCGTGTACATACTCAGTGTATGCGTCAGTGCGCCTATGGGGACGTCTGCTCGAGCAGTCTAGGCATTCTAGACACTGTTTGCGAGAGGTACTACACTGGAGTATAGACCAAGAGGGAGTTCACTTCCCAATATGCGTCCTTGAATGCAACGGGGTTATTGTCCACATCTGCGGGACGGCGTGAGCGTCAGTACCGTACCACGCGTTACCTGCATCGAAAGAATGGAGGCACACTCACAATCCACGCAATCCCCAGGGCAGCCTGACGTTGGGTAGTCAGCACCAGCCCAGTCACCCTACATCGAGACAGGACAGGAAGAAACGGTCAGAGATCGCGCAGTCTACGAGCGCACCACGTCACACGAGGCTTTCCACTCACACAGAACGTCAAGTCAAACACAAGCCCATGCGGGTCAAAGTGGGTATCATACTCGCACTGATCGCTCAGCGGGAACTCCGCCTCGGGCAGGCCCCACGCTGGCGTCGGGTATATACTCGGCCTCCCTCCGTCGGACGTCAAGTCCGGCCCGAGTCCGAATCCAGGTGTCTTGATCTCTGGTGGGAGCGCGGGATCGAAGCGCGTCCAGAACCAAACGCGAACGTTGGGCCCGTCCGCGCCGTACCTTGTGCGGACGACGACGAAGTAGCCGCCGTCGGCGCGGTTGAACTCGGACCCGTACGACGCGGGCTTCGCCATCGAGACGCCGCAGCCTTGGTTGTAGTTCACGTTCGTGTCGCAGTTGAGCGAAGCTGCGTTCCTGCGTTGGTCTAGGTTCAGGCTTTGGACTCAAGGTCGACGAGAAACTGGGTCTCTTACCCCGTCATCACGCGTTGCGGAGTTGAAGCGGGAGGCATCATGCAATTCGGCATTGTGTGCAACGATACAAGGTTTTGCCTGTCCTGGTTCACTCCTGACGACGCATATATGCATGCATGAAGGTTACTTGTCGAGAGTTGGCGTAGGGTGTAGCATACCTTCAATGATATCGATCTCTCCGCCTTGGGGCCACGGGCCTTTTTGGCTGAGAGACCAGAATGCGGGCCACGTGCCGCACCCCTCAGGCATATGCTGCAGGTCGAGCACTATGATGGACTCATCGTACGCTTTCGTGGAATTGATCCGGACGCTACTCCTGCCTCGGGCGGAGGGAGGGATAACGTTCTCGGCATCCGCGCGCATAACGAACTTGTCATCCGAGGCTATGTGTCAAGAAGTAAAGTAGAATGCAGGTCCGTATGAGAGTGAATGCGCAGACTCTGACTTACCAAAGGAAAGATTCGTCGCGAGCGCGGTGTCCTTGTCCACGTAGTTGACACGGCCATGCGTCGGGTCGTCCATAGTCTGCCAATTCCAGCTCTGGAGAAAGTCACGGCCGACATAGGTGTCGGTGAGGACATAAGTCGCGCTGACGGGACGCGCGGGCATGAGCGCGAGTGGGAGTAGAGACAGAAAAGCATATCCAGTACGCATTGTGGAATGGATCGCGCAGCGCTCTGCGGGGGGAGATGCTCGCAAGGCGGAGGAAGGGGCGCACGTAGAGCAGAATGGCAAAGACGAGGACGGATGAGGTACTTATGCATGGCCCAAGTAAGGAGCGCGAGGCTGGCAAATGCAAAGCACTCGATCGGCGGCCTGAGGCTGACATGGCGTACGCGTGTTCGCGTCCTTTGAAACTGACAGCAAGACTCGGTCAGAGTGCTCTTGGAGTAGTCACTTCTATGGGAGGTGTCCACAAGCCGTACACAGTGTGAGAGACAGTCAGCTGTGGTAGTTGGATTGCGAGTAGAAAGTCGTTGAAGGGCGTCAGAAGAAGTCGAGAATCACAAAGAGTGCCTCAATCTGAATAAGCAGCCGCCAGCGTGCCGGCTGAGACTGCTCGTTACGCTCCAGCATGAATAGGTCGTGGCGGCAATAACGCAAGAACTTGGCAGTTGGTCGACGCTGCTCAACGCTCGATCCCGTACAGCTCGGACGTTGAGTGAAAAGCTTACGCCGTGTTCAAAATTAAATTCGCCCACGAGGCGTTGGAAGTGGTCACACTGGTCACGACTCAGAGTCAGATGCGCGCAGATCGAGATCGAGATGCTCTCAAATCGCGCTGGGTCGACTCGTGAGTGGTCATCAGTCTCATGGTCAACGACTCATAGTACTTACTGATACTACGCTTTCACAGGTACAAGGTCGCTAAGTTAGCACGTAAGCAAAGGGCCTGCGGTCTACATACTAGTGCTTCCCATGCCGCCGGAGTGTCGTAGTGTACCGATCTATGAAAGCAGAGCGCATTGCGTTATTGCAGACAGCTCAAGGTCAACCTAAAGACCGAATAGGTAGCGAGTGCCTGGGATTATAGCGACGATTCGGCGACTGCACGAGAGCAAGCGCCGCGTGAAGAGCGACCGTGCCACACCTCGCGTATCTCGATCCCAATCTGACACCGGTTAAGCGTGTGCATCTCCAGGAATGGAAGGTGTTCAAGATCGCGCGGACGGGTGAGCGGCAACTCCTCGGCTGTCAGCTTGGGGCATATGTCAATTCCCGATTCTTATATATCGCATGACGTTGACCAACAGCTTCCCATTCTCCCTCGCTTTGTCATTCCGCTCTCGCTGTGCCTGGTGCACGTTGTGCTTTCGTTCTTCAATCTTCACGATTCGGTTGATTATGCCCCTTCATTACCATGCCCTCGCCTTACTCTCCTTTGGCTCCGTGGTCGTTCACTCCATCCCTCTCGAACGCAACCGATATTTCACGCTCAAGGCGCGCGCACCGCTCAGCCACCAGGCGACCAACATGACATTCGACCCCAAATACGCTGTGAGCTCCACGAGTACCGCTCAGATCGGTTTTAGACTGGTTGACCTTTGCCGTAGACGCGAGAGCTGCAGAACGTCATGGTCAAGTACTCTCAAGCGACCAATGTACTACAAGGAGCAGGGCTCAATCCGGAGACTCATCCTGAAATTGGCTACCCACCATTCACCGAGACCGCCCCTCAAACATCACCGCCCCCTGCGCCTACAGCATGCGGAACCCCAAAACAGCTTCCCATCGGAACGGGCGTGCGAGCAACCACAGGCGGCACCGGTCCCGCGACGCCTCTCGACATCGTACAGCACAGACAGCCTGCACACTGGCCGCTCATAGACGACATCTCCGGAACGCTCGACACGCTCTACTATGGTTCCATGGAATTTGGCACGCCGAGCCAGGCGTTGCCCGTCGACATCGACACGGGCTCGGCGGACCTCTGGGTCGAGGCAAATTGCCCGGGGTGCTCCAACGACCAGCTCAAGAACAGCGTGAGCTCGACGTACGCCGCTTCGACGCGCAAGTGCTCCCTCGCATACGTGCGCTCAGCCATCCTGCTCGTCAATTGAAGCCTGTCACTGACGCGCCATCCACGTTAACAGGCCACGGGACGCGTCTCCGGGACGCTCGCCCAAGATAGAGTGGCCGCTGGAACGCTGTCTGTCTCGAATCAGACGTTCTGTGCGGCGCGCAAAGTATCCTCGGACATGGACGACGAGCCCATCAGTGGCCTCGTGGGCCTTGCGTTTGGCAGCATAGCAAAATCCGGCCAGCCGACGTTTTTTGAGAACTTGCTGACCCAACGCAAACTTCCCTTCAGCATCTTCTCGGTGCATTTAACCAGGCAACAGGAGACGGGCTCAGAGGTGAGTTCTCTTGTCCGCTGCGCAAGGGGATTCCTGGTTGACACCACATTGTAGGTCTGTTTTGGATGCTTCGATCCTACGAAAGCACTTGGACCGATCTTGTGGCGTCCCCTCGTCTCGCGTGTGAGTCTCACCAATGCGTTTTGACGTCAGTGACCGACTCTTGCCACTTCCTCTAATAGACATACTGGTCGATCGCGATGGATGGTCTCTCTGTGAAGCTCCCGGATGGTCCGCAGGAAGTCCTTGCGAACATGATAGCGGTACGAACGCGAAGTTTAAGCACAAGCACCGGACAACAGTCTCACTCCATTGCAGGCAATTGACACTGGCACTTCGCTGATATACCTGCCGAAAGACATCGCAGAGCAGTTCTATGCGTTGGTATGTGCGATCAGCCGCGGTTCTAGCATCTCCCTGGTGGATTGACGTGTCGCAGATACCGGGATCGGAAGCCGCGACGGACCGCTTTGGACCAGGTGAGAGCTCCGCTGCGCTAGTCATACTGCCTCCACTCACAAAGCGCACAGGCTTTTATACATTTCCGTGCAACACGACACTGACCGTCCAGTTGATGTTCGGAAGTCGGCCGTTCGTAGTCGATCCCTTCGACTTCAACCTTGGCGCTGTGGCTGAGGACCCCGAGTGCGTGCCGTGTTTACACTTTCGACGCAATGGCTAAATTGTGACCGCACAGCAACTGTGTCGGCGGGATCTTGGCCCTGGGGGACGGGCTGGCACCGGGACTGGCCATCATCGGCGACGAGTTCTTGAAGTCCTGTGAGTACAAAGCCTGCTCGCACACCTTTCTCGCTGAGCATCTTACGGGAACGACGCCAGGGTATTCCGTCTTCGATTACTCGGGCAGAGTGGGCTTCGCGCAGAGCATCAACAATCAGTATTGAACTGTTCTATGGGCAGACCTGCACGATCGCAGCGGCGGCGCAGGAATCAACCGAATTTGTATTATTATCACATACTCTATATCTTTATCAGCTTGCTGTGTAGAATAAGGATCGACCATCAGTCACACACCTAAACAAATGTTTCATGCACTAGTCTCAGGCGCTCTGAATGTATGGATGGGATCTACAGAATTCGCCCTCAAGAACCCGCGAATCATGAAGTCTTGGACTTCGGGCTAGAGCGGCCGCCACCAAGCACCTTGCGCCTCTGCTTGATCATATGCGTGTACATGACATACAGCCCTGCAAACCACCGTCAGCCACCCCGCACTACTTGCCCACCTATACCGTCACAGCAAATAGCACTCACCAGGCCACCACACCGCGAACAAGAACTCGCGCACACGGGCGTGGAGGTCGCCATCGAGGCCGGCGGCACCGCGCGCCCAGCCGAACGCGGGCTGAGGGAGGGTGGCGAAGATGAGGAGCGCCTCGGAGGACGCGCCGGTGGGGTAGAGGAGGTAGAAGAGCGTGTAGCGGAGGAAGACGAGGAGGCGGGGCTCGCGCCCGAGGAGGGAGAAGGCGTAGAAGGAGTAGCGGACGACTTCGGTGAGGGACCAGGAGAGCACCATGGATGCGTAGAGCGGGCTCGTGTGCGTCTGGAGCGCGTGTGAGCGGGGGTGGGAGATGACCGTGCAGATGTGCGGAGGGGGAGAAGGGCATAACGTGGCATGGCATGGCATGGGGAGGGGGGAGGGGGGAACGGGGAGTACGAAAGAGAGACGTACCTGCGGGAACTGGTGCGTGATCCCCCACACGAGATACAGGCGGCTCCCGACCTGGATAAACGTCGTGGCGAGCGGGCTCCGCACCCAGCCCAGGAGGACGTGCAGCACCTCGAGCGTGGCGAAGCTCTGCACGAACGCCGTGTCCGCGCCGACCTCCGCGTACGCCCCCGCGGCGCGCGCGACGAGCGACGTGGGGCGCAGCGCGGAGCCGTCGAGGTTGAGGACGACGACGAGCGTGCGGAGGAGGAGGTACGACCAGCCGAACGTGGAGAGGGCGTTGTAGAGGACGAGGTAGTACTTGACGAGAGGCGGCGGGCCTGTTGAGTCGGTGGTGTTGGTGCGGCACGGTGGCAGAACGTGGCATCATGGTCAGACTCTCTCGGACTGGGACACGAGAGACGCGTACACACCTCGCTTTTTCTTCGGCACGGTGGGTGCCTGTGGGTTCGTGACCTCTTCGACGAATGCCATGTCGTTTGTAGTCGTGAAGTCTGAAAGAAAGCGGGTCCACGAAGTGTCGAGCGCTTACTACTACAGGTTAGAGACTAAGTACCTCGGCTATCAAAATGCTTCTTCAAACTGCAGATACACTCAAATGATAGATCTCGCGACCAGTCTCAGAAGACAAGTTGTGTAGGGTAAAGAGCACTTAGCCTTGGAATAACATCTAAGTATTGACTGTCACCCAGTTCGAATCTGGCAAGCCTGAAGCCTGAAGGATTGGGTCACTTGTGCATGTCTCCACGCACGACTTGCCAGTCCAATTGACGAAACCCCAGAAACTGCCCAGAATGGTGTATGATACACATGCTTGATTACAGAAAAGAACGAAAGAGAACTCGCATGTGCATACGAGAATAATGAATACCTTAAGAAGGCAACACGCGGCAACGTCGTGCACACCTTGCGTCGTCTCACAGGCCAGTTTAACCTTGCCCTATAGACGAACGTCGTTCGTGCGAGCACCAAAAACGAAACGAATGCTAGTTGTCCTCCTATCCTTGCCCTTCTCCCATCGTGCCCGCTGACGGTGCCTGACCCTCCTTCCCTTCATTCCCACCACCTGGCGTTTGCTGCTGCTGCTGCTCCGCCGATGGACCATGGGGCGGCTGAACGCCATTCGCGCCGTTGACTGTACCGAGCGTGTTCGGGTCGGGCAAGGGAACATTCGGGTTCGGGTTGAGAGGGTTCTGGGCCGCCTGGAGCGCCGCACGCAACGTCGCGTTCTCGATCCGGAGCTGATCAACGATCGTACGACATTCTTCCCAACGTCGATTTGCTTCGTCTGCGGACGCAAGCGCGGCATCGAGCAGCTGTGACCGGGACTCGAGCGTCTTAACATGCCTGAGGGGAGACACAGCGCATATGGTCAGTACGCTTGACAAGAAGGGCATCGTAGAGGGTGGAATACGAAGGGGAACCGATCCGTTAGAATAGACACGATATCTCTGTGACCCGGTCTCAATATCCGTGAGAGGTAACATAGTCACCCGAACGAACATATCCACTTGATATCGCCACCCAACACCAACTGCACAAGAATCAGATTATGGATGGGTACGCACTGATCTCGACGCTCTCTGAAAGCGCGTTGAGCTTTCCGGTTTTGCTCTGCTCGCTTGCTCTGGCTCAGCGTTCGTCCCGCAGAGTTCGCGCGTTGGTCTTGCTGCGCTTGGAGTGGCAGCCCGCCGGGAGGACCTGGGGGCGGGCCAGGATGCGGGGGCATACCACCCGGCGTGAAGTCTCCAGGAGGCGGTGGGTAAGGATATGACATTGGATGGCCCGCGAGATGGGGAGGGGGTGGATGCATGAGGGTGTGTGGAGGCGGCAGCGCGTGAGGCTGGATCGTACCCGGAGGAGGGTGCATCGCGGCAGGGTTTGGTGGGCCTGGCGGCGGCGGGGGGCCCGTGTCTGTTGGGGCAGTCGCGGGCGACTTGCGCTTCCGGGACGCGCGGGGAGCAGGTTGAGTTACAGTGGGAGGGTCGTCGCGGAGGCGCAGGGTCTGGAAGGTGCCCGGTGGTTGAGGCTGTGGCAGAGAATGATGAAGGGCATTGGGGTCGGCCGTTGGAGGCTGTTGGTTGGACTGCTGCTGCTGCTGTTGCGGCGGGGACTGCTGGTACGCGGACGGTGGGTGTCCCAACATGGGCAATATGCGGACGATAGGCAGTCGGTCGTGTGTATTAGTAAGAAACTCGCGTGGTCGGAGTTCCTTCCCTCCCTCGTCCAAACCAGCACGTGACCGCCCGTCTCATCCCCCGACTCCGTTCTCATCGCTCCGAATCCTCTCTCATCTTCCCCTTCCAGCCTTTCCACCGGCTTCGACCCTCAGTATGCTCCTCTCCGGCTGACCCTGTACCCGCAGCGACGACGGCGTTGTCGTCGCCCATAGCGTCCGTGCAATGCAAAAGTTGTCTCGCCCCCAACTATGAGGGCCTTCATCGGGTTCTCAGAACCCACTCGGGACTCGGAGGTCGTCGACGTCGCCCATGCTGACCTGATCGTGTTCTCAGCGTCCCTGGATGACAAAGCAACGTTAGACGACACATTGTAGGTGTGTCATACCGTAGGACGTTGTCGTTGTACACTGAAAAATATATTGCTCAAGACATTGATATTACCTGAACCCACCACAAATCCGATCGTTCCACGGAGCTGATCTCATGACTATTTCTAGCCCTTCTCGCCTTTCACATCGACTTGACCACATCCTCTGTTTCCTTCCGTGGATGCCTGATGGACGACCACATGGACGGCGCTCGGTGTTCGGAAGTTGAAGCTAAAGCTTTACGGTTTTGTCAAGGATATTGGAGCTGGAGACCGTACAGGTCTGTGGTTTGACATGTACTTTGGCAAAGTCGTCGGACTGTCGTCCCAAGCATCTGCGAGGATGTAGACTGTTGATATCTCGGAGTCACACTCTACACCCTGTTCGAAGCTCGCTCCAGTTATATCTGTGCACCCAATCTGCCATCTCCACCTCGAATGAATCGCACCGACCTCGCGTTGTAACGGCGTTTCCGTATATTAGTTGCCGGCGTGTGCATGGTGTACTCTGATAGCTCTAGGGTGATACACTCGCAGATTGCCTTTCGGTGATCGTGATATCCGAAACGAATTGGCAGGCTTCCTGTGTATGCACAACTGTGCATGTGTTACCCTTCGCGTTGTTGTTGTACTACGTAGGAGCCAAGTGTGCGTTGTAGAGTGACTTATTGGGCGCTCTGTGCCGGAGAGGGGACCGAGCCGCCGGAACGAGCCAATAAGCGGAGGAGAAGGCTCTCCGTCCCTTATGAGGGTAAACGTTCGCACGTACCACCCTGCAACGCGTCGACATTGAGTTCTCTCGTTGTTCCCGACTGCCTCACCCGCCCTCTTACCTCGTCCCCCTGCAGAGCTGCCACCCTCATGGCCACTGCAGCCTCTCCGGATTCATCAGGTACCCAGGTATGTTCTCGCGCACCCTGCTCATCGTCCTCCTCTCAATGCCAGCAGTCCGCGAAGGGGAAGGAAGTCGCGGTGGAGCCACCGAGTGCCCAGCCTGCAGAGGGACGCCGCGAGAGTGAACAGAATAGCCCAGCAGGCGACGAGCCCACACGACATGACGACGTCGGTAATGGCAACGTCAGCTCGTCAGACCACACAGAGACCCCCCACCCCGCTCACAACCGCTCACAACCTCCACCTTCTGCAGACAGCGCAGGGCAGGCCCCTCCGCCATCACAGCCGCCTGCCGCCGTGCGGTCTGCGGAGTCCATACCCACAACACGGGAGAAGACCGAGAACGGCACCTTTCGCAAAGAGAAGGGCTCACTCGAGAGCGAGCAGACAGGCACACAAACCTTCAAAGGCTCTGCGCCCCGCAAGGATGCGAGCAAGTCTGTGTCGGATGGCGCTCACACGTCAAGCTCTGAAGCCGAACAGGCGGACAGTGCTCGTGCTCGTCGTTCGAAGGGGCTCTTCTCAAAGCTCCTCCGAGTTCTCGTCCCATGCGTTGGCCCCACTCGTGCACACTCCATAGACATCGACGAGAAGGACAAAGCAACGTCTCCTACAAAAACTAACGACGTAACGACCGAGCTCAAGGAGAAGCAGGTGGCCAAGGAGGCGGAGGAGTTGCCACCAGCTCCCCAGGAGCCGCCAGGTACGACGCCGAATGACGCCCAAGCGTCTACGTCCGACGTAGAAATCCCACCCCCACTTCAGCCAATCGACATTCCTGAGCAACCTAATGATCCGAGCGTTCTCGTCCCCCCCTCTCCTACGAAGACGCTCCCATTGGAGGAGACAGAGGGAGTGACGTCTGGAGCGGTACAGCCACCCGGCTCGACGGGCGAGGAGAGCGTACACAATCACTCGAGGAGGAATTCGAGGGATATGGGAGATGAGACGGATGGGTCGACGAGCTTCACGGACGATGAGGACTTGGAGGACGGCACTCCGGTAGAAGAGATAGAGGATGAGGAAGAGCGGTTAATAATGCAAGGTGGCGCAGGGATACCCATAGGACCCGTGAGTTGCTCTCTTCGTCATCCACATAAAGCAAGTCTCAGCCTCCGGATACCAGGATGGTGTTCCAAGACCATTGCTACCACCATTGTCGCCGAAACATGCCGGCCGGAAGTGTCTGGTGCTTGATCTCGACGAGACCCTAGTGCACAGTAGCTTCAAGGTACGTTATCTGGTCATCTAGTCATGGCTTGATACTTCATGTCGTCGTGCAGTCTATCCAACAAGCGGACTACGTGGTACCTGTTGAGATAGAGTACCATTGGCACAACGTGTATGTCATCAAGAGGCCGGGTGTTGACAACTTCCTGAAGAAGATGGGAGAGATCTACGAAGTTGTTGTGTTCACAGCAAGTCTCAGCAAGGTCTGTTGTTGCGATGATGCTGTTGCTGTTGATGACATGGCTGATTTGATGATGACAGTATGCGGATCCGGTGCTTGACAAGCTCGACGTCCATCGTGTGGTTTCCCATAGGTTATTCCGTGAAAGTTGCTATAACCACCGAGGGAACTATGTGAAGGTGGGTCAATTGGTCTAGCAACGAATCAGGCCGTTGATTCTGACATTGTTTTCAAGGATCTCTCGCAACTTGGACGACCAATTGCTGATACCATCATCATCGACAACTCTCCTGCCTCTTACATCTTCCACCCCAACAATGCTGTCCCAGTCTCGTCATGGTTCAACGACCCACACGACACGGAACTCACGGACCTCTGCCCATTCCTCGCCGACCTGAGCGAAGTTGACGATGTTCGGGGAGTGCTCGATGGTGGCCTATGACACGAGGTGCGGGAGTGAGGCCGAGGCTGCAGGGCGCTGCTGTCACGAGATGGATCTGTCCGGTCCGTCACACATGCATCTGGCTTCCCCATGTTTGTCTATGCATGCTGTCCATGTCGCTCATCGTAGTCAGTGCAAACGTCAATGCGTCGGACTCGTATGTCCATGTCCAGCCTTTCCGCAATTTGGGAGATCGAACCGTGCCGTGGCTCCGACCCAGTTGCCTCGTGTGCCTTACTAAGGCTTCTGTTCGTCAAGGCTGGTGGACCCCTTCGGTCCGACATCGACCCACTCCCACCTCACGCTCACGTCAATCTAGTCTCTGACAAACAACCCGTCCGTTTCCCTGGTCACATCCTTCTCTTGTCATGTATGTCGTCGCCCTTTTTGTTTTGTGGTTATCCTTGCGCTTCGTCCAGCTTTCGTATACCCACGCAATCCCGCAATGCTTGTTATGGTGCACGCTACCTCCCATCTACCCTACTCCCGCAATCGCAACGTACGCCCCTCGCAGTAAACATCCGTCATAAAAAAACCACTATTACTACCGAAGTCCACGATGACACGTCTCCGTTAAACCTTCAAAGCGTCAGACTCATAGCGAGACTCCCTCGCACCCGCCTCCCATATCGGACATGCATCTATCATAACATCCACACCGTTCCGTGCAGTTCTGTTCGTGTTCCGCCCCTTCAACATACTCGTCCGCGCACTACTCACTAATATTCTCCGTCGTCCCCTTCCTGTAGATATTTGAGGTCCATGCGTTTCCACTGTTTATTGCGGTCCCGGCTCGTGTTCGTGTTCGCGTTCGTGTTCGTATCGTCCCCTTGCCCTTCCTTCGTGTTCCTGCTCATCTGCTCATCATCCACGGACTTACTTTAGGCTCGGAAGCCCCCACGCTCGTTCCTCTCCGGTTCCCAACGTTCCATGTTCGGCCTGCAGCCGCCTGGCTCCGAGCTGTCTACCATCCCGTTTGATCGGTCCTGCGCGCCTGCTCCACCTCCTGTTCGTCGTCCTACCTTTTTTTCGTTATTTACTCGTTCGCCTGTCTAATCGACACTCCCGGACATGATTATTTTTCGCGGTGGGTCGCCCTGTATTTCTTCGGATCTGTCTTTTCTTCTTTTTTGTCACCAGCGTTCACTTTCCACCTGTTCCTCGAACCTTCTCACCCCCGCGGACTCGCTATCTTGCACTTATGTCTTCTTTCCTCGTCCCTCGAAGCTCAGTATGTTCCGATTCGCTGCATGACTTATTTGTGAGGCGGGTGCGCGTGCGTGGTGGGGGCATGTCCTGTTTGCTGCTGGTGTCGTACGTAGAAAATTAGCTCACCCTGGACTCGTTTCGCACCATACACGCATACGTAGAACGTTGATCCTCTTCCTCATCGATATCCTCACGCCGTACCGTACTCTTTATGACGAACCATGCCCTGTACGAAATGCGATGACTTCGATTCTCTACGACACGCTTGACTGACCCATCCGTTGCACGATGCACGATGCTCGCCCAATTGCTTCCTGCTTGATTGCTGCCGAGCAACTCCCGAGAGACGATCATGAACAGAAGACCGTCTCAACACCGCCAGCTGTCAGGCTTGCCAAACCGCTCATGAATCTGTTGCGTCCAAGCGGTTAAGCGTACTTCTTGGGCGGTTGTTAGCCACAGCGTGGAGTCCGAAGATGAGTTCTTGTGTGGTTGAACTGGCATTCCACGTTCAAGGTAAATGCGTGGGTCATCCTTACATCTGCCTACGAGATCGCGGGAATCTTGAGCAGATCTTGAACAGGGCCGGGGATATGTGAAATGGCGTTATGCTGCGGTTCCTGGCAATGGGCATTTCGAAGGGTGGAGTCGCCGAGTCGGTAGCGTCTACTGAGCGGGTCCGGAACGTCGGACACGCCGCGTGAAAGTTCAAACGTTCACCTTCAGGCTTCGACCCGGCTACGGTCGGTGCGCGGTGAACTATGTGCAGAAACGAGGGATCCGATTCTCCGCAGTGGGACAAAAGACACCATGACAACAGTTGGGCGACTCGGGCTGATACGCAGAGAGGCATGTTGATGCATAGTAGCCCGGAACTTAGCCGCCTGTAACCAGTCGCCCACTGAGGCAGTGATAGTATCATCATCTCGCTGTGTTACTGCGTTGGTTCAAGGCCCTTCACGCCCACGGCCCAAGGTTCGCGGAGTTAGTGCTCAGCGGCGAGTTTGGTAGCTATACGAGGGCGTGAACATTGAAGAGAAGAGCACGAGAACGCGGTGGCGCAGGCGATAGACACGGAGGGTAGCGAAAGTCGGAGGGCGCTTGCACGTGGCTGAGGCGAGAGTGATGGCTGAACATGGACGAGATTTGGAAGATGAGCAAGAGTACTCAGCGCCCACTTCTTGTTGCTGTCCCACTTTCTCTGTCCACAGGCTCCGGGTAGCCTCTGCTTTCTTCCCTCCTCCTCCTCCCCGCCCTCCCCGCCCTCCCCGTCCTCCCAGCTTCTGACCTCTTCGCCTGCTCACGCCCAGCGCAGGCCGCGCGCGCTCCACCCTCCCCTTTCCCTCGCGTACCGCCTGCCTTGGCTCTCCTGTCGCTCTGCTGTAGAGGCTCTAGACTCTCGCGCTTCTCCTTCCACTCATCGCACCTACTCCCTGCTGCCTGCAGTCCATGCTTGCGGCTCTCCAACCTACCCACCCGCCTGCGATGACAGAATATATGACGACCGACCAGAATGCGGCCTCCCAGGCCCCCCTCTTGACGGAGGACAGGATTTGTCCAGGATGCAAGAAGTCCGTGGTGGATGAGAACGGTGGTGTTGTGGTCGCGTTTGGGTGAGTTCTAACACCGCTCATGACCTCCCGTTCTCCATTCCTCGACGCGTTGCTGTCATTCATCTCAAGAATGGACCTCCATCCCCTCTTGGCGCCCGTCGGTTGTGTTTCCATTGCCAATTACCAATCCCTACTCCCCGAGTCCCTTAGGTGGACTCCAACGACCTACGTCTCGCTGGAGATACAGCGGTGCGCCCTTGATGTCACTCAGCCGTCCATCTCGGTGCTGGCTGTACGGCCTATTGAACCCGACACCTTATACGCGCCTTCTGCCTTTCCTCTCGCGTAGAGCACCTTCTGTGCCTGTCTTCGTTTGGCGGTGCGCGCCATTGCAGATGGTGAATCCGATACTCCTCTATCAGGACTCCGAGAATCTATAGTCCGTGATAACTAATACACTCTATATCACACCTCACACCAAGTCGAGGCATGCCTTTTGGTATCCCATAATCCGTACACACCTTGACCTGGGTGCGGATTGTGAGGATGTCAAGTGTTGGTGTTGTTCGCCGAGACGAGCATTACTTCTCAGTATAGCGTCACGCTTGGACAGCCGTGCGGCACGCTGAGACACGCCGCATAACGAGATGAGCAGCGTTTCATTCTTGTGGCGTACCATTAGGAGGTTCTGGCAACCTTCGCCTGCGCTTTCTTCACTGACTCCGGGTGGCTGCGCACTCACCTCGCTTACTCGTTCTCTATTCCCATTATCCGAGGATCCTGTACTCGGTACTGACCATGATTCCGTTTCCTAGACAATCCTTCTTCCATGTTGATTGTTTCAAGTGCGCAAAATGCGGCAACCAAGTAACAGCCGACACGAACCTCTTGCTTCTCTCTGACGGGTCGCCGATCTGTGCGAACTGCTCGTACAACTGCAATGTTTGCAAACAGCCTATATTGGACGAAGCCATCATGACCGGCGACGACTCGTATCACGCGCACTGTTTCAAATGTAAGGTGTGTCAGAATCGGATCGACGAACTAGTCTTCGCGAAGACGAGGCAGGGTATCTACTGCATGAACTGCCACAACGAACGCGTCGCACGAAGTCGAAGACACCAGGCGCGGAAGCAGGAGCGTGCGGCAGCACAGGCTGCAGCCAGTGGCGGTCGGAGTGACAGTGTGAATGGTAGACAAGGGGACACATGGGAAGGTCAAAATGGACGGCCTTCGAACGGGGTACGTCCCAGCAACATCATAGTGGCACCTGTGATATGAGATCTGATTTTCCCGCCATGTGTAGGTCAACAACGACGCACAGGCGAACTCCGCGGACGCGTCGTCGCCTGGCACATCGTCTCAACATGGCGGGTTATCGCGTTCAAGTTCGAATCGCGCTCCTAACTCGGTGGACAGCCACTCGTCGGGGCCTTCTTCAGCGGGCGCGAAGCAGGGACCGACGCTTTCCAATTTCGTCGCACCGGAAGCTCAGCATCGTGCTCAAGAACAAGCCGCCGCAACTCCGCCATCCTCTCAAGGACTTCTGGGGTCGCCCGTGGAGCGGCCATCGGGTACTATGTCGAAGCGGCACTCGAGCATGTTCATCGGCTTACCCTCCTCGCCTTCCATGACCCGTGCCTCGACCAACAACGGCCGACCGTCTACCGCTGGCAGCTCTACGACCAGCTCTCCCGTTGACCATTTCCGCACTGCGACTTCTCCTGTCTCCAGAATGGACAATCTCTCGGTACCCAGTGGCGGCGACAGCACTGCGATCAACAAGCGGAAGAGTTTCGACGCAGGTATCCGTCCATTGAACCTCCTTCGTTCTATGGCAAGCAGCGCCTCCTTGAACAACCCTTCGTCGACCGAGTTCAGTCGTTCGCTATCGAACGGTACACCTCCTATCAACACTAATGTGCGTGGAAGGGAATCTCCCAGGCCATACTCCCCTCTCCGCGACTACTTCAGCCCCGAACCAGGATCGCACACGGACAGTGATGACCAGGCTTCCCCCATCTCTCCCCCGAATGGGCGCAATGATGACACCCAACGCGCTGCCGCTGGACGAGCGCGTTCAGCATCGTCAAGCGCATACATGGCAGAAGCGGGGTCGACACGCGCAAACCCCCTACGACCAACGCTCAATCTCGACCGCATGCCCACGCGGTCAAGTAGTCTCGCCATCCCTTCGTCATTCGAGGCGCTTGAAGCTGAGTCCCCCTCAAATCTTGTTCTAGACCGGAGCCCTATGCAGAATCGGCCGCCTAATCTCAGCCTTAACGGGAGCAATTTCCGCTCGCAACATGGGGCATGGGACGGGGTACAAGGGAGTCCTGAGGCTATCCGCCATAGTGCGTTGTCCGGCATCGAATTCGACCTGCAGCGCCCTGGCTCGGTACCGCCTTCCCCATCGCACTTTGTCGATGTGCCGCACAGCATCGAAAGCGGGACGGATACCGAGGCAGAGTCTGAAGACAACGGTAGCGAGGATTCCTATGATCGGCCACCAGCGCTTCCCCCGAAGGAGGCCCCACCACGCCTAGTCAAGCGTCCAGATGACTTGCGTGTGGACGTAACGCAACGCAGCTTCACCCCTCGAACGCGGGCGAGAGCGAGGGAACGCCCGAGTCATCGCCTGTCGAACGTACATCGCACGCCACGTTCATCGCCCCTGCGCTGCCCCCAATCCGCATCTCGATGGGAGGCGCAGACTTCTCCGACCTGTACAAGATGGGCGACAGCGCACCGGGCAAGGGCGCAGACAACAAACTCAAGCTCGACCTCAGCTTGACCCCGCCCGATTCCGCAGGCGCGCCTATGACGCCGCGGAGTGACATTACGGTGGTGGGCTCTGCTGACCATAGGGTGGATGAGACTCCTGTGAGGCGCGGTCAGACCAGCGTGGACAGGAGTGGCGCGACGAGTCCGTCGTCATCGTCCAGCCATGACTACGTTGACGGCCCGCGTCGATCGAACGAGCGCGCACGATACGATCCAACCCTGCGCTCGGGGACGCCACCGCTCAGTGTTGGGAAGAAACGCGAGAGAGTGGATTCAAACGCCGCTCGCAATGGCTCAAACGGGGTGGCGCGCATCACTGTCACCGCACCAGGCGACGGGATTGAGGCGTTGAGGCGGTCGCTGCAGGAGGCGGTGATCTCTGCGTCAGAGCTGGGCGCGACAAAGGTCGCGCTCGACCCGAACTTTGTGCAGTCGATTATCAACATGCTTGAGCAGCAGCAGGACGACCATAACGACCTCAAGCGGAACTTGGACGGCATGAAGGTGAGTCGCGTGAGGTCTCGTGTACCTCGGCACTCCACTGCGTGTGTAGATGGATGGGAGGCTAATGCGGGGTTTAGCGAGCGAGTAAGCAGTTCATGGATGGGATGACGGTTGCCCAAACCGAGTACGACCGCGAGCTTAAGGCTAGACGGGACGCCGAGGCGGAAGTAACGCGATTGCGCGTGTTGCTGTCTGGACAAGCTGTACGCCTGACAGCAATCAACGGTGACTCGAAACGTCAGGAGGCGCAGAAGCAACTAGCCAGGGAGCGCAGCGACCAGATGTCTTCTCTTGAGCGCGACCTTTCGAAGCTCAAAGTCGAACGCGACATGACACTGGCCGAGGTCGAGCAGCTTTCTGCATCTCGCAGGTACGCACATCGTCTGCGCGTTATCAATGACGTACAGGATCGAGACGCTTCATGCTGATTGTGTTCTTTGCGCAGCTCCTCAACCGCTGTTGACAGCGAGGAGGGAGGTGCTTCCTTGACGCGAGCACTTTCGATGCGGTTCGACAACATCAAGAACCAGTATCAGCACGAGCTAGTCCCCCTCACCGAGCAGCGGGAGATGCTTCTGCGCGAGATTGCGGAGCTCAAGGCGTCTCGGGACGCCATTCTAGAGGAGACGACCGTGCTCAACAAGCGCAACGAGGAGCTTGCGCAGCTCAACTCTCACTACCAGCGCCGTTTGGAGGCTGCAAACGTGATGAAGGACGAGAACATCCTGCAAGAGCGCCAGACGAACTCGTTCGACCGCGCACGATCGCCGCCTATGCTCAACGCGTCGCTGTCGTCCACCACCCTCGCTCTCTCCGAGGAGTCCGAATCCACCAAGTTCATCAAGATCTCGAAGCCAGATGTGCAGGACACGCCCGCGCAGCAGGTCAAGGCTCGGTTCATCAAGTGGCCGGGCTCGAAGGCACCCAAGGAAAACGTTGCGACAACAGTTGTGAACGCGCCCGACCAGAAGCAGTCGAAATGGCGCACGGAACACATATTCCAGCAAGTCAGTGTTCTTAGGGTGGCACGGTGCGACCATTGCGGCGACAAGATGTGGGGATCGCAGCTCCGGTGTTCCAGTAAGCGCTTTTGCGATGCGTTGCCGTGTTTCTGCGTGACGCTTTACTGACATATGTGACGGCAGACTGCAATATCGCTGTACACACTCGGTGCATCCACAACGTGAACGTTGCGTGCTCGCAACAGGCCGCGCCTCTGCGGGACGAGGCTCAGCCCCTCGCTCCACTGCGTGAGTAGTTACATTGTACTCTGACTGCGGTGGCTTGACATGCGGTGTATTCTATCACAGCACCATCCATGTTTGGCCGTGACCTCATCGAGCAAGCGCGTGCCGATTCGAAAGACGAGCACCGGATGGTCCCTGTCATTGTAGAGAAGTGTATAGACGCCGTCGACAGCATTGGTGAGTAGCATTCACGTAGAAGCTTGAGGATCTGCCTGACGATCATCTGTCAGCTCTCGAGTACGAGGGTATCTACCGTAAGACAGGTGGCTCGAGCCAGTCGAAGATGATCACCCAGCTCTTCGAGCGGGGCGACTACGCCTCGTTCGATCTGCGAGATTCGGATCGCTTCAACGACATCTGCAGCGTCACCTCTGTGCTCAAGTCGTACTTCCGCGCGCTCCCCAATCCTTTGTTGACGTTTGCACTCCACGACAAGTTCGTCAGTGCGTCGACTATCAGGGATCCTGCCATCAAGGCGAACACCTTCAACGAACTCGTGCGCGAACTACCGGCAGAGCATTACTATACGCTCATGGTTCTGATGCTGCACTTGAACCGGTAAGCTGATCTCCAACAATGCTGATGGTCATGCTGCTAACCACTGGTCTCAGGATCTGTGAACGGAGCGAACGCAACCTGATGCACGCACGGAACCTGGGTGTCGTCTTTGGACGTAAGTGTACAAACAGTATGTTCCTTGCCAGTACGCTGATCGTCTGTACAGCGACGCTCATGCGTTCGCCGGACCCTAGCGCCGAGTTCAGCGACATGGCGGGGAAGGCGCTCTGCGTCGAGTGGCTGGTCGAGAACGCGCAGCGGATCTTCGACGCCCAGCAACCCCAGCATGACGACTGACCGGGTCCATTCCTAATTTTCCTATATTTGTCTTCGTTGCACCCTGCCCTGACCCTTTCCTTCTTTCCCTGTTTCCTGCATGCTGTCTCCTCCGTGTGGTTGTGTAGCCCTGTAGAACTTTCGCGCATCGTGTACCAAAAGTCCCGTCTCGTCCTCTCATTATTCCTTGTCACATCTCTTGTTTACCTGTTTTTATCTCTCACGAGTCACATGTGTCACTTTCCTTGTCACCCACCATGCATCTCATCTCTGGGCACTTTCTATTCGTTGGGCACGCGATTTAAGCGGATCACTCTGGAGCACATCTTTCACCCCCTCGTAAAGCTGCGGCTTTTATTGTTACGGCGACCCGCCTGTGGGCGACAGCAGCCAGCTAGCAGCACCGCCTCCTCTCCTTCGACGACTACCTATTGCATTATCAGCTTCTCGTACACGCATCGGTATATAATGCCCCCACATCGCAGCTATCTATACCCGAGCTTTTATCAATATGTATACCACCCCCCTAACACCGGTTCTGTCTTATATACCATTGTCCCACACACTCGAACAGAGTTAGGAGCGATCGTGCGCAGCAAGTGCGGAGGGTGACAGCATGAATCTCCATTCTAAAGAAAAGCAAGGAAAGCACATGAAAGCAAGTGGATAAATATAACAACAACAGCAAGAGCATGCACAACAATCGGCCCATGTTGCACCAATTACGACCGCATCTGATCGGAGTTCGAGAAGGATATTGCAGTGGCGGAAGCGAAGGTCGGAAGCCAAGTACGAAGAACGGGGTCCCGGGCAAGACCCGTCATTCAACCCTGCTCGCGGGAGCGCTTGCTGCGCGTGGTGGACTCGGGGTGCAGGCTGCAGTAGAGGAAGTGACGGCGAGGGCCGATGGGGGCACTCCCGGCGACTGCGGGGACACGGGTGCCCAGCGGGGCGGTGTCTGTCCCGCTGCCTCGAACACCGAGGGAGAACATGCGGTCGAACACTGCGACGTGAAACAGCATAAGTAGTGTGATAAATTCAGGCTCTGCACGCGGACAGAAGGGAGACAGAAAGGAGACAAAGAGACACGCACGGGTCGCGACGAACGCCTTCGCGGTCGTCTGGCAACTGAGATGTGTGAGCGACAGCGGTGGGCTGACGCCCTCGAGCGTGCGCAGGTAGCGAAAGACCATTGACGGTTGGCAGGGTCCTGTGCGTCCCGGGGGCGGCGGGTTGGAGGAATGCGGAGGAAGGGAACCTCAGCATTGTGTCACACGGACGTCAACAGCGAAATGCGGACGTACCAAACCGGAAGACGGCTTGGTAGGCCTGCTTCCACTTCTCTTCGAGGAGGCGCGCGCAGACCGCTGGGTCTGGGCATGACGAACACTGTGCAAGAGATTGAATCAGTGACTAGAGCAATAGGACTCTGATAGAGAGACGCACACAGGCATACTCCTTCGCTATCTGTATGAGGCCAAGCTTGAGAACACGCTCAAGGAACCATGTGCGTCTACTCAAGAGGTAGTGAGCAATGGAACTTCACTTCGAGATGATACTAATCCCTACCTCTTTTCCAACTTCAAGAGCGTCGCTTGACTCAACGTCCCGAGCTCCTCCTCAGACCACCCACCCGGGTTGTCCAACACGAAGCGACTAGACTCGCGGTAGAGTTCCTCCTCCTCGAACAGCTCTGCGATGCGCATCGCCTTTATTGGGCGCCCAGCTGCGTGAGTGAGGAGGAATGTCAAGCATTCGGTCTGCAGCGCAGGAACGTGTAACTTGTGTGAGATATTCATGAGTCCCTCAACGTTGTTCCACGTGATTGTGCACACAAGACTTGTGTCAAGACGTTAGTACGGGTGCACGGACAGCGCGACAGATCAAGGACGTACTGTGGATAGACATATTTGAGGAAGTCATGGAAGGTACTAGCCTGTATGCGGGCAATTTGGTCTCTATGCCACACATTTGGACAACTACGACACATACCCTTTCTTCCTTGAGGACTATGATGGCATCCGGTCGCTTCTCCTTTTCCTTCTCCTTCGGTTGTCTGATTAGACGCGACGTAGTCGGAGTGGAGGGTGTAGCAACCTTCCCGTCCACGTCCGGTGCTTTCGCCTTTCCTCTCTCTGAAGGAGATGTCGGCGTCGTCGGACTCGACTTCTCGAGCTTGTTCAAGCTGTCCTCACGAGCCTTAGCCTTGTCCTCCGAGCTCGGCTCGATGTCGTTCGCACCGCTATTGATATCCATGTCCAAGTCAAGCTCATCCGGGTCCATGTCTGGGTCCATGGGTGCGAACGTGATCTCAGAGTAGCTCTCCAGTGTCGGCTTGCCTCCAGGGACGGAAGGAGGTTGGGATATAGTAATGACAGACGAAACCGACTGCGGCCGGCCTGTCTCTTTCTCTGTTTCAGCCCAGCCGCCGCAGAGAGCTGCCTGGAAGAAAGCGGAGGCAAAGTAGAGGACCTCCTTGTGCGCCCTGAACAAAGCGATGACCTCAACACCAATGCTTACAGATCCGAGGTCACACTTGCAGAGTGGGGATGCGCACCAAAATGTAGTGGACTCGACGATGATCTTGACGTTACCGGGGAACTTACTGCTGCCGATGAACGTTTCATCTATTTCTATGGGATCGTCCAAGTCGCCATTTGTGCTGAGGGAGGAGGCCATCTCATCGGACTCGCACTCTTCGAGGTACCAGGAGGGCGAGCCGGCAGACCTGAAGATGCCTGCTGCTGCTGCGTGAGTCTCTGTCGGAGAGCTGAGAGATGCAGAGGGATTGTGCAGATTCTGGCCGCGAGAGTTGCGAGCGATGAGTATATGCGGCGGATTCATGGTCAGTGCCATCTTCTGCTAGAGTTCTCGGCAGCTCTCACTATCCCAGATTCCAGTAACTCCTCCACTGGTTCACTGCTGCTTCCGTCACTACAGAACCTACAAAAAGCCCGTAAGCTGCCGTGGCGCTATAGTGTAGTGGTTATCACTTGGGATTCTGACACTGGATTTCCCAAAACCCAGGTTCGAGCCCTGGTAGCGCCTTCAGGGTGTTACAAGACAAGCTTTTTCTTTGTCAATGTACTCTCCGGTAACATGTACTATTGTATAGTGATTTAACGAAAGCGAGAGAGTCAAGCAAGTGATAGATGTACTGTTACATTATCTCATTCAGTGTCATGTCATTGCCTAGAGCGATCTCGGGAACACTCGCAAGCCTCGAGCTCGACGCTGCAAGAGAACCTTGCACCTGGGCAAAGGCACGCAAGGAGGTGGCAGAATCAGATTCTGGCAGACCGAGCCCTGATGTTGTCGCAGGTACCCTTGCGACTCTGGTGATGGCTGTCCGTGGTTTGACGTCTAGGGGAACGGCGACCGACTTGTACATCTCGAGCTCGGCACGGAGGTCGTCGTTGTCCGCCAGCGCCGCATCCCGGTCGCGCGTCGACAACAACAGTCTCTGCACGATATACAATCAGAACGTGGTAAGATAGGGTTCCTTGAGATCGGACTCACATGCTTCGTCTCGTGCAGTTCACGTCGGATGCGGTCGACGTACATGATCCGCTGGGAGGGGTTGTTATGCCCGAGAATCTCCGCGTTGAACTTGCTCAACCGCTGGGCCTCTTCATCCGCCAGTGCGTTCTTGACGACAAGCGCGTCAACCTCTGCCAAGAGACCGTTGTATGCCTCTTCATATTTCTCCGCTTCAGCAAGGTCGGAGTTGAGTCTGGACAAGGGTGTCAACTATGGGTGCAAGCGGGGAAAAGGCAGTTACACTCACTGCTCGACCTCGGCACGAAGAAATTGCTCAGCCTGTTTCGTCTGGTGGAGGGACGCAGCCAGCCGTTGGTTGACCTGCTTTTCTTGAAGCAAACTCTGTTCTGCCCGAGCGACCTCGGCACGCGCGTCGGCCTGGACGACCTCGACCTCCTTCTTGAGCGACTCCACGCGTACGTTCGACTCTGCCAGAGATGCAGCAGATTCGGCCAGCATACGCTGCGCTTCCACATGATCAGCCTGCGCGCGGGCTAACGATTCGGAGAGTTGAGTGCGAGCCCCTTCGGCTTCGGCAAGCTGCTTCTTGCGTTGGTCGAGTTGAGTTCGGTATGCGCTGAGCTCTTTATTGAGTACAGATGTGTGGAAGAGCAGTGCGTCCCTCTGTGAGCAGTCGAAATCTGCCCAAAGCTCCCGATCTGCTTGAATGACTTGGTGTGCCTCAAGTTCGGAAGCTCGTTGCTCTTGGAGGATAGCCACGAAGTCGGCCTCTAGCTCCTGAAGGTCCTCTAACAGAGCAGGGGTAGCGGTAGGTTGTGATGTGTCGCGCAGGGCTTCTCTGTAGGTGTTTGCCTCCTCTTGGGCATCCTGGACTTGCGTCGTCAAGTACGCGTTCTCTTCCTTAACCTGGCGGATGAGGTTTGCGAGCTCGACTACTTGGGCCTCGCTGTTAGCGAGCTTGCGTTCCAGTCTATTGTTGCGCAGCTGCAGCGCTGTGACCTCCTGCTTGACGCGCTGGTGCTCCGCGAGCGAGATAGTACTCGCCGCAAGCCGGCCATACTCCTCCGCCACGCGAGCGATCGAAGCCCGACGCTGCTCGAGCTGGGTGAGAAGGTCCTCCTCTGTATCGCTTGCGCGACTTTCGAGCTCCTGAAGCGCATCACGCGCCGCTTGTGTCTCCTTCTCCGCCACATGCATTCGGCCTTGTGCGTCCTCGGCAGCAGCGCGCGCCTCCTTTACGCGTTCATGCGTCTTCGCCTTCGCCTCATGCAGCTTCTCCTCGACCGCCTCGCGTTTCTTCTTCTCCATCCCAACCGCTTTCTCCAACTCAGCAATCTTTCTGTCCCGTTCCTTCACCTCCTCTTTCCGCCTAGCTTCCGCCTTGCGCGCGTCAGCAGTGTCTCCCTGCTTCGCAGCCAGCTGCGTGCGCTCGTGTTCGCTCGTACGGAGCTTCATGCGTAGCTCACGTAACTCGGCTTGCTCAGTCGCGGTGGTCTTCTTGAGCTCTTGTACGCGCACGTCAAGCGTGTCGTTTTGCTTCTTCAGCTTGTCTGCGCGCTCGGTCTGTTCAGCCTCATTCCTTTGTGCGCGGCTGAGCTCGAGCTTGAGCCGCTCCTGTTCGAGTTGATGCTACGATGCTTGCCGTCGGGAAGAGACTCGTGTTAAGATGATGAAAAGACTTACAGCTTTCTTCTCTTCTACGTGGACCCTTTCAAGTTCCTCCAGCTTACGTTGCAGGATTGCTAGTCTGTCCGTGGTAGTCGAGTTCGATGACGTCCGCGTTGGCGGTCTGTTTTGAGCATTGTTTGTTCCGGTATCGTATGCGCCAGGTCCTGTAGTATTTGAGTGCCTGCACCAACTGATTCTCAGATCGTGCTCACCAGGGACGTCGGATGGCTTGTCCTCGTCGAATCGGTTGGTCTGTTCCAGGAAAGCGCCTCTCTTGTAAGAGTCATATTCGGGATCTATCGCGGGTGAGGGCGTCCCCTGCATCTCAATCGCGAAGCTGCATACCATGTGGGTTGTATGCACCGGGACCTGGTACCTCTGAGGCTACAGTTTCAAACTCCTCAGTCCCGAATGCTTGTATTGAGGCAGGAAGGGGCGTATACCTTTCGCAGGCGGAAATCGTGACCCTCTTGAGAACATGAGTCGTCGTGATAGTCGTTAGTAAATCGTAGCAGACTTTGAAATGGGGGCCACTGAGCTCTAGTGGATGTCGAACATAGACCTGGGGAAGTACCAAACACGGCCATACACCGTCGCGTCGCGTCGCGCTTAGCCCTAATCATGTGATCGAGTCCCGATCAAGGGAGCGCCTATTAAGCGACGCCAACTTCTCGAAATTGAGAACTACATAACCACTGCAACAGGACTTGTCCTCATCTTGCCTCACGTTTCTGCTTCCCAGACTCTAGATTAGCTCTGTGTTATGTACACCATGTCTGCCATTTTCTAACTTCTGACTTCCTTTCCACCTTCAATCAACGATATGGCGCGACGGGTAAGTCACCATCATGTTGGAGCAACTCGACTCGCTCACGACAATGACTACCTTTGCGCTGACCTGTACGCATTTTCCGCTCATTTGCAAGAAATTCACCTCCCGCACTACTCAAAAAACTTGCTGGCGTCTCATATACCCCGCTTGACAAGCTACGAAAGAGGTCGAAGTACTCGAAATAGCCCTTATATGACCCCGTCTCGCTGCCAGCTTGCTTGTGCAGATTGGTGCTATACTAAGGTCTTTTAGCAACCGCCTGTTCCGTTGTTAGAGCGATGACAACTAGGAGGCCAAAGAAGAAGGGGAAGAATATGAAGGAGTGACGACTATTGGCTCTGACGAGCCAGCGGTCTGAAGTGCATAACTTCGCGAGTAGTGAGAGATATTACATCATAAATCGTGTCCCCTCCTCTATCGTACATTTCTCACGTCACCACTTCTCGTCCGACTCTGGCGGCGACGGCGACTTGGTCAGCGCAGGCAGCGCATCGTCCCTCGCCACGTTCGTCTCCTGCGTCACCACGATCTGCAGCTCATGATGCCCTGTCGAGCCCACTCCGTGCCTGTTCAAGACAGTGTTGCTCCGCCGCGCCGACGGGTGTGCAGGGAGGGGCGGGCTGATCAGCGGCGACAACGGGGACGTCGAGGGCGTGGATGGCGAGCGTATCAAGCCGCCATTGTCCTTCACGTCGTCCATGTCGAGGTTCCTGTTCAAGTGCACGAGCTCGACGCCGTCTTGCTCGTGTTCTTCCAGCACCACGCTTGGCATCGACGTCGCCCCAAATGACTTGGAGTCTACCCCATGGACTGGGTCGGCGCCCCGACGGAAAGGAGAGAGGTGCTGATGACTACGGTTGCTGTCGAACATGCGCGGGAAGCGGCTGCGCGGCCCCGCCGAGTTGGGTGCGTCGGGGTGCGAGAAGTCGCCAGAGGCGGTCGAGTAGAGGACGATATTACTGGTGTAGGCTTTGCTGGGGTCATTCATGGTGTGGGTGGTCGGCTCGTGAGCGTAATCGGTGCTCTGATCGTGCTTGCCTGCCGTAACCCAGCAGAGCACAACAGCATTGATAACCACCTACGTTGACAACTGGTGGTTGAGCACTGCGATGCAAGCGGCGTGCAGTGAGTAGCTTACATCTGTGCCACAGCTTGCGAGGCAGACCCAGGCAAGCTGTTGACCGTGCATGATGGTGAGGACGAGAATGTTGACACATGACGTCGTCAGTGCGACTGCAGCGGCCCTGAGCGCAAGCAGATGAGACACGGTTGGGTCATGACAGAACACGGGGCGTACCATAGGGTCCGGAAGGCGACCCCCTTCAAGGCAGTCGTGAACTGACGATCCAAGAGGGGCCACACAAAGAGCGATGTGAGTAGCACATTGATGCACCTGGGAGGCAAACCGAGACCATCAGTTAAACTTCTCCGAGGAGGGTCACCAACGAAATCACTCACAAGTCGTAGATAAGCAGCGTAAGTGATGCAGCACGCGTGAGGCCGATCACGCACGCTCCGTCGTCGCGGAAAAACGCAATGCGCCCTGAGAAACGACAAATAAGAATCAGTTTCGCAGCAATAGGTCGTGACTTACCCCAGAGGAGGAATGCTATGACACCAACGTAGACGAGGATGGTCGCAAGGCATCCCATGTACACCTTCGACCGGAGCCGGCTGCGGCCGTTCCACACGACAAACACCTTCTCGGCTATACGTGTATGTCGGATCACGATTACACTGACGCATTGACATGGGATACTGGACGTACCAAGGAATAGGTAAATCACGATCTTGGAGGACGCGTAGAATATGATGCAGTTGAGGATACCTAGGAGACACACTGTACCACTGTGCTCCATACCCGTGCCGTGTACGAGGATCCCGGCTAGCTCAATCGTGAGGATAGCAACGAACGCGAGGTCATGTGGCAACCTTACTGGTAAATATAAATGCCCATCTAGAGCGGAACAACAGTGGGTAAGTGGCAGGGCAGACGCGAGACGACCGGACTTACGAGTCGAGTAGATTTAGGATTATGAGCATCCGCGGCCAGGATACGTGCCTGATGTTGAAAGACAGCATCTCGGAGAGGTCGATCTTGGTAGACAACATGAATGAAATCACCGACACGCCTAGTTTTCGTAGAGAAAGGTGTAAGCCTCCCGACAGACACAACATCTGATGGTATGGGCTGCACTGACCGACGAGATGGATCACCGAGCTCAGCACCTCCATACCAACATTGGAGAACTGCTTGCTCCCCGACATGGCGGCTAGGATATGCAACGATGCCATGCGGAAAACCTCAGTTGGGGTCAGTGCCTCGGTAGACGAGATGGACTTGTAGGTGAAGCGCGAGGCGAGAAGGGATGCCTCGATGTGTGGAACCTTACCACTTCATAAACATTGCCCTTTCCGCCGCGCCCGCACACCCCGAACAACCACGGTCCGCATCAGTACTTATCCGGTGGACGGAATAGGGTAGCCGCCACTGACCAGGACGCGATCGGAACGCGCTCATTTGTCCGCGTTGACGGAAGAGGCGCTGGGAACGCGTCCAGCGGTCCAACCCCGTCCAGAACCTCACGCAAGGACGATCGTGGTACCAGGGCCATATGAATTATTCAGGACAGTGGTGATGAAGTGGGTGCCTTGGTTCCGGCGGGCGCAGATATGCGGGATGTAATGCAGGACCCAAGCTAGGCACGCCGATCGTTATAGGTAAATACCGAGCTTCGACCAATGACCGCTGGCATGTCTCATCCGATGGCAGAAGTCTTGAGGGAGCCCGCAGGAATCACATGTAAGATGGTGACTAAAGATTTCTTCAAAGACTGCTAAGATCAGTGTCACGGCTTGAGATTACCCTCGATGTACACTGCGAACTTGTCCGCAATGCTCTCCTCGCTCCAGTCCACCGCACCCTTCTCCGTCGTCCCGAGCGTGATCGCCTTCTTGTGCACCGTGACGAACTGCCGCTTAAGACGCTGGAGCTCCGAGAGCGTGATGTTGCGCGACGGAAGGATCGCCTTGGCCCTGAGCGTCGGAGAGAGTGTCAGAGTGACGGGCCCAGAAAAGCCGCCAGATGCAGCCTGTTCCGCCATTATGGCGGCGACCATGGTGGTGGAGGTGTGCTCGAGTGTCCGGAGGGCGTCCGTCGGTGCCTTGGGAACCTGTTCCACCACAAATCGCGCATAGGTACAGCCAATGAGCATGGAGGGGACGATCGGGTGTGAATGTGAAAGTCATCGTCGATGTCGAGGTGAGTGTTAGGGGTGTTCCTTGAGAATAGCAGGGCAGGACATACCGCTTGGGTTCCTGCGTTTGGTGGCTTGACAATTCCTTCTGTGATCGCCTTCCAGATCTCGTCAGCAGGGACATCTGTGTCAATCCAAGGTACGGTGAAGAGCGGTGAGTCCCAGCGGACCATTGACGAGGGCTCTTCATATCGCAGGAGGAGGTTGTCGAGCCTAGAGTGGAGATCCACAGAGGGTTTGTCAGCCGTTAACATGTCATGACATACGCCCAACCCACGTTTCTGGCGCATATTCAAGGCCATCTTCGCGCGATGCATTCCAGTCTCTGCACTGGTCGTGTGTCGCCACTACGAAGACCTACTTCGCACTCCTTGGATCGCATCCGGTTTGCTCTATTGCATCAAGTCTGGGGACTCACAGTGCAGACCCGTAGCTTGTGCTCTCTCGCTGCACAGTACATCTGGTACCGGAAACCTTTGATGTAGTTCATTGAGTCGACAATGAGAATCGTATCTTGTCCCATCTGCCTCTGCATCGCTGTGAATAGCGAAGCCCTTGCTGGCTTTTCCGCTCGTCCATCTTCTCTTGTTAGCTGCTTGGTCTCAAATAAAGTACTAGAGTCCACTCTCACCATTGTAGACAGTGCGAGAGAGGTTCAGACTGTCGTCCGAGACGATCACTACCTTCAGATGAGGACCTTCGTACGAGGGATCCTGCAATTTTGCTTCTAGATGGGTGCGTAGTTGTTCTGCTCGTCGTGACTTTCCAGAGCAAGGATATCCCGATATTGTGACCAGAGCCATGACAGTTGCCTATGCTTACGAGAAAGTTCACGAGATAGTGGATCACGAACTCAGACGTTCAGGCAGATGATGGTAGGAGAACAAGATATATTATCGCCTGTACACTACTGTAGAAGAAACCCTTCGACCACAAGTAAAGGTCATCATTGGGATAGATGTTTGCCAAAAATTGCTGAAAGCCGAAGCTAACAGACGAGTTCGGATGTGTAATTTGCAATCAGCAAAAGACTGGACCTCGGTAAAGACCTCACTGGTGCCAGTACGTGCCCGAGCACAAGAATGAGGTCTCAAAAGCGGGGAGAAGGTTTATATAGCACCAGCGCGCGCACGGACCAGGTAGCTCTGATAAGTCATCCTGCGGGTATCATCGCTTGCTTGCAGAACATAAAGACCAACAACGACGACTTATTGACATCTGGTCGTCAAGAGGGAGCACATGGCCTCCGATTCATTGCGAAGGTATGAGGCGGCCGGGCCAATCAGCGTTGATTTACGCTACAATCGTCCAGCTGGACTTTCGGCGAGTGTCTGCTTGCCTACTCAGGTCTTCTCCCGCGAGGAGCGTGCATGGCGGGGACATGGTGGACGCTGAGGCGTGTATGCGGCGTGGTACACAGCAACGAGGGTCGTCATAAACGTTAATGAACGCTTGGTCGACGCGGCGGAAATGAGACTCAGAAAAACAACGCGCGACTCGGACGCGTGGCCCTCGCTGCAAAACGAACGGCGAGACGCCCACGCCTGGGCGCTAGGCGCGCAGAGTGAGAGGACAGGTCGTTGATGCGACGACGGCGACGTCTCTCTCCAGTCCCACGTCCCCGATCCCCGTTCGTGAGGCCATGGTCAGCGCTGGCTCCTCGCACTCTGTAGCACATATACAGGTTCGTTGTGGTTATTTAGGCGTCTACTCGCGCCCTGCTCAACGAGATATCGCGCAGGCGTCAGAAGCAGGTCTGGGTCGAGATACCGAGGCAATATACCACCACGGCGAGGGCAGCCAGGCGCGGCATCCTGGGTCCACACCTTCGTCTCCCATACAGGTCCTTACAGGCGAAGGAAGCAGCGCACCCCCCGGCGGAGAATCCTCTGCGCACGCACAATCTGCCGACCTTGGTGCATCGGCAGCGGACGCTCATTCCACCACCAGCGACACCCATAGCAGCTCTGGGCAGGACCCATCCACCTCGTCTCCTACCCAAACCGATTTTACCGCGTCCTCAGATCCGCCTACCGCTATGTCGGGTACTGCCATATCCATCGCGTCGCCTCCAGAGAAGCCGCCCACGAACGACTCGACGCTCAAGGAGAAGGAGTCAAGCGCGACAGCTATAACTGCACCGGTGGGCAAGCGCCGTCGAGATGGGCAGTCGGTTTCAGAAGGTGCTGTGACATCCTCGAGCCTGACAGAGCTTCCTCCGTTACCAGAGGACTCCAAGTCGCCGTCGAAGCGCGCCAAAAAGAGGCCGTTTTTCACAAAGTTCACGCGTTTCTGCAAGTCGTGCGTCGACCCACAAGACACGCACCCCGTCGATCTCGACGAGGGCGTCTCGCACCTACATGGCTCTGAGAAGCAGACGCTGAAGGATAACGAGACCGTCAATCACGGAACGCATTCATCCACGTCTACATCAGGTATGCATCCCTCGCATCCCTTCTAACGCCACTGAGCAATGAGCATGGAAGCAGTGAATCCGCCAACCCTGCCACCCCTCACAATCCCAACGACGATCCCTGATGGCGAAATCATCGTGCCTCCTACCCCAACAAAGCAATTGCTGCCGCTATCAGAGACGGATGGCTTAACATCAGGCGCTGTGCAGCCACCAGGTTCAACAGGTGAGAACCTATCGCATCCACACACCTTCGAGAAGAGGATTAGTCGCGATGTCAGCGAGGACTCGGACAGCTCCTTCACCGAGGAGGGCAACTTCCATGAGTTGATAGCGATCAGCGACGTGGAAGATGAGGAACAGCGGCTGATCAGACTTGGGGGAACTGGGATTCCTGTTGGGCCGGTGAGTAGCCTTCTCTTATCCGCCCTAATGCGGCCTTGAAACCTACCTTGCGTTTCAGGACGGCCAACCGAATCCTCTATTACCCCCAATTGCACCCGAACACGCGGGACGTAAATGCTTGGTGCTCGATTTGGACGAGACGCTCGTCCATAGCAGCTTGAAGGTTCGTCTTCCTCCGCTTAAACGCAGCATCTCGCATGCCAATGTCCATGCGCCGCAGGCTGTCCCCTCGCCAGACTACATCGTTCCCGTGGAGATTGAGGCATATTGGCACAACTTCTACGTGCTCAAGCGACCTGGGGTAGACGAGTTCTTGCGGAAAATGGGAGAGATTTACGAGGTGGTTGTCTTCACCGCAAGCTTAAGCAAGGTACGCGGCAGGATGTTTACAGCACTGCAGACGCAAAAGAATTAAGTCCTCATTCTGCAGTATGCGGACCCAGTACTCGATAGACTTGATCCCACTCATTCCGTGGCTCATCGGTTGTTCCGAGAAAGCTGTTACAATCACAAGGGGAACTATGTCAAGGTGCGTCCTGCCACAGATATTGACATACCTGCTCAAACATGTCTCGCGTTAGGACCTCTCACAACTGGGCCGTCCGGTGAAGGACACGATCATCCTTGACAACTCACCTGCATCCTACATCTTCCACCCACATAATGCCGTGCCCGTATCTTCATGGTTTAACGACCCGCATGATACGGAACTCACGGACCTCTGCCCCTTCCTCGCCGACCTCATACACGTAGATGATGTGCGCGGTATCCTCAATCCTGCAGTATAGCCTGCTATGCCCGTCCTACATCGTTTATCTCTGCCGACTCGCTGAATCGCGATCAGCTCGAAGCCGAGCATCCGCGCCCGCTAGGCCGCTACCGACGGCACACAATCTCGCGCTGCTACCTCACCCATCGACATCGCAGTAGTGCGATAGAATGGACACCTGACACTCACACTGTTCCGTCCCATCCGAAGATCGCGCGTCTGCACGTCTTCTCCACGTTCCTTCCCGCATCTCCCGTTTCGCTGTATCTGCACAAAAGGCCGCCGCCTATACCCCCGCATCGCAGTCGGTCTGCTTTCATCTTCCGGCATATTCAGCATCGGCACGCTTTGGATACCTTTCTCTCTACTCCTAGCTGTTCTCTACGCGCATTGGTCGCACCCCCAGCAAGTCGCACAACAAACGCTGTACGTGTATCGCTACCGACATCCATTGTTGATAGGGCCGGAAGGAATTTTTCGCGGATTCTTCTGGACGTCGTGTCTCATCACCGCCTTAACATCCCCCACACTAGTACCCCGCACAGACAAGCAGGCGCACATGGATATTGATATGCTCGTATCTAGTCGCACGCGTACGTCATTTGCTCTTGTCAGCGGTTGTTGAACACTTGGCTGACGTTACGATGCTCATGCGCATTTGCCAACTGCACACCGATCTCATCTGTCCACGCCCGGCCGTTGCCATCGACGTCGACTGTCCGCCGCACAGTCTCTCAAAACCCGTCCATACCGCATCGATTTATTCCTATACCCTCGTTTACCGTCTCTCTTTGGTTACTTTGGTGTTGTTCTTTTCTCTCTCTCTCCCTCCGCAGTCCACGATGTCCCATGACGAATATAGCCACGAACCTCCCGTTCTCGCACCAATCCCCGTCCGTTGAGTGAGTCTCGAGCGCGTGCGCCGAGGAAAGCAAATTTCTCGACCCGGCGATCTGGTGCTTCTCGATATACGTGTGTAAGGGCTGTCCCGGAGATCTCGGGGTGCTCAAACAAGATAGCAGCATGGGTACTGTGACCGGCGACCGTGGTTGGCGTCATACTTTCTTTGGGCTAACGGCAGTGCTACGGCGACATCGTAGGTGGCAGTGAGCACATGCACCCAAGCCAATGCTTATATATGTACTCGCCCCGGGCCAGAACTCGCCGCGCGCAGTCCCACAGGGCGTTCATGAGTGCATATATGCTTCCGTCAGTTGTGCCTGAGCGTATGACGATATAGCAAGCGTCGCTGTAATCCTGCTCGTCAGCTGGAGCCTCGGACGGCTCACCGAGCGCTGCGCACGAAGCCCAGGTACGAGACTATCATAATCATTATCTAGCTTCGTGCTATATATTCTGCGGGCCTGCGGGCCTCGCTCGATGCGCCCTCTCTCCGCACAACGTGCACGCCTGCGCTCACATGTGTGCGGGAGAAGGTGGACACCATGTATCGTCTTCGGCGACCTTCACGGCTTCGAGCTGCCTACGGCTGCATCCACCTCCCGGCTTCATTGCAGCCTCGAGCTTCTGCGTCTGGACGTCTGACCGCACAGGTGAGATATTCTTGGTACGAGGTCGTTTCGATTCGTTACTGCGCACTTATATAACACGCACTGCTACTTTATTCTCTCTCTCTCTCCCCCCCTCTCTCTCAACTCGCGGAGCACTTGTCTCCCCCCCCCCCCCTCATCCCCATCTTTCGCTTCACCCTTCCCCTCCGCACTCGCCTGCAAGAACTCGACAGCGCGCAATTCTACATACAATAGATAGTCTCTTTCACCACAAACACACAACTACACCAGCCACAGCCACAGACCCCACCGCGGGCCCCGCGCATCTACACGTACGCCCAAGTCGCGCACATACAAGATCTTTCACCTGCTCGCCTCACTCACTGCGCCGCCCCACCTGCCTCGAGTTCCTCATCGTCCCACGGGCTGAACTTGGGCTTCCGGCGGGGGAAAGACTGAAGCCACGACTGGAAGCCGGGGCCCAGGAGCGTCGTCGTCGTCGTCGTCCCATTGCCGAACCCAAAGCCCGCGCCAAACGCATTGTCCTTGGCGAGGAACGCAGGGCCAGCGGAAGATCCGCCCAGGCCGGGGGGAGCAGCGTGAGCGTGGGTGTGTGAGGGGGACGACGGGCCGCTGAGGCTGGGGAGCGAGGACGAGACGGTGGAGACTTCGGAGAGCGTCGGGAGCCGCTCGAGACTGGTGTTCGTCGACCCGCCCAGCGCGCGCTGGAGCGCCTCGCGCTCGGCGGGGGACGGGGCGAACGCGCGCATGGACATGGACGAGAACAAGCTGCCGGGCTCCGCGAGCGATGCGGGGATGCTCGGGATGCTCAACGAGGAGTGACTATGGCTTGAGAGGCTGCCTGACGGGAGCGGCGGGCCAGGCGCGGAGTCAAACGGCGGGGCGAGTGTCGGGTGCGGATGAGTGCGCGTGGCAGAGAAGAGGGAGGGGAAGGACTTCTTGTGACCGGTGAGTGAGAACGCCTTCGCCTCGGGGTTGAGCCCTTTTCTCTTCTCCGCAGCGTCCTGCTGCGACGCCCACCGCCTGTGTGCGACTCCGTGTCCCGTCGTATCTGGGATCTCGGTCTCAGGGGTTTGGCCTGTGAGACCGACGGGCGGAAGCGGCGGATCCGAGATCGTACGTGAAGGCGGTAGAGCGCGCTGCATGTCCATGTCGGAGGTGACATAGCGGCGCAACAGTGGCGCGCGCACTTCGAAGGGATCATCCCTGTCGACGCCGTCGAACGTCGGGCAGGTCAGCGACGACGGCGAGGTCGTGTACATGCCGTTGCCGTTGCCGGGACTCTCGACGGGCAGCGGAGGGGGCACGGGTGCGTTCTTGCGCCAGTCCCGTGACAGTACGGTGTCGTCCTCGGACTGGAAGGAGCGTGCCAGGCCGAAGTTGTCGAAGCTGCCTGCGCCGTCGTCAAGTGAGTTAATAAGGCTCTTGGGGATGTACGACGAGCTGATGGGCGAGATCCCGTTGGTCTTGGCTGCATGCGCACAAAGCTCCGTTTCGGGAGCGTCATCGCTATCTCCGAAGGGCGAGAAGCGGGTAGACGTTGACTGCGTGGAGAGCGTCGAAGGTAAGTCGCTGTTGTAAACGGGGAAACCGCGGGGGCGAAGGAGCACCTGGACATTGGGGTCGGGATCGGGCAGAACGCGATTAACGGGCTCGCGCAGGTTGGAGATGCCGGTGAGAGAGAGGCGAGCAGGACGAGGCGAAACTGAGACCTCTCTGTTGTCGCTTCCCGAACCGGAAGAGACAGATCCTTTGCTCTTTGGGGCCCGGATCGGCTGGGGGAAAGGCTCCTGCTCAACGAGCTCGGCGCTAGAATGGGTGAGCGCATCCTGTGCCTGGGTCTGGTTGGCGTAGGGCGACCAGGCAGGAATTGCGATGTCCTCTCTGTTGTCTGCAGGGACAACTGTCAATGGGTAGAACGAGCGATCCTGCTTCTTCTTCAGCTCTGCCTCCTCCTTCGCACGCCGCAATCGCTCCTCCTCCTGCGCGATCTTCTCCTCGAGCTCCTTTGCCCGCATGTTCAATGCCGCGACCACTTCCTCGGCGACTTTGATTTCTTTCCTCTTCCGCTTTAGCGTTTCCTGCGTCTCCGCCTCCTGCGCGTCTCCTTCCTTCTTGCAATTCACCACCGCCGTCTCGTCCTCCCGCATACGGCCCCTCAGAACGCCAATCTCCTCCCCGAGCCGCTCGATACGCGCAGCGGCGTTATCTCGCGCACTCTCTGCCGCCCGCAGGCGCTTCTCCACATCACGTTTGCTGCTGTCAGCGGACCGCTTCGAGTCCTCGAGGATCTTCGTGCGGCTCTTGATCTCCGTACGTGCTGCGTCCTCTTCGCGTTTGCGCTCACGTTGTGCGTCGAGCTCCATCTGGATGCTCGTGCGCGAATCAGACGCGGCCTGGCGGAAGTCGCTCAGCTGCGTCCGAAGCTCATTCACTGCGAGCTTGGATTGCGATATTTGGCGTAGCACTTCGGCTATTATCGGCGACGAATCCCATAGCGACGTTGACGAGGAGGAGTACGCCAGCACAGGCGGAGCGGGCGGTCGTAAGGGTTCGGACGCCACTAGCGCGCCTGTTTGTGCGAACGTGGTTGCATGGCGCTGGCTCTGACTTCCGCTGACTTTCGGAGGTGAGGAAGTGGGGACTCGTGGTGCGTGGAGCGGCAAGGATGCCGACTTTGGGAGTGGGGGTGGGGTGATGCTTCGAGGGATGTTATTCCCTGCTCTTGTGGTAGATCGCTCCGTGCCCCTGAGCTTGTTGGATGCATCGGTCGGTAGACGAGATGGGGTAGGAAATGACAGACCTAGCGTACGGTCTCGCTTCGATAGCTCCGAATGTTGAGGCAAAAATGACTCACCATCCAACCCCTCGAGCGCGTCAAGCGCTTTCACATCCAAGATGCCCGATCCACATCTTTCCGAGTCCTTCGTGTTTGCGAGCATCTCGTGCCACCAGCTCTGAACGATGCCACCTCTCCACCACCGCCCGAATGCACCGATATACCAAGCATCCGAAACCTTAGACCCGAGGTGTTCGGACTCGTGTGTATGACCATTGCCGCGAGTATTCGATCGTCCTGTCGGATAGACTGCCGCTATCGTGAGGATGCCAAAGCTGTAGAACACATGTTTCGGTGTGCGGAGGGAAACCGAGGCGCGATTAACGAAATGGAAGGGTGAATTTGGATCAAAGCCGGTGCCAGAACTCCGAACAGCGGGTGGTGGCCTGCGAGAGAGCGTGAAGTGCACTCCAGACTCGTCAGAAGCAGCACTGTCGTCCTGGCCTCCCTCGTCAATGCGGCTGAGGTGCTGCTTGAACGAGAGCTCGGTAAGGTAAGCCCGGAAGGAGGTCTCGGATGGATTGGTGAGATATGCTGATCCCGGGGGAAGACATGCGGCAAGCAAAGATTAGATCGCATTGGATGCGTTGCGTCGGTTGTGAAACCAATTTGAGATAGTATGTGGATATCCCAGTGTGAGATAGGTCATCGGTTCGCGCCGTGTGCGTTGCGATGTAGGTAAGCCGGTTTCGAGTAGTGTGTGTGGTTCCACGTTTTTAGATAGCATATGTGATAAGAGAGGGTGCTCGTGCGGAAAGAGAGGCAATTACGCACCCAGGACCAAAACGATTATGACAATGACAACCGCAAGGAAAACTGAACGGAGATCAACCTGAGAGAGAACATGGCTGGGAGAAAGTGAGGGGTGGCCAGCAAGCAGAATGGCACCCAGGCCGCCAAGAGCCATAACGAGGATGAGAAAGAGAGGAGAAGCCCCCTCTGGACCGGGCGACGACCTGGTGGCGGTGCGACGGGGCGTTGAGGCGAAAGAGGAATGATTGTTGGATGTGGTGGACGTTGTTGAAAGGGGACTGCCCGCAAGCGTCCCCGACGAGAAGCAGCAGGTTGGAGACGGGCAAGCTTGAGATGACCGGAAGGTCTGAGAGACGACTGAGCACGCACGCTGAAAATCCGCCACCCCAAAATGGGCCACCTAGCGCTTGTTCTATGGTCAGCTGACCCGGGTTCTTCCGGCTTTTCCCTCCGGACGAGTTGGCGGATAAATCCTGCTCAATTCCGCCTCGGACGTCGCAATCGATGCAAGTTCATGCATGGCCTATCAACTCATCGTCCCCATTCTGTAACGCGGACGACCATCTTCAAGTAGAGCTGAGATGCACACGCATCCGCCCATCGCACGAACACGCTGCACATCGATCTTCTCCCCGACATGCAGCTGAGAGTCTGCCGCGTCTCCGGTGTCCCCGTGTTCGTTCAGTCGTTCATATGTCTTCTGTTGTCTCCACTCGCACTGACCTAGCCGCTTTCGACCGCTCTCGAGGCTGCAGAGAAGCTTCTACCGCTCGTTTGCTCATCTGCCGATGCTTCGACCGCATCCTGCGATCTCCATCTCATCGCCGGAATATCGGGCCAACGTCAAGTTGCGTGCAGCGTGTATGATGCCATCTCTTGTGATCCACTTGCGATCTATTCAAGACAGATGTCCTCATGCATACTTACATGCATGCCGTGACGTCGATGTCGATGAAGAGCGACGAATGCTCGTAGTTCGAGCATGTCGCCGTCCAACCCCCAACTCCGACGTTTACGCAATATCTACTCTGAACTATGCAAACTATGCTCAGGGGTCAGACAGACTGTGCTCAATATCAATAGGGTCCGCTATCGCCCCTTTTGCCGCTCACACATCCGTAATCTGGTGTGGCCAATCACGAGTGATTGAGCTTCGACTTCTCCGCACCCAGAGAAGCACAGATAACGACCTTCCGCCGCTCTCTCACCTTTTTTCCCAGTCTGATGACACACCTACAATCAGAAACTGTTCAAGGTTGGCAGCTACCCTTTCGAAACAATTTTAGCTGTCCGTGCACGCCCGGTCGCTCAGCTTACCAGTGCACCCTTGGTCAGCGATGCTCCACCGGTACCAGCCAATGTGGATATCACGTTTATGAACTCGGAGGTAGTGCGCTGCGGTCTCATCATAAACAATGTAGCTGTAGCACAGCCGGACGTTGTTATGCACTGTATGTGTGACCTGTTTGGCCGGGGGGCGATAATGTATGTAATGTTGGAAACTCAGTACTCAGTGATCGCATGCATGAATCACACGACTGAGTTCCCCGCTATGTAGGTCGGATCGTTTAGTTCGGTCTGCCGTTTCAGCGTGTTGGAATAACGGATGATCAGTGCCTGCGGCCGTACGCTGGTGGGTTCTAAACATGTATTCGCGCATTGTGAAGCTCCACTCAGGTAAGTATACGTACTGGAAGCTCCTGCCCGTGCATGATCGCCGGGCTTCTTTGATTTTCTGCCGGTAATAGTCTGCCTTCGTACCAGGGAATGAATCGCGGCACTATAGCAGATCCTGTGGGTGCCGACGTACGTACGGTAACAGGAGGCTGCAATAGAAGAGCAGATTCAGACAGTACGCGTCCTCGGAATTGCAACGGAAGGCATATTACTGACCCCATTCACCGTGCTATAGAGTTGCGTGTAGAGACTGCGTCGCTGCCAGTATAGATGTAGATTGAACTACTGCAACGCGACTCAATTGCTCTGCTAGCCCTGTTGAACGACGTAGGACCGGTGCATACAACCAGTTCTTGCGGTCACTTACACTTGCAATCAACTCTCCAGGACAAGAATACGCACCGGTGTATTGGCCCATAACGTCACAACTGCCTTCGACGAGTGATATCCAAGCTCATTAAGCTCGTTCCGACATCGCAATCGAAGTCACGCGTGGATGGAGCTCGAGATGAACGGGGTGCGTTCCTAATAGTGTGCAGGGTAGTACAGTGCATTAAGTCTCTAAGTATATGCAAGGTAAGTAAGTGTATGCGAGAGCAGAGTGGTGTGTATGCGCGACAGCCAAGTAGCTTGAGAGGAAGTGTGCGACGAGTATAGAGGCCTCAAACGAACTGTCCTGGCTATGATGCCGGTGGTGGGGCAGACGAGGTCGAGTCGGAGGGTGGTGGTGGTGACGGTGAGTTCTCTTCCGCAAGCTCAGCCTTGAGCTCCGCCTCGAGCCGCTCCTTTGCGCGCACGACTTTCGATTGGAGGTAATGCGAGTGTGTGGGCGGCACCTGCTTCCCGGATGCAGGCTTGGCAGGTGGGGGTGGGGGAGTGTTCGCCTTGAAGAGGTGCTCGTAGTTCTGCACGCGTTGTCCGCGTTTCGGGGAGTATTCGCAAGCGATTCACGAGTTCAGGGCAGATTCGCGTTCCGGTTCGCATTCGTGTTTGTTGTGGTCACAGGAGTACCAGACGCAACATTCCAGGCGCAACGTTCCAGGGAGAGGGTGAGTACGCGCACATGTAGATCCAACGACATTCACGCACCTGGAGTATCCGCTCAACCGAATCATCCTTCTTCACGTTCAAAATCAACCGCGCCTCGTCCGCCGTCATCCGGTGTTCCCGTGTTAGCGTGTCCGTCAGCGAGCCCGACGTCGCGTTCCCAACGCCGGCGACGTCACCACCTGCAGCTCCTGGTGGCCGGTATTTTGCGTCTACAGCAACAAATCGTCCACTTCGTCAGACAACCAACCAAAGACAACAACTCTGAGTTGAAGCACGCACTCGCTGCAGCCTGCTTCCCCGCGGCGTACAGTGCCTTCCCGAAGATTTTTGCGCCAGCGACCGCAATCTGCACGATGACCTTTGGCGAAGACTACACCCGCAAACCAAGCATTCCAGTCAATCTCCACGTATATCTAGAGAGTACAACAACAGAAACATACCATGCCCGCGACGATGGCGACAGCAATGAGCACCAGAGAACTGTGAGAGGAGACGTGCCGATGAGGGACCGTAGACGCCCATTTCTGCACACGAAGGGGCGCTTTTCAAAATTTCTGTTCAGGCCTTTGCACACTCGAACGTATTGCAGCATCTCGATAGTCAACAAGAATACCCGCCAAACTACCTCTCCTTGCTTCACTAGGCAACCCTGCAACTCCCAAAGATGTCGCAGCCCGAGCACAAGACGAAGAAGCGGAAGCACGCGGCGGCGGTAGCGGAGGAGGGAGGAGCGGGCGAAAGCAGCGTCACGGAGCCGTCGACGAAAAGGTCAAAGAAGGACAAGGACGCGAAGAAACAGAAGAGGGAAAAGGAGAAAGAGAGGACGAAGGCCGCGACGCAGGATAAGGGCAAAGGTCGCGCGACGGACGACGCGTTCCGCATCGTGCGTGCGTCCCTCGCGCTCTCTGTCCCGCCGTACTTTGCTACGGACCTTCGCGGAGGTGTGGAGGAGATGCTAGACTCGATGCTTATGAGGTACGTGCATTGGGCATGGTCGTAGATGTCTTGAAGAGATGGTAAATGGCGAGTCTTCCTCCGTTTCCGTCCCTTGCGGCACTTGCAGGTATATACCAGCATTGCAAGGCGTGGTGCTCGCCCACGACCGGCTGGAGTTCTTGGATAAAGTTGCGACCATCAAGGCGGACTGCCCCTTCGCCAATTGTCGTGTCGCGTTCGACGCGACGGTGTGGAGCCCGCAAGTCGGCATGAAACTAGGTAAGCTGCGCTGCCTTCACAGTGTACATCGCAGATAAGTTCTCGGTGACTGACACTCTCCCTGGTATAGCGGGCATAATCAACCTCTCGTCTCCGGACCACATATCATTACTTGTGCACCGGACATTCAACGTGTCGGTGCCGCGACATCACATTACAACCGACTCGTACGAATTTGAGTACGGTCCCGCCGAGAACGACCCAGAGTTTGGTCCAGGACAAGAGGAACGTGTGGCTGAGGGCGTGGTGGGAGAAGAGGGACAGATTGGCGGTGGCGGACGCTGGGTACACAAGGTGACTGGTATCAAGCTTGGTGACTCGGACGGGTATCTCGAGTTCACGGTGGTTGGGTACGTCCCAATTATGCGCATTTATTCTCTGGTATCCCCGATGCTTACATCCACAGCTTGACAATCGCGAACCAGATGCTCTCGTTAGTCGGGTCCATACAACCCGACCCGTTCTCGCCGGAACACGTTCCCAAAGCTCCGCTTACGACCGCGGTGTCAAACTCCCAGCGAACCAACGGTCCATCCCAACCGCCTTCCGCACATCTCTCAGAACGGGAGGTGGACGCGATGATGGAGGAGGCTGAGGACAACTCTGATGACGAAGACCCATTCCAGTCGCTAGGAAAGCTCGCGGATGACGCAGAGCGGCGCGCGAAGGAAGCGAAAGAGGAGGGAGTGCAGAAGGAGAAGAAACGGAAACGGAAACAAGGAAAGGGCAAAGACGGCGCAGAGGTGGATGCGTCGACAGAGAAAAAGGCAAAGAAGAAAAAGAGTTAGTGCGTGCATGCGCGTTGTTGATTTTATTCTCCAAGTAGTGTCTTCAATTCATTGCACACTATTCACCCACCTCGAGTTGCAACAACGTCGGCTGGACTCGAAGGCAACACAAGCACGGTACATGATATCTAAACACCAGTCACAAGTCTATGTTGCGCTCAGGCAGAACCAATGTCCTTGTTGAGAGCACGCTCAATCTCTTCTTTCGTGTGCTCCCACACAGCCTGCCGTTCCTTCTCTGACCCATAGTAACTAGTCTTCCCAATATCATCTCCGTGGGCATCACGGCGTGAAAAGCCCTTGTCCGCCTGGAAGAGACCATAGAGCATCCACTCGGCACAATCCTGAGGGGAGGTGGCGAATGTACTGGTGAGGAGGTTCAGAGGACGGAGAGCCCAATGGTTGAGCTTCACAAGTGGAGTGTTCACCGCGCCAGGGTATATATGCACGAACGCGAGGTTCGGGTTCTCTTCAGCATAGTGCTAGCATCGTACAGGTTAGCAACCTGCGATCAGTAGCAGTACTAGTACGCACCTCAAACATGAGGTCAGTATAGGTCGGTGAGGTCAGACCCGCTCGCGCGAGGCTGTAGCTCTTCTTCAGGCCGAGATTGTTCAGGTCTACAGCACCACCGTACCCAGCTGCAAGGACAGACATGACCTTCGCGTCCTCCCCCGCCTCCTTCGCTTTCCGCACCAGAGGAAGGAGATCATAGATGAATTTCCAGCGTGTGTAATAATGCAGCCCCAGCCGCTTGTCGATCCCCTCCGCCGTCTCGTCGCGTCCCCGGAAGTTGAAAAGTCCAGGGGAAAGTACGAGGAAGTTGATCTTGGTGAGGCGTTCGCGGAGTGCGGTTGTCGTCGTCTGGACGTTGCGCATAAGGAAGACATCGGACGAGACGAACTCGTGTCTCGCCTCCGGGGCGGTGGGCTTGGGGAAGGAAGCAATGATCTCGTCTGCGGCGGACTTGTTGCGCCCGACGATGACGATGTGCGCGTTGCCCTTAGTGTAACGTGCAAAGGCCTCCGCGGTGGCCCTGCCGATTCCAGACGTTCCGCCGACGAACACGGCGATGGGGAAGTAGGAGGGCTTGAAAGCGGCGTTGGCGGCTCGAGCTGCAGAGAGGGCAACCATGATATCTCGTCGATAGGATGAGTATGAGTGGGATTTGGATAAGTAAGACGAGCCAGCGCAGATTCGGACTAGTAATGGGTGGTAGTCAAGTACCGTGGACCAGTTTATGTACGCTCACCTGGCACTCAGTCGTTGTTTGCGTAGACGTCCTGCAGCGCGAGAACAGCGTCAGCCTTAAGTCCGACCGGCGTTTTATTTAAGCAAGATGTGCTGTCAGATCGGCATCTCGCGTCTGGCCCACCTGGCCAAGATACTGCGAGACCTCATCCCTCCATTGTCCAAGCATGCGCAATGGTGACAATTGTAGTAATACTAAGGAGATATCATTACATGTGTAGCCACTCATCACAGCAACGAGACAGCCAGCCCCATTTCATCGCTACTTGAACGGACATCCATGACAACCACCATCGTGATACGCGCAACCTTGACTTACGCTGCCGAATGCGTACCGATCGAACAGCGCAGAGTCCACCACTAGAACGTAGCAAAGAAAGCCTTGCCTGCCTCAACCTCGGCCATCTCCTGTTTGCAGTGGGAGAGGTCACTTGAATACACCCGTGTCTTGCGTCTCTCGCACTTGTGTTTCACGTAGTAGTCGACGTCAATCGTTCCGTTCTTTTTGCCATGGCTAAACAATGCAGGTGAGCGTGCGGTCGGGAGAGGGAGGCATAAGCCAAAAGCGACAGTGAGACTCACCGAGCGAGTAGGTGATCGTCCATATACCTGTCACGATGGCCGCACCATGCACAATGCAAGGTGATGTCGCTGCAATACCAATTCTTACTCCCTGTGAAGTCCAAGACCCGAGACAGCTGCGCATCTTCTAGTTCTCTTGCTTTTAGACCAAGCTGTTGTGGAACGGCCTCCCAGCGATTACGAGCTTGACGGTGTTCTTCATCATGTTCTTGTAGGTCATGCCAAATCTATTATAAGATCAGCTCTCCTTGAAACCCTACTCCGAGCTCGAGCACATATGTAGTGGGACTCACCGCGGTTTGCCAGTCGAACAAGTCTTGTGAAGTCAATCTCGCACATAGGCGGCACCGCAAACGTATACCGCACTGCTGCATCTCAGCATACGTTGCGGTATCAGGATTCCTGCCGCATGCCTTGATGATGTCGCATGCGTCGCCATACATTGCGCTGAGGCCAGAGTATTGAACGCCTATGTGCAGTAAATCAGCACCAATGGCGTCCCGAGGGCTACGGCCAAGACTTGCGATTACACATCGTGTGTAGTTGTCGGGACCTCGTGGCCTGCCTCGAAAGCACGAATGCTCGATGATGTGTGGCCATCTGTGCAATTTCCGCCCGTACGAGTAGTAGTTAGACGTACACGTATGGCAGTCAAAGAACGCGATCGCAAGGTCAAGCGGCTCCGCAGCCTTTGCAGCATTAGACTTGCCAAGCCCTGCACGCAGATGTGCAGTATACTCGTTACGGCGCTGCGCAATCCAACGAGCGACCAAGTCAGGAATAATGAGTTCAAGGTTGGCTTTGACGGAAGCATTGGTGACGCCCGCGGACATGTCTTCGATGATCGCTCGCACTTCCGGCATGAATGCGCAGTCGGAAAGACTTGCATAGATTCGGTTCTTGTCACCTGCAGGCCATCTTGAGTGTTGGTGGTTGTCAAGGATCGATTTGAGATCCACAAGGCGGTTGGTGATCGTCACGGCATCACGACTTTCCACTCTCACTCTTCGAAGATCTTCCATGAAGGTTACGATCGTCGGTCGTGCGGTCGCCCACTCTGCGAAACATAAGCAATAAGACTGACACACTCGGGAAGATGTTACTTACCCTTTTCAGTGAGCTCGACAGCGCGGCACACTACATCCAATTTGAATAGACGTTTACGATCCTTGGCCCCGATCTTGTCTAGCTCCTCACGCCACCCTTCCTCGCGGAGCCTAGCTAGAATACTGAAATGGCAAGTAATATCAGCACGGATGGTCAGAAGAGTTTCGGCATTGTCTACGCACGCATTCCGTCGCTCTCGCACTAGGGTACCTTGCGTCAGGGAAGTCTTCTTCAGGTATCGAGCATGCCAATGTCGTAGTCGTGCTCCATGCTCATGGAAGTGTCAATTTGTTGTAGAGGGGGGTCAAAAGGGTAAGGTACCTCTTTAGCTTGCTTGACAAAAGCGCAATGGTCTTCGATAAATGCCTTCCTGTCCCGCTTCGGTATCTTCGCCCATCTACTCTCGAAGTCCTGCATCTGCGGGCGATAATACCACTGTAGCCGCCTGCGTAGAGGAAAATGTGACATAACATAAGATCGTCGCTCGATACAAGAGAACGCGGGGTACTGACTGATTCTGGGAGCTAGGAGTACTGTTGAGGAGCTGTTCCTCTGTAACACCCATCTCTCCGGTGACCGTGAGAAAAACGAACGGCACAATGTCAGTCAAGCTGTTGATGTCCACTCGTTCAGCAAGGGAGCAATGGAGAAACAGAAGAGACTCACCCAATGCAGTCGCCACAATACCGAGCGAACACCTCCCAACATGGCACCACCGTCCGGTCCCTACTCAAACATTTCTAGTACTCACAATTAGACGACACATGCATCGACGGTACTGTGATTACAACTCACATGGCAATGGTTCGAGAACAACAAAACTGCAAACTCCGGCTCGCTAAGGTGCGCAGGCTTGTCAACCGGTTCTCCCCCTGCGATCCTTCGCGACCGTTCCCAGAATGAAACTCCATCAGGCCCCAGGAGAAATGAGCGGAAGGCCTTGCTTGTCATGGTTAGGATGACGAGATCCAGAGGATTGAGGTACCAGAAGATCTACGGGATGCTAGCTCGGTGAGTGTCATACAGAAAAGCTTCGTCTCGCGTACTTCAGCCACAACATCTACAGGCATGCCGTTGAACAGAACTCCCAATCCATCGCGCTTGCCATGAACAGAGATGGCATTTGAGCTGTTCGCGTTCGTGTTGGGTGAATTTGCAGCGTTCGCAGGCTTCTTGGCTCTTGCGCTCTTCCTGGTTGGGACTGAAGGAGCTCTAGTGTTGTTCCCCTTTGTGGCTTTGACTTTCTTCTTCGGAGGCATAGCGTGTAAAGAACGGTCACGAATCTTTCGACGCGGTGATAGTTGCGATTCAGAAGTTGAAAGCGCTCAACGCCCGTTTAAGTGATGAACGCGACGCGTCTTGTCTTGTCCCGTGACTACGTGACCGTCTTCTGCACCGTGACGGCATCGAATCTCGCCAACTTCTCGATCGAGTCTTGACTAGTAAGTAGTACCCAACTACTGGTGAGTCTGCACTCACTTCCACTTTCCGATCCCGCGCAACTTGTGGCTTGCCTGCCAGACTGCAAAAATGCAGAAGCAAGTCTGGCCGACATCCCGCCCGGAGTGGCGCGTGCTGCCATGCCAAACTGAATATGCCGTCTACTCAACGTGACTAGTACATCCATCATAACTGACACGACAATAGGCACAAGATCGAAACATGCAAGGTCCAAGTCGCAATGTCATTAGAACGCAGCAAAGAACGCCTCACCCATAGCAACTTCTTCATCCTGCTCTTGTTCGCAGCGGGAGAGGATATTTGAATTCGAATACATCCGTGTCTTGCGTTGTTCATGCCCCAAGACGTAGAAGTTCACATCCGTCGTTGGATCGTGCTTGCCATGCAGGCTAGGAAGAGAGGTAAGGTCACTGGTAGCGGCGTACGCTCACATGAGATCGCATCATTCGACCATTGGCACCGGATATGGGTGTGATACGTCATATCTGAGAGTCTGCCACAACCGCACCATGCGCAGTGTAATGTGGTGCGGTATCCCGATTCTCGCAAGATTCCCAGACCGAGCTGATTTTGCGGCCTCGAATTCTCTCTGGCGTTCAGAGCTTATTCTTCCGGGACTCGGAGTTTCCGGTGGTTAGGTACGTCCTAACTCTATGCATCTATTCTATAGTATCCCCAATCCTTACATCCACAGCTTGACAATTGCGAGCCAGATGCTCTCGTTAGTCGGGTCCATACAGCCCGACCCACTCTCGCCGGAACACGTTCCCAAAGCCCCGTGGACGATTGCGGCGTCAAGCTTTCAGCAAACCAACGGCCCATCCCAGCCACCTTCGGACCCATTCCAGTCGCTAGGAAGGCTTGCGGACGACGCAGAGCAATGCGCGAAGGAAGCGAAAGAGGAGGGAGTGCAGAAGGAGAAGAAGCGTAAACGGAAACAAGGGAAGGGGAAAGACAGCGCAGGAGTGGATGCATCGAGAAAAGGACGGAGAAGAAAAAGAGTCAGTGGCTACATGCGTGTTGTTGGTTTTATTCTCCAAGTAGTATGCCTTCAAGTCATTGCACACTATTCACCTTGAGTTGCAACAACGTCGGCTGGACTCGAAGGCAACACAAGCACGGTACATGATATCTAAACACCAGTCACAAGTCTATGTTGCGCTCAGGCAGAACCAATGTCCTTGTTGAGAGCACGCTCAATCTCTTCTTTCGTGTGCTCCCACACAGCCTGCCGTTCCTTCTCTGACCCATAGTAACTAGTCTTCCCAATATCATCTCCGTGGGTATCACGGCGTGAGAAGCCCTTGTCGGCCTGGAAGAGACCATGAAGCATCCATTCGGCAGAGTCCTGAGGGGAGGTGGCGAATGCACTAGTGAGGAGGTTCAGAGGACGGAGAGCCCAATGGTTGAGCTTCACAAGTGGAGTATTAACCGCGCCTGGGTGTATATGCACGAACGCGAGGTCCGGGTTCTCTTCAGCGTAGTGCTAGCATCGTACAGGTCAACAACCCGCGATTAGCGGTACTGTCAGCACGCACCTCAAACATGAGATCAGTATAGGTCGGTGAGGTCAGACCCGCTCGCGCGAGGCTGTAGCTCTTCTTGAGACCGAGGTTGTTCAGGTCGATTGCACCGCCGTACCCAGCTGCAAGGACAGACATGACCTTCGCGTCCTCCCCCACCTCCTTCGCTTTCCGCACCAGAGGAAGGAGGTCGTAGATGAATTTCCACCGGGTGTAATAATGCAGCCCCAGCCGCTTGTCGATCCCCTCCGCCGTCTCGTCGCGTCCCCGGAAGTTGAAAAGTCCAGGGGAAAGTACGAAGAAGTTGATCTTGGTGAGGCGTTCGCGGAGTGCGGTTGTCGTCGTCTGGACGTTGCGCATAAGGAAGACATCGGACGAGACGAACTCGTGTCTCGCCCCTGGGGCGGTGGGCTTGGGGAAGGAAGCAATGATCTCGTCTGCGGCGGACTTGTTGCGCCCGACGATGACGATGTGCGCGTTGCCCTTAGTGTAACGTGCAAAGGCCTCCGCGGTGGCCCTGCCGATGCCGGACGTCCCGCCGACGAATACGGCGATGGGGAAGTAGGAGGGCTTGAAGGCGGCGTTGGCGGCTCGAGCTGCGGAGAGGGCAACCATGATATCACAGACAGTGAGTAGTGAGATGTGGATAAGTAGGACGAGCCGGCGCAGATATTGGGACTGGGAATGGGTGATAGTCAAGACTCAAGTGGACTGGTTTATGTACGCTCACCCACTGGCGCGTACTTCCGGCTGGACAACCTCAGCCGTATGCCGCATTGTTTGCGTGGACGTCCCGAAGCGCGTCAAGTAACAAGGGAGTGACAAGTCCGACCAGCGTTTCGAGTGAAACATGTGAGATCGGCATCTCGCATCTGCCAGAGGCCCACCGGCCAAAGACACATCCCAAGCAATGGTGCTAGCCTGAGGAACACTGGTAAGCCCTTGTCATCACGCGGCCATTAATCACAGCAACAAGATCTACAACCAGCCCCCTCCTATCAATTCGAACGCGCTACCTGAACGTGTATCTTCAAGTTATGAAAACCATCGGATGCAGCAATGACTTACGCCGACGAATGTGTACCAATCGAACAGCGCAGTGTCCAATACTAAATTATAGCAAAGAAAGCCTCGCCTGCCTGAACTTCGGCCATCTCCTTTTCGCAGTGGGAGAGGAGACTTGAATACACCCGCGTCTTGCGTCTCTGGCATCTCGGATCCACATAGTAGTCGACGTCAATCGTTGAGTTCTGTCTGCCATGGCTGAACAATGAGGTGAGCGTGCAGTTGGGAGAGGAAGGCACAGCTAATAAGTGATAAGTGAATGTGAAACTCACCGAGCGAGTAGGTGACTTCGCAACTGCACCAAGCTACCACAATCGCCGCACCATGCACAATGCAGGGTGGTGGTGGTGGTGGTGTCGCTGTGATACCAAATTCCAACCCTTGTGAAGTCCAAGGGCCGAGACAGCTGCACGTCTTCTAGTTCTCTTGCTTTTAGACTAAGATCCTGTGGAACGGCCTCCCAGCGACCGCTAGCTTGACGGTGTTCTTCATCATGTTCTTGTAGGTCATGCATAATCTATCACCAGTTCAGCTTTCCTGAAAACCAAGTCGAGACCGTAGTGGGACTCACTGCGGTTTGCCAGTCGAACAAGTCTTGTGAAGCCAATCTAGCACAAAGGCGGCACCGCAAACGTATACCGCACTGCTGCATCTCAGCATACGTTGCGGTATCAGGATTCCTGCCGCATGTCTTGATAATGTCGCATGCGTCACCATACATCGCGCTGAGGCCAGCGTGTTCGACGCCTATGTGAAGATAGTCGGCGTTCCCAGCACTACATCCGATTACACATCGCATGTAATTGTCGGAACCTCCTGGCCTGCCTCGAAAGCACGAATGCTCGACGATGTGTGGCCATCTGTGCAAGTTGTTCCGTGTGTACGAGTAGTGGTAGCGGGACGCACACTTATGGCAATCAAAGAACGCGATCGCAAGGTCAAGCGGCTCCGCAGCCTTTGCAGCATTAGACTTGCCAAGCCCTGCACGCAGATGTGCAGTGTACTTGTTACGGCACTGCGCAATCCAACGAGCGACCGAGTCAGGAATGATGAGTTCAAGGTTGGCTTTGACGGAAGCATTGGTGACGCCCGCGGACATGTCTTCGATGATCGCTCGCACTTCCGGCATGAATGCGCAGTCGGAAAGACTTGCATAGATTCGGTTCTTGTCACCTGCAGGCCATCTTGAGTGTTGGTGGTTGTCGAGGATCGATTTAAGATCCACAAGGCGGTTGGTGATCGTCACGGCATCACGACTTTCCACTCTCACTCTTCGAAGATCTTCCATGAAGGTTACGATCGTCGGTCGTGCGGTCGCCCACTCTGCGAAACATAAGCAATAAGACCAACACCCCTAGAAAAAGTTACTTGCCCTTCTCAGTGAGCTCGACAGCGCGGGACACTGCGTCCAATTTAAGAAGTCGATTGAGATCCTCGGCCCCGATCTTGTCTAGCTCATCACGCCAGTCTTCCTCGCGGAGCCTAGCTAGAATACTGAAGTGGCAAGTGATATCAGCACGGGTGATCAGAAAAAATCTGGCATTGTCTACGCACGCATTCTGCCGCTCTCGCACTAGGGCACCATGCGTCAGGGAAGTCTTCTTCAAGTATCGAGCATGCCAATGATGTAGTCGTGCTCCATGCTAATGAGAGTGTCAATCTGTTGTAGAGGAAAGCCATATTGGTAACACACCTCTTTAGACTGCTTGACAAAAGCACAACGTTCTTTGATGAATGCCTTCCTGTCCTGCTTCGGTATCTTCGCCCATCTGCTCTCGAAGTCCTGCATCTGCGGACGATAGAACCCTCGCCGCCTGCGGAGATTAGTTTGAACATAGCATAAGATCATCGTTCGATACAAGAGGACACGAGCTACTGACTCATTCTTGGGGCTACGAATACTGATGAAGAGTTGTTCCTCTGTCACACGCATCTCTCCGTTGACAGTGAGAAAAACGAGTGGCACAATGTCGGTCAAGCTGTTCATATCCACTCGTTCAGCAAGACCGTAATGGAGAGAGGAAATAGACTCACACAAGGTCAATGCATTTGCGACAATACCGAGCGAACACCTCCCAGTATGGCGTGACAGTCTGCTCTTTCTCTAAGCAGTTCTAGTACACACAGTGAGACAAAATATGCATAGGACGACATTGTCATTATTACTCACATGGCAATGTTTCGAAAACAACAAGACTGCAAACTCCGGCTCGCTAAGGTGCGCAGGCTTGTCAACAGGTTCTCCCCCTGCGAACCTTCGCAGTCGTTCCCAGGTTGGAAGTCCATCAGGTCCAAGGAGAAATGAGCGGAAGGCCTTGCTTGTCATGGTTAGGATGACGAGATCCAGAGGATCGAGGTACCAGAAGATCTGCGCGGCGCTCGTTCGGTAAGTGTAAGAGAGAGGGCTTTCGTCTCGCGTACTTCAAGCACAACATCTACAGGCATGCTGTTGAACAGAGCTCCCAATCCATCGCGCTTACCGCGAACAGAGATGGCATTTGAGCTGTTCGCGTCCGTGGTGCTTAACGCGGTGTCTGAACCCGCAGCGTTCGCGGGCTTCTTGGCTCTTGCACTCTTCCTGGTTGGGACTGAGGGGGCTCTAGTGTTGTTCCTGGTTGTGGTTTTGACTTTCTTCTTCGGAGGCATAGTATGTTATTAACAGTCAGGCGCACTTTTGACGCGGTGATGGTTGTAGTCAGAAGTTGAAAGCGCCCAACCGCGTTGAATGAACGCGACCTGTCGTGTCTCGTGACTGCATCGCCAATTCAACTTGCCTGATATGCGAGCAATGTTTCGGAAATCAAGTGCATCAACATGCTGCACATATTATGTATTCAACCACCCATAAAGCACGGATAGGTGATACATGCAAAGGTTATGAAGGCGAAACGTTTGAGCGAGACTACTCATGCGTTCGCCTGTCCCGATTTGAGTTGGTGTGTTTCGTTCTGCTTGGAGGCAGAGCACTCCTAGTGAATAATCGCTCACTTCGCTCACATTTATTCAAGCCATGGCGTGTAGAACTCATGCACTGAATTTTTCAAGGTACAGGACACAATACAAGTACGAGATAAGTAGGAAGATACAACGATACAGATAATGTAACTGTGCGAGAGCAATCACAACGAGGAACACAGACTCAGACACAAGATGTGGAACGGAGGTAGTAGCATGTTCATAGCCAAGATTCAATCGTAACTGACGTATAAGAGCTCGTAGAAGGCATGAACACGAAGAGACGTTGAGTACGATGAGGCGCGTCAAGACAGCCGTACTCATAGACCAAACGCGGAAGCAATCGACGGCGCTGCCGAGCCTTGCCTGCGAGAAGGACCGGCGGCAGATAAACCCTGAGACATGCGAGGGAAACCATTCGAAGACGATGGGGCCATGGAACTGTGACGCTGTCTCTCCCACAACTTATCCTTCGCGCGCACCTCGATGTTAGCGTACGGTTGCGCCTGTGTGAGCTTGACGCAATCGCGTGTGCCAAGCACGAGGAGCTCGAAGAAGAACGCAGCAGCAGCTCGGCGGGAGGCCTGCAGGGATATCGCGTGAGCGCATGAATGAAACAAAGGAGCAAAGGATACACACCTTCTGTGCCATGTTGTTGAAGCTCATGTATCTGTCCTCTTCTGGTTCTTCCGGATTGGGCTGTACTTCCTTCCTGATAACCGCAAGTGCCTTCACAGTGTTCTTGCTGTACCCTTTCCCATCATCGCTAGACTCCGTAGGGGCCTGGCTCTGTGTCTGGCTCGACGCTACACGATCGTCGAACATCGCGATGGGGCACGTAGCATCGGCATGGCTCTCGTCTCCCTCCTCCAACATGATATCCGGAGGTGGCGTCGAAAGCCTACTGAGCTCGGATGGAGCAAGTGACTTGCTCCGCGCACGATCACCCTCTGCACCACCAAGCTCAGGTATGTCCATGTGGAAGTCGTCCATGGCACCTGTGTTGTCGAACGTGAAGTCCATGCCAGGGGCCACGCTGCCACGTCCGTACACGTCGCTAGCCAAGGCGAGACTGGGCGCACGGCTGCCCGCGCGACGTGCCTGCTCGACCTCCTCTTCGTCCCCTGCGACGCTGCCATCCACACGTCTCTTCTTACTAGGTGGCTTGTCTGGCGATGCTCCACGACGCTTCGCTGCGCTCAAGTTTGTGATAGGACGCAGGAACATGTCTGCCAGCTCGGGAGCAAGCCCGGGTGGTGCCGCGTTGAAGAACGTTCCTTGCGCAGTGGTCTTAGTGGGGAGGAAGTGTGCCAGCGGGTCGTCGCGGATCTCCAACAAGCGCATCACCAGGGAGGAGCGAGGGAGGTAGGGATGCTCAGTGACAATGTCACTCACGTCTTTCGCCGCAGCAGCCCGAGTCCAGCATTACGTCCGCGGCCAACGCGAGCACCAGGGCCATCGGTCAACTCAGTGACAGAGTCTATGATCTGTTTCTTCTCCTTCCTCTTCTTCGCAGCTTCCTCCGGGACCGCTTTGGGTGTCAGTTCGACATCGGGAGGGGGAGTTTGTGGAGGCTCGGTGAGCGGTGAAGCTAATTGCGGGGTCAGCACAGCTAAACACGCAAACAAGAGTAGTACATACACGCTCGGGAAGGCGTAAGATGAGGCGTGGGTGCGTGAATACTTGGTGCATGTTCACTCAGCGCATGCTCGCTCAGGGGCTCATCTCCGAAAGAGATCCCCAGGTCAACATCCATACCACCGTCATCCGGTCCGAAGCCCATATCAACGTCGTCTCCGAATGGATGTTCTGACTGCGCCCTGCTTCTGACAGACAAGATGTCGAGATCATCTGCACCATGAGCACCGATCATGTGCGAGTCAAGGGACTCCCGGAATGCACGGCGAGGAGCGGCGTCTCGTCCGACCTCAACGCTCATGTCGTCATCTTCCATGCGAGAGGGTGTCCTCTGAGCCGCTGCCGGTTCGTCACCGAAATCAAGGTTCAGCTCGTAGTCCTGCGAGCCGATACCATCGGACGGTCCAAGATCGAACCCATAGCCAGTGTCGTCGAAGTCAAACTGGAGATCCGCATTGCCCAGTGTGATGTCGGCTTCCCGCGCAATGTGTTGCCCGCCGGGTTGGACGTTCCTACTTTCAAAGTCTGCGGTATCCCTGTGGCCTTTTGAGGGAGTGGGTCATGTCGAGAGTAGAACTGTGACGCACCAGTCGAGGTCCGGCAGGAGCGCGTCGAGATCCAGATTATTACTCTGCAAAGTGATTGCGTTTTGGTTCACAGCTAGCTGGTCTTCGGTCATGTCGACTATGCCTGGACGGAAAGCCTATTATGGTTGAATGAGAGGCTGGGAGAGTGGGGACCGAAAAGACAACGCACCATTTTGATCTTTAACAGTGCTTCGTTGCAATCGTCCAACAGGTATTTGGCTTTACGACTGTAGATACGTACGACACCAAGCAGAAGCTGACCGCTTAGCCTGAGAGCCATAACTTCAATCTCCTGATGCATGATTGCATCTGGGAAAGTTTAAGCAGCCAGAAACCATACTGCTGTCACCAGGCTCACCAACTGACTGCCCTATATCTGTCTGTAGTGTCTGTGTCTTGGATAGCTTGCGCTCCATGTGAGCCGCGAGCCACACCTTAGCCAGGGGCCCGCGGCGGGAGAGGATAGCCTCCGAGTAGAACTATAACCAGAGATAGTCAGCAGCGTACATATAGCTGCTGTAGTGTGCGTACCATGAATAATCAAGAAAACACGTCTGCACCAGAGAGCAATGAGGAGAAGGGAAGGGTGTCGCGACGCGATGGTTGGGAACTGAGTTCAACGCCAACTAATAGACGCCAATGGCCGTCCACACGTCGCTAACCGATTTGGGACTAACCACGTGGGTGAAAAAAGATTCTCACGAGCGCATAAAGGGTAAATAGTTCTCATGACTCCATAATTCGCTGTCTCAGCCTCGAAATTGTGCTGGCTATCCATCGTGTCTCCGCTGCTCTGCTGTTCCCTCCTCAATGCTCGCGTCGTCCTCTCGCAATGCTGTCAAGAGGGTCCAGAACGCAGTGTGCCGCGTCGCGGAGGTGAATGCTGCGAGAACCGCTGTTGCACCATGTACGTCCATGACACATCTAGAAGAAGTGAACCAACCTTGGGCACATAGGTCCACACCAGCAACGACGGGACGCGTCCACCGCGCAGGCAGTAGTGAACTCGCAATCGAGCTCTTCACGGCCACCTTCGACTCTGCGACATACGCCATACGCGCACCCCCCAGACAGCAGGTTCCGTGGTCCAACTCACACACCTCTCGCTCGCTTCAACATGTTCCTCGGATCCCAGGTAGACAAAGGCAACACCATCAATATCATGGTAATAGCCAAGCGTATGAAAGACGAGGGCATCAGCCCTGACATGGCCTCCTACAACCATCTCTTGCGAGCATGCGTCCGGGAAAGACTATATCCAGAAGCCCGCGCCATCTTTGAGGACATGCTGTCCATGGGCATTCAGCCGAACCGACAGACGTTCCACCTCCTCATGCAGGTGAGTTATTATGCCTATTTGTTGATCGTTGTCGCGCGGTGGCTTTCGCCGTTGAAGGGTACCTTGTCTCCCCGTGCAGTACGCGTGGCATAATCCCCTCCTTTACTCTATTCCATTTCACCTGGTTCCGCTTAGGTGAATGCAGATTAGTAGGAGTCAATTTCAGAGCGATTCTTTGATACTTGTAGAGAGCCATGAAAGAGGAATTAGGAGCGTTAAAGAGCTGGGCCGGCTACACATCAAGTACATTGATGTCCACGCATTAAGGAGTGGAATGGCTTTCTTGTTCTCACTGCTTCGTGTGCTTTTGAACGTATTATCGCATGCTGACCTTCCCTCATAGACTCTAGATTCAGTGGAACAAACATCACTATTTGACATTCTGAGGATGATGGAGGAGTGGAGCATTCTCCCAAACGAGATTACCTATGAAATAATCATCACCCGGTTCGCTCAGAATGGTCGTCTAGAACTCGCCGTTCAATATCTCGCGCAGCTTGCGCCCGCCGGTCTCTCTCCGACACTAATCACGGCTACTGCCATCATCAAGAGCGCCGCGAAGCTGGGCTTCGCTCGTCTTGCATTGGACCTAGCTGAGGCCTTTGAGGCGACATCAGTACGACGACTAGAGGGCGACGTTTGGGTTGACATACTCGGCAGTTGTGCTGAACAGCTCTACGTAAGTCATTCCAGGCATCAGGTATCACAGACGACTCACCTTCTAGTATAGCCCGAGGGCACGCGGCGGGCGTGGCAAAAGGTCGCTCACGAGATGCACCTGCTACCAGATGAGGGCTGCTGTCTCCTCGTTCTACACACTGCAGCGCGATATGGCCTCTCAGGTCTCGCGCTAGAGGTGATTGATAACCTCAAGAGTATCAACATCGTCTGGTGCGAGCATCATATCGCGCCAGTCATTGAAGCGATGTGTCACCACGGGGAAATCAGGGAGGCGTTCATGATGTTCGAGTTCATGCGCAACAACTCCATCGATCACAGCCTCGCGACAGCGCTACCCGTGTTCGAGATCATTAAAAAGGACACGGACATGGTGGACGATGCGTGGGGAAAGCTCGAAAGTCTGCGGGAAGAGGGCCACACTGTCGATGTCACCGCATTCAACGTCGTCGTCCAGGCCGCGGTCGCACTCGAAGACCTCCAGCGCGCGATTGGCACGTATAAGGCCGCTCCGCAGCTCGACGTCAAGCCCGATATCGATACCTTCAATCTGCTCCTGCTAGGCTGCGTTGGGGCACGTCATCGAGATCTTGGAGACCGCTTACTCTCCGACATGAAGGATGCGGGGATCAAACCGGACGCGACGACATACGAGCGCATGGTGCGTCTGTGCCTCACGCAGAGCACGTACGAAGACGCATTCTTCTACCTTGAGGAGATGAAGACCCTCGGCTTCGTCCCGCCCTTGTCCGTATACGAAAACATCATCCGGAAGCTGGTTGCAGTCGGTGACACGCGGTACAACATCGCCTTGGAGGAGTTGAAGGAGTGTGGATACCAGGTCTCGACCCGATTACAATCGTTCATTGCCTCCGGCGGGACGCATAATGGACCAGCGTCCGGCTCCGACAAGGCGTCGTCACTTGTAGACGATGTCGTCGTACTGTAGAGCGGAGAAGAAGTACTTGGGTTGCTATCCGCATGCATATCGGTATATCGATGTTATTCGTAATTAGCCAACGTTGCATTCTATGGCGTGGCACTCCCCTTCACTCTCAACCAGATCGCGGAGAGGTGCCGACTGCATTCTGGCTACAACAATGCCAAGTACGTGTGAACTATCAATCCTTCCACCTCTTCGGAATAGGCACAGGAACATCCGCCTTGCTGTCGACGTCAAGCGCGACTACGAACCGGGAGACAAATGCATAACCTCCGGCAGTAGCGACGGCGTCGACAATTTGCGTGTCGTTCAAGAATTTCTTGAGGCCATCGAATACCTTCTGTGGCACCTTCACTGAATTCGCCACATGGTCAGCGAAGAGGAGTGCCGCCTTGAGCTCGGGCGTGAGAGATGACTGAGTCGCATGCGGCTCGGCGAATGCGCGTGTCAGCCGAATCTCGCGCAGCTGTGCGACACTGAGGCCAGCACTGCGTCCGACCGACTCATGCTGCAGCCTGGCGTCGAAAGACCGTGTAAGCCCGCGAGAAATAGAAGCGCGTGTGAGCAAGCCAAGCCTTACCAGACATATGCAGCATTGTTCAAGGTTCCCGTGCGGAGGATCTAGTAGAGTACACTATCGTCACGCGTTCTCCGAAGAAAAGGTTTGGCAAAACCCACAAACAACTCGCGCATTGCTGCCGGGAGCGAATTCTGGTCACGGATGACACCGAACAGCTCATTCCAGCTCTCAGCGAGCGGTTTGTCGTTCAGCCTGTGCATATGGAGGGCGACCGTTAGATGCAAGTTGTGGAGCAGGATGTTCGAATCTGCTTTGAATACGCACAGCGCTCCGTCGAGGTCCAGTAGAGTACCGTTCTCACGTCTCGCGCGGATCGAGTCTGCTGTCTAGTAAACCCGATCGTCAGTTCCGTGTCATTTATGAGCGACAAATACGTACTGGATCCGTCCCTGGGGCAGGGAACACGTAGGGGACACGAGCAGGCAAGTTGTCGTCTCGCCCAACAAGTGCATGGCCCTGTTCAGGGGCCGCAATGACGGTCGTCGTAAGTGCCGCACATGCGACGACCAACAATGCGCGTGTTGCAGAAAACATGAGGGACGTGGCAAGCAGTGGAAAAGCTGTTGGCCGGGGATTGTCAGTGTCACGTAGCTTGTTCAACATCATCTCCTCGCTTCTTATACTTACCGGGGGCAGAACATCGTGACCAATTGTGCGCCAACGCGGTTCTCGGTCGATGATGTTCCCATTCATGGGAGAGCCGATTGTCAATCTGTGCACCGTTCGGCGTGAATCATGAGCGTCATGGTTACCCGGTGGTTGAGAGAGAAACTTTGATATTGGCCAATGGCTAGGAGCAGGGATCGCCACGGAAAAGATCACCTGTCAAAGACCCTGGAAGTGGTAGTGCACTGTTGTGGTACCGGTAAAAACTTGAGAACCGGGGCAGCAGAGCCCGAGCAACACTGCAGAAAGAAGTCATTGTGCAACGATCAATCACCACGACTATGTTCGCGATACACTGTCAGAGACTTGAACTTGAAGAGTAATGTATAGATCTCAGGCCGGATAGCGTAAGCGAGTAGAACATTCCCAGTGTGAGGTTCATTCAAGGGTACTTTGACAACAAAATCTTTTTATCCACTCGTCAACAAATCCATTGCCATCGCCGGTGGCCACTTTTTCCATGATTTCCATGCTGAACAAAACCTGGACTATATGAGAGCAAGTGACGAGTATGTAACTTTGTAGTACCAACGCACCACACCTCCTAGTGTGACCATTTCGTGGATGCCAAGTTGAAATTCGTTGTTTGACATTACATGATGGCCTCAAGGAACTTTCTTACACTTATAGATAGGGGATTCGCCAGATACTAGAACAGGTACTTGCAATTGGGGGAGACAGGTTGATTTGGAGCCGTAGTGGTAGCCAGCTGGAAGAATGTCCTAAAACGGCAATTTGTCCGACGGAGTCAGAACGGCCCATCGGAGGCCGCGAGCTGTGAACGTGAACCCTGACTAGTGACTAGGGAACTGTCGCGCTGAAGGTCAGACTCATTGCCCAGCGGGACTTGCTCTTTGCTTCAGCGGTCAAACTCTCAGGACCATCGTCGACATGGAGCTACCTTTGTCTCTTCAGCAAGCACCCATACATGTCCCAGAACCATCTCAACTTGCCAAGTTCGATGGGCCTGTGCCCATGTCCTTCCCTGCAGTTTTGCGAAATCCAGCGCTTTCCGATAGGTTTGCGCACCTCCGTCTGCGACCACAAGTAGCGACGGCAACGACAGTGGTGCCTGTCAAGCGGAACAAGCGGGATGATAAGGAAGGTAAACGGTGGGTTCGGCGCAAGGAGAATGGTATGTCGTATCGTTTGAAGTCCTTGTCTGCTCACGAGGGAGAGCGTTTGCTCTGTGGTAGCTCGTTTTGTCGGCAATGCCCACATCGTTGCGCCCACCAAGCGGGATTTCAGTATCCCCACGCCGAGCAGTCGGACAACCTTCCCGGAGCCGCTTCCTAACTATCTATCTCGCAACAACCCAATACCACCTGCCATGCCAGGCGTCAGGGAGCCAATCTCCGCTAACGCGGGAAGATTCTCCATGAGCTTGAAGGGCATGCGGCGCGAGCTTCGCAAGTCAGGACCTAGGATAGAGTTGCTCGTCAAGGAGGTCGAGAACGAGATTGTTACTTGGCTCATGGCTGGAGGAGTCATTCTCTCTCCTGACGCCGCAACTACACTCGATTTCCCTGGCGTACCTGTCGGAACTCTGGACAGTATCAGAGAGGTTTCTCGGACACCCCTCCAGCTCGTCTGGAGCATCGCAGATGACGCCTTCATGCGCTATGTTGTCCACTGTTGTGCCCGCTACCACGATGTGGTCAGCTTCAGTGAGTTCAGACATCCACATGCATCGGCATTTCGTTGACGTTCCCCTAGGCAAAAATGCTTCCGGCCAACGCCTCACTTACCTCCTTCGCCCCAACGTTACCCGCCCAACCCACGACATAGTCCCTTCTCTTGACACGCCACCTGCGACAGATCTATCAGAGTTATCGGCCAACGATTTCGACACAGAGTCCGAGCTTGTCTCTGACCGGGATGCCTCGGATGTCGAAGGTTCCCAGCCTCAGTCTCACGCCGCCGGCCTCACATCGATCGCTGAAGTGGGCTCGGATGCCTCTGCTCCCGCGTCCCCTCTTGTGGGCGCGATATACGTCACGGCTGCCGTACCACCATCGTCAGGCCTAGACTCGGATACGTGGTCTATCCTTGGCGAGTCAGACATCGAGGGTGACCTCTCTGCTCCGGAGGGAGATCTTGCGGGTAGTGTCGCATCGCTCTCACTCAGCGACGCGGAGTTCGACGCGGAGAGGAGCCCACTTGCTGCTGCGAGGAGGAGGCAAGGTCCGGATGCCATACGCTCGAGGTTTTTGGAGCGTCAGCGGCGGTCTGCATCGTCACCATCGCGGTCGCCGGCCAGGAGAACCCCGCATCGACCGAGGACGCGCGTTGACCCTGTCCCCGTGCGCTCATACAATGGCAGGAGGTCGTTCTACGACTACGTGTTTGTATAAATATTGATTCTGTTACTTTGGCGGATGGTGTACGCTAACGCTTTGAAGAAGTTGCGACAATGTCCTGTTGGACTTGGAGGTCTCAATCATGACTGTAGACAAGCTTTGCATAGTACGTCACAAGTGCCTTGACACTACGATGTCCCATTATGATTTCATAGCGGCTATCATGTGGCAAATAGGGAAGAGTTTACTCTACATTGCTGGTGCTGGAAATGAGATCTGTTATCTCACCGTCTCCGGGCACCGTCAGATTTTGCACCGGGCTATAGGTGGCTTATAGGCGTGCAATTTTGGCGCGGTTAACCTATTGTATCATTATGACTATCCACTGCCTATCATCCGGTTTTCGCCTTGGCACTCCCCTTTAGGCCGCCTATCGTGAATGGGTCCTTTGTCTGTTGTGTGACTCGTGTCTGTGTAACAGCGCTTGCACGGTAATCACTAGGTCACGAGACCAGACGCGAGTCGCGTTGTTCATAAGGAGGGCGGCTAGTGATGTGACTGGTGTCTGTTCCTAACCACGACCAACCACGACCGTCACCTATCACCCTCATACTCAGCAAATCTCGACTATCGATTTTCGTAGCTATGCCCCCAAAGAAGAAAACGAAGACAACGCACGGTAGAAGGACCTTGGCATCCTCAAAGGCTACCAAAGGCCCTACAACCACTGATTCCAAGACTACTGTGATCCGCCGCAACGTTCGTGCCAAACGGGGCGTACTGGAAGGCATGCCTGACATTCCTTTGGATATCCTGTTTGAGGTGTGTATGTATGTAACGAATTCCTCTATAACCATGCACCGACTTGCGTATAGATCTTTGGGTTCCTTCACCCTCGCGATCTACTCAGCCTTGCCAGGACCACCAAGGATTTTAGGGCGTTCCTCATGAGTCGCAATGCCGCCTCCTTTTGGGAGAACGCAAGAAAACGAGTGGGGGACTTCCCAACCGACCGGCCCATCTCAGCGAACCTGCGTTCGCGAATCTGTTGTTCTCGAACTACTGCCATGTGAGCCATCGCAGTCTCCTGATGCGCAAATCTTGTGTAGCTCAACATGCTTCCCAACTAGAACTGTCTGAAGACAACTTCTAGTGTTGCGCCGTTCTGGAAGCTATTCACTCGGTACTGTCCCGCTTGCCGATCCGAGTTGTAAGCATTGCCTTTTCCAGTATTCTTTGTTCGCCTACTTTAACTATGTGGTTAGTCTCACCGCAGATCGCGATGCCACTGTCGCGCAAATAGCTCAGGAGATGCGCATTGATATGGCGTCGATATTGAACACTGTATACTTCCACGCAAAGGGGTGAGCCTGAGTGTCACCGTCTCCGTAGGCGATAGAATGTCTGAGCTAATATTTGGATTAGTTCTCGAGAGGAAAAACGGCACTATCATCGCTCGGAGATCACGGACGTTATTCAGACGTGGGCGAATCTCACCACCGAAGAAGAGAAGACGAAGTTTATTGCAGCCCGTAAAGACTACGTGAACCAGTGCTGTGCGGTGCGTCGAGGTTTTCATACTGCAGTCTCTCTGACTTGTTGATGGTGTGATCGCAGTACGAGAAACAACTTGATGGGTGGAATGCACAGATTAGACGGTCTGCAATCGCGAAGACTGACGCTCTCAGGGAGGAACGATATCAGGCGTGCGTATTTAGCTGTGTCATATACAGATTCAGACAGGAATCTCACTCTGCCTTCCTCAGTGTCCTAGCCAGGCTGCGCCAGGAAGGTTGGGGCGACGAGCTAGATAAGATGAGCTCCCAGCTTCTAGACCGTTTGTACGACATCAACCTTGTGTCCCGCGCCATCAGGCTTACGGATAAAGGTGAGCTCATGTTGCCAATGCCCCCTTCCAGGCGATCTGAGGAAAGTCCTTCAGGTTGGGAAACCACGCGAACGCCAGTGATGGAGTACATGGAGAAGATCCGGGCGTCGCGGCTAGAGAAGGAGTACACTGCAACAATCTCATCCAGGTTGTGGACACTCAAGAGTACACTCGATCGGCATCAGCATGCAAGATGGCCCACGAACGTCAAGGATAGAATCTATATTGGCACCACCGACTGCGCCTTCATGCCTCCAGTGCGAGCTATCATCGACGACATGTCCAACGGCATAAGCAAGGAATCAATGGAGACCAAGCTGGCGCAGGTCCTTCCAGACCTCGTTAGCCAGTGGATTGAAGAACGTCGCAGCGAGCATATCGCACTGTTAATCGCACATTTCGGCGAATCCGATGCTGCGAAGGTCCCGGAACCGCTAGAGCTTGCGATCGCCTGGTTCAATTGCAAGTATTGCAGACACTACTATCGATGGCCGCAAATCACAAGACATCAGTGTTTCCGCTCCAACGCGCTGACCCGCCAAGATGACAAGTATACCGACTGCGTCAAGAAAACCATTCATTCTTGGAATGGTGATACCACTTCAGACAGGCTCTACACAGGATCCAGTCTCGGGATCAGCAGTATGATTCCCTATGCACGCAACATTATCCAGACGTGCGGTAAGGACCCTGACACCGCAACCTACGCTGAAATGGAGAAGTGTGGTGTGCGACTGCGATGCTGTCTTTGCGCTACATTTGCGAGCCAAGAACTATTTGACTGGAATGCAGCGGTGAGTCCCGTAGTTGGAAGCTGAAGCCCGCTTGTGAATGACGCGTCTTCCGTAGATTGACCACGATGTGTCCAAGCACCAGGCAAAGGGACATCCCCTCGAAGGTCGTTGGGAGGCCGTTTCTGAAGAACACACAGCCACAGCAAGAGAACTCGAGGCCGCGATCATGACCAAGCAGAATGTCAACGATTCCCAGACGGGCAGTCGTTCCGCAGTACACTGTGCCTGGTGTGGTTATTCTGGATTTGGGGTACCGAATATCAAGGATCATCTGCGTCGAATGTGAGCACTAAATCGATAATCATTCGAGGTCAGGATGAATGCTGAATCTCTCACTGTAATTCGGATCAGGCATGGCACGGAGGACGTGAAGCTCAATGTGGATTATTATCTCTCTCACCGCGCCGTACCAACGATCAAGATGTATTCGTCTCTATTCTCCCAACCCCAATGTACCGCAGAGAAGGATGAGGTGGATGCAGGCAAGGCGTTCTTTGCCACGTCGTTCAAATAGGCTATGTCAGTTCATCCTATGTAGTACTAGTGTATGGCCGCAAAATTGATGGAATTGTGGTTGATGTTGTCCAAGCTAGTGTATATCATACGTAGACTATCATTCTAGTTGTGGAGCCTGGCGCCACCAATTTTGGTGCGCCTACAGGTGGTTCAAACAGGTATCCTCCACGCCTTCAAGCTCGTCTCCCCGCTGACTCGCGCTTATGAGTTGAACTGACAGTTACATTCAGTCACGGTTTGAAGGGCGCCGCCCATTATCATCTTTTCCGTTCGTAACCACGTCGCACGAGCATAACCTGCCCCACTTAGCGACTCTCGACACACGACCCTCGACTCTCGAGGGCCTCGGCCATTGCCATGCCTCCCAAGAAGAAGGAAGACAACACACAAAACAAACACCGCGAAAGCTAAGGGCCGTGCTACGAATGCGGTAGGCCGCGTTGCCACCGTGGCTCGCCACAACGTTCGTGCCAAACAGGGCGGGTTAGAGAAGATGCCCTACATGCCCATGGACTTGTTGTTTGAGGTGTGTGTAGTGACCTATCTCTGTATTCAAGCATTGAACACCCTGGCGCACGTAGATCTTCGCTTTCCTCCACCCTCGCGATCTACTCAGTCTGGCTAGGACCCACGAAAGATTTCAGGGCGTTCCTCATGAGCCGTAAAGCAGCCTCACTTTGGGAGAACTCAAGGAAGCGAATTGGAGGGCTTCCTGGCCGACCGGAGCCCCTCAGTGAACCCGCCATCGCGAACGTGTTATTCTCGGAACATTGTCACGTACGCTATGGCAGTCTCTGAGTACCCGGAATCTAAGTACATCTGATCATCTTCTTTGTATAGAACTGTCTAAAGTCTGGGTGAAGTGTAGTCCCTTATTGGAAAGTATCTGCACGGTATTGTGAGGTTTGCAGATGAGATGTGAGTGCTCTTCTTCCACCATTGTTTACTCAATCAATATTTCCCGTGCTCAAACATTCTCCAACCTCTTCTACCCGAGTTTCACTGACAGTAAACTCGTCTCGCTGGCCCTGGCTCAGACTCCGTTAGGATGCAATGACAGAACTGATGATGCTCTGAACGAGACTGGGCGTCCGAGTCACTGGGCAAACCTGGTGTGGCCGGACATTGCGATATACATAGAACACTCAGAGTCTCGGACGCCGGTCGCGCTAAGCTATAAACATCTGGCGGATATCGCAGGGACATCGTCAGTAGCCATGTAATCCGTTTGGACATCATGTCATGTGGGTATAGGTCAATCACTAGTGTGATGCCCAAATGCTCTACAGCACGCATTACGCGCATGACACATTGAATTCCGTCTCGTTCAATGAATCAATCCACGCCGGTCATATACAGTCTTATTCTGGCGCTCAATGAGATCTGTATTATACACGAAGCTCGACTTGGCGGTCAAGTCAGCCTGGGCACATTGGGAACTGGCCCTGGTGCCCATATATGAAGTCAGTACCGCGGCACTCCAAGCAACGCTTGTCGGAAGACGCACCCGTTGTACTATATCCCCTACGTATGCACATGCTTCGTAGTGACATGCGTGCCATCGCTCTTCTTGTATTGGACAGTGACATGTTCCTTACTGTCCGTCCTACTCTTGTGTTCACCGCCCCTGAGAGTTCCGACAGTCCAGGATCGCCGGTCAATGTTAGTGATATAGGATGTTAGAATATCATCATGATCAACACACATAATAATGGCATCGGTCGCGCCCCGTCCGGCCGCCGAGGTCGTCGCACTCGACACCTTCACGTCTGTCTCTATCTGCTGCTTCTTCGTCGGCTGGGTCTTGTACGTGTTCGGGTCGTTCCACTTAATGTTGACGTTGGACGACATCTCGAGGTTTGTGACGAACGATTGCTAGATGGCTGATGTGCCGTGGGGGCTCGATGGGCGAGTCGAGGAGACATACGTTGCTCTTATACCTACCGTACAGGCACGAGACGACTGGCTGTACACGACGAACGCATCGAACTAACCGGACAGCGTCTCCAAGCGGCATTGGCATTAAGCAGACTGAGGCTGCACCTGATACCGGCTAGAAAATGCACAAGGAAACTTTGCATGTCAGACTCGACCTGAAGCTCGGAATCCCGTAAAGGCACATGAAAGGGAAGGGAACTGCTCTGGTTGAGGTGCACGGGCCGGGAATCCGGCGATTACTGGGGTGATCTCGAAATGCGAATTGGTAGAAAGACATGGATGGAAGCAGAAGGCTGAAGTGGATCTTGAATGGAACTCTGTCTAACTGATGGCCGTGATCAGCGTGTCCTACGCATATGAACCAATCACGCACAGTAGGTTGAGCATCACGAGCTAGTTGGTGTGAACGAACGTTAGACCAAGCCGCTTTGGGGTCGGCAGTGAATCTGGCACCGTCATGGACGCTTGGGCCAAGCTGGGGCTCTCTACAAATACTCTGAGACATCCCATGCACCCAGAAACGGGGTAGCTTCGGACACTGACACAAGTTGTGGCAACTTCCAGTCTTTTCGCCATGCACAGACATACATCAATCAATCTCACACGCATGACATCGCAAATGGGGGTCCGACATCGATAAGCCGCTCAGGCCGAGTCTGCAAGCCACGGATCGTCGACAAGCTCCTTGGCCGTCGCTCGCTCTTCGGGCGTGAGACGCATACAACGGCGCAGGAACTGTTCTGCGGGTTGTATGTCTGCTTCTGGGAGTTCCGAGAACTGTTCCAGCAGTTTGCGCAGCGGCCATGTCGGCTCCTTGTGCCCAGTAAATTGGGCAAACGTCCCTGCAATCGATATCAGCGTGGAACACAAGAACACGCCACATTATTTGCTAACCGTCAGTCTTGAAGAATTTGTCACGGTTGGCACACCGGTCCAAGAATGATGGCGTGAAAGATTCTTCTAGAGCCTCAGTCATCCGTGCTAGATGGTCCTCTTCATAGCTCCACAACTTCTCCCGGTTGGGTTCGAAGAGCCAGAAACCGATCAGCAACTCGGTGGTCTGAAAAAGCATGTCAGCATAGCAGGTGGCGAATCACATGCCTTCTCACCAAACAGCCTAAATTCCATATGTCTGCTGGCGTGCTCCAAGGATAGCCTAAGATGACCTCAGGCGCACGCAGCGCATCCGGCTGTATTATCTCCTGAAAGTGATGATCTTTCCAATGCGCTATCGAGACGGTTATATCTTGTCGATACGGACAGAGTTAAGGAAAGCTTACAATGCCCAACGTCGGCGAGTACAGCATCAAGAAGTCGCTCGTGGATTGAAGGATCGGGGGACAAAGGCAACCCCTGCGAGACGATCGGAACGACGGGAAGACTGACTTCGGTTCCACAGTCGTATGTGACTGACGGGCTAGAGACGAGCTCGTGTGCTATAATGGACTGAACATCGCGGGGGCGGAAGAGGATATTGTCGTGTTTCAAGTCTGAGAGTGAAAGTCGATATGAGGCACGCCAACGGAACGGCAATCTAGCGTTTGCTACATACCTCCGTGCACAATGCCACATTCATCATGCAGGTACTCGAGACCGAGAAGGGCCTGCTTGACTACCTTCTTGACGATACTCGGAGCAACGCGGCGATCATTATCGTCACGCAGTTTGCGAATGTAGTTCATGCTATAGCCAAGCACTTCTGTGACGAGGCAGCAGTGCTGGCCGTGGGGACCGTTGAACTCAAAGGATTCATGGAACTTGAGCGTGTGCTGAAAGCCGCGGTGGGTTGGCCGGGCGCTCGCGATCTTTTCAAGCAGGTGTAGCTCGTCTGATCGCTGGTCCGGACCAGAAGACATGGCACGCGTAGCCTCGCATGTTAGAATCTTCAGAGCGACGAAGGAGTCCTCGCTGGGGTGACCGCATGCATATCAGCTACTGCAGCAGGGGGAAACGGATTACAGTGCATACCCGCGATCTTTGGCAAGCCAGACACTAGAGTACTGACCCCAGCCCAGCTTTCTAACGATACAATAACGACCTTGTTGCAACGTCTGCCCCAACCTAGCGGGGAAATATCCAGGGTTGTCCCGTCCGCCAGACCTGAGATCTTCCTCTGGGAAGCCACTTACGGAGCCTGCGGAGCTGGCAGAGCTGCTATGAGAAGACATGGTGCGCCGACGCCGAACGATGTTTACTGTACAGCGGGTAATGAGGGAAGACCGGTGGGCGATGAGGCACAAGTATCGGTGGGCGAGAGGGAACGGCTGCATACAAGCACTATTAATACTGTAACAGTGCTATTAGTATCGAAACCTAGCCTTCAGGCGCCTGCCAATGACCCCATCATATCTGATAAGATTCATTGTACATGGTATACTAAGTAAGTACTATGTCATACATCTTCCTCCAAACTCTGTATGTATGGCTCCACCCTACGTTATAGTACATATATCGACGAGGTTCGGAGCGGACAAATCCGAGTAAGCCTCATGACAGTCGCGCTACAAAGCCACGGTCACGTGACACAAGACATGGTCGCGTCCTGCGCAGTTGATGTTGTTTGACTCTTCCGCCCATCACTCTCTCACTCTACCTTCTTTGCTCCATATCGCTTTATGCGCGATAAAAGGACATAGAAATGGCCTCTCGCCGCAGGCAGATTACTTACGCTCCCCTCAACGACTCACACGACTCGCATGACCCGCAAGATGTCTTACCTGCCCGCCCTTCGACTATCATGCAACTTGCGCTCTCTCAACAGGAGCAGTCTAGTTACGACTACGCAACTCCAACTCAAACAGTGAATGTAGTACAACGACCCCCAAGAACATCCCCAGTTCGCTACCCATCCCTCCCATCTGTCCCTGAGGCTTCGGAGGAGGGATCGCTTGCGGGAGACAGGATGTCGTTGTCGAGGCAGAGCTCCGGGGAGACCCTGTATGGAGACAGGCATGACCCGTATGCTCACCATGTCCGTGCATTACCTCCCCCGCAGCTTCCCGCAATCAACTCTGGCGAACCATTGGACTGGGACGCCTTCCATCCCGCTCCAGACGATGACCCATTCTCGGATGCCCACCCTCCTGCATACCATCAACCGGCGCCCCACGTTCCAGTCTATCAGCCCCCTGCTCTCGTCACTCACAACACGTCTCAATCCAGTCTGTCAGAGCAGTACTACACGCCAGGCCGGAACTCGTGGAATCTTCCTTCGCGCCCCTTGTCAGCTTATAGTGCTGTCACCTCCAACATGACCGGCTACAGTTATGCACCACCGCCGGAACAGCACAGCGCCGCTATGTACCCTGTGAACGCGGAGATCGACCATTTCAAGCACGACACTGAGGCATACGCGTCAGGTGCATTCTCTCGTGCTTCGTACAGACCGCCTCGTTCCCGCTCACCAACTCCGGCGGTCGATGACGAAGACTATCAAATCACGGGCAACGGAAGCGTGCAGTATACTGGCTTCTCGCCCTCTCCACAACGCCGCCCTGTCTCTCAAGTGTCCACGGACGAGAACGAAAACGAGTCTCCTGTACGCCGTCCATTCGCGCAGGCGACGACAAACGAGACCGAGTCCCCACAGCGCCGGCCGCTCTCGAATGTCTCCACCAACTCTGCTAACTCTGCCAACTCTACCACGCAGAGCGGGTTTCGCTTCTCGCAGACATTCCTCCGTGCCATGTCCGAGCCAGCAGATCCCGAGAAGGTCTCCCTGGCAAACTCTGGCTCGACCACGCTCACGGTCCCTGATTCCCCCTCCCGACGCGTCACTTTGGGCCAGCACCGACTGGACGGGTGGTACGGCGGCACAAGACCAAGAAACGGGTGCAACTGACGAATGGTAATCTTGTTCTCGACCTGTCCGTTCCTCCGAAGCTTGTCTTGCCCCGGAAGGGTGAGCCGGAGACGATGAAGGCGCGATACACGGCCGTGACGTGCGACCCGGACGAGTTCGAGAGGAAGGGCTTCTTCCTCCGGCAGAACGAGATGAAGAGGACGACGGAACTGTTTATTGTTATTACTATGTATAATGTGGGTCTCGAGTCTGAGTTGCACGGTACAAATCTGACTTTTCCCATGCAGGAGGATGAGATTCTCTTCTGCCGGACGATGATTGGCGTCATGCGGAACATTGCCCACTTGTGTTCGCGGAAGAACTCCCGAACCTGGGGTGAGGACGCGTGGAAGAAGGTAAATCATTCTGCTCAATCTCCATCGAGCGGCGGTCCTGAATTCTTTCTCAGGTCGTCGTATGCATCGTAGCAGATGGGCGTAAGAAAGTGCACCCTCGAGTCCTCGACTGTCTGACGCTTCTGGGCGTATACCAACCGGGGGACCACATGAAGAATATGGTGAATAACAAGCCGGTCACCGCCCATCTATTCGAGTACACGACAACGTTCGGGCTGGACGAGAACCTCAAATTCAAGTACCCGGACAAGGGCATCGTGCCGACGCAGATCATCTTCTGCATGAAGGAGAAGAATCAGAAGAAGATCAACTCGCACCGCTGGTTCTTTAACGCATTTGCGCCGATGCTGCAGCCGAATGTGTGCGTACTGCTCGATGTCGGTACGCGTCCGGGGAACAAGAGTATATATCACCTGTGGAAAGCATTCGATGTCAACTCGAACGTTGCTGGCGCTTGTGGCGAGATCGCGGTATACAAGGGGAAGCAATGGCGTGGATTGCTCAATCCGCTCGGTAGGTTGCATGGTGTTCTGGTACACGTTCACGGTACTGAGATATGACTTCCAGTCGCGGCGCAAAACTTTGAGTACAAGATCACAAATATCCTCGATAAGCCTACCGAATCCCTGTTTGGTTACATCAGTGTGCTGGTAGGTCAAACTCGAAGTTCGGATACCTTGCGAATCACTGACCGCCCTCGTAGCCTGGAGCGTTTTCTGCATATCGGTATATTGCACTACAGAACGACAAGTATGGCTTTGGACCGCTCGCGTCTTACTTCAAGGGTGAGGTATTGCATGGTCGCGACACGGACATCTTCACGTCCAACATGTGTAAGTCGTCTCGATTCTCCGTGGTCTACATGCTCATGCTAAATTGACTTAATGATAGATTTGGCTGAAGACGTGCGTTCAAAACCTCTGATGTGAAAAACAAGCATTCAAACTGACCTCTCTGTAGCGTATCTTGTGTTTCGAACTTGTGGCTAAGAGGAAGTCCAACTGGTAAGTCGCAGAATCTCTTGTTCTCAAGCTTGGCTGATACCGTTGCGATAGGTTGCTCAAATATGTCAAGAGTGCCATCGCTGAAACGGATGTGCCCGAGGCCTTGCCAGAGTTCATCAGCCAACGCCGTCGTTGGTTGAACGGCTCGTTCTTCGCTGCAACATACGCGATCGCTCATCTCGGTCAGATTCTGCAATCGGGCCACAGCGTATGGAGGAAGTTCTTGCTTGTCATGGAAACGATATACAACGTCATCAACTTGATTGCTTCTTGGTTTGCCGTCGTGAGTATCCTCGTCTGGTTATACGGAGGCTCAGGCTGATGTTCCTTGGCAGGGGAACTTTTATCTATTCTTTGTGAGTAGGCTGATTGCTGTCGCACGTCGGTGGTCCACCACTAACTTGCTGCGACTGTAGGTCATCTTGACTTCGTCAATTGAGAATGAAGCATTCGGGATGTCGGGGATTAAATACTTCAATGCGGCCGCACAGGTAAGGCACTCTTACGCTGAGCTCCTTCCATACTGCTGGTTGACATATTCATGCAGTTCCTCATGGCGGGTATAGTCATCGCGTGTTTCTTGTTTTCTATGGGTAACAAGCCGAAAGCGTACGTCCTCCTCTGCCATATTGCGCTATCTGCTCAACATTGCTCCCGCAGAGCTCGGTGGAAATACAAGATTTGCGCCCTCATCTTTGCGGTCCTCATGGTCTACGTCATTTTCGCTGCCGTAGAATGCTCGATTCAGGCTGCCGGCCAGGGCGGGGCAGCATACCGGGTCATGCTGTTCAGTATCATCGTAACGTATGGCAGTGCGTACATCTACCCAACATCGACATGTGCTGCGTACTCAACGGCCCCCATGGGTCGACTCGACAGTGTATGCATGCTCGAGCGTGCTAGCCTTCGACCCTTGGCACATGTTCACCAGCTTTGTCCCGTATATGCTCCTGTCGCCCACCTATATCAATATTCTTCAGATGTGAGTCGTTGTTATTCCAACTTGACTATCAACCGCGGCCCGCTTAACATATGTCACTCCCATAGATATGCATTCGCCAATCTAGACGATGTGAGCTGATCTTGCTCTTTACTCAATATCCTTGGTCCTAACCTCTCGGCTGTAGATTTCATGGGGAACTAAACAAGACACGGAAGTCAGCACAGATCTCGGCGCGGTCATTCAAAACAGCAACTCACAGGTCGATCTAGAGGTGCCTGTGGATGCGACTGACGTGAACATCATCTACGAGGAAGCCTTGGACAACCTACGCAACCGCAAACCGCTCCCTAAGCCGAACAGCTTGAGTCTCGGAGAAAAGGAGCAGCTGGCAAAGGACTACTACGCCAACGTGCGGACGAACGTCCTTCTCTTCTGGGTCATGTCAAACGTGCGTCGAATGGTGTGTTTCGCAGATGGAGGTCGTGACACTCACGGGGCGGTTGTGAACAGGGCTTGCTCCTCGTTGCGATTCTCGGTGGCGGAGATTCAGTGAACACGTTCTCCGTCAACGATACGTTCAGTCGCACGAAGGCGTATATGACCTTCATACTCGCGTTCGTCGCCATCACCAGTATCATCGTGAGTCATTCTCTTGCTTCATGTTTTTTTTGTGATTGCTGACAATGAATGTTTTCCAGCGTTTCACTGGCGCGGTCATGTACTTGACGGCCCGTGTCTTCACTGGCTGAGCATAAAGCACTGCCCTTCACTCTCCTATGTATCCGTATCAGTATGCCCTCTCCCTCTACCTCTAAACTCTATGCCAGACCCAGGATTGCGGACTTCATATACTGTACAGTGTAAATCTTCCTGCTCAGATTGTATGATACACCTTCCTCTCATCCTATCGTGCGGCGTTAGATCGGCCTCGTGATCATCGGCATTCACAACAAGAGTGTCAATTACGTGCAAGAAGGTACTATTTACGGTAATGGTCATGAACTACGCGAACCCTGTCCGCCCCCTTTGGACTCGGCACGTCTTCTGGCCTCTGTTTTTGCACGACCTGTCTCCAGCAAGATCTCCAAGAGGTCATTCCAGTCGAGTAACGGCGGCCCACCAGGCGTCTTCGTGAGGTGCAACGCCGCCTTGTGATCGTCAAGCATCTGCCGAGTGAGATCCGTTCCGGTGCTTTGCGTTGGCCGTTGAGGAGGTTGCGTCTCATGTCCTTTCTGCGCGTTCCGACTCGTTGAAGTTGAGCCAGACGCCTCTGTCCCGGTGCGAGCCGATTTCGTCACTGTCTTCTTTGACAGCTCGGCAGTACGTTGTCCCTTATTGGATGATGCAGTCTTTGCGCCGGCCAAGACGGGCATGACAGGCGGCTTGCGGGGTGGAGCAGATGGCAGCTTCGTAGGATCATTGTCTTCGCGCTTGACGGGATACATCGGAGCCTTGCCCTTACTGTTTGTCGAGGGCTGCGTACTAGGAACGGGTCGGGACGTTTGGCCCGGACCAGCACCTCGGCTTCCAGCTCGGGAGGATGACCGTGAGGATGAGTGGGATCGCGCTCGAAAGTTGAGGTATGGGAGGGTATGAGCGCCGTGATCTGTTGCAGCAGTCGCGGGAACCTTGGTTGTTCCGGAAGCCGGCTTGGACGATTGCGTTTCTGACAACTTGAAGCCAATGACGGCTGCAGAGGTCGCGATGGTTGACTGTTTGTCCCGTCTCGGGTTTGAATTGGCCTCCGAGTACGAGCTAGAGGCTCGATTTGACGCAGGAGGAACCGCAGACGTCTTCCGCTTCTTCACGGGAGGTTCCTGGCTCTCCGAAGGAGAAACGGCGCTGATGGGGCGTTTCGGAGCGTTGGTTCCGCGAGCAGGGGCCTTTGCGTCTGTAGTGCGTGGATGCGTCGTCTCTGACGGGTCCTTCCGCATGAACGTCGGGGCTTTCCAGGCTTCGGGATCGTGTGCTGGTAACTTGGAACTGGAAGAAGCACCAGAGCTGCGTACCGGGGCCTGGGATGGTCTCTTTGCATTGCGAGACACTAGTATGACTGGGACGACTTCGTGACTCTCTCTGTATGACAATTTCGAAGGCGAGGGCTTGCGAGGCTCTTCGCGGAACGAGTCCTCACTCGTGAAGACGTCTGCTTCGGGAGGTAAGCTCGGACCTGACTGCTCCGTGTCTGCGTCCTTCTTGCGCCGTTTCAGCCGGCGACCTTCGATATGTTGCTCCACGGGTGGAGTCGACAGACGAGGACGCTTCATCGGAGATGCAGCACGAGCGGCAGGACGCTCTCGGGTCTTGGCTTTCGGAACGCCATGTTGGTCCTGGGCCTGCGAGACCATCGCCGCAGTCCGCTCATCGTCCGTATCTAGCCGTTCCTTGACAGTTCGTCCCTTGACTTTCCGTGCGTGTTTGGTACCCCCGGTCTTCTTCGGCAAACCCTCATCGTCATCCTTCGGTTCCATAGGATCAGACAGGAGCTCATCCACGTCTGGCTCCTCACCATGACTGTCGTCATCATCTGCGGAGGAACTCGCCGGGATCACGGTCCAGGCAGGAGGAGAAGTGTCTTTCGACTGAGCCTGGTCGACGTCGACCTCCTCAATTTTGCGCTCTAACGCAAGCGAGACCCGCGTTTCCGGCACTATAACATCTGCTTCTTGAGTGTTCACCGGAAGGTCTGCGTGTCCGCCGGGAGTATGCTCGTTAGGCCGGATCTCTGCCATAGTAGTATCGTGACCTTCTGGTATGGGAGACGCCAAGTCCGCGAGTGCCCTCTCCTGTGACTCTTGTGAATCGCCCTTGTAGGAGAGCGACTGGCGTGACTTCGCCGATCGCTGCGATTCCTGTGAGCCCTCCTGTGATTCATCGGGAGGACCATCCGCCATAACCATCACATCCCGAGCACCATCTTCATCCTGGGCGTCGTTCTTGGAAACACCCAACTCGTTCCGGAGCTTCGATGGGCGCTGTGACTGTGACTGTGACTGTGCTTGCGACTGAGATTGACCCAGTTCCTGTGATGCTTCCTCCCGAGTCTGGCTTTGGCTTCCACTCTGGCTCTGGCTCCGAATCTGGCTCTGGCTCTGGCTCTGGCTCTGGCTCTGGCTCTGGCTCTGGGACAACGCGAGTCGCTGGCTCCCGGGGCTCACCGTGTCCGAGTTTTCGACAAGCACTCGGCCCTCCCCGCTCGCATCCGGGTCGCGCCTCAGCGGAGCAAACTGTGGGGGTGGGACTCTGCGGACTGTCGGAACATTCAAGGCGGGGGTGGATGGGATGTGTGGGGAAGATGCAGCGGGAGACGGCGGATTGCGGAAACTTAGCGGGAAGCTTGATGGTGGAAGGGCGTCAGTCTCGCGACTGAGAGATATGTCTTGAGGCGTGATAACTTGTGGGGATGAGGTAGCGTAGGGAACGGATAACGATGGTCGTCTTGGGCGTTGAGCTAGGGGTGGTGGAGGCATCGATAGCGGTGGTGATTTGTGGTTGAGATGATAGTCGACAGGACCCTTGGCTTCTGGACTTTCGGTACCGAGCTTGGTAGAAGAGGTTTTACGAACAGCATGCTCGTCGTTCTCGTCATCATCACCCTCAGTTCCTATCCCCGACGCGTCGTCATCAAGCTCTTCTTCCGTTTCGGACGAGTCGGGATCAGGGTCGAGTTGCGGGCTTCCTCGCACAGATGGAGACCAATGCGAAGGCGACCTAGGGGGAGACGACGGTGGTGTATCCATCGGGGAGGTTGGCTTTGTGGGAGATGCTGATTGCACAGGCGACGGTGGAAGTATAGCCTTCCGGTGTGATGGACTAGCTTTGGGTGCAGCTTTTGTGACTGAATTGCCTACATGCGCCTGCATAAGTACTGCGCTATGATGAGCTCTCACTCTGCACTCACCGCAGAGCACAAGTAAATGATGCACAGGGTCGTCGGGAGCTCGAAAGTATTTAACCATATTGGAATGAAATCGCTAGATGTGCGGCACTCAGTCACCGATCCACTCAAGCGGAAGCTTGAAGACCCACCTTCCAACTCGCTCGTCGCAGCGCTTCCTTGTCAACAATTCGACGAGGGGGATCCTCGGTTTCATTTGATAATGTTCTGGGTTTGTGTACATCGGACTTCCTAGCGACACGAACCTTTACGTTCATGGCTTCCATGGTCTGTTGGACATGAGAGTCGGCGGCTGTGATCTTTGGCCTCTTCGCAGATTCGTCTTGGTTCGCAATCATTGTCGCTTCCTTCTCCTGTCTCCTCAGTTTGAGGACGTTGCTGAGGGAGATTAGTCACAGCTGCCCCCAGTTTCTTGGGAGTCGGACGTACCCGCCTCCGCCGTCCTGACGCAAACCATGAATCCAGTCTCCGATATCTGGGTTGTTTGCAATATTGACTGGTGAGCCCCACAACGATTCCCCAGAGGCGCCTTTGATCGAGATCTCGTCGATGTCCAAAAAGAGTGTCGAATCAGAAGACATTCCTGCAGATTCACCTCTCGCGACTCGGCCGAAAGAGACCCGGAACCGTTTTAACACGACAAGAGCGCCCCTTTGAGAGGTGATAGACTTTCCGTTGTGCAGAGGATTCCTGCAAAATGTGTTAGTCGTCGAGTGCATGATAGAAGGATGCCAAATCGCAAGGAAAGCTGGACTTTCATGGTTAGCCTTCCCCTCAGCACATGCACCCCGAGCTGATGACAGAGTCAAGTATCAAGCTCGAGGGATCCTCCTGTCCGCTAGAACGCGCAACCGAGCGCCCTCACCTTCCCATATAAAATGTGGGTGCCAAGTAGAAGCCGTCAAGGAAGGTACGATAGGGCAATGCCCACAAGGTAAGGAGTCAACGGGTTAGAATCGGAAAACGCTGTACGTGATGCGTCAGAGTAAAGTCCAAATTCAAGACTCCCCTGTTCACTCAGTACCAGCGCGTTTTAAGGTGCATGTATTCGAAGGTAACCATGTCACTATCTTGAATGTGGTCAAACCCATGCTACGCAGGGTTTTCTCCCTACTTAAACCACTCCCTAATAGAAAGATAAAACGAAAACGTACGCCTTGTATTGTCCAACCGCATCAGCAGACAAGCGGCCATGGATTATGTGCTTCTTGTCTGAGATCTCGACCCACAAGTTGCATGGCGCTTCATCGGGAGGAGGGAATGTGATAAACTGACGATACGTGCACATTGAGTTAGATTGCGTATTACGTGCTTCCACCACATCCCCATGCGACACTCACCTTCGCCAGCTGAGCCTTCACCCCCTTATCCTTACGCGGCACAAGAGAAAAATCACCCCCATACTCTTCGGCGACCGAAATGAGGTAGTCGAGAATCCATGGATTTCGGATGGAATCGGCCATCGAGCAATTCAAAGACTATATGCACATGTAGCGTATTCGCTGGACAAGAAGCGCGAGACGAGAGAGGGCAGAAGGCGAGGACGAACAAGAGCTCCAAGTGAACGCGTCTCGAGCGCCGTCAGGCCCCCGACGTGACAAACAATGCCCGTGACACACGCGTGACCGGACGCGCTTCGGAGACCACGTGAGCATCCTTTAGGTCCACTCTTATACTCATCCATGCCTCCATATCCCATGCCTAGCATTACTTATAAGTCTACCCTCTAAAGGTCCCGCCCTCTGACAAGCCTTCCATCATTCAGCTCTCCCAGCGACTACCAGGATGCCTGCCACTCAACTATGGTCTGACGCTCTTACTGTAGAATGCGCTACCATGTGAGCACGCATCAGAACGTAGCCAAGCTTTGTTGTTCGCTCTGCTCAAATATGCACTAAACGAAAAGGGAAATTGAATGTCGCAAACAAGATACTCCACTGTTGCAATATGTACAGGAGCCATAAGGATCGCTCGATCCATGTCGGGCTGCTTGCCGACTTCTTCTGGCGCAACATCTTCTCACCCCGGTGTGTCCCTTCCTGTGCATCCTATGCTCATTTGATACATGTGCGCAACTCTCGTGTTGCTGGAGGCAACGCTTCGGATCCTAGGAGCTGCAGCGGAGTGAGCGTTGGCTCTCAGGCTCCAGCCAAAACAAAGGCGGTGACCGCCTTGAAGGGTGTCGTGAGTTTCCAACTAGTCAACACTCTGATGTTTATGTGTGTAGGCTTCTATACGAAACAATCACACATGTGTCATATCGGCGAAAGTGGATACCAAGGTCATCGCTGCTAACGGGTGAGCATGTCACCTACAATGAGACAATATGTCCTGGATGCTCAGGCTCTCCTGACCTCCTTAACTGTGCTTAACCTCCATTCGTACATGACCTATCTTCGCCTAGACCTGCAGCCCTCTGTCACATGTCAAGGTGGGACCGGACTGGAAGTGACTCGCGTGACACATGTACATCATGCCCTTCTCTCTTCACGACCTCCAATGCCGGCGCTACCTCCGCAGGGACTTTGCCATCCATCTGGGGTGCACTAGAATCCTTCAGCGGCACAAGTATAGGCATCAAATTCATGGACAGCGCGATCACGCTCTCCGGAACCTCACCATCCTTTCCCTAGCGCTCATTTTCCGAGTGCTCGCGCTGAAGAATTAGAAGAAGTTCTGGAGGACCTAGAACAACTCACACTGCTTCCGCCGGACAGCAACTTTGCGAAATTCATCAACGTCGCTGTTTACAGGTATCTTGCGTTAGCTGAAATCTGAACGCACCGGAATGGGAACACCTTGATACTTCAATCCAAGGATGTCAATCTCAAGACGCCGATGTACGCTGTTTCACGATCCGTGTACCATGGTCTAGCCTCTTGTATACGCATCGGATATCTTCACCACACAGTCAATGTATCATAGTACTCGAACAGGGCTGCATTTGTTTTACAATGTGGCTCGCTGAATTCAATGGTACACAGGGAGGTAGCTACATAGACCTCTGTAATATCCTCGCTCATACTTAACACGCTGGGCTGAACTGATCCGTGCTATTATGATTCGTCCATCGCGCTATCGAAGAGGTAATTTGCGGCGAGCTCCTCATTCTTATCACAGGCAAAGTACGCTTCGATCACAACTTGCCTCGGGAAGCCGAGTGCCTCCAACTAGAACGACGACAATCAGACCTCAACTCGGAGATAGGACCAGATGAACTACGTACCCGCTCGATCGCAGCGCGCTCCTCCTCCGTGACCTGGATAACCTGCGCGCCAGGTGGGATACCACCCTCCTCATCGTCTCCGAAGTCACCACCCAGGATATGTGCGAGGGCCTCCGGGTGCTGCGCAAACAGTTGTGCGAGCTGGGGGTTTGAGGCGGCAAGCTCTTGGATGACCGGTTGGGCGAGCTGGGGGTTCTGCATCATGATTTCACGTAGGTGCTGAATCTCGGGATTGTTCAGAAGCCCAGCGAGATTCGGAACACCACCTGCGCCTGCACCAGCTCCCGCTGCGCCTGCGCCTAGTCCGGGAATACCAGCGCCGGCACCTGCGCCTCCCCGTTGTTGCTGCTGCTGTTGTTGAGCGAGCTGGAACAGGTTCTGGGCCTGAGCCGGTTGAGCAGGTGGAGCAAGTGGAGCAGGTGGAGCGGCGGGTTGAGCAGCAGCGGCAGATGCTGGAGTTGTGGCGGCAGGGGCAGCGGGGTTGGCAGCAGCAGCAGTTGGTCCGGCAGCAATATGGTCCAAGTGAGCAGGAATTCCCTAATGATACCGAAGAGCACAGATTGGTCAGCTCTCTATGAACGTGGGAGGTCGATGCATGCACAATGAATTTGGCGTACGTTGAAGAGGTACTCGACAGCGCGGTCGGGGTTGTTGAAACTCGCCCTGAGAGCGCGCATGACCTGCTCACGCTCGAAACCCATCTCCACCATATTCTGGATCGTCGACTGTAGCGCCTCTCCTGTCAGGAAGTCTCCGAACGCACGCTGCTCAGTCGCCTGGACTGGCGCAGCTTGTGCTGGCGTGATGATGGGTGCGTTAGGTGGTTCAGGGGCGGCAGCGGCAACAGGAGGAGCGGGTGCGGCGGTGGGTGTCTCGGCGGCGGCGGGGGCAGCAACAGCTGGTGGCGCGGTACTCGCAACGGGAGTAGAACTTGTTGAAGCGGCAGCAGATGGAGTTGGCTTGGGCTAAGGCGATATGGGGGTACTCAGTACGTTGTGACGACATGGTATATTCACGATCGAACCCACCTTCGAGACCATGAGGACGAGGAAATCCTTCTCCTTGATCTCACATGATTCTACAGTCTTCGAGTCGGGTAAGACCTTGCCTGCAACACGCTTCAACATGTCTGTTCAAGCCGAGCTTCACGTACACGCACCAGAGTAGATCAGCTTCTGACTCTCGACTGCATGTCCTTGGGCCTCCTGAATCTTCTTCTTCAGGTCGCCTACGGTATCTGAGCCCTCCGCATCGATCTGCAATCATCTACATGAGCTTGAATCTTCCCATTCAAGCTGAGGTTTCAGCTACCTGGAAAACCTTCTGCTGTAGCGTCTTTACGGTGACTTTCATGGTGGGCAGCGAGAGATGGATGTGGAGAACAAGGTCTCACTAGCGCCAAAAGGATGCGGAGGCGTACTGACTGACGCGTCCCGGCACGTGATACGTGCTCGCGACTCCCCGGCGATGTGCCGTAAATGGCAATCGCGTCCTTGCTTCGTGCCTTCATCGTCTTTGCCCACGCCTCCGCCGTTTCCGCCATTCCGCTCGCGTTGGGAGACAGTATTGGACCAAGGTTGGTGCAAGCTCGATAGTTGGATGCGGCATGGCTCATTACGTGCGTCTAGGGGCGCGGGTCAAATCCCATGCGCCTTTAATTGTCAGCAGCCCTAGGCCACACACTGTTCGGACTGTACCCACGTTTCACGATTTCCGTTACAACTACTACCCACGACTACGCCGACGATGGACCCAGAACCTGGCGATGAGTACGTGCGCCGCATAGCGGAGTACATTCGAACCCACGAAGCAGGTTTAGCAGCGGCGGTGCCGGTACGACGGAGGCGGACGAAAGCTGCTCAGTCCGCGGAGGTATCCGTCTTCAATCCCCTTGGCTGGTTTGTCTCCGACCCCTCCGCAGTTGCCAATGCGAAGCCTGTTGTGCTAGAGTTCGACCATCATCACCTATTCTACCTCCTCATGCGTATGGAAGCCTTGGGGCTCCATGTTGGGTCGCTGGACGTTAAGGTCGACAACCCTTCCCGCCCCATCAACTATATCGAGATTCCCATGAACAGAGAGAAGTCCGACGCCCTCTCCTTTGTGTCTCTACGCTCATCATTCTCCGCCGTCTCCCGACTATCGCTAGGGGTGGGATGGTTCGGCAGGCCCGCTCCTCCCAGCCTCGATGCCGAGTTGAAGTATCTCTTCAGTAGTTTCACCAAGCTACCTGCACTCGCACTCCATGCTCCTGAGCCGAAGCTCATCGCTGAGCTGGCGAGAGATTCCCCCAACGACACCGCGCTACCTTTGGAAGTATTCAAGAACCTCCAGAGCCTTCAGTGCACCGATATAGATCCTTGCACCATCCTCGGATGGGACCGGCTAGCGGAGAGCCTGCGAAGCCTCACCGTGAAGCGGAGCGGACTGGAAGACGTGTCTGACATCTTCATCAGTGCGGTGAAGGATGACCAGGCCAGGCGAGAAGGTCGAGTGAGCTCTCTCAACTCAAGGAACCTTTCTCGAGGCATCTCGCGGCAATCGTCTTTTCATAGCACGCAACTACCCGAGACTGTGCCAGAGGGTAACGAGGACGGAGAGGAAGAAGCAGACCTGGACGCCGATTCACCGACACACGATACCCCGAAACCTCTCCCTTCCAACGAGCTCCCATCGCTCAAGTGGGCTTTCCTACGACACCTCTCACTTGCCGACAACGCGCTCACCTTCCTTCCGACTGCATTTCTGCCGTATATGACCTCACTAACACACCTCGACCTATCCTCCAACCTCCTTGTATCCACCCCTCCTGGCTTGTCTGCGCTTTACAATCTAGTCTACCTCAACCTCTCGGACAATATGATTGATTCCGTCCTCGGGATTTACACCAATCTTGGCGGAATCCTCACCCTGAATCTCTCGCATAACCGCCTTGAGTCCATATGCGGCCTCGAACGGTTGTATGCACTTGAGCGTGTCGATCTGCGCCACAATCTCATTGAAGAGAGCGCAGAAGTCGGTCGTCTTGCCACTCTTCCCAACATTGCCGAAGTGTCCATAGAGGGCAACCCCCTTGTGGAGATCGAAGAGGGATACCGGATACGCTGCTTCGACTTCTTCTGGAAGGAGAAGAAGAACGTCGTTCTCGATGGATCTCCGCCTGGTTTCTACGAGAAGCGATACCTGGCCTCTCCTCCCCCGGAGCAGATGACCTCCTCCAGACCCCAGTCCGTTGCCTACTCGCCCCCAGTGGTCGCCGTCGGTAGCCCGTCCAAGCTCAATGGCTCCGCGCCCGCGCACAGCAGCCCCCTTCACGCCTCCCCGACTTCCTCGCCCGCATCTCATCCCACGTCTCCTCACCTAGCAGCGGGTCAGCTTCGTGGAAGGAAGAAGAAGAACAAGCGGATCGTGAACCTTGACGGGGCTCCTGAAAGCAGCGAAGGTAGTTCGCGCCCCAATCCTTCGAGGACTGTCAGCCCTGTGAAACGGAGTGCGGTGCCGGATCGACCCTCTGCTACCCTTGCACCTTCTGCACCCGTCCCTACATCCACCCAAACACCTCCGCCACCAAGTTCTTTCTCCCCTCCTCCTGCAGCCCCCACAGCGCTGCCTCAGCCCACTGCCGTCGTGAAGCCCAAGTCAAGGCACAGTCGACACATGACGGAGTTCGCCCCCTCCTCACACAGTCCTGATCCTTCCGACTCCTTCGCGCCCACAACGCAAGGCAGACCGCTCGGCCATCGGAAGTCCTCGACCCTGACACGTGCCCAGGCGCGGCGTGCACGTCAATCTGCCTCTGTGTACGAACCGAGCAAAGAGGAAGGGGACAACCAGTTCAGGGAGGCGGACGCTTTCCGTGCGCGAATCGAGGCACTGCGCTCTGATATGGGCGAAGGGTGGCTGAAGGTGTTTAACCAGTCACAGCTCGGTTCGCCTCAGCCTACGCCCTCGTAGGTCTTGGGACACTTTTTTTGGGTTGGACTTCTTGTCAATGGTTCGTTGTATACCTGATGCGCCTGGAGTGTTCTGTATTATGCTAGACATTAATGAACGTATAATGTGCTTCCACGGGTATATGTCCATTACTCGCGAAGGAGTCAAGGACTCGTCTTCGGCATAGATACCTCACGAGTCACCAGTCCTGGTCGGAGTAGCCGGCGATAAGTAAACAATCATCGACTCTTGTCGTCGAGGTGGAGTTGTCATGGATCGGCGGGTGGGACCCGAAACATGGACGTGTGAAGTGTCCGGGGTCCTGCTGGGGTCCAGGTGTGCCGTCAAGCGACTTGAGCTGGTCTGTCGTTGGACGCGCCGCGCGAATTTGTTGACTCTTCCGTTCTTCCGCACACTCCCACCCACCCCCGTCGTTCGTTACTTTCTGCAATCCACAGCCAGCCATGGGTGCCAACCTCTCGAAGGCCTTGGGTGTGTATCTTCCTCATTGAACCGTGGCGACCGCACAGCACAAAGAGGCCGGACGGCGTCAAGCGACTCGAGTGACATGGATGGCTGATGTGCTGTACGTGCCCCCGCAGGGAAGATTTTTGGAAACAAAGAGATGAGGTTGCTGATGCTGGGGCTGGACGCGGCGGGAAAGACAAGTGAGTCGTTGTGTTTATCCGTGCGAGACGTAGCGCGCTGACCATTCACCGCTTTCACAAGCTATCCTGTACAAACTCAAGTTGAACCAGTCTGTGACGACCATTCCAACAGGTGCGTCTTCACGTGTGGTTGCCACGCAGACTCACATCCGACGTGTATCTCATCCCACAGTCGGTTTCAACGTGGAGACCGTGACGTACAAGAATGTTAAGTTCAATGTCTGGGATGTTGGAGGGCAGGACAAGATCCGGCCTCTCTGGAGGCATTACTACACCGGCACCCAGGGTCTCGTTTTCGTCGTCGACAGTCAGGACCGCGAGCGCATAGACGAGGCGAAGCAGGAGCTCCACCGTATATTGAGCGACCGAGAAATGAAGGAGTGTCTGCTGCTAGTGTTCGCGAACAAGCAAGATCTTCCAGGAGGTGTGTCATCTTGGTCTTTCCCACCTACCACATTCACTAAGTTTATGTGTCGGTAGCGATGTCACCAGCGGAGGTTACGGAGAAGTTGGGCCTCCATCGGATGCGCGATAGGTCATGGTACGTTCACCCAAGGTAAGCAAAATCTTCCAGCGTCACTACGAGACGGATCCTCAGTACCGCATAGTTGTGCAACAACCGGAGAGGGTCTCTTCGAGGGTCTGCAATGGCTCTCGCAGAATGTGAAGAAACGCCAGCAGTAGATTGCGTGCGTTTGTTTCGCCTCGGTGAATCGTCTGCGATCCCCCATTCTGCTCTATACCCCCCACGTATGGTGATCTCGACCATGTAACGGCCCGCATGACGCACGCTCGCACGACGGACACGGTCCACACGTTTTCAGTCTCGATAGCTACCTCAACCACTTCACAGGTTTTTACACTTCGTGTCCATGTGTGTTACCCCGTTCTTCCTCGAAGATACACCTGTATTCCTCACTTTAATGGATAGGCAGTCGCCTTTGTGTTTCCTCTCTCGCGTCGTCTAGCGTTAGATCTGCGGTTTACCTTCATGTGCTCTATCACGTCCCTGTCTTTCCTCTTACATGCAATACATCACGGAGCTGCGGGTTGCAGCGCAGCTATGTCCGTGGCCATCCGCGTCTCCTGCCTCGCGGCACCCACTTGCTGGTTGAGGATTACAGACGTTTGAAATACCGTTAGGAAAAGGTTGCAGCCTGTTTGTCGCCTGGAGAGCTTGCTCATGATGACGCCTTCACTGTGAGACTGCCTCGCTTCGGTCATAAGCCATCGGTCCCGTCAACGCCATGAAGTTCCGCACATATATTCCTCCTTCCGAGGACCTCAGCCTCGTTCACTTTGACCTTCCACCATGGCTTTGTACGCTGCCTTCAGGACGCAAGCGAAACCGCTCTCTCGCGCGTTTACGTCGCGCGCTGTCTCCGGGTTCGTCGGTGCGATTGGGAACACACCATTGGTGACATCTCTGTCATGTTCCCCCTTCGACACCTGTGTACTCATACCATCTGATTGCGCGACAGGTCCGTCTCGAGAAACTCTCGAAATTGACCGGGTGCAACATCGTCGCGAAGAGCGAGTTGCAAAATCCGGGAGGGAGCGTGAAGGACCGCGCTGCGCTCGGGGTCATTCAGGATGCGGAGAAGCGAGGCCTGTAAGTATTCCTTCACGTAGTACTATGTGGCGGAGGACAAGCTGACCGCGGGCAAACTATGTAGGCTGAAGCCGGGAGGAACGGTCGTCGAGGGTACCGCAGGGAACACTGGGATTGGCCTTGCGCACGTATGCAGAGCAAAGGGCTACCGCTGTGTCATCTTCATGCCCAACACACAGGTGCGCACGCTCACACTGCACACTGCATCCACCATAGCTGCTGAGATCTCCACGACAACACACGCAGAGTCAAGAAAAGATCGACCTTTTGCGCATGCTCGGTGCAGAAGTGTACCCCGTACCCGCCGTGGCCTACGAGGACCCGAGGAACTACAACCACCAGGCTCGCGACTTCGCTAAGACCCTCCCCAATGCGATCTGGACGGACCAGTTCGACAACACCGCCAACGCGGAGGCACACTACCACTCGACTGGGCCGGAGATCTGGGAGCAGACACAGGGCAAGGTCGACGCGTTCATCTGCGCGACTGGGACAGGCGGCACGCTCGCAGGCGTCGGCCGTGCGCTGAAGGAGAAGAGCGACGGCAAGACGCAGATTTGGCTGGCGGACCCCCCGGGCAGTGTGCTCCACAGCTACATCACCAGCGGCGGGAAGCTGAAGGAGCGTAGTGGTGGCTCGATTACCGAAGGTACGACGAGCCTAACGGCAGTTCATGAGTCTTCAGACGTCGAATTGGATACTAACAGCTAGTGTGCTGGTACACAGGTATCGGCCAGGGCCGCATCACGAACAACCTGGGCACTTTTGTGAAGGAGCTAGATGGCGCCCTGCATGTTCCCGACGAGAAGTCGATCGCCATGCTCTATGACCTCTTGGACACTGAGGGTATCTACCTGGGTGCTAGTTCGGCCCTTAACGTTGTGGCTGCCGTTGAACTGGCGCAAAAGCTGGGCCCTGGTACGTCTCCAAGAGCACTACGACATGTCTGCTGAATCTGATGACTGTCTCTATGGCAGGCAAAACGATTGCTACCATTCTATGCGACGGCGCATATCGCTACCAGAGTCGCCTGTTCTCGAAGGCGTGGCTGAAGGCGAAGGGGCTTGAGACCGCCATTCCAGAACACTTGAAGAAGTATGCTGTATTAGATTGAGGGCACAGATGAAATTCACTTTCATTCTATATCGAGGCGCGCGCAAAGCCTATATAATCACATGTAAACTACCGCTGCATACACTGATGGTGAAACGGTATCATGCTTGCCTTCCAAGCAAGCGGCGCGGGTTCGACTCCCGCTCAGTGTATAAAGACGGTCCTCTTGAATTTTTACGTAAGTACCCTCTTGCCACTTCTTCACGATGAGGTGGGATGCAGCCAGCAGCTTAATTCGCTACAACACAACTAACGTGTATGATCGTGCGGGTTGCCGATATCGCTATCCAAAACATCTACTTCGTCGAGAAGCTCCTCCACCTCCACCTTTCTCTTCTCAACAATCCCCTCTAAGCTCGTGCACGCAGTTTGGGGCACTACGACCACACGCTCCGACATCGTCTGTGAGAGGGCGACCTAGCAAACGTGCTGAAATCAGAACGCAAACGAGACCCACAATATGGAGCAACCACTGACCTTGAGGTCTCTATCAAGCCCCTCCCCGATACGGCCCCAGTCCTTCCACCACCGCCGCTTCGCCTTCTCCCACCTCCCCACGGCCCACCTCACGCCGACGGCAGCCCCGAGCATGCCCACGCCCAGCGCAGTCTCGGTGCTCATGCCGACATCGATGATCCCACCGAGGAGCTGGAGCTCGGTCGCCCAGCCCGCCCAGGCAACGCCGAAGCCTCCGAGAACGCTCCCGCTCATGCCGACCACAGCGCGTTGGGCAGAGGCGTGCAGGCGCTCTGTGGGGAACACGAGTTGACTCTGACGGGCGTGCAGGGGGCCGGTGAGTGCGGTGGGCGGGAGGGGGTAGGAGGGCGCGGAGGCGATGCGTGCGAGGGTGTTGTGCAGGACAGGAGAGTGGTAGATCGAGGAGGGCGGGAAGGAGTGAGTGAGTGCGTGCGCGGACTCGGCAAGGGTCGTCTGCAGGGACGCGAGGCGACCAGCATGGAACACGAGCTGTTGGAGAGAGGCGTGAGCGGGTGCTTCAGTCAGTCATGGAGAGGGATCAGCACGTAGTACTTACCTTGCGCTCGAGGTCCCGGCACCACGCTCTGTCCACAGCGGCGGTGACGACCTCGCGCACATCGTCGACTCTCCAGAATAGCTTGTACCATTGGAGCGCGTCCATCGTCGCCTGCACGTTCCTCCTGGCCTGCGCGACTGCCTTTGCGATGTCGTCTCCATCCTTGTCCTCCGTTCCAAAGACTTCGAGGTGGACCTTCGCCTTCGCTTCCTCGATCTGTTGGCGGAGGGTACTTGTCCCGGTGAGAACCGCGTCCGCCTCGAGTTCGGCTTTGTGGAGGACAGCGCGGCAGGTGGCCAGCACGTCCTGGATGAGTACCTTTCCTGTCTGAGCGTGCACTGCTGCTACCCGCGCGGACTGGGAGGCCTTGCCTGAGTTACTTGTCCCCTCAGAGAGGATCTCCTTAACAGTGCGGGTCACAGCGGAGACATTCGAACCCGAAAAGTCGTCTTGGTACCGCTGGACGGCGGTTGGTGAGGCTACACTGTTGCCTAGCATATCTAGCCCATGTATGGCTCGTGTGGGGTCAACGAATACGAGACGCAGTGTGTTTTGAGCGGCGAGGGCTTGGAGTTCAGAGCCGTGTGCGGCTGTGGAAGGGTGTGCGGGAGAAGGCGAAAGTATCGCGAGGATGGTGTTTCCGCGCGGGATAGGAGGGGCCAGGTTTGTTGACGTAGGTAGGATGGATGGTAAGGGTGTGGAGACCGGGTTGCAGAGGACGACAGACACGTCTGCTGTAAAGAGAGCTTTGGCACTCTCAGGATCGGGAGACAGGGAAGTGTGCGGGAGTTTGTATTCGGTCACCTCTATTGGCACGCCGAAGCTTTGCAGCCAGGAGGATTGGACGTGTACGACGTCTCCGTCGCCAGCGTGCGACGTGCCGTACCTGCGAGACGTGAGTGGTAAACCCTTGTAGACAGGAGATCATGACGTACTGTATCTTCACTGTACGACCGCCTTCTGGTCTCTCCTTCCAACGCGAACGTAATGTCTGTTTCTGTTCGTCGGTCACGAACGGATCCTCCAAGAGAGCCGTCACGAGCTCGTTCGCCCCGGACTGTCCGTCAACTCCGTAGACTAGACGTAGAGCAGTCAATCATCCCCTGCATTCCAAGAATTCAGAGTCGACACGTACCTACGACCCTCACTCGGTCTTCCTCCCGCTTCTCCGACGTAAGCGTCAAGTCCTCATACACCTTCCCCAGCACATCCTCCCAAAACGCCAAAGATTCCCTCAGCAATACACCGTTCGTACCCGGTCTAGAGCTAGGTAGTATCCGCGGAAGGAGCGAGGTCGTCTTATGCAGCGCGGTCAGGACGTGGGCCCGCTGTTTCTCATATGTTGCTGGGAGCCCGTTCGTAGTCGTGCTTGAAACGCGTCGGACTCCGGTGGTCGCGTTCGAGGGCACGAGCCGACGTGCATGGCGCACCAGTCTATGCGTGTGCGAGCTATGATGTCGTGCGGAAGAGCGCAGTAGGCCAGAGGAGACCAGACATGTCGGCATGGATGAGAGACACGGTCATGGCGAGACGCGCCGCGCGCACGCGCTTCATCTCAGTCCGTAGCCCTGCACATGGAGATTTCAATCTCATCCACAACAGTCCGAACTCTTCAAGAAAAAGGAAAACTGTGTTGAAGCTACCTATATAGTCCATGACCCAACGATACCAGTACACATTACACGCAGCTCGTATATAGTATGTAGGATACCTCAGTTGCTCGACACAACAATCTTTGGCGGAGGGGGTGGAGGGGCGCCGCCGCCCGTTCGAGGTTCGTCGTCATCCTCACTCTCCTCACCGATATCGAACAGCTCTTCACGCTCGTCCCAGACGTCGGACAGACGTGTCGACTTGGGCGGGCCGGTTCGGCTAGGACGGGAAGATGACTTGTTAGGATCATGAGGGGTCCTCGGCTGGTTGTGGATTGGAAGAAGCTGCGTTCCTCCACTCTCGCTGTCGTCTTCGTCGTCTGACGAGACGTATTCGGTGTCTAGCGGACGATAGAGACGCGATATCTGGCAGATGGAAGTGGTCAATGATAAACGGACACGATAAACTTCGAGCACTGTGCGGTACCTCGCGTCGATGTCTGTAGTACCGCTCGAGGTGGTAGGCAACATATAGTCCAAGGGTAGACCCCAGCAGATTCGCCTGCAACGAGTAAATTATTCAGTGAGGAGGGACATCCAACCTCGTCGGCCGAGACCTACCGCCACATCGCCGACCTGGAATTCTTTGTACTATATTTGACTTCAGCGTTCCGTAACCGGTGCTGACATGGCGAACGGACTGACCGGCAGCATAGACTGTACAAATTCACTCAGAATGCCTCCAAAGAAGAAACACACTACGCCAGTGAAGATGAGGGGCGCACTGCGCCAGAACCATATCCGCCTAGCATCTCTGTAGGCGTATGAGGTTCAAGGAGAGTATGCCAAGTAAGGATGGATGGGCTTACTCTTCGACGTCGAATATGAAGTAGAAGACCGCGGTGGCAAATCCCATGCACACAAAGTGGAGTGCCTTGTCATTTATAGGAAGCGAGTGAGAGACGTTGGTGAAGCCCAAGAAGGCTAGGGTAAGGAGGACGAGGCAGGTGAAGAGGAGGAACCACTACGCGAAGTCGATTGAGGATGGTCGTGCGTACCCACCATACTGAGGGAAGACGTACCGGTCGCAAGCGTACTGGCAAGTTATATTTCGGTATGTGGAAGTGATGGGACCGCATGACGGCCTTGTTCATCTTGTGTACCGCTTTGCGGGAGGTACGTGCAGTGCGAGACCATAGCGGCTCAGAGGTGAGATTGGAGTCGGAGGGTAAACCAAGCATTTATGAGGTCGCCTTACAGCGAGACGTGTTCGTGAGTAGGCCCCAAGAGAGAGAAAGGAGTACGTTGCCCGGGAGTAGTGTGCAAGAACGGGAACGAGAGGAACAGCCTGAGTGACTGGCAGTGAGCACTAGTCAGCGTTTATTATGTCTTGACGCTGACGCAATTGTTCCTCAAGTCCAGATCTTATCAGATAATGTTTATTATGCGAACCGTCATTGTCCCGCACGGCAGCCCGCACAACTCCCGACGCGTTCCTTCCACTTTACTTATGCCATGCTTGTCTCCGTCCTCCGTGTGCGCCCTCTTCGTCCGCCATCGTTGAGCAGCGCACTCTCCACACTCAATCGTGTCCGGGCAATGTCGACCACCACTAGCGACATACAGGCCAGACTAGCCGGATTCTCGACATGCGAAATATCCGACGCCTTGACCAAGCTCGGCTCTCCGCATGGCGGGCACATTCCGGATATCCACATACTTTCCCCGTCAGACATCGCGAACACGCGCATCTGCGGGCCCGCGTACACAGTACAAATGGTGCTTGGCTCCAACAAGGACGCGCCAAAGCTTTCCGCGCACTTCGTAGATACCGCCCAAGCAGGGTCGGTCATCGTAATCAACGCGCCAGATCGTTCAGTAACGTTCCCTACACGTTTCTACACAGCATACACTGATTGCGTTGACTGTTACGCGTAATAGGCGTGAAGAACGCGGTCTGGGGCGGCCTCATGACTGCCGGCGCTCAGGCTCGGGGCGCGCTTGGGGTCGTCATCTCCGGACGCTGCAGAGACCTTGCAGAACACCGGGAAGCGGGATTCCCCGTGTTTGCGAGAGGGCACTCTACCCTCGGGCAATCGCCATTTACGCGTCCGTCTGAGGTCAATGTTCCTGTGGACATCCGCTCGCCCGACGTGTCCGAAAAGGACTTCCCGGCCGTCCGTGTCGAGCCAGGGGACTGGGTCATCGCAGATGAGGATGGCGTGGTCACCGTTCCCATCGATAAGGCGGAGGAGGTAGTCACGTTGGCCGAGAAGGGGAGGGACGTTGACGCACGGTGTATGGAGGATATCAAGGCAGGGAAGAGCGTCCAGGAGACGTTCAAGAAGCACAGAGGAAAGTAAGCAGTGGCAGCCTGGTTAACCGTCTACTTGACGGCAATCTATTGTAACATGTGACTCTCTCATGCACGCATTCTGGACATATGAGCTGAATTCCATGTCAGCATTGTGTATCATTTGTCATGTTACGCTGTCGATACCCTGGAACACGATGTCAGTGTGTGCACGACGAGAACGTGACACAAATGCCTACATTCTCGTCTGTCAAGTAGCACAGATGGCTCGCTTTCCATCTGCAGTGGGGCCGTACAGAGCGACGATGGCATTGCGACCAAGCTCAACGGAACTGCCAAGAGCCGCCCGGAACCCGCTTCGCTCATAGGCGGGCAGGTCATCTCACCTGGGAATGCGACGACCGGAGACAGTGCGTCTGCCAGGTGGTCCTCTGCCCAACTGGACGCGGGATAGGCTTGGTTGACTATTGTCAGCAGTAGATTCGATCAGGATAGGATCTAAGGGGGCCTCACCTATCAGCTTCCCAGGGGCTGCAGTCTCGGCCGGAAGTACCGCGGTGAATGGAGTAAGCCTCCTAGTATCGTCGTCTGGTACCACCAGTGAGTTCACAAACCACGTTGACTATCACAGATGAGCAGTACCCTCTGAACACAGATCCAACATGTCGCCATCCATATCCTGCACTTCGAGTTCTCCCTCTCCGAACAATCCCTCAAGCCGACCAAGGGCACTGTCAACAGAATCGTACTTGTCCTTCCAGAACTCGCGGAGCCATGAATCGCACAGAAGGTCCTCGTCGATCGAAGTGAGCAAGGTGCGGAACGCACGAACCAAGCGCGGAGTGACAAGCTCCCTCGTCAGCGGATCCTGGCGTATCCGCGAGATCGACAAGAGAATGCCAGAATCGTGGAGCTCCCACAGGACGTATTGCAGTCTCGAGCGCTTCCCTTTCCACGCTGGAAACCGGAGGAAGGTCAGCACCACGAGAGTCATGTCTTGGATGTTCTTCTCTACAGCGAACACATCCTCGGGGCTGACCGCCTTGTGGTGTGCCAGATAGCGCAGCATGCCTTCGGCAACGGAGAGGTACGGGACGTTGAGGTGGATGTTCTCATGGTCGATGACATTCCGGAACGATTTTAGGGACTTGGGGAACGCTGCGATGACTACAACAGTGCAGGTTAGCGGTGCCTCAGATCGGGTCCGCCGAGTGATAATGCTCACCATCGTGGATGACCTCAGGTCTCAAGGCGACATCCTCCTTGATACCGGTCATGTACAGATACCAAACGAGCTTGTCGAACGCACGTCTTGTCCACGCGTCCTTGAGCACTAGGTGCGATGTCGTCTGTACAAACAGTCCCCCGAGCTCCGAGTCGGCCGACACGTCTGGCGTAGGCATCTCGAGCACCGTCTCGTGAAGCAAGACGCTGTGCGGAATCTTCCGCCCGTCCCTCGTCGCGAGCAGCGAGAAGTTGAGCACGAGCGGCGCAGCGGCGCTCCAGTCGTCCTTGCTAGGCCACGGCAGCGGCTTCAACCGCTTCCCAAACACATCGTCGTAGCACCGCCGGATGCACCCGGGCTGCATGTCCCACATGCACGGCCCGAGCGAGGTGTGCAAGACGTTCTCGATCAGCGTCACGTCGTACGCGGTCATCACCAGCCCCCGGTCGAGGTCTGCGCGGCGTGCGTTCGCTGCGGCCTTCTCGCGCGCGTGCCAGCTGCTCCGGTGCGTGCCCCTCCTCGGGATCAGCGCGCGAAACGTCTTGGAGAGAAGGGTGAGGGAGCCGTCGAGGAGCGCGAGAGAGGAGAGGCTACAGTACGGCGCGGCAGCCTTGGATGCCCTGATGAGGAACTTGCGCACGGGCTGCAAGATGAGGAAGATGCCGAGTGCCTGCGGGGACTGGTATGAGCAATCCGGGCGGAACGTTGGGAGGAGCGTGGTCACGAAGTGGAAGAAGCCGAGCGTGCCCACGAGCGCAGACGCGATGGTGGCGACGAGCGGATGCAGGCTCCAGAGGAGGATGAGCAGCCCTCCCAGGAAGAGCGAGAGCGCGATCTGGAGGAGGATCGGGAGCACCACGATGATCTCCGGGACACGCCAGTTGAGCAGGTTCTCGTACCGGTACTGGCGTAGCCTGGAGATCTCGCGCGAGGTCCCGGACAGTCCTTGCTTGTACTGGTAGAGCCACTGTTTCACTGTCACCGCGATGGAGGATGCCGAAAGGGTGCAGATGAGCGAGGGGAACCAGAGTGCGTTGATCCATATTGCGTAGCGGGGCGGAGCGAACGACGACCCCTCTGGTGGGATGAACGCAGATCTGGTCGAGTTAACGAAGGCTTGGTTCACGGAGAAGCTTGTCAACTGCTCGGAGATGTGTGCCAGAGCCGCAACGGCCGCATCTCCGCTGTCCGGTTGGAGAAGCAAGTACGACTGGACGTTGAACGCTGTCAGCGCGGCTGAGAATAGACCTGCCTACGTGACCATCTAGGTTAGTCACTGTAGGGTTCAAGTGGTTGTCGCCGTCTATAGCAGACACCTACGAATGTGAGGAGCATGTTGATCTCGTCCTCCCATCGCTTCAGCATCTCATCGCTGTGGTTCTTGACGGTGGTCGCGCACGAATCCCATGCCTCCGCGCGTTGCTTCTCCGTGTACGGGCATTTCACCAAGTGCGCCGTGTCCACATCTCGGAGTGGCGCCGACGAAGTTGACAGTGAAGCCTGTGAACGACATCAGCTCCTAACTCTTGCCAGTGGTAGGGGTTTGCCTGCTCGACGCTGGCACTCACAGTGGTACCCGGAGAATCTGTTAATCGAACATTGATTAGTATCAGTCTGTCCCACACGACGCTGAACGAAGACTTACAGCGGCTGCTCCCGGAAGCCTGAGTTCCGCCATAGGAATCTGCCATGATGGACTACGGACGTCGAGTATAGCAGGCAGGGGAACTCAAGGGGCGCGCCCTTGATCAAGTTCAAGTCTGCCAGTGATATCCTCGGGCTGTGCCACTGGCATGTCAATGTCCGGGCTGAATACTGCGCGCTGTGCAGGAAGACAAATATCGCTTCACCGAATGCTGTTATGGTATTACACGGGTACCGTTCTGGAAGGTACTTACTTACCCGTTGGCAGTGTCTGAACTCGCATGTGTCATATTCTATACGCCATGTGTCCCGACGAGATCGGCGTAAGGAGCGACATTTATGTACATCGCCACAAACGGATGCCACTGTTACTGATAGTACTGGTGTTACAACCACGTTATCCAGCCTGAATCGCAGAATTACAACCACGCAGCGAAGCGGTATACTATTATGATCCAGCTCGCTAACTGTACAGCCCTGCCCCCAAACAGGAACCCCCCCAAACGAGTGGCCGGCCAAAGCACACCGCGACGGAATTAGGAAAAGAGTGTGCTGGCTATACTACCTACTTGAAAGTTAAAATTCTATGCATTACACGTACGAATAGCATCCAGGAGATGCAACACGACAGGAGCTAGAAGGAGGGAGGAGGAGGGAGGAGGAGGGGCTACATAGGGTGTTAGAGAGAGTAGCACCGTTTGCATCCAAATCCGAACGAAGTTGACGTGCAGAAACAAGAATAATGTGTATGATGCTGAGAGCGATATGAAGCAGTATATGGACACAGATGAGTGGTAGGTTAGGCAGATCGTGACGTATACAAGACAGAATGAACAAGGAGGGAGGGGAGGAGGTGGGTGCTCGTGGATCATGAAGTCAGCCTCTCTCCACGAAACCAAGACTATGCGTCATATTCCGGTGGTGGCTCGAACCGCTCCGCACGCAGCTCCTGCATAACCCGCCGTAGGTTCTCCACCTCCGTCCGAAGGCCAATGACGTCGGTCGGGGATATCGATACCGACCCATCACCAGTCCTTGTCGAACGAGACCTGGGCGACAGCGGATCTCGACTCGACGCCGACTGTGTAGCAGAAGACTCGGTGAACGCCGACGCGGCGTAATTAGGCGTCTGATTGAGCGCACGCTCGCGAGCTTTCGCGCTCATCCCGACGGGTGGATGTGGCGAGTCGTACGCGTTGGTGGCGTACGCGTCCGCAGCGTATGCGCTGTTGGGACTGCGTGCTGGAGAAGGGTCAAAGGCTCCCATCGCAGCTGCTCCCAGCCCTGCAACACCCGGATCTGTGTATTGGCTGTTGCCTCCTGTGTAGTCTGTTCCAGTACCCCGTGGTGATCCTGCTACGTGTGGGCTGGGGCCGCCGAACGATTGGGAAGTCGGGTTCTGGTTCAGCGCGGAGTAGAAGGGCTGTAGAGAAGGCCGATGAGGCTCCTCGATGATATCGATTTTCTCGCCATCGTCCGCTTGTCGCTGCTTGTGCCTGCGCCAGACGAGGAACGCGACCACCGCGATTCCGACGACGGCAATGCCACCAATGATACCACCGACGATTGCACCGATGTTGGACTTGTTGGCGCTGGAACCATCGCCATCATCACCGCCATGCTCGATGCCGTTAGGGACGACGATAGTCTGGTTGGACAGGCTGTGAAAGAATGGTTAGCATTCAGAGTTCAGCCACTATGACTTGCAAACGCACGTCAATGCTAGCTGGGAGAACATGGCACCGAGGGCAGCGCTAGCACACAGATACCACATGAGCAATCATCAGAACACACCAGATGCGATTCTCAAAGCTCACCCCGCATTCCCACTTCCACCTGAAAGAAGCGCTCCAGAAGCACTGTTATACCCATCTGGAAACGCGCCGAGTGTTGCATTCGAGCTAGCCCTGTTCCACACGCGCTCAATGAGGGCATCTCGGACACCAGTATCGGAGACGGTGGCCGCGGTCAACAACGTCCAGGCTGGGTGGTCCTCTCGATCAATGATACTCGCGCGATTAATCTGGGGGCTTACCAGCACTAGCTTGCGTACCTGCATCGCTGTCGATCGGGAGACCAAAGGTTGGTGCTAGAGCATCGTGAGCTTTCCATCATAGATATCGGAACCGAGCCTCACACCTGTCGGAAGTAGGTTGCTGTAGAATTGTGCCTGGGCATCCAACAGCTACTCAAGTGATGCTCAATGAGGACGGCCAGTTTCAAACAGGAGCATGGAAACTCACCGACTGCGGGATGAGCTTCGTCCCGAGAAGGAGGTCGGCGTAGAGGTTGTACATCAATGCCCACGATTGTTGGTTGTCGTAGACTCCTAGTAGGCGCTGCTGGGTGCTCGACTGCGCCAAGGACTGCCATGATCCAATGAGGGCGCTGGCGTGGCTCTGCAAACGAACGCTCAGTCAACGTAGCCGAACCTCCCTGAGATTGGTTGCACATACATCGTACTGCTGAGCGTCGAAATCTACACCAAGCGCACGACTAATCTCAGCCATGGCTTTTACGCCAATGATACCCTTGATCGCAAGGTTCGTCATGTTGGCGATATTCTGCTTATCGGCAGACTGTCTATATCAAGTGTCAGCGAAGAACCAGCTTGTGAGGACGAGACGCACTGGTTGTTGGGTGCCAAGGTGTTGTCAACCAAGTAATCCGCCCAACGCTTCGTGAGGTTGTACTGGGTGGAGAGAGGGTGAGCTATCGCAAGCCGAAGAGACGGGGTACATACATGTTGAGCAATTAACGTTCCGTCTCCAGAATATCTTGCATGCGCATACATCATGATCAACATATTGCCGGACTCTGTGATACCGTCAGCACTTCACCGGATGACCGAGTAAGGTTGAGGCATTCACGTTCAATGCCTTGAGTGTGCGCCCCATGAGCACCGGATGCAACAGGGTACGATGTGCCTAACATCCTATGAATTTTTATCGTGGGAAATAGAAGATACTGAACGCACCGATATCCTGAATCGCGTACTGTTGGCCAGACAGATTATCCTGGGACTGCAAGAGTGGCGTCAGGATTGCTCCCGCAAAGGATGCGTTCAGGTAGAGGTATGTTGGGAACGCTGCATATATCCGCTCCACAGGGCTGACCCGGCTGCAGACGCATTAATGTCAGAATGGGTACAGAGAAGAACGATCTCGGACGCACCTTGAATATCCGATGTCCTTCATGAAGATCTTGATGTCCGACGGGTCAACAGCCCCGTTGGAGTCAGGAAAGACGGTGATGTCCAAGGAGCCGAAAGTTTGACGCGTTCCCAACGAGACCAGATCGACATACTTCTGGGAGATCTTCGCAGCCTCTCCCATGATCTTCTGGTCCAGCGCAAGGGCTCTAGTAAGAGCTGCTGAGAAGTCGCCCGTGAACGCGTCAATCTAAACGCAATAGTGGCGGATAGTCAGCCGTGAAACAGCAGATAGCGCAATTAGTCTAGCTGACCGCATCGTTCATATTTGAGAATCGCGACATGAACAGCGGCCGGCGGTTTTGCGTCTCGCCCGTGGGCAGGGTGTACTGCACGCTAGGATCGCGGACGTAGCCCACTGACCATGCAACTGGCTTCGCTGTCGACTGGATCTGGCCAAGATCCACCGAAAGCGAGAATACAGGGAACGGACTATGTTTCCTGGATGAGACAATGTTTCCATGATACCACGAATCGAGCAACCCACTTTGAAATGGGGCCAAATGCCGAACTAGCGATGTTACCCAACGTGCCTTGGTCAGCAAATTGCTTGCGAGATGTACCATCGGTGTCTATCTGCCATGTGAGGCCACTTTGCTGTAGCATAGGTACATCTTGAGGATTGCATCTAACTGAGAGGGTGATTATACTCACCGTCGCCATGGCGTAGTATGCCTTGCCATCTGACGCTTGGTTCGCAATTTCGACGTTCGTCTGCGGATTCTGCAGCTCAATCGCGTGGATTTGACTGCTTCCTGTGCTTTGCGTCGTCCACTTGACAAGAGCACTCCTATTTCCAGAAAGCCACTCTTCGTGCGGACGGAATAATTATCAGACAGTGATCGTGGGTAGAGACGCACACATTGACGTTACCTGCGCTAATGTCTGAGTAAAGCTGTACGGAATGCGAGTTGCCGTCGGTCGAGGCAGCCTCGACATACACGTAGGAGAAGGGCATTGACTGCTTGACCCAGTCATCGGGCTAGACAGGACGCGATGAAGTTGCGTTCGGTAGGGGCCCAAAGACCGCTCACCTCAATTGGAGAAAGATAGGTGACTGTGACGTTCATTGGGCCTGCCTGCATGACGAAGATGGATCGCGTCGGGGTGATTTGGACATTCGTTAGGTTCGCTGGGCCGTTCCCAACTCCGTCTTGCCCCATCCAAGCGTACGTCTGCCCATCGACCCTAATCTTGCCTGCCCAACCCATGATGGACTACAGACACCAGACCACGCCAAGTTCCAGCGGATGCTACACAGGATACAAGAACAATGAACGCACCTGCTGTCCCCAGAAATGTGGCCATGAATTGGCGATTGAATTGGAGCCTTTGGTGCTTATGTCCCAAACGCTGATGTACGGAGAGCGAACCGAGAGAGGAATACTGGCGGGGAAGAAGGACTGCACGGGGCCTTGAGCCCATACCAGCGTGGCGAAGAGCGAGAAAGAGATAAGTGACCATAGTGTATGGGGCGTCATGAGGAGGGAAGGGAGCGCATACAGCCGGGCAGGAGGAGAAAGGTGAGAAGAAAGATGGCAGGAGACAACTGGTGTACGGCGTTCAAGCGAACGGGCAAAGGAGTGCTGCGATCTCCCCTCCGGCAGATCTCCAGTCCCACTGCCAGCGAACCTCTTGTTCCTGGCCGACGTGACCCTTCCATTGAAAGTTGACACCAGTCCCATCAACTGAACCTTGGTCGCAGTTCCCCGCCCTCAACCTCCAACGCTCAGTCCGCCATGCCGCATATACCCCGCGCACAGTCAACATATCAACTACGACGATGACTGACCTCGCCGTCTGCCCCCGAGCAGTCGGGCTCTGCATCGCCCTCGTGGTGGACATAGGCCGTAGTTACGCAATTGAACTGATGATACACAGGTGAATTGTCTCACGGTCCATCAGCTGAAAAACAATTCAGACTCACCACTCGTGACGTGCTCAGCCTCGCAGGGTCCGATGATGACACTAGTATACCAGCACGGTGGGCGCGCTCTGGTGAGCGGGCACAGCACTCTATTACCTCCCAGCGCCGATTGTTAGCTGATTGTGATCCGCGCATCCATTATTGCAGCCGTAAATGTGTGTGATCAAGAGTAAGTAATCAATTAGTGCGGGTGAGTTTGAGTTTAACTCAGACTGGTGTTCTATATATGGTAAATCCCGACAAGTGAGTTCACCGCGGGCCGGACCGCCTTCCCGAACCTCGCTGACAAAGATAGTTCACCCTGTGCGCACGCTCACAGAAATAGCTTTCATGCAAGTTCCGGACTTCCATCGCACCGGTTATCGTCACCTCTGTCGTCACTGAGCACTGACATACACCAGACGTCCCACGCAACCGACAATCAGTGAGGTCCGGGAGCAATGTACTGAACACACATCAATTGAATTTATAAGAAAACATAGCGAGGAAAGCGCTCCGAAAAGTACACAACAACATCTGTAGGAATGGATACGTATACATTCACGGATCGACACGAATGCTCGCATACCGCGACGCCAAAGCCGGGAAGATACAGGATAACGATACAGGTACCAGAAGACTGCTAGGCTGCTTACTATCTGATTGATTGAATGTCCATTCTTCCCAGTTATTCAAGTGCTTCAATTTCGTCCTCTTGCTCTTCTAATAATTCATCAGTCCCTTGGGAGGATGTTCGCAGGGAGGAAGTCCGGCGCCTTGCGAATACCCCGCTCTCTGTATTCACAAACGAATACCGCCAGCCCGCAGCTCCGTTAGCATAAGCGCTCTCCGGTCAGCCCACGGGACCACTCACATCTCGTCTAGGGCGACCAGGAGGTCGTAATTGATCTCCTGTGACACTACCGAGTCGAACTTGTACGCCGGGTGGGACCGCACGAAGTCCCGGACCCAGCTCGCGGCAGTCCGGAGCGACCCTGTGTGACATAGAAGACAGCGTTGTGAGCCGCCGCGACTGGTCAGCGTCCCATCTCATGTCCGATGTCAGGAAGCCGCGTACCATCTGTCCTTCGGCGGACGAGATCTAGGTACTCCTCAATCCGTCGGCGTTCCTTGTCCTCCACATCCAGCGTGTCCAGGTACATGTAAACTAAGTTGAGGAGACCCGGGTACGCGGTACCCTTCAATCTCGCATTGTCAGCGCAACCGGCGCCATAAGGAACCTATCGGGGCAGGAGATTCTCACCTTGCCGTTCATAATCTCCTCCATAGACATCTCTTCGTACTCGTCGGCGATACTTCCGGGGAAATACGCGTCGTCAGGCATGGGAGGAAGAGGGAAGCAATTGCGGAGCTTTTTCTCCTTGCCATTGACGCCGTTGACATGAACGGGCCCGCCGTGCTCGCTGATAGGAGAGCTCGGGATGGAAGACGCCCTCGACGGCTGCGAAGAGGCTGAAGGGAACACGTCCTTGCGGAAGAAGAACTTCTGTGATCGCACAGCGTCTCTACGCTGCGCCCGTGCCATGTTCTCGTCCACCTAGATACTATGTCAATGCCAATCTCTCAAAGGTGAGATTGGAGGTGCACCTTTGATATCGGTATGTATAAATTGAGATTGAAGTGCAGGATGGCGCGGGAAAGCAAGACAATGAAGGCGGCAAAGGCGGCGTTCTCGAAATCCGTCAGCTGGACTTCCATTGGTCGGAATTCCACGCGCCAGCCGATGGGCGAATTGACCGGCGGGGGCTTGAAACGCAACGTTTGCCAGTTGGTTGATTGGATATTCTGTGAGAGCATAAGAAATAAAACCTCCGGTAACCGAGACAACTATCATACCTCGAAGTGGTCGTTGCTATTCTTGTCGTCCTGGTGGATTGTCTCTGAGAAAATTACGAGAGGGTCGCGAATGAACAAATGTGCGATGTGTCTCGACAGCAATTCATCGACACCTGCGGAGAAAATAAGCGTCGTCATTCCGTATTCCGTGTTCTACCCGATGGCTTACCATGCTGGCGCAGACGTTCGAAGATGGCGGGGTCGTGGGGTGCTTCTATGTCATTATATGCGGGGCGGTTCATCCAATACTCTGAAATATACAAGCTCACGCTTGCGTAGCGTGATTTGGGGATCCTGAAGCGGTTATCTGTGAGTGGCTAGATACTGTGTGAGTCGAGCTAGGGGGCAACAAATGTTGTGCATGAATATTACCTTCAGACCGCGCTCCTCTTCTGTGCGATCGTCCACACTTGCCGAGACGACATCCCATCTACAATCAACGTCGGCTATGTAACCTCGCCATAATGGACTTGCAGCCGTCAACGCCAACTACTGCTCTCTGAGCCACGGATTGTCCTAGACGACGAGGACGACTGACCATGAGCGGTGCGACAGGGACCAGCGCGTCATACAGCCGCCTTGCCTCCGTGATGTTGCATGCCTGGAAGGTGATTTGCAGACAGCTGCAGCCCATTCCGAATCCCATAGCGTCCATGTAGATGTGATCTAAAAGTGCTGCGCCCCTCTTCGCCTCTGCGCCTTGGTTAATTGTCTGGCGCATTTCTATAACGACGATACCGTACCTGGATCTTCTGGGTATAGAGTCCTCTGCCATGGAATGGTGCGGTCTACGAATGGCCTGGGGGTATGCGTGTCTATGAATAGAGGAAGGTTGATTGCGACTTTGGATCCCCGTCTTCGTCTAATGTTCGCAGTAAGTGTGCTAGAACAAGAGGCAGGTTGAGCCTGGGGCTGGTCATGGGAAGAAACATCACCGACGGGAAACGTGCATGGGGGTTGGTGATCTCCTCTGGTAGGAAGAAGCTGTGGCTGGACACCGCGTTTTCTGCCGGGTAATAGGGTTCAGTGAAGACGCCAGGGGTGCCGAGACGCGGGAAAGACGTCATGGTGAAGGGCACCTCGTTCGGTTTGAGGTGTTTGCGTGCGAGGTGTCGCCTTCGGACAGTCTCAGAAGCCGGAAATTGGAAGTGCGTGTATGCGTGCCTCACCGGTAGCGCATATTGCCTTCCACGGAGAGCAAGTCGCGGATTTCCCCCGTGTATGGAGATCCGGGTGTCGATTCAAGCATGAAACGTCCATATTCCGGGTGGAAGGTCGGAACAGAGTGTCTGCACGGAAATTAACACATATGGGAGCAGCTTCAGAGCACAAGAGGCGAAGACACTAACGTTTCGCCTCGATCGGAGGCAATGTCGCTTACGATGGACTGGAGTTTCGCGAGGATCTCAGTCTGGCGCAAGGACAGCTTGACGTTCTTCTCCTCGTTGTCAAAGATGGCCACCATGTACTCGACCTTGTCGTGCATGCACCCGGTGATCGCAAGCGAGATGCCAGCCGGATCAAGCGAAACGCATCGTGGAGGAGGTAGGGTGGCGCGCGAATATCATTAGCACAACGCGCACGAGGAATACATGCACAGATGTTATGTACCTCGTCACCCCAGAGCAACTCGTCGCCGCACCTATCCTTCAGACGATCCCAGATATGCAAAAACTGCGTGATCCCGTGAGTCCTAACATGATCGGCATACTGCTTAGCCTCGTCCCAGGCAAGAGGTGTTCCAAGGAAAAGCAGACCCATGGCGAGTGAGGACACAGACTCAGAGAGCGGCAGACCAGAAGCCAGATAAGTGACGTTCGGACTGACACACGGAGACCCGAGCCTGTTGTGAGCTCAACCTGAGAATGGCCTTAGTAAAAACAGAGATGACAAACGTCCTTACTCAGCCATGTTGCGACTATTCGCAATCCACATGGGCGTTCCCTTCAAAAAGCTGAACCGGTCCGGTCTCTCTCATCGCTCTCCCGACATTATAGCTTTAGACGTCTGCCCTTGGTTGGGAAGCTGCAGAATAAGACCTCTGGGTACGCAAGAGATGATGATGCATGGTGGCTAAGATTCAGAACACATAACTTGACGCTGCGATGAGGACGTAAACATGAGGCGGCCATGTGTTCCTGTTCCTACAGGATCGCGCGCTCCGAGTCTCCCGTTACACGAACTGCACCGGTTCGGTACACCTCGGTCATTCGAACCGACTCAGATCATAGCTCAGTGGGCACGGAGCCAATCACATTTAGTATTCTCGACCATTGAAGCTACTACAGAACGTAGCTCTTAGTAGTCTCAACCTCCACAAACAAATAAACACGGCGAAGCGAATGAATGATAGCGACGAAAGGTCTGGATCAGTCCTACGAGCCACAACGATGTTCTATGAGAGAAACACTCCTCGAGGCACCCTCCCCCGCTCACACCCTACCCATTGGTCCCATTTGTGGTCCACTTCAGCAGGATCTTCAACGCCAGCAAAACGTGTCGTAGAGCGCGTGTCCACGCCTCTTCCTGGCTGAACTGCTGCTTGACTGATGCCTCGCCAATCTTGTCCTTCACGATCCTAGGAAAATTTGCCACCATGCGTCAGTTGACACATTCGCGCAGATCTCGGCTAACGGAAAGTCAAACTGACTGATGCGGGAAGTCCACCTGCGGATCCTGCGACTTCACGTAATCCATGAGCTGCTTGAGGCAGTCTAAGAAGGCCACCATGGCAAAGTCAAACCGACGGTTGTGAAGGAGACGTCCAAAGTGCAGATCTCCTGACCCGTACAGTTCGTACGTCGCCTTGTCGCCTGTAGTTTTCTCTATCCGCGAGAAAGACCCCATGGGCACCAGTCGATAGCTATACAAATACTATTCTTAGCACCTATATGTTATTTTAGGATATGCACGGACAACGCACTTCTCAAACGTGAAATCAAGCTTGCGGGCAATCGTGTATAGAAGCAGCAACGTCTGGCCCCATGCTGCATTGATCTCCGCCCACTCGACCTGTATGCTGATTAGATGGCTACTATGAATGCAGTGAACGAGGCTCACAGGAACACCAGGCACACGGCCGAGACGTAGTCCATTGATGGTTCCAAACACCCCGTCGTGTCCGATGCAGAAGGCATCGTTGTATACGTTCGTTCTCTCCAGTTTCTCTAGCACCGCAGAGTCTGCGGCATACGCTGCGCGTAGTGCGGCAAGCTGCGACGCTTGCTCCGCGGCCTTGAGCAGGTGTGCATTGTGCTGGCGCCAGAACCTGTAATGTAATGAAGTGCGTCAACACCTGATGACCAGCAGGGGCGGATCGCAGACGAACTCTGCCTCCTCTTCCTCAAGGGTCTTCTCTTCCCGCTCGAGATTCTTGAGTTCCTCTTCCAGCTGCTGCCGTTCGCGCTCCGCGGCCTTGAGCTGCTCGACTGCAAGCCGCTCCTCATCTTTGAGCCTCTCGATCTTTGCCTCGGCTTCGGCCTTGCTGCTTGCTGCTGCGCCTTCACGCTCTTTCTCTTTCCGCACTTCCTTTTCAAACGCGATGTAGCCATCACGTTCCTTCTTCGTCTCCTCCAACTGTCGCGTGAGTGCGTTAAGGAGGATGTGCGTGCATTCAGCACATAGAGGATGATCCAGGTCCGTCCGACTTGACAGCAAATTAAACAACCGCAGTGAAGAGCGGAGGCGGTGGGAGAGGGGCGAGGGGTTCGGGTAGGGAGTTTCCTCCGGCGGCGCCGCGGGTGCCGCAGCTCGAACCCTGGTGACAGACGGCTTCTTCGCGTGCGGTGTAGCAGGCAGGTTGGACGGTATTGTCCGGATGACGCTGTCCTGCAATAGCACAAATGACTCATTGGGATGCATAGGTGGCCGTTGCGGCTGTTTCCGTTGTGTGGGCGAGGACAGGGTGCTCGAAGACGAAGAAGACGGTACACCCTGCACGGAGTTTCTCCATGCCGCCTTTGCGGAAGATGGAGAGGGGAGCTGAGCAAGTTTCTCCGCGCCAGACGCCTGGCGTCCGTGCGAAGATGAAGGTGCGGGTGGTAACGACGATGCGACAATATCATACGCAGACGGCGTAAGATCCACCAACGAGGCGTCTAGCTAAAAATCGCACATACGTGATGAGGCTTTTTCGCTGCTATGAGGCTTCGTAACAACTCACTTGGAGAGGCTGTTTACATTGTTGACAAACGAAGTTCATCGTGCGGACACTATGCGGTTGGTACCCTCCGATTGCCAGAGGAGTCGAGTCTTTCGACCGGGTTATGCGCGATGGTTGCTATACTTATAGTCCCACCTGTCTGAGTCTGCAGTCGAACATCACTTCTCTGAAGCTCGTCCATATGCTAGCCACTTACGAAAGTATCTTGCACGGACCGTAGCTCTGTGGGACTGCCAACTTGGAAGACTGGTAGAACAAACGCGAAGCTGTGCTGAATGAGAGATGGTTTAGGGCAGGTCAGTAATCGATTAGTTGTGTCCATAGACTCATCACAGTACTGCACTGGTATCACTTGCGCTTGAAATCGACCTTGTTTGCTCGCTCGGGCGGGACGGTTAACGAGAAGAACTTGCACTTGAGTGGTACTGTGCCTACTGCGATGACTGGGAGCTGTGGCTAAGCGCCAGACCAGGTGACCCGGGTCCCGCCAGATCCCGCCAGCTACGTATATACGTAGGTTGTAGCCACGTTGGGGCTTGTGTCAGGCTTGCACGCGGCTCGGATCAGACTCAGACTCTGCACCGAACCACCACGAACTCTATGTGTCTCGCCAAGCCCGGATCCCAGGCTTCGCTGTCGGACGAATGAGGAGGCCAAGCCGATGTTCATGGGTATTATGCATCGTATACCAATCGTCTTCAACCCTGCGTCTTCATACCGCTTGGATCCTCGCAGCAAACTCCTCATGTGCTTGTTCAGATCACAAGGCTGCTCACGGTGATACACTCATACTAGAGAACGAGGGATGGAGCTCTCCATCCTGTGGCTGACATTGGTCTTGTTTGTCAAGTTCTTAGTTGAATCCCTTCACTGAGTCCCTATGGATCTGGTTCAAACCCTCCGTGGATCTTCCGTTTGGTGGGTGCCATACTGGCAACCACTTCCTCAATACCTGTTGAGCCTAGCCTGGTTCTGGCTTCTGACGCGCCGTCGATCCAGTGTGGACCTCAGCGAAGGGTTTGTCGGCACAACCTGCAGTCGCTCCATTGCGCGTGAGATGCGCGCTGCAAAATCCTAGAGTAGTTTTCATGCGTGGCAGCACACGCGCGATAGTCTGAATTGTAAGCAGGTGAGTGAGGTATAAAAACCGCCGTCGCGTCATCCAGCTCTCAGCACTGGAACTCCCGAACACAACCCACAAACACCTCTCGGTCTCGCGACCTCTACCTACTCTTGACGCGTAAGTGCTTGTTTCGCACAACTCGGAATCGTCTGCTGAGCACAGAGTCGTAGGTCATGGCAGGACAGGTCTTTGCCATCATCGTCGGTATCGATAAATACCAGTCCGGAAATGTCTGGAACCTGAATGCCGCGGTTGACGACGCTTGCAGCATCGAGCGTTGGCTCATCCACGACCTTCAAGTCCCCCGCCGAAATATCTGCACGCTCCTCGACTCGCAGGCGACGAAGCGCAACATCGAAGAACGTTTTTCGAGCCATTTCCTCAGCAACTCCGCAATCGAGCCGGGAGATGCTATGATCTTCTACTTCGCCGGCCACGGTAGTAGTATCCCTGCGCCACCTGGTTGGTCCGACCGCCCCCGCGGCGAAGTCCCCGTCCTTTGTACCTATGACTACGATACGAAGCCCTCGAAGGGCTCAACCATCGTCGGGATATCCGATCGCTCGCTCCACACCATGTTCCAAGAGCTCGCCGGAGTCAAGGGCGACAATATCACCCTCATTCTCGACGCCTGTTTCTGCCTCCCATCTATCAACTCCGACGATTCCAAGGAGCGTCGTTACACTCGCTTCACTCCGACGCGCAAAGCCACCTCCGAGGATCTCCGTGCGGGGCTCTGGCGCAGCGCGGTTCCGCGCACGCTGGGGCACGTGGCCAACCGAGGCTTCACCGGGATGACTTCCGACTCTCATGTCGTCCTCGCTGCCTGCGGAGCCGGGTGTATCGCAACGGAACGCAAGGACGGTGGAAACTTTACTCGGGCCCTCTTGTCGCTCAAAGACGCTCGCCCTCTCCACAAACTCACCTATGCCGACATTGCCGCCGAACTTGTGTCCTACATGGGCGACCACCAGCACGCTGCCTCCTGTGGAGCCAACGTCGACCGACTCCTCTTTGATGGCGTGCCGTTCGCTCCCGACGACCGCTTCGTCCCGGTTTCGGTCCAGGACCAGGGGTTGGTGCGGATCGATGCTGGAGAAATGCAGGGGATATCGGTGGGCACCGAATTCGCTATCCACTCCCACAACTACCGCGGCTCCCTGAACACTCAGCTGGGCACATACGTCGCGACACTCGTGTTCCCTACCTGGTGTCTCGCGCGTCCCAAATCGCCAAGTCGGCATCCGCTGCGCAGTGGCTGGGCTAGGGTTTCCCGGCGGAACAATTCAAGTCCTTTCAACGCCAACGTCAAATCTCCCGTCCTATCCTTCTTCCGTCGCTCACGTGCTACCAATCAGGTTCCTTCCAAAGCGGTAGAGGTGACGCAGAAGAACGGCGTCACTATCCTGCACTCCGAGGACGCGAGGGGTGCCGATATCTCGGTACAGATAAGACCCAACGAGATCGTTGTCGAGCGCCGCGATACGCTCACCTCCGCCCCATCCAGTCGCAAGTCGCGCGCTTCCAGCTCAGAGGATAGCACCGACCTCAAGACCGTCGAGACAACAGCGCGACTCCGCTTGCGCTTGCATCGCAAAAAATCGGCACAGCCGACGGCAAAGGTACATATCCATTGTTTCGTCGTGGAAGCAAAGAGTAACAATTTGTACGCAAGGCGCGAAAAACGTTGATACCGCCTACGCGGTCGTCCTCTACCAAGACCCCGGCATTGACCTTCGGTCGCTCCTTCACACGAACAAAGACTACATACCCATGGTCCACTGAACAAATTGTTCTGCCTCCGGCCCCTCGTAGCGTCGACCTTGTCACCCATTGAATGGCTGAGGATGGTTGAGCCCCAGAAGCTACTACTGACGCCAGCAGATGGTCTTGATCGCAGTGCTAGGTCTCCTAAGCTATGCGTCTCTACTTCTTATACTTCTATGAGTATGCTAGGTTGGTGATGCGTATCGCGGAGCCGCCAACTGCGTGTACCCAAGGCCGTCCGCGATGCTGCACTATGGGAGTCGGACTTGACTATAGTACGAACAACATCTTATTTGCTATCCTATGTAGCTGTAGTACATCATGACGATATCCAGCGTTACACGTTCATGTAACTTAGACAGTATAACTATGTAGCAACAATATTGTAGTTCTATCGCTTTTCTATGTGGTCCCAATCAAACATGTCTATTCGGCCTCAACATGTGTTTGCAGGTGATAAAAGCATACCAAAATTCGATAGTATGGTGAGATGGCCGAGCGGTCTAAGGCGCCAGACTAAGGCATTGAATGAATCTATTCAAGACCATCTGGTCCGAAAGGGCGTGGGTTCGAATCCCACTCTCATCATGTCTTGTGCATAAATTGTGTTTTTAGTCACTCCATTTTCATGCCCACCAATTCAGCGTCGAGCGAGAAGGTGAGTACACAGAAATTGTTTGAATTGGGACAAGGTGGAGTCTCAAATAGTACACTGTTCCAGGCTCCTAAAACCAGCCGTCCCAGTGTCCTCGCTCCATATATCAAGGAGCGATATTCTATTCTATATCGAGTATCTTTTAGTCGGATGATATAATATGTTGCGCACGGAGAGTTTCTTAATCGAGTGTCAAGGTCACGCTTATGTTATAAGTGTCTCGCATACATAAGAATAGGAGTGCAACATATGGAGGGCCTAAGTGGCCTAAGGCAGATCACGACTGCTTCTGAAATCTGAGAAGTCCTTCACCATAATCTGCGTGAGTACGTTGCCGATTTGATGATGGTTTGTGACCCGGCTTTCGTTTCGAGGGAGGCAAAGAGCCATCACGACCACGACTTGGCTGTTGGAACGAGGCTGCTTGTGCCTCTTTAATTGCCTGCTTGCTTAGACAGAAATCGATATGTTCATTGAGCCCCTGGTTATCTGTTTCGAGCCTCTTGCGACACAGAGGGCATTCGAGCAAGGGCGCGGATACGTCTTCATCGGCCTGTCGTTCATGGTTTGTCGGACTCGCGGATGTGATGCAGGGTTTATGGGGTTCGGGTGAAGATGATGAGGTGGACAGAGGCTTCGACAAGGTGGAGGCAGTGGCGACGGGCGGCCCCTTTGAACTACTTGGTGCGCTTCCTCGATTACGATGGACACCCGACGATGACCATGGCTTAGACATCGGTTCGGGAGCTTGGCGTACCAGCTCGCCCATATCGTCCACCTCGGTGAGATGCTCTGCGTCAGCTTCCGCATCATCGAGATACCCTGGCATTGAAGTTGCGAAGCCATCCTGTGAAAGGGAAGGAAGTTCTTCGTCGCCTTCGTCCGGCCGCGTAGTATCAACCCGTCTTCTTTTGCTAGGAGATCCGTGACTGGAAGAAGGGGCCAGGTTAAAGAACTGGATGAGAGGATGAGCAATGCATGTTTGTAGTCATCATGTGGAACCGTACTCGTTTGATTCCACGAGCTTTGGACTCCACCTCGGCCTTCAGATCCTTGAGCTTCGTTACACGAAGACCGATCAGTCGTAGTGTCAGAGGTAGCTCCGGCTTGAGTAGCTCCTTTCCGATCTAATCATCCGTCCAGTCAACAACAACGCGGCATGACACCAGACATTTATAGGACGACATACAGCGAGAAGGTCTTCCTTCCGTGTCGAGACCCACTTATCCAAAGATTTGGCACGAGTGAAGACTAGTAACGTCTTAGCCCCCCTGACATACAGTGATCAGGCCGAAGAAGGAACCTGCCTTTGTAAGTGTCCAATTTATACTTCAACGTGATGGTCTTCCCTGTCCATCCACCTTCTGTCATGTCGTCTGAAAGCTCGGCGGCGACTTCGTCAAGCTTAGCGTGTATCTTAGCAGTATCCGAGATAGGATGGAATGTCCTACGTGCGATGATGTATGAGTGACAAGATGATCAATGTCGTGGTTTAGTCCTGGTTCTCACCGCTCGGCACCGATGCTCTTCCGTTCTTCACGCTGCCAGGGTTCAACCACGTTTGAGGCGATGCCTAGGTAGGCTTGAAGCAGGAACATCAGGCCGAACTGCTTATCCAACAAGGACAGCGTAGCACGCTGCGTGAAGATGTCCCCGCACGTCTTAACGTAGACTTTTCAGCACATGTGTCGGAATAGCAAATTCTGCGAGGAGGTACCTTGATACCGATTGACTCGAGCAGTCGTTCATTCACACGACCTACACCAGGCACCTTCCGTATGGACAGGTCGTGCATGAACGCCCTGATGGCTTGACGCTCGAAATCCAACTTGAACTGTCCGTTAGGTTTGTTCTAGGTAAATATAGTCAGCCCCGCGCGCCAGGTAGAGAAGAGTCAGGCTCATGCCTTGTCTGAGCATATCTAGGGCTTCGTCAGCGACAGGCGAATGTGCAGTCAGATTGAAGGCTCGCCTTTGCCAACATCTTCGAAATCACGATTAGAGGCCTACACAACTATGTTGTTTATACACCACCAACCTTGTTGGGCGCGATTCCAGCGCTGACGGTCAACTTGGTTTCCTCGTGTACGACACGCCTGATCTCCGACACGCACTCCTCCGGAGATAGGGAGTGCTCTTCGCAATACGAAGTGATGCTGCAGAACCGATATTATAAGTGCATTGAATAAAAGATGATGAGCTGACCTTACTTGAGGTAGCCTTCATCACAACCAGCGGCACACATGTTGGGGTCGTAACGTCGGAAAATTGCCATAACCTTCCCTGACATCTCAGAGTACCGATGAAAGTGACTGGATATGATGACGAGTTCCGGACAAAGTTTCTTTGCGATAAATGCTGATGGATGTCTGAGCGCAGCTGCACAGAAGCTAGTCCGAGCAACTTACCGGGCATGCCGGAGCGTACACCGAACTTGCGAGCTTCATATGATGCAGTTGTAAGCACACCATGGCCAACCTGCAGAGCACAATTGAACTCATGCTTGTGTATCAACGATCGCAGAACGTACACCAAATGGCTTAGAGGCAAGGTCTGGATTATCGAGCAGTTCGACACTGGCATAGAATGCGTCCATGTCTACATGGACGATGACCTGTGAGAGATCTCTTTGCACCTCGAATTGAGCAATCTACACTTAAGATAAGCTTTTCCAATACTAACGCCTTCTTGCGTAACACACTGACCAGATTGTCTACTCCCTGCTCGACGCTCTCTGACGAACTATAAGAACCGTCAATCGGTACTGAAGGAAGATGACGCACTGAGGTCCACCCCTCGAATTACTTCCTCACGTTGACAGAGTATCCGTTCTATCCTCTCGGTGAGGTCCTTGTCTTTGCGTTTCTCATTCTTAAACACATCTGGTTGAGATAAAGTTTACGTGACTCAGAATGGGGACGAGAAACACCAACTTCATAGAATTTGGACCCTTTGGACGCCTCAGCAATGATACGGTTAATCTCAGTTTGGTCCTTCGCAAGTCTAATGGACAAATGAGAACTTATAACCGTACAAAACGAACACTCTCGATCTTACCCTGCCTTGGTAGTGGACGGACCTGCAAGTCGTCGTACCAGACTGTCCGAATCTGGTGTCGGGGGAGGTGGGTCCTGAAGGGACATCTTGGCTACCTGTATGCACGCGCTCTTCGTAGCCTTGTATTGAGAGGACTTGCACCAGGGCTAGCAGAAGGTGATGATGGTAGAGGACAAGGAGCGATCGACGTCGGCACTGACGCGCGTCGTGGTTCACTGGTGGTGTAGGCGCGATAACGTGATCCCCTCTCAAGTGCACATGACTACGATTCTCAGCGCTAAGCCCTTGGCCTTCGACAAGCACTGCCTACCGCGGTTCGGTCACGGTCCTCCTTTACCCTCAGCTACCACGTTACCATGTCTGAATACTGGGTATCGCATAAGAAGTACCTCTGCAAGTACTGCAATATCTACATCGCCGACGATGCACCTTCACGCAGACAACATGAAACGGGTCTCCGGCATAAAGGCAACGTCGAGCGGTTTGTCCGCGGCCTCTACAAGGCTGGAGAGAAGCGCAAGCAGGACATGGAAGAGGAGAAGCGGGAGATGGCGAGGATAGAGAAGGTGCGCCTGCCTGGCATCCTGTGGTTTATCGTGTATATGCTTATACGTTGTGCAGGCAGCAAGTGCAGCATTTGCCCAAGACGTCAGCACGGGACTTGCGAAAGCGGGTAGTAGTGGCTCTCCTATCGCGTCCTCTTCCACTGCAACTGCTGCCCCAAAGACTGCCGCGCCTAAACCGTCGAATCCATTCGCCAACTACTCGACTGCGGAGTCGCTGGGTTTTACGGACCCCGATGCCGAGCGAGCAAAGGCTGAAGCTGAGCGTAGGCAAACACAAGGCGTCGCAGGAGAGTGGCAAGTCGTTGAGATCGTGCAACCCAAGGAGCCGGAGGACGAGGACGGTGGGGAGCACGGCGAAGGGGAGAAACCTGGAGAGTCTAGTACGGAGTCACAAACAGGGCAGAAGCGGCCAGCGGACGCACCTGCAGATGATGAAGACACTCGAGGATGGAAACTCAGGCGAAAGACAGCAAGTGTAGGGCTCGGAGAGCTCTACGACCCCTTGGCGGTGCCCATCAAGTTGAAGCCGAAGAAGGAAGCGGTCCCGGAGACGAGTGCAGGAATGGTGCAGGGGGCAGCTCTGGAAGGGAGTGAGATGCCGAAGTGGTCTGCACGGGGATGGAACAAGCCTGGTGCGTCCTCCACCGCTAACTCTGGGCAGGCGGACGGGCACGCCAAGGTAGAGGAGGACGGTGTGATGGGGGAGGAGTCTCTCGACAAACTGGCACCCGAACCTGAGCATCAAACCCTGCCGGAGTTGAAGTCAGAGGTCAAAACCGAGCCTCTTCCACCGGCCGCGCCCCCGCCCCCACCACCAACAGGGGGCAGCCTATTCAAGAAGCGAAAAGCGCCTGCTGGTGGAGGGAGCAGAGGAGGCAGGCGGTTGTAGTCTCTGATTTTTGTCGTCTGGGTCACAAAGGTACATTGTCCTGTACTGTACATCAAATACTTGACTCAAAAGTCTATTTTGATCAGTTTCGCTACTACTACCAAAACCGTGAAACAGCACGAGCCAAAGCAGCCTTATCACACTCAGACGTATATGTAGAGGTATGTCATGCATGAGTCGCAAGTCCTCGAGGTGAGATCGCTTCCATGACGTCTACATACGCCGTATAAAGCATGATGAGAGCTTTAGAAGTGTTTTTGTGATATTTGTCTTGAGATGTACGAGTGGGGATCCAAGCAATACAGCGAAACGACGATACGAAGGATTAACCGAACATAAACAGCATAGAATGGGAGGTACATCTAAAGTCCGGAGGTGCGTCAGCGAGCGAAGTGCCGTACCACTAATGTGGTTGTACGTTTTCTGGTACTGCAAACAACCGTAAGTATGATACAATCGTATGAGATACGGTCAGAGACGATGAATGGGGGATATAAATGGTGGGCTTACGTGGTGGTAGTTGAGGACGAGTACCCTCGTTGAATACTCTGGATACGAGGACACCAACACCCTCGAAGACACTGATCAAAATACCACACGCTATTGCGGACGTGAGAGCACCCCTCGGTCCACCTACAAAGAGACAGTCAACATCGTACCCACTCGAAGCCGTCGGGTGTCGATGGAGGGAGAGCGTAGTTTGGGGAACTCGGACTCACTTCGCGCTGCGAGACATCCTCCGGTGAAGAAACCGGAGATAATTCCGTTCCACATATCCTCCTTTTGCCTGTAGCCCTTGACCGCACAGTCGAATGTCGAAAACATGCCACCCCAGACACCAAAGTTACCACCTGTAACCGGCGCACGAGCTTTGATGACAGAGAGGGCACCGACCAGCCGATCACCCTACGCCTACGTCAATCTCTGCAGACCCGTACCATGTAGTATACGTACTCGTGGCGAGTTCCGTGCGCCCTTGATACCGTGCCAAATGGTGCCACCGACGGCACCCATGGAGAAGGCGCTACCGAAGTCGGAGAGGATGACCCAGGGACTACAGAGACATTCAGCATGGAACGCAAGCAGACAGAATAAAGTGGTGCTTACCATGGGTCTCTTGTGTGATCAGCGTGGGCCATATCGTATCGTCGTCGGCGTCGTGCACAGGCAGATGGCTTCCCCCGTCAGAGTCCTTGTCCTGTCAGACTCAGCGTCAGCGGGAAACTTTGTGTTCAGGGCAGGCCCCACTCACGTGCCAACGCGCTGCACGTGACGCTCCAAACGACGCGCCGCGTTGGTGGCTGCAGCCTGCTGTTGTCATTGAATCTTGATCGGAACTTCGCTTCACAACCACCACCATCATCTCGACATGGACAAACCTGCATCCGCGGCCAGTCGTCGCAAGTCTCAAGTTTTCGTCCAGATTCCTCCTTCCCCATACTCCATCAAGTCTACCAAGAGCGACCGTGCCGATAACCCGGAGAACACGCCTTTGAAGACGGTCGCAATGAACGTGGACAAACCTTCTTCAACTGTGAGCAGTACGAAGAGAAAGGCCGTAGAGGAGCCGCAGAACATGGCAAACCAGATGGACGATACTCAAGCACCCCGGCCAAAGAAGACGAAGACGGAGCAGGGCTCGAATGCTGAACCCACGGACAAGAAGAGGGTGGCGGGTGATGCACTAGACGCGTCCAAGGCCGAGAAGACACCCGCTGTTCGATGCCACCAATGCACGCGGCATATTGTTGACTCTGCAGGTCAGAAGGACGCACTGGCTGGTTGGTTCGATCTGACATGGCATCTATGCAGGCGGAATTCATTGCACCTTCAAACGGCCCAACGGTCAACGCTGTCTCCTCAAGTATTGCAAGGCCTGCCTACGAAACCGATATGGGCAAGACCTTGACGATATCAAGAGTCATTCTATACAGAACGGTCCCGAAATAGTGAAGGCAGAGCATGTAGATGAGGTAGACTTCCTCTTTCAGTGAGTCCACCTTTCCTTGCTTCCACGAGCATTTGCATGAGCTCTCTGCAGGTGTCCCCGCTGCAGCGATAGGTGCAATTGTAGATATTGCAGGAAGGCGAAGGGCTTACCGGCCACAGGGTATGTATCCCAATAGGATGACTTCGCCCTCAAACTCAGTGTATGTACAGAAATCTCAGTCTGATCGCTCGCAAAGCCGAGAAAGAGGCGAAAGATGGTGCAAGTATCGAGGTAAGTGCCTTGAACATCTCGTATCCGCTCCGGCCTGTGCTTCATCCTGTCCTCAGGACCATGTATCACCCACGCCGAAGAATAAGTCAAGGGAGTCCTCCAACAAAATATCAGCATCAGGCAAGGCCACAGAGCCGAAGCCTAGAAATAGAAAGGTTAAGGAGCCGGCATCGAGTAAGGCCAAAGAGGCGGTGAAAGGCAAGAACGCCAAAGATGTGGCCCGACCGAATGCATCAAAAGCGAAGCCGAAGCCTCATGTCCTTATTCCTCCTTCCCCTTACAAGATCAAGCCACCACCAGCCCCCGCGGCGAAGATACCACGCACGCTCCCGCCCAAACCCGTAGCGGCCCCCAAACCTGTTCCCAAGCCAGTGTGGACAATCATCTCTACTCCGTTGACTCGCGATGAAGCTGTCAGACGGATGAACATACGCGAATTCCTCTTGCGATTCGGCCACCTCGCGGATATCGCTCGTACCCATCTTGAAGAGCTTGAAGATCTTTACACGGCGAATCCGTACACGGACGCCGCGGACGATGAGGACGAAGAGTCCGACGGCCCTTGCCTCGTGGGGTGGATTGGCGAACCAGCTTTAAGGGCAATCCTGATTGGACTCATGTCGCTGTTCTCGAAGGACGCCGACGTACGCGACGAGGACTCGTCTGCCTTCACCAAGGCTGCACAGCGGATTAGAGCCAGCGGTGTCAACTTGAACAAGATGTGGAATGCATTGGACTCATTACGGGACGAGACCGACTTGACCATCCCTGACCCGTTGCCACCACCTTCCCATGTCATGCAACGCAGCACGCGCACACGCGAATCATCGTCCGCCGCCCACCCAGTTGTTACGACCGCCCAGCTCATTAATGTGGTTGCTGCCTTAGTGGAAGCCGCCCTTCAGACAAAGCCTGTGCAGGAGGATTTCGAACGCGCGGTGACGCAAGAGAAGGATCTATCCCGTGCAGCGCGCGAATTGACCACCGCAGAGAACACACGTTTCCGGGAACTCAAGTCGGCGGAGGCTGCCGCTAAGCCGAAGAAAGCGGACAAGCACAACGGCAGCGCAGACAAGAGCAATGGCAAGAGCGCGTTGGAAGGAGTGAAGGTTCCCTTGGCAGTCCGGAGGGTCGCGCTCGCTGAACACGAAACCTTGCTCGCCAACTTTGACTGTGCCCACCGGATTGCCGTATCCGAGTGCATCGCTCGTTTTGGCCCTCTCGGCCGCGACACGGAAGGACGGGTGTACTATGCGATTACTCCTGGGGTAACAGAACGTGACGCGGCGATCGAGCTACTGGAGGGCGGTGGAGGCGAGGTCAAGTTCGGCCGGAGACGCGTAGCCGAGCTCGAAGAGCGCAAGCGGATGAAACACTGGTCGTGGTTCATCGCTATCTGGGGTCGCAAGCCCGATGGCGCAGATGTTGCGAAGCTCGAAGACCACGAAGATGGTGAAGAGGGTGTCGACGAGGATGCTGAGCAATGGTGGGCATTCTGGCAGCCTGAAGAAATCACGAGGCTCGCTGAGTGGTTGGCTATGAAGTACGGTATCAACCTCGAAGCGAAGAGGCCTGGCAAGAGTTTGGAGGACTCGACTGTCGTTGACGTCGACGGTGCGGACACTATACCGAAGCTGGACGCCGACAAGAAATCCCGCGGTCGACCATCCGACGCCAGTGCTGCACCCAGTGCGCGATCTTCGTTGGGTCACGACTCGGACTCAGATGCCTCATCTGAGCTTGAAGACTCCGGCGACGAGCAAGATAGGGACGGAGATGTTCAGATGCGGTTGGACAAGTGCGGCGAGCCTGTCCCGACGAGGCGTGATCTCCGCAACCTCGCTAGGGGATTGAAGGATTACGCTGTGCTGCTAGAGTGGCGCATCAAGCGCGCCGCAAAAGATATCAAGGATGCGAAGGACGGTGCAGGTGATAAGGAAGAGAAGGTTGACAAGGGCAAGGGCGTGGCAAGGAGTGGACCGATCCCGCCCGCGCAGTTCTATGGCAAGTAGCGCGCCTACTGCAGCCCTCATCGAACTAGGACAGACCCTTATACTCCTTCTGATTCTTTCCGTACATCGCTGAACTCTTACATGTCCTCACTTACAATAGTAGTGCGATGCTGAATTGTAGTAATCGATTGTCGTGTTTGATGTAGAAGTATACTAATAATGTACAGGATGTGGTTACAATAGCTATGTTACATCTTATATGCACTCTCGAATTCAGACTCTACATTGTTTGGCGATCAGCGATGCCAGTTCGTCCGCGTTGACCGGTCTCTCGATGCAGCGTGATATACGTTGGGCGATGAGAGTTGCCAGAACATGCTTGCACTGGAGAGAATGGCGTGGTGAGTTGTGTCAGCTAGTACGAGTCAGTCTCGATGCGCACCATAATCTGGGTCTCGGAGAGTAGGACAGAATACGCATAGGCTGGACAGGTACAGTAGGCGAGCGTGTACCCGCCTGCAGAAGGTAAACCAGGGTATACCACGTATGTCGCCGTAGAACCAAGCACCTCATATTGGGATCGACCCCAAGGCGTCCTATACTCAATCACTGGTGGAGTGCACCTTCCAACCTGAACAACTCTACGGCGTAGAAAGCTGGACACTTACCACTGTCTCTGTCGACGAGGTCGAGTGCACCAAGCAGAAGTGTCTCTGGAAAGAAGAATCGTAGCTTCTCGAGACTATCGTCGACTATAGGCCTGTCTTAAATTCAAGGGAGGTAAATTCGTATTCTGTGCTTACTTGACTCCGGCTTGAGACCCTGGAGGACTTGTCCTAGCAGGACCGCAAGTTCGGAAGGAGGTGGCATCGTGTCTACTGATGTGGGCGTTCACTCTACATGTGACGTGGAGGGAGCAGTTGCACTTCAAGCCAGAGCCTTCTATAGTCCGATCGGTTGAATCCCGTACGATATATCTAGGCTATGCTGCTCACCGGTCAGTAGGCTATCACGGTAAGATCGAGAGCGCGACCTTGGATAACCGCCCAAGTGAACCTAAGTAGAACACAGCCACACAAATTGCATCTTGAACTCAAACGCTCAACACCGATCACCTCAGATGTTCACCCAGTATCTATTTGTCTTCGCACAGGTTCACGATGAATTCCGAATGCCGGAACTACTCTCAATATCCGAGTTGTATGGATTTGAGATCAGATTTCCTGAAAATCCGGAAGACAAGGACACTTCTCGTCCCTTCATGATCCTTGAACTAAAGGACGAGGAGCATGCGAAGCTGCTTGCGCAGCGGTGTATCCTTATCAAGTGAGCCTTCTTGACCATGTGTGATGATCCTGCTATCTGACTATAACCGGTTATAGATATGTCTGCGAATTTTACGCCCGAGGCAAAAGCTACGGGGAGGTGCACGAACGCAATCAATTGCGTTCATTTCTGTGGGAAAAGTACATCGAGGATACGTCTTTCAAGTTCCTGGTGACGGCCTTCAACCACACCATTCCACAGTGGCGACAGAGGGACGTCGTCGAGAGCTTCTCCTATATGGACTTCAAAGGCAAAATCGAGATGAAGAACCCTGACATTACTCTTGCGTGTTTCGAAGAATGTATGCGTCTTTGTCCGAGAATCACCAAACCATCTTGACGCTTCGATGCCCTAAGATCCTGACAAACATGGTACCACACGCGAGAAAACAGAAGGCGATGGAGAGTTTGACGAAGTCTGGTTTGGCAGGTTGGTGCGTTCCATCCTTCCGTACAGCGTTCTGCTCGTTGATGGTCGGTATCTCAGGTAGAGATAGGATTGGCTCGTCCACTAGCTAAGACATTCGACGTCAAGAAGCGTGTGTACTTTGGCAACACCAGCATGGAAGCCGAGATGTCTCTTCTCATGGCTAACCAGACTCTTGTAAGCAATATCACTCGTACCCACGCCGGTCAATACTGATGAGAATTCCAGGCCTCACCTGGCAAGCTGATATATGATCCGTTCATTGGAACAGGTAGTATGGCATACGTAGGTGTCTTCGTGTATAGCGAACTATCCCCGAATGACCTTGTCTCACAGACAACAGCGCATTTTGGTGCGTTTGTGTTTGGCTCAGACATCGACGGGCGACAAATTAGGGGCAAAGGTGAGCTGGACCATCGATACCTAGAGCAAGTATCCTTTAGCCGCCTGACTCCCTGCATCCCCTAGTCAAGCCGCCGGGCATCATCAGAGCAGCAGCACAATACGGTGTCGCTAACCGAATCATGGACCTTTGCACTTTTGACGTTACGCAAAATCCATGGCGTTGTGGAGAGCTATTCGATGCGATCGTGACCGATCCGCCCTGTGCGTTATAGACAGCCCTCTCAATCTCACACAAATCTACTGACGAAAGCATGCCTATAGATGGCGTACGTGCAGGGGCGAAACGACTCGGACGAAAAACTAACCGTCCTCCAAGAGAGGGCCCTCCGCCTGCTCACATCGAACGACCGTACGCAGCCGCCCCACCCATACTGCTTTGACTCCGAGCTCACGTTGCCGTCATAGCGATGATCAACCGTATATACCTCCAATGAAGCCATACGAATTGTCCGAACTTGCCCGGGACTTGGTCCTGTTGGCCAGATACATGCTCAAACCACGTGGACGACTAGTGTTCTTCCTTCCTACGGTCACAGAAGAGTACGAAGAAGTGGACATTGACGCTATGCTTTGCGAGGGTATGGAGATCGTTGCGAATTCGCTACAGAACTTCGGCTCTTGGGGCCGCAGGGCAAGTATCGCATGCTGCATCACTTACGCCTTGGTCTTACCTTTCTTTGCAGCTCATCACGATACGGAAAGCCACCGCCGCAAAGTACCCACCACCGTCGTTCGACCCTGCCCATGCGGTGACGGAGAACGTCAGCAGCCATGTGCCAGCTCATAAAGACTTCCGGGAGAAATACTTCCAGGGGTTCAAGAAGGGTGATATTGCTGATGCCGTCGAGAAAGTACTATGATTCAGTACATCTAGGATTACAGAACGAAACCATGTAATGCAGACACGAGTATAAATAGACTCAAAGCACGAGAGCAAGATGACAGCAGTGGAGCACGACAGGATCAGGCACAACAGTACGATGTAGATTCGAGCATGATCGGGGGAGGGGACTGGAACAGATGAGCAAGAAAGATTGTTCTACATTTGGAGAGTTTCAAAATCTCGAGCAGTGTTGGAATCAGGAGGCTATTTGTAGTTGTTGGCATCCCAGACGACCTCTAGATCGTTTGGTACACGCACCGTTCGAGGGGAATATATAAGAACGAGACTCAATGGTTCTGACCTCCGATATAACGAGCGGTTGCCGCGATGCGGAAGTTCAGTGGAACCACTGTATGCCTATACACGCACACCGTATTGTCGGTCAGATGGAGCAACGCGCGAAACTACCAACTCACTCGTAATACTTTTGAATGTCAGCGCCGTCCATGATTAAGACGTCGCCCTACGCATCGTCAGGGCTTTACTTCACTACGGAGAGGACTGCAACACTTACATGTCGGAGGAAAAGCGTGAGGGAGTTGCGCACGTTTCCCGTTCCACCATCGGTGCGATACTTTTTGTGCAGTCTAAAGTGCATGTACGCAGCCGAGCCCAACGACAGCGACGCGACTCTTGGTCCGAGACCGGCCTCGGCGTCGCTGTGGAACTGGTTTGCCGCCATGTTAGCACCCGAGACCAACCGCCCACGATAATGCCACCACCGCGCACGCACCGACATGCTTTGTTCCTCCATGTATGCTGCACTGAGCACCTCGTTGAACCGATAGGGATTTTTGCTTTCAGCTTCGAGTACGCTCGTCATGCGGCTGTCTATCAGGTCGCGAGCCTTGAGAACGGCGGAGGGTGCTTCTGAGAATGGGACTGTGTTTCCCGTTCCACCGATGTACTGCAAAACGAGTGAGCAACGAAGCCACAGAGATACAAGACGATCGCGTACTTGGTACGGAGCACCCGCTGTTGTACTACATCAGCATAGCACAGCATGCCATCAAATCATACCACGTACAATTCTGTGAGAAGTAATTCGTGAGCAGCTCTCCACGGCATTGATGCTGTAAGTCATGTTAGCAGTCACGGAGAATCCATGCAACACATAATACTCACGCTTCTCAAAGGGAATCTACGAAATGACAGCTCTCCGGTCTTCGCTTGCTCCTGGTATTCGTGGAAGATCTCATCGGCCGCGGCATTCATGAGTCCTCTACCAGTGATCAGGTAGACTCTCCCTCTGCGTGTTCTGACGTAAGCTCCTAGAGCGGGGTGTTGCTTTGTAGGAATTTTCACCTGTTCTGGGGCAGGAAGTAGATGTGATAATGCCCAATGATACCTTCCGCGGTCCTGAACGGCTTCAAAGCGGAGACCGTGATCTCTGCGCATACATAAAGGTTAATGTGCACTCAAGGACCAAGAGCGATTAGGGAAGACGTACGAGGGTCGAGGACATCGTGATGAAGGAACTTCTCATTTCTCTGGCTCCAGAACTCCTTGGGTATCCTGTTCTTACCAGATATGGCCAAGATGTTCTGTGACCACGAAACATCTCGGTACGTTGCTCGTACAGTGTGATCAATATACGTACTCCACAGCTGTGACACTCCCAATGTTGCCACTTGAACCTGCCCAAGCCTCAGCTCACACAGTGCGGCAAGGCGGGGGAACGCGCGTACCTGCACGAAAGACGACCACACTGCTTGCAGTGCCAGCCTTTAGCAAAGCGGCGGCTAGTGACAACGCCGTCCACAGCCTGCGTCGCAGGAGGCTGTGGTGCAATGTCCTCCAGCATGTCATGGTCGCACGCCATCGGTGCGTTCAAAAAGGACTCGGCATATGTGAGGTCCTCGGGCGGCCGTGCGCCATTAGAGAACGTCCAGAAGGAGACGCATTGTGGTTGCATACACATCCAGCCCTCGTGGTACACAAGAGGAGAAATTTTGCGGCAAGAAGGGCACTCGAGGTACTGCGCGCTAATAGTCGGGAGCAGTTTGAGCGTATGGTTAACGTTCTGCTTGAGTGTACGTGCTCACTGTGAATGGGTGGCTGTGGCGACATCGTGTGTGGCCTTCGCTGATCCTGCGACCTCGGAGATCCACCAAGGCGCCGGCTGCTTCTCACACCACTCAAACGCGAACTTGTACCGCACGACGTAGCCCTTTCCGTTGTCGGCGGGTTGACGTTCAGCTTCAAAAACGAAGAGGGCGGATAGATCAAGATCGCGCGCGGACACAATACCCGAACGTGCACTCACCCCATGCGTGCGCGACATGGTAAAACCCGAGAACTGCGTAGGTGCAATCTTTTTTCGTTGCGAGGTCGTACGGGAAGAGTGCGTAGCGGTCGTCGATAATCAGCGCGACTGGTCGCTTCATGAGGCACGTGCGGAGCAGCGCGCGCACAGACTTGTCCCCTTCTTGCTGATCAGACGCTTCCCGGAGATGTGCCACACCTTTAGTATTATGAATACTCTCGGCCTTGCCACCACTGAGAATATGGAAATCAGCAAGGTAGTTAATACAGATAGAAAGAGACATACCCATGTGAGATGATGAGACGACCGTCGCGGGCAAACAAATCGCGACTGCAACCGATGCTACTCAACTCGGGGTCCAAGAGTGACTGTGCAATCGCTCACCTCGCGTGGAACCCGCCGAGGAGGTAGCCCTTAGCTATCTCCTTGTTGAAGTAGACGCCACCTTGGTAGCTCCTGAACCAGTCAAAGGATTCGCAGACCTCCTGTCTTGACTGCGAAGGACAGAGAAAACGTTGACAATATGCGCAGAATGCAACGCCGGGTACAGACGTACCTTGGCCCAGATCACAGGCTGGACTGTCAATGGAAGCTTCGACACTGAACGCGGAGGGAGAGGCCTAGGGACTCGAGATCCGACAGGATTGGGGATAGCAGTGGGTACGGGTGTCGCAGATATTCCAGAGACAGACCTTGGGATGCGAATCGTCACCGACGTCCGAGAAACGGACTTTGGGAGCGATAGTCCACGAGTGACTCGAGCCGGGGGCGCGCTGGAGGTCCGCAACGCGCGCAAAGCACGCATATTGTGCGGCGAAGCCGACATAGGTCCTAAACTGAAAGATGCGGCGGATTTTGGACCATAGAAACGCGCCTGTGATAGAGGGACCTCGTCTTCTGCGCCATCGTGGGTCGGAAGACTGTCTTGACTCAGGGACTGAGCGCCAGACGAGACGGTCTGCCGAGCCTTGTCTTGACCTGCAGGCTGGATGCGAGTAGAAACCACCTGCGCCAGAGGAAGCTCGTGTTCTTCGTCGTCCGAGGGCGGGAACTCGTCATCGCCCCTATCGTCATCCCATTCCTCCGCTGGCTGCGTCGTGTTCTGCAGACTCGTCATTGCCTCCGTCGCCAGGCCGCAAACATGCTGATCGACTTCAAGGAGGTTCGAGGGTATCCCCAAGCTCGCCGGAGATGGTCGTGGAGCAGTAGCTGCACCACGCTTCTTCCTAGGCTTGGGCAGCCTGACAACCTTACGCTCACGAACGGACGAAGGAAGGTCAACACCATCGGCGTGTACCTCCTCTCCAGCGGCCCGCTTTCGAGGCATGAGGGGCGCAGACGCGTGTTTGGAGGGGGTTGGGGTTTGTGTAGTTTGAGTGGGCGGCGGCGCGGACGCTGTTGCACGTTGTCCATCACGGGAGTCTAGCGCCTTCGGAACCTCCTGCGGGTGCTCCGGAGGGATCACCCTGTTGGACACCTCAATGGAGTTCCCATCTTGACTACGCTGGCGTTTAGCGGCTGGCGGCAGCGCACTCTCACCGCTGACGGCGCCGCGGGATCCGGGCATCTTACTACGGGGCTTCCCCAATGTCTGCTTGGTCTTCTTTTTGTTCATCTTGCCCGGGACCGCAGCACCGCTTCGCGCTCGAGTGGACTTCACAATAGATCGTACCGGCGAGGTGGGGAGGGAAGAGAGAGGTGAAGAGGGGGGCGCGGACGAGGGCGGGGAAGAGGGTGTGTGAACACCTGGAGCTGAACTCTGAGTCGGCGATAGCGGGCGGATTTTTGAACGTTTCCTAGGGCTTTGTCGGCCAGGATCCGAAGAGACGCTCTCGTATGTGGAACACATCGTCATGTCAGATCGCGCACGTTTCACGTTGTGGTGGTGCGCATCGGCCTTCGCAGACGGAGATGACAGCGAATTCCCAGAAGATATATGTATGCGAGGTTCCGTGCAATGACCCTGGTCCATTGTGGATGTGGGTGGTATGCGGAGAGCCTCAAGGCTGCGTTCTTGAGAATTCGCACTCACGGCCGTGCTTGATCTGCTATCCGAAGCTGGTGGATTACTACTCGCAGCGGTCGGCGAGTGATCGCCGTCCGAGATCATAGGCCCCTGCAACATTCGTGGTGTCAGACCCTAGATGTGGGCGCATGTACAGAATGTCAAATATACCTCTTCGCCTGCAGGCTGCGCAGGCCCCGCATGTAGTTGGGAATCTAGGAATGCGTCGACGTCATGCTCTGCAGAGAATATTAGCATGTCGTCCTTCCCTTCTTCCACGTCATCGAGCTTTGCGAATTGCGACATGACATTGTGGTCCTGGTCCACAAAGATGGTGGATGACTCCACCACTGGCTGGGCTAGGTCGACTGCTGCGGCAGATTTTCTTCTCGCCACATTACCACGCTTTGTGGGTCGTCCTCGCCCTCGGTCAGACGAACGTGTGGTAGTGGGGCCCGAGTGGGCGAGTTCTTCACCCGGACCATTGTTCTGGATACTAGGAAGACGCCAGCCAAAACCCCGCCTCTTGCGCTCGTTGTTGACGACCTTGTACGCGGAGTCGTCTCCGTCCGAGTACCACGCCCAGTAAAACCTGACGAAGACCTTGATGGTCTCTAGCGATGAGTCCTGCGGAGACTTGCGTGCCTTGCGGCTAGGCTGTGTCTTGTCATCAGCGGGGTTGAAGGCAAACTCGGTCCAGCGCGCGGCAGCTGCCCGCAACTATAATGTAGTGTCACCATTCAGCGATCCGAAGATGATCTCGTATGTAGATGGAAGCTGAAATGAGGAAGGCGAACGACTTACTGGGGACGCGTCTCTAATCTGTTCTGCGAGCCGCTCAATCCAGTCATCGCTCCGCCGCCCTCGCTGAGGCTGGGAGAACTGCGAGAACTTGCGCTGGACAAACACGTCGGAGAACGGCGGGTCTTCTAGCAAACCCCGGTCGTTCCATGATGTAGGCAGCCTGAGTGCCGTCGACATGACCTACTACGGCTAGCCGCGGCACAGAATGCGGCGGGAGAAACAAGGCCAACGACAAAGTCGGTGGAGGGACAATGGTGGGGGACAGCCGATAATATATATTCGCGCCTCGCGACATCTTGGAATCTGGATCACAGCGGTGACGGGAATTGTAGCATAGAACGAGCTCTAGTGTGGGAATAGACTCCCTTCAGACGGCGTTACTGCAGTAACCTTCCGCTGCGACTCCAAGCGCTCTGACAGTGGGCGAAGATGCACGTCGCGCACAATGCAGGCAAGAATCTATGCTACGCGAAAGACAGGAAAGACAACGTTACTTGGCCAGCGCGTGCTGGAGTGCCTCATACACGTCCGCTTCAATTCGTGCCTCAACCTTGTCCTCCTCCGAGCCATTCCCTGCAGCAACCCGCAGCGCCTCTTGGAGGTTGGTGCGAACAGCCTAGGATAATAGAACAGTGTCAGAGCCATCCAATAGATGATGGCTGAGGGCTGTACCTCTGCAGAGAACGCCTCAAGGGGAGCAGCTTCCACGGCGTTGATGGTGAGCTTGTTGTTCGGGTGAACGGTAGCAAATCCGCCAGAAACTTGTATCACAAGGTAAACATGCGAGAGTGTCGCAAGTAGAGGAGGAGCACGTACCGAACCACTTTTTCGACCCGTTACTCGACTCGATGACCTCGACGACGCCAGGGCGGAGAGGCTCAATCGTGGGCGCGTGGTTGGCGAGGATACCCATATCACCAGTCGCCGCTGCAAGGTTCACCTGAACGACATCAGTGGAGGTGAAGATAGCCTGCAAGTCGCGAACACGGTCAACGGGTGCGCCGTAATGAGAATATTGCTGGCACGAACCTGGTGGGGGAGCACAAGGGACAAGCTGATCTTGTCGGCGGCCTCAGCGTAGCCTCTCCTGCCAAGGACAAAGTTCCTGGGTGCTCGCCGAGCAGCAGACGAAACAAGACGGAGCGCAGACATTAGTTTTGTAGTAGACCAGGTTGTGCGCGACAGCGAGCTCGACTTTCCGAGTGTGTCCCTCCGCGGAGAATGCCGGGTCGGCCCGCACGTGCCTTTGGAGACGGAGCGCCCAACAGCGTCGGGCGTCTCGTAAATGGTCGACTCTCTCCTTGCTTCTCTCTCGTTCACGACGCTGCAGGCAGTTCATCGTATGCCTCATCTAACATAACGCCTGAAACGAAGGCAAACGCGCCATTACCACTATCTAACACTATTGAAATCACCGGACGCGACGCGTCGGACTGGGCGTCGGAGCAGGACTGGGAAGTGGCCGACGGTACACGGACTGAGACGACGGCATCGCACCAGGCATGACGGTGAGTGTAGGCTGTACCATAGGCTGAGGTGCAGGTGCGCCCTGCGTGTAGGACCGAGCGGGTGCGTTGCCCTGCATCTCCCGAGGTGAGCATATCAATCCTCGATAGACCAATGACTTTCTCACCTTCGCCCCCTGCTTCTGCTTCGCGTAGAACGCGAAGAGATCGGCTATATGCTGCTCAAGACCCTGTCTCTCCCTCTCAAGCCGGCTCACTTCTTGAGTCATGGTGATCACTTCACGCGTCAGTTCCTTCTTGAACTGCTCGACATGAACTGGTACGTTGCATCAGCATCCGTGATGAGCTAGAGAAGACGTCGTATCTCACTTTGCACGTTGATGGCAGTTGCCTCTTTCATTGCTTCCACGAATCGCAACCGCTCCCCGCGTATGTCGGCCGATAGTTCTGCTACCTTTCAGCCTGTGTACAGCAACGGACGGGCATTTGGTGTACTCACCAGTAGCCAGCGCCTTGAGCAACCCTTCCTGGTGTTGGCGCTGTTGGTCGATCATACCAATCACAGACTCAGGCGCTGTAAGAGCCTCAGTGGGCAAAGGGAGCATAAGGCCGACGCAAGGTACTCACACATCACGCTCCGCACTTCTGCAGTTTGCCGGAGCTCCTCTTGTACAGCAGCCATAAGACCATTGACTGAGGCATGTAGCTCGGCTGTATTCTGCTCGCGCTCCCTGTTCTGAACGAGAAGCCTCCTGATGTCGGATAGCAATGAACCAGAAGGCGACTCTCCTTCCTGCCCTTCCTGCGCGGCATCTGGGTCGTCCTGTAGTTCTGGTATAGGTGCTAGCTCTCGACAGAGCTGTTGGACATCCGCAGCGACGCCGTCGATTTGCGAGGTTCCGTGCTTGACAAAGGCCTCGAGCCACTAGGAAGATTGTGAGTACCTGGATATGCTAGTTGGGAATGGCACTGACCGTATTCAGTTCGTTCAGGTAGCGAATGCTATCCGTCTGTTGCTCGGACTGCGCCGCGCGCTGCTCTTCTGCATTTCTCAGTAGAGACAACACTTCTGCGAGCTGCTCGTCCGAGATCTTGGTTGTCTGGACAGCTTCGCCTTCGCCCTCTGAGTTCTCGCCCACACGTTGTTGAGACGTTCTGATGAGGCTGTCCAGCTTCTCATGGAGCTCGGTCAACCCTGGTAGCTCAGCCGGAGTCGTCCTGGTTTCGCCCTCTGTCGCTCGCAATCCCGCGACTGCTCCCTGAATCCCTTGGAGAATCTCGCTCCTTATTCCATCCAGTCTCTCCAGAAGAACCGATGAGTTTCGAGCCCCGCTATCTCGCTCTTGTTGGCAAGGGAGACGACGCAACTCGGCAAGCACCTCGCCGACCTTGGTGCGTATGCAGTCAATGTTCGTACGGGTATCCGCTGAACTCTCTTGAAGGTTCCCCACACCCTGTTGGATTGCCTCCAGCATCGGCTTCACCGCGCTGTCGGCGTTCGCCTGCTGCAATACGGTCGACCGAGGAAGGATAGTCGTAGGAGACGCGGGAAGAGGGACCATGAGCGGCCTGAACGCAGAGGGTGTGGTTGTACCAAATTTCGACCCTGGCTCGTCGTTTGTAGAGTACTCAGACGCCGGAGAAAGCGGCGCAAGCCCTTGCTTAGGTGGGTGGAGCAGTATACTGAACTTCTCGTTCGTTTGGCTGAACTGACTTTCCGGCTGTGTAGGAGAACTCATGCGCGATGCGATGGTCGTGAGTCCCGCTGACCGCATCGACACAGGAGAGCTCGCGCCTGGGTTCATGTAGGCTTCCACGATGGACTCGGCCCTACTCGATGCTGTAGTATCCTGGCGTCTCATCGCTAGCGGACTGTCTCGTCCCGACTTCGAACTCGTAGGCGACATGAGCTTGGAACTCTGCGGGCGACTCGAGGAACCGTTCTCGAGCTGTGCCAGACGCTGCTTTACCATGCTACGCTGGTCGAGGTTGCGAATGGAAGGGCTCGGGGTTCGCGACGGACTATCTGGTCGAGCAGAGACTAGGAACGCCGCACGTACGCTCGACGGAGTGGCGGGTGGCGCGGGCAGCGGAGAAAGCGCGGAGGCGGTCATAGAAAGGTTCCGCATGTCCAGCTTGGGTAGTTGCGGGGGCTTGGAGGGTCCTGCGGGTACTGGTGGGAGGTCGCGATTCATGCTACTCGCGGAGATCCGCGATGGCTGGCTGGGCGGGATGAGGTCTGTATGGTCCAGCTTTGCGGCGGGTGGCTCAATGCTTGCTGCGGATACTGGCTCAGGGAATTCTAGGCGGGAAGACCGCGGGATATATGTGCTCTCTGAACTCACGGGTGTTCGCATTCGATCCTCTTGCGCCTGGAGCACCGCGTCCCTACGCATTTACTGTTAGTTGGCTCAAGGTAAGTACGCCACATGATGTAACGTACCATATCGCACTAACCCACGTAGCCCTCTCCGTCAGCGACCTAGCTGCGAACCTCTCCCTCGCACGACCTTCGAAGAGGAGCTCGAAGACCTTCCACTCTGGCTCGCTAGGCAAGAACTTGCGCTCCTCCTCGGTCAAGTCCGCTGGTGCCAGGGAACGAACGTCGGCGCACGCTTTGAAAGACACAAGCTTTGGGGACGGATTCCCTTGCGGCGTCTCCCACATGATCAAGATATGCGTCGAGTGCAGCTGAGCGGTGCAGTTCATCCACACGGCTGGAATATTCGAGGCCGTAGGAATCCGGGACAGATACAGGAGTGGGCCTGCCTTGCCCGTGTGTGCCGACACAGGCGAGATGCAGACCGTTCGCTCATCTCGGCTTGGGTCTGCTGGCGCTTGCGGGATCTGCAGAGTGAGTGGCGGTGGATCGGGCTTGTGCTTCACAGTGTCTGCGTAGTTGCCGCCATAGCGAGAGCTCAACGGACTCGGACTCCGGAGACGAGGCTCTGGCTGTGGCGACGACTCCTTCGCGTGTCCATGAGGCGCAGGCTTGTTCTTCTTGAACACGGAGAGGAAATTGCGGAGCGATTGGCGGATCGGAGATCGGCCCTTGTCCTTCTTCCGGACCTCGATACGTGTTGAGCCGCGGATGCTGCTGTTCTCGCGCCGTATGGACGCGTTTCGCTGCGCGGCTAACTCGGAAGAGTCGCCCATCGCCTCGAAGCGCCCGATGAGCTCCTTCGTCGTGCCGCGACGACTGAGCTCGGAACGATGCTCGCGGTGGCGAGGAGGCTCGACGAAGTATGAGTCGGGCTCTTCTGCTGGCGTTCTACCTTGTATGTGGTGGAAGCTGGAGCGCGATGAAGTTGCTGATGAAGGGGAACGGATGTGGACGCCACCGTGGCCATTCTGTGCGAACCGTGCATTGGACTTGTTGTATTGTGGCAGAGGTAAGTCGCTATAAGGCGTATGGATTGGCGATGACTCGTCTGTGGCCGTGCTTCTGCGGGTGAGGGACGACATATTGAAGTATTAATCTGAGACGAGGACGGCTCGAGGTGTACGAGCTGCGTGATGGCGCTGGGGAATATTGTCAGCCCAGTCACGATCGCAACGGCGGCTGTTGTTCATTCATCTTCCAATGCCATCTGACAGATACCTGTTGTTTCTGCGCCGATGTTGTCGTACACAGAGATGTGTCTGCTTTGGTTGGGTGGGGTCGATAGCATGGGCATCTCCACATAATAAGCTTCGCGCACCGATGACAAGGTCTTAGGTCAACCACGCTGGAGTGGCGACGGTACCTCGCAACACACAAATAACTGTAGTCTGGAGTCCACAGTATGGCTGAGCGATGTATGATGGTAGCAGCGCCGCCGAGAGTATTCCAGATCTACTGTGACTGTGAGATGCATCAATATGCATATGCAACGCGGTCATGAGCAAAGCGAGCATACCTCGAGTAGGCAGTGAACGGACGAACAAGTGCAGTTTTACCATACACAATTCACCCAAAACACCTGCACGTACCCGTTGCGCCGCCAAATGAACGCCGGGTCGGAAGATGCATCAACGCAATATCCGCTCGGGAGTATCCCGGATCTCCGCCGACCCTGCCGAAAGTGATCCTATGCAGATACCTATATAAACCCCCGTTTGATTTCGTCGATTCACCATCAACCCCACTTCTTTCGGATCCCACAGCGTTGATACATCTGACCTTTCTCGCCTCAGCATACGGCGCAATGCCTTCTCCACCAGCGCTGTGGATCCTGACTACCCACCGAGCCCTGCCCACAGGAGAGGAACCCCTCTCCATGGAATACGTAGACGGTTCTGCCACGTTAAAATTGCAAAACGTGCAAGGAATATTAGTGAACCAAGGAGAAGAAGAAGAGCAGCAGCAGCAGCAGCAATCGTCTGGATACGATCATCAAATCGGGCTTGTTAATCGTGATGATTGGCACTTAGAGATTCAGTTCGAACTTACACCCCAGGGATACGTCAAGGGGCTGGAGATTGATCTCCATTTGATCCAAGGCTTTAACATCTACGACCTAGATGCTCTTCCTTCTCGAGACGTCCCAACCTTGATCTCCTCAAGGTTAGAGCGGCTCACATTATGGGTCATCTCCTTTTGGTATCCACAGCGGCGAATAAGCGGCGAATTCTCCAACCTGCACACATTGAGACTCAATATGTATCTCGGCGATGTTCCCATAATGGAGCTGTCCGAATTCCTTGAGGTATTGAAGGATGCCAAGCGGCTGTGAACTCTGGAACTCAAGGACTACTTGAACATATTCGCCGCTGACAAAGGACAACACCGACATGAGGTCGTCAAGCTCGAACATTTGAAGAACTTAGTGATCGCCAACAAGGATGAGCAGATTCGCCTGCTTCTCACGAGTTTATGGCTCCCACCCGACGTTACAGCACGAATAACTGTGTTCGTACAACCCTGGCGCAAGGCGAATCAGAATTTGCCAATCGCTAACACTAATCTTACTTTCAAACCTCCCGGAGATTCACTTTTCACCCGTTCAAATGATGTTGAATTCATACACGAAATAAGAGACGAATGTCCGGAAAGCAGCCGCATAATACAATGTGGCTTCTCCGCCAGACATCGTAGATTGATGAGGGACGGACGAGTCGAATATGGAAGAGGGAAGTTGGAGGTTTGGGTCAACTATCGGGATGAAGAGCTGACGGCGACCGAATCGAACACTCTAGGCCATATTCTTGCCTCCTACGCCTCCTACTTGGCAACTGAATTTCAAGAAGGAGAAAGGGCGCTTCACTTGAAAGTCACCTTTGACTCCGAAGTGATCAACGCCAGCCTGAAATGGCTGGTCTGCACAGAACTCCACCACTGGCACGGATTGGAAGCCCTTCATCTAATTGCGAATGGCGACCTCTCACAGGCATTATGTCAGCCCTACCCTTTGATGCTTGGACCACATGGATACTATGTCCCACTTTCTGGATTGAAGAGATTATCTGTGCAATACGGCGAAAGTGGCATAGGTGACACGGGATCGGTTGAAGCCCTACTGCAATGCATAGTACGATATATAAAGTGGCGGCGTACGCCACCGTTCCCGTATCCCTTGCAGGAACTAGCGATGAAGTTAAAGACGGACTTCTCGGCGTGGGTAGACTCGGATGGGTACCGGGAGTTGCGGGAGAATGTAGAGGATTGCAGTAGGATATTCGTAGCTAGAAACTTCGAAGAAGCTCGGGATACTACAGCAGGCCTGTCCATCCACTAACTCACGTAAAAATAGTTCGCTACGGAGCCCTGTCGTCCGAAGTTTACATAGAGTCACTGAGTGACCACGGTTATAATCATCCGCCTGCAAAGATGCCAACGTAGCTAGAACCTAGCGCCGCAGGCATGGTTTGAACTCACGAGGTTCCACATCCGAATATGAACCAAGTCATCCTCTAGCAACAATGGTGAGATCTTGATATCAACTACTTATTAGACTATGACAAGTTCTATGATACGTAGGTGATTGCACGTGATTCAGACGCTGCCACCAGGAGGAGTCTCCGAGTCAGTTGTGACTTAATTTCTCAAACAGTACTTACCTCAATGACCTTTGCTAGCTTAATGGTGTACAATTCATAGGTTAGTACCAGCTAGCACTATCAAACTTAGTACTAGCAGTATCGACGGTGTGGTTGGAGATCTGGAACCCGCAATTGGTACGTCGGATGGGCCGGAAGAAGAGCCTACTCGCCGTCTCCTCGGATGTCTCTACGTTGAGTTCCCTATGGAAAGAAGTAGAAACCACATAGGTGCGCGAGTACGGGTTCTACAATATGATCGGATTGTCTTCTAGCAAATGGATAGTAAGAGCATCGTACAATAAGGTAAAAGTAAGTATACGAAGGGTACGCAAACCGGAAGCAATTAGCCATTATCAACAGTATCGGAACGTCCGATATATAGTCGCGTATTCAATACGTACGGTACAGGCGGTGGACGTGAAACTGCATACGCACGGACGCATGAGACGCGAGACACGAAACATGCATGCATATATGCAGATGATGTATATGGGGGATTATGAGGCAGGTGATACGAGAACGAACGCATGTCCGTCGAGGGCATGCAAGCCACATGTGGCGGCGGCGGCACGCGCACGCGCGCCGCAATAATTATGCGTGAGACGTGTGAGGCGTTATAGAGTGGCGAGAGAGAACATAGTCAAGAGAGAGAGAGAGCGGTGTAGCGGAATTGCGACCAGTGCTCGCCCGGAGCACTCCATAGTAATAGTGTACGAGTGAAACTGAACTGAACGGAAGGACGGAATCCGGCTATCTGGCGAACATTGTAGCGACCTGATTTCTAGGTCTGTCCGCGTCCCCATTCAAACACCGCACCGTCGACGGGACTCGGGTAGTCAACCTGCATCTCGTTCTCCGCGCCCGCGCCCGAGCTTTTCAGTGCAGGACTGGACGGAATGCCCGCACGCAGCGAGGCCGCGTACGTATCCTCGTCGTCCATGACGCACATCGGGGACGCGCCCGCGACGCTGAACGGCGCCGACGTGAGGTGGTAGTTGTCACACGTCTGGACCCGGCGTGTGAGCGGTCGACGCGGCGTCACGGGTGTCCGTGGGCTTTGGGCGATCGTGGGGAGTGGCGAGGTGGGAGAGATTGAGAGGTCAGGGACGGGTGGCACGGCTGGGAGAGGCGCACTGGGAGGCGGCAGCGCGGGGATGACGGGCACTGAGCGGCGCAGTCCGCGGCGAGGGCTAGAGGTGGCAACAAACGGGGCGAAAACGTGGCAGACAGTATGCATGGACGCAGATCAATCAGAACGTGGTCGGGCTGTATGCGTGCATAAGGTGCTTACCGTAGAGCGGTCCCGAGGCTGCCGCTGCGCAGTCGCCCGACGATGCCAGTTGGCTTCGACGTGTTCGACTTTGCGGGCGGGCTGTCGTGCCACAGCATGCCAACAATTGAAGTTCCGGATGCGGTTGAGAGGATGCTGGCGTCGCTCCCTGACCGAGCACGTAAACTCCGTTGGGCGGAGGCTGCTGCTGAGCGCATGGAACCCGAGGTCTTCATTGCGGTGAGAGGGGAACTTACGCCCGCGAGCGACGAACGCCGCCTGCGAAGACGAGGCCGAGAGTCATCGGTGGCGGCGACTGAGATAGAAGGGAGGACTTGAGACTCGTCCGCAGCACTGATGCTCTCCCCTGGAGTGGCGAGACCCGTTGGGGTTGTGTCGTCCGGGAGTAGGCTCGCTGCTGCCCGAGGGGTCGTGGGCGAGGACGGGCGGGGAGTTTGAGAACGCGGCGACTGGGCGTTTGGGGCGAGCAAGCCGGAAGAGAAGAATGAGGAATAGAAAGTGGCCATTATGGGGAGATGCGTGGATGTGTCGTGTGTGCAGGGGGCTATATGGGGGCGTGATAGTGGAGCGTGATAATACTTGGTGGAGCGTAGGCAAGTGGGTGGGGATTATACAGGCACTGGGCTTGATGGATCACGACAGGGTGGGGTCGGACTCTTCTATGTTTTGGAGGCGGGGAAGTATGGTGCCAGCGGGCAGCAAAAGCAGAGATGTAAAAGGGAGAGTCGGTATCAAGCACGGTTTGGAAGAGAAGCAAAGGCGAGAGTGGCGGTAAACAGCAACAGTCAACCTGAAAACGGCCGAAAACAAACAGCAGTGGGACATTTGCGGTGACGCCCGTTGCCAAACACCGCGTACACAAGCTCTCGGCGTATCCCGTCTCTGTCCCCTGGTTGCTGTCGATCTCCACCGTCTCACGTCCCTTGTTCCCCCGGCGTCCTCTCTCCCATCCCTTTGTGGAATCTGCTTTATAAGAATTTTCATCGATTCTCCGGTTTCCTGCCCTGACAACCTCCGATGGTCTCATTCTTTGATACCATTATCCTTGAAACCGACCGGGAAGAACGCGTCCTGCGCATGCTCGCTCCGGGCGGTGCCATGAGACGTATCTATAGCTCTGCCTTAAGACACAGACCTGCGGAAAGAAGCCTGAACAATCTATCATACTTTGCCCAAGCCATGCATGTGGCGCGAGCTCACCGCAGATCCGCCCATTGCTTCCACCCCGCCACGAACAAAATACCGACTTTCGCGGAAGTAGCTATGGGGTATGCCACACGCTGCCAAACTGCGCGAGCGGCGCGGTCGAGGCGCTGGCGTCCAGTGTTAAGGTTTGAGTTGTGTCACTCGGGATGAGCCAACTGTCCCAAGCGGAGACAGCTATGATGTCAGAGCACAACGTCGACGTCAGTCTCCTCTTCTCGCTCGACGCTCGTTGGCCTTGCACATATATACCCTTCACCTCGACGCGTTCGTTTTTCTCTCCTTTACCCCCCATTAACTCACCTTTCTCTTTCCAAACTCGTATCCTGTTCGCACAATGTCTAACAAGGAGCTCGACCCCTACACTGCCAAGGCGGAGAACAACAACCCCACACCTCAGGAGAAGATCGCCGGCCTCCACGCAATCGTCAAAAATGTGAAGACCGGTATGCTCACCACTCGTTCTGCCTCTGGAGAACTGCACTCGCGTGCAATGGCCCCAGTCGGACGTACGTTCACCAGTTATGTGTGCGCATATGTGAATCACCCATGACATCCTCATCGTCCCTAGCTGTATCACCCCACCAGGTGGCGGTCGTCTTCGTCGCGAACCGTGTCTCGCACAAATTCGAAGAGATCCAAAACGACTCGCACGTGAATGTCTCATTCTACGACTACACCACCACCAACTGGGCCTCCTATTCGGGCATCGCCAAGATCTCCCAAGACAGGGAGACGATCGCAAAGCACTGGAGCTCCGCGTACGTAGCCCCCGTCCATATCATTGTCGCGTTCGAAGCTCATAGCAAGCTCTGCACAGGACGTCTGCATGGTTCGGTGACCTCGGTGATGGCGTGCACAAGGGCGACCAGAACGACCCTCGTGTAGCTGTCATCGAAGTTGTTCCAGACGAGATACGCTACTGGCAGTCCAGCCAAACCAAGGTCGGGCAGGCGATGAACGTTGCTGTTAGTACGGTCACTGGTAAGACTGCCGTGCCTGGCGAGTTGAGGACGATCACGAAGGATGAAGTGAGTATATGCGCCATCTTTTCCGGCCTTTCGGTTGCCTAACAAATGTTCATGTGGGGTAGATCCAATTAGTGCAAGGATTGACGACGAAGAAGTAGGGGCTTAGGCAGCTTTTTATAGTGTATGACTATCAGCGACAATGCATGATCACGTTAGGCCATCAACCTGCTTGCGGACGACCAATGCAATGAAAACAATATAACACCAGGTCTTCTCTTCTCGCGTTTAGGGCCGTGAATTGAGGCCTACAACGGCTCAACACACTCCAGCCACCTGCCTGGCAGCCTTTGAACGCTCTCTGAGAAGAGAGATATGTATTGTAGATTGTATCACAAGTATGGGTTCTGCAGAGTGTGCGACAAAGGGAGGGAAATCGACGCAGCAGACAATTGGAATGGAGATCATTCTGATAGAATAGACGTCGAGATATACTGGTTCATCAAGGCTCCGCGCGGCGGAGGCACGGAGTCGAGACGTTACGGTTTTGACTATTGCAGAAAGACTGAATGCTCGTGAATCATACCATGCCTTTGACGAGCACAGACTCCGGCGGCATGAACATGTGGCGTGAATATGGATTCGATCGAGTGAGGCACTACGGAGGAGTGAAGAAGGGCGTTTGGGATTGTATCGGTTTCGACTAGAGTACTTGTGCGATGAGGTTGTGCGAGTATTGAAGGCCATGAAGAGAGGCCTATACATGTCAATGCTAGAGGGGTGAAAGACGGTACCCGTGTTAGAACTGTCCTAGAGTGTAGCTGGATTGTACCTACGCTCTACACTGATAGACCTATGCGTGGGATATGCGCGCGGCCGTGACTATACAAGGGGAGCCGAGTGAGTGAGAGGACAGAGGGAAGGGAGCGGACCGCTGCAGGATTCCAAACTCGCCTCGGAGTCGTTCTGATTGTCACATGGTCACGTGGTCTTCCAACACAGAAGTCAGTGGCGGAAGCGCCATTGGACTGGTTCTATATTGTTGACCTGCAACCCTCTGCAACTACCACCGAGTCAGACTGCGAATGACTCATCCGACAGCGAGCTCACGCAAAAGTATGTCTACCCTAGGTCTAAAACTGGCTATTCCCCTCGCGGTGTGTTTGCTAGGCCTTCCTACAGAACTTCAAACGCGTATTCTGGAGGCGGTCAGGGGCGAGGACTTGCTGACATGTCGAAAGGTAAGTACGCGCGTTCACCAGCCTATCATGCTTGCTCAATGCACCTAGGTCTGTAAGACTTGGAGGGCGTTGATACGGGACACGTCAGCACTGCAATACGCTGTGAGGCTTGTGTTGACCGGGATGAGAGATGGTCCGCAAGGAGGGGCGCCCATTCCGGAACGCTTGAAGGCTCTGAAAGCATATGAAGCCGCTTGGGATACCAATCAAGTGCCCATACATACCCTAGCCAGGCCGTCAAAGCAATACGTCTCCTGCATATTCACTGGTGGAGTCTTTATCTACGAGACGGGCGACTCTTGCCTCAAGTTGCATCGACCGCCTTCACTCCTCACAGGAATCACAGAGCGTTCCTGGACGGTCAACTATGGAGTTGTGTTCGATGATGACAGCGACATCGATGATCAATATTCGTGTGCGGTTGACGTCGCCCAGGACTTGGTCGTCGTGACGAAGTTGAAACGTGACGAGTGAGTTTGTCTGGAGAGTCTTTTGCATCTAGTGCGCTCAATGTCTTGATTGTAGATTTCCTGAATGCCACCTGTTGTCGCTGTCAAGCGGCAGTTCCACACACCCTCTTGCGCAACGTGCAACACTTTCGGATGGGTCTAATCTATGCTTTTCGATTGACATTCAAGAGGAGATTGCCATAGCTGGCGACTTCATAGAGTGGACGGTCCATGGCATGGATACGTGCATGCATGTCTACAACTGGAAGACTGGGGTCGTCCTATGGGAGGATAACATTTGTGTGAGTCTCACCTCGTCGCTGCACGGCGTACTTAGTCCATGTTGACTTCGCTTCTAGGTAACAACCTTCCACGGTCCCGAACCCGAATACGGCACGCGGTGTCGGATCCTGAATCCTTCGTACGTCCTGAAGATTGTGGGCCTAGATATCAACGTCTACCCTATGAGGAGACACAGAAGCGGAGAAAACGAGTTCGCGGCGATATGTCAGCTGCAGTTGCCCCCGCTGGCCAACCAGTGGACGGCGGGGCTTCCGGAGGTTCACATGCAACGGCCTCCGACGTATACCGATTGCCGCCCGCACTTCGAGGGCAATCCCGAGCACACCGTTATGGTCCTGCAATATGCGGTCACCAACATGAATCAAGAGTGTTCAGTTGTTGTGTTCATTCCTCTCTCGACCATCCTGAAGGTCGTCCAGAGTGCCAGCGCCGAACATGGCGCCACTGCATCCAAAGGTGGCATCAAAATCATACTCTGGGACGACTGGGTAGTTCACGGTGCCAGGGTGGTCGTTCTCCCAGTCAGGCCAAGGGTATCCGCGATGGGTTCGCGCGTTGCTCTTGCGATTCCTGCGCGGCATGCCGTCTTGCCCTTGCTTCCCGGCGAAGCACAAGTACGAGTACAAACATCACACGAGGTCTTTCTCTTCGACATGCACCCGTACGTGCGTCAGGCTGCTGTCAACGATCCAGTCCCCACTCCTCCATGGATCTCTGATTGCTATACGAGCGAACAAACACCTATCTTCCAAGAACCAGTGAGGTCTACCCTCCCGTACCGTATGGCGAAGACGGAGTTGACCGTGGAAGGAGGTATGGGCTACTGGAAGATGTATCTTTCCCCAGATGCGTCCCTCTGGTTGTGCTGACGGAAGGTATGAGGTGGGTAGGTCTGTTGAGCGGTATGTGCTCAAGATCTCAGACGTCTTAGTGAGGTGTTTGATTCCTCGCTTGTGTAGAGCTGCAGCCGGGCATAGGTTCATAAGTCTTTTCTGTATCATGGACTGACAAGAATAGTGTATGCATGCGGATCTGATCGCGAACGAGTGGGCATTCAGAGCGTGTCGTCGCGTCGCCGTGGCGCAGCCCTTCCCAAGTTAGCACTGAGTATCAGTCAGGTTGCCAAGGTGTGTGTACGTAACTTGCACGCGAATCCTCTTGGAAAAAGGGCGGCCAGCTTCACTGTGCTGCCGGGCAAGAATAGATTTAGGTGGGAGTTTGGTATGTGTCCGACTCGGATCGAGTCGAGAAACGACACTCAGCTTTGCCTTGGGTTTGCTTGAAGGTCGTTGTGTAGGTCGTGGTGAACATCATGGTTGCGCTGACGGTGAGAGACTCAAGGTCCATATAGCAAGTTGACGGTAATCTCCTGGCGAGCTCGACTTACGTGGGTGAACCATCAGTAGGCATTGGCACGGGTAACCCGTGGGTAAATGGGCCATGACCCGAACCCGGAACCATTTTCACGGGTCCGGGTTTGTTCGGGTACTGGGCGCCTATTTGCTACAGTGCGGGTTTCTAGTCGGGTATCCTCCTACTATCACTGTCCAACCTGCTACAGAGTTGCCTCATTTGTCTTTTCTATGTCTCTAATACTCTATGCTCATCACTAGCTGAACTGGTGTCTCTCTAGTCACAACCCAGCTCCAAGCTTTGCGGCGCCTCTCAGGTCTTCTGGACTCTAGTACTACTAGCTGCAGCTTCACAATCAATCCAGCTTCAGTTTCTTCTCTATGTCTAAGCAAGAACGTGGGAGGGCCGAAAATGTCCAATGGTATAGGAGCTAGGTAAGCACTACCTTAAACGAAGAACTTTATCATCCTTTGCTCGAATATCGTTGCATTCCCACTGCAATATCTGGGGGTAGTCACGTCCGTTTTTGCTGGAAATAGGTTCGTTCGAAAGCTACAGTCTGTAGCGTTTAAACGGGATCTACGCCGAGATGATTGGAGACGAACTCGCAAGTGTATCACAGATGTTGTGAATCGATGGCATGGTATTACAGGAATCGCCATAGTAAGAGTCATATTTTGTCCGATTCTTGCGTTCAATGTACCGTTCGAGAGCCCCTGAATGTGGCGTTCGAACGCTATATTGAACGTAGAATTGCGACCGCAATTGGCGAAGTTATGAGACAATCTGCGGGTGTCACGACCCGGGGTACGGGTTGAATACCCACGCGGGTTTTTTTATACCCGTGCCAATGCCTTACCATCAGCATCATCACAAGCCGCAATCGCAATGTTACATACTCAGCGCTTGGCCACTGTAGTATCTCCGAAGTCGGTATATGCAGCACAGGATTATATAAAAGTTTGGTAATTTGTGCGCTCAGCGCTAGCCTCACTGGAGCCGACCGAACGCCTGTGAACTGAAGTGCGTATGCACGTATGCTGTGCTGGATCTCGAAGGTTGATATTGTGATCGCTTCCCCAGGAAACCAATTTGAGTAGATGCAAGTTTGTGCGTTTCTAAGTAGTCATTGGGCCTCAAATACATTCAAAAGCCAGTGCCACGTGCAGCCTGGCGCCACAACGACACGGATGATCTGTGGCACTAATCTCCGAGTCGCTGCCATTTCTCACACAACACGATTTGTGCATTGTCCGAGTCGGGATTTGCGAAGCATACATCATTGATCTAGCGAGTCCAAAAGGGTTGCCATACTACAGAACGTGTACAGCTTGGACGATGTCTGCCTCCATCACTCCTGCTCTCTTCAGGTCCATCAAGATTGGGGACATCACCCTCAGTCACCGTGTCGTCCTCGCACCCCAAGGACGCCACCGCGCCGATACGGCGCACGTTCCAACAGACCTTATGGCCAAGTACTATGGCCAGCGGGCCAGCGTCCCTGGTACACTCCTCATCTCGGAAGCAACGTTGATCATTGCGCAGGCGGGTGGAATCCCACACCTACCCGGTCTATGGAGCGATGCCCAAGTGGCCGGGTGGCAAAAGGCGAGTGCGCTTCAGATCTTGCTCCTCGGAGTAGATAGGGCTGATAGGCTGACTGCTTCGTGCGTTCTACGGTATGTGTGTGTGCCTTAGGCGACGGATACGGTGCACAAGAACGGGAGCTACTTCTTCGCTCAGTTGTGGGCCATGGGGCGTGCAGCGCGGCAGGCACTGTTGAAGCAGGAGGATCCGTCTTTCGAGCAAGTCGGTCCGTCACCCATTCCCCTGAGCACGAATCCAGACGACATACCACGCGAGCTAACCAAGGATGGTGAGTAATCAATCCCACTACGCAATTGCACTCACTCAGCGTCCTGCCAGAGATAAAGCAGTATGTGCAGTGGTATGCCAAAGCTGCTTCCAACGCAGTACATCGCGCTGGATTCGATGGAATCGAGGTCCATGGGGCGAACGGATATCTAGTCGACCAATTCCTCCAGAGCGCGTCGAACCAGCGGACCGACGAATATGGTGGTTCCATTGAGAACCGCGCCCGGTTTGCTCTCGAGGTCGTCGACGCGATCGTCAAGGAGATCGGGGAGAGCAAGACTGCAATCCGATTTAGCCCGTGGAACACGTACCAAGGTCAGTGGTCGTTGTCGTCGTTGCCAATAAAGCATACAGCAGGCTGACATAGATGATTTGCATGGCGTACCAGATATGGGGAAGGAGGACCCTATCCCGGCGTTCAGCTACCTTGTTAAGCAGCTCAAGGAACGATATCCTAACCTTGCATATGTCCACGTTGCGTCTCCTAACGCACCCTTCTGCGTGGGCCCGAAAGATGAGTCGGTGAGTGTACCTCTGAGGTGCGGCAGATTGAAATACACTGACCGGCAAAACAGACAGCGGAGTTCATATACAAGATCTGGGCTCCACGTCCGGTCATCACTACTGGCGGTTATACGCGAGAAACCGGCCTCAGGAAGGCGGAGGAAACGGGGCAACTCATCGGCTATGGCAGGGACTTCCTGGCAAACGTGAGATTGTCAACACCAGTCTATGAGGAATCAGAGCGCTGACGGATGGATGTATTGCGTGTGTAGCCTGACTTGCCTTTCCGCCTGCGGGAGAGCATCCCCCTCAATGTGCCCGATCCGGCGACGTTCTTCACCCCCGAGAAAGTAGAAGGATATACGACGTATCCTTTCTCCGAAGCGTTTCTCACAAAGCATCCTAGCTTCAAAGCTTAGCGAGTAGTCACGGTAGAGTCTCCACCTAATAGGGTTCATGTTAGTATAATCAGATATAGAACGAGAAATGCAATGTCTCTGAACGTTCCAGCCCGTTCAATCGGCACACAGCTACAAACGAGTCCTGAGTGATTCCTTGCCGCCGACGTCAAATCTCTCAGGAGAACGCCATGGATACGGAGCGCAACACTGATGATAGTAGACTCACTGTGAACCACAGCGACGCGGCTCGGTCACACCAGTGGGACCATCCGCAAGATGATGATGGCATTGGTCACCCAACTAGCAGTGTGTTTTCGAATCAGACCAACACGAAAGAGCCGGACGAGCGCAGAGCGGGCGAGCGGAGAGGCGTTGCCGGTGAGTCCGAGGTTCCGAGCGTTCGACGCCGGGTAGATCGGCGTCTGTGACACCATCGATGGTATAATCAATTATAGTCATCAGGAGTTTTGTTACTAAGTTCTAAATCTAAGATGAAATCCATGTCCAACGTTCAAGTTTCGCCATCGATCATAGGCAGAGGACAGGTGACATATTATGACAAACCTTCGTGGGACTATGGGCGTCTGTTAGTGTCAGAATGGTAAGACTGCTTAGGCTTTCTTACCAGTGTGCACATTGCTTCTGCTGCCACAATTGGTGATGGAAACACGCAGGCGAACGGCGAGTGTGGGGGGATGACAACATATATAAGGACACGGATCCGTTCCCTCATCCGTAGCAGTGTTCCTCTATACATCCCGCATATTACACCTACCTTCTTAAAATGTCCACCCCAGCTCTCTTCACCCCCATCAAGGTCGGCGACATCACGCTCAGCAACCGCGTCGTCCTTGCACCCCTCACCCGTTGTCGCGCGGATGCGAACCATGTCCCGACCGACTTGCACGTCGAATACTACCGGCAGCGGTCGGCCGTCCCTGGCACACTCCTGATCACAGAGGCTACGATTATCGCGCCGCAGGCTGGTGGAATGCCGAACGCCCCCGGAATCTGGAATGATGTCCAGATTGCAGCGTGGAAGAAGGCAAGTACACTTACCTGAGGTCAGGCAGTAGGATCGTGGAGTATGACTAACCATATGCCTTCGCATCGGGACCCGTCAATGATGATTAGGTCGCGGATGTTGTGCACAAGAACGGCAGCTACATCTACTTGCAGCTGTGGGCCTTAGGCCGTGCGGCGCGCACAGCAATTCTCAAGAAAGAAGACCCTTCCTTTGAACAGGTCGCTCCCTCGGCGATTGCCTTGAGCAACCACCAGGACGACGTTCCACGCGAACTGACCAAGGAGGGTAAGTGTTCAGCAAGACTAGTTAAGCGTATTATCTCACCCACCGCTCGTCCAAACAGAGATAAAGCAGTACGCAGAATGGTTTGGCAAGGCTGCGTCGAATGCAGTACACGGCGCAGGATTCGACGGCGTCGAGATCCACGGCGCGAACGGCTACCTGGTCGACGGGTTCCTCCAGGACGTGTCCAACAAGCGCACCGACGAGTATGGCGGGTCAATTGAAAACCGTGCCCGCTTCGCTCTCGAGGTCGTCGACGCGATAGTCAAGGCAGTTGGGGAGAAGAAATCTGCGATCCGGTTGAGCCCCTGGAATATCTACCAAGGTTCGCTGTAATGGTTGCATCTGAGCTTGATAAGAGATAACCAAGCTGTTGTCGCCTGCAGATATGCGCATGGATGACCCTATCCCGCAGTTCAGCTATCTCGTTGAGCAATACAAGGCACGGTTCCCTAACCTTGCCTACCTCCACGTCGTGTCCCCCAACTCACCCCTGAGCAAGGGTCCGGAGGATGAGTCGGTGAGCACATTCTGAGAGTCAACTAATTGCGCAAGGACTGACCTTGGGCGCAGACTGTCGACTTCATCCACAAGATCTGGGCTCCGCGTCCACTCATCTCTACCGGTGGATATACGCGTGATACCGGTATCAAGAAGGCGGAGGAGACTGGCCAGATCATTGGCTATGGGATCGCATTCTTGTCGAACGTGAGATCTTCTGCGCTGTTGTGTGCTACACACGCCTACGGATACTAACATGCAAAAATCGCAGCCCGACTTGCCCTTCCGCCTCCAGGAGAACGTCCCGTTCAACGAGGTCGATGCGGCTACGTTATACGGTGGGAATGCCGAGGGGTACATCACGTATCCCTTCTCCAAGGAGTTCCTCAAGAAGAACCCGCAATTCAAGGCATGATGAAGTAGATTTCTTGCTTGCTGATCCGCTACTGTGTATCGTACTTAGCATTGAGTCTGCATAGAACATGTGATATGACTTACTCGTGACGAATCCATCTACTCTATGAAGTCTTGGCAGCTTGGAGACTACAAATTCGGGTCCAATTGTACTAGTGCCCGATGCACCTCCGATACTCCTTCGATGGTGACACATGACTTCTGTCATTGCGGTGACGCCATATTCACTCTCATAGGCCTCCAGGGCCTTGCGACAGCACAAAGAGTTTGTAACCAGGAATGCCGAACGCCGCACTGAGGTGCACAGCCATAGCGTGCTCAGTCAGCCTCCTGCTGGTCGTCCAGAAGGCCTGACAGCTATACGTACCTGCATGTATGTAATCCGCGAAGCGCTGCATAACCACATGAGCCCTTCATGATGAAAGGTGGAAATACAAACCTTATCCGTGCACATCGTTGTCAGTGAGAATACTCGCGCCGCAGGCGGCAGTGGGGAACCGGCCACCGTCCGGGGCGCGCTTAGGATCGAAACACAAGATGTTGTTTCACGGATGAGATAGGCTCAGACATGAACCAGAAGCTGAGTGATGCGAGACTGGGTGGTGTTCAACTTGCGAAGCGTTGCCAGTGGCATGCGTGGAGGCCGGTTCCCAGAAGAGACGTTCAGCGTCTAGTATACCGTGTTTGGATATCAAATTATCCACGTCACTGCCGAGTCGGATTTTGAGATGGGACGTTGAACGACTTCTCTCGAACAGCATTTGCAGGAGCAAATCATCTTAACATGGGACCCCACCATCCGAGTCACTGCATCGACGCGGCGCCTGAATTTAAGCTCAAGAACTAGTAGTTAAACCGTACTGACTCCGTGTCTTCAGGTCGCTTGTACAATCTGAGATTCCTCCTGAACACCGGAATCCCCGCCCAATTATTGATATCTCTATTGGCGGATACGACCGTCACTCTGGTATCACCGGTGGCAAATCGTCCAGACTGGATAAATTGTTGGCTACAGCGGCTACCATGCGTTCAATACTACTTAGAGATGTGAGCGGGCTGACAACTTTGTCGCCTACTTGAGTAGAGAATATTCGATCTGCAGTTCTGCCCACTGGGGATTATCTCGTTCGATGGACCGGATGTCACAACGTTTTGCCCAGTATTATCAGTCCGATCGACTGTTCTTTTTCTGTGACGTAACTGAAGACATAGCGGTGGAAGCGTTCTCCATCTATAGTCGGTCACGAGAATGAGTGCCCTCCCAGAAGAGGAGCAGACAATAGACATTTTCAAGTGACATTGATTGACTTTCGATACAATGCAATGCTACTATATCCGGCGCATGTTGGTTTCCCTCGTACGAGGTACTCATCCCGAGGACCGCGTAAAGGTCTGCGCCAGGACGGACGACTCCGCATCCGCCCTCCCTCAGGTATACGTACCTTGGTCCAGGCCCTTGCACGGAGCCGCAAAACGGAAACGAAGACTACCGTAAGTAAGGTACCATACAGTAAGCTATCCACAAACACGAGCCAAGAATTGAGACCCCAGAGCCGAAACCAAACCGGAACCAAAACCAGAGGCCGAGACCAGTGGTGTAAGCGTCCATGAGCGCATGAAAGAAAAAGGTATGGTAAAGCGTCCGTGAGCGCATAAAGTAAAAACCGAAACGGATGTAGCGTCCATGAGCGCATGAAAGAAAAGTGATGGTAAGCGTCCGTGAGCGCATGAAAAGAAAACCGAAAACCCGGAACACCAAACCCAGAAGCCGTAACAAGACCAAAGCCGTCGCCTAGATAGTCCCAAAAGCCAAGTCAATCAAGAAACCACCCGTAGAAGCTACCGTAAACATCTTAGGAAGGGGACCGACTCCGTGCAAGGGCCAATCGAGCGGGCGACAGGTTGATGGGCGGGCTTGAATCGTTGAAGTTGACATGGCGGGGAAGGGCGATGTGTTGCGGCGAGTCGAAGGTGATGACCCAGTGGACTGGGAGACGAGGAAGGTCGAGAGATGGGAGAGGTCGAGAGAAGATGATGAGGTTGAAGCGGCACGAGTGCACGCCTCTTATGGACATGGCAGGTTGGCGGGGCCCCACCACGTCACACCAACATCCACAAACAGGCCGTCGATCGACTAGATGCCATTGGACCCCCCGCACGACGCGTCGGGAGCCAAACAGCAAACATATATCACGTTCGCGTTGTTTAAAGAACCTTATTTTGTTGAAAAAACTGTAGTCAGCAAGAGACAGTAGTAAGCAGAAGGGTTTTACGCACGTGAAACGACAGGGCTAGTATAGGGAACGGTCGGGACACTCAGCACGACTCGGATCATGTTGAATCGTCCGTCCACAGTACAGCCGAGTCTGGCTTTAATCTTAAATTGCTTCCTCTGTGTCAGAGCACCGTTGCATCGTGATGCAACTTGAAGTGAATAATAATGATTACAGCCAATTTGAGGGGCTACCGCTACACGGTCAGATCTGCCCATAGTGGGATGCAGAAGTTCAGACATGAAGTTAAGTCAGTGGCGATCCGAGTACCGACCCACCTGCCAGATGTGTCCTTGCTGTCCTTGCTGGTTGACCGCCGCGCCGTCTGTAAGTATGAGATGCGATCAAGCGGGCTACATTCCACTCACACCCATAACGCGTGGATGGTACATGGCGCGACATAGCACGCTATGTGACCGCACGCGTCAGTCACATCATGAGTGTCCAGTCACGCAAGCCACGTGGGCGTCTGGTAGTCTTTTCTCCTGCCGTTGAGCTCAGTAGTCCCCAGCGAACAGCATATCTGACCTTACCTTCGAGATGCCTTCATGCGCGCGCACCTCAGTAAACATTCGATAATCAATTCATCGTCTCAGCCACGGCCTCCACTGGCAGCATTGATCGTCGGTTTGTTGAAGCTGATGCCTTCATTAGCATTGATCCACTTCTGAAATACGTTCGTAAAGGTGTGTGCCTTAGCACTTACGATGAAGGAGGTCCTGGGTCCTGGCGGAGAAACTGCAGAGAGCAGGGAAGAGCAGACAACGTGCGTCGTGCGATGATACTTATTGACGATTGCAAGCCGCGCGACTCTGTCAAACAACTCAGCGCTCTGCAGCGGTGCACACGCGACCTTCAAGTTCCCTACCAATGCCCCTGATTGAGGGCGTTCGGACGACATTGCCAAGACATTCGACCCATGCGACCCTCCCCTGCCAATCAAATGTCTATCTAACTGATAGCGTCTCAACCTCAACATAATGTCTCCTTCAGCATATATCAAGGCTACCATCCTAGAGCCTTGTCGCCGTTCGCCCTCGTCCTCCATTTAGAGTCCGTTCTCCAACCATGCCTGCCGTCCTTTAGTCGCTCGTTCACGTATGCAGCACTGTTGTTCTCTGCCACAGGCCCCCTCGTTCGTGCCGAGGATGTGCTTTATAGCAGACGGGCACTGCAAAAACGTCAGTCTGACGCAGGAAACTATAACATCTGTACGTCTCGGCGCACCTTCTCACCCATGTCTAGGACACACCCTCACAAGTGACACTGATGCGGTCCGCCAGCGTTCTACCATGTGAACGACGTCCATTCGCACCTCGACGAATTCGCTTCGTCTGGCACAGACTGCACGAGGCCGGAGAGGGGCTGCTTTGGCGGCTACGCTCGTATCAAGCATGTCGTGAACGAGACGCGCCCGGGGCGCAAGAACAGCCTTTTCTTCTCCGCGGGCGACGAGTTCCAGGGCACGCTCTTCTTCACCTACTACGGCGGAGAGAAGATCGCGGAGACCATGAACCAGATGGGATTCGATGGCATGACACTCGGAAACCACGAGTTCGACAGGGGCGACGACACCCTCGGGGCGTTTCTCCAAAACCTCACCTTCCCGATCATCTCCGCCAATATCGTCTCAGACCATGCGGTGCTCAACAAGACGATTACGCCGTACCATATCTACGAGGAGCACCAGCTCGCCGTCATCGGCGTCATGACCGAGACCACGGTCGGTATCTCGAGCCCTGGTTAGGGCACAAAGTTCACGCCTGCAATCGAGGCTGTGCAGAACACCATCGACCTCATTCGCAGCACGACGAACATCACCCGCATCGCCACCCTCACGCATATCGGGTACGAGGAGGATCAGAAACTCGCCGAGCAGACGACTGGTCTGTATCTTATCATGGGCGGACACAGCCACACACCCCTGGGCGACTTTGAGGGCGCCGAGGGACCGTACCCCACGATCAAGAAGAACAAGGATGGCGAGGAGGTGTTCATCGTGACCGCGTACCGCTGGGGCGAGTACTTGGGTTACATCGACGTGTGAGTTACCCTTGTTTCGTCACTGACCATTACAGTTGGAATTCATGGTCCTCTCCGTAGCTTGTGCCGATGGGAAGGTCCTCGAGTACCACGGCGCTCCTGTCCATTTTAACTAACCAGACCAAGCAAGACGACAAGCTCCGAGCGCAGATCAAAGAATGGCGCGGACCCTTCGAAGCCTTCGCGGCCGAAGTGCTCGGCAAGACAGCTGTCGAGCTCGACCAGACGACGTGCCAGAAAAAAGAATGTCTCCTGGGCGACTTTATCACCGACGTGATGCTCACGTACCGCCTGAACTCGACCGACAACGTCGACCTTGCGCTCGTCAACGCGGGCGGCATCCGCGCGACGATCGACGAGGGCGAGATCACGCGCGGGGAGGTCCTGACGAGTTGTCGCCTCCGCTCGCCAAGAAGTCGACAGTGATCACCTTGAACTTGTCGCCTGACTCCTTCGCGACCAACTTGCCCTTAATTTCGATGTCGACGATCTTGCTCCCGTTCGCCGCATTCGGGTTGTACTGCACGACAATGTTCTTGCTGACCTGGAAGCCGCTCGTCACCGCACGGTCGTTGACCTGGTTCACGCGGGACACGATGCCCTCAAAGACGGTCCAGAGGTCCTTGCCCTCGAACTCGAGCTCGACGACAGCGTTGCCGAACGGGAAGCTTCTGGGAACCGAAGAAGGATATCGTGGTCCTTGATACGCTGGATGAGGTATTGACGAGGTATATTGCGAGTTTTGAGGACAAGGAGATCGACATTGGGTGGGAGGGACGCATCGTGGAGACCGACGCTACGGCGGCGACGGGTGAAACCGCTGCTGGCCTGTTGAAAGCCAGCTCTACGGTCGCAGTTGTCGCGGCCGTTGTGGGATGGTTGATGATTTAGGTTATAGGATTGCAGCAACTGCTCTATTTATTGCTATGTATATACAATCGCGCCTAGAGGAGCTCATACCCTCTGCAACAAATTCTAATATTCTTGTGGACGCAAGAGGCTAGCAATGTCCTACTAGTTACAAGGCGCTCATAACTTGCTCACTCACTGTGTCCCCAGCCGCTCCTCCCATCTCTCTGGGGCTTTTGCCTCATTCCTTACCGAGGTCGGAGAAAGTATCGTCGACCAACTCTACAACGACTTTTTATAGCTGCTCTTCGACAGATATGCAATTAGTTGTTGCCCCGAAGTCGAAATTCTCACCTCTTCACAGCCGTCCAGAAGGAGCAGCTCTTCTCTCTCTCATCGGTACTCGCGGTACTCTCTCATCTAAGCCGCCTTGTACGCCAGTCACCGGTAAGCGGTCACCATTCGCGTGCGAGTCGGTAAACCCGAATCGCAATATTAGCAGTTGCCAAGATCAGACAGTGGAGACTGTAAGAGTGTAAGAGCTATCTCACTACATAATCTCCAAGTTAATGTCACTGTAGGAGACATGCAAGTACGGCGGGTGCAAGAATTGCACCTGAGGTGGTGTCGTATCCATCATCCTCTTCAGATACCTATTGCATTCGTACTTTGTCGCACGTTGATTTCACGTGTGCCTTTGGTTCACCCTTGTACGGTTTGTGCAGTGGCAAGTTCAAGCCTCACGTTACAACGTCCATTGCTACTTCCGTGCACTTACGTGCGCAGAGAATACCCTTCTGAATTTGTAATACAATACAGCACTGTTACTGTGTTCCGCATCCATTACACTAAGTATGGTTGTTGTTGCCGAGTCCCACAGCGTTCTTCGCCTTCTGGGCCAACGAGGGCTGGACGTTCGCGACAACTCTTCAGTAAACCGCGTCATGCATCTCGGGAGAAGAGGGGAAGAGGAAGCTCACCTCGGTGGAGTGGTTCGAGTTGGAGCTCAGCGCATCGCCGGCCTTCTGCGAGGTCGACTTCCCGCCCTGAGGCTGGAGCGTGGACGCGACAGAGTCGGCGTTGCCCTTGAACTTGTCGCCCATGTGCTCAGTCGTCGACTTCTCAGAGTCGGGCTGTTCGGGGACAATGCGATGTCAGTATTCCAATTTACACTCAGTACGACGAGGCTACGATGCACGGCGACGAACCTTGAGGGCGGCAGTTGCCTTGTCGGTGAAAGATTGGCGACCGGCGTCGGACATGATGATGATGGATAGAGTAGAGTGGTAGTGGTTAATGAAGTTATGAAGTGGGTTGCAGAAGCAGATGGAGTGGTGAAGGTGTTGTTGCTCCTCCTCGTCCGCCTTGGCCCCCCTTATATACCTCTCTTCGATGCTGTCCATTCAAGAGCCGCGCGGTGGCGTCTTTGGCCGCTGCAGAGATGGGCCGCAATGACGTCCGCTAGGGGCGGCGCGTCATAGCATAGGCTGCATGACGCGTGCACAGATGGGCGGGACACGGCCCCGACAGCCCCGCAAGGCCTTGGCAAATGGAGACTTCGCTCTGACGTAAGTGCACCCCAAGCCTGGACACCCGATGTCCGAATCTTGCACGGTCTGTTCGCAGGAGGACCTGTGCAAATGGAGGATCAGTCTATGACGTCGACCGCACACGATGGAGTGATCAAGTCAGTAACAAACCGGGAGTAGGTCTTACTTATTATATTAGTAGTCTCGTCTCGTGCTAGGAGAACTCAACATCGTACGGGTACAGGAAAGGTAATACTGATACAGCGTTCATCCAGATCAGACATAAAAGTATGGGTCACCGATAACTAACGACAGGCGCCATATGCAAATGCGAACGGAATTATTCCACTTCGCCCCTCCATCCTACCATATACACCGTCCGGCCCAGGCCCATGTCCAGGTCCGATTTGACAGCCTACATCTGCAGCGTCGTGCGTGGTGCGAACGCCAGGGGCGGGTCCGTGGCGTCATACCCGCCCACATCTTCCCGTGCACGCCTCTGCCTGCGTCGCCGCGCTGCCCGGAGGTACCGCGAGAAACGCGCAGCCGCAGACGATATCGGACGTGACGTCCCGGGCATGTGAGGGGGCTCCAACGCAAACGTGTCGCCCTCCTCTCCTGCGTCCATCATCGTCTGCAGCGCTTGGAAGTCTAGATTTGCAGCATGCGTCAGTAAGCTTATGCGAAGAAGGGGGAGGGGTGAAGGAAGGGCAAACTTGCCTTGTCTGCAGAGCGGACAACTGCTCGAGAGCTCGAGCAGCCACTGGTCCACACACGCCCGGTGGAAGCGGTGGTGTCCCTCGCACGGGAGCACCCGCAGATCGTCGCCCTCCTCAAAGTCAACGATACAAATCGGACACGTCTCGCGTCCGATAGCGTCGGGGACGACGTCCTTCTCGCCCGCTGACGGGCTCTGAGCTGCCTTTGGCGGCCGCGGCACAGCTTGGGGCACAGATGACGAGGAGCTTGCCCTGTTCAGCGGGTCTTCCTGGCGCTCGTCGTGCTCTACCCCAGGCGCGTGCGCGAGAGCGGGCAGCATGCCAGCCGCGAGGACCGCCTGCGACATGTCCTCCGTTTCTAGCGTATCGTCGAGCCTGGACGTGACTGCTCTCCATTCACGGAGCTCGACAGCGATGTCGGCGCTGCCCCCGACGCGTGTCCCTTAGTCTGTACCTGTGAATCATGCACACTCTCGATATCGATATCTTTAGCTTGAGTGGGCACATCTACTGGTGTGTCTGTACGCCCGAACTTCACCACTGGGAAGGTGTCCAGGATCGCGCGCGTGAGACCGCGGGCACGGCTCTGGTGACCGAACGTTCCTGGCCCGCCAAAGGCTTCTGCAGATCGCGGTCCGTACCTCTCGGGGTGGCGGACCGCCCTGATAGCCTGTGCGCCGTGTAAGTCGGATCTGGTGCGATAGCATGACGATAGGTAAAGATGCTTACTCCTGAGATGATCACGATGCAGAACAGAGCAGAGACACATCCTGTGATAGCATACAGGATGATCCTGTAATAGGACGCTCAGTACGCAGTACTACCAACTGTGTCCGACGTGAGTAACTCACATAGCCAGGCTGGTGTTTGTGCTATTCTGCGGGTTAGAGCCACCTTGGGTGCCTTCGGCGCTGGGCGTAGTGCCCCCGATAGTCGTCCCGTTATTGGGATCCGTGGCGTTCGATGCTTTGAGAGTAGCGAAGAGATACCCTGTCTCGGGCACGGTACGGTTGACAATCGAGTACTGAATATCATGCGAAGAGTCGTTCAACAGGGACGGACTGAACCAGTAGTACTTGGACGAGCTCCCTAGGATGGTGGTGAATTGGCCCTCGATGAGCTTGGACGCGGAGAGGGACTGGGTGGCGAAGATGTCCATGACCTGATCAAAGTTGGCCGGGTCCGAATATTCGGGGTTTATGTAGCATGAGATCGACTTCAGAGAGTAAAGGAGCTGTGGCGGGGTTCGTAAGATTGATCTCGGTTATATCGACGGCGAAGGCGAGACATACCGCAGCGACGGCCCCTCGATCCCGGGCCAGGGTGAATATGTCGTCCTCTTGAGAGGCGTTGGTCGAGTTCGCGTCGCAATTTACAAGCGCGATCCATGGTGTCGTGGCTGTTGAGGGGTATCACCATGAGGAAAGACACAGCATATAGCAGGTGAGTATAGTACTCACTCGTGCCATTCGGTAACTTGTCCTCGGAGAAGTGCACCAAAGCACCCTGCGATAGGGCGAACAAGGTGTCAGGAATGGGTAAAGGTACAGGAAGAAGCGTGATGGAATCAATATCTTCGTCTCAACGATCGACGTCGCTTCTGAGAGTGCCGATTTGAACGAACTCGCATTCTGTAGCAACTGGATGGATTGGAGAAGAGAAGTAGGACAACACAGACTCTCGGAGAGCATGGCGACTAGCAAAACGTCGAGGCACGGATAGCAGACACACCTTGCTTATCCCCGTGCTGTCCGCTCCCACCAACTGATACGATATCCGCCCCGAGTACGAGCCTCCCGGGTACCACTGCAAACTGAGGTTCGAGACGTCAGAGAAGTTCTGCCCCGCACTGGCCGCGGTGGACGTATCGTTCGTCGCCTGCGCCGGGATGTATGCGTGCGCGGGGGCTGCAAGTCCAACGAGAAGGAGAGCGAGGGCGAGCACGGCGATTGTCGCCCGGTGCATGAGCCTGGGACTGCCGAGCCAAGGGTGCGTGTTCGTCATTTCACGTCTCAGTCTTGGTTCTCGCGGGCCCGAGGGGGGCGGGGCGGGAATTCGGGAAGGTAGAAGGGAGATGATAGACGTCCGTGCGTCAACGGAGTCCGTGCCCGTGTCGTGGGCGGCGATGTTGAGGGAGGAGGCAGGAACGGAGTGTGGCTACTGGGAGTCCGACTGGGAGGACACGGCACGGCACCGGCCTGTCAATGGCCTGTCGCAGGGTCTCGCGCGCGTGGCGTCTTCGGCGAGTGAAAACGGGCAGCCGTCGTGAGTGGAGTGTCATGCGAGCGAGTGCTCTAGGCATAGATAGATATGTATGGCACACGGCTAAGAATACGACCTCAGAGTATACAGATACAGACCAAGTAGCGCCAAGCATACATAGATAAAGGCTCTCTTCCCTGGATACGGCGCTTGTTCTCGGCACGGAACCCCACTTGCCTGGTATGTTCTTAACGCTCACGCTAACCCCGCCAAAGAACCAGGGAAGAAAGCAGCGATGATCTCGAACCAGTCGTGTGTCGGACGCACGAGGTGCCGGGCTATTCTACAATGTTGTAACATTATGCAGCTTGCATGGAGCGTCCAAAAATACACTGTGCATCGTTTGTGCTAACTCAACCCCACGAGCAATCGAACTCGATTTGGGGCAGAGGAGCTCAGCCCTCGCGGATAACCTCCTCTACCGCCTCAGCAAATATCTTTGTCCCCTTCGCCAGGTCCTCTTTCGTGATGTTCAGCGGCGGGATGAACCGGATGACCTCATACACGCTCGTCGTGAGTATCAGCAAACCCTTGTCCACGCACTTCTTTGCCACCTTGCTTGCCAGCTTCTCCGGCACGGACGCCTTCCGGAACGCGTCATGGGACCCGGTGCCCACCGGCGACGTGAATTCCACGGCCACCATGAGGCCTTTGCCACGGATGTCCAGAATCGTAGGCCCGACCGTGGGGTTCGCGCGCACCTCGTTCAGTGCGGCGAACAGTTCTTTTGACCTGCATAGGTAACGATGTGTTCAAGGTTGAGTTAATACACGAGGATGAAAGAATGGTATGGACGTACCGCGCGTTGACGTTATCGAGGATGTTTTCCTCCTGAAGGACCTCTGCAGCTGCAACTGCGGCTGCACAAGACACAGCATTTCCGGCGTACGTGCCACCCATCGACCCAGGCTTCAGCTTGTCCGTCAGTTCCTTGCGGCTCACAATCGCGCTCAGAGGGAACCCGTTCGCCAGACCCTGTAACCGATAGCATGTCAGGCACACAGGTCACATAGAAGAATGGAAGAAAAGCTACTTTGGCGGTAAGGAGGATGTCGGGGCGCACACCAGAGTACTCGATCGCGTAGGTCTTGCCTGTCCGCCCGAACCCGGCCTGCACCTCGTCGATGATGAGCAGAATACCGTACTGATCGCAGACCTCCCGCAAGCCCTGCAGGAACCCGGCCGGAGCCGGGACGTACCCGCCCTCACCGAGGACAGGCTCAATGATGATCGCGGCCGTGTCGTTCGGATTGGTCACTTGAGAGAGCAAGAGGTTGAGTTGGTTCAGGCACATCTCAGAAACCTTTGAGGCAGGTGTGTCGACCGGTACCCCAAGTTGGTGCCAGTACGGGTACGGCAGCGCGAACACACCCGGCTGAGATTTATTACGTTGAGAACCAAAAATATAACCGACAATAAACGATGTACGTACCATGAGCGGGTGTACGCCCTCGCTATAGACAGTCTTGCTCTTCGTGACCGCCATGGCGCCGAATGTCCGGCCGTGGTATGCTCCTTGCATGCTAATGATGTTCTGCCGGCCAGTCAGGATGCGAGCCATCTTGATCGCGCCATCGACCGCCTCAGAACCGGAGTTCCAGAAGAAGAACGAATCCAGCGAGGGATGGGGCATCAACGGCAGCAGCCTCTTGACGAGTTGCAGGTAAGGTTCGTGGAACCCAATGCTGCACTAGATCTCAATCATACACGGTCAGTTACGCATCGCACGCATACAAGGATGCTGCGAGACTGACTTGCGCATGTACGATGTTCATGCATTGGTCTGCCGCCGCTTTGCTTATTTTCGGATGGCAGTGGCCTTTGCGCACATGCACGAGATGAGTTGCTATCACAACCCCTCTCCCCGACGTGCACGGGAAAACTCACCGAGGTTAGTAACACCGATACCACAAGTGAAGTCCAGCAACTCCCTGCCGTCGCTGAGGGTCACATACGAGCCCGAGCCCTTCAGCATGATAGCGTCGTCCACGACACGACCAAGACCCTTTGTGACATGCTGATGGCCTAACTCAACAAGGGACGCGTATGCTTGTGCTTGGGTGGACGAGGATGCCATGGTGCGGGTTTGGTTGTGTGTGGTTGCCTCGGACCTCAATGGCCATGCGCTACTTATATGAGGCTTGAGAGAGGCGCTACCATGACTTCGTAACGGGTCTCGGGATAAGGCCGAAAACAATTTCCGGGAGCTGGATGGGTCCGCATGTAGTCAGAATGTGAATCTGCTGAGAACAAATTCCGTGAAGGTATGTGTCACAGCAATGCGTATACGTGTAAGTCGCTGGACTGCTGCGATCACGATCAGACAGAGGAAGCTGAGATCACGTATGAACACAACAGTGCCAAGCGCGAGAGTAGTCCCAGGCAAAATACCTGCTCCATGACTCGATGCAGGCCAAGCGAAGGAAGACGCACTCTCAGGGACTTGCTTCTGAAGGCGGACGGGACGGGGTCCCATGTGTCCGCCGAATGGAGATGACCCCGCAAATTGGCTACATTATCTGCACAAACATTCAATCCTGCGCGCGAAGCTTGCAGTGCCGACAAGTTCAGTGATTCGCGCTCGTACGAAGCCGACTCGAGGCATAACCAAGCTCCGCGCAGTGTATTCAATATGCCGTATATGGCGCACACCGTCCATACGTCCTATCTCTGTCTTTATCTCGGAGAAGGATGCCTCGCGTCTATGCGACAGACCGGGCCCTAGTAGCGTCTCCATGTAGATTCTGCACAGTCTGGGGTGACACCGGCTACACTTGATACGTGTTCGCCAGTGCAAGGTTGTACCCTCACTGTATGCATGCATATGATACTCACGCCCGAGGCGTCCGATGCGCCCTCCCGAGCGGCCCTCCTTCATTCCGTCTGCCGGAAGACGTGAAGCCGAATCGAAGGTTCAAACTAAAAGTCAGGATCACGCACTCACCTCGAGGCACCATTCCAGCCAACCCTTGCACGTCCCGCGAGGACGACCCCAGACGATGGAAGACGCGCGCGACCGGACGAGAGCATGGTGAAGTTGATAGGAGGAGGAAGAGAAGCGGGAGAGGGCAAGTCTCAAGATATAGCAGGCAGAAGAGTCATGGATGCTGGCGTTGACTAGGCTGAGGTCATGGCTCCCTGCATGGCGCGCTAGCCGAGTCTTCGGACCTCCCTGCATAATCGGCTCTCCAGCTCCTCCGCCTACATAGAATTTCCAGGGTTCGCAGCGAACTTGCCCCTCCCAAGACGGATCTTGCTACCCACGGTCAAAAAACCCTCTCCACTCGCATCGCAGTTGGCAGGAACTTGCGAATTTGAGCGAAAGAGCGCACCTGATAGCCCCCTCGTGACCGCTGCCGCGTCTGTTCAGGCGAGGGTGCCACACGTCTGTTTCGCGTAGCTCTCAGGAGCAGCACCGGAGTCTGCTCGAAGTCGGCCTTCGCGCGGAATGCAGGTGGTTGAAAGGACTTGAGACAAGGTACAGAGCGGATGAACGATAAGCGAAGGGTTCGATATTTGATTTCGATTGACGAGTCCCGAGCAGGGCTTGTGTAGGCGCGCAGGTATGTATGGACCTCGTCCCGACTCCCCGACGGCCGAGCTACTTGGCAGATTCATCTCGCACCTCGCCTAGCGGATCCAAGAATTGGACCCACAAGGGGAGTACATCAGGGACTCGTCAAAGATACCAATGCTAACCTCCACCCAGTTGTCGTTCCCAGTACCCAGATGATAATTCCCTAATCCAAGTACTGAATACAGCGTCTTCGCGAAGCCAAACCCTTCTTAACACCCCGCACAAATACACAAGTTAAAAACTCAGAGTGCCTGCAAGATAGCATCCACACGAGGAATCCCGTATCAACCTCTTAGTTCGGGCACGCCTTGTCACCAAACGAGATCCCCTGCAAGTATGGGCCGAGGTGGTTCGGGATCGAGGTGTCGAGCAACGAGTTACCCGCCGCGCAGTTCTAGCAGGAACAACGGTGGTAAGTCTTGGCCCTCAGCGCATTATCGCACGTAAATGACCAAAGGCTCACCTGGTTCTCCGCTCCAGGGCAGTCGACGATGGACGCATCACCAGTAGCGTCGTCCACCTGCGTGATGTGTAGCTCGCCATTCGGGTGCTGGAACTCGAGAGCATGGGGTGGTACGTTGGGCACTGGGTCGTTCTGGTTCGTCACATGTGCGAAGTTGGGAACCTGCACAGGACAGACATGAGCACACAAACTCCACTTTCAGCTATAGACCTGGGTACTCACCAGAGTGTTGAACAGGTCTGCCCACGCCGAGTTTCCGACGCGCGGGAGGCCAAAGACGATAGAGTCAACAGAGACGTCCTCAGGGAGAGCCATGCGGAGCATGGCGGCGTCTAAAGAAGCGATCGCTGCGCCGAGCGAGTGCCCGGTAACGAGCACCTTCTTGAACCCGGTTGACGCAAGACCATCCTGGACGGTGGCCAGGACGAGGTCAGCGGTACGGCCCTGGGTCTGCTGGAAGCCGTCGTGCAGCTTGACGTCGTCGCCAGCCTGCGGGAAGAGCGTGGTGTTCGCGTCGACCTGGAGGAACTCGACGTCGTTGGCGATGGAAAGGACCTTCTTCGGTTCAGTGCCCTGGTGTGCCACGACAATGGTTTGGGTGTCCGGATCAGACGCCACGAAGACTGCCGGGAGTCAGTCAAGGTGCTCTCTGGCCATGAGTACTTGGTGACAAGTGGACACTCACATCCAGGAATAGCTCCGTCGTCGCCACCTGCGGTGAGGACCTTCACGTTCGGGAGCACGTCGCAGGACGAACCGCAGCTCCAGTCTGTAACTGCTCCGGCAGAGCAGTACGCTGCACGCGCGAACTGCGCGGGTCGCACGAGCGTCGAGGATATGTCGTCCTGAGAGACAGCCGCGGGTTCCGCCTCAGACTCATCTCCAGAGCCGATGTGGATACCGAAGAGAGGCATAGGCGCCGCACGCGCGAGAGCAGCGAGGGCCGCGAGAGCAAGGAAGGGCTTGAGCATGCGAGTCATTCTGAAGGTCGCGCAAAGTATTCAGAGCCGATGAGAACGAAAGAGCCTCAGATTACGGAAGTAGAGTAGAGTCACTGAAAAATGGGGCTGACAGAGAACGCAGATCCGAGGCTCTAGGCGAAGGAAAGGGAACCACCAGGGTCCGGGGAGCCAGAAGAAAGTGGCTATGGAAGGGAACGACGAGGAGAACAAGAAGTCGCGGGCGGGTCACGATGGGCGTACACGTCCTTTTGTACACGTCGCGATGGGAGTGGCGATACGATTTTCAGCATATCTGAGATCTCATTACTCATAACCCTGCCACATTGCAACGCAGCCTGTATACGGGATGATGAGATGTTGTAAGATCATCGTTTGATGTCCAGGAGGATGTACCGCATGCGGGGCGGTCGGGCGGGCGGTCGTCTAGGTTTACTACGGCTTCTCTGTCACACGGCGGACGTACCACGACAATCCTATGAGTCAGATGAAAACGACATATGGTACTCACGGCACTCCATATGTATTCAGACATGAGCCAGGCGGTGGGAATGATGCATACTATACATAGGTGCCGCCCTCCCAACGTCCAATGCAACCTCAAGTTACATGATGTCACATGCATGCCTGTGGTGTCGACCGAACGGGCTGGAATCGATTGCAAGAGACGATCAACGGATGAGGGGCGCACTGATTGAGGGGTGATCTGCAAAGTGAGACGAGTGCCGCTGCGCAGGGGTTGCTCAGGCTGATGGCAGACGTGAAAGGCGACGCGTCGGTCGATTCCAACCGAGGTGTACTTCGGCCTCTGGGATATTCAGAGATCCAACTAGTACAGTGTGTTCAAGTTCATAAGCCTCAATGTCCGTCAGCACGAGTAAGACGAGCAGTCCCGAGTTTAGTCGAATGCAGATGGTGGAAGCCTGAAGGAGGCTCAAGTAGAGGGATCAATTCGGTGGGAACAAATTGCGCCTGTTACAGCGCTCTCGTCTTGGCCCTCTAAAAATAGAACCCACCACCGCCGGGGCGTTGACGACCTGCAAGCACTGCCAGTACTTGCCACGCAGTCAAGTATTAGTACTTACTAAGTACTGCCACTTTCCATGTTCATGCATATATAGCGACGGGGCGCGGCGCCACGCCCCGGAGTGCCGACTTCGACCATGATGGTATGTAGTCAACGCGAGTGCTCAGAGTCACGTACGGTGCCGGCATACTTACCATATGACTCACATCGCACAGTACACTCTTGCTTGACGACAATGTGGTTCGCGTGTGAGCACTCCAGACTACGGTTAAATGGACTGGCAGAGCACTACATAAGTAGTGCGAAGGTCGATCGTATGGCGCAGCTCCGTGGTACATCAGGCCGCTCTGCATCCGATCCTTGATCATCCTTTACGAACGTGATGATACTTAGTATTCAGGAAGTGAATCCACACTGATGAACGAACCGACGATCAATGCTTCCATTGGGAGGCCGTGGGAGGACTCGGACGTAGCCCGCTAAACCAGGCTAAACCGCATCTCATACTTACAGATGGCGCAGCGAGCCTAGTACAACCAGCAACGACATCAAGGACACATCCGGTAGGTGGGGATCGCCAGGTACAGCCTAACCTGTCCGACTCGGATCATGCTATCAGATCTGACTGTGTAGCAGCAGCCCCTCAAAATGGGTGTGAATATTCCCTCCTTGCATTATGGTGCAACGGTGCTCTGACACAGAAGAAACAGTATAAGATGGAAGCCAGGCTTCCCTATGACGTGAACGGGTTGATCCAACATGTCTCGTATAAAGTATCCCGATACTAACCCTGTCGTTTCACGTGCGTGAATGTCTTCTCCTTGCTACCTCCTTTGCTGACTACAGTTTTTTTTCAACAAAATAAGGTTCTCTCAACAACGCGAACGTGATATATGTTTGCTGTTTGGCTCCCGACGCGTCGTGCGGGGGGGTCCAATGGCATCTAGTCGATCGACGGCCTGTTTGTGGATGTTGGTGTGACGTGGTGGGGCCCCGCCAACCTGCCATGTCCATAAGAGGCGTGCACTCGTGCCGCTTCAACCTCATCATCTTCTCTCGACCTCTCCCATCTCTCGACCTTCCTCGTCTCCCAGTCCACTGGGTCATCACCTTCGACTCGCCGCAACACATCGCCCTTCCCCGCCATGTCAACTTCAACGATTCAAGCCCGCCCATCAACCTGTCGCCCGCTCGATTGGCCCTTGCACGGAGTCGGTCCCCTTCCTAAGATGTTTACGGTAGCTTCTACGGGTGGTTTCTTGATTGACTTGGCTTTTGGGACTATCTAGGCGACGGCTTTGGTCTTGTTACGGCTTCTGGGTTTGGTGTTCCGGGTTTTCGGTTTTCTTTTCATGCGCTCACGGACGCTTACCATCACTTTTCTTTCATGCGCTCATGGACGCTACATCCGTTTCGGTTTTTACTTTATGCGCTCACGGACGCTTTACCATACCTTTTTCTTTCATGCGCTCATGGACGCTTACACCACTGGTCTCGGCCTCTGGTTTTGGTTCCGGTTTGGTTTCGGCTCTGGGGTCTCAATTCTTGGCTCGTGTTTGTGGATAGCTTACTGTATGGTACCTTACTTACGGTAGTCTTCGTTTCCGTTTTGCGGCTCCGTGCAAGGGCCTGGACCAAGGTACGTATACCTGAGGGAGGGCGGATGCGGAGTCGTCCGTCCTGGCGCAGACCTTTACGCGGTCCTCGGGATGAGTACCTCGTACGAGGGAAACCAACATGCGCCGGATATAGTAGCATTGCATTGTATCGAAAGTCAATCAATGTCACTTGAAAATGTCTATTGTCTGCTCCTCTTCTGGGAGGGCACTCATTCTCGTGACCGACTATAGATGGAGAACGCTTCCACCGCTATGTCTTCAGTTACGTCACAGAAAAAGAACAGTCGATCGGACTGATAATACTGGGCAAAACGTTGTGACATCCGGTCCATCGAACGAGATAATCCCCAGTGGGCAGAACTGCAGATCGAATATTCTCTACTCAAGTAGGCGACAAAGTTGTCAGCCCGCTCACATCTCTAAGTAGTATTGAACGCATGGTAGCCGCTGTAGCCAACAATTTATCCAGTCTGGACGATTTGCCACCGGTGATACCAGAGTGACGGTCGTATCCGCCAATAGAGATATCAATAATTGGGCGGGGGATTCCGGTGTTCAGGAGGAATCTCAGATTGTACAAGCGACCTGAAGACACGGAGTCAGTACGGTTTAACTACTAGTTCTTGAGCTTAAATTCAGGCGCCGCGTCGATGCAGTGACTCGGATGGTGGGGTCCCATGTTAAGATGATCTGCTCGTGCAGATGCTGTTCGAGAGAAGTCGTTCAACGTCCCATTTCAAGATCCGACTCGGCAGTGACGTGGATAAGTTGATATCCAAATACGGTATACTAGACGCTGAACGTCTCTTCTGGGAACCGGCCTCCACGCATGCCACTGGCAACGCTTCGCAAGTTGAACACCACCCAGTCTCGCATCACTCAGCTTCTGGTTCATGTCTGAGCTTATTTCATCCGTGAAACAGGTATTGTGCTTCGATCCTAAGCGCGCCCCGGACGGTGGCCGGTTCCCCACTGCCGCCTGCGGCGCGAGTATTCTCACTGACAACGATGTGCACGGATAAGGTTTGTATTGCCACCTTTCATCATGTATGGCTCATGTGGTTATGCAGCGCTTCGCGGATTACATACATGCAGGTACGTATAGATGTCAGGCCTTCTGGACGACCAGCAGGAGGCTGACTGAGCACGCTATGGCTGTGCACCTCAGTGCGGCGTTCGGCATTCCTGGTTACAAACTCTTTTTGCTGTCGCAAGACCCTGGAGGCCTGGGAGAGTGAATATGGCGTCATCGCAATGACAGAAGTCATTTGTCACCATCGAAGGAGTATCGGAGGTTCATCGGGCACTAGTACAATTGGACCCGAATTTGTAGTCTCTAAGCTGCCAAGACTTCATAGAGTGGATGGATCCGTCACAAGTAAGTCATATCATATAATCTCTGGAGATTCTTTGCCAATGTTACCAATGCTGAGTACGATACACAGTAGCGGATCAGAAAGCAAGAAATTCACTTCATCACGCCTTGAATTGCGGGTTCCTCTTGAGGAACTCCTCGGAGAAGGGATACGTGACGTACCCCTCGGCATTCCCACCGTATAACGTGGCCGCATCGACCTCATTGAAAGGGACGTTCTCCTGGAGGCGGAAGGGCAAGTCGGGCTGCGATTTTTGCATATTAGTATCAGTAGGCGTGTGTAGCACACAACAGCGCAGAAGATCTCACGTTCGACAAGAATGCGATCCCATAGCCAATGATCTGGCCAGTCTCCTCCGCCTTCTTGATACCAGTATCGCGCGTATATCCACCGGTAGAGATGAGTGGACGCGGAGCCCAGATCTTGTGAATGAAGTCGACAGTCTGCGCCCAAGGTCAGTCCTTGCGCAATTAGCTGACTCTCAGAATGTGCTTACCGACTCATCCTCCGGACCCTTGCTCAGGGGTGCATTGGGGGCCACGACGTGGAGGTAGGCAAGGTTAGGGAACCGTGCCTTGTATTGCTCAACGAGATAGCTGAACTGCGGGATAGGGTCATCCATGCGCATATCTGCAGGCGACAACAGCTTGGTTATCTCTTATCGAGCTGATATGAAACATCACGGCGAACCTTGGTAGATGTTCCAGGGGCTCAACCGGATCGCAGATTTCTTCTCCCCAACTGCCTTGACTGTTGCGTCGACGACCTCGAGAGCGAACCGCGCACGGTTTTCAATCGAGCCGCCATACTCGTCGGTGCGCTTGTTGGACACGTCCTGGAGGAACCCGTCGACCAGATAGCCGTTCGCGCCGTGGATCTCGACGCCGTCGAAGCCTGCGCCGTGCACTGCGTTCGACGCAGCCTTGCCAAACCATTCTGCGTACTGCTTGATCTCTATTTGGACAAGCGGCCGGTGAGATGATACGTCCAGCTAGTCTTGCACGGCACTTACCCGCTATGGTCAGTTCGCGTGGAACGTCGTCGTGGTGGTTGCTCAGGGCAATCGCCGAGGGAGCGACCTGTTCGAAGGAAGGATCCTCCTTCTTGAAAATTGCTGTGCGCGCCGCACGGCCCAAGGCCCACAGCTGCAAGTATATGTAGCTGCCGTTCTTGTGCACAACATCCGCGACCTAATCACCGTTGACGGGTCCCGATGCGAAGCGGAGCAAAGCATACGGTTAGTCAGACTCCTACTACCTGACCTGTGTAAGTGTACTTGCCTTCTTCCACGCTGCAATCTGGACATTATTCCAGATTCCGGGGGCGTTCGGAAGTCCACCAGCCTGCGGCGCGATGATGGTGGCCTCAGTGATCAGGAGTGTGCCAGGGACGGCCGACCGCTGCCGGTAGTACTCGACGTGCAAGTCCGTCGGGACATGGTTCGCGTCCGCGCGACAACGGGTGAGGGGTGCAAGGACGACGCGGTTGCTGAGCGTGATGTCGCCGACCTTGATGGGGGTGAAGAGAGCTGGAGTGGACATTGTGAGAGGATAGGTGTAGTATGCGGGATGTATAGAGGAAGACTGCTACAGACGAGGGAGCGGATGCATGTCCTTATATATGTTATCATGCCCCCACACTCGCCGTTTACCTGCGTGTTTCCATAACCAATTGTGACGGCAGAAGCAATGTGCACAGTAAGAGGGCCTAAGCAGCCTTACCATCGCGAAATTGATGACACTCACGGACGCCTATAGTCCCACGAAGGTCTGTCATGTGTCAGCTCCCCTCTACTTCTGGAGATCGATGGGAACACCACGCATGCGAAACTGGAACATACATCCCAACGGAGATAAACCATTATGTACTATCACTGCCTAGAGTCAGCTGTCTTGGAATCATATTCCAGCGGTGTGCCGATACATCAACGTGAGCGTAAGTACGACTTCAAAGACCTATTCTCCCTGAGCTGAGCAACTCTAAGTACCACGCATGCGGGGCAATCTGCTGCGTGTTTCATGACGAACACATCAACCGCAGCTGTATACAGAGGAGTTTTGCCTTTATTGTATAACACGGCATAAGGCAGGATGTGATAGTATCACAATCATACCTTTTTTCTGCATGCCATATACTTCTCTCACTACTCGCAGCACAGTCAGTACAGAGTCTAGATTGAGGACTTAGTAACGAAACTCAGCCTGATGATGATGACGTATTCATGATGACGTATCACTGATTGTACCACTAGTACAAGCGTCCTAGAATGTTGATGGACGCGCTATTCCACCTGCCACTAACATGCAAAAGAAAGGCCTAGACGCGTACAAACAAAGGGAAAGTCTGGAATCAGCGACTCAGCGACACGTCGATCAACCAACTCGGCGTCGAACGCAACTCCGGTGCTCACGGGCACCTGCAACTTGTTCGCAACGCCTGCCTGCTCGCCCGCATCGCCTGCTCTTTCGCGTTGGTCTGATTTTACAACACACCGCTAGCTGGGTGATCAATGCCATGTACCACTTATGTCGTGATTAGGCGTCTTGCGGATGGCCCCAGTGTGACCGATCCTGGCTGTGGTTCACAGTGAATCTACTGTCATCAGTGCTGCGCTCTGTAGCCATGGCGCTTTCCTAAGAGATTTGACGTCGGCGGCATGTAATCACTTCCTCTGTAGCTGTATGCCGAGGATGGTACATTGGACGGGCTACGTATAGAGACATTGCATTTCTAGGGCCGCTTCTATATCAAATTATTATCAAATTATACATGAACTCTATTAGGCAGTGGAGAGTCTACCGTGACGACTCGCTAAGCTTTGGGGCTAGGATAGAAACACTTCGGAGAATGGGTACGTCGTATATCCTTCTACTTTCTCGGGGGTGAAGAACGTCGCCGGATCGGGCACATTGAGGGGGATGCTCTCCCGCAGGCGGAAAGGCAAGTCAGGCTACACACGCGATACATCAATCTGTCAGTGCTCTAATTCCTCATAGACTGGTGTTGACAATCTCACGTTCGCCAGGAAGTCCCTGCCATAGCCGATGAGTTGGCCCGTTTCCTCCGTCTTCCGGACGGTTTCTCGCGTATAACCGCCAGTAGTGATGGCCGGACGTAGAGCCCAGATCTTGTATATAGACTCCGCTGTCTGCTCCGCCTGTCTGCTGCATCTCAGAGGCACACTCGCCGACTCATCTTTCGGGCCCACGCAGAAGGGTGCGTCAGGAGACGCAATGTGGACATATGCAAGGTGAGGATATCGCTGCTTTAGCTGCTTGACAAGGTAGCTGAACGCCGGGATAGGGTCCTCCTTCCCCATATCTGGTACGCCATGGAAATCATCTATGTCAGCCTGATGTATGCTTTATAGACAACGACCACTGACCTTGATGAAGCTACGAGTGTAGCCTGAACCATCGGGTTGCCAGGTGCCACGAGTTGGCATCCGGCGTGAACACGACTGGCCACACCTAGCTTCCATGCTCGTTGTATAATGCATGACGTGGGAACATGAGGACGGTACTTGATGAGGGAAATTAGTTGCCGAGGGTATGAGCACCTCTAGGCGCGATCGTATATACATAGCGTTAAGGTAGAGCGCGCTCGCTGCGATCCTATAACCTAAAGCATCAACCATCCCACAACGGCCGCGACAACTGCGACCGCAGAACTGGCTTTCAACAGACCAGCAGCGTTTTCACCCGTCGCCGCCGTAGCGTCGGTCTCCACGATGCGTCCCTCCAACGCAATGTCGATCTCCTTGTCCCCAAAACTCTCGATATACCTCGTCAATACCTCATCCAGCGTATCAAGGACCACGACATCCTTCTTCGGTTCCCAGAAGTTGTCGCCTCCGCTCGCCAAGAAGTCCACAGTGATCACCTTGAACTTGTCGCCCGACTCCTTCGCCACCGACTTGCCCTTGATCTCGATATCGACGATCTTGCTCCCGTTCGTCGCATTCGGGTTGTACTGCACGACAATGTTCTTGCTGACCTGGAAGCCGCTCGTCACCACACGGCCGTTGACCTGGTTCACGCGGGACACGATGCCCTCAAAGACGGTCCAGAGGTCCTTGCCCTCGAACTCGAGCTCGACGACAGCGTTGCCGAACGGGAAGCTCGTCAGGACCTCCCCGCGCGTGATCTCGCCCTCGTCGATCGTCGCGCGGATGCCGCCCGCGTTGACGAGCGCAAAGTCGACGTTGTCGGTCGAGTTCAGGCGGTACGTGAGCATCGCGTCGGTGATGAAGTCGCCTAGGAGACATTCTTTCTTCTGGCACGTCGTCTGGTCGAGCTCTACAGCTGTCTTGCCGAGCACTTCGGCCGCAAAGGCTTCGAAGGGTCCGCGCCATTCCTTGATCTGTGCTTGGAGCTTGTCGTCTTGCTTTGTTTGGTTGGTAAGGTGGACAGGAGCGCCGTGATACTCGAGGACCTTCCCATCGGCGTCGTACAAGCTACGGAGAGGACCATGAATTCCAACTGTATTGGTCAGTGACGAAACAAGGGTAACTCACACGTCGATGTAACCCAAGTATTCGCCCCAGCGGTACGCGGTCACAATGAACACCTCCTCGCCATCCTTGTTCTTCTTGATCGTGGGGTACGGTCCCTCGGCGCCCTCAAAGTCGCCCAGGGGTGTGTGGCTGTGTCCGCCCATGATAAGATACAGACCAGTCGTCTGCTCGGCGAGCTTCTGATCCTCCTCGTACCCGATATGCGTGAGGGCGGCGATGCGGGTGATGTTCGTCGTACTGCGAATGAGGTCGATGGTGTTCTGCACGGCCTCGATTGCAGGCGTGAACTTTGTGCCCTGACCAGGGCTCGAGATACCGGCCGTGGTCTCGGTCGTGACGCCAATGACAGCGAGCTGGTGCTCCTCGTAGATATGGTACGGCTTAATCGTCTTGTTGAGCACCGCATGGTCCGAGACGATATTGGCGGAGATGATCGGGAATGTGAGGTTTTGGAGGAACGCCCCGAGGGTGTCGTCGCCCCTGTCGAATTCGTGGTTTCCGAGCGTCATGCCGTCGAAGCCCATCTGGTTCATGGTCTCCGCGATCTTCTCTCCGCCGTAGTAGGTGAAGAAGAGCGTGCCCTGGAACTCGTCACCCGCAGAGAAGAAAAGGCTGTTCTTGTGCCCCGGGCGCGTCTCGTTCACGACATGCTTGATACGAGCGTAGCCGCCGAAGCAGCCCCTCTCCGGCCTCGTGCAGTCTGTGCCAGACGAAGCGAATTCGTCGAGGTGCGAATGGACGTCGTTCACATGGTAGAACGCTGGCGGACCGCATCAGCGTCGCTTGTTTGTGAGGGTGTGTCCTAGACATGGGTGAGAAGGTGCGCTGAGACGTACAGATGTTATAGTTTCCTGCGTCAGACTGACGTTTTTGCAGTGCCCGTCTGCTATAAAGCACATCCTCGGCACGAACGAGGGGGCCTGTGGCAGAGAGCAACAGTGCTGCATACGTGAACGAGCGACTAAAGGACGGCATGGTTGGAGAACGGACTCTAGATGGAGGACGAGGGCGAACGGCGACAAGGCTCTAGGATGATGGCGTTGATATATGCTGAAGGAGGCATTACGTTGAGGTTGAGACGCTATCAGTGAGATAGACATTTGATTGGCAGGGGAGGGTCGCATGGGTCGAATGTCTTGGCAATGTCGTCCGAACGCCCTCAAGCAGGGGCATTGGTAGGAAAGGTCGCGTGGGCCAGGGCACCGCTGCAGAGCGCTGGGGAGGCGGTTGTTTGATCGAGTCGCGCGGCTTGCAACTGTCAATAAGTATCATCGCACGCACGTTGTCTGCTCTTCCCTGCTCTCTGCAGTTTCTCCGCCAGGACCCAGGACCTCCTTCATCGTAAGGCACACACCTTTATGAACGTATTCCAGAAGTGGATTAAGGCTGATGAAGGCATCAGCTTCAACGAACCGACGATCAACCGTGGCTGAGACAATGAATTGATTATCGAATCTCTAGCGAGGTGCGCGCGCATGAAGGCATCTCGAAGGCGAGGTCAGATATGCTGTTCGCCGGGTTTACTGACTCGGAGCTCAACGGCAGGAGAAAAGACGACCAGACGCCCACGTGGCTTCCATGACTGGACACTCATGATGTGACTGACGCGTGCGGTCACATAGCGTCGCGCCATATACCATCCACGCATTATGAGCGAATTTAGTAGCCCGCTTAACCGCATCTCATACTTACAGATGGCGCGGCGGTCAACCAACAAGGACAGCAAGGACACATCTGGCAGGTGGGTCGCTACTCGGATCTCCACTGACCTAGTAACTGACCTAGTAACTCATTGTCCAGTGAACTTCTGCATCCAACTATTGGCAGACGTGTAGCGGTAGCCCCTCAAATTGGCTGTGAATATTTCCAAGTTGGATTACGATGCAACGGTGCTCTGACGCAGAGGAAGCAGATGTGGATGGAACCCAGACTTGGCTGTACCGCGGACGGACGATTGACTGGTGCTGAGTGTCCCGACTCCTGATACTAGCCCTGTCGTTTCACGTGCGTAAACCCCTTCTGCTTACTACTCCCTCTTGCTGACTACGGGTTTTTTAAACAGAATAAGGTTCTCTCAACAACGCGAACGTGATCTATGTTTGCTGTTTGGCTCCCGACGCGTCGTGCGGGGGGGTCCAATGGCATCTAGCCGATCGACACCCTGTTTGTGGATGTTGGAGTGACGCGGTGGGGCCCCACCAACCCGCCATGTCCATAAGAGGCCTGCACTCATGTCGCTTCAACCTCATCATCTTCTCTCGACCTCTCCCATCTCTCGACCTTCCTCATCTCCCAGTCCACTGGGTCACCTTCATCTCCGACTCGCCGCAACACATCGCCATGTCAACATCAACGATTCAAGCCCGCTCATCGACCTGCTCAGACACTTCGCCCGCTCGATAGGCCCTTGCACGGAGTCGGGACCTTCCTAGGATATCTACTGTAGCTCTACGGGTGGTTGCTTGATTTGCTTGGCTTTTGGGACTCTCTAGGCGACGGCCCTGGTCTTGTTTCGGCTTCTGGGTTCGGTGTTCCGGGGTTTCGGTTTTCTTTTCATGCGCTCACGGACGCTTACCATCACTTTTCTTTCATGCGCTCATGGACGCTACATCCGTTTCGGTTTTTACTTTATGCGCTCACGGACGCTTTACCATACCTTTTCTTTCATGCGCTCATGGACGCTTACACCACTGGTCTCGGCCTCTGGATTTGGTTCCGGTTTGGTTTCGGCTCTGGGGTCTCGGCTCTTGGCTCTTGTTTGTGGCTAGCTTACTTTATGGTACTTTACTTACGGTAGTCTTCGTTTCCGTTTCGCGGCTTCGTGCAAGGGCCTGGACCAAGGTACGTATACCCGAGGGAGGGCGGACGCTTCATCCGTCCTGGCGCAGACCTTTACGCGGTCCTCGGGATGAGTACCTCGTACGAGGGAAACCAACATGCGTCGGATATGGTAGCACGGCATTGTATCGAAGTCCAGTCAATATAAACATTCGACAGTTGTTGTCTGTTTCTCTTCTGAAACGGCCATCAACCTCATTACCGACTATAGATCATAGAACGCCTCCACAGCTTGATGATGACGTATTGAGTTATGTCACAGAAAAGGAACAGTAGATTGGACTCCTTGTTGGAACGTTGTGACATCCGGCCCATCGAGTGGGATACTCTCAGTAGAGGGTAGGACTAACAACAAAACGTAGTATACGACCGGGAGCGGCGAAAATACGCAGCTCGGATCCACCGCCCATGTTGTGGACGGAATCGCTCAGCACGGACTCGGATGTAGAACAGATGAATTCGGCACAGCTGCGGCATGTTTTGCCCTTTGCCCTGCGTTCTGACATGTCTCAATGTCAGAGGTGGGGGCGGCGCCTTCCCAACTCGTTGATGCGCCCGACCTTGGTCCGAAAGCAGTAAATTTGTCTCCTAATGTGGCAATCTCTAGTGACCTTCTGTACGGATCGTTTGCTCAATGACGTCTGACCTGCCCACCGTCCGTGAAGGTTAGCGTGATGGCGGATGTCAGAGCTTGGTATATAAGACGCGACGCGTCGTGGCATCCTGCAGCACTACTCTCTACTCTCTTCCTCCACATCTCTTTCATCCACATCTCATACATCCGAATCATTACAATGGACGCCGGCAGACAGTCCATGACCGACAAGGCTTCCTCTGCGATGAAGGTGCGTTCACCATGTACATCTATGCGTTCTATCCTGACAATCCGTTGTCCAGCCTGACTCCCAGAAGTCACTCACCGAGCAGATGGGAGACAGCGCCAAGGGCACCTACGACTCTATGGCCTCGTCAATGCAGCCTCAGGTACGAATCTTCGTTATCGAGATGGCAAACTACTCATGCATGGTTCTCGGTTCAGAGCGAGAAGTCGTACGGCCAGCAGGCGACAGACAGCATGAGCGGCAACTCTAACGAGAACGAGGTTCGTCTGCTAATCACGTTGACGGTCGCGACACTCACGAGTATCCAGGACTCGCTCATGGGCAAGGCGAAGAACATGATGGGCATGAACTAAGTAATCGTTCGTCCACCGTTCGGTCGAAGTCTGTGTTCTGAGATTCATGTTTGTATGAATAAGCATCGACGGTAATCAATTGTGTATAGCCCGTGATGATACAGAACTCATGCCTTGGTGATGAGGAATGCGGCGGTGTCGTGAGTATCCACAACGGTTGAGTAGTTCTCGGTGAAGGTGCCGACGTGCTTGCCGGTCCACATGTCATGTATCTTGAAGAACGATCCAACCCTGGATTGTAGCCCAGGGACCCTCGCGAAATCGAAGGTCTTGGTCGCGTTTGTGTCCGTGTTGACGATGAAGACGTGAACGCCTTTAATCGACCGTCCGGAGTAGAATTCCGGAGGGGATGTGGTAGTGGCATTTTCAACGGGCGTGAATGGTTTGGCTGGCACTCCGATAAATGGGTCTTGATTGAACGCGAGCAACTCGGCGTTCTTGATGATATCAACCTGAGTCGAGCTAAGTTTGCTCAACTGTAGGTCTATGAGTACTTGAATCGTGACACCACGCTTTGAGGCTACGTACATCTGTGCCAAGGAGAATGGGGCTCTTGAAGAATGACCAGATCGCAAAGTGCGTCCGCTGTTCCTGGACGGTCAGGTCGCCGTTCCCGATTTCCATCATATCCCTGTAGTCAAAGAGACATTAGGGCGGAACGCATACATGAGTAAGCTGCATGGGTATGCTCACATGTCGTTGTGTCCGAAGAAGTCTATAGTATCAAGATGCTGGACGTTCGTCTTCGTGATGTCAAGGATGTAGTCCCATGACGCGCCTGCATCACCAGACATACGCCATGAGTGGCCCTGTAGGCATGTGGACGACATCAGCACACACGATAGTGATCGCATGTGGTGACAGGGTACTCACGACGCGCGCTCCCCACTCCCAGACATGCGCGTTTCCCCAGATGCAGATGTCGAGTTGGAATGGACGTTCAGTTTCGACCAAGGCCGCACTGTAGGGGTAGGCGTTGTCAGTACGACATCGTTGGGGACACTAGATTACGGGAGAGAGGACACCCACGTCATTCGGCGGAACCGGATGGCCGAGTTCGAATTGCTAAGGAGTAGGTTGGGCATATGTGCGATCATTGAGACGAGGAGGTACGTACTACCATTCGCCGTCTGGTGGATCCTGCAACGCGCGAAGATATGTTAGTACAGTCGGAAGTCGCAGACTGAAGCGCACTGTCATACCGAAGTGTCGGACCAGTTCGAGGGTACGTTGCAGTTGTCTTACAGGGATCGGTTTTGTCAGGGCTGCCAAGACTGTCTGCGGGAGGAATTACGACGGCGACATACCATACTTCAGATCTGTTTCCCGAGATTCCTGTTAGACAAAGTACTGGATATGCGTGTGTTAAGAACAGACTCACAGTCAACGCCCCACTCTGCAAACGTCGTCGCGTCGAGCTGCTCGTTCTCCAGCGAGCCAGGGTAGCCCGCACACGTCTGCGTGCCCGCGTCGCTATGAACCGCACCAACGTCACCACCGTCGTCAGCGATACATCAACCCCATTCATCGTTCATGAGAGGAGAGCGCAACCCGCACCTGTATACGCCGAGCTTGAGCCCGAGCGAGTGGACGTGCTCGGCGACGCCGCTGATCCCGTTCGGGAACTTGTCGGGGTCGGGCACGATGCGGCCCGTGGAGGCATCGCGGTCTCTGAGCGGCCAGCAGTCCTGCAGAGCGGCACGTGGTGAGCGGTGCGTGGTCCAGGCCACGACGCTCGGAAAGATATGAAGAGAGACGTACATCGATGTTGACGTATTCGTACCCGGCCTTGTCCAGTCCGAGAGAGGCAAACGCGTCCGCTGCCGCGAGGATCTTTGACTCATCGATGTCTGTATCAAAATCGAAGGCGAAGGCGACAGCGAAGGTAGTGCGCAGTTCAGTGCCAGTTCGCTTCCGATGGTTGATAGCCACCGGAGGACGGACTTACCGCATCCGTACGCGTTCCAAGAGTTCCACCTGGTGCATAGCAGATGAAGGCAATCAGCATCAACGGTGTTAATGACGTCTCCCCGTTGTCGCCTCGATTCTGGGGCTGCGACGGATGTTATGTGACGTACCCCAGTGCTGGAAGCCTGCCTACTTGGTGCGAGGGTCCGATGCTCGGCGCTGGCTCTGCGGACGCTGTCGCGGTGGACGTCGCCGCAGGACTCACAGTGAACGCAGAGGGCGAGGAGCCCCCGTCTCGTGAGAGACACTGCGAGTACTCGGCGTTGATCTTGGTGCAGGTGAATCTATCAAGGAAGAAGAACGAGAAGGTCAACATCGATGTCACGGGACTTGAGCTGATGAACTGCTGATGCTTACCCGGAAGGACAAGTGATGCTTCCAGTGAAGCCTTGCCCGCCACACTGGCCGAACGGTTGCGACTGTGCAGAGGCACCTGCGACGAGCACCGCTAGCAAGGCGAATCGGGAGAGTGCAGGCGCGACCATGTTGTGCGTGTCGGGCGTCGAGTGTCGAGTTGAGTCGACGTCAATGGACAGGCTGCAGTAGTCGTAGACCCGAGCTCGGGAGACCTACCGTACTTTATACGGTTCGTAGCCGGGGTCGGAAGTGATGGCGGACGGCCTCATGACACCGTCACGCTTCGCTACTTGCATAGATCGCCAGAGGTGGAGCTTTCCCTATGGGAAGCTTGGTCTCTCTGACACCTCGGAAGCGCATGGGTTGATCAGAATGGGCGGGACGGAGAAGTGATTCTATGGTGATCATGGGAGTACAAGGCGGGTCAGCTGGGCGAGGTTCCCTGCAGGGGCAATATCAAGGAAACTCCGGACGTATATACCTGCAGCAGAGAAGCTAGAGCATGCCCTCAATGGAAGTGGTTGGAGTGCATCGAACGTACGGCACGGATGGGCACAAGGATGTCGCGGAAGGTAGTGTACCATGTGCACCATTTCCGATGTTGAATGAGTCGTATAGGCACGGAGACGCGCTGGTGGCTTCCCTTGGGCAAAGATGTGTTCAGTCGGCTAGTCGAGGTGTTACAAGTGCTAAATAAAGTGCTGGGCATAGTGTCCGCCATTCTTCGCGACTTCGACGGTGGTGGTCGAGGAGAGACATGTGCAAGCACACTAACGCTCGTCGGTCCGTGGACCGTGATGAGGATCTTTCCACGCACAAAAGCGCCGTGGAATACCCGAAGGTCGAGCAAAATGCAAGACTACGCGAGGACAGACGCGAACCCAGCTCTAATTAGTGTCCCCTTCGGGGTGACATACGAAAAAATTGGAACGATACAGAGAAGATTAGCATGGCCCCTGCACAAGGATGACACGCTTTCCCGGAGTGGTAGACCTACGGGTCTCAATATTTATTTTGTAGAGTCCGTCCACACAGGATCCGTTACTATGCTGTCACACTCTTTGACAGTGCGTCATACAACCCCGAACAAGATACGACAAGGATTGCTTACTTCCTCGGCTGAGATCCCAATACTGGTGTACCATCACATATTGGTCGACAGTCGCGTCGGTATCTATTATAACACTTGGACTAGTTACGTGGCGTAGTCTTTCCTCGTTCGCTCTTGGTTGCATTGTGACTCCAGGAAAGGACTATATGTCGCCAACGCCGAACGAACGATGTAGTGATCAAGTCGAATGCTGACTTGGCATGTCTGCTACAAACGTGGACGTGTATATATGAGGTCAAGATTGGCGTTGAGTACGTTGGCGCTAGATCCAAAGACACTGAAGATCGTTCGCCAGTAGTCACAATCACTGACTGACTTTGGCGGAACCTCAGTACAACGAGAGTTGAGCCCTCACACCTCAACAAAGAGAGCCTGGAACGTGGTATTATTTTGCTCAGACCTTGGGGCACATGTAGAGAGTCTCACATGCTGCCCTCAAGGGGACTCAGCATGTGTCTTCTCATCTTCTCATTCCCCGCTTGGCTACTACACACTGTGCATACAGGCCTATAGCAAAAAGGAAATTGCGAATTCTGTGTGTAAGTTGAAACGTCATCTAACTACTAGCCGCAAGGCTACTATTCTCTCTTCCCAACGCCGGCTATGGACCAGTATGGAGCACTAGCATGATCAGGAGCACTCACCAGTCCCTCAAATTGCCGTGAGGCTTGCCAATGCAAAACGCTCGCGGTTCCGGATGTTTGACCAAATCGGTGCAGCGTCAGACGCGTCCGAAAGAGGCAATCATAATGAGTCGAAACGCGTGTCACGTGATCGTGTTGTCCTGGGAAGCAGAAAACATGATATCCGTACGAGCCCGGGGCATCGCTTGCCCGCCTCTTGTTCAACAACCACCATATGCACGCCTGCCTTCTAGAGTGTCTGCAAGGACGTCCACTACAAGCAGACGACATCTCTCCAACGTTTCAACGACCGGACAACAGCGCATATAACCAAGAAAGGTGTCCAAATACATCAGCATACTCGACGAAATACATACGGGGGTGACATGAAGTATGTGTGGGACGACACTCTTATGTCGCGCACTGGTCCAGCCAGTCAAAGCGAGAACAGGAGGCTGTTCCGAGGCACCATCGCAGGCGATGGCCGTGCAGCAGATCCGGAAGTTCTGGGAAGCCGACAAATGTAAGTGAATATAATAGTTGCCAATGCTGACCAGAGCAAGCACGCACCCCGCAGGAACGGTCGTCCCACGTTGGAGGGGCGAACGAGGATCGAAGGCGACATCGTGCACCACTGCCGTGTGGCCTGGCCCTCCGCCCCTTTCGGAGAAGTGCATGGTGTCCATCGCGGCTTGGATGCTCAACACACTGGACATTACATCCATGTTCCGCTCGCTCGGCCCCATGAAAGGCGTGTTACCTCCCTGAGGCGACTGCACGGATTGGCTGTCGGTGGACGCACGGATTGAAGGCGTCTCAAAGGACCCCGACGTGCGAACAGAAGAGGGGGAGGAAGGCGAAGCTGCCGACACTGGCGTCGCAGACGCTAAGTGACTGTCAACGGGCCCCATAACATGCGTAGGTGTGCGACCACAACGCCGACAGATATAATCGGGATGTCTACAGGCGCATATACCCTGCTCGCCAAAGGACTTGACTCCTTCACTCGCTGTTGCGCGCAGTGGTATCGCACGAGGAGTCGAGGTCTGTGCCTCATCGTTGATATATCGCCTCTCTGTTGGCGACGCAGTCTGAACGATGGCTTCAGCAAGCTGGCGTAGCCGTGCCTCCGTTTGGACTTGAGCGTCACTGAGTGATCGAGTGACAGGAGTCTTGCGACGGCTCGATGTGTTGTTACTCGTCGACGTCGTCATTCCTTGTGGTGGTGGCTGCGGCGGCGACACCACGGGAGACCTCACGTCCATGCACTCAATCGCGATGCTCGTACTGTTCAAGTCAGGCAGGTCGACGTCGGGCATCTCGGGCGTGTTCGGGGCTGTTGCGTATTCGGACACTTCGTCGGACAGTCTTGGGCCTCTCTGGGCTGCGTGTGCCTGCGCTTGACGCGCTGGATAGTCTTCAGGAAAATAACGGGTGCCAAGGGACGAAGGGGACGAAAGACGGCTTCTACGGTCACTCGATGCAATCGGAGGAGAACGCATCCCAGCAGACGAGTTCCCCGGGGACGACGCATACGACAACGACTGCGCATATCTTGGAGAAACATTCGCGCTCTCAGAGCTCGAGAAGACATTCCTGGTCTGCGTGACGGCAGTTGGCGGCGAGGAACTTGTGGACAGACTACTTGATGTCTTCGCACCCTGTTGCACTTGACGAACCGGGCGCACGGCCGGACGGGCGATGCCTTGAGGGGAAGTTCGGACAACAGACGCAGACGCACCCGTTCGAGCAGACGGATAGGGAAGACGTGGGGACGCTGTCGCGACCTCGTTCGTCCTCCGTCCCGAGTACCTTCCTGCAACCCCCGTGCGCGACGACGGCTCTGGCCTGCGAAACTCCCTCGCGCTGGCGCTGCCAGCGTTGTATACCCCGTTCCCATTCTGTTCTTTCTCTCGTTTCACGTCCTCTACTGCAGCAGCAATCAGGGCATTCCGCACTGCGCGACCGTTCGTTGTGCTCGCACTCCCAGTTCTCGACGATGCTCCTCTTCCGGCTCTTCTCTCTTCTCTCTTCACCTCTCGTCTTGTCTCTTGATGCTGATTATGGGCCCTCTGGGCCCTGTTCTGTTCGGGCTCAGCACGCCCGGAGTCACGTCGGTCGGGCGCGAGACGGACTTTCTCCACCCGGCCCTCGTTCATGGCATCGCGTAAGTAACGATCCGCCTCTGTATAGTTTCTGCATCGTCTGTACGCACTCCCGGGCACACCGATGGTCAAACTTTGGACCTTCAGCCTACATCCACCGAATACATCGTCAGACACCACCTCCACGCAAGAAGCCTCTCCTAGAGAGTTGAACGAGCGGAGAACTTGTTGATGCCCACACCCATGTGCTGCGGTAATGGACTCAGAAGCAGAATAACACTCACCAGTCGTCGAAGACCCCAGTTTCTCTCCCCACAGTCACGACATACACGCGAGCCATCTACGCAGAAGGTCAAGGCAAGTCGGACAGGACACGAACTAATAATGGTGAGGGGAAGAAGCGACAGCGCGACGCGACGCGATGTTGGTATCCTTGGGTCCCGCGACAGCGGTCCGTGACGCGGTCAAATCGCCCAGCCGCATGAAAGTTGGTGATGAAACCACCACTGCCGCGGCTGTGGGCCATCAGACTAGGGCGGGCGAAAACGCGAGCTCACCACAAGGTGACCAGCAAGTATCGCACAGACGCCCACCCGCCATCCCGTTTTGGTTCCGCGATGCTCCTCCAAAATAATATATGCGAGAATTCGCCTCTTGTGGATCCTGAGCCGTCCACGAGTGTGCGATCCCACGGAACGAACTGACGAAACACCAAAGTAGATTTTTGGACCCGTTTCGTCTCCATTTTACCGCAATTATGGAAGATCCATATAGTGACCCAGACGCTTCTGTCAAACCTTATAATGCACAAGCTCCCTCAGAATGCCGCGGATATTTGCTGCAGGATCTTGGCTTCGGAAACGACCAGTCGCCGCAAGGATCAACTGTCCATGTGCGTGTGTAGTCTACGAGTACGATTGCGAGTACTGATTAAGGTGAGCATATCCAGACCGATATATCCAACGAAGGCGAGTATAATAGCATAGGAGAGCAATGCAACACAGCTGTCAATCGCCCAATCGCTTGACAAGCCATCCACTTTAATACCGCAGCACGTCCCAAACGCGACAGCGGCGCGGCGACACTGCCCTGCTACGGAGACGCAGCTGCGCGCGCGTGCAGTCATACTGCGATGTACCCTCCTCGACTCGTTGCTTGTCGTGGCCGGACCGCAGAGCAGATGTGCGACACAAGGTCTCTGAGCATGTACGGCACCTCTCGCCAGAAGTCGCGATGTCTGCAGGTTTGGATAAGCCGAGAGCAGCGACAAAGATAGCTCAGACACGACGTACGGTATGAGGTCAGTGCCAGTGGCGCCATATGTTGAGTAGTTGTAGTATGCCCCCAAACCGAAGTACGCGGCGAAGGCAAGGAAAAATCTGGTAAGAGCATACACGTCAATTAATCGACGCACACCAACGAGGCACGTAAGGCAAGTCACTTACAGTAGGAAGAAATAGCCGAGCCCAGAGCCCACTTCCTCCTCCTTCTCCCCTCCCGGGCCTTTGTCCCCTCCGCCATCTTCTGGTTTCTTCGTATCATCGTCTTGTGGTGGCCCGCGTAATGGACAACCGGCGGGAGTCTTCGTCTCTAACCAGAGATCGGTGCCATTGTAGGAGACGAAGTCGACCTTCAATTCTTCTGCATTTGTATCGCATAGAAGCTTGAGATGGAAGTATTGTGGTGCAGGTTTGGCATCCACGGGATACCACGCGCCACCAAACGTCAGATCCAGGCCCTTCGGTGCTACAGCAGGGTGTAAGAAAATGACATGAACAATACGAGGGTAGCTTACAGGACAGCTGGTCATACGTAACCGCACTTGCTGAAGAGTTCGCGAGGGGTACGACAGAAACGACTCGGGGACTGTGTGCATTCTTCTTGTCGGTTCGTATGAGGCAAGCTCGTGTGCCCGACGGACACTGTCCGAGTCACACCTGACAATTAGCCCCAGTGACTTCACGCACCCGCCGCATGCCTACGCACCTGGTCGTCGTCCGGGACACTGCTTACACGTTTGAGGTCCTCGCAGAGATTGAACGTAACTTTCTCTTCCAGGACAGAGGGTGGTTGCTGGACCTCACGCGACGCAGCATGCTCGCCCGCTAGGGAAGTTAGGTCATACTGGTCTTCACCAGAGGTAATATGGCAGTCGAATGGCTTCTGCTCGTCCTGGGCTGCGACGAGTGCGGAAACGAGCGTGAGGAAGACGATACGCGAGACGGTGTGTCTGTAGGGAGACATGCCGGGTGCGGTGGCGGCGAGCTAGAAAAGGAGAGGAGACAGGGTCGGTCGTCGTTGGCAGCAGGAGCAGTATGGAGTGATGGATGGTAACTTGAGTTGTGCGCGCGCGTCGCCCATCCAGTCGCGTCCTCCAGGACCCCGCTGTGTACTTATGTAAGACACGCGTCAGGTAGCAGGACCCTGGGGACTAGTGCTGTACATCATGTACTTTCGAGGACGCGTACGCGAGACGCGTCAGTCTCTTCTACCTGCGCCACCACTACCTCCGATCCACCATATATAGGGAGCCTGGGCATCGTCCTTGCTCACCCACACCACCATGGCGGCCGTCCACGACCTCATTCCATCCATCTATCATGAAACACAGCAGCCAGGAGAAATGCTTTGCGCTCAGCACGCGCTGAACTCGTTGCTTCGTATGTCCCATCGTGTTTCCAACCTGTGTCGCGATACTGAAAGACTCTTCGCGATTTACAGAAGGCCAGTATGTTAGTGCATGATGAACGTCTTCGCGCCCACAGCTCTGACGTTTGTGTTGTAACAGTTCTCTGCACCAGATCTTTCGGAGATCGCTCGAGAGCTAGACGAGCATGAACAGCGAGAATTAGATCAAACTGAACGCGCGACCACGAGCAACAACATGGATGACACCGGTGCGTATCACTGTGCCATCTATCGCGATAATGCGCCGCTCAGTGTGATGCAGGGTTCTTCTCGGTGCAGGTGCTCCAGAAGGCATTGTCTGACAGCTTCAACCTGAGGTCCGTTTACGATCCTTTATAACAACCGCCCCATCCATTGATCCCTGATTCCCGCATTAGTCTCGTACCATGGGGTGCCCAAGAACTACGACCCTACCACCAGCATCCTCAGTACGCCACCACCGCGTATCCACATCCACATCTATCTCACCCACAGATCTCCTTAGCACCCAGATGGCATTCATTTTGAACCACGCCCAGCACTGGTACACACTCCGCCGCTTCGGAAGCGTGTCACCCGATCCTGCCCTCGAGGCCGATCCAGGAGGCGGCCACTGGTTCAACCTCAACTCCTTCAATGTCCGCCCAGAGCGCATCGGGAAACTCTACCTGGGCATGTTCCTACAGCAAGCTCAAGAAGAGGGTGAGCGGTCATCATACCCGTCGGCTGCTCTTATCGATCGCTCACTCACTCCGCCTGTAGGCTACTCCATTTTCGCTGCGATTCAGCAGGACCCGTCAGCCAAAATCGCCCTCCCGCGCGTAGAGGCTGACGAGCTGTTTGCCTCGATTCCGGAGGACGCAGCAGGCAACTTCTCAAACTCCTACACCGCAGCACACGCATCTTCTTCCTCCACCGCCATGCACGGCGTCGAAGGTCTCGAGGACGAAGACGTCGAGTTGCAGAGGGCGCTGCAGGCATCTCTCGGAGGCGGCGACTACGGCGACTACATCCCGCAACGGTTTGAACCTGCTGCCCGCGGACGGCAGCAGCCGCCTTCCCGGACTTCCTCTCGCATACCTATCCAGAGAGAGTACGAAGTGATCGACTCGGACGATGAAGACATCGTCATACCCCAAGCCCACGCCGACCCAGAGCCAGAGCCAGAACCCGTCGACCCCGTCGCAGCGAGCATGGCGCGCCAACGAGCGATCATGGAACACATGCAGCGCGCGCAGGAGTATGCTCTGCAAGAGCAATACCAGGACGAGATCGCGCGCATGAACGCCGCAGCGCGGCTGCGGCAGGCGCGCGGAGGTGACGAGGAAGACGAGGACGAGATGCTTCGACGTGCAATCGCAGAGAGCGAAGCGATGGCGCAGGCTCAAGGGTCCAGCCACGCGCCACAAGATGAAGACGAAGACGGAGACGACTTGCCTGCCCCTCCGCCGAGAGCGCCGCCTGCATGGCACCAACATAGGGTATACGATGATGAGGACCAGGAGCTGCAGGCCGCGCTAAGGGCATCTATGGAAACTGTCCCTCCTGGCTTCCGCGTTCCTAGCCCACAGCCAGTCATTCCCCAGCGCCCTTCACAAGAGTCAACGCCACCTGCCCATGCCTCTCCGCCTCCACCGCTACAGCGCCAGGCATCTTCAGATATCGAGACTGAGTCGGAAAGTGACGCTACGGAAGCAGAGCCTGAGCAGCTCAGCATGGAGGAGATCAGGAGGCGACGTTTGGCTAGGTTTGGTGGTTGATTCGATCCTAGAGCCTGAAGAGATAGAAATGTACACTGTATACTAAACCATTGTGGTCTTGTCTTTACACGAATCCGCGCATTTTGAGTGCAGTATCAACGCATGTTCACACCTACCGTTCGTGTTGGGTTGACACTTGGCGTGACTCTAGCAGACAAAGGGACGTCCGGTGGAAAAAAATGCAATGACAGCGTGTTTTGGGTGCATGGCGGAGTGGCATGGCGTACAGTGGTCATAGCAGCGACGATAGCATAAACATATGATACAAAACCCCTACTTCGCCTGGGGATGTGAACGTTCGATCAGCAACACCCCGAACGCACGCACAAAGGACGACATACCAAGATGATACCGTCGAACCGCTGCTTGAACCAGGCCACCGTGTCCTCCTTCCTGATACGGTGCTGGAAGCCCACCCGGGCCTTCTTCTGCTTCCTCCTCGCGACGCGGGCGCCGGGGCGGCCCATGACGACGTAAAAGTCCATGCCAAAAATGCCGATCGTGGGGTCGTACCGCGCACCGAGGTCGATGTGCTCCTGGATGCCGAAGCCAAAGTTGCCGGTCTCGGAGAAGTTCTGGCGCTTGAGCTCGTACTCCTTGACCTTGAGGCCGCGCTCGAGGATCTCCTCGGCCTTGGGCCCGCGGATGGTGACGTGCGCGGCGATCTTCTCGTTGCGCCGGATCCCAAACTGGCGCACCGTGTACCGCGCCTTGGACGTGACTGGGGTCTGCCCCGTGAGCTGCTCCAGCACCTTCGACGCCCGCGTCAGACGATCGCCGGATTCGCCGACGGAGATGTCTGTTTGCGTTTCGTTCGTTCGTTCGTTCGAGGGAGTTTTGGGTGGGGATACGAGGATACGCTCAGGATGGGACGGGCTGGACACACTAGCAAGAGAGAGAGACGCACTGATGACAAGTTTGTCAATCCGGAGCTCCTTCATGGGGTTCGAGGGGCGGTTTTTTGCTCGGCCTAGAGGAGCGCAAGTTTCAGCGACAGGTTCGACAGCATCAGGAGGAGGCGGAGGTGAAGCGAGACGGACCATCTTGTCAGAAGCGTAAGTCTTGTCGCTGGTCGTCGTTGTCGTCGGTGTGCTCGATAATTCCCAGTAGGCGGGCAGGGACAGCCGGTGGCTTGGGAACAGCTATATAGCTCATTTCGGCATACGCCGGCTATCCCCTATCCAGATTTTGTAGGCGCGCACAGCGTTTGTTGACTCCTACTGATCATGACGTTCGTCGAGTCACTCCGGAGCTGTCCAGCGAACGCGTAAAAAGACACGGCATGAGTTGTAATTAACAGTGCCAGCCTACTGAAGAATAACCAATTTTGAATGGCTAAGGTTGTTATGTAGTTTACAATTACATCGAGAGCGCGAAATGCATAAAACAACAACAGCGGAACGACAGCGCAGAAATGACTCGAGAGTTCAGACCTACAGTGTGAGACAACTGTCTGACTCCAAGAGGATAGCTCAACAACAGCCAGAGTCCAGAGGACCAAAACAACATAGCAAAACTTGGATAATGATATGCCCATGATCACCGAATGTACATGTATAGTAGGGACGTCCACGCCCACACAAACGTATACGTATCACAACGAATAATCTTACGAATCGGAATCGAAATCGGATGCTTTCGTACACGGCACCAGACCCAGACCCAGACAGCGAGTTCAAGGAGGACTTGCTACTGCCATATAGTCAATGCCCATGGCCATGCGCGTCCGCACCAACTTCCCCATCGCCCTCCGGGCGTTCAGCCCGCGCGATCTCCAGCTCCCTCTCCAGCCACCTCATCAGCGCATCCGCGCCCTTGACCGCAGGGTCCGTCTTAAGCACCTCCAGCACGCGCTCGCCCACCGCGATCCCACACTCCTCCGCGCGTCCAAAGCCGCTCAGGCAGCTCTTGCGATACTCCACCTCAGCGAGCCCGAGGATCGCCGGGACAGAGCGGAAGTTCGCCACGTACGTCCGCAGGAGGATCGGAAGTGCGATGACGATGGGGATGTCGGCCGTGAGCATGTCAAGGTCGGCTTCGAGGTCGGAAAGCGGCGCAACCTTGGGGCTGGTGTTCGCGCTGCTGGCAGAGGCCGAGCTGGAGCGCACTACGACTGTAGTGCAGGCGGCTTGGATGGACTCCAGGAGCGCGATGAGCGCGCTGAGGCCGTCAAATGCCTCGTCGACTACCTCGCGTGCGAGGCGCGTCTGCTCCTTGTCGGCAGACGGCTTCGGGAGCTGGTTGAGAAGGTTGTACAGCGCGCGCGCGTCGCCAGCGACAGTCGGACCGCGTGCAGCAGGCGACGGTGGAGACGGCGGACGGGAGGGAGGGAGCTTGAGAGTAAAACGACTAGGAGGAGGAGTCGCCGGAGGGGTCGACAACGCCCTCTTGGAATCCTTGGACTTCAAGCTCATGGTCCCCATAGCCGGGGAAGCGGGAGGAGATGGCAGCGGGCTCGCTCGGTGAGTCAGCGCCACCATTCCCCGCCAGACAAGGGAGATGACTAGTGAGGCGAGAGCGCTCTCTGCATACGCGGAGGCGATTATGCGGGACAGCGCGCGAGCATAGATGGGGATGAGAGTCTGCATCGACATGATGGATGGGTGCGGGACAGGGGACTTGATCGCAGCGGAAGCTTTGCCAGCGGTGCCACTAGTGACTACTGACGGCGGGACATTCTCCAACGCCTCAATGAGCGGAAGCAGTTCATTCTTGATAGCATTGAGGAGGGGATCAATGACTCGCTTCACAATGGAAACCAGACCATCGCGAACCGCTTTGAGACTCTCCCCTCTGGTGTCGACGTCCACCCCAAGACCAATTTCGTCGAACGACTCGAGCAACTCACCAGCGAAGGTGGCGAGGGCGACTGCGTGGATCTGAGTCGCGTTTAGCTGTGGCTCGTGGGGGTTCGGCGCGGCAGGGTTGTGGAAGGCCGGCGAGGAGAGAAGGGGGATGAGGTTGTTGGAAAGGTTGGTCCAAAGGACCGAAAGGGGCCGCTGCAATGTGCGGATGACCGCGCGGTATAGATGAGGGTTCTCCCGAGATGCTTTGATCTCGCTGCAGCACGGTCAGACAGAGTATAATGGCAACCATAGTGCATATAATTACTCACGAGACAATCAGAGCACCCAGCGTGCGGCCACGTCCTGGTGGTATAGGCCGTCTACCTGCAAGCAACTCTCCAGGGATAGTAACAGGGCCGGGGGGCTGGGCGAGAGCCTTGGAGACCGCCTCGCTTAGCTTGAGGCTGAGGACTTCCATAAACGAACCGTCTTGAACGACGGTGGAGGGCGGAGCTTCCTTGTTAGTAGCTGGAGAGGGCGAAGGACGACGGAAGTTAGACAGAGATAGCTTGGACAGAGGACGAGCGCGCTCTGGGCTCGTCGGAGTGTCCTGGCGAGGGACAGGGACGGGAGAAGTGGGGCGGCTGGAGGGCCGGAAGAAGGAAGTGGGCTTGAGGGTGTACATTGCTGAGGTAGCAGTGGGAATCGAGGTCGCAAAGCCCGGGTTAAGTATGTCTTGTGGCGAAAGGTATAAGTGTGATGCTTCTAAGTGTGTCTAGGTTCGTGTGAGGGAGGTTGTTGCTAGGATTTCTGAGGCGGAGCAGGCGACCTGGATCCGACGGCAAATAGAGAGAAATTTAGCCCATAGGTGAGGGTGTAGTTATGCCGACAATTGTGTGGAAAGCAAGTGGTCCTAAGGAGGGCGGTCTGTGTCAACGAGACGGAGTGCAAGCGGGAGGAAGAGAATGTTGCTCGTTCGATGTGGAGTGCTGCGGTGGAGGGCGTGAGCACATGAGCCGCGGTAGCGGAGTGAAGTGTACACACCAGGAGAGCGAGTGTATCATAGATTGAGCAGCGGACGTCGAGGAATGGATGGGCAAGAGCGAGGGAGAAGCAGGAGAAGGATGTCCTTGTCCAACCTACAAATTTGACAGAGGCTTATGAAGGACCTGTGATTCCCACGGGCCGCCACCGGCATGAAAGTGGTCGCCACTGCCCAGTGCCACCAATTTCTGTCCTCTTCCCGTCCATTGTCACTGTCCGGATCACACCACCACCGGCCATTCACCCGCTCTTCTCAATCCTTTCCCCGCTTAGGAAGATCTGCATTCGGAGAGTTTCGAACTAGCCCCGTTCGCGTCGTAATACCATACCTTCCCTCCAGTCCCCGTCATTTGCTTCCGAATCGCAAGAGTCAATAACAGACTGAGCTCAAGCAGCAGTGGTCAGACACCGTCACACCACCGGGACTCCACCTCACGCCGCGCAGCCGGTCGCACCAGCAACGCACGACAAATGCGAAATTGTAGGTTTGAAACAGGAACCCCGCTGCCGTACGACAAGACAAGCGTCGCGCCCAGCAGTCCGCCAGCGCCATAACCTTCAGTTTCATTGCTTCTATTGTCCTATCCATGAATCATGGCCATCCATCCATCGGGATGAGAACGCTCTGTGTACGTGCATTCGGGCGGTGTTGCAAGCGTCTCCCGGGTCCCTTGGCGATGGAATCGTGCAGGAATCGTGTCTTCCTGCTTCCTCTCCGCGACTAATGGATGCCTCCTGCATACGATCCGGGAGGATGCCCGAGAGTCGAGATGAGCATGCGGCCCCATCTTGATAAACAACCACTCCCCGTGTCACACCCTCCCACCCATCTTTTGTCCGACTGTGGCACGCGCTCATTCAATGCGTTTGTTCACGATCCCAGTCGTTGTTCACATCCAATGTTCCCGTGAAACGTTGTATGGCGTCTTTAATCTATGGACATCTCCGACGATCCTCTCCCAGCAGCTGGTCCGTGTAACCCCCGAAGATTCTCTAAGGGAACATCAAGAAGGTCATCTTTGTTTGCTAGACGGGATACCGTATGCATTTGGATAGGCCGGCGCCTTCCAACCGCGATGCTTCTTCCTTGGCATCCATGCTCCTCCGCACACGATGGCCCGCACGGACGCCTTACGAGTAGTACATCCAGGTATATGCCATCCAAGTTCGGTGGCGAGTGAAATATGCATGCTGAACAGCACCTTAACATCGCAAGTTCCCTAGACCTGAGTCGCCCCTGCAGTACTTCGAAGCACGCCCTCCCCAGGAACTCCGACCGCTCATTCTGACCAACGAGCGGCCAAGCTGAGCGTAAGTATGCAGTACTAAGGGTAATGTAATAGCGGGAGCACGCCAGAACAAGCAACAGTCGTGCACCACCACCGCGACTCGTCCGGATCCCTCGAACTCTAACTTCCCTTCATAGGCTCGTCTCGCTCCGAGTCGCTATCAGCCTTATCGCTGGGCTGGAACGCTCTCTTCAACGTTCGCCACCATTCACGGGGCGACGGGCTCGTATGGAACGCCGACGAGCCTGCGAAGATCTCTTCGAGCTTGCTCCCAATCGCAACGTCGCGCTGAGCCCGCCCTGATGACCAAACGCGGCATCACACGGTAGGTAAACGTAAACACGACATTGAAGGCAAGAAAGCGACGCGGAAGGCCAAGTCCGCGGTCGGGTCACTACCGAGCACCCTCGTTCGCAGACCGTCCAATCGTCATTGCGCACACACATCGGAGTTGGTCTCACGCAGCGAAGTCCGTGAAATCGTAATCTGCTCATAATCCTGGTACCGCGGAAGACGTAAGAAGCCAGAGAGAAGCCAGAAGAAACAGAAGCGATGGTAATATTACATGACTAGGACCTCCGATCGCACGCTCATGGTGCCCACAGTGCCCCTTCTCCTCCTTCCTTCCCCCGCTCTCCTTCTCCATGCCACTTACACTCCGCTCAGGCTTCCGCCTCCCGCTCGCTCCGAACCACTCTCCCAGCCATGCGCATCCCGAGCCTACGAATGCCTCTTCAAGGAGCATCTGGGCCTGGGCGCGTGGGCGGCGCGTCATGTCCTCGTCCACGAGGAAATCGTCTCCGCGAAGCCGTTCCTGTTCGCCGCGTTCGGGACGACGCCCTGCCCGTTGATGCTGAGCATGTACTGCGACGCGACGGTGGAGAGCATATAGAGCGCGACGCCCGAGCCCGCGTCGATGTTCACGTTCTGCTGCTGGCAGTCGAACGCGTTCAGGCAGTCTTGGTTGTAGTTCTACCATAGCCAAAACCATGAATAATAATAACAGGGCCGGTCAGTACCGTTCACGTTCACGCTGCACATGCGTCGACGTGATGACGTCGTGGGCACACTGCGTACCTGGAAGAAGCTGTACAGTCCGGCTCCTGCACGAGGCCAAGCAATGCGCGGAGACGGGAATGGAACCAGGGGTCAGTTTGCGGGGTTGCGGGATTGCGGAGAAGCAGAGAAGGACGACTCGAGGGTCCGGAAGACGCACCGAAGACGAGGATGTTCTGCGAGTTCGACACAGTGAGCGCCCACGCTGCCCCCGGTCCGAATGCGGGGTCGTTATACGCCGTGCTTGGGATGAACGGGGCTGGAGGGACGGGGTTAGGCTGGAAGTAAGGCTGGATGACCGACGGCGATGGCCCAGGCAAAGTGGCAGGTGGTCAGCAGATTCGTTGCGCGCCGTGATAGGTGTGTGCGCGCACTGTTTCGGTTTGGATGAGGCCGAGGTAGTGGTCTCGGGCATTCACCAAGTAGTATTGGTAGATGATGCTGTGTTCGCCTGGAGGCACCGCCGCCAGAGTCAGAGGCAGGCTTTCCTCGCTCATTCGATTATCGTCACTTACTCGCCGTCCCAATCATCCAGACAGGCCCTTGGGACTCGGACATGATCCCGCGCCCAGTGTAGATATTGATCTGCGGACCGGAATCCAAATCGTGGTCGGCAGTCCACACCCACAGACCCTGCATGGTGGCAAGACATGTGAATGAGCGATCCGGTGACCCCATGAGATGCATGCATATCTATATACCTCGAGGTATGCGCTAGAAGACGACGTGAGGTGCAGGCCCATGAACGCCGCGAAGCAGTTGTTGCCACCAGCGCCGGATGTCGGGCATTGCGCGGCCTGGAGATTCGTACCAACCTCTGTATGCACATGCGTATTATTAGACACGTGCTAGCCCATTCGGAGTGCAAGATGGAGCAAACATACTTCCGCCAAGAATAATATGCGTGTCCCAAGTTCCAGCTGCGCCTTGCTGGCCTGCTGGATCGTGGACGTTCCACTCCACAACGATCGCTCCGGCCGCTGCCAAGGACACGCGCAGTGGGTTTAGAAGTCATGAAGTGAGTGACCGACTCGGAAGCGAGCTTGGAGGGTGGACGTACCAGGACCACGGGTCGAGAAGATCATGTCCGAGATCTCGAGGACGCCCGTCGAGCCGGGGGTGCCCGCACGGATGACGGGGCGGGCTGCGCAGAGAATCCGGAAGTGATGAGAGTGAGCATGACCGCCCTCGAGATCAGTGTGGGACCCAGATCCACGCACGATTGTTGTAGTCCGTGAACGCGCTTCCAGTGCCGAGGATGGTGGACCACGCCTCTCCGACGATCTGGGTGCCCGCCGGGATGGTGATGGTGTTCGTCACGAGATATACGCCGGCGTCGAAGAAGATGATCTTGCAGCCTGCCCACTGCAAAAGTTGCTGTCAGTGTTTCACTCCCTTATCCGGACTAAGGACCGAGACCCACTTGGTTGAGAACGGCTTGAATTGCGGCAGTATCGTCCGTCTGGCCATCTCCCCTCGCACCCTGAGACTTGACACTGATGAACTGGTCAGGGGTGTAATCGGCATACTGAGGGTGTCCCTTCGAAACGATCTGTCCCGCCGAGTTAAGCAAGCTTGACGCCTTTTTGATCGTTGGGATGTTCGCCTGGACGAAGCGTCCATTCGGATTTGTGCCAGTATAGACGTTGCCCTGAGCCCACGAGTCGATCGTGGTGGTACCACCCGCAAGGAGGACGGGACCGCCAGTGACACCAACAGCCGTTGAGACATTGTTGAGCTTGATGTTGTTGAGCACGACCGCGCCGTGAAGAACTCCGTTGCTAGCGGCAGTGTTGCGGAGGAAGATGGGTGTGTTCGTCACAACAGCGTCGATGATGGCTTCGCCTCCGGCGCCTTGGTTGTCCTGAGTGATGCTTCCAGTGCGGAAATCGAAGCCAACCTAGTGGATACGACTCAATAAGCTGCGATGGGCAGATGGGCAGATGACAGTGGGCGTACCTGGCAATTATTGATGGTGACACCTTGGAAGGTCCATCCCCAGTTCCAGTTCATGTAAATCTATATCGAGAGAGTCTTCATTCTAGCCCATTCGTCCTGCAACATCACAAAGTCATAGAACTTACAGCTGGGTGCGATCGATGTCAGTCACATGAAATTTGTTGAGATCTATGAAGAAGGTGACGTACCAGTGTTGGCGTTGTTGACGGTGATATTGCGGACAGTAAATCTAAAATCCGTTCAATACACGATCGAGGCGTCATTGACCTCGAAGCTTACTGTTGGTTGCCAACCCACATCCCAAAGTTACCTCCGTTAAATACAAGATCTATGAACGGATATTGAGATCAAGATGACGCAAGTCGCGTCATGGCTACTCACCGCCCATAAAACCACCGCTTTCATAGTAACGCATGTCAGCATGTCGGCGGTCAATCCAGACGTGATTTCATACCTGCCGTTCTCCATCCAGATACCTGTCAAGAGTCCATAACGGCGTTAGATAGCAGATCAAGGATGTGACAAACGACCGGAGCGAACCTTGGTGGGCGTTACCCGGTGCCGTCGACATCTGGAACACGAGATTGACCAAGGAGGTCGCCTGTGAGACCTGCCAGTGGATCCCAGTACCGAAAGCGGAGGGCGGAATACGCGTGGTGTCGAGCTTGAAGTTACGGATGGAGTGGTAGCTGTTCCCAGTGTTCCCAGAAAATGAGATATGCCCGGTAGTCAACTTGCATGGTGACTCACAAGTTGTTCTGGTTGATGTACCAGCCCGGATCCGCATCTACACGATACATAAGAACACTGTGCTCTTGCAAACAGTGAATCACATACCGATGAGCGCGATACCCTGGAAGTTGCTGTTTCCGGCGATCGTTGGCATGTGCTTAGCATCACCGATAAGCTGCGTATAGTAGTATGAAATAATCGGAGACGAGATGAGGTACGTTCTGAGGGTATTCTGAGCACATCTGAGCAGTGTTAACTCGAAGTACTTACCCCTGAGGGAAGTAGACCACAGCCGGTGAGAGCCTACATGGAGGACGTGAGACAGGATCGATCCCAGTAACACTCGAAGAAGACGAACGTAGACTGCCCGCAGCCACTCCCGCAACGACTACCGGACGAGATGGCAGCACTGTGCTTCAGTCAGCGATGGGCTCAAAAAAGACAAAGCGCAATCTTCACTTAATCGCCGCTGTGTCGTCGGTGACGCCGTCACCCTTCGCTCCGAAGTCCTGCAATGGAAGAAGAGGTGGTCAGCGCTCGGGCATAAGGAGAGTAGGGTCAGAAAGGCGTACTTTGACGTTGCGGAAGACCTGGTAGCCGCCAGAGTTGCTGTTGAGCGGCGATGTTCCTCGATGAGCGATTTGCTCCATCCAAAACGGCGCACTAGCAGCGGCAGTGCCGCGAGTGACTGGGGCAGAGCATGAAGTACCCAAGCCAGCGACAAAGGAAGCTAAGCCGAGGAGGGTGAAGAAGAGGTGTACAATGTCGAAGCGCATGCTGGAGGCGTAGAGTCAAACCAAGGGAGCTGAAGCTCGCCTGCCAGCCATGAATCGGTGGCGAGCCTCTTATAAACCTATGCGTCAAGGAGAAGCCGTCTAAGCCAGCCCGAACAGGAGAACTGTACGGCACTTGAGAAGCGCGATACTTTCCTTCGATCCTCGCCTCTCGGAGAAACCATGCTGTGAGTGACATGTCGTCAATGCTGTCTCCTCTCACCTGTCCAAGACCTCGTGTGGATTCGCATACAATAGGAAGTAAGTAAGGTTCACGATCCAGAGCAATTAGCACCTTTAGAGGGTCCTTATAACAAACGCTACGGGGTGTGTGCCTTCTCAATGGCTCGGATGGGATGGATGGGATGGAAGTGATTGTTAACGCCGCGTCTCCGTGTCACACGTGAACGCGAACCAATGTGGTCCGCACAAAGCGCCTAAATCCTGAAAGCAAAGTACAGGACCGAAATAGGTCTTGCAAGGCACGCTTGCAGCATTGTAGCCGCTCGCGCACTTAGCCGAGCAGTCCTCTCCGGCGACGTACTCCAAAGCTTGGTGGTGACATGATCTTCGCCTGGCCACATGATACCTCCCTCACAGAGCTTCCTCCACGGAGAACAACCAGCATGGGAATCTGAGGCGGATGTGCTCACACTCTGGGAGCACTCTGACCCGGTGTGCCTAGCCGGACTGAGTAACGTCCTCATTGGAGGGCTGTTAGGGTGTAGCAGAAATGCAGCGGGCGAAGCATCTCTTCCTATTCGTTAGGATTATTCTCGATATGCTTGGACAGCAGGAGAAGTAACCACTCTAGTCGAGGACAGGCATCCTGCCAAGAGATCGGTTCAGCTCCCGTCACTTCCAGAAGGCGTGCTTTGCACAAGTACGAGCGAAGAGAATACAATGCGTGCATGTGAGTGAGTCACGTACTACTCACACACCAGCACTAGCATGAATCGAGCATGCTGTTGGACCGCTTCAATATCGGGGAATATTGACAGCTGGTCGACGCACATCGCATTGGAAGATCTGGAAAACACTGATATGCCCGCACTCGAACAGTACATACCTTCTCCGTGATCGGATGTACACCACATGCCGACTTTGAGTAGACACTAGTGGCACAGCGACTACGTGCACTGATAGCGTGAACCAACTGTCCCGACTGCGAATGTGATTTGCGAAGTATGCGAATCGAGCTCCCACCCCAGCGAATTATCCGGGGATGCGCGATATCAAACACGATGCGGTTTCCCATTGGCAGCGTTTTTAGAACTATATAAAGCAAACATAAGTGATTGATGCTGGCGCAATTCGTAGTCGAGCAAGTAGCGCGATTGGGGGTTGACTAAGTATCTTGTCCAAGGAACGGATCCGGAACCGTCTGAGTCACGCTCTTCAAGAAACGGCGGATCATCTTTCCGTGCATCCTGCAGTTCCATCGCGGAAGCTGGGACAGAATCACGAAGTGGTTTGCTCACCTCATGACAAACCACAGATCTGACCCCCCCTCCGTTCCGGCGAGTCGCCGGAATTGGATGACATCGACGTTATCACCACGTACACAGCGACACGATGGAAGAGGTGTCCAGGTCAGCGCTGTATAGTCGCACATAGTCCACACAAGCGTCGTGGTAGTCGATAGAAGCAAGAGTGACACATTTATGAACCCCAACTGTCAAGTAGCGCTCAGAATGGATCGTGGGACCTTTCCTCGCCCAAAAAGGTATTCTAGACGCTGAACACCCGCATTCAGACCGCGCCTCGCCCTCAGCATGATCTCTGACGATGCATGATGGCATGCGCATTATCAATAGGCTCGAGCTCCGAGTCCCACCTCGAAGTCGAACATGACGCATCAACACAAGGGCTGCTAGTAGATGTCATACTAGAGAAAATTTTAAGCCCCGGCCACAGTGTCGATCCGAATCAACCACGCCAGCATCAAGCAACTCACCTATCTTCGAGACCACTTGTCAGTATACGAAAATATCATCATATCCGACTCTCACGCCAACCCTTCACAGACAAGGTCACTGCCACTGTTAGTCAGGTACGGACACTCCAGTTGCCATGTGCTCTGCAGACGTGGTGTCAACCGTTTGGTAATGTTTCTACCATGCTCCTCGAATGTGGCTACTGGCAAAATCTATGAAACACTTAACGCTCCGGCAGTAGGCAACCTCATTCGATGCGCGAGAGGGCTTATTCCGCATGTGAAGAGAGACACAACTCTCGGTACACGTCCACGCCCTTTTGCAGTTCACGTCGTGACTGACTCATTCAACAGAATAGAGTTCAGCTTTATCAAGGCGAACGTGAGCGGATGTTTGCTACTTGGCCCGACGCGCGACGTGGCTGGCTCCACTGGCTGACTGTGGCGAGGGCCCAATGGCTGACTCCCGATCGATGTCCTGTTTGTTGATGTTGGGGTGACGGGGCTGCCGCGTCAGCCGCGTCGAGTCTATAAGAAGCAGGCCCCCTCGGTGGTCCAGCCTTACTCTCGACCGTCACCCCTCTCTCGCTTCAATGTCCCATCTGGTCGACCTCGACGCAACACAGCAAGCACGCTTCAACTCATACACGAAGACCACGAACGCAGAAGCAGGCAATTCCTTGCACACGATCGTTTTCCAGCGCAGAAGCACGTACCCATTCGACCGTCAATTTGCGCACGTCCGGCGCAAAAGAACGCACCGTTCGACTGTTGCGCACGACCGTCACCAGCGCACAAGGACGTCTGCGCTCCTGTCCACATTCAAACACGACTACCATCAAGGCATCCAATTGCAACACCGTCAGAAAGTATCCGATATGCGTTATACTTCGCTTTACTGGGGTTACAGCTTACTGTGGTGCTCGGGCTTGTCTTTCTGGTCGTCTCGCTGCTGGTCTTGAGTCTGACGGTGTGGTGTCTCAGCGTATGGGTATTTATCTTGGTTCTTCTCGCGGGTCGGCTCTGGGCAAGGGTTCGGCTCGCAGGCTGGAGCCTCAGGTACGTATCTCGAGGGACGGGCGCAGACCTTTACGTGGTCCTCGGGATAAGTACCTCACGAGGGAAACCAACATGCGCCCATTACGTTCTCTTCTTTCTCTTCCCTCCATGTATACAACTTAGCTATATGTATTAGCCTTCTTGCAAAAGCCGACACCGCCTGAATCTCGCTCAGGAAATTATGTATCGGTACGACATGACCCATCATGACACACCTCGAAAGAAGGAAATTCGGAAGTCCATTGTTTCACGCTTGCGACTTGAGGAACTCCTCGGAGAAGGGATAGTCGGTGTATCCCTTCGGCGTGCTCGGAGTATACAATGTCTCATAATCAATCTCTTGCAGTGGGATGTTCTTCTGAAAGCGGAACGGCAGGTCGGGCTTGACGAGGAGTATCTCAGCAAGCGAACCGCTGATGTATGATGAAGAAGAGAAAACATCGGACACTTACGTTGGCACTGAACGCGCGAGCGAACCCGATGAGCTGGCCCGTCTCCTCCGCGACCTTGAGTGCCAAGTCGCGGTCATATCCGCCCGTGGTGATCAGGGGACGCGGCTTCCAGATATCGTAAATGAAGTCGTTTTGCTGCAGTCGCGGGTCAGCCTCAACGCTCCGCCGATGTCCGACGAGACCATACACGCACCGCAGGATCCTCGGGTCCCTTGCTGCCGAGACCGAAAGGAGAGACGACATGGATATACGCGAAATCGGGGTGCTTCTCCTTGATATTCTCGACGAGGTATGAGAACGTCGGGACGGGATTGTCCATTCGCATATCTGCACACGACACATCAACTCTTTCAACGCCCCTCGGAGCTCGGAGGCTGATATATGCAGGCAAAAACGCACCCTGGTACGTGCCCCAAGGGCTGAGCCGGATCCCAACTCTGGAAGCGCCGACGGCCCCGACGACGGCGTCGACAATCTCGAGCGGGAACTTGGCGCGGTTCTCGATCGAGCCGCCGTACTCGTCCGTGCGGGTGTTGGACACGTCCTGGAGGAACTGGTCCGGCAGGTAGCCGTTCGCGCCATGAATTTCGACGCCGTCGAATCCGGCACCCTTGACGGCGTTCGCGGCAGCCGTGGCATACCACTGGAGGTATTCCGTGATTTCTGTAGGAGGGTTATGAGAAGAGTGCGGACATCAAGATGGCAAGAATCGGAGTGCTGACCCTCTTTGGTCAGCTCGCGAGGGACGTCTTCCGGGCTGGTGCTGAGTGCGATGGGGGAGGCTGCGACATACGGAGCGTCGGGGTACTCCTTGTGCAGGTGCTCCGGACGGGCGGCCCGTCCCAAAGCCCACAGCTGGAGGTAGATGTAGGAGCCTTTCGCGTGGACGGCATCGGTAACCTATGCATACAGCCGTCAGCATCGCATTAGTCGAGGTTGAGCTCTGCGGTACGCATGCGCGTACCTTCTTCCAGGCAGCGACCTGCTCGTCGTTCCAGATGCCGGGAGCAAAGGCCTGTATGCCGGCCTTGGGGGCGATGAAGGCTGCCTCGGTAATGAGGAGGGTGCCAGGGACGCTGGCGCGCTGCTTGTAGAACTCGCGGACGAGGTCTGTCGGGACGTGGGCGGCATCCGCGCGGACGCGCGTCTGCGGTGCGAGGACAACCCGGTGGGCGAGCGTGACGTCACCCACTTGGATGGGGCGGAAGAGGGCAGGAGTGGCGTCGGAGGACATCGTGCGCCGCCAAGAGTTGCCCAAGTCTCGCACAGAGCTTGCTCTGGTCGCGGCTGGAGAGTGGAGGGTGCTCTTGTAAGCCCTCGAGCCTACGAGCCTTGTCGGAGAGCGGTGGATGAGTGTCGCAGGTCGCAGGTTGCTGAGAGCGGCTGCGCGAAAGCAGGGAGTTGATGTTAACATCGTGCTGACGCGGATACGAAATGCCAGGGGTGCGCTCGACGTGCTGGACCAGCGAAGGCTTTGGAAAGACGAACACCGTAGTGGAGAGCTCGAGGGTGAGCGATGCAACGCAAGTTGGGAGAAACGAGGAGGCCGTTGCCATTGCTCACTGTCTGCGTCCTGCTGAGAATTTGATTGCTAAGAACATGTCAATTGTCATGCAGCGTAGATCAGCGTAGATCTCGACTTTCCGAGAGTCGTACCATACCATATTTGGTGATATCGCTAATCCCACTTACAATTCAACGCCTGTTGTCTTTGCCCAGCTTCCAAACAGAACTGGTATGTGTTATATAACTAAACCATCACTCCAGGTCGATAACCATGCAGATGGCAGAGCATGCAAGATTGCAAGATAGGACAAGCAATTGTCGTATTTACCGTGGCATATAGCCTGAAACGGGAGTTACTCCTAGGCGCTTCGTGGCACGCCCTGGGGTCAGTCTGAGGTCACAGTTGACATCAGCAAGTTCTCAGTTGAACTCTCCTCACCCTATGGAGTACTTGCAGCGCCGTGTGCTTGGCAACTCAAACGTTATGGGACTGCTTCGACGGCAGCCGTGCAAGAGCTTGGGACTCGGTCGCTATGACGTCCTCAGGACTGTAGAATGCCACATGCAGTGTAGTTCCAGGATCCACTGACATTCACCCTGGCTTGGAAGGTGCCTCGGGACATGGACATAACACGGCAGAGTGTTTCACTCGGTCAGCAGCTGCCTGTGCCTGTTCGTCCACTTTGGGCTGCTCCACCTCCTCGACTTCAATGCTTCTTGAACTCCCTCCAGTACACTGACGAGTGGCTCTAGATCCGTGGGTCTGAATCAGAACTATTACTATTTTGGTAGGACTGTATGCCAGAGATGACGGCAGGCTGAGCACCGTATCCCCGTCAGACGCCGCCCGTCTGCTCCCCATCGCCCCTTAGCACCTCGGAGTCATTTTTCAGGCAAGAGCATACCATCGAGGGCGAAACATATTGGTATATAACACTCAGCCAACGCGGGCCAGCATTCTAGCTCACCGCCCATTCACCGTACGCAATGCTTGGCCGCACAATCCCATTGATTCTGGCAGCAGTCGCCCCTGTCGCCCTCTCCGCACCCTTCACGCCATCGGGCGGTCTTGGTACGAATTCGACTCCAGTGTATAGTCCGCTCAGCGACTTCGACTATCAATCGTTGGTAAGTCGATCGTGTCTGTATGGCCGATAGTGCCTAACCATGATCCGCAGAGCTTGGCGCTTTATCAAGAATACATCGAGCTTGACTTGTTCCATAACGGACTAGCCAAGTTCTCCGATGAGGACTTCGAGAACGCCGGTCTAAATGCTGAGGACCGCTATCTCATCCAGTTCATGGCTGACCAGGAAGTTGCCCACGCGAATATGATCACCAATATCCTCGGGCGTGAGTCATTCTTTTTGGATGAATGGTATCTTTCGGTTTCATCGTGCTCACATTCCCACCTTCCAGCCGACTCCGCGCCAAAGCAGTGTAACTATACATACCCCTACGAGAGCGTGCGCGACTTTGTCGACTTCTGCCAGAAGGTGCGCACAGATCATCCACCGAGCCTCACTGCAATGCTGATCTCTATCTCAGCTCACTCGGTTCGGCGAGTCCGGGGTGTATGGCTTTCTCGAGCACCTGGACTCTCGAGCCGCAGCGAACCTGCTTCTCGAATCCATCGTTACAGAGGCGCGTCAACAGATGATCTTCCGCCAGTTCGAAGGCCTCTTCCCCATGCCCGTACGTATCCCTATTATTACCGTCTTCGTCACGACGATAGTCAGACGTGATAGACTGACAACACAATTCCTTCCAGGTGTATTTCATTCCGGGCATCACGCAGAGCATGGCGTGGACACTGCTCGCACCGTACATCACTTCGTGCCCCGAGAACAACACACATCTCGTGTGGCAGAACTTCCCGGCGCTGAACATCGTCGTACGTATAAACTTTAGCCTCTGACAATACTGGCGCTCAACCACACTTCTGCAGAGCAACCCCAATGCGTCGGCTTTGAATGACAACAACACTCCCGCGATCACCCACAACCGCAGTGTTCCTCTGTCGCAACCCGGAACCACCCTCAACCTCACTTGGGAAGACCCTGGCAAGCAGGTCGGTCCGGATGGAAGGTACAACACTTCGACATCCGCAGGCGAGGGCAAGGTAAGCATGATTCTTCCGCTACCACGGCGGACCATCGGGCGCTTACTACACTACATTCGCTCCAGTATGTCGCGTGGATATCGCAACTGAACACCACGTACACCAACCTCACCGTCCTTGGCAACAATTCTGGCTCGACCATCCAGCCGAACGAGACCTTTATCAATGGCACGATGTACGTCTGACTATTCTCCAATCCCGTACTCCAGCCGAGTTTCGCACCTGACGAAGGGGCTAAACCAGGTTCATCATGATCACGGATACTAACCCGGTGATCACGCCGTTCAACGTCTCGATGCTGAACGAGCACATCGTCGCTGGTCCTGCTCTGTACCAGTCGGGCTAGGTAGTCTGTCTGACTATACCTCCAAGATCGGTGAACGTGATGGACTTGCATTCGAGGTTTGAACTTTGAATCTGAATCAATGACAGCCGTGTACTCTAGGTTTTGTTATAATTAATCAACTCTGTTCTCTACCCGTCAACCTCACACGCATCGTACCAAGTTCCATGGAGGAAAAGCCCCATTCCCGAATTATGTGTTATGACATCTGATCAGAGACATTAGAGCATCAGGAGAAATGGAACCTAATTTGCAATATTGCAAACAGACTCACCAGAATGGAACGCAAGAAACGACTCGTGACTTACAGATTTGGTCGGCACATCCCAGTTCAAGTGCCTCAGAACAATGGGCTTGGACAATTTGGCTATCTCACATATGGAATTCATAGGTGGTCAATAGGAGTTTAAGGGTGCATCAGCCGCTGGAGTATGGATCATATACTGTCTGTCTAGGGGAGACTAAGCTCAGCTGGAGTGTCTTTACACTTCGAATTAGTCAGTATATGTTCTGTGACGGATGCTGGGGCTGTCACCGTTAGGGTCCCTGAGGCCACTGCGAATCCTTGTCTTACAGAGTCCTCTTCAGTGTTACTGTCTGATATGACTAGTCGATAAAGGTCAAGCGGAAGTCGCACCGCCGTCTCTCGTGGGAGGCTGTGGCCTCCTACATTCACCTCCCCTACTCTGCCGAAAGACTCAGGGCCGGCGTCATGGAGACCTCAGCATGAATCTGGGCAGATACTGAGACAACCGAACATTTACATATTTTTTCTAACTACATCTCTCGACGACGTGTGCGATGTGCCAACACATATAGCCCTTTCTGTTGGACGAGAGCGCTTAGCGCTCGACGACAGCATCACCCGCACCCGCGCTTACAATCACGTCACTCATAGTATGCATTCCACCATCATCGAGTCTCTCCTTAGCCTATGCATATGCACGACACATACTCACCTGTACAGAGTTGTAACTACGTCTGACTAGGTATAGGTTCTAACACTTTCACTCATTTTCAAGTATGTGCACCTCATGTTATTGCAGTTATCGGTCCTGATATATAACTAATCGCTAATCATGGAATGAGGGTTTTCCGGATGGAGGCGAGCACTCTCCTGAACAGTGAACAGAGCGAATCCCGACAAGAGTCTGGTTGATGGGGAACGCCATCGGTACGCGGCGTCCGCGCTCCGACTTTGCCATTCGCACCATGACTGAAAGTCTGTTGAACACATCGAACGGAATCGAGTTCAGCTTCAACAACGCGAAGGTGACCGTACAGTATGTTTGTTCTTTGGCCCGACGTGCGACGTGGCGGGGCCCAACCGATCGACGTCCTGTTTGTTAATGTTGGGGTGACGGGGCTGGCGGGTCGACCGCGTCGAGTCTATAAGAGGCAGGCCCCCTCGGTGGTTCAGCCCTACTCTCGATCATCACCCGTCTCTCGCTTCAAGGTCCCATCTGGCCGACCTCGACGCATGACAGCAAGCACGCTTCAGCTCATTCACGAAGATCACGAACGCAGAAGCAGGCATTCCCTTGCGCGCGATCGTTTTCCAGCGCAGAAGCACGTATATGTTTGCGCACGACCGCTCGCCAGCGCTGAAGCACGTATTTGTTTGAGCACAATTTCCGCTGTGAAGCGCGTATCTGTTTGACTTTGAGCACGACCGCTGCTCTGAAAGCACGTATGTGTTTGCGCACGACCGGCCACCGCGCAGAACAACGCACCGTTCGACCGTTTGCGCACCGGTATCCAGCGCAGAAGCACGTAAACGTCGTTTGAGCACGATCGACGCTCCGAAGCACGTATTCGTTTGCGCACGATTGTCACCCAGCGCAGAAGCACGTACCCATCCGACCTTCAATTTGCGCACGACCGGCGCAGAAGAAACGCACCGTTCGACCGTTTGCGCACGACCATTATCAGCGCACAAGCACTCTTCGCTCCTGTCCACATTCAAGCACGACTACCATCGAGACATCCAATGCAAGACCGTCAGAAAGCATCCGATTTGCGCTTTACTTCGCTTTACTGGGGTTACAGCTCACTGTGGTGCTCCGGCTTGTCTTTCTGGTCGTCTGCTGGTCCCGAGTCTGGCGGTGTGGTGTCTCAGCTCTTGGGTATAGTCTTGGCTCTTCTTGCCAGGTTGGGCGACGGCCTTTACGCGGTCCTCGGGAGAGGGAAAACAACATATGCGCAGGTTTTTACTTGCATCTTCGGCAACAACATCAACCCACCGCGGGCCGTGCCAATCTGAGGATGTTCGACACAAGATCGTTACCAATACGCGCATTTGGAGAGCAGAGTTGAGAAGAGGCGGATGGCGGCAGCTTGTATGGGCATGCCTATTGTTCTACAATTGCTCTAAAACAACATTATTCCGATCCGTACACCTCTCATTTTCTACTGCCAACACCGGCCTTGCCGCCTCCTTATCCTCATTCCGCTCCAGGCAGCTGGTCATCCGCAGTCCTGTGCTCCTCCGCCTGCGCCTCAAGTGTACTCTCAAGCGCAACATCCCTCAAGATCTTGCCCACACCCTCCTGCTTGACCGCCTCCAGCTCACCCTCGCTCTTCACCAACAGCATCCCCGCGAAGCCGAGCGCATTCACGCTCAGCTTCTCGCCCGTCTCCGCGAGCACGTGCATCTCCTGCCGGCGGGGCACGACATGGATGTGCTCGAGCGTGAGGAAGACGTTGTACGAGGGCGTGCCTGCGGGGTAGTGTGGGTCGTGGCGCACCGTCTGGACCACGAGGTCGAGCAGGGCGATGAAGGCGTCTGCGAGCGCGGGCTCGAGCTCTTCTGCGGAGAGGGAGGGCAGGTTGGACGGCAGTCGACGGACGTGGTTCGCGTAAGGGAGCGTTGTGATGCTGAACGGGCTGCCTGTGGGTGCGACGGAGAGGCAGTTTGGTGAGTGCCGAATGATTGTCTACATGCTCCCCGCGCGCGGATACGTACTCTCTTTGTCAATTCTGATGGAGCGCGCGAGCTTCTCGACGGGCGGGCCGTCGTCCTCCACAGGCAAGAGCTGGACGTGTTTATGGGGCTGGCTTGCCCCGCTCAAGTCACCGCCTGCGGAGGTTGGTCAGTTGTATCCTGATGATGTAGCAACACCACGCACAGTTGTAGAATGCGAAGAACCGCCTCCCAGCCTTCTTCGCCGCGATGAGGAGCAGATATACTTGCACAAGGTCCGCGGGAAGAAGGGGCGACGTCTGCGACTCAAACTCTGCGCACGATCAGTCCACGGTCGGGGCAGACGCATCCACACATAAGCACACGCGCTCACTCTTCGTCACGAGCAAAAAATGGTGCGGGACAACCGAGTACTTGTTGAACTACGCCCGCTTGTCAATCGAGCACAAGACTCGGACAGCGCGCGCGAGGCGGCCACGCACCAAAATCACGTACTCGTGGCCCTCGAACTCGTCCTTGACCTCTCCCAGCAGGAGACTCGGGATGTACGGCGGCGCAAAGGGGTCGTGCCGCTTCTTCTCCTGCTCCACTGCGGCCTGCGCGTCCGGGCTGAAGTCGGGCGTTGGGAGGCGCGGCTTGTTCTGCAGCGCGGGGCAGAGTCGGATCTCAAACTGCGGGCGAGGGTGCGGTGGATGGCGGGGCGCGAGGCGTTAGGATGGGACGGGAGTAGTGGGCATCCATGAAGGAGTCCAGAGGGCAGGGGCAGACGTGCATTCAATGTATGCATGTTGCGATCACACGCGTTTGCCGCATCGTACACGTTCGTGTTGTGCGCAGGTCGGACGCAAGTGTATACGAGGCGGACGAGGAATGGTTCGTGCAGGTGAAGTAGACGAGGATGGCACGACCGGAGAAGCACGCATATGTGCAATTCATATTCGCACTTCGTGAGCTCATGCACGGCGTCACAAGGCTATAACATGCATGCAGGGCGCACCTCTACACCGTTCTCTTCATGCGTGTGCACCGTGGAGGGGAAGAAGAGCAGATCTCCCGCCTCCTTCGCCTTGTCGAAGCTCTCCGGCAGCTTCGCGATAATCTCCTTATGCGTAGCCATCCCCGATCGGTGCGCAGAGCCCGCGGAAGCACTAGCAGACGGTGTCGATATAAAGGCTGAGGTCGAGAGGTAAGCAAGGGCGGAGCGGGCGTATGCGGGGGTAGTCTGAGTAAAGCTTGCGGTCGTCCTGGTACGGTGGGGTGTGCGCAGTGTGACGGTCGCTCGCTCGGACGTGGAAAACGCAGCGCGGTGCGAAACGGGCTTGTGGCCAGTCGAGAGGCGTGTGTTATACGAGTGAGAAAGAGCAGGAGAGGGCGCGATGGGAGATCGACGAATGGATTGCATGGGGTCGCGCAATCAACTCGAGGTCGCGCGCGCCAGAAGCAAGGTTTCAGGAAATACGGACCGCTCGCCCTCGCAGCCTGTCGCGAGATGACTTCACGTTGGTATGTCATTCATCTCTGAGCAACGAGGAACATGGGAAGACAGAAGTACTGCGACTTGGTCAAAGTCATTGAACGCTATCACAATTCGACATTGCATAGTCAGTGTAAGTAGAGCGGAAAAGAAGTAGGCGAGCTTCGCGCTTTCAATTGTTAATACAACAAACAATAGACGGCAGCGTAAGAGCGTTCAATAAATGTCCCAAGACCGGAGATCCTCTCTATCGTCACACACTTGCATGCGCATGAGCTCCACTCGTAGTCGGCCGCCACCAGCCGCCGCCGCGGACCCCGGTGTTACGGGGGCGGTTGGTTGGAATTGTTTCAGGCGCCGGAAAGATGAGATGGGGGTTTACTAGCTGGGCATGCAAGTTGGAAAGCAAAGAACGACAAAACAAGAAAGACAGGAAAACGGCAGAAGGGGGTGGGTGAGGGTGTTGAGCGGAGTGGAAGAAGGGTGGCGGGAGGGGGAACGGCGAGATGGACCCAGTCCATCTGCCGGCAGTCTACATTCTCCCTGTACCGTACCAGGAGCAGCGAACGCTCAGGCTTTTCCGCCCCGCCCCTTGTTGTCCTTCGCGGCTTGCATTGCTTCCCCATTGAGCTGCGCTCGCGCGTAGCATAACGCAGCTATGAAGGAATATAGCGCCCCGTTGGTTCCCTGTGGTGCACACGCGCCAGCGGAGTCAATACACGCACAAGAACACGAAGTTCCGGCAGAGACCGCACCTGATAGTACAAGATCGCAAAGAATGTCTGCAGCAGCAGCAGGACTATTCGGATAGGGAAGCTCCGATGTATGGCCGAACCCTTCAGGAATGGTGCTGGATACTCCAACGTGAGGAGGACGAAGCCGATCAACAAGTTAAGGATCTGGGCAATGGGTGCCTTGACGATGATGGTTATGAACAGGCTGTCACTCGCGGCCGGTCTGGGGAGGGCGCGCTTAGTTAGACAGCTCGAGACCAAACATGGACGGACGCCGGACGACGACAGCAACGGCGGGCGCAACTGCAACGACACTCACTGTATACCTCCAGGGGAGCGGACAATACCGTTCACAAAGTCGAAGAAGAACTTGCGGTAGAAGATCCCCCAGAAGGCGGCCCATAGCGTGTCTAGCGGGGGAGAGCATGAGCCGGGGCAATAGAAAGGCTTGTGTGGCCTGAGACCGGATACACTCACAAGCGGTGGCCGAGAGGGAGACGTAGCGAGCGTATTCGTGCCACACGAGGTTTCCCATTTCGAAGACGCGGGGTCGGTTTGTGCTGAAAGGAAGGGCTTGCTGAAGGAGTAGCTGAGACTTGGACCGAGACTGGTCGGGAAAGTTGAAGAACGGAGCAAGAGGAGCGCTGCTCTGTTCTGAAGAACACTAAGAACAAGATGCACGGACTAAGCAGGCAAGGTGAGGTAGAGCCGATGGTCCAGCGAGCGCAGCTCGACTAAGGAGAAAGAGACTGAGGAATGGGAAAGGACGAGGAAAGGGAAGAAAGGAGATAGAAGAGAAATGCACGCAGCGTTGGCCCACCCGTATTCTCTCCGTCGGCTTGATTGATATAACGCCGTGACGGTCACTCTCCCACTGCCATCCGTAACCAAGGCACAGTTCTGTCACGCCTCACTCGCCGCCCACCACGTTTTAGATCCATCTTTGCGGGGAATGGCCGCGTGGAGTGTTTTAACACTCTGATACATCGTCCTATTCAGATCAATCACTCTTTCAACACAATTGGGACTCCGAATGCCCATCCGAGTGGTTGGAGGTGGTTGGCCGGGAAGCCCGAGACGCGCGTGACAGGGTGTGACACCCGACGACAATTCTGTCCGAAATGATCAAGTGATGTTTCCCGTCATGGGCGCCGCGAACCAGCGCGGACCGAGATAGATCATAGCACAACTGCCAGGGCCCAGGGACGACGTGCAATTGACACGCGAGGTGGAGCTCGCAGTCTTCCGCAGATGCAATGCGAGATCCAACAAAAGCCATTCGTTCAATGCTGAAGACATCGTCGCAGTCGTGGACGACGGCGGATGCAGACTACAAATCCCGGATAGATGGTGGACTACAAATTCCGCGTAGACGATGGCCGGGACCCCCGCAGACCAAGATACAGGTCAATAGCAACTACAGCATTCCTAGAGACTGGGCGCGATCGAGAACCTGCCGTTCCCACGTCGAGAACGACGTGCTGGGTCCATGTCAACCATGACTCAGACGTGCTTGAGGAGGCTGTTGACAATTGATGCAGCTGAACACAACCATCCGTGACACACGTGGTGGCGCTCGTGCATAGTTAATTGAAAGGCTCTGCTCTAGACCAGTGGAGCTCGCCGGCAAGGTCAGTATGAGCCTACTTACATGCCGTGGATACTCATACTGAACGATATCCAGCTCCGTCATATCCGAAGTACGTACTCAAGAGCTACGGCCCCCGGCATCCCCGCACTGAGTTGTGATGCAAAAGGCTATTCGATACAATTGACGACGACAGACTCCAGATAACTACCGTGTCATCCAGGCATCATGTGCAACGGTGCAATTCCTAGCATCCAGTACAGTCCTTCAGACGCTCAAGCGAAGTTCGGGAGGCCTTTGGGGACGCGTCGGCGGCTGCACAGGTGAAAACCCCCATCAGTTCAACTGCTATCTCGCGCCGAGTCGTCGAGATTCACGCACCATCTTCGAGTACATTTCCGTGATATCATACCCACCATACCCGTCCTCACTGACCAGCGTGGCCGTATCGGACGCATACGAGCTGTCGCGTAGCGCAGCGGGAGGCATAGGCCGAGGCATGCCATTGAAGTCGCCGTAACCTTTCTCCGCATATGGAGAAGGTCCGCGGCCTTGCGCGGTCGCGCCTCCGCCGCGGGGCTGTGTCATGGGAGGAGTCTGAGCGAGATACTTCTCGCGCATCGGGTTGGACTTGGGAGCCGGCACCATGCTGCCACGACCACCGAAAAAGTAGCCGCCCTCGACGTCGGGGTTCTGCAGAGGCAGGATGGGCGAGGGGAGTGCGATTTCGCGCTGCCGTCGTGCCTTGGCTTTTCGCCGGCGAAGACAGACGAAGAGGAGGATGATGAGAAGGAGCAGGATGATCGCGGAGCCTATTGCGATGCCGATTATGGCACCTAGTGGAAGACCGCGGTTTGCTGGTGCTGTCCCAGAGACTGGGCTAGATTCGCACGGTTATGTCAGGGTGTCTATCAACTACGAGGGGGAAACTGGGGGGCGCACTTGTCGCTCTGGCGTTCAGCCTGACTGATGGTCGGCGTGAGGATACTTGCCGTGCTGCTCGGGGGTTGAACGGGAGTGGTGGAAGGAGGTGGAGTCACACTAGATGGTGCAGGTGCAACAGTTCCATCCCCATTGAGTGGTGGTCCATTCGTAGGTACATTAGGCTGGCCGTCCGTCGATGCGGGAGGCTGACCATCTGTTGGTGCACTTGGCTGACCATCTGTTGGTGCGTTTTGCTGACCATCCGCAGGCGGCGGATTCTGTTGCCCATTCGTCTGCTGATCATTGGGGGGCGGCGCGTTCTGTTGCCTATCTGTTGACGTGTTCGATTGACCATCGCCGTCAGCATTTGGTGTGGCAGATGGTTGCGCAACGTCCCCATTTGAGGCTGTGTCGTCGGGTCCGCCGACCGCGTTCCTGTGGCATAATCAGCCAGATCCAGTCAATGAAATTGACGACGTAACCTACGGATTTGCGGACAGACGACCAGTAGACTTTGCACGAGAGGTCCCAGAAGTGCTTGTGGGAGCACCGCTCCCCGCAGTAAGCTCAGGCGCGGTATTGCTGGGAAAAATAAGGCGAATGACGGAAGATTGACCTCGATGAAGGACCTACATCGCTTCCTGATTGGTGGTCTCGTACACGATCGCGTCAATATCCACCAGACCGCCTCCTGCCGCCAAAAGCTTGACAGTGTGTTGCTTGTTCTCCAAGCCCGACGCTCCTCCCAGCACCTGCTGCACCTGCGCGTCGTTCGAGGTAGCACTTGCGTATGACGTGACTTGATCGTCAAGTATGAGAACATACTGTCCATAGTCGTTCCGCTTCGCGCCGTACAGCCAGAAACCAGTCCCCTCAAACGAGAACTGGGCGGTCGCACCCTCGACCGTCGTGCGGCTGAATGTAGAGTTCACGTACGACTGCGTCTCGTCCTTCCCAGACTCGTGCGCCCACGCTTCCGCAGGGTCATACTGGAAGAGCGGAGACGTGTCGTCAACTGTGCACGCAGATAACGTCGTGGGTCAGGAGAATTCCCGAAGTCGAGATGTCAAGAAGCGACGGGAAAGATGACGCACTCGTAACATTGGAAGCAGCCATCGAGGCTGAGTATCTCCGAATAGCCCAGCTGGTCGTAAAGTACACGAAAGACGAAGGGATGGGGGCCGGCCCCGAAGGAGGAGGAGAGGAGGATCGACGAAACGGCGGTGGTCAAAGAGACTCACGAAGAGAGGACGCGAGCACACGACGACCTTCAGTGTAGGCCTTTGGCCCCAAGCTTTGCTGCGCGACGGGCGATGATGGTAACATCATGCGTGCATCGCCGCGCCGGATGCATGCGTCTGTGTTCCTGGTGTTTCATAAGAATCATAACCCACGGTCGTCCAATCACAACCTGGCGGTCTGCGGAGACAGCTGGAGGTAATCAACTGCAATGATCATATCCCCAGCGGCGAAGGCGCGTGTGGTCCGCTCGGGAATCAGGAAAGAGCGAGAGGGCGAGAAATCATAGGCAGATCATTTGATATAAATGGCAAGGCGGTAGAACTGAATGCGGAAGGGCGCATCAGCACACTTTTGATGCGCTCTTCCATATCGGGCCATATAGACGGCCCTATCCTTTGACTCTCAAATCTTGTCCTCGATCCACATCTTTCGTTCGCCAAGACGATGCCCTCCAAGGCGGCGGCCTCGAGCAAGCCGAAGGCAGAGACCTCCAAGTCACTCGAGCTCGTCCCCGTCGGGCCTCGAGAAGTCTTCAAGAAACACCATGGTCGCGAGCGCGACGCGAACGGCCACAAACCCCTTACCGCGCGTGCGCTCGTTCTGCGGAATGGGAAGCATGGCACCATGGGCACGGGCGAGGTCGTCCTCGCTACGAGGATGAGTGGCAGGGAAAAGCTTGATTTGCTCGCGGGTACGTACGTGTCCCTGATTGACGCGTTTGCGCGGATGAATTTGATGCGCGCGTAGAGGATCTCATGAAGCAAGCGATCGCTGCGCCATTCAAGCTGGACGTGTGTTTGAAGATCGCAGACTCGCAGCTCAGTGGTCAGTGCATCTATCGCGTCGTGTGTCGAGTCATGGCTAGAATGTATGCCGTGCAATGCAGCCTACCTCGACGAGCTGAGTGCGCTCGAGGACCCGGAATTCTTCACCGATCGACTCAAGGCTGAGATTATCTCTCATATGAACATACTTCGGGCGCGAGAATTAAAAGATCCGGCTAAGAAGACTACCTACGAAATGACCACGCTTTCCAGCCAGTTTGTGTACCTGACACCATGTCAGGATCGCGCTGACCATCTGCGTGTCTAGCATCCATAACACGTACATGTTCGCGTCTGGCTGGCGTCTCGTCGGTGACACCATCCGGGAACTAATTGACCAAGGACTCGACGATGCAGTTATCAAGTCACAACTAAAAGCGAGCCCGGCCTTGCGGTCTCGATTCCTTGTGCTTTACGATACTGTAAACGTTCTTGTCCAGGCTGGTCAGGCGAACTTCGCCATCTTAGCTTCAGTCAGTCGTGAGTGGTTCTCCGAGTCAACCCCCTGAGTCGCTCACCGTCTGGGCATCTCACGAAACAGGCCACTACTCTCAATATTTCAAGACAGAGTTAGATCCTGAGACCAAGGAAGTCGAGTACACATTTGACTGGGGCGCTCTCAAGAACGTGCACAAATCATTCCTAGACTCGATCGTCGTCGAGCTGTGTTTTCCGTCGTCATCAATACCAAAACAGATCTTGTATCAACTTCTCGGCGAGGCGCTCGAAGAGTCGCCGAAGGATCGTAAGAACTTCTCGCAGACGGTATGGGATGCCGTCGGTGATCTCTCGGTACGTGACGCTGTTGATCATGCGGTAAATATATCACGTATTCACCTTCATCTCTCCAGGTAATGGTTGAACTTCAGTCCATGCTCGGGGGTGTCTTACATGGTACGGAAGGAGAACAATGGAAGGAAGAGCCCCGCCAGATGCCTGAGGAGTTCGAAGAGTGGATTGACGCTCAAATCGCATCCAAGAAGGCCTCGGACGCATGGTCCACGTACGTGGATATAATCCGCCCACTCGATCAGAAGAAGTCCAAAGCTACACTCGATAGGATGTGGGCCCAAATCAGATCCGTGCGTCAATGCGTTCGCTCGTATCCACCTGACCGTTAACACCTTCACAGAACTACGAGTCAATATGTAGCAAGACTCCTGATGAGCTCTGGAAAATTGATGACATTCGGAATGTGAAGCCCTCCTGGCACGGATGGGGTGGCCGAAACCGGGGACACGGCGACGACACTCTCGCTCTAGTGCCTTCGAAGGGGGGCAGAGCTGGTGGGAAGAAGAGAATCCTCGCGATCACTAACGGCGACGAAAGCGACGGCTCTATGCCTTCTCTGCAGACGGTGTCCGACTCTTCGGAGGAGGGAAACGAGGAGTTTGACGAGGATGAATATGAAGACGGCGACGATAGCGAAGGGTCTGATGACGAGTATGATGAGGAAGAGGAGGATGAACTCCGTGATCTCTTGCGCGAGGCGATGGATACTGTAGTCGCTTCGTCCGACTTCTACACCAGCAAGGGGCCCGCGCCGGAATTCGACGCTCTCGTAGAGGAGAGGAGGGGTAACCCTTTCTTGAAGCTGCTTGGCTCTTTGAGGGGTAAGTTAGACCATTCATGCAATACTGGCCGCCTATGACAGTCCTGCAGGTCGCATGTTCTCCGCAAACCCGGCTATACAGACCACGACGCGTACCCAACCCCGCCAACCTTTCGTGGGGAAGAAGACTCCTATGCCTAGCAAGTCCGGCACTGTCCCGAAGCCCGGGCCTACTTCTTCGAAGCCCTCGACTGGTAAGTCGAGTCGACACCGTCAATGGCTAGTTGAATGACGTACAGATAGCCGCTCAGCAGCAGAAGACTCGTCAAACGACGGTCGAAGAGGTTGAGGACGAGGATGCCCCGACTGCGTCAGCGAAGAAGAAAAAGAAGAAGCCTAAGAAGAAGAAGAAGCCCGCCGCTGCTCCTCCTGAGATTGCCATTGCCACTGACGCGCCTCCAATTAACCAGCCCACGGCCCAACCGACGGATCCGCCCCCAAGCACTCAGCCTACCAGTCCGCCAGCCACGCCGAAGACGAAGACGGCGACGAAGTCGTCGTCCACTCCCAAGCCGACGCCGCCCCACGCACCATCCTCCAGCAGCTCTACGACAACTCTTCCTTTCAGTAGCTCGACTACATCGCTCCCGCTCCAAACAGAGCAGACCGCCCAATCCGCACATGCATATCTGAAGACGGAGGGTCTCACCGGCGGGAAGACGAAGGTGAAGACTCGCGCGGCGGTCGGGAACCTTGGCAATCTCGACGCGATCCCGGAGAAGAAGCGGAAGGGCTTCTGGAGCAAGTTTTCCAAGAAGAACAAGGAGGAGGAGGAGGGAAGCGACAGCGAGGACGAGGCGACGAAGGACAAGAAGGGCCGCTGGGCGGGCCTGAGCCGGCGTACGACTGAGCTCATGCATCAGCTGTTGCGCACGCCAGAGGACAGGAAGCAGGGCCTGGCGGACATGCGTTGGGAGAAATTCGTCAAGGTCAGTATTTTCCAGGTTTCGGGTTGTTGTTGGATGTAGCGTTACTGATGGACGATGCGCAGCTCATGGAGGATCTCGGTTTCACGTACCATCCTGGTACCGCTGGGTCCAGTGTACGGTTTGATCCACCCAATCCGAAGGACAGATCCATTAGCTTCCATAAGCGTGCGTTGCCTTCCGCCGTTGGTGCGCATGTAATGTGTCTTGCTGACGGCAACCAATCCAGCCCATCCTGACCCCACGATCCACCCTATGAAGCTCAAGGATTTCGCGAAGAAGCTCAAGGACTACTATGGTTGGGACGAGAACGAGTTCCTTGAGGCCACGCAGAAGAAGTATAGCAATTAGCGTGGCCATCGTGTGTCTGTCCGTCTTGATGATTCGTTCCTTGCACGCCGGTGTTGTATGTTTCGTTTTACGTGTATCATCCCGTTTCCTACTTATTCTTTTGATGTTTCTCATTACGAGTGTATTTCTGAATCGTTCTGTGTCTTTGCACAGTGTGACTCTCCTACTTGTGTGTATTACTTCGTCCCCTGTGGTCAAGAATCGGCTGAGAAATGTGTGTTTTTGCCCACACGGTTGGGGCTAAAGAGCGATCTGATGACGCCATAATAGTGGACATCTGCAGAGCATCCTTGACTTGGACCACACATACACACACTCTCTCTCCCTCTCTCTTTCGCTCAACTGCCATGAACCAGAAAATATCGACCATCACATGGGAGAAATTCGTGAAGGTGAATTCTTCGGATATGTTGTTTTTTGGATGCGCACAGTGGAGAAGCTCACGCTTTTACTCGGCATGCGGGATATAAAGCTCATGCATGACCTGGGCTTCGCCTACGCCCCCAGTACCACTGCGTCTAGCGTACGGTTTCGACCCGCCAAAACCTCGGGACCGCGTGAGTGTGTATCAGGAGCCCAGAACAGAGAAGTTGACACTAAGACGTCTATGCAATGTGTTGCTCAGTCTATCAGTTTCCACAAGCGTCGGTTGTCCTATATAGTCTCGTGTGACCGGGTATGAGTTGATGGCCTTGGGTTTTTCAGCTTACCCCGACTCCACGATCCATGCACAGAAGCTGAAGGATTTCGCGAAGAAGTTGAAGGACTATTACGGCTGGGACGAGGGCGAGTTCCTCGCGGCCACCCAGGCAGTAGGCTCATTGACGTCATAGCGCACGCCGCACCAGTGCCGGCGTTGCGTGCACGGGTCGCATTGATGTCATGAATGCATTGATTTGTAGTATAATTCATGTAACCCTATAAAAGTCCAACGCATGAATATGACCTGCGATGTCTTGTGCTGCAGATGAGGGGCTGACTGCCGGAGGGAACTACGTCGCGAGTTGCCCTTGCTGTTGCAACCTCAAAATCTGTCGGGCTCTGGCGAACCTAGAAGACAAAGGTATGTGTCAAGGTACACGTACCAGTAAGCGGTCGAGTCCACAGATCAAACCACATACCAATTAGCGACCGTCGTCTCCTTAACCCCCAGAACCTGCGCGAGTAGGTGCTTCCTCGATGCCATCACATACTTGCTCTCCGAGAACGCACTGAGGAGGATACCCTTCTGCTCGTCCGAGATCGTCATGCCCTTCCACAAATTCTCGTCATGCAGCCACTCGCTGTGTTCAAAACGAGGCGCATACACCCGCATCATCGGGGCTGTCACATACGTCGGAGGGTCAGTAGTAGCGGTCTCGGTCTCGAAGGGCTCATCATATCGGATCTGGCTGACATACGGGGTGCCACCGTATGGAAGCATATTCCCTTGCCCGAATCGCGATGCCGACAACGGACCTGGCGCCATCGACAATGGTCCAGCACGGTACGCCCTGTCCGTAACTCTCGTGGCGGTCTCGGTATGGGCCGTTGGTGCCAGAGCACTCGTCTGGAAACTCTGAATGTGGGACGGTGTTGCGGTTGCTTCAGTGAAGCCCTGAGGCACCTGGAAGACGCCTTCGTGTGCTTGAACGACGGCCTGAGGTCCCGGGTCTTGATAGATGGCAGGGGGATCTTGTATGTCGGCATGAGGACCTTGAAGTATGGTGACAGGCGTTTGCAGGGTGGCAGGAGGCGCTTGAAAGGTGGCAGGAGGCACTTGGAGCATGGTTTGAGGTGCCTGGACGCAGGGAGAAGGTGGAAGAGCTGTAAAGCCGTGCATATGCAGCGGGGACATAACAGGTACAGGCGTCCAGCGGATAAGTTGAACGTCCGCTTGGAAGATATTGTCGAATCTGTGGTTGACAGCGAGTAGGGCGATCTTGTCGACAGTGTAACCGGTATCCGACGTGATCCGCCATAGGGGTTCCGCGCCATGGCCGCAATGCATGAATCGAGGGGCCTCCTGAGTTGCATTCGAGGCGTTAACCGGTTCGCTCGTAGTATAGAGGAGCATCGGTACGGGAACTGACCTTCAAGAATTTCTCGTAACCACGAGCGACCTCAATAGCCAGTTCACCATGGCAGCTCACCCCGCCGCCACCTTGCTCGGATAGGTACATCCTATGGGTGAAATCCTCATTGGAATATCCAGGCCACTAGATACAAGCGAGGAAATGTTCAGAGCGCCCGTAGAACACGACAGTAGAGACTCACTCACGTATATCTTCAACTCGATGTGACTGAATAGCACCTCAAGTATTCTCTGGTCTTCGAACCCGCTTATTCTTGTCCGTAGTATATCCTTGGGGCACTGGAGCAGCTCGCCCATCGAAACACCTTGCAAACCGCCCGCTGCGAAGCGGATTTGCGGCAGCAGCGGGACCGGGTTTGGCTTTCCGTCAACCCTGGCACAGACGAGTTGGGGGACGGGGCAACACTCCCGGAATTGGCGGACCGCGTATGGCTGCGGTCCGCCCATGCTCATCGACGGAGATGGCTGGTTTGGAGTCATGGAGAAAAGACAAGGACGAGAGGTGGGGTGGGGTTAGAGACACTATATAAATGTGCCACACTGGCTATATGCTTGCGGATCAAAGCATTGGTGGTTGAGAGCTAGGGTCATGGCAAATGGACGATGGGCCACGAGGCTTAATAGGAAGGTTGCGCTAGGACCAGAGCAGTGATCTGCGCCCACATAAGCCAACGTTGAGGCGACAAAGAACAACAGAGTGATTAGCCTGACCACGAGAGAGCCCATTGTTCGACGAGATGGTCGGAGTTTTGGTGTGGCGCACGGTCCACCTCGCAGACAAAAAAAAAACATGTTTCAAGGGCCACAGACACTGTCAGCCCGTCTATGTGCGAGTTGGTTCAGACTGCTCTGAAGGACATCCTTACCCAGGAGTAGCTGGTGGCAGAGAGGAAGCAAGCGTGTCGGTTCCGCAAGCGCTCTGTGAACTGAATAGGCGCACATTGAATATCCTACTGGTGAGCGATAGATCCAAGAGAGATCGCTCCCAACTTGGACTGCGACATGGCTGCCAGACCCCCTCCTGCTCGTCCCCACATTGGCCTGAATCCTCAGAACAAGTTTTCCTCCTATGCGATCAATGACTGGGGCGAGGATGATGCCTGGGACAGTGCTTCCGACTCCGAGTCCGCGAGCAAGCCGGACTGGAAACGTTCCTCAAATGCTCGCGCATCTTCGTCCACGTCTGCACCGAAACCTGTCCCCAGACCCACGCTGAACCACTCTTCCTCGACACTTGCATCCTCCTATACCCATGTACAGGCTCCCGGCTCGTACCCGCCGAAGGGCGAGCAACCCGGTAAGAATGGATGGACGATCGTCAGGAAGTCGACGGACCGCAGGAGCTTGGAAAGTCGCGACTCTGTTCCACATGGACCTGGTGCTGGGTACGATGAGGTGGACGCGGACTTGGTCATTGGGGATCTGGAGCCGGACGTCGACGACCGCTCTGGGTTGCAGAGCGCGAAGCCGCGGTATGACCAAGGCGTTTTGAGGGACGATGCAGAGGAGATTGTGAATGGTAAGCCCACACTGCTCGCGTGTTCTCATTGACTTCTCATCCAACGCTCAGATCCTCTGCATCTAATTCAACGCCAGCCACGAGCGGACTCCCCACCAGCCGGATCGGAGAAGCTCGTCCGTGAACACATGATACGCACCAACCGACGACGAAAGTTCGTAGAGTGCATCGAGCGAGATGATGTAGACATTGGTGTGTATTGTCGACGGGTTCTTGCTCCCTCACTTTTGCTGACCAACATCGCTTAGCTCAATTGAGGAAACTCTCGTGGAACGGTGTTCCAGACGATCTTCGTCCACTCGTATGGCCGTTGCTTCTGGTGAGTCTTCACATCCAGAAATCGGTCTTGCAGCTGCCTGACACCTGTATAGGGCTATCTTCCACTTCCCAAACCTACTCGAACACCCACTCTCGCTCGAAAACGGCGAGAATACGCCTCGCTGGTCGACACGACCTTCTCGCGTGGACGCGATGGGCTAGACCAGCAAATATGGCACCAAATTGAGATCGACGTTCCTCGTACAAGACCAGGCGTGCGTCTGTGGATGCAGGCATCCACGCAACGAGTGAGCTCCATGTCTAATTTTTGCATGGTGAAGCCCATTCGCTCAATACAAGACAGAGCCTAGAACGCATCCTCTACGTCTGGGCAATCCGCCATCCAGCCAGTGGTTACGTGCAGGGAATCAACGACCTTGCGACACCGTTCTTCCAGGTCTTCCTTGACGCATATATAGGCAAGTGTTACCAAATCTCAGTATGGCACGCACTGTATGCTCATGGCCAAGACAGATTCCGATGCGGAGGACTTCGATACTGCGATCCTTCCTGACAGCATTCGAACGGCCGTAGAAGCGGACACGTTCTGGTGCCTATCACGACTACTGGACGGCATCCAGGACAACTACATCGCCGGCCAGCCCGGTATCCATCGCAGCGTCAAACGCATGGCAGAGCTCGTCGCGCGAATAGACGGTACGTCTTTCACCCTAAGCTCGCATCCCTAGTCCTCGTGAAGCTGACCTACGATGTTGGGGCGTAGCGCGATTGGCCGCGCATCTGGAAGCGGAGAACGTCGAATTCATGCAGTTTGCGTTCCGCTGGATGAACTGCCTGCTCATGCGCGAGATCAGCGTGCAAAACACCATCCGCATGTGGGACACGTACCTGGTCAGTCTTGCCCTTCTCCCGTCCCTGCCTTTATGTATCATCCGTATCGTTTCTTGTCGCCGCACGACGCTGACTTGGGGGCTGGTGTAGGCGGAGGGTCCGGACGCGTTTTCGCAGTTCCATCTGTACGTGTGCTCTGCGTTTCTCGTGCAGTGGAGTAAGAAGCTGCAGGAGATGGACTTTCAGGTGCGCACCTCCCAGGACCTGCCACTGCTACTGCTTGTGGGACTGACCCGGGTGCCGGCGCCTTGCAGGGCATCATCATGTTCCTACAGTCGCTCCCGACACAGGGCTGGACCGATCACGAGATAGAGATGCTCCTCAGCGAGGCGTTCGTTCACTATTCGACATGGCACAACGCGCAGAGTCACTTCGGAAAATAATTCCTAATATGTCGCCGGACGCCACTTTTCGCATTCTACTCGGGCCGTAGGCGTAGGTGTAGACGTATTTATGCGTGTAACAAAAAGACACGTGCGAGGTGCAAGTACATTCATGAGCTCATGGTGACCACGAGCCAAATGCGCAGGAAAACATAGTCCTTGAGCTCAGATTCAGCCGTGTCCAGGCTGAGAACTCCAGAAAGTGAGCTATATTGCAGGCCCTAGTAAGGCTTTAATAGAGGTCCCACGTTGAGATAATTCCCTGCTGCAATCTGCAGATGCTCCTCCTTGGGCAGTGTGTGATGCAAGAGAAGTGATCCGCTGGAAGATCCATCGGCGTGGCGGTTAATGTCTAGATATGGCATATCAGACGCCAGACGTCTCTTTTGGGACCCGGCCTCCGCCCAGCGCTTCACACCACTGCCAGCAGGTCTTGGCACGTCACTCAGCCTGTGGTGCATGTCTAAGCTTATTCTCATCTGCAAAACAACGTGCATGTTTCGACCCTAAGCGCGCATTGGACGGCGGCCGATTCCCCACTACCGCCTGTGAGGCTTGTATTCTCATTGCCGGAATAAGGTTTGTCGGATTACCACCTTTTCATCGTGCAGTGATGTCGGTTAGCCCCCTTAGCAAGAGGCTGACTGAGGTGCGTCCGGCGTTGCTAGTTCCGAGCCTCTTTGTGCTGTCGGAAGACCGTCGCAATGACAGAAGGCAGTCGAACTGCGGAGGAATGCCGGAGCGGGTGGATTGGGGCCGGGGCAGGTGCGAGTGCTATCGCAGATGTACCCTCGACAATTGTAGTCTCTGAAGATCACAGATTATGAATCGATGACGAGGCTTAAGCAGGCTCCATAGAATGGATGCCTTAGATTCGCCACCAGTAGTAAGTTAGATCACATCCAGGTTCTGTGCCAGCGTGCCAAGTTCTAATTATGAATGCATGTCTACGTAGCGGATCAATCATTCAAGAGGACACTTCATCACGCCTTGAACTGCGGGTTCTTCTTGAGGAACTCCTCAGAGAAGGGATACGTGATGTACCCCTCGGCAGTTCCAAAGTACAACGAGTCATGATGAACCTCGTTAAAGGGAATATTCTCCTGGAGGCGGAAAACCAAGTCGGGCTGCGATTTTTGCATGTCAGTATCGGCAGGAATGTGTATCGCACAAAGAGCGTAGAAGATCTCACGTTCGACAAGAATGCGACCCCATAGCCAATGATCTGGCCAGTCTCCTCCGCCTTCTTGATACCAGTCTCGCGCGTGTATCCACCGGTAGAGATGAATGGACGCGGAGCCCAGATCTTGTGGAGGAAGTCGACAGTCTGCACCCCAGGTCAACCTCTGCGTAATCGATTGGCTGTTAGATTGTGCTCACCGACTCGTCTTCCGGACCTTTACTCGGAACTGCATCGGGGGTCTGGACGTGGATGTACGCAAGGTTAGGGTACCGCGCCTTGTATTGCTCGACGAGATAGCTGAACTGCGGGATAGGGTCATCCATGCGCATATCTGCAGGTGACAGATGAGTTATCTCTTATCGAGGTGATATGCAGCATTACGGCGAACCTAGGTAGGTGTTCCAAGGACTCAACCGGATCGCGGATTTGCTCTCCCCAACCGCCTTGACTATCGCGTCGACGACCTCGAGAGCGAACCGGGCACGGTTTTCGATTGACCCGCCATACTCGTCGGTGCGCTTGTTGGTCACGTCCTGGAGGAACTGGTCGACCAGGTAGCCGTTCGCCCCGTGGATCTCGACACCGTCGAAGCCTGCGCCGTGCACTGCGTTCGACGCAGCCTTGCCAAACCATTCTGCGTACTCCTTAATCTCTATTTGGACAAGCGGCCGGTGAGATGATACGTTCAGGTAGTCTTGCGCGGCACTTACCCGCTATGGTCAGCTCGCGTGGAACGTCCTCCTGGTGGTTGCTCAGGGCAATCGCCGAAGGAGCGACCTGTTCGAAGGAAGGGTCCTCCTTCTTGAAAATTGCCGGTCGCGCCGAGCGGCCCAAGGCCCACAGCTGCAAGTAGATGTAGCTGCCGTTCTTGTGCACGACATCCGAAATCTAATCCCCATTGACGGGAGTCCCGATGCGAAGCAGAGGAAAGGATAAGGTTGGTCAGACTCGCAGCACGATACTGCTAGTACCTGGTGTACTTGCCTTCTTCCACGCTGCAATCTGGACATCGTTCCAGATTCCGGGGGCTTTTGGAAGTCCGCCAGCCCGCGGAGCGATGATGGTGGCCTCAGTGATCAGCAGCGTGCCAGGGACGGCTGACCTCTGCCGATAGTACTCGACGGCCATGTCCGTTGGGACATGGTTCTCGTCCGCGCGACAACGGGTGAGAGGTGCGAGGACGACACGGTTGCTGAGCGTGAGGTCGCCGACCTTGATGGGGGTGAAGAGAGCTGGGGTGGACATTGTAAGAGGTAGGTATATGCGGGATGATGTGTGGAGGAACACTGCTGCAGATGAAGGAGATGCATGCCCTTATATATGACATTCATGCCCCGTTTCGGTTTACATCACAAACTGTCAATGTGACGGCAGAAGCAATGTATACAGTAAGAAAGCCTAAGCAGCCTTACCATCGCAGACCCATCCATAGTGACGTCGACGAGTACATTACCTCAGCTGTATGCGCCGGGAGCCAGCGAGAGACGGAGCCTTGATTCTGTAACCCTCTAAGCGCCGTGTACATTAGCCGCAGCGGCCCCCGATATCACAGCGGCCGCCGGGATCTGCTGGTATCTCAATCGCCCCCTTTCCTGTATGTGCCGTATTCGACCTCGACTTCACTGCAGCGCATAGAGTCTAGATTCAGAATACAACAAGCCTCCTGATGACACATAGTTGGTTGTACCATCACGAGTATCTTAGAAATTGTTGATGGAGTGCTACTAGAAATTCGGAGTTCTCACCAACCTGCCCCGGATTTCATGTACTTGATTCAAAGTAGCAGGAATTTGTTTCCGTGCCTAAGGCTACAGGGCCATGAAACACTGGCAACTACCAGTGGGGGTCGGAATAGCGTATATTGATTGGTTTGAGTTTCCCGACGCTGATAGATCACACAGTACGCAGAATATCTACTCATTGTCACTACCAATCCGCTCACTGTCAAGATGAGAGACAATTGAGAGGAGGGATGGATATCGATTGCGCAAGGAGTACCGGGCCGCTGAGCTTAGGGCGCTTCTCCATGCCAGATGGGCGCTTGTCCTCATCACCAAGCTTAAGCATTAGGGCTGCTCAATAAGTCGGGACGCGGGACGCGGGACGCACTGAGAGCTCGTTGATGGGGCTGATGGGCATAAGCGACCATAAGCGACTGCTCTCTCGTCCACTCGGGCGCTTTCGCAGTTTGTGCCCATCCCGTGGTCGGTGTCTCCCGCAGAAGCACACAGGCGATAGAGACTGTTATTTTTTGAACACATGTCTTTTTCTGCATTTTTCTGCGCTGACTGGGATGCTTGGTGTGGGTTGCAGGCAGGACAGGGACGAGAGGAAGAGGATTCCGGCCATCTTGCCGAGTCGTCGGCTCTCCTCGCTTACGCCCATCAACCTCCATCAATGAGCTCTCACTGCGTCCCGCGTCCCGCGTCCCGACTTATTGAGCAGCCCTATTAGCCTCCCTCAATTCTCAGAACTTTTTTTCTGGCCAGGCGCTACGGAAAATCCTGCGGTGATTAGCGAACCACCCCAAGCCCACAATCACTCCTGCAATCTATTCTCTTTCGCTCGTGTCTTGGTAGAAGTAGTCCTTGAGCCCTCTCGTCTTGAAGCTCTCGACCACCCACCACCGTTTACATGCAAATCTCAAGACATAGTGTTGGAGGGACCTCGCTGAGGACCACAGGATGTCAATGCACAGGTAGGACTTTGGTGATTGCGTCCCTTCGCTTCCCTTCGCTTGCACTCGCTTGCACTCGCTTATCACCGCAGGGACTCTCTGTAGCGCTGGCCAGAAAAAAAGTTCTGAGAATTGAGGGAGGCTACATCCATGATCCTTCCGAGGATCATCGGAGTCGTCTTAAGAAGCGTACATGAGGGTGAGGGTGATGGCGAAAACGTCATTTGGACGGTTGAATACGCAGAACCGCCGAATAAGGCAAAGTTACGAAACCAGCAAAGGGGGATGCTTTGCTATAGAGATTGCAACAGTATGTGTGCGTATGCGAGGAGAGCTAACATGATGGCGGTATCATATGCGATTACTTATGAGTCTGTCTTACCCTTCACGAACTCGATTTCGCGGTCGAGGGCTGCCTTGAGATCCTTGGCCTGTTCGGCGGTCTTGAGGCGTATGCGGTAGGGGACCGGGGCACCCACTTCGTGGCCGATGAAGGAAACAGCCTTGTCCGAAACACTCGCGTTCATGCCCGAATGTATCCGGAAGTTCTGCATGCGCACGTCAGTCGTTTGTAACATACGCATACGCACCCGAGCCATCGCACAGGGGCACAAGGGAGGTGGTTCTGACTGAGTACTTACGATGGTGATCTTGCCCGTCCCGCTATTCCTCAGCAAAACCCTCCGCGCGCTCGTCTCCTTGTGCTTCTTCAGCCGGAGCATGCCGACACCCATGTCGCCCCAGTGCGCCTTGCCCTCCTTGTCCTTCGTCATCTTGTACACCTTGCTCCGGATCTCGTGTACGGTCTCCTCTTCCTCCTCGCCCTCACCCTCTTGGTCGTGCGCGGACGAAGTCGCGAGGAGAGGCGGGGGCGGGTCTCCACTCGCAGGTGCATCATTCTCATCCTTTTTCTCCCCTTCTTCGCTGGTCTCGGTCTTCTCAAATGGCTTGAATGCAGGCGCTGGGGCGAACGAAAACGGCAACGACTTGACAGGCCCGTTCTCGCTCGCGCCCTCGTCCGGAGTCTTTGGCGGGCTGCCAAACCCGAACCCGACGGGGTTCCCAATACTTCCAGCCTTCGCGGCGCCAAACGCGCTCGAGCCACCGAAAAGTGAGGGCTTGCCTGGCGACGCGGACCCGAAAGAGAAGCCCGTATTTCCAGAGGATGGCTTGTCTTTCTCGGAAGCGGTATCGTCTGTCTTCGCGCCGAAGCTAAAAGGACTAGCCAATGAGCTGGAGCCGGAACCAAAGAGAGAGGCGGTCGCGGGCTTGTCGGCTTCCTTGTCGATGTCTTTACTAGAACCGCCAAAGAGGGAAGACGCGGTGGAAGATGTGGGAAAGATGGATGTCGTTGAGGGGGCAATGGAGCCGCCAAACAGTGATGGCGAGGAGGATGATGTGGTAAGAGCAGATTGTCCGAAGAGCGAGCTGCCCGAGGACGGCGCACCAAACTTGAACGCAGACGTTGGTGCGGACGAGCTTGAACTCGAGGTTGACGACGAAGATCCGAAGGTGAACGGTTTTGGAGCGTCGCTGGAGGATGACTCCACCGATTTTGAAGCCGACGGAGTGAAGGAGAACGCGCTACCTAGAGCTGATAGCTTGCTGTTTGTGTCAATCTTCGGGAAGAAACCATCGGGGGCAGCGCCCGGAGGCGCTGACGCGGTCGGCGTAGGAGGAGCAAACCCTGAAAAGCTCGTCGGAGGCGCGGGCAAAGAAAATGACGGTGGCGGTTTGGGCGGTTCAGTAGCCTTCGACTGTGCCGTTGCTGAGTTTGAGGAAGTGCTCGAAGCAGACTTTGACTTGCCGTCAAAGTCTGATTTGACCGTGACGCGTAACGACTTGTACCGCTCAAGAAGGTCGGCAACGTCCACGAACGGATCCGACTCGATGGCTTTTGAAATTGCAGAGAGGAAAGACACGTTCAGACCACGCAGAGCTTTGTAATACTCTACCTCGCTCAAGTCCTCGTCGGCAGCAGCAGCGGAAGAGGACGAGGATGAGACAATGGACGCGAACGCTTGTGTCGCAGTAGATGCATTTGACGACACCAAAGGAGCAAACGGGGAACTTGGCTTGGAGGCTGTGCTAGAATTGCTTGAGAAGGAGAAAGATGAGGTACCGGGTACCGCGGGAGTGATCTTCGGCGCGCTGGGTGGCTGAGAGGGTGTGGCAAACGAGAACGATGAAGATGGCGCGGCGGATGCACCGAATCCACTAAACCCGGTAGATTTGCCAGGCAGGAGTGACTAGTCCAAAATCAATCTCCGTACGTTTTAACATGTTGAGAATACACGTACCTCGGAAGGAGCACTGGGAGGTGTCGGGGCACTGGACGCCGCTCCGGCGGCGAGTGAACGCCTGGGCAACGCGCGTATTCTGTCATACTGTGGTGAGAAAGACAACACGCACACTTCAGTGACAGTCTACCCACTGTCGCTTGGCAAGAACAGACTCATCAGCCAGCTTGAAACCAGAGCCCGACGTTTCCTGGAATCCACATCCAAACACTCAATCCTCTGCGGCTCAAAGCTTGGAAGAGACGCACCTCAACCCCATCATCACCGTCGTCCTCCTGGTCCTTCACAAGTTGCTTTTCCGCTGCCCTTTTCATGATGCGCCGTTAAGTGTCGTGGTGAGCGAAGTCCGAGTTGAAGTCGTGGCCTACAGCCTCTTGCATATAGAATGACAATCTTGTGATTTTCGTCGCTTTGTTTGTTCCGAGCAAACAACTCCTAATATGGTAAGCAATCTCCGATCGGGCCGCGGGCGCTTCATGCTCCTCGATGTTCAGTCGCACAAGCATATCGTCTGCAGGGCTCACAACGACTATGTACCTACTGAAGAGATTTCCAAGCGTGTTGATTGCAACACCAGAACCATCTACAGGCTCTTCCATGGATACAACCATACTGATACAGTCTTGCCACCGCCAGGCCCCTCGCATTTCTGAAGAGACTCACGAGAGTTGGCGGCTTCTATGAGATGCACCGAACTTCAGGCCCTCCAAAATCTTGACCACGTAGTCTCATGACCAGACGAGTAGTTGACAATATAAGCATAGAGAATGAACACACCGTGTTCAAATATAACCCCGATATAATCACAAGGACGATGAGGCCGAGGCAAAGCGCCCGCTGCTCGATCGGAGATTGCTTACCATATTAGGGAGTTGCTTGTTCGGGACAAACAAAGCGACGAAATCAAAATTGTCATTCTATATGCAAGAGGCTGTAAGCGAAGTCCACTCACTGGACTTCAGCGCGTGCATGTCACAAAGCACGTGCTCCGCTCCTTTGGCGTCAATCGGATCGTGAATAATTTATGCGGAGTGTGGTGGGTACTAATTCCTCCCTCATACCTTCAAGCTACAAGCACAACCTCTATTAAATACCTAAGAATGCGTGCGCGTATTTGGTGTACATGGACGCTGTACCTGTGCACGTACAAAGGGCTGCATGTGATAGTGCTGCGTTGGGGTTGAAGCTAGTGTGACAGTGCTTACGTAAGAGGCCCATCGCCGACTATAGGGGCCGTGTCGCACCGCGAGTCTGCAATTCGTTTGTGTTCACCTCCGTCTTCTCGCCGTCACCATACTCGATCTGAATGTCGTCCTCGTCGACGACCGCGTGCTCTAGGTCACCCTCGCCGACTCCAACTACACCCGATGCTTTGGATATCGTCGAGCCAATGATGAGCCAGGAAGACTTCTCCGCCTGGTGCAAGTCACTTCCCAACTCTGAATTCCTCATCAACGGGGACATTCAATACGGCGAGCATGCTAGGAAGGTGGAGGAGAGACCAGCTTTGAACTTGGAGGATCTATTGCAGGCACACGTGTACGAAGAGTACGTCGTGTATGCTGTACAGCTTTCAATGCGCGTACTGATTGCATGGCAATTGTTTGTAGTGCACCTGCGGCTCTCGAAATGCCATCAGAGTCTATGTTCTGTCCCGTCACGAGCCCTTCCTCTCCGAATGGTATCGCCCTCACAGGCGTGCCCGGTGCACGTACTTCCATCGCAAGCACGAAGCCAATACCTCCTCCACCCCAAGTGCGCAAAGACCCGCCCGCTCTGCAACGTGTAGTCTTTCCGGAGAAGGAGATTTGCTCAAAGTGCGTAGTGCGCCCATTCTGGATATCTCATTGACTTATCACCCTTCAGTCTCCCTATCATGTTCCCAAGCCTGCCGGAAGGCGGAACGAAATCCAGGGTCGAGACGCAAATTAGGCTCACTGTTGATTTAGCGCATGCGAGTTCTTCCTCCGGCGAACCGCTGAAATACGACAAAGTTGGCAGCTGGAAGTGGCTCAGACTGCCGAAGGGGACCACAACGAAGAAGAGAACTCGGAAGGAAGGGAAAGTTGGTGCGTAACAACGCCATATTCTTCGTTATCCTGTCTCACGAAGGGTGCAGACGCTCCGGCAGAAGAATCGCTCTATCTCACGGCCGAGATTGCGTGTGCGACGCCTCCGCATACGCGCGTGACTGTGTGTTCTAGCTGTCAGACGCGCGAGGTATGCTCTCCTTCGTCATTCATACCGTATTGTGTTCACACAAGTCTGCAGGCCAAAAGAGTCGCGCGCAAGATAGCTGCTCGTGTCAGGCCCGCGCGCTCCGATTCAGAGTCGCAAGAAGAGCCCCGTGTCCTACCTGGCAAGGGGAAACATGAGGATACATCAAATATCGTTCAGTTCAACTGTCCGGAAGTGCAGGACTTTTCTTCAGGCTCTGTCGTTCTTCCACTGCGCATCACATGCTATTGCCGACATCATCGCGAGAAAGTAGGCTTCAATATCCACTTCACGATGCTTGACCACACTGGCCGGATTGTCGGAACGGGGACTACAAAGCCTATCATGATCACCGACGATCACAAGAGCACCGGTGTCAACGGGCAGAAGGTCGGTATCGAATTTGGTTCTCAGCTCGACTGGACAGTCCCCGGCACTGAGTCCCAAGAAGCTGCGCCCAAGAGGAAGAAATCAGCCACTGGTGTCGAGCGGACGAAGAAACGTGCGAGGCCCTACGATGCCAATGGGCGAGTGTCGAAATTGCAACGACAAAGCAGCAGCGGCAGTCTTCAGTCTCCGTCCGAGTTGACTTCGGCATTTGCTACTCGGGCTTCGTCTCCGCTGCAGAACGCTCTTCCTCCGCCACTGCAGATTGTGACCTCCGTTGCTTCGCCTACTCCCTCCTTCACTTACAGTGACCAACCTCCGTCCTCTGTTCCTGTGACTGGCAGCGATGCTCCTGAAAGCGCCACTTCGACGGCTGTGGCCAGTCCACTCATGTCCGCCTTCGACTCCAACCCGTCAATCGTGGAATACATTGGCAATGGCTTTAACATGGACGTTGCTATGCCTGACTGCTCTGACATCGAGTCTCCCGCTCTCTCTTATCAGGAACATGTAAACCCATCGTTCGCATCTCCGCCTCAGGCTCCTGTGCCGCAGACAATGCCAGAACCCATGAACCTCGCCGTGCCAGTACCCGCTCCACCCCCGATGGCAATGCCGTTTATGCTCTTCAAGCACGATCCTCCCCCCTCGATCAGCTTCCCACCTCCTCGCATCCATCGGCTTATCCCATCTTCCGGACCAACGTTTGGTGGTATCGAGGTTACTGTGCTTGGAGCTAACTTCCATCCGACGATGCACCTGAACTGCATATTCGGTGGTACTCCATCCACCTCCACACAGCGCTGGAGCGACAACACCCTTGTGTGCATACTGCCGCCGAGCGTTGCTCCCGGACAGGTCCATGTGTGGTTTGAAGGGCTGCCGAAGGAAGACGACGGCACGCCCCCGTGCCTGTTCACATACACAGACGAAACAGACAGAGCATTGTAAGATCTCACCTCACGTGCCTTACTCGGAAACTTCACTCATCACTGATTGCTTAGGATGGAGCTTGCGTTGCAAGTTGTCGGGTTGAAGATGACGGGCAAGATCGAGGATGCGAGGAACATCGCTATGCGTATCGTGGGGACAACCGGTGGCCCGACCCCGAAGGAGTCATACATGCCGGTGGTGCCATGCAGCTGTCTTCTCACCTCCTTCTTGGTCGCGGAGGTGATAGCGGCGGCGACTTTGAGAAGCTCCTTCTCGACTTCCTTGCTGTCCTCGACATTCCCATGGACGCATCCTCCTCCAGTCCAGCCTCCGTCTCCCGGCCGACCGTCAGTGGCCAGACCCTCCTCCACCTCGCCACCCTTGCCAAGTTCCCGTCCCTTGTCCGCTTCCTACTCGCGCGAGAGATCGACATCGACGCTCGTGATCAGAACGGGTGCACGGCGCTTTTCCTGGCCGCGCTCACCAACTCGACTGAATGCGCACGAGCGCTCGTCGATGCTGGAGCTGCGCTTGATGTTGTTAACGCTGCGGGCACGACGCCAGCAGAGGTCGGTCCCACCGGCTTCTTCGATTTCATGGGGTCCGAGAGCGACCGCTCCTCTCACGATGGGGATCACGACGACGAAGGGGCGTGGGGTGACGCTGAAGATGATTCGGAATTCGAATCCGATGTCCACCCATTCAGGAGGAGATGGAGTGGCCACAAGGGTCTGTATCAGCGCGCTTCGAAGCCACGCCCTCCTGTCGCTCCCACACCTGCCACTCGGGATGCCCCTCTGGCCGTTGAGGCTGATTCCAAGTCAACCCCAACGACGGCAGAGAAGAGGTCCGTCGAGGCTGGATTGACTGCTGCCGATGAGAAGCAGGCGGCAGCGACGTTCACGGAGACACTCTACCGCACGCTCGCTCAATTGCAACATCCTCAAGGCATGATCGCCAACATCCCCAACTTACCGCTTCTGCCGAATCTCCCCAATATCCCCACGTGGGGTGGCCTCCCACTCATCCCGGCCTTCCCTGTTTTCGTGCCCATTCAGCAGCTATGGGCTGGACGCACGGGCGACGAGAAGAACGACAGTGAGAACATCGAGCAGAATGGCCAGCAGGCGAGGCTTGGGTTCCTCAGCGCCCAGGACTGGAAGGCGTTGTGGGAGAAGTGGATGCAGCAGGCCACGAGAGATGGCCGGGCTCGACACGACAGTCCACCCCCAGCGTATACCCCCAGGAGTACGGACGACGCTGCATCTTACAACCCGGATGCGAAGGAACCTATGCCCATAGCAGATGTGCCGAACGCGGTCATGGACGCGAGTGCGGTGGCACCGGAGGTACAGGTCGTCCCCGAGCCTGAACCCGAGCTGCGGGTTGGAGCTGAAAGGCCAACGCCTCGTCAAATTGGGTATGACGATGCGGTGGTTCCCCAAGAGGAAGTGCAGTTGTATGGCTACAGGCCTACACGCAAGCCCGCGCGACGGGCACAGAAGAAGCAGCGTGAGTCTCCATCTCCTACACCAGTTGTTGCTGGGCTCAACTATCGTGGCGAAATTTTTAGACGATCGCATGCTCGTGTTGTTCTGGATTCCCATTCTCATCGGTGAGTGCCCCTCGTCGAATGGACCACTGTTCTTATCGTCTAACTCGTTGATCCTAGTTGGATTTGCTTGGGCGTTGCTCCACGCCCTCCGTATTGCACTTCATGCAACGAGAGCTTTGGTTACCGTCAAGGTCGGCCTTCACGCATGAACGATCAAACGTGCGGACGTGAAGGAAATATATGCACAATGCCTTGGTGTATGATATACTCGCTCTATTGGACTGTCTCAACTACCCGTATGTTCGCTCTAACACGTCAATAGCTTCCCGTTCGTTTTTTTCCCTCCCGGACCCTCTCAGAATGTTGCAGAGCTGTCGCTGGCGCTCACGCTCCTTTTCACTGCCAGGTTTATTCTCTCCGTGTCCGTTTGCTGCTCGAGCGCTCGATGTCTATCATATGCCTCACCCCTACCGCTGTTTCCATAGAACTGAGTGTACTTGACGTATGTCTATCGATAATGCGTTTATGGCTAGTGCGTCCATTTGATACACGAACGTGTAACCACGAGTCCTGAAGCTCAAGCTTGAAGATATCGGTCGTGTTGATTTTTCCATACATCTTGAAGGCCGCTCATGGGTGCGCTCCGCATCCCTCATCAACGCCTACAACTTGAACACCTCCACCATGCAGATTACCGAGAAAGTTCCAATCCCTGCCCCGTCAGTGACGGCCCGGACGGGGTGATCCCCGACTTATGCTCGAGGCTCCACTCGTAGGGCAGGTTTTACCAGATCCCGCTCATGGCGGGCACGGACCTCGACGAGACGTTCTTCACGCCCCGAGGCGTGACGACCGACGCGCAGATCGAACGATTCCTCCGAACCGCAGCCGCGTTGCCGTGCCAGGACGGCCCGCCTTACGCGCTCAACACGTTGCTCATCGCTAAAGCTGTACCCGTAAGTACTACGACACCGGGGACGAGACGTTTGGCCTCAGCCCACAGTACAAGCCGCTCGCGTCCATCGTGTGGGGACACGCAGTTCCAAGCCCTGAAGCTGCAGCAGCACCAACAAGTGCCTGTAACCGGTTGTCGTTGCACCACCACACAGCTCTTGCGAAATCGTGAATCTGACATGAACCACTCGTGTCCTCGTGTTTGAAGCATTGCTGCAGCAAAATTGACAGCTACAGTGGCGTCACGTTGCTTTCTTGGTCGATTCACTCGCCCCTAGGACCTCCAAATCACGACTCGGCTGGCCTGGCGGGCCTTTCAGTCTGGGAACTTTCCGCTCGAGCTCTTCGACATCCAGCCCTTTTGATCTGCAGCTGTCGAGCACGTCTACAACGGCGAAATCTGCTAAGCCCGATGTCGCTCGAGGCGACGTCCCTGGAAGCTTACACAACCTGGTACGCAGTCCGCGTTACATCCAACTCAACGCCCCCAAACTCAGCGCCGAATGTTGGCAGCAACAAGTAAGCGGCTTCCGCCTCTTCCGTCCCTGTCCCTTCAGCCGCCCCCTCGCGTCCCGAACGAGCAAATTGGCATGCTGCGAAGCCATATGCAAAATATAACAGCGTTCCCGCAGAAGATGGGGAGAAGCCCAAGAGCTCCAGTTCGTCAAGACGAGCGGCACCGACAACGGAAGTCATTGAAAACGAGAGCAGCTGGGACATCGTCTACTCGGACGGTGCGTGCATGCGAGGGGAATGAGAAGGTTGAATCGGTTGCTAGGGTCGGAGTGTGCGTGTACAAGTGTTCTCATGTACACTCACTGCAACGGGCGCGAACGATGTCCCGGTGTACAAACCAACATATGGGCGGAACTCATCATTCGTCACTTCATCAGGGTGCAAGTGTTGATACGGGTGCTGAAAGTTGGGCGGGTTAGGCGATCGTACGAGTGCTTGAAACCATGCCTCACACCAAGCGACCACCACTCATTAAAACCCAGTACAGAAATCTACTCTTCGGCCTACCTCAGCAAACACGTCATCGGGCGCGAAAGGTCTGCAACTTTGAGCAAGGCATTAGAAGCCTGGAATTGGTCGTAGACTGCATACATCGCACATAGATGGGAGGGAGTGTGTATGTAGTGTGCTAGGAAGCTCTAGGGCGAAGAGAAGAGATTTCCGTGGCCGAATCCTCGTCAGAACTCGGGGATTGTTCTGGCTTCTGTAACTCACAAAACGAGTATCTATGTAAATTTACAAGGTACAGGTATGTTTGCAAGGCTTGTAGCAGTATGTATGACTAGTCTCAGAGCAAGGGATGCAGCAGTAATGGTACAATCGGTTTGTCTGTTTTTTCTGACTTTTTCGTGTCGAAAGTGCACGTGCATCCGAGTCGGTTGCGAGCGGCCATCAATTACGCACACACAGCTGTACTATCATCAAAGTGATCACTGTGCCTGGTACAGGCAACTTCCCTAGGTAGAGTCTCTAGTGAATCACGATCCGGGGCAACATCTAGCATAGTAAGTACGTAGACGAATCCAATGTCCATCGTGATGATATGACGGCCCGGGGACAGCCTGAAGACATACCAGCATGCATAGTAAAGTTACTGTCCTATCATGTTATACACCACATCTGGTCCATTGGTGTCGGATCACATCGGATCACAGTCGTTTGACTTCCCTTGTCTGTGCGTGAGAAGAACATGTATCCTACGACGGTGCACACCAACTTGTCTGTCATGTCACCACGTCCACATTTTCTATCCAACTCAACTATGGCGGCGTTTGGGCGTAGATCAAGTCGAGGGGGCTCGTGATAATTGCCAGGCTCAAATCTGGCCGCAAGCTGATCGAATTTCGAGTGGATGCTGCCCGGCCGGACGAGAGCCTCCCAAGTACCTCACCGGTGTTCGCGAGCAAGTCGAAGTTCTCCGGTAGCATGCTATACGATTCTTGAGCGGCAATCTCTTTGAGGATGAACCCAGGATATTGGACGTGGAGACCGGCCACATCGCAGATGACGTCGTGCCAACCCATGAAGGTTGTCACGGGGCATTCGGCAATAGAGATAGGTGCCCAACGAAACGGTGCCATGCTGAGCTTCTTCGCCTTTTCCACCCATAGAATACCTGCTGGGACCTCTCGCATAACCATGTAGAAATTGGCCATGCGCTGTTCTGCACTGTCCCCGGACAGTACGAACGATACGTCCTTTCCCAGGAGGGATGCCATACATAGTGGGATGTCCTCCACTTTGCTCGTGCTTCGGTGCTCGATAGCAGCAAGGATGACACGGAAGGGTGACCAGCCCTCACGCATGTTGCGCATGGCCTGTACAGAAGGGATCTGCTCCCCCAAGAGGATTATCACCCCATCCTCGTCCAGTAGGTTGTGCTCCTCTGCTTGAAGCTCGGTCGTGAGCCCATCTAGCGACATTGATGCTGTCCTATTCCGATCGTACTTTTGGTACAAGAATGGCCCATCTTGCATCTGAAAAAAGATCCTATCCTCGCCGAGGGCCTCACTGGCCAGTGTGGCTTCCTGCAGTGTCCACAAACGTTTCATCCAGCCACTGCACAGCATGCGGATTCCCAGTTCGAGAAAGGAGGCTGTGGCAGACGGGATCATCTCGAGCTCACGGTCAAGCACTAACACTGCTTGTGCCTCGTGGAATGTTTTCCCTAGAAGTTGAATGGCCTTCTTGCGAAACATCTTTGCAGTGGGATGCACAGGGATGCAGAGTGTGTCCATCCAGACGGCAACAGGTGTGGATGATGGCTTGGATGCATAGCCCTCTGCTAGTATGCCTTGCTTGGTGGATAGTGTATGAAATTGCGAGTCATACAAGTCGTTTGCAAAGTCTCGTAGTCGACGAAGCTGGCATTTCGGCAGTGCGTTATCCTGAGGGTTTCCAAGCCCATCTGCCCCTGTGGTCATTAGTGAGCGATAATCAAATAACAAAAACATGAACCAGTGCTCACAAACATGAGAGAGTGCAATGTAAGGATATTGCTTGGTGTGTACAACACAGACCTCCAACTCAGTGGTCACCAAAACTGCCGGGACTTTGCCCTGTGCCAGTACATTGACCAGGTCTTCCATCGGCACACTGACGAAGTCGCAGGAACAGGTCTCATCCACATGCACCGTATTGTAAGTCCCTTCATCAGTCTGATATGCATGACAGAGGGTATCGGTGCACATCGGATGGTTCCTGGCTCTTGGACGCTCCAGAAGCGATGCAATGATCAACTCATTGGTTGCCATCAAGTAGAGTTCACTGACACACCATCCCCGTTCCTGTAAGTCATCAAAGACGATATCAGACAATTGGTCCATCCCCTCGACAGCGCGACCCATCCAGACAATGCTACGAGTGATCCGCTTCTGGCTCCATGCCTTGTCATCGGAGGCGCTGAATCCTGGGGAGTAGACGTGAAGCAAGAGGTGGAGTCCGAGAGTGCGGGCGAGAATATCGATGGAGTGCAGGATGCGGCACTCCTCTGGAGTATATTCATACATATGTTGAATAGTGCTGCCAGAGTGATTGTCTTCCGTGAGCTCTTCAACCAGCAAAAGACATATGTAGCGGGAGATGGCTAGGATGCGTTCCATGAGGACCTCGTCTCCAAAACGATCAGGAGGCAAAGCAGAGAACCATCGCCCGGCCAAACCATTCAGCGATGAGGTAGACACGGACTTGCCATTGTCCACCAAAAACTCTGCCTCGATGTCGAGAGCGAGGCCACATAATGTCGATACTTCGGTAAGTGTCCCATAAAAGAGCCATGACTGGAGGAATGCGACTTTGTCGGTGGCAGTCACTGGTGACCCATCTGCACGAGCGAGCATAGGCGGTCGGGCTAACCGATATGCCTCCGGGATCCCATTGGTATCATGCCAGCACAGGCCTGGTGGACAGAGGACGTGACACTGTTTGTCGCGTGCGTGAACTACCCAGTTGTGACGCTCCGGATACATCCAGTAGTCTATCCCATCGAAGAGGGAAGATCCACATAGGTTAGGCACCGTGAATGGCTTGAATTCAGGTCGGGGAGGAAGCGTAGGAGAAGCCTGTGGGAAGGTTAAGGAGGGAATCTGAACCCGAGTCGTCGTAGGGACCTCAGTCACAAGGCTGGTTGAGGGCATATGGACCTCCGAGGTCGGCACAAGTTCCGAACTGGGCGCAGCCTCCGAGTTCGGCGCAAGCCTCCGAGTCGAAGGGTTACATGTCGTCGGTGGCAAGGAGTTGCCTCGCTCAACTGGATTGGATGCACACACTGGCATCTTGGACGGCGATATCGACATCAGTCAGTGACGAGAGCGTGATATAGCATGAGCAATTGGACTCAGCACACCTTGCAATGACAACTGTCCTTGCTCATACACTGCATACAGTTTCCCATTCTAGAATTGTATGAAGAGTTTGATTGAGGGGGCAAGGGCAAGGAGGTGCGCAAGTGAGGAAGAACAAGGGACAACGAGTCGACGGCGTGTCCCGATGGCAGTGGCGGCATAGGCGTCGAGTTATCCGGTCCATGCCGTGTCATCGATGAACCTTGTTTGATCATCCGGAACCTGTAGAAGTAGACACCACGTGCATGTTGAACGAGCTCGCCGCAGGCTAGACGTCATCTACTACGTACTATTACATGCCCTCCCCGGGCACAACTAGATCTCCTCGCCGGGTTCACTGCACCATTGCGATCGAGAGCTCGGGCCTCAAGGATGGCCAGCGAGTCATATCATCTTCCATGCACCAGTTCAGCCTGATGCTCCATGGGACAACAAGGTACAGCCTTGAGCGCTGTCGGAAGCTACATGAGACAGCGAGGACATAAATATCGGACACCGGAACTCACAGAAACAACTTGAATCTAGTACGACGCAACATTGTTGTCATTCAATGCGGCATTGAGACTACACCGCACACGAAGAGTGGTCGTCTTTCAGGCTTCGATAGATCGGCCGCCTGGGTGTTCGGATGCATGATCCAACTGGGACAACATAAGCGTCGATGCTAGAAGTCCAGAAACAACGAAAGTAGACAATGACTTGGGTAGAGTCACCTTCACAGCATCCGGACGACCGACAAACAGATACGGTCTGCCCACGACCATGATAGAATACAGATACATCGCTCAACAGATCGTACGTACAAAACAAAACAAAGCGAGTAATTGACAAAACGTGATGGGAAAACGGCACACACTGTCTGGAATATGCATGGTCAAGTCAACGTTGGATATTCGGCCGTGTAAGCTTTTTGCGACATGGTGAATCTGACGTGAACCGATTCTCGTTCTCTTGTGTGAACCGTTGCTGCAGCAAAATTGACAGCTACACGCCTTTCGTGGGTCCAAGCGGCTGCGAAGGCGCATGCATGCATGTGTTCATCTTCGGACCCTGCGGCCGTGGCAAACGAGAAGCTTGGTGTTACGCATGGGAACGGACGTTCCGTACTATATTGCCAGTGGACCAGCGACACCTGCGCGACAGGCCAATATTGCACATGATGGCCTATGGTACATTATCTCGTTCGTCGTCAACGTGGATCCCAACGATGGCAAGGGGTATGTGCTCTCTTAAGGATCCTTGAGAAGAGCTTCAGAATCTGTCGGTGATGGTGCCGTTCGCCTTGACATCGACCGACTTCACCCCCGGGAAGAGCTCCACCGAGTCATCGATAGCGCACACGGTCGGTGACGATGCATTGCCATCCGGAACCTAGTGCACGATGTTTGACGATTCAGACAACCTGTGCTGCCTTTGAAACGAGATAAACGCTCACCGTCCCATCGTTGAGGTATGCAGTGATGATGTCCGTCACGCACGTCGAGTTTTGGTAGATCGAAGTGTGCTATGTGTTGCGAGGCAGAGGTTAGCGGATGGCATGGCGTCAACGATGCAAAACGGAAATGGAAGTAGGCTCACCCCGAAGCCATCCTGCTTTACGAGCGCAGCCTGGTCGCCCATGACCTCGGCCATATGCTGCGCCTCGAAGAAGGGCGTTGCGCCATCATACTGTCGTCGCGGTCCGCAAGTCAGCACATGTTCACAAGTTGCGATAGGCTCACATGGTGCTCACCGTGTTGCCAATGACGAGGATTTTGTTTGCGTACGTCTGGTTGAACGGGCCCTGGTACCGCTCTGGGGCCCTGACGGGCCAGTACGAGCACCGGTCCCATGGGATAGGCCAGAATGCACCGACTGACAGAGGAGCATCCCTCATTGTCAGCTCCAAGTTGCGTGCGAAGTTAGGGGTGTATCGACCCACAGGTAGGCGATACGTTGCGAGTGACGTCGAGGATCTCTTTGAAGATGACCTCCATGGTGACCGACGGGTCTGCGTCGGTGCTGTCTGCGCAGACCACCGCGGGCTCGGTGTATCCGTGCTGACTGAAGGTGGCCCGTTTGTCTAGGACATGCCTCCTGTACCCGCACAGAATGAGCTGCTGGAGTGGTGTGAAGTTCAGCGGCTAGACGTACCTTTCTGTAGTCGTTTTCGACTTGTTGCCAATAATGTCAGCGATTTGCGGTGCAATGACATTATTCGCGGTATCTGCCCACAGCTGCGGCTGGTACAGGGTACCGAAAATGGAAGCTACATCGGAGCGTGTATTCAATCCATGATCAGACCCGCGTGACAGTGCAATACTAAGACGTACCACGAAGCGAAAGCAGGTTGTTTCCGGCAGGATGAGCATGCAGTTCCTATGTGGTAAGAGAGTGAGTCATCAAAAAGTAATGGAGCGCCGGAGACTACAAACCTCAATCGCCTGCCCAATGTAATTTACGACATCCTCACCAGAAGCTCCGTCAAACGGAGCAAGCTTGCATCCGGACGGTCCCGCAGCCGCGCACGCGTTTGCGAACGCGCTGTACACGTCCTCAGAGGAAGAGACCTGATCGCGCCAGAGCTGCAAGCACTCGCGAAAATCAATATCTTTGTTCCATGTCGTGCAGGCGAGGTAGGACGACGCACCAGGTACGACTGCTTAGTAGCGACGTTTGTGGAGTCCAGAACGCCATCAAGGATTACCCGACCAACGCGCTCGGGAAACACTGGTACATAGCAAATGTGAGTGATGATGAGATCGCCAACATGCTGAAAACAGCTCACTGTTAGCGAACCAAGCTCCGACCACAGTACCATACGACAGACCCCAGTAGAAAATCGGGGTGTTCGGACCCTGGATAGCATCTGCAAGGCCGACCATGTCACGAACCGTCGCAGCAGTGCCGATGTACTGCAGAGTCGTCGCGTTGGGCCCCTGGAGGCACTTCTCACCGAAAGCCTTGTACTGTGCGTCCAAGATTGAAGCCTGAGCCTGGAACGCCGCCAGATCTGTCTGGTTTGTGAAGTTGCCGAGCCAGTTGGGACCGGTGACCTCGATGGAGTTGTTCCAGAAGGAGTCAAACTCCTCGTCAGACAGACAGTATACTTGGCCTGGGCTGGTGATACGTCAGATGCGAGATATATGTCGGTAATATTTGATGAAGCGCAAGCGACGTACTAGGTGTAGGGACCTACACCACGAGGATCCCAGCTGATGAAATCGTAGGCACCCCCAGAGCGCGCCATGAGTGCCTCGGAGTCATCCACGAGAGATGTCAGACCCGAAACACCAGGTCCGCCTATGCATACCGTCAGACCTGCGATTGTGCAAGAGTATACTCGTGACACTGACCAGGGTTGAGGAAGACGGTACCCTTCTTCTTTGCAGCCGTGGCGTTGGCCTTGACGACGAGAATATGGCCGTTCCCCGCAGAGGAGTTGTGGTAGTCCAGAGGAACGTCAAAGTACGCGCAAGAAAGATCCGCATGCTCAGGACAGGCGAACCAATCAAGACCGGTTGGCATAGACTGTGCGTGCGAGGTCATGAGATGCCAGGAGGCGGCCAGTGCCGCGAAAGCGACCACTCTCGCTGTCATGATATTTTTAACGAATGGAATGATTCTGCTTGGACAAGCAGAGGATGATGAGAGAAAGGTGAAGTTTGTAATATTGAGGCTCGTCCATGGCTTGATATAACTTAAAAATAAGATCAGGATCGCCCAAGCGGTGTCGGCATGTCACGGCGAAGTACGTAACCGCTTTATTTAGCTGCTACAAATGTAGGTGCTTACGCTGAAGCGGTGACCGCAGTTAAGAGAGCGTATCGAGGGCTTGTAGTCTGCATTGACATGAGTAAGTACGGTTGTAGCACTAAATGAATACTGTGGTTGGCATACTTACTTCTTATCCCGATCTCAGTCGGAAAAGGTGTTGCAGGGTGACTTCCAACCCTTGATCGCAGCTGCAACGATGCCGCGGACACGAAACTCTACTTACATAGTTTCACCTCGTTTCATGAGGTCCAAAAGGTCTTCAGGCGTTACGAAGCGCTTCAAATCACACATCGTGCTGGTCCCAGCGCGGCTGGGTATATATGTTCCACGATCCTCAACACGATTGACGTTAGAAGAGTTGCTATTGGCTATTCAAGTTGCGCTCGGTGGTCTGGCAATTTGATCTGGTGACACCACGAGCAGAAGGTCGGCGTCGGGCGAGATAACTTGAGGAGGAAGTCAGGCAAGGCGGAACACCGACTCGGAACTCTCTAGAGAGACGTCGCATAATTGAGTGGACTGTCAGTACCAGGGGGGTCGCTGCGTTACGATCTAGATACGATGATGTTCCTGTCGTGAGTGATAGTTTCCTCTGGAAGTTTCGGAGTCCAGACCGTGTCAGCCAAAGAGCCAGGATATGTATATCCGAGTCTCCTATCGCATGTTTTGTCACGAGTAGCGACGAAAACTCATTCCTCGAACGGGGCCTCTGGAGTCGGACGAGCCTCACTGCGGCGTCCACTGATTCCTGTTCCAGACGACAAAGATGTCAGTGTGCACCGTGATCCAAGCACGTTATCATATCTGAATTACGGACCCGATCCGAAGCCACGCGTCAGGACGGGCGAGGGAAAGAACGCTGCGGATGCTAAGTACTGCGGAGGGTAAGTCCGAAAGGCCATATGTACTACAGCTGTTTGCGTCTTTGGTGGCCGAGCGTCCAACTGCACAGCACACTTTACACTTTGCACACGAAGATTTCGAAAAACATATGGGAGGTCACTTCGCGTTCTCACCTCGAGTGGCCGACAGAACTCATTGGGAGGCATGGGTGAGCACGTTGAGCGGTTTTCGAGCCTCACGAGGTACAGAAGTCCACTCTTCGGCCTGCCTCGGTAACCACGTTATCGGGCGCCGAATGTCCGCAATTTCGAGCAAGGCATCATGAGCCCGCAATTGCTCATAGGCTGCATAGCATCGCACATAGATGGTAGGGAGTGTGTAAGTAGTATGCTAGAAGCCTCCAGGGCGAAGAGAGGAGGTTTCTGTGGCCAGATCTTCGTCAGAACTAGGAGATTATCTCTAGATGATCCGACTTCTGTAACTTACATAACCGAATATCTATGGAGAGTCAGAAGTCGTATGTGTGTTTGCAAGGCTTGTAGCAGTATATAGGACTAGTCTCGGAGCAAGGGATGCAGTAGCAAGGGCACCGTCGATTTTTCTGATTTTTCTGACTTTTTCGTGTCGAAAGTGCGCGCGCGTCAGTCGGAGATGAGCGGCCACCAATTTTGGAAACAGCTGTAGTATGCCAAGGGAAAGCACTGCATCCGGGGCCCGACATTCCATGCTCTCGTAAGTTGTTGTGTGGTTAGCGATGCAACCTGAAGGCCAGGATGCCGTATGTACAACCTTGGCAGCCATGCCGGAGAACCACGTACCTGTACATAAAGCGAGGAAGCTTCAAGGAGTTCTCGAACGTTACTATCACGACCCCAGAGTCTGCTCAGACCCCAGTGTCTGCTCAAGGACGGATAGGGAAGGCATCCCTCAGCCGATAAGGATGCCAGTTGGCACAAACATCTATGTATGCTATAGGAGTATGTAGAAACAAAAAATAACATTTTTTGGTGGAGAACTTGCTCCGATCTCGAGGGAACAGCATAGGTAGTGAGTAGGCTTGACCACTTGTACACTCTCGCTACATGTGATATCCCCGGCGCTGTCCCTCAAAATTCATACATGGTGCTAGTGCATGCTCATGAATACCCCGTAAAATTTCCGGGGGTATATAGTCCGTAGAATCGTGTACACAAAGAAACCGTCCTCGAGCGTCACTTTTCAGCCACAGCGCGTCCAGTGAAATTGAATCTCCGATCGAGTTGTCACTGCGGCTCGACGAGCTCACGGGCGCTGAAGTATGCGGAGCGAGAAACGGCAGGCTCGGCAGCGTGACCCAGATGTGACCCGTGACCGGAGAAATGAGCAGACACTGGGGTCGCGCCCCTTGTTACTTCTGGTTCTCCTTTGTACATGTATGAATTTCCCTCAAACGTGCAACATGGGCTGACAATCATGCTCCTAGCCTATATATAAAGTCTTGAATTTATCGGACAAGGTATGGGCTAGATCTTCGAGGGAGGACATTTCTGGGCGCCTTTTTGAGCAGGCAGGTCGCGATAGTATACCAGCAAGTTCGGTGCCGCTACCGCCGCGCGTCCACAGATTGACAGATGGCAACCATAGCGAAGCATGGCGTGGCTTAAGGTACAATCATGAAGACACTGCGGATGTGTGACGGTCATAACAAAAGTAAGACGGCGGCCAAGCCTAGTTGATGAGGTGGCTCGCCGGCTTCCGGTTTCTCATGCCGTCACCTTCGCCGGATATGGTTCTTGCTTCCTGTACAGACCTACAAATGGGGTTCCAGCGGAACATATAAATGGGCCATGAGAAGTAGCAGTTGAAAGCCATCAATCCGGCCCTGCGAACTCTCACCCTTCCATCGTAGACCGTCCACAATTTGGCTCGACACACGATGAGCCAACAAGCCCAGGGTACGCTGCCATGCAGACAGCTCGCATAAAGACTGACCTAACTCGGACTGTAGGATCCCAACCCAGCCTCCCGACGAAGGCTGGCCTTCTCGTATTCCCCGGCTTCGAGCCCCTCGACGCTTTCGGACCCATCGAGGCGCTGTACATGCTCTCCTGGCTCCGCAAGTTCGACCTCTACGTGATTGCCCCCACGCTCGAGGCGCAATCAAGCGGGATCCCCGACCCGCGCTTCAACGTCCACGGGTCCGACTTCGGGGTTCGCATCGCGCCTACCCACACATTCGACAATGTGCCCGAGGATCTTGAGGTGCTGCTTGTGCCCGGCGGCATCGGGGCATCCGAGTTCGGGGACATCGAGCCCATCGTCCAGTTCCTCCAGAAGACGTACCCGAAGCTCAAGTACCTCATCACCGTCTGCAACGGCGCGGGTCTCCCTGCGAAGGCAGGGATTCTGGACGGGAAGAGGGCGACGACGAACAAGATGCTCTGGAAGCGCATCACGGCGATGGGTCCCAAGGCCAATTGGGTCAAGACGGCCCGATTCGTCGTCGACGGGAACATCTGGACATGTGGCGGCGTTTCTGCGGGGATAGATGGGACGCTGGCGTGGATCGCGCATGTGTATGGGACGGACACGGCGCGGACGATCGCGAACCAGATGGAGTACGAATGGAGGGACGACAAGAACTGGGATCCGTTTGCTTACATGTTCGACGAGACCAGCGTTGCCCCCTCAGCATTCCGGGTAACTGAGCGCAAAAGCGCATGTAATAGTAGAGCAGTGAAGGTTGTATTATAATTGGTGTATCCTATGTCTTGACGAGTTCCCTCATGGGTGGGATCTTGTAAGTGCGATCCTAAGTGAGAGAGTTAGTACGATTGAATACCATGCATACCTGCCATGGGCAGCTCCAAGCCGTGTATTTAACTAATAGTAATACGTAGCTCATGATCAGTGTCAGCGTTCAGGACAAGCGCCAGAATGAGTGAGCACTGATATTCACGTGGAACGAACGGAATCGGAGATCGCCGTACCCCGCTTCCCCGGCGCAATTACGGTGCCGTACTTCTCTCCAAGCTTCCGACTTTCATATAACTAGCAGCTTATTCACTCACGACTCCGTTCCTATCCTCGTAACCATGTCGCTTCAAGGCCTCATATCAGGCGCGGAATGCGCGGTGCCATTCAACCCGTTGTCACAAGTACTCAAACACACCGAGGGAGACAGGAGTTTACAACAGGTGCGTAATTACGAATTTTCAGAGGACTACTCGCTCATACAGCCCTCAACTACGTAGGATAGGGTTGCAGGTCCATCTGGCTCAAGCGTGAGTGAACGACACGCCTACATGCAGCCGGATTGTCTAATGAGCGTACTGCAGCTACACCACCTCCCTACCACATCTACCGCCCATGGCTCGCAGCAAGACCTCGCCATGGCTCGCCAGTTCTTCGAAGGCGGCCCACAGCAAGCAGGCCAACCGCCATCCTTCGCCATGCAACGTCACGTCCTCCCTCCCGAGCCGGAACGCTTCATGAATGTACCCCAACAAGCGGGGCAAGACCTGGGCAAGGCGTGGAATGAAATGCAAGCAGCCGGGCGCTCTGGCACCCCAGCCGAAATGCTCCGCGCACACACGCATTCCCCAACCACAGCGGGAGGATGGAGTTCCGAGTTTGATGGCGTAGCGCAGATCGCGCACCCGTCGGGACAGCAGAACATGCCCATGCAGTCGAACTGTGAGTTTTCCCTTTTAGTCATCGAGTGGCAGTCTGGAGCGCACAAGACGCCACACACTATGCTTGTTACACTGGAACGGACGCATCGTTTCCTGCGCCCAGAAAGCTTGAAGAACAGTAGGCCTGCTCAGCTTCACACGGTTCGTTGGGTTACATATGCAGGTATAGGTAATCCTGACTTACCTGCCCTGAGAAGGCGTTGGAGACTATTTGCGGCAGGTCCAAGGGACTTATCTATCTGCGTTCCGTTTCATATACATTTCCCGACCCTGCCAAGGATGCGATCTTTGTACTGTTTGCTCTCAGAAGCGACGATAACTGACAGGAGATGGTGCAGTCAACCAGACGCCCTACATGCAGCAGTCGGGCTTGTATGCGCGCGGGATGCCTATGGGGATGTCGACGTATGGGATGGGTATGCCGCAGATGAGCGTGGACCAGGGGAAGGGCAAGGCGAGGGAGATTGACTTCGATGCGGCGTTTGCGCAAGTGCATGCATCCCTGGCGAACAGTGCTCGTATCACGGAGGTGACAGATGAGACCGTCGATCAGCTTGCGAACGACCTACAGGACGCAACCCTCGCAGTGGAACAAGAGCACACACTAGAGGACCCGGAATTCAAACAGTATGTCCTAGTCGCTTTCGTGCTTTCTGAATCTGGGTCTCATTTATGCGTGCAGAGTATGGGAGCAGCTGCAGAACTCCGACATACCGCCTCCTCCGGAGGAGATGGCGAAGTGGGAGGCGCAATTTAACCAGATGATGAATTCGCAGCGCGAGGATGATCTCGACTATGGAGGCATGATGCAGAACGCCTGGGAGAGCATGAGCGGCGACCTGGCTGTCGAACCTCCGATCAAGTTCGATGAGGAGGGTCTTCCGATCCTTGGACCATACCCCTTCGGTGAGCAGCATTAACTACGTCGTAACATCCAACTTACAAGCGCGTATACAGAAAAAGATAACAAGTATCTCGACCCCTCACAGTCTAGGTCATCACTGCAAGAAGCGAAGGATCTTCTCGCGCGGAATGGATCTCTGTCAGAAGCGGCGTTGTTGCTCGAGGCCGCGATTCAAAACGGCGACCTCGGCGAAGGCGGATATGAGGCTTGGATCCTGCTCGGCGAGACAAGGAGTATGGATGAGCGGGATGACGTTGCCATGCCTGCGCTCATGGAAGGAATCAAGAGGGCCGAAGCAGCTGGGGCGGCGGGCGCAGGCATGTTGGTGCGTAGTCCCCGGTCAGAACTCTATCCTTCTCGCTTATACCTTTCCGGACTCCAGTCGCTCGCTATCGCCTTCACGAACGAGTCATTTGAGCGCGCGTCACATACAATGCTCCTCCGCTGGCTCCGCGCGCGTTTCCCCGACGCGGGTATCTCGCAGGAGGCCTGGAATTCGCTCTCGAACTCGTCTTGGCATTCGCAAGAGCAGGTCACAGAGGCTTATCTGAAGATCGCGCGAGAGCAATATGCTCGTGGTGAGGTCGATGCGGACGTGCAGATTGGGCTCGGAGTGCTGTTCTACACGAGTGGGGAGTTCGCTCGTGCGAAGGACTGCTTCGAGGCTGCGTTGAGCATGCGCCCTAAGGTGCGTCTTTCCGGTTGTCCTATTCTCGGATCGAGACGGGCTGGGGAAAAGATCTCGGGCCCTGGTTGACGTGGGTCGCTGGGTCTCCTTTCTTTCCTCAGAAACCGACAGCGGAGACGATATTGACTCCTCCATGTTTAGGATTACCTGCTCTGGAATCGATTGGGTTCCTCACTATCCAACGGAAACAAGCCGGAAGAAGCGTTAGGGGCCTATCGTGAAGCCCTTCAGTTGCGGCCCACGTACACCCGTGGTATCTATAACGTCGGTGTAGCCTGTGAGTCGCCGTATTTCGGGCTCTTCTCGATTCATATGAATTCATTACTCTATCAGGCCTCAACATTGGCGCGCACCAGGAGGCAATCGAGCACTTCCTGAGCGCACTCGCGCTGCAAGAGTCATCGGGTGGGGGAAAGAGCGAGCAGTTGTGGACGACGCTGCGGCGTGCGTTCCAGGCTATGGTAAGCACCCGAGCACGTTCGACTTTCGTGATATTCGCGAGTGATTGACTGGTTTGTGGCGGTACAGGAGCGACCGGACCTTGCTGATATGGCGCGGCCGGAGACGAAGCTGGAGGCGTTCCGCGAAAAGGGCTTTGATTTTTGAGATGGGGAGATGAGCTTGCCAATATGTTCTTGATTGCCCATGATGAGGTCAGGAGTCGAAGTGGACGTCGGACCCTCGTACTGCGGAACAGTAACGTGCCCATCTGTGCTAAGTATCCTGTATTCTAGTTTTGCTGAACGCCGTATGTTCTATTTACGCATCGCAGCCCAAATGTAAAGGAGAGCCTATTGAAACGGTGGAATTACCGCAGAAGAGGAGGAGCCAATGAGGGTGGGAGGATTCGATAAGATATCGCCGATCGAGGCTGCCATAGACCAGGAATTGCGTGCTGCAGATCGATCTGACGTGAATTGTTGCACGTCGGTCCGCCCGCTCTGGTCAGATGCGGGTCAGATGTGCGCAATGATCATTTCTCCTTATAGCATGCATTCAAGTCGGATGTTACCAGTTCACCGTAAGAGCCATCTTTCTCTGACTCCCACTCCCCATCATCCGGTCTCCTACTGCTCTTGCTTGACCACACTACCACTATCACGAAGACATGTCGGCAGACGCAGGAAACGTTGAGATGTGTGTCCATTTTTGCTCCATGCATATTAGGAGGCGAAGGAAAAGAGGGCCTGATTGGTATACTCGTTGCAGTCACCCGGTGTCTAGGACGCCCCCGCCCAGCAATGGAGTCAAGCTGAACAAGTACTCATCCGTCCTCACACAAGACAAAGTGCGTTCACAATGCGCATATAGCCCCTGGTCGTCCATGACGTCGTCGGCTAACAAACTTTGCAGAGGTTCGGAGGCGCCCAGTCAATGTGTACGTCTCCGAATTCTAAGCATCGTTGGCGTGCGCGAGGTTGTAGCAGGACGATGACAATAATTCTTGGTGATCAGTGCACGCTGTGGGCGTGACGGTGGAGGACTTCGACAAGCCGCAGGTGAGTGCGCATTGGCCCTGGTGTGTCGGACTGTCGCTCACTGGTGTGCGTTTGTGCTACCATCACGCAGATCGGTATCTCGCCGGTTTGGTGGGAGGGTAAGTTACTCCCCTCAATCGCCGAGCGTTTCGAAGCGCGCTAACAATTCGTGCAGGTAACCCGTGCAACAACCATCTTGTGAGCCCCCCGACGAAGGGAACAAGAGTATCTTCTCACCCAACGTGTGCGCGTGTAGCTTGACTTGGCTAGGCATGTCAAGGAGGGATGCAAGCAGGAGGGTCTCGTGGGTTTGACCTTCAGTACCATCGGTGTGAGGTGCGTACTTCCGCTCCAGGAAACCAAGATAAGCATTGACGCTCAGTTGGATAGCGACGGTATCACTATGGGTAACGATGGTGAGCGGTAATGAGTTGAGATGAAATACTCCGACGGCTGAGTTGGGTGTATGCTAGGCATGAGATTTTCGTGCGTACAGGCATGGCCTTCAAAGAGTGGGTCTCTGACGATCAACGAACAGACTACCAAGTCGTGATCTCATCGCGGATTCTATTGAGACGGTGAGGCCTATTGCTCTAAACTGCGCGTACTATCAATTGAAGAGCCATACAGGTTATCCGGGTTAGTTGCCTTTCGCATGATCGAACGAACATGTCATCTAAGAGCATGGCTAGGCCCAACACTACGACGGCAACATTCAAATTCCAGGGTGAGCGCTCTCTGATCGCTGTCTTTTGCCGTCCTGTTGAATGCATGGTTTACAGATGCGACAAGAACATGCCCGGCTGTTTCATCGCTGCTGTCCGCCACAACCGCCCTACGATCATTGTGTACGGCGGTACCATCCAGCCTGGTGTTCGTCAGGTCGACTGCCCGAACCTCAACTTCAAGGCGGGCGAGAACATGAATGTCGCAGACGCATTCGAGTCGTACGGCGCGTTTGCTATTGGAAAGATTACCGAGGAGCAGCGCCTCGATGTTGTCCGCCATGCCTGCCCCGGTGTTGGTGCGTGCGGTGGAATGTTCACGTACGTTTTCATCATGCGATCGCTGGATAGAGCAGAGCGTTAGAATGGGTGCTGATATCGATGGTGACTATTTAGTGCAAACACGATGTCGAGTGTGCTCGAGGTCATTGGGATGTCGCCCCCTTACTCAGCGACCATCCCGGCCACCTATGCGGAGAAGGCGCAGGAGTGCGTCAAGTCTGCTGGGTACTTGAAGCGCCTTCTGGAGCGCGATCTCAAGCCAAAGTACGCCAATATGTACTATGCGATGCGTTGGCTGATGCTGACCCCACTGTGCAGAGATATCGTGACTCGCCAGTCGTTCCTCAATGCAATTGCTATTGTTAACATTCTTGGTGGCTCAACGAACTCCGTGCGTGTCACAATACCTGCATGAACGCTCGAGTTGTAGACATATTGCTTCAGGTCCTCCATCTGCTGGCAATGGCTCGTTCAGCCGACATTGACCTCACGATCGACGACTTCCAGACGGTCGCAGACAGAACTCCTTACCTCGCCGACCTCAAGTATGTACATCACCCCACAGTGCTTTCCCCTTTCCACTGGTAGAACCCATGCCAAACTTGATCCCCCTCCATAGACCCTCTGGGAAGTACGTCATGGAGGATCTCCATAGAGTCGGTGGTATACCCGCTTTGGTCAAGTACCTCATCAAGCACACGAACGTCCTCGACGGCTCACAGCTGACCGTGACGGGCAAGACGCTCGCTGAGAACTATGCGGACGTACCCGAGATCGACTTCTCGAACCAGGACGTCGTCCGCCCTCTCAGCAACCCAATCAAGGAGACCGGCCACTTGATGATCCTCCGTGGAAACCTCGCCCCCGACAGTGCGGTCGCGAAGATCACGGGCAAGGAGGGCCTGAAGTTCGAGGGTGTGGCCAAGGTGTTCGATACCATCCCGCCGTTCTTCACTGCGCTCGCCAATGGTGAGATCACCGCAGGCCAGGTGATCATCTTCCGGTACCAGGGGCCGAAGGGCGGTCCCGGTATGCCCGAGGTACGTGCAATCCGCTGCGCTGAAGCCTTCTCTCTGCGAGTAGCACTGACCTTGTGTGGTGGTAGATGTTGGGTCAGACTGCTGCACTCATGGGAGCGGGTCTCGGCGGCAAGACTGCTCTTATTACAGACGGTCGTTTCTCTGGAGCCTCGCGCGGCTTCATCATTGGACACGTCGTGCCCGAGGCGTTCGTCGGTGGCCCGATCGCACTGGTAGAGGATGGCGACAAGATCGTCATCGACACCGCCAGCCGCGAGATCAACTGGCTCGTCGACGAAGAGGAGCAGAAGCGCCGCCGCGAGAACTGGCAGCAACGTCCTTACCCCGAGAAGCGCGGCGTGCTGTACAGGTACGCGCGCGATGTCGCAGTGAGTGACTTGACGCATCTTGAGAGTTCACGCTGAGTCTGACGTATTATTGTCTAGCCCGCGAATGTTGGCGCGTACTGCGATTGAGGTTGTAGCACTGAGGAGCGTTGAGTGCGGAAAGATAGCGAGATATCCAGTTGAAGCACATATTAGAGATGCTGTATTTTGTGTACAAACAATCCTACCGCTACAGGCAGAGTCCGGGTCGTGAGCATCGTGAATCGCGTCAAGAGTCTATAAAAATGTCCATCTACACAGAGCAGACATATTCAATCGCAGTTGTACTTGGGCGGAATGTTCAGCTTACCATTCATCAATGCATCAAGAGAAGCTACCGCTGACCAAGTCCATTCGTCTTGTCCGGTGGAATTGCATGCCCATCCTCCTGTGGGGTTGAAGACAGATGCGCACTGTCCGGAACTCTACATGGGGCAGAAACCCTATGATCCATCCCCGGCGGCACGCTCTCCTTCTCCCCATGCACACGCGTCTCCAGTCCGTCCGCATCAACCATAGGCACGGTATTCGATTTGGCGTACTTGAACGCCTTGCCGTGGTGCTTACCCTCCTCACTGGCGAAGACGATCTTCTGGCCGGGCCGGGCCTGGCCCTTGATGACGGCGGGGTCGGGCGGGATGATGAACGCGTCCTGGGTCTTGGGCGGGTCGAGGAACTCGCGGTGGCTGCGGTACCCAGCGGCTTTCGCGCGGCGGGCGCGGCGGTGCCGTTTGTAGAGCCAGACGACGAGGCCGACGATCCAGGCGATGCCGACTATGCCCCCCGAGATGGCGCCGGAGTAGATTGGGGTGAGCGCGCGCTGGCTGGCGGGGGAGAGGAGAGGGAGGAGGGGGTGTTATGGGTGTTGAGATTGGGCTCGGACTTTGGAGCGACGAAGAAGGGAGAGATGGAACGTACCCGTGTAATGCGGCTTCACTGGATTCTGAGGGAGTGAGGCCTCGCGCGGAGATGGTCCTGGTTGGTGTCGCGGGCATGCTCCCGCTCACTGAAGTCCGAGACTGAGCTCGGGCCTGTGACTGCGGTCGAGGAACGGTTGTGACAGTGGATGGAGGACGCGACCGGCGTCTCGGTGACACTGACGTCAGGGTCTCGGGCGGCTACTCGCAGAGCTACAATAAGTACTTCGCTGAGATGGGGATGAGCAGGTCGAGTGCGAGTGTGACTAAAGGGCGAAGACGAAGAATTATGGGCAGAGTCAAAGGTAGCAGTAGCCTGAGGCATGGCCCAGGCATGTGCACAGTGACCCCTGTGGAGTCCTTGCGGGCGTTTATGATTCTGGAACCACCAGCGCTCATGAGGCTCTCTCGACTCTCTCTCTCTCTCCTAGGTCCACTGCGCTGAATCAACCGAATCTCAGTGACCACGCCGCGTCAGGACTTCCGCTTGCTGATCACCACCATCCTTCATCTATTCTAACCCTCCATCATGTCTATCGACATTTACAAAGTTCCCCGCGAAAACGTTGACGTCGAAGCTCTTGCCAGGAGTTGGCTCGATACCTCAAGATAATGGGTGAAGATACAGAGTTCCTCAGCTACGATCCCACCCGTCGCGACAAGCTCATTGCTGAACTTTACGCCACGGAGGGGGTGAGACCCCAACAATACGCTGACCAGATCGTGCCCCCCGGTGGAGATCCTGACGAATATCTTCGTTCGGCCAACACTGCAATTGCAGAACTCACGCCGCCGAAATCGTTCGAAGAGTGAGTGCCAACTCAATTCATTGCCACACTCTCTTCATGAATGGTCTTTTACAGGCGGCTCGTACGGCTACATATCGCATTCCCTGCTCTCCAGGTTTTCAACCAGTTCAAGTTCGGGTATGCGTTGTTAGATCATAATGACCTTGCGCGGCAAGTTATGAGACGACAGACTGCGCTGTACGTACCTTGCACTCGGTGTGTCTCATCTTCACACTGAGATCTAATCAATCCGCCACAACAGAATGAACGATTGGGCCCAGAATGAATATCCTCGTCTATTCCCAGATCGTGTCAAGCCGAACGGACAAGTATTATCGACTCCGCGAAACGATGGGCGCCTCATCACACCTCCGGCAACGCGTGAGCCTCGTCGGTCTGATATCCTCGAGGTAGTTTCTCCCAAGGTGCTTTCTGCGGAGGAGATAGCGGAATTCTTGGACAGTCCGCATACGCTCCTGGGAAAGCGGCTTCAGCACTCTCCGCCTCCCGACGAGTATCAGGACATCAAGGGCAAGTGGGAGATGGCTTCGTACAGTGTGCAGATGACCGATGGAGAGGTTGAGCACGAGTACCAGATCCTGCTCGACGCACTCGATGGGGTGCCCTTGCCTATGGGACAAGAGGAAATCAGGTTCCTCCTTATGCATTCGATGCTGGTTGTGTGATCGGCGCATGCCATACTTCTCCCACAATCGCTCTTCTATGACTTGTTCTACCATGTCTTGTATGTGTATCGCGTTCATTGCCGTGTATCAATCGAACTACATCTGTTGCGGCCCAATCCCAATATTGTGGAATTTGAGGTGTTTGAGAGCGCCTGTGGTATGTGCTTCTTTTGATGAGTTGTACCTTTTGGGAAGTCGACTTTTGGCATGCATATCACTGCAAAGATCGCATCCTTTGCGAGGTCAGGAAAGGGATGGGAAATAGAAAACAAAAATAAAAAGTTTCACGCGGTGAGATAAACCCCTTAGACCTGCGAAAATAGGCCTCCACCGCCTTTCCAGGGCAGGTAAATCAGGCTTACCTATGTCTGTAGACGTAACCCACCGAACCTTGCGAAACTGAGCAAGCTCATCGTTTCTCCAAGGTTTCTGGGTGGAGGAAGGATGCGTCCGTTCCAGTGCATGTAGTGAACACATCGCGATGATTTACATATGTGGCAGGAAGGATATGCTCGTCGTATCATCAGGTTATGGTATCTTCCTGAAGGTGTAAGGAGTTCTTATGTACAACCTCAGTTTCAACTGAAGTTGCCAGATTTTGGTTTTGAGCGAGGGAGCGCTTGTTCGCCGGCTATTCCCGAGTAGGATGATCATAGGACAACAATCGTACTCCCGTCGCGTCTGTAGTCCGAGTCATCTGCCCTTGTACCACGACTACTGGTATACTTGTTTTCTGCTCGACGCTGGCGATACTCTTTCGGTTGCTCCAACATCAACCTCGTCATCTCTATGTAGCACGTCCGCCTGGCGATGTCCCACAGCCGCGATGCAGCAGTCATCTAGCAGCAACATCTCCGTAAAGCCACCTAGAGGTTACCCCGCAGCGTCTGTCCGCTCGTCGGAGCGTTTCATTCGCCGGTATCGGGAAAGGGTTCAATCTCCGTAGAAGCATCAGCGGTTGTCTCGTTGAACACAGTAATCCGGTGCCAACATAGCCCCTACAAGTCCCCTCGTGAGTCTTCACATGTGGCATTCAGGTCGCGCTGCTCACGGGTTCCTGGCCATTACACGATCTGGCAGGTCGCATCTTGATCAGTGCTTCTCATGCTTCAGGATGGCCGCTGTTCATCATCACGCCAGTGATGTCGTGGTAACCTGGTACACCGCTTACCTACTGCGATATTTGAAGTGCTATGCCCGATGGTTTTGCCAACACGCGGTACAATCGCGGCTATAAGAGCACTGATCTATTGTTCGATGACATGGAGAAATCATCTTGTGTCTAGTTGGTGCTGACTAGAAGTCACCGGATCGTCATGAAGTCCACTTCGGGGTGATAGCGATGTGGGGACACCGCCTTAGGGTTCTGCGCCGTGGTGGCGTCTCCTTGACCTGTGTAGCGGCCACTTGCCGTTCACACGTTCGAGGTGGCACATATAACCACATCCAGCCACATTCAGTGCACGTCAACTCCACCTCATCCAGCTGGTCCTGCATAACCTCCTTCGTCCAGATTCAAGTGCGTACTGGGACAGTTTCACAGCACCTCCTGACTCGTAGAATCACTAGAATCTTTCATCCTAGATTCCCACTTGAGACCTCAAGTGAGCAGAACGATGCATATTAACGATGCTCTTTACTAACCCTCACTGCAGAATGTCCTATGTAACCCACTACCCCCAGCAAGGCTACCCCGGCGCCGCCGCGTACGCGCCCTCTGGAGACCAGATGCCACAACTCCACCATCACACGCGGCCTAACGTGGCGGTGGCGCCCCAGCAGCCCCAGCAGGCCGCCCAACCGGCGCACGGCGCGCTAAGCATCGCGAGGACCGGGCAGGTCGAGGGCGCGCAGTTCCGCATCGACCACCGCGACAGCAACAGTATGCTGTACGTGCAGCTCCAGCCCGAGTACACGATCAAGGCGAAGCCCGGGAGCATGGTCGCGATGGACGCGAGCGTCCGCATCAAGGGCAGCCTCAAGTTCAGCGTGAAGAAGATGTTCACGGGCGGAGAGGTGCGTCGTTGTTTGTGCCCCATGCGACTTTTTGAAGCTGATGGGCCAACACTCGCCGATTGCCGATAATGCTGCGGTAGATGTCTGAGTCGACGTTCACTGGGCCTGGTGAAGTCCTCCTCGCACCGGAGACGTGGGGCGACATCGTGCCAATTCGCCTTGACGGCCAGACGGGGTGGTGTGTAGGCAAGGACGCGTTCCTCGCGTGCACTACCGGTGTTGTGCGCTCCACCAAGAGCCAGGGCTTCGGCAAGGCTTTGTGTACGTCCTTCACGCCTGCACGCATGGGTAGTATGACCTTGACGTTTCATCTTGCGCAGTCTCCGGCGAGGGTCTTTTCGTGTACCACGTCAGCGGTGCCGGTGTCATGTGGGTGCAGAGTCTAGGCGCTGTCACCTCGAGGACGCTGCAGCCCGGCGAGGAGTGGATTGGTGCGTCGATACATGCTTACATGCGTGGTGTTCTCTATATGTTAAAATTTGGCTGACTGGCGCAGTCGACAACGGACACCTCGTCGCGTGGACTGCAAGGTACAAGGTTGAGCGGATCGACGCAGGTGGCTTCTTCTCTTCCTCGCACACGGACGAAGGCCTCGTCTGCCGGTACGTCACTCATGACCGTTTCTCTCCTCTGAGTGTTAGATGGGCTGACTGTTACGACCATGTAGCTTCACCGGGCCGGGCATCGTGTACATCCAGACGCGCAACCCAGAGACACTGAGCAGCTGGATTGCGGAACAAGTTCCCCCGCAACAAAGTACCAGCGTCAGCAGTGTAATTGGCTGGGTAGACGTGCTTGACGCCGCAACGTGATGCAGATCTAGAGGCCTTTGGGTCGTCATTGAGTCTTGAACATGTACTATATTAGTCTATTTGTTCCAGCCAGTTACGAAGCCGTTTCACCATCTCAGTCCCTTCTATACCTTCAGAAATCCTTTACGTGTTATATATACCCTTAGATCACACTATGGTTCCAGTGAATTCAGTTAATTGGGATACGATCTGCAGTTAGTTATGACCAAGATGGGATGATCCCAAGGCTTAAGGTAGCCGAGTGATATAATCCGAGGTATATGAGATATCCCACGTCGCATCTTTAAGCCATGTGAAGTACATATGAGATATTACATGTGAGCTCTATGCCTTGGGATCATCTCAATTTGGTCATGACTAACTGAGTGGGATGATCTTTCTTAAGTAATATAGGACATGGTTTTTCATACCAACGACGGTGAGGAGCAAGTTGCTCTTGTAACACGCGCATGAATCGATCTTCACTCATCGCGCCTGTTCAACAGCCTATGAATACTTGATCATAAATCTTATCTAGTATTTGATTGAGATGATGTAGCCTTATTCCAAAGCTCGGTGTGCTGCGACTATAGCTTCGTCCTATGGTCGGGGAATGCGGAGACAGCTCGTGAGCGCTCAGCGCTTCAGGACAAATTGTGAGATCGTGGAAGTCGGTCAACCACCGACTAGTACTTATTACTAATGTCTCAACTGCAAACGCTTCAATGCACGCCCAGAAATTATTGCGTGTCATGGCTGCAGGTCGCAGACAACCTCGTTTCCCCTAGACATTGGACGGGCCCATTATTTACTTCAAGTTGCCTTCTTTTGCTCAGGCTAACAGAGTCACGCCATGACTGATGCTTTTCTCACTTGATCGAAGTAAGTATCCTATATGATCTTGTGAATTTGAAGGTCAGATCCACAGCCTTCAGTCGCACGCTTCAGTCACTCCGGACGCAGCGTGCCAGCGACTCCGCCTCGAGCACAGCTTACTTAACTTGTGATAGCACTGCCCTGCCCCTTACATCGTGACAAGCTGTCATCCTTGCTCTTGGCGCATCGCTATTGTGGCGCGGAGGGATATATAACAGTAGAGTCCTACATTTTGCCCTCAGTCCACCATTGGAATCAGTGTGCGTGCTCCATGTTTCTTCATCGCGCTCCGTCACTAACCTGTATTTTACAGAATGTCTTACGCACCCAGCTATCCCCAGCCAGGCTATCCCGGCGCAGCCGCGCAGCACTCCCCCAGCCACCACCCCTCCAACACTCCTCGTACCCTGGCATGGCCCCACCCCCTCAAGGCTACCCGGGTGGCGCCCCGCCCCCGCCTCAGCAGCAGGCTTCTCAACCGCAGGGCGCTGTGAACATTGCGACGACAGGCCAGGCTGAAGGCGCACAGTACCGGATTGATCACCGCGACAGCAATAGTATGTTGTACTTGCGGCTCCAGCCTGGGTATACCATCAAGGCGAAGCCCGGAAGTATGGTCGCAATGGACTCTACTGTCCAGATCAAGGGCAAGCTCAAGTTCAGCATGAAGAAGATGTTCACCGGCGGAGAGGTGCGATATCAGTGCAACTAAGCAGCTGACGTCAGAGCTCACATCTTGATCCTGATGCTGTAGATGAGCGAGTCTACTTTCACCGGTCCTGGAGAGGTCCTGCTTGCTCCTGAGACGTGGGGGGACGTCGTGCCCATCAATCTCGATGGCCGCACGAGTTGGTCTGTCGGGAAGGACGCCTTCCTCGCATGTACGTCCAACATTGTGCGCTCGACGAAGAGCCAAGGTTTCGGAAAGGCGCTTTGTGAGTCCTGTCATGATCAAACTAGAATCAGGGCGCCGACGCTTACCGATCTCCGCGCAGTCTCCGGCGAGGGCCTGTTCGTATATCAAATAAGTGGACAGGGTGTCATGTGGATACAGAGCTTAGGGGCGATCACCTCCCGAACGTTGCAGCCTGGCGAACAATGGATAGGTGAGAGGGTACATCAACGGATGAGATGGAGGCCGGAGCTGACAACGGATGCAGTGGACAACGGACATCTCGTGGCGTGGACAGCACAGTACAAAGTCGAGCGTGTCGACGCTGGTGGCATCTTCTCAGCCTCTCACACTGACGAAGGCCTCGTCTGCCGGTGTGTCTCGTATCTCAATCTTCTTTCAATAAAGATATACTGATGTATCCTGATCCAGCTTCACCGGCCCTGGTATCGTGTACATCCAGACGAGGAACCCAGAAGCACTAGGATCCTGGATCGCAGACCAGATACCTCCCCGGGCCAACTGAACGAGACTGATTGTGATTGTAACACTATGAGCATCTTTGGAACATTCGCCTCCTTGATACCACTGGCTTGTGTATGCGCTGGAAAATCTTCAATCAATGTAGTAGCATCCTCCCAATCGCGGTCACGTGGACGATACAGACGTCGCGACTGTAAGTGCGGCGCGCTGTTTGCTTCCGACCACCTCCTCCTTCTCCTTCTCCGTGCTCTGTTGCTTTATCTTTCCCGAAAGTACTAAGGGATAATCGCACTCAGATGGCTCTTTCTACGACGACGACTACGGCAACCTACGAAATTGCAAAGTACTCGAGAGCATATAGCCACTCGACCAACCCCGCTTCGTTGCAAACCGAGCTGGAATGGCAACATTTCGCCAATCCAGTCATCCGGCTCATCATGGACACTAAGAAGACCCCAGAGGGGCATCTCGCATCTTTTAGACTCAGAGTTGTATGGACGTTCAGTGCGGGTGCGAACTCGATGGACGTGGACGAGAGGGAGATCGTCTTCGTAAGTCTCGCAACAAGCGCATACAGTCAGCTCCATGCTCATTCGTGCTGATGCAGGAAGACATGGATCTCGTTACATACTCTGCGATGCCATCCTTCCAAGCCCCTCAAGGCATGCCGCTCAAAGCTGTCTACCAGGGTGCTGTTGTCGGTTTGCGGTATCAATATCCGAGAATTGCTCCTCCAGGCCAGGCTCCAGTGCGTACCGTCTGACATTTCGCTGCTCACGCCTCAACGTTGTATGATGATATAGCAATACAGACGATTCCAAGTCACATTCCATACCGAAGCGGCTGCGACAGCGTTCATCGACTCCATCCGCTTCATCTGTCCATGCAAGGCGAATTCAGGGCCTCCAGCGCGCATTCCTCGCCCCACTCAAGTTCAAGCGCAAGCGCAATCGCAGACCCAATATGCTCAGACGGATAACAGGGCGCATATAGCTATTTCTGGACCCCGCACACCTGTGTCTTCTTCCCTGCGTCAAGCTGCGTCTACAATGGCCGTCGACCCGTCTTCTGGCAGAACTTCGCCTCCTCCTGCGAAGATGCGACGGACTACGACCGCCTTGACAGGCTTCACGAGCTGGGACAGTCTTCCTTCTGGTCCTCTGAACACGGCGACCGCAGATTCCACCATTACTGGCACTAGGCCCCTGTCCTAGTTCCTACGTTCAGTGATCACGATCATGATTCTTCTTCCTCTCACCCATCTTCTTCTGTCACTGCTTCGTCAGTCATAGCGCACCACTCCTTTTCGGACCTCTCAGCTCGAGCTTCAAACTCTGCATGCCTCGGAGACGACGCTGCTGCCTCCTCGCGTCCGCCTTCGCAGCGCGGACGCAAAGAGATTTTCGCATGCCGCAGCTCCAGCGACATCGACTCGTCTCTCCCTAGTTCGTCTCTGCCGTCCTCGTCGCCTCCTCGTCCTTCCCGTCCTCTGCCTAGGTCTCCGGAGCTGATGCCACCACCGCCGGTCCCGCCACAGGCTAGCTTTCCTCGCAGCTCTCAGACGACAACTATTGCTACCCAGACACCGACATCTTCGAACCCTGGTCTCAGCGGAACGAAGGATCAAAGCCTTACTCCGGGGGATAGGAGCACTGCCAAAGATGGCCGCTCGACGATTGCTGCATCAGAGTCGACGCTGCACTCGGATATCGCGGCTAGCCTGAAAGACAGCGCAGGACTATACAAGCTGTCGAAGAAGGAATTGGAGATACTTGTCGCTGGTGTGATTCGCGAGGAAGGGTTCGCTGAGCTGGTGAGCTTCTTCCTAGCATGCGGTCTGCACACATCGGACTCATGGTTCTGGTCGAAGATGAGCGCGTTAGATGGTATGTGGAAAATAAAAGGTCTCGCTGGTGTTCTGGAGTAATATTGATTCGTAGTATTGATGACGTGTCCTGTGTGTACGATACTTGGGTGTCGGGTAAAGAGCACGAGATATGTACGACTCCAACCGCAACGAATCGCTACTGTAACTAATAACCTCAATAATTGACATCGGACACTCGTCTGGAATAGGGACGTCAACATTGCCGATAATTAAGACGTGGCGGCCTTGTTGTCTTCAAGGGCAACCTTCTCTCGGCGTCTTCTGAGGAACCTACGGGCGGATTGTCATGTCATTAAGGTCAACGCAAACGACTTACCATAGTTGAAGGGAATTCCAACATACCAATCCTCGATAACCTGCTCCCTCAGGCCAAGTTGTCGGGCAAGCCCCATGCGCCTGTCCCTGTCGAGGGAACTATCTCTCTCGAAGGCGTCGCGGAGGATTCTTTCCTGCTCGTCAGAGAGTGTGGTACCTTCTGCTTGTTTAGGCCGGTCGGACGTCTTGATCTCAATCTTCTCTCTTAGATCCTTCGTCCTCGTCCGCTGGGTACGGAACCTATATCCGAGTCAGTCGTATCAAATGGCAGGGTCCCAATGTTCAGTCCAACCGGATTCTGGCAGTGTGAAGAGAGGCTCGAAGGCTCACCAGGCATCGACGGAGCGCTCTGGCGCGTCGAGCTGGCGCGCGAGCTGGACTAGCTCGTCCCTACTGGGATACTTCTTCCTCGAGTACAACTCGCGGAGAACGTCGCGCTGCTGGAGCGTAAATCTGAAGGAGGAAGCTTTGTTGGGAAAGTTTCTGACTAACGTCGGGCCCGAGTTGGCTGAGGGGTTGGCCACCGTAACGACTACGGGGGTCCGAGGAGTAGGAGGGAGTAAGGAGCGGTGATCTTGAGTACCTGCGATCCGTGTCTGACCGCGACTCCCTTGTCCCATGACGGGGCTAGGTTGACTGGCATTGGCAGCGACCAGACTAGGATGGTGTTGGAGCGCAAAGGCTTCAGCGGTGCTGTCGCTGCGTTGATGGAGACTACGCAATGAGTCCACAAGGTGCGGTGGATGGCGCGGATGATTGGGGAGTAGCGAGGTTGAAGCAGATTGTATGGGATAGCCAGCAGTCGAATTCATGGAGGGATGACCATGGGGAGGAGCGTACTCGCCATACACAGTATTAGATGGGGCGAAGCTTGGTGCATTCCGGCCGAGGTAGTGTGGAGATACGTTTGAGTTATAGACCGGTGCTCCGAGGGAGTATGCGGGCTGGTTATATGACCCCTCGTATCCGCTGCTGGCATACGACAACATAGACGCTATGTTGGGTAAGCTGATCGTTGAACGGCTTGCCCTATCCGAGTTAGGGAATGGGCCCGACGAGTGCAGCGTCTGGTCGTTCGATAAAACGTGTCCCCCTAGGGGTGGAGTGTGCTGTGGATCAGGTTGTGTGGGATAGCTAGCGCTCGAATTCATGGAGGGATGACCATGGGGAGGAGCGTACTCGCCATACACAGTATCAGAGGCTGGGGCGAAGCTTGGTGCATTCCAGCCGGGGTAGTGTGGTATTACGTTTGAGTTGTAGACTGGTGCTTCGAGGGAGTATACTGGCTGGTAGGGTATACCCTCGTGTCCGGTGCTGGCATACGACAACATAGATGCTATGTTGGGCAAGCTGACCGTTGAACGGCTTGCCCTATCCAATTTAGGGAATGGGCCCGACGAGTGCAGCGTCTGGTCGTTCGACAACGCGTGTCCCCCTAGGGGTGGAGTGTAATGTGGATTGAGGCGTGGGTTCGAGTTGAACGACATTCCGAGCGTGCTCTTTGCTAGTGGCAGGTGGAAGCAGCTACAACAGTGAGCAGACGGCTGCCTATATATGCACCGGCACTGTTGCTGGAGTCAAAGGGTTTCCGTGCCGGGGCTCTTGTTCGTTACATCAAGTTCGGTGCTTGGCAGTCAAAGCGCGACTCGGAGAACAGAACATGTTATCAGCATAAAACAATACCTTCAGTATATCAGTTTTCGTTACTGTGTTCTATATGCACGGAAGCCAGGCACCGACTTCGGTCGCGGTTGCGGGACCCAGATGTTGGGCGCTTTACTATCCACTCAGCGCTAGAGTCCTGTAGGAGTTGGACCTATGCCAAGAAAGTTTGATCAGGGTACATCGCAAATCCGTGGCACAGAAATTTCATGTTTCTAAGGAGTTAGCCTCGCTTTGACTGCAGCCCACGCCACTCACTATTAACCAGACCACATGCACCGCTATGCCAGTGGTCGCTGGTACGAGTGTCTCAAGCCCGCTTTGACTTGAGAAAAGCGTATTTAGTGCTGGCGAAAGTGAGGGACACGATAGTTCCAACATTCCTCCCTTCATTTTTGTGCAGTTCTGGAAATGTCTCATCATAATATGAACGATGATTCCTCACTGTTCGGAGACTCACCAGTTGATGAGGTACCTTACAATCCACAGGGACCTGGATGGGCCGTTGCTCCTGCCCATTCTCAGTCTTCCGTTGTATCATGAGTCCCCAACGGTTCCATATTCCGGCCCGGGGCTTGCAACGAGTTCACTGCACTCACTCTTGGATAGTCATGCATTCTCTCGATCCGAAGGAATCGCAGAATCGCCAGGGTCTTCGGCCGCTGGAGAATACACCTCTAGCCCTGCGGCGCCCGGACAACGCAAGGCTTGGATGAAGTTAACCCCGGAGCAGCTCGCCATTCTCGAGGGGCATTTCTCGAGGAATAACCGTCCCAGTACGGATGAGAAGAACCGCATCAGCCATGAGATTGGCAAATCAGAGCTCACAGTCGAGGCGTGGTCTGTGCACTTTTGCACGCTGCTGTCGAGTTTGGGGCTGAGAGAAGACTGTAGGTTCAAGCAACGTCAGAGAAGTGCGGGAACCAGCCAGTCTGCCATGCCCGGTGACGGCAAGAGGAACTATCCCGCTGCCGGGCTGCGGAACTCGTCGGCGCACAGGTTCACTGCGGAGCAGCTTAGCATTCTGACTGCGGCTTTCAGCGAGGAGCGGTCGTTGAAACAAGCGCGTCGTATGTCGCTAGCTCAACAGCTTGGTGTTCCGGAACGCTCTGTGGAGAATTGGTCAGCTCGAGGCTCTAAAATCTCGCTACGCATGCATCTCGCCGGAGGTAACAGGTTCAAGGTGCAAAGGAAGAAGGCAGCGTTAGCCAGCACTTCTCCGTTTCGAAGTGATGCGCGATCTAAATAGATCATAGCGAGTTTGTGTATCTGAGTGGACGCGGACATACTTGTACTTGCAAGGCGATTCGTCGACTTCACCCGAAGGGCTCTCTCGTGAGATACTGCAGAAAATGTTCCACAATGCACAGCAACGGCGATCCAGAGGTTGAACACTGCCTAAGTACGCGGCTCCGAGCCTGCGTAGGCGACATTCGACATCGTATGTCCGGTTGAACGGGCTAGCGCCAGATGTATCTCGTGGTAATAGGGAAGAAGGATGTGTCCTCGACAGGTGGCCTCCGGATTCCGCCCGTCAAGAGATTGATAAGTATGCAACATCAGTATACGTGCTTACCTACTTTTTGCTGTCCAGTGTGCATTCATTTGAGGAGGCTCCTGGTTACCAAGGCTTTGGGCTGGGGATCTGTCCTGAAACGGTGTCGTTGGCAGCCAAGCGGCAGAATAAATATTCAGGATTGCGATCAATGGAACAAACCACTATGACTGCTATGGAACGTTTATGGTGGGAGGGAGACTCAAGAGACGGCCACGGAGCACGCGACGCGGCCATGAGCGTTTGGGTCAAAACCTGGGATAAGCGCTCATGGGACAGCTAGGTATCGTCACAACGCATACTGTGCAGTAGAGCCTCGCCGTCATGATGAACTGTCCGAATCGTTCAAGTCCACCTCTATGCCCACGAGGATGGGATCAGCGCGCCCAACCACCCTTGGTTGGCCGGCCACTCGGACATGAACTCGCCTGCTCCCTGCGTTAAACGAGTGGGAGTAATTCCACTCCAGTGCAACACCGCCGTGCTCGCCTGATGGTACAAATCCAGACAACTCGCAAACATGCGAGTGCGAGCAGCGCCCCGAAGCGTCTGCAGGTGGGGACTCCGCAAGCGTGGCGTCAGCGGCTTCCAGTTCCCTGACCTCAGCCCACAGTAGGTCTTCACACAGGCCGAAGACAGAGGGCAAATACGGTACCAGGGAGTCATCAACATTGTCGGCGTTATCTGGAACGGGTACAACACTAGGTAATGTCGCGACAAGCGTGCGGCCCTGGCACGAAGTTTATTGCATATCGTCCAATCCCATTACCGCCGAACCGAAGCCTGGGACTGTGACTTGCGCAACCTAGCAGTCAAGCGACCCACAAAAGACCCACTGGTCGACGCCGGAGACATGGAAGCTTCCAATGCTGCCATCGTGTCCCATGAACGCACATCCACCTCAATAGCCAGGTGAATCAGTTCCGGCTCCCCGGACCTGACACCAGGTCGGCTTGCGACGCGCAGATGAATGTTCCGCCCATTCACCTGGAAGGTGCGATAGTAGCTCCAATGCAACTGTACATCGCGGTCGACCTTCCAGTGCTCGCCTGGTGGAAGCGACGAAGACCACTCGTGAAGGTGTACCCGTGGACAATGGGGATGAGGAAGGCCAGGGGTATGCGGCTCCAGCGATGTTGTGGTACTATTATCCGATGTGCCGGTACGCCTTATGACCTCGACGTCAAACCATAGTGCGGCACCACATGAGCCAAAGTGGACTCTAAATCCGTCATCCTTGTCCACAATCGGATTGGGAGAGTGTTCAGCCGTCTTTGTGCGGAGAAAGGTGTACGGTATGTCCTGCAATAATCGAACTTGTGGGCTGCCATATGTCTCATCGATCCCTGATCGGGGAACGAAGCATTGGGCCTGGAGATTACCGATGACGTGACGCGGAATGACGACGTGTATACCAGAATCCGCCTCCCACGGCTGCGAGGGGCGGAATGGAAGTTCTAGTTCTGGGAACAGCTCCTGAGCAATGTAGACCGTCTCCCAAAGCTTGTCCCAGTCGAGAGTGATCCCTGTGCTCATGAGTTCGAAGAACGCCGGCGTAACGTCTATATACCGACGATATTGGTTGCTTCCGTGCAGCTGTAGAGCCCCGACACGGAGGACATGCGATCCGTGCGACCGCCGTAGTATGAGCCCGGTAAGAGCAGTATTCGATGACTCAAGGCCCCGAGGAGAGCAAGCAAGCAATGCTAAGTAAGCATCATCGGTAGATGGCATGCCAGCACTGTCAGCACCAGCCATCGAGCAACTCTGCTCAAGCAGGGGGGCAGGGAGGGGAATGATCGGGAGACGTGCACGGATACCATAGCTTGTGACGGTGAACTCTGGGATGTCGTAACCCTGTCATTTGCGATAAGTTGATAGTAGGGAGATGGGAAGCTATTCACTCACTCTAGGTGACGGGGTCGCATCACCACCTTGTAGCACCGGACGTCTGATGAGGGACTCAAGAGTGCTTACAAAGCTGGAGTATGGGATGACTTCGGGGGAGGTAGCGACCGAGTGAGATGAGCCATGACCCGGTCGGCTGAACACCTTGGGGGAGAGTGCAAGAAGATTGGCGTCTGCTGGTCGGGGCAATGAGGGGCTATCGGAGCATAGACATATGGTTGAAGACGGCGCAATCGGGAGTCCCCACATGAACAATGTATGGTCGGGGGACGTGCGCATTATCTCCTCCTGTAGGCGGCGGAAAGCACGCCGACCCTCACCGTAGATGATAGGAATATTGACATTGAATATACCCATGAGACAATAAGCCTCGTCCTCTGGCCTGGTGGTGACGCGATGAGACGCCCAAGACATCCGATCTGCTATAGAAATGGACGAGAAAGCCCCTCCATGGACGAGGATGTCGGCCTCGATACCGGTGATCTCTTCAAGTAGAGGCGCGAGGAGTGTCTTGTCCCCGATATATTCCCATTGCGACGACAGAAATCGGACTTCGGCGGGGGCAAGAAGCTCTTGCAAGGTCCACCCTCTGGTGTGCCACCTACTGCTCCTGAAGCGTGAGGTGTATTCAATGGAGCGTCGGGGTGTTTGGACGTCTGCGAGGTACACGTAGCAGATAGTGGCGGTTGCGTACCAGGAGAACATCGAGTTGACGGCTTCGGAAAGCTCTGTGCTGTTGGTCTTGTCGATACAGCATGTATCGACCCACAACCAGCGAAAGCCTTCGTGTGCAGCGTACCGACAAGCTCCAAGGACTTTAGAATTGTAGATTGCATGCTCCTTAACCTGTTGAAAGGTCATTTCCTTCTTGTCCCATACATGGGATAATATGGCGTATTCCGCTGGAGGAGCAGGAAAGTACTCCAGCTTGTGCTTCGTTGTATGCAGGAGCCACATGCCTGCGACTACATGGGCATTAGTCACAACCCATCAGAGAGCATAGCCACAGCACCTGCAAGCGTGAAAGTATGGGTGGGTTGGAAAAAGGTGGCGGGAGTGGTGAAGAAGAGCGAGTGTTGAGAGTGTCGTACTACAGTGCTAGCCTGTCCTAGAGACCTTGAAACCTGTAGGCTGTAGCTTCACAACCACATTGTGATTCTCACGTTGTCTTCATCCGACAGGTATAGACGTTCATCAATAGATGGGACATGAACGAACAGATCTGACTGCGGTATCCAGCTATACAGCCGCGCTTACTAGTAGTAGTAGGTGTAGCGGTGAATCATGCTGTGATCAGCTGACAGTGTGGAAGAGACGCCGGCCGGCATCAGGAGATCCCTTAGTTTCTTAGGACTTCTTTTAGTTCACCAGTGTGCCAAAAAGATTCGTCTACTGTGACTTGACATAAGCTCATATCCATCTGAAAATTTGCACGCCTATTGAGCTCATCTCCTCCATTTATCATACAAATTTTGAGAGCGAGAAATAAAGACTTGCTACTACTGTAAACCGAGCGCGAGTGGGTGCTTAGGGAGCCCAGTGGCACCCAGTTTTCAGTACTCAGTATTGGGCAAGACTCAGTCGATGCATGAGGTTCGGATTCGACAACATCATGATCATGACGCGGGCCCGGTTCGGGCCGCCTTCATGGGCGGGCGCCTCTTCTATTGGAACGACGCGGCCACCTCAACTTGAACTTACACAGTCGAGTTGAGGATGTGCCACATCTGAGAACACACACAGGTAAGCAAGACTTTCACTCCTCTATCGACGAGCCGAGTGCAGTCGACTGGTAGCAAACAAGCCCTGACGGGACTTCGGGATTGGCGATATGTTCAAGCCACTTGAAGTTGATAGAAATTGTCCGAATTCTCGCTTGACCGATTATGTAGAAGTTCCCTGGGCTTGTGAATCTCGTGCCGACACTCAAGTTTACGTGTCTATTGTCTTGTACTCCTCTCAGGTTTTCCTGAGGAGAGGTACCCCTTGTTGATTTTGATATCTAGGTTCACGGCACAGAAAGCACTGCTTGTTCGGGTAGTGAATTCCAGTCACGCGAACCTCATGTCGACTCATGCAGCTGATCACTCTATTCACAGGACCCCTTTCCTCGAACTATGGATAACAAGTCTCAATACAGGCCACTCTTCGTGCCGAAGGGGCCAGCCTCAGGCGACATCCGACGTCCTTCGCTCAGTCGTAATGGCCAGATTGGGCTAGTTGCCCTTGCCATCGTTACTCTGATAGTGACACACTACGGCTTTCTGCAGGATTGTGAGACTACTCCGGGAGCGGAGCCCAAGACCAGCCTCCAAGAATTTGATTGGGACACGGTGAGTCACGCACGATCAATAAGCTCTGTTAGGTCACTGAGGTAATGCTTATTCCTTTGCAATACAGCTCGAGCCTAGTAGGCAGATACAGTGGGCATCATGCTACACTGACCAGAAGTGCGCTCGGGTTCTGCTCCCACTCGATTACGAGACCCCGGATGGACCGACGACCGCAATCGCACTTCGTATGATTCCAGCAACGGACACCGAGATCTACCGTGGGACGATCTTCGTAAACCCAGGCGGTCCCGGTGGTTCAGGCGTCGACTTCATCCGGCGCCTGGGAAAGAACATCTCGCACATCGTTGGACCTTCCTTTGATGTCCTGGGTTTCGACCCACGTGGCATCGGTAGGACGACTCCGTTGGCGACTTGCTTCGAAACAGAATCTCAGAGGGATATCTGGGCGACTCAGGAGGGGCATCAGTTCTTCAGCGCTACCAATGAGTCCCTGGGGATCGCCCGTGCAAGAGCTCAAGTCGTCGCAGCGAGATGTGCAGACCGAATTGGCGGAGATCTCGACATCGGACGGTTTTCCAGCACCCCAAACGTCGCACGCGATATACTGGAGTTATCGCAGTTGCTCGGCCAGGAGAAAGTACAATATTGGGGTTTCGTAAGTACGACTGATTCCTGATACGGTTCTCAGCTAATTGGGCACACGCTAGAGCTACGGGACGATTCTTGGCCAGTACTTTGCTGGAATGTATCCTGATAAGCTCAAGCGCTTTGTTATCGACGGGGTCGCTGATGCGGAACTATACCGTGCTTCCTCGGTGGACACGGACCTAGTGTTCATCGACGACATCGTCGACTCCCTCTTCAAACACTGTCATCAAGCTGGACCGGATACTTGTCCCATCTACGACTCCAACGCTACGAAGATCCGCGAACGCTACTTCAATGTCCTCGACCACGTTGCGCGGGACCCAGTGCCTGTGTCTCTCGCTGAGCCCCCGATGGTCATCACTCGCAAAGCGCTCGTCACACAGCTCTTCTACGCGACTTATAAGCCACTCGCCCTGTTCCCTACTGTCGCAAAAACGATCCACGCCATCGAGACTAATAACCAAACCGCACTCGTCGCGCTCGCGTCCGAGATCGTCAGCCCCACCGAGTGCAAATGCGAGTCCAAGGACGGCCCAACGTTGATGCCCAAGGGCGAGGCCAACCTCGTCGTCATCTGCGGCGACGGTGACCCATACACCTACAACCCAGCCGAGTTTGCGCAGGTTTTCAGCCGCCTCTCTGAATCATCCGCGCTCCTCGCTCCGCTTTGGGCGGACTCGTATCTCGGGTGCGCGGACTGGAAGATCACCCCCAAATGGCGGTGGACGGGTCCTCTGCGCGCCGCGAATACCTCTCATCCAATCCTCCTCGTCTCGACGTCGTACGATCCCGTCTGCCCGCTCACACAGGCCCGCGCCGTGCAGAAGCGCTTCGGGGGCTCGGTACTGCTCACACAGGAGTCTCATGGGCACTGTTCGCTATCTGCGCCGTCGCTGTGCACGGCAAAATATCTCCGCGAATATTTTGTGAACGGGACGCTGCCGGAAGAGGGGGCTACTTGTGAGGTTGACGAGCTACCTTTTGTTGGGCGGACAAAGACGACGCGCGTGTTGTCCACGGAAGATGAAGAACTCCTGGACGCAATGAGGGGTCTTGCAGAAGGCATGCCAGTGTTTGCTCGTGTCTAGCTGTTACAGGAGGATCTCGTATATTCGCCCACAGCACTGCTACCTTACAAGTCTGTCACTTCATACGCTCTTGATTGAACCTACCACCGTATTTCAGGTTGAGATGGTCGATTAACGCCGGTGTCCATTTCGAGATGGTTGACGTTCATCTCATTTCCTCTCGTGCCCTGTCTTCATATTTCAATCGTGTCGATGCTTGGATCGTAGTTGTGCTTCTGAATAGCTCAAATAACTGATCTTGCCATTGTGCTGTACTAGAGGTCAAAAGCTTCGAACACCTCCTGAGGAACAGCTGAAGATTGAAGCCCGGCCGCGTAACACTGAGCTCGATGATGAAAACGCGGATTCAAACGTTCACTGGTGGGACTTATTGATGTGGACTTCATGAAGTTGTCCAGCCGTTGTTCCGGCGCTTGCTTGGCAGTGTAAAGTTGCGGAGCACAAAAACCTGGGCGGAGAAAGTGGTATAGTGCGACGGTATTGAAGCGGCGACCGATGACGACTGTAGGCGTTTACTATCGCTTGATCGTTCTTGACCACCCCCGACTAGCGTCCCTCGTCAATCCGGAAGGCTTTACATCTCCAATTACCTGCTGTCGGCCGTGTTGTGCGTTGTTTCTTATGCTGGGGGATCCGCACACCATCACGCGTCATTTACGATGCACTTCGCAGGGACAACACATTTGTTATGGCGACTCTCGGCAGACGCATACTGACACAGTCTCTCAATGGACAGCCCGCCCATCTTCTCCACCGGGATCGCCAGCGCAAATCTCGCTGGAGGTCTCGTACAAAAACACACGCTCAGCAGCTCTACGACAAACAGTTGACTGTCCTTATCATCGTCCTCTTGATCGCGGCTTCAGTTACTCTATACTCGGCTTATGCTGTCTTCTATGATACATGGGGGCGTTCTTCGGCTCCTTTGTCTATCATGGATCCGATTCCAGCATCGATTGTCACTGTGACGAAGCCCAAGATATTTACTGGACATCGTCAACCTGAAACTCCAATACTGCATGAAGCATCTTATTCTAGTGTCAAGTACTTCGCCTATTTGCCTCACAGTGGTTTTCACAATCAACGCATTGCTCTGGAGAATGCTCTTGTTCTTGCGCGGATCCTGAATCGTACTCTTCTATTGCCACCCGTCCGTCTTGGGGCACCACTCAGCTACTTACCCTTCGACGAGCTCTACGAGATGTCCGCAAACTCGAGTAAATTTGGCCTAGACTACTGTGCCCAGACCACCGCCCACGACGTCGATCTTTCGCCGGAGTGCGAGGAGTATTCGACCTATACGTACGTTCCGTGGGACTGGCTCGTCGACATCTCTTCTATACGCCAAGAGCAACGTCTCGTCGATGGGTGGAACTTCACCGACGCCTGGCTTCACGACGTCCTCAATATTTCCTCTGGCGACACGTTCTATCTGAAGGACGAGATTCGTAATCAGTTTGCATTCCAAGACTTCCCCGCGGTCAATCCTCCAGTGCGCAAGTTCCTCGAGTCGATTCATATCCCCATGCTAGCGCGTCGTTCGGAGCGGCTGATCATGCTGGGCACACTCTTCGGCTCCGCGCGCCTGCACCTGCGGGCTGAGGATACATTCCTTCTCCGCAGGCACATCCGTGAGCGGATGGCATTCAACAACCCACACCTCGAACACGCGGCATCCTCTATCCATGATGCACTCGGCGGGTCGTATCTAGGAGTGCATATGCGGATCAGGGACGGCATCTTCGAATGGAGTGCACTCGAGAACGTCCGTCTCGCGTGGTGGAAGCTCCTGCACGTCGCGCTCGGCTTCTCTGATGAGGAGCTGCTCACTCTCGAGAGCGAGCTATTCCCCGAGGAAGACGCTCTGGAGCCTCCGGTTATTGCTCCCGACATCCCAGCCATGCGTTCACCTCATCCACCGCTGCCCGTCTTTCCGGCGGATGCGACTCCTTCACCTGGATACTCATGCCGAGGCTCTCTGCACCATCAATCGAACTTGCGCATCCTCAACGTCCCGCTCTTCATCGCCACAGACGCACACAACCCCTCAGTGAACTCGCTCCTCTGGCGCTTCACTCGCACGTTCCCGTGTTCGTTCTTCCTCGAGGACTTCCCTGAGCATACGCGGTCACTTACCGCGCTACGAAGCGAATCGGACGGGGTTCCGCTTGGGCCGTTCTTGATGCCGTTCTTGGACGCGATGGTCGTAGCTCAGGCGTGGCAGGTTGTCGGGACGGAGCAGAGTACGTTCAGCGCGTTTGTGACGGATGTGCTCTGGAGGACGCACCATGGCTTTGAGATAGTCCAGAGGGGGTGACGGTGTTTATGGGGGATGTGGATGAATTTTTTCAGAACATGGCTCCGGTGCGTAAGGAAGATTCTACCGCGCCGCGTTTCAACCTTTGCTGTGGCTGATCCTCTGCTCATCTTCGGTCAACAGAAGTCGCAGAGAAGTTACAGTGGTGCAAGAATGTCGTCTCCAGTTCGCTGAATTAGTACTGTTTCCTCTATAACAACTCATCCGATAAATCAATCCTCGTTCCCTCTACATGTCGTTCTCTGGCCAACACCGGGACGCTCAAGTGGTGTTAGCGAATTGTCTCGTAGACGCTTCCACCAGCACAAGGTATGGCTCGGTGCCTTGACTTCCGGGTGCAATGGGGCACTGCGATACGACCCAATGCCTACCTTCGGCGTGGCCAGACACTGTTGAGAAGGGCAGAGACGGCAGGATAGGTCACCACCCTGATTATGCCTACTTCTACCCAGACTGACGCAACACCTCCGGACTCATCCACCCGGACAAGCTCACATGGAACAGACAACCGCCACGTCTGCAGTTTGATATTCGTGGGTGCAGTCACCAGTGTCGCGGCCTAGCCATAGTAGCGACGGAGTATAGCCATGACGTCATCTCCTCGGGCGCCCGCAAGCCCCCCGCGGGAAGCCATGATAGCACTCCGGGTCATACCCAGCAATAATCAGTCATAGTAGAAGTGCGACTTGATGTTGCGCCAGAGTCCAGCGCGGTCCCGGAGCTTGTAAGTACAATTTGATCAAGCCCACAACCAAGTAACGTTTGAACATTGTGGCCTTGCAGCTGCGACTTAGGTCGATACAATCGCGACTGGTTGGTATGTAATTTTCTACTACATTTCTGATTAACATGAACACATTCATCTATCATTTTATATGGTATACTGCACTCAATTTGAAGATCCAAGTGAAATTCAGAGGAATCGTATCAAGTTTCAAGAGCACAAGTCGCTTCGTGCGAGAAGAAACAAGATCAACGAGGTGCAGCTAGCATCATCTTCAGTTTAGCCTGGGTGTCGTCAATTTCACCTGTAGGATGCCTGTGGTCGGGGAACTCGACTGTGCAACCAACCCGCCACTCAATAGTGGTCGTCAGTTGTGGTTTGACATGGCGCGCCCCTCAGGTTCAGCTTTGACTGCAGAGCGCGATGAACCACTGCAGCACGACTGACTCACCACCCTGGCTTTGGCCCAAGGAGACCATATATATTGCTGAGAACACGGGAGGAATAGGTCAGTCGCTCAGCCCACTACTGGGTTGTAGAATAACTCGCCGCTAACTCGAGATGTCTAGTCCTCATGCGAAGTCCAATGACACTGTTCGCCCCCCTGGTTCCACGTTGCACGGGACACCGCAGGGCCACAGCACATATTCCTCACTCGCCACACGGGGCGGCGAGAATCCCGAAGCGATGGTCTCTTCTCTTTGGACGACTGCAAATGGCGGCCGCAGATCTAGAGGCTCGACCTCTCAGGACCTGAGCAGGATGACATCGGGAGCGGCTTCGAGTTCCAGTTCCAGCAGCGAACATCTCGCGCGGGGGCCTCGCACGGTGTCCGCGCCCTACCCGGAGGATGACTACACGCGTTTCACGGCGGCGCAGCTGGCCGCGCTCGAGGAGGTCTTCGCGAGGAACCAATACCCGAGTCGCGGCGAGAAGACCCGTCTCAGCCAGGACTTCTGCAGAGCGGAGATGTCTGTTGAGAATTGGTGTGTGTGCTGTGCGGTTGCTGTTGGGTTCAAAAAGAAAAAGCAAGCGTTGAGACGCAGGTGCAGGTTCAAACGCCGGAGACTCACCCTCGCGTTCGGCACGGGCCCGTCCCCGGAGCTGCTACCTGTAAGAAGCGAGCCGTCGAGGTCGAACAGACAATATCCCCCAGACGAGCCGCGGCGCCCGACGAAGTTCACGCAGGGGCAGCTGCGCGTCCTCAGCGCGGCGTTCAAGGAGGATCGGTTCTTGAAGAAGACCCGTCGGATGATGCTGGCGCAGCAGCTGGGTTTGACGGAGAGCTCTGTCCAGGGCTGGTACGCATCGAGAGTTTTGTTCCGTGGTCGTCTCTCTCATCTATGGTGGGCAGGTTTGAACGCGCACGTACTACGGATGAAGGAGGGATGGCCAGCTCTTCCCTGTCTCGGCGTAGTAGGGCGTGACGTGGACGCGCAAAGGCAAAGTAGGATATGCCAATGATTGGATAGGCATGCCTCTTTGCGCGCATCCCGACGTTTTCTCCTGCATCTTCCGCTTGTGAGCGTTATTGAACCTGTTGGTATATCAACTGTGAGTGATGACAATGTTATTTTTATGGGAGCACACCAGCTCGTCACGGATTCCAAGCGCATTCTTGCCTGATTGCCAAATACCTTCACGTTTCTGGGCCTGAGTCGAGGGCGATCGCAAATACCACATTCGTTACCAGTTCATTGTGGATGATAATCAATACACGGTCCCCTGTTGGACAATTTCTGCCTCTAGATAGCTAGTAGATACTTCCACCTTCGTTGCGATCGTTGCTAATTTGTGATGTCATGTGGGCTTAAACCCCCCTTTACCCCGGAGAAACGCCCAAAAGAACCAGGGGTTAACCTGCGATGCGGCGCGGAATCACTGCCTGGCCTGCAGCCGCTCGCGCTGCTCCTCCGCGTAGATGATGTCAGGGTCGCGGTTGCGCACCTCCGGTAGGAGTAGCGTGCAGCCGGCACCCGCGATACAGCATCCGAAGAAGACTGTTCAAAAAGCGTTATCAGCACAAGTGTCCTCAAGTGCAGGAAATACGGGAAGGAGGGAAGGGGAAAGGTACTCACTCCAGAGGACGGCGGGCGTGCCGATGTCCTTCGAAAGTGTGTTGAAGGCGAGGGCGGAGATGATTGCACCTGCCTTGCCGGCCGCGGCGGACATGCCGTGTGCGGAGGCACGGAAGCGGGTGGGGAAGACCTCGGCGGGGTAGCACTACAACGATACACATCATGTCAGTACCTCCAGCCTTTGGGACGACAGGTAGAGTCTACGCACGTAGGTCGTACTAAGGGAACTAAGGTCAGTTTCAGATAGATGGGACGGAGAAGGAGAGGACGTACGTGTTCGCGCCGAAGTTGAAGAAGAACTGGAGGAACGCAAAGCAGACGATGAACGCAGGCGTGCTGAGCGTGTTGAACTTCCCAGCAAGGATGGCGACTGAATATATGCTGTCAACACGCAGTTTGTATGCAGCAAAAATTGTCACGCACGGAAAAAGGCGGCCAAGAGGAAACCCTGGATCTGGATCCACTTGCGGCCAAGCTTCTCGATGGTGAGGATGGAGGCATAGTATCCGGGGACGAATCCGAGCGCGGTGATGATGAGGTTGCCGACGCCGACGCGGAAGAGCCTGTTCCACGGCGAGCCTGAGTTGCCGTCAAAGCCAATCTGCTGCAGGACGACGTTCTGGTTCAGGTTGATACCGTAGAACCTGTCCATCCCATCAAATGTGAGTTTGAAGTAGAGGGTATAGGGCTGGGCAAGACGTACGCAATGTCGAGCAGGAACCAGCACGAGCACGTGCCAACGAGGATCTTTGCATGGCGCCACTCGGAAAAGTACGCAAAGAACTCCTTAAAATGCGTCTTCTTCGCCTCGGCCAGCTCCTCCTGGGCGTTCGCCGGAGCGTTCACGGCGCTCTCGGCCGGGGAGTCCGTGGACGAGCTGTCCGAGTTGACAGGCTGCACACGCTCAGAGACATCCTTCTCGTTCACGCCCGGATCCGCCTCGGCCTTCTTCTTGAGCTCCTCCACCGACTCCTCGTCCTGGATCCGCGCGTTCTTGCGTGCCTCTGTGAAGCGCGTCGACTCCGGCAGCGTGAGACGCTGGTAGAGCGTGCCAAACGCCGGAATGAGCGACAGGCCAATAAGGATGCGCCACACTGCAATGATATGTGGTCGTGTGAGCAACATGAGCCAAGAGCACACAAGAAGAAAAGAAACATAACCGCATTGCCAAGCGCAGATTGCGATCTGAGCCAAAATCATGAGCCAAGCGTGTACGCACCTCCATCAGTTTTGCTCGTGTGACCATGAGTGTCCATGGACGACTTGTAGCACAGGAGGATGATGATCGTCGCTAGACTACCCACGAACGACCCCCAACCCTGGTTCGCGAATATGTAGGTGAGAAGAGTACCACGGCGACGCAGGTTCGAGCGGTCGGTCGCGACAGAGGCAGACATGGGGTAGTCACCACCGATGCCTATACCAAGGATGATACGCCAGACACCGAGCCAGATGAGAGCGCCCTCGGGGGATATCGCGCCTGTCCGGAGATACCTTTGCGTGAGTACTGGCCATTCTTCTACTACCAAACAGCGGACGCACCGGTGGGATTGCAGATAGTGCCAATCGTAGCGAAGATGATAAGCATCAGCTCCTTGCCGTCTGTCCGGCCAAGTGAGTATATGCGCATGTGATGCGTGTTCTTTAAATTGAACTCACAGACCGCTTTACGACCGAAGTAGTCTGCAGAATACCCTATCCGCCATTGCATGAGCTATCATAATCACTTTTTCGCGCGTCTTGCTCGCGTGCCCAAGTAGGCCGGGGTGCAGGCGGGGGAAAGGGTGTGGTCACACGAGCAAGTGAAAATGAACATACCGAACGCGAACTGGCCGATCACACTCCCAATATTTGCACCAGCCTTGATGAAACCCTCGAGATTAGGAGGCAGGGGCTGACCGCCGTATAATCGGTATTGCAGCATGGTTGCGACGGGCTGGAGAGCGGGTCAGCTTTCTCAAAGCGTGGATAGATGTGGTTTGGCACGTACGTTGATGACGAACAAATCGTAGGCTTTCTGGGGATCAGAACAAATTTCATACACTTCCAGCATGCTTGTACGCACCGTCTAGGAAGAATCCGACCTGCAAGGGAAAAAAGAGAGGGATAAGTACTGGTCGTGTGACAGACCTGATCGACGTACACCAGCGATGCCCAGGATCTTGACCTCGCGATATGACAATAGGAACGGATAGCGAACATCTCCTTCACGCTCGAAGTCCTCCAGATTCGACTTGTGCACCGCGGGGCGATCCTCGTTCGATGGGGGACAGAGCCGTGTGTGGACATGATGAGGGCGTGGGGGGTGAGTGTAAGCGCGATGGTGTGTGGTCCTTTAAATCTACGGCAAGTGCTGGGTGATCGAGGAGACGGTTGTGGTGGAGCACACACGTTCGTGACCAACTCCACTCGGGTCCACTCGCCAAACGGGCAGAAAGCAGAAAGAGGTCAGGCGTCTGACCCGTCTGCTTTTCCGCGCGCCAGGCTTAGGCTATTTCCGCCGAAAATCCGGCACAGCCACTAATGGCCGCGCCCCTGTACTATAGCTACTTACTCAGTACTGGCCGTGTCCAGGTCAATAACCTCGCTTCGTTTACAATGGACTCCCCGGTGCTCATGCGGGCACACAACTGACGTCAGGATACCCAAGTCAGCGCCCTTCCAGATCGTCACTGCGGCGAATGGACTTCCGTTGCGATTCCAGCGAGTCAGAACTTGAGACGGCAGATGTTCCCAACCTTCGCGGTATCTATACACTGCCCGGTCGGTCATCTAATATAAAGCTTCATGACTCTGATTGATATCTTTTTCCTTTAGTTCAGGTATGTAGCAGTAAACATTGCTGGGGTTGCAAAGCTCGGACGAAACGCACAGTACTCACGATGTGGTTCATCGATATCCCCAAGCTTGACCGCCGAGGCAGGGAACGACTTTACTAGCAGCTGACTACTACTTATCATACTAGTCAAAGCCAACCTTATCATAAGTGGCTCAACTCTGTTGCCAGATGACACGCTGACCCCGCGCAGACTCTCGAGCTGGCATGTTAAAACGTCCGGTCACACCATGTCGCGTTTCACTATCTGATAAGTACTGTATCACCCGCCTGGAGAGTTGTGTCGAACGCGGTGCGCGCTCTCCACACACGTTTCTACATGACGCGTGGGACGGCGCGAGGCGCTGCGCTGCGCGTCCGACGCGCCCAGCAAGTATTTAACTGCGCGAGGAGAGATTCGGCCGTTGCTCACCATCCAATATTGAAGATCGAGCACTCGGGACAAGAGGCGGGAGTCGCTCAGCCAGCAGTACTCAGTCACACAATAAGTACGATACAGAATAGAACCATTCAACGGGCGAAGAAGACCGTGGCACGAAGGGAAGCCGCGCGCGCTCGCGATCGATTCTGTGTTGAATGGTCCGCCAGGACGTCATGCATACGTCAATCGCTCTCGACGCTCGTATCACCGCAGGATCGTCGCCGAACAAAGACGTAATTGCATGCTAATACAAGCCATGCATAGTCTGCGAACGCATTCGCGAAAACGCGGGGAATCACTGGTCGAATGCAGGGAATAGAGGCCGACACCCGAATTGGTGCCTCGCATCGAATGCCTAGTGCGATGTCAGCCCAACCCGTACTGTATACGTGGCATCGGGAAGTGCAGTAGCAGATGTAGAGACTCGATCCGCGATGTGTAGAGTGGGAATAAGACCGAACGCGGACGGATGTACATTTTGAGTACGTCTCTCGGAGGTCGACTTCTGTTCTATATAGGCCTCGGTCATGCGGTCAAGAGCCGTAGTCATCGGAACACTAGATGGGATGGGGATCGGACCAGTCTGTGCTTGCTACGTAACGTTATCGAGGTGGCGAATCCCTTCAGCATCGTCATAAGCTGTAGCCCCTTTTTAGCATTTATGTTCAGGTTCATGTTCATGGTAAGCATGCGTGGAATAACATCCGAGCGAACGTTGACGCAATCGATACACGATGTGTCCATTCCTACTTGGTATGCAGTGTGTTTTGTCGTTCGCGACCTCGACTGGAGGATCTGTAACGGCCACTGCCAACGCTTCGACACTGTATGGAACGCATGGCACCCATGACATCTGGCATCATCCATAAATATATAGGGTTTCGCGTTGATCGCCGTCAAGTTAACAATTGCCTGTCCAACTTCTAGGTGTTAGTGCGGATGATTATGCTTGGCGGTAGCCTAGAAAGTCTCTTCCAACGCTCACCGGGATTCCCTGCATCATGGTGCATGCCATCGTATTCTCGCGCTGACTGCGAAAAAGATGCCCGACCGAACTTCTCGTACGCGTGAGTCTGAGTGAGGATAGCGCTCCGCACGCTAAACACAGACTGTGGCTTGTTGTATGTGCACGGAAGAGATGAACTCGTGAAGAAAGGAAGGATTAGAAAGGTTCCACCATTACACGAATGTCAACCGCGGTTGCGTCAATTACGCAACAATTTACCCTACGCTGATATGGCCGAGTCGTTAAGGCGAGTGATTTGAATCTGATTCAGTATCACTTGGGCATTGCCCGCGTAGGTTCAAATCCTGCTGTCAGCGGTGTGGGCAGGTCATGACATTTTTGTCAAGTCTACATAGAGTCCAAGCACTGATTACTGATGGTTTGAGCTTCACTGAATACAAGCATGCTGCGGCTGACACCTGTGGATGTATGTGCTACACATATAGACGGGGACATGAAAATCAAGCACGAAGATGACGATGGCAGGGCGTACAAGTTCGGGGTTCAACATCATCATGTCACTTACGTGAACTTGGTTTCCAAGTGCCACTGCTGCAGAACTGCGGAACGCCATGAAAGATTTGTCATAGGTATTCTCGAGTTGTTATATGCCAGTGTAGGATGGGAATGGCGAGGAGCTACAGTCGTTCAGCAGATATGGGCAGTACTAGTGAATGAGAGCATGATTAGTCTGTATGAGTCCGACACATGAAATCATGAAAGAGGGATGCCGGCGAGTGGAGGAGGCTGGAGGGGACTGGCCGGAATTGGAGTTGAATTGAATCTCCGACGGGCTGGCGGCTTGCGGCTTGCGGCGGCTGGCAGTGGCACTGGCTGGGACATCACGACCGAGCGCTCGGCCTGATACCGCCAACGTCCCTCTCTCTCTGCCATCGCCCTCCCCCTCGCCGTCGTCGCCGTGCTGCGACCCCCTCGTCCCCGTCGTCCTCAACCAGCCGCTCCTTAATTTGCTTCTGCTGTTTTGTTTCTCTACCGTTCAAGGGTGGTCCCACCATGCTCCGGTTGACCTCGGATCACTTCCCAGTCTGTAAGTCCCTCTCTTGCCTCCCCAAACGACGCACAAAGGTCTCGGTGTTGACCAACGTTCCACAGTTGTACCATTTGGGGTCATTGGGTGCGTTTCTACCGTCTTTTTCCGCTCTTGAAGACGAAAATACTGACGATGCGCAGCTTCTACCGATACTTGTGGTACATAATACGTATCATCGCTTCTCTCACCTACCGCCACGTCCCGCTCCCCGAGAACCCGACCTACATCGCCGAAGAGGATGTCACTATCATTGTCCCTACCATCGACGCCGGAGAGGAGTTCAAGGAGGCTGCCCACAGTTGGCTCGTCGGCAAGCCCAAGGAGATTGTCATCATCACCGAGGAGAAGATGCTTGGGCCCCTCCAAGACCTCGCCAACGCTGTCGATCCAGAGCGCATCCGCGTCTTGACCGTGCCCTTCGCTAACAAGCGGCTGCAGATGTCTCACGGCATCAAAAACACCACTACCGACATCATCGTCTTTGCTGACGACGACGCCATATGGCCGCCTACCATGCTACCCTACATCCTCGCTTGCTTCGAGGACCAGAAGGTCGGTGGTGTCGGCACATCCCAGCGTGTGCAGCCCGTGGGCAAGAGCATGACCGTCTGGGAGGTCCTTGCTGCCTTCCGTCTCTCCATCCGGAACATCGAGATCTCGTCCTCGACTCACATCGACGGCGGTCTGCCCTGTCTCTCTGGTCGTACTGCCGCCTACCGGACCGTCATTCTCAAGGATCCCGAGTTCTTGCACGGCTTCACCCACGACTACTGGCTCGGGAAGTACCAGCTCAACTCTGGCGACGACAAGTTCCTCACGCGGTGGATGGTCACCCACGGCTGGAGCACATATGTGCAGTGCTGCAAGGAAGCTGAGCTTCTTAGTACGATGAAGCCCAACTGGCGGTTCTTGAAGCAGGTACTCCGGTGGACACGTAACACTTGGCGGTCGGACCTTCGTTCGCTCTTCACGGAGCGTCAAATCTGGACCTCCCACCCTTACGTCGCTTACACGATGGTAAGCGTGAATGCTGCCCAGAACATTCTCGGGCGCTGATATCTTCGATTCAGGTGGACAAGCTGTTCAACCCCCTGACGCTGCTCGCTGGTCCATTCTTTGTCGGCTACATCGTCTACAAGACTTTCATACCGGTTGAGAAGGGTGGATATCACTTGCCTTGGTGGTGAGTCGCACGTATCCTGAGAATTGTGCTGTTCCTGATCCGGAATTGCAGGAACGTCCTTGTCAGTTACTTCATTTGGTTGTTCGCCACCCGGACAGCGAAGCTGCTTCCCCACCTGTGGCACCGCCCGCAGGACGTCATTCACATTCCTGCATTCATCTTGTTCGGTTACTACTTCTCGATCATGAAGCTCTACGCGCTTTTCACCCTCCACGAGGTACGTTTCGGCCCTTCTTCGCATGCACCACGTTTCGTTAATCCGTGCTTTGCAGACCGGTTGGGGAACTCGTGCAGGTATCGGTGATGCGAGGGCTGCCACTGCGGCGGCAGATGCAGGCACTGGCGGAGGCGCAGGGTACACTGAGAAGCTCCCGGACACGCCGAGCTACCCTCAGAACCAGTATCCATCACAGCCGTTTTCGCCGCAGCCACCACAGCAACAGTACCAACAGCAGCAGCAATATTATCAGCAACCTCCGGTGGAGTTGCAGACGGGGTACGCACGGTGAACAGGTTGACCAGCAACGCGCAGAAGCATTAGAGGGGAGTATACGAGATGTGATGATGATGACCATGACACTGCCCTTTGTTTCCTGGATTCGATTCCTGCTCCCTGCACGCACGATCCCAGCTACCGCTGGCGTCTTTCCTCTACGGATTCACTGCCTTGCCTCCCGTGCCGCTCAACTTACCCCTACATCTGCATCACAGTCGCTACGCCCACTCATCTACGATATACAGAATATACCAACCGTGTCCTACGAAACCGGTGCATGGAAATCTAATTTCGTCTGCACTACCTCGCTGTCGTCGCCGTCATCGTCATCGTCTCTGCCATCATCCATGCCCCTGTTCTGCTACCACGCAATGTGCATGTAACGTGTACAGTCAAGATTCTCTACTCCCTCTGTCTCGGACAATTCCCGTTACGCTGACATAGAAACTCTGTGCTAGGACAGTGTGCCTGTCGCGGATTGTTTTTTTGGCTCTTGCACAGCATGGATTGTTTCTGTTGCGTACAATAGTTCTGCTACTCACTCACGTTCTTCTATCTATTCTAGCTAGTAGCTCGCCAAGGTCTGGTGCCTCTCCCCCTTTTACTAATCGTCGTTACCATGCTGTGTCTACTTTCGTACGTTTTCGAAAAACGCAAATGGACGTTGTCTTGGGCACCCCGCTGTTAAAGTAACACTGCCTTGGTGTGTGCGATTTGTAATATGTATCGGTCTGCTGTGGCCTTCGTGTGTATCGTCGGCACCCATTTAATTGCTTGGCGACTGCCTCTGGACGCGAGCGTCAGTCGATCCAACCAAGGAGTATGTACTGTGCAGATGTGATCAAGTACGTATACTTGGTTACGGGTCCTACGGAGAATGCATATTTTTTTATCTGCATCATCCAACATCCTATACGATCGCGGCTATAGTTGGGATGTGACCGTCTATTCTACGCATCTCTATTGCTTGCTCTTGTTCGCGTTAAGAATACATCGCTATTTCTGGTGCTTCTTGTTCTGCGTACTATACTTGCCCCAGGAACTAACGTACACCATCACGTCAATTCGCCGCGTTTTATCACACCCATCTGTCCTTCAAACATACGCCCGCAGCTCTGACATGCCACAGTGAGAACGTGAACAGTCCAAAGTTGTTATGACTGCTGAGCGTTGAGCGGTCGACGCACCTACTCTCCGCACCACTTCCGCGCACTCTGGAACAGCCTGAACCACGGCCCGGTGCCCTTCCACTCTTCGCCGAACGAAGGCGGGTACCAGCTGTTGCTCTCCAGCGTGACCACACGCTCGGGGTGCGGCATCAGCGCCAGGACACGTCCGTCCGGAGTCTGCACGCCCGTGATGCCCCGGGGCTTCCATTGGGATTGAGCGGGTACGCCGCCGCCGCCGCGCCCTTCGCGTCCACATAGCGCACGCCCACCAATCCCTGCGCCTCAAGTGCGGCCTGCTGCCCCTCCCGAGCGAAGGCCGCGCGGCCCTCGCCGTGCGCGACAGCGACAGGGAGCTTCGAGCCGGCCATCTCGCGGAGGAAGACCGAGTTTTCAGTCGCTGAGCTCTTCACGACCTCGACGACGCACACGCGCGCCTCGAAGCGCTCGCTCCTGTTCGGCGCGAAGTCGGGCCAGTCCTGCGCGCCGGGGATGATCTCGCGGAGGGCGCTCAGGAACTGGCAGCCGTTGCACACGCCCAGGGCGAACGTGTCTTCGCGGCGGAAGAAGTCCGAGAAGGCTGCGCGCGCGGTGGCGTTGAGGAGGACGGAGTTGGCCCAGCCTTTGCCGGCGCCGAGGACGTCGCCGTAGGAGAAGCCGCCGCAGGCTGCGAGCCCGCGGAAGGAGGAGAGGGAGAGCGCGCCGGAGAGGATGTCGGACATGTGCACGTCGACGGCGTCGAACCCTGCTGCGGTGAAGGCCCATGCCATCTCGACGTGCCCGTTGACACCTTGTTCGCGCAGGATGGCGACCTTGGGACGCCGGAAGAGGCTCCGGGACGGGCGGTAGGTGAATGTGAGGTCGTAGAAGAGCCCAGTGTGCTCAGCGGAGGTGATCAATGAGAACTCTTCCTTCGCCGCTGTCGGGTTGTCGCGCAAACTCTGCATGCGGTAGGACGTCTCTGCCCACGCTTCCTGTAGCTGTGCGCGGGTGCCGGTCAACACTTCGCCGGATACACAGGAGATCCTGATCCGCTCGTCTGAGATTACGTAGCCAAGGTTGTGGATAGAGCTGGGTGGGAAGCCTCGCTGAATGAATGACGACGACACCTTCTGCGCATCGCTCTCGCGCACTTGCATGACGGCGCCGAGTTCTTCATTGAACAAAGCGGATACGTTGTCGGTCTGCAACGATACCGCGTCCACGTTGATGTCCAGACCAGACCTGCCCGCAAAGGCCATCTCGACGAGCGTGGTGAAAAGACCACCATCAGAGCGGTCGTGGTAGGCGAGTACTGCTCCAGGAAGCTTGCGACGGAGTGCTTGGGTGCCTTCGAAGAAGACCTTGATATCTTGGGGGTCGACGACATCCGGCGCCTCGGATCCAACCTGCTTGAACACCTGCGCGATCGCAGAGCCGCCCAGCCGTTGCTTGCCCCGTGCAAGGTCAAAGAAGAGCAACACCGTCGGTTCATTCAGATCAGTCCGGAGCTGCGGCGTCCAGGTCTTGCTAACGTCCTCCACCGCCGCGAACGCAGTGACGATGAGCGAGAGCGGCGCGCTTACTTCCTTCTTCTCCTCGCCGTCCTGCCACTTCATCGACATGCTCATCGAGTCTTTGCCCACAGGGATCCCAACGCCAAGCGCGGGGCACAGCTCAAGACCGACAGCCTTGACCGCGTCGTACAGGGCAGCACCCTCCCCCTCCTTGCTCGCAGCGCACATCCAGTTCGCGCTGAGCTTGACACGCCCGAGGTCGCCCACGTCCGCCGCAGCGAGGTTGGTGAGCGACTCGGCGACAGCGATGCGCGCAGAGGCTGCAGCATTCAGAATCGCGACCGGCGTGCGTTCACCCATCGCCATCGCTTCGCCAGTCAGGACGCCGAAGCCGTACGTCGAGCGCGTGACCGCAACGTCCGCAACAGGTACCTGCCATGGGCCGACCATCTGGTCGCGTGTGACGAGGCCGGTAACCGTACGGTCGCCAATGGTGATGAGGAACGACTTGGAGCCGACGGAGGGTAGACGCAGCACGCGATCGACTGCATGAGCAATTCGCTCAGGAGCCTCGACATTGGGAAGGTAGTCGGCCAGGTCAGACTTGAATGGCACAGCAGGAGGCGCGACGTGCTTGTCGGTGCGGTGCATCCGTGGGGGCTTCCCAAACAGTGTCGACATCTTCAGGCGGATGACGTCTTGCTTCAGAACACGGTCCGTGACGACGAGCTCGTCCGAGTCGCTTGCTGTCCCGACGATCGAGAACGGACACCGCTCGCGCTCCGCAAGACTACGGAACAACGCCTCTTGCTCGGGTGCGATGGCCAGGACGTACCGCTCCTGACTCTCGTTGCACCAGATCTCCATCGGCGACATGCTCGAGTCCGCGACGAGGACGTCCCGGATCTCGAACGTCGCTCCGAGGTCCGAGTCGTGCACAAGCTCGGGGAGTGCGTTGCTCAGACCTCCAGCACCAACGTCGTGAATGGATTGGATAGGGTTCTCATCTCCAAGGTTGGCACAGGCATCAATGACCTGCTGACATCGTCGCTGCATCTCCGCATTGTCGCGCTGGACACTCGCAAAGTCGAGATCCGCAGAACCCGCGCCAGAAACCTGACTACTCGCAGCTCCTCCACCCAAGCCGATGAGCAGACCGGGCCCGCCGAGGACGACGATCTTCGCTCCAGCAGAGATCCTCGACTTGCGCGCGAAGCCTGATCGGACGTTCCCAAGACCTCCCGCGATCATTATGGGCTTGTGGTAACCACGCACTTCCGTCTTGCTTCCCTCCTGAAGAGGTACGCGCTCTGCGAAGGTACGGAAGTACCCAGCGAGTGCGGGCCGTCCAAACTCGTTATTGAACGCGCTCGCGCCAAGGGGACCCTCAGTCATGATGTCCAGTGCAGACGCGATGTGCGCAGGGCGGCCGAAATCGGTCTCCCAGGGCTGTTCGTAGCCGGGAATGAGAAGATTGGAGACGGTGAACCCCGCGAGGCCCGCCTTGGGCTTCGAGCCGCGTCCAACTGCACCCTCGTCGCGAATTTCGCCACCAGAGCCCGTCGCCGCACCTGGGTAGGGAGAGACGGCCGTCGGGTGGTTGTGTGTCTCGACCTTGATTAGAATAGGTATATCCTCTTCTTCGGCGTGGTACAGGTTCGTATCTGCTTTGTATGACACAGCAAAGCGGGCGGCGCGATGTCCCTCGAAGACGGCAGCATTGTCGGAGTATGCAGAGATGGTGCCAGTGCCGTTGAGCCTCTCGGTGTTGCGAATCATCTGGAAGAGAGACGTGTCCTGGGCCACGCCATCGATCGTCCACGACGCGTTGAAGATCTTGTGCCGACAGTGTTCTGAGTTGACTTGCGCGAACATGAACAGCTCTGCATCTGTCGGATTGCGGTTGATCGGATGAGCACCTGCTACGTATGCGTCGACGAGGTAGTCGATTTCGTCAGAGGAAAGTGCGAGCCCGAGCGCCTTGTTCGCAGATGCGAGTTTCTCGCGTGCGGCATCGCGAGTGGATCCCGACACGAGGTCGATCGTCCGAAGGGGATTGGCAGCCTTGTGCATGAAGATCGCTTCCTGGTCAGGTATTGAGAGCTGAACGACCTGTGTCATGCGATCATGGATGAGAGGGGAGATTGAGGCGATGACATCGGAGGTCAGGCTTGAGCCGTCACTCGTAGTGAAGACGAACGCGAGCCCGCGTTCCAGCCTTTGAACGTAGTCTCCGAGTTTGCATATCACTGCAACATCGGTCGCTTTGCTAGACCATGGAGAAACAGAGCCGGGTCGGGGGAGGACGTAGGCGACATTTTGGCCGGACTGCAGGGTATTCTTCAGAGTAGGGAGGTGGATGTGGTCCCCGTACTGGAATAACCTGTCCAAAGCACGTCTTTGCCAAGAGTCAGGTCTCGATAACTCTGCTTCGGCTTCGCTGGAGCGAGCTGACACAAGGTGTATGTAGATGGCATCAACGGAGGTGATTTGGGGATGCAACTCCTGGATGTTCTTCAGGATAACACCGCGCTTTGATTGCGAGAGCGCGGAGCCTCCGTAGAGGGCCAACATCTAAGAATGTGAATCTTGAGCATAGGTTTTCAATTAGGACTCCTCGCGGCGAACCTCTGCGTGAACACGTTAGGAGTACGTGCAAACTTGAAGAGTAGGAGACATCGTGCAAGAATCATCAGGATGAGGACCAGAATTTTGCTCCAAATTCAATCTTATCTTATCTAACACTCAGATTAGATCTGGGGCGAGTCTCATGACTCCATCTTGTCAGGTTAAACATACAGTGAACGAGTTAGACTGACGACGTTGCCGTTGCAAATGTGAGATGTTGCTACTAGTTTACATCCGCCATGTCCTAAAGTACACAACCCCACACTCGAACCCTCTTCTTCGCTGCACTGCCAAGAGAAAACGGAGTTCTTGACTCAGGAGCTTGAGAGCCGTCCGCGACAGTATTCGACTGCATTCACCTAGCGAGCAGAGAGAGGTAAGAAACCCTTTCTCGCCTCTCCCTCGACGGTATATTTATACGAGGAGTGGCATCGCGAAAACATAATTCGCACGCGCAGAAAGGCAATATTATTAGCTCGGCTGCGCTCTTCGAGCCAAAACGCGCCGCATGGCGGTGATTCGTGTAATATGCCACTGTAAACAAACAATTTGTACCCGGTCAAGTCCGGATAGATGTTGACGGGGAGATCAAGTATTCAGATTCATATGTTAGGGACTACGTTCAGGGGCTCTTATTGAACCAGCCATTTCTCTGAATCTTGCATCATGTCTACTATCGACATCTACACAGTCCCCGCGAGAAAGTTGACGTTGAAGCTCTTGCTCAGGAGCTAGCTCGATACCTCAATATGATGTGATCACTGAAGATACAGAGTTCCTTAGCCCAACCGTCGCGACAAACTCATCGCTGAACTCTACGCCACGGAGGGGGTGAGACTCCATCAATACTCTGACCAGATTGCCCCCCTGGTGGAGACCCTGAGGAATATCTTCGTCCGGCCAACGCCGCGATCACAGAACTCACGCCGCCGAAATTTTTTAAGGAGTGAGTGCGAACTTAGTTCAAAGTTGCCACCGTGACGCTCTCCTCATAAATCTCATAAATGGTGTGTCATAATTATAGTCCCGTCCTACGGCTCCATATTGCATTCCCTGCTCTCCAGGTTTTCGACCAGTTAGATCATCATGACCTTGCGGGGCAAGTCGCAAGGCGACAGACTGCGATGTACGTACCTTGGACTCGGTGTGTCTCATTTGTATATTGAGATCTCATCAATCTACCACAATAGATTGAATGATTGGCTTCAGCGTGAATACTCCCGTCTATTCCCTGATCGTGTCAAGTCGAACGAACAAGTGATATCGACTTCGCCTAACTCCGCACACCTCCAGCAATGCATCCGTCTGCTATCCCCGAGGTAGTTTCCCCTAAGGTGGTTTCTACAGAGGAGATAACGGAATTCCTTAACAGTCCATACACTCTTAGGCAAGCAATTCCAGCACTCTCCGCCTCCCGACAAGTGGGAGATGGCTTCGTACAGCGTGCAGACGATGGAGAGGTTGAGCACGAGTACCAGATCCTACTCGACACACTCGATGGGGCGCCCTTGCCCATGGGACAAGAGGAGATTGGGTTCCTCCTCATGCATTCGACACTGGTTGTGTGATCAGTGCATGATGATGCTATGCTTCTCCCATAATCGCTCCTCTATGTCCTTGTTCTGCCATGTTGGCAAGTATGTGTATCGTGTTTGTTGTCGGGTCTCAGTTGAACTACATCTCTTGCGAACCATTGCAGCCCAATCCAAATGTCGTCGAGTGTGATGTACGATATGAGAGTATACACGGGAGCTAACATAGTAACACATGAAGCCACATAATACATTTAGGGTGTGGTCTTTTCTCAAGCACTCAACCATTCGAAAGTACCTTCATTGATCTTAAAATGCATTCCTATATAAATGTCACTGCGTCCGTCGTGAAAAGGAGGCCACACGTTGGAAGTGCAGGCTGACGGTTGTGCCCGTAGAGATAGAACGTACACTCAGCGGGCTCAAGCATGATCAGCCACTGATGATATGGATTGACTTGCACCCTGCACGTGGAGGGTTAAGACGTGGGTAATATGTTCTTGGGGTATAGAAGAGGTATCAACGAGCCGTCCCATGAAACGTACATATATCTCGAATACTCCTTGCACTCCGGCGGATCCGCGAGTTTCCGGACTCTCGTAGAGCTCGTTCGAGAGGTAAGTAGCCGAGCAAAGCCCCAAGAACGGATATTATCCGCTAGGTCCTCCAGCGCGTGAAAAGTAAGTACTATCCAGCAATTATGCGAAGTACCTCTTGATGCTCAGAATAAGATGCTTCAGGTGGTGCTGGATAGAACGACGTTCAGCGAAGATCTTGGGCTTGGCAGTAGTGACAATTGGTACTGGAATTGGATGATAGAGAAAGAAGCCGGGGAACTCCGCAAATACCATAGAAGACAGCATAAGCCGAGTTCAGAGTAGCTGAAGCAGTGATCAAGAAAACGATGAAAAGGACAGGCAACTGCGTGTCATAGAGCTGCTCGACATATGACAAACGCCAACCTGGAGGCCGTTGTGTGCATGCTAACCAAGAGAAGGGAGACATGCCTACGTGCAGCAGGCTTACTCAGTACTGGCGAACGTCACCGTGATGGAGATATGGTAGGAACTTGTTTTGTGCAGTCATGCGCCGGAGATCATTCATTGTGCCATGTCACAACTCGTCAGAACAGCGACATTCGCACCCCGCGATCGGACAAGTCCCATGTGCGCGAGAGGCAGCGCCGCCCTCGCCATAGAACCACTCGATGATATGCGACGCATGGCCACCATGTCGACATGTCTGGCAGAACACTAGCGCTTCTTGAAGAGTATCTAGTCACACCCGTAAGCGTGAAATGAAACCCAAGGTCGGAATATGATGCATACCTGAAGGAGGCGACGAAAAAACGTTCTGTCCACGAGTGTTCTCCGGCGCGAGGTTGAGCGTCATGAGGCAGACAGAACATCGAGGTAAGGGTCTGCTGCAGTGCGGACACAGCGTAGCCTGCAGTTACGACGAAGCCGGACGTCAATTACACGCAGCTCCTGCATTCGCGGATATATTCACTCACACGAGGGTTGCCTTCCGCAGGGAACGGAGACTGCATCGGTTTGTTGCAGTAATGACAGCGCAGAAGGATATGCTTCGGCGCCCAGTCAAACGGTTGGATCTCCCCGCACTCGATGGACTCCTTCAGAATCTTCCCGCGCTCAATGTCAAGCTGACAGCGATGATGGAAAAGCTTCCACCCATCGAGCAGGTTCCGATATGCATTCATCCACCGCGCAGCTCGCGTGTCTCGCGCGAGAGCAGGAGGCAGGGACGCGATCAATGCAGCGGTCTGCACATCCCCAGACGTGTCGACATACGCCTGGAGCAAATCCATCCCAGCGGGGGTTAAGCCGGTGACGAACAGCCCGTGCAGGTCCCCGTCATGGATCGCACGATCTGTGATTCGCCGCAGATACGAAGAGAGATCCTTGTCGTCGAGGAACTGGAACGCTACTGCCAAACGCTCGCGCAACGGAAGCGAGTCCTCTTCCAGAACCTCGGTCCAGTCGCGCACTGTCAAGTGCGTGAGAAGGGCACGGAGGTAGGGGTCTTGCAGTCGCACGATCAGTCGCTCGCAGTGCTGTACGAGCTCGGGATTCCGGCTTGTGCTCGAGGTCAACGCCGCCAGCATACCAGACATCATATGATGCGACTCGTCTGGCCAACAGGTTCCAACATCAATGCATTGCTCCACGTATCAAGAAGAAGAGGAATTGTACCTTTGCTTCGCATCAGCATGTCTATGGCCTGCTTGTGCTGTTCGGTGAACACCAGCCAACACGCAGCCTGCGTGTGCTTGTTCTCTTTCTCCCATCTGCAGAGGACCATCTAGTCAGCATACTCTACGACTCTTTATACGGCTCATGCCCGGCTCACCTCCGAATAGCTCTAGCCAGCACGTCCTGCGCCAGACTCCAACCACACAACTGCAGCGCAAAGCGTCGTTGCGACAACCGAGCAGTCGCGACCGACGGCCTCCACGCCACACCGCTCTCCAGCGACCCACACCGTGCGTTCAGCTCGTCAATTGCCACCAAGAAGTCCTCTGCCATCGATGATGTCGGTGCCCTGCTGTGCTTTCTTCCCGTATGCTTGGAGCTCGATCGATGCTGTGGGACCTCGAGGTTCAGAGGTGCGAGACGCGGCGAGGCCGTGGGCCCGTCGAATAGTGTGCTGCGGGCCGGCATGCGAGGTGTTGGCTGTGCGGAGGGCGGGGAAGGCCGGACGGGCTTGAAGCCTTCCCAGATGCCAGAGAGGCCTTGGTATGCGAAGTTGTAGCCCTCAATCACGGGTGAAGGGGAGGACATTAGGCGCTGTGAGTCTTAACGTATGAGCGGTATCAGATAGATTTTCGGAACTGGATAGACGTAAAGGTTACTTACGATCTATCCAGAGCCAGAGTTCCGATACGGCGAGAGTGTCCGGGGTGATAGTGTACGCGATGACGGAGTTGTACATCGGCTGCATGGATCGGCTTTCAGTCCCAATGACGCCGATCATATAGAGTTGACAGTGTGACTCACGTCCGTAAGACCATAAGCCAATATTGCACGTCGTCGCATGAGCATGGAGATGTCCCGCTCAACAACATGCTGTAGGGCCTTCAACGCCGCAGACTGCTTCCGATGCTTCGCTCGACCCTCTCCATCGTCCAAAGCCAAAGTGACAGCCTTCGGCGTCGTGGGAGGCGCATGCGGATGAGCAGAATCATGTTCATAATCACGCCCATGCCCGTGTCCTTGCCCTCTTGAGCGTTTGGGTAGGTGGAACTGCTCGATCGCAGTGTGCTCAAAGGGCAGCGCCCTCACAACTTGTGAAGACTCCGGGTCAGAGGCCTGCTGTCTTCTGCGACCTGGGGACATCCCTTCAGCAGGAGTCGCACGGGCCGGGCTCAACGCAGGGAAACCCTCTTCGTCGCCTCTCCCAAACATAGGAGCTGACGCAGCGTAAGTCGTCGGCGACTCGTGATATCGTTGATCCACGGCGTAGTCCCCACGCTCCGAAGAGTACGCTCGCGAGCCTGGGCGGGATGGTCGGGCTGCAAGGACGCTCCAAGGTTCTCGCGGAGGTGTCGTATCAGTGATACCAGGAATGATGGTGTAGGAGCAGCCAATGCCCAGCGCGAGGTCTCCGCGGGAACTCCAGGGAGGATGGACTGGAGTGTCGTGCACCGCGTAGAGCTCTAGATCGCCGTCCTTATTGACCAGCATGACATTCGACGTGAGCGTATGCGGCTGTGCGCTTGGGACCAGCGCAAAAGAGGCAAATGGACGCGGAAAGTTCTTTGCTATGGGTGGAAAGGATGAGCTAGCAGACGTTCATTGCGTGTATGAGGACTCACTTCTGCGTGTGTCAGCGAGGATCAGATTATATGGAGATGGTTCTCCAGGCGTCGTCGGGGGTGGAAGAGGCGATGGGTAGCTTGAGCCCGACCCCGCACCGGCCCATGGTTTGACCCACGATGTCCTCACCGCCTTGCCCCCAGACTGTGACGAATCCCGCGAGCGGTTTCTCTCCTGCGATGAATCTACGTATTGCGCCTGGCGAATGTCCCAAAAGCGCACATGACTCGCGTCGCGCTCGAGCGTAGCCAGCGTGCCACTACGCGTAGGCGAGAATTCTACATGCGCGAGAGGGACCACAGCGCTTGACGCCGAAGACCCCCCTTCCCACGAGAGATGACATGAGGAACGACGACCCCGTCCGCACCGTCTGCAGATGCATCCTTTGCGGTGAAGGTGAGGACTGGCTGAGTGAACCGCCGGATATCCCAGATGGAGACTATGCCCTCGCTGAAGCATGCGACGCGATGGGCGTCGAACGGGTCTGTCGCAATACCATGGACCTTGCTAGCTGCCTTGGCAGGTGAAGACGCGGGACTCCGAAGGTCATAGAGCTGGAGCCAACGGTGGGATATGCCAGCGAGTAGCAGCTGAGAGTTGTCCGGGAGCCAAGCCAGAGTCGAGACTACCTCCGCAGAAGCATGTTGTTGTAGTACGCGAGTATCAGCACCCGCGCGTGCACCATCACTACGCGGAAGGGGAGGAGGCAGCTGACTGGAGGTGTCGAGGTGAGATACAGCATCGAATGACAAGGCAGGCAGAGTGGAGTGTATGTCCCATATGACTAGACTGGGATCGTTGCGCACTTTGTCAAGGCCCACTGCGAGGTAGTTCGGGTTGGCGGGAGAGAACGCGAGGGTGTGACAGGTCCGTGTGTTCCGCGCAGGGAGAGAGACAGCAGCGCCATTGCGGGCATGTTTGGAAGCTTCAAAGCGGAGGAGATCCACGCGACCATTGCTGAAGCCTACTGCGACGAGGTCATCCAGCACTGGATCAGGCGACCACGCGAAGCACTGCCCGAGGCGTGGAGGAGGGTCGGGATTGAGGGTCGGGATTGGTGGTCGGGAAACTGATACACGTATTTGCTCACCTTCATCTGGTTCAACTCAAGCTGCGAGGCGACCTGTTTGATCTCGGAGGTGTAAGGAAGCCATTCGTATAAGGTGATTTGTGTGCTCCCTCCAACGATGAATTTGTTTTGCCCTCGAGGGTGCCATATGAGGCGTTTGTCGGACTGCGCGACCATCTGTAAGAGTCAAAATCCTGCATCCAACGTCAATAACTCCTTTGCTGTGTACGCACTAAGACATACTCTGCAATTGCCTGGTCTCGTGGTGTTCCTGAACAGTATAGGCGATGCGAGCTTCCGAGACGAGAACTCAGAACTGCAGTCGTCTGTCTCAACTTTCTGCAAGATTATTGAGCAGGTAGTCGGACAAACCGGTCAGAATCAGAATATTGTCCTGGTTGTACTTATAATGCAGGAGTCTCAGTACATCTCAACGCAGGAAGCAGTAGATGTCGAGTGGTAATTGACAAGAGACATTGAACAGTTGCTGAATACGGGTCAAAGTAGCCCATCCGGGCCGCGACGTCGCGCGCAAGCCAAGCGCCATACTACTATTTGATACATAAAAAGATTTTAACTATTGTAATTTTATTTTAAGTAGCTGCAATACCTACGGACCTACGGAGAAGTGCGCTCCCCTCTACAACCTCATGAATATCGAGTCACTGTAGGAGTGAGCCATGGACGACAGGATGCGCTCCTTGCAGCTGAACCTCGACAATCCAAAGCCACTGGTGACATAGGACGCAGGAGCGCCTTGCGCGACAGCGCACGAAGGGTTGCCTTCGTCGCTGTACTTTCCGCTAGATCACCTTACCTCATCTGGGCGGGAGTCGTAGAGAGGCTAGAGAGAGGAAGTGTCGAGGAAGTTCGATTGGGACACGGTGAGTCCTCGCGTCCCTCATGTTGTCTGAACGCGCCTGTGACTCGTCACCTAGGTCCAGCCAAGCAGGAGTTTGCAATGGACTTCGTGTTATGCTGGTCAGAGATGCGCTCGTCTTCTGCTTCCTCTCGACTATGACACTGTCGATTAGCTGCTTTGAAACGGCCTCGCAGAGGATATCTGGGCTACCCGGGAAGGACATCTATTACTAGGCAACGAGTCTATGTGTATCTTCCGCGCGAGAGCACAAGTGGACGCGACGTGGGATAATACCGTGCAGGCGTGATCGACAGCGACCTAGTATTCATCGAAGACGTCGTCAACTTTCTCTTCATCTACTATCACCAAGCCAGACCAGACGCTTGCCCCAACTACGACTTGGCCCCTCAGGATATCCGCGCCCGCTATATCTGTATGCATGGTCAGGTTGAGCAGACTTCAGACCCAGTGCCCCTCGCCGAACCTCCGCTATTCATCACCCGTAAAGTGCTCGTCTCGCAGCAGCTCTTCTACGCAGTCCACAAACCTCTCGCCTCATTCCCTCCCGTCGCCCGTACAAACAACGCCCTCGAGACTCGGAACTAAACTGCACTCACCGCGCTTGCACGCCAAATTGTCTCTGCCCGACCGAATGCGGGGAGTGCAAGGCCGACTCTGGCAAGAAATCACTCTCGATCAGGCAGGACTCTTAACCTCGCCATCCGATGTTGCGATACCCGTACACCTACGACCAAGGCGCCTTTGCGCGAACCTACAAACGCATCTCCCACCTCTCTCCTCTTCTCGCGCCAATGTGGGCAAGATGGTGGATTCGCTGCGCCGACTGGAAGCCCACACCAAAATGGCGGAATGCTGGCTTTTTTTGCACGCCAAAACAGAATTTCAATCCCCTCCTCCTGGTTTCGAACCAGTACGACCCCGTCTGCCCGCTCACACATACGAGGAGGGTGCAAGAGCGCTTTGGAGACGCGGGCTTGCTCACACAGAGTTCGCACGGGCACCTGTCGGTGTCCTCGCCGTGTCTGTGTACCGCCAAGCGGATACGCGAGTGGGACGTTGCCGGAGGAGTGAACGGTCTGTGAGGTCGATGAGCTGCTTTTCGTTGGAAGGACTCGCGCGGTCCGCGCACTCTCAGCAGAGGATGAGAGGAGCTTCTCGAGGCGATGAGGGCCCTTGAGAATGAGATTCAATTGTTCGGTCGCATACACCACCAATCTCGCTGATCCGAGCCGACTTCTTTCGAAGACGTTGTGTGAGGACAGTACAGACTGGACACACATCATGGTACTTGCAGGGCATGCGCACTAGTGCGACGCATGACATCCGACGGATGTTCCCTGGGACGGCTCCTTGATACCTCTTCTATACCCCAATAACATATCATCCACGTCTAAACGTACAAGTCAATCCATATCTTCAGCAGCTCCCAACGTGCGGCGTCCTCCATTCACGACGGACCCGGTCAGTTGTCTATAGGAGTGCATTTGAATATCAATGAAGGTATTTTCGAATAGTTGTGCTTGAGAAAAGACCACAGTCCGCGCCACCCTGAATGTATTATGTGCCTTCATGCGCTGGCTTCCGTGTACACTCTCATATTGTACATCAAACTCGACGTCATTGGGATTGAGTCACGGGTCCACAAGAGATGGAGTTCGACTGATATCCGACAACGAACGCGATCCACACAACTAGCGTCGAATACATAAGGAGGAACCTAATCTCCTCTGGTCCCATAGGCAACGGCGCCCCATCGAGTGCGTCGAGCAGGATCTGGTACTCGTGCCCAACCTCTCCATCGGCCATCTGCACGCTGTACAAAGCCATCTACCACCTTGCCCTTGTAGTGCTGATATTCGTCTGGAGGCGGAGAGTGCTGGAATTGCTTGCCTAAGAGTTTACGCGGACTGTTCAAGAATTCCGCTATCTCATCCGCAGAAACCTTAGGAGAAACTACCTCGGAGGTAGCAGACGGACGCGGCGTGAGGAGGCGCCTATGATTAGACGAAGTCGATATCACTTGATCGTTTGACTTGACACGATCAGGGAATAGACAGAGGAATTCATGCTGACGCCAATCATTCAATCTGTTGTGGTATGAGATCTCAGTATATAAATGAGACACACTGAGTCCAAGGTATGTACATTGCAGTCTTTCGCTTCATAATTTGCCGCATAAGGTCATGGTGATCCAACAACGCATACCCAAACTTGAACTGGTCGAAGACCTGGAGAGCGGGGAATGAAATATGGAGCCGTAGGACGCGACTATAATTATGACACACCATCTATGAAATTTATGAGGAGAGCGTCACGGTGGCAACTTTGAACTGAGTTCGCACTCACTCCTTGAACGATTTCGGCGGCGTGAGTTCTGTGATCGCGGCGTTGGCCGGACGAAGATATTCCTCAGGGTCTCCACCAGGGGGGACAACCTGGTCAGCGTAATGATGGGGTCTCACCCCTCCGTGGCCTAGAGTTCGGCGAAGAGCTTGTCGCGACGGTTGGGATCGTAGCTGAGGAACTCTGTATCTTCAGTGATCATCTCATATTGAGGCTCCTGAGCAAGAGCTTCAACGTCAAAGTTCTCGCGGGGGACTTTGTAGCTGTCGATAGACATGGTGCAACTTGGTTTAGAGAAACAGCTGGTTTCCTGCGAGCCCCTGAACGTAGTCCGACGATCCAGGCGATGCCGACTGTGCCCCCCCGAGATGGCGCCGGAGTAGATTGGGGCGAGGGCGCGCTGGCTGAAGGCCCGGGTTGGCGTTGTCATGTTGGGCGTGGTGGGCATGGTGGGCGAGTTGGGTGGTGCGAATGCGGGGTTGGAGTGGATGTGAATGAGGGGGACGAGGGACGAGGGACGGAAGAGGAGGTCGGAGGAAGGAAACGTACCCGTGTAGAGCGGCTTCACGAGATTCTGCCGCACGGACTGAGGTCCCGTGCGGAGATGATCCCGGTTGGTGTCGTGGGTATGCTCCCGCTCACTGAGAGTGAGAGTGTAGATGTATGTGCCAGAACTGGTGGAGGCCCTAGGTCAAAGAACGGTTGCTCCCGCTGCGGAGGACGAGACCGGCGTCTCTCGGTGACGTCAAGGTTCTCCGCGCTAACGAAAGCCTGTTCAAGATCAACTTCAAGTTCGGCGGACACTGCCCGTGTATTTGTTTTGATAGTAGTATATCCACATTGTGACCTAATGCACCGTAGTAATAGTACACACTATTCTGAAGGCACTATGCGCCTATATACAGACTTGTACGGTCAGGAGGCTATTATAGCAGGCTCAGTGATGCATATGTGGGGCCATACTTGTGACTGGCACACTCGTTGAGGCGATGTATATCTCATCTGTACAACACCAGCAAAATGTGACGTATAAAGTCCCGGTTTGATACCATGCGCCAGGAGAGCAGTCGAGCGAACTGTGCTGCCAACGCGCCGGCCCGGGAGTTCGAAGCAAGCATCGGAGCAAGGTTCGCCAAGCGTGACGGTTCGTGACGCGTCGTCGGAGATCAAATTGTCAAGTTCATATGTTACGGTCTGAAGCAGTCGTCTCTCTGAATCTTTCATCATGTCTATCGACATTTACAAACTCCCCCGCGAGAGCGTTGACGTTGAAGCTATTGCTCAGGAGCTGACTCGATACTTCAAGATGATTGCTGAAGATACAGAGTTCCTCAGCTACGATCCCACTCGTCGCGACAAGCTCATTGCTGAACTGCATGCCACTGAGGGGGTGATGCCCTTCCAATACGCTGACCAGATTGTGGGCCCTGATGGAAATCCTGACGACTATCTTCGTGCGGCCAACACTGCGATCGCAGAACTCACGCCGCCGAAATCGTTCAAGGAGTGAGTGCGAACTTTATGTGTTATCACGCTCTCCTCATAAACGGTGTGTTATAGTCGGGTCTTACGGCAACGTATTGCATTCCCTGCTCTCCAGGTTTTCGACCAGTTCAAGGTCGGGTATGCGTTGTCGGATCATCATGACTTTATGTTGCAAGTTATGAAGCGAAAGACTGCGATGTACGTGCTTTGGAATCGGTGTCTCATTTGTATGCTGATATCTGATCATTCTACAGAATGAACCATTGGCGTCAACATGATCTCCCTCGCCTATTCCCAGATCGTCATGGGAACAGACAGGTGATACCGACTCCGCCAAATCAAGGGCGCCTCCCCACATCTCCCGCAATGCGTCGGTCTGCCACACCCAAGGTTGTTTCTGCAGAGGACATCGTGGAACTTTTGAACAGTCCGCATATGCTTCTAAAAAAGCGGTTCCACCACTCTCCTCCTCAGGACCAGGACCAGGGCTGCAAGGGCGAGTGGGAGATGGCTTCGTACAGCGTGCGGGTGGTCGATGGAGAGGTTGAGCATGAGTACCAGATCCTGCTCGATGAACTCGGTGGGGCGGTGGTGCCTATGGGACGAGAGGAGGTTAGGTTCCTCCTCATGCATTCGACACTGGTTGTGTGATCAGTGCATGCCATGCTTCTCCCGCAATCGCTTCTCTGTGTCCTTGTTATGTCATGTCATGTATGTATATCGCGTTCATTGTCGGATCTCGATCGAACTCCATCTCTTGCAAATGCTTGGGATCCAATCCCAATGATGTCGAGTTTGATCTGCTGTACTAGTCTTCAGGACGGACCTCCGATCCGATTTCGATCAGATGCTTTGCGGCGCTGCAAAGCTGGCCTACGATCAGATCCAAACCGACACGTACTACACACGGGACATCGCCTGGGTGCTAAGTATGACCTTATAACCCCCGATGCACACTTGCAGATTTGACGCGATTCACGATGCTCACGACCCGGACCCTGCCCGTAGGGAAACGAGACTACTGTGCTAAGAGACTGGGCAGATTCGATGTGCGCAACCTGCTCCAACCGGTTGAAGTCATCCATGGAGGAGAAGACAGCGTGTACTGTAGCCATTTCGGACCTGCCGAAGTAAGTCATTGGCAGCCTTGCACTCGCAACACACGAAGAGCACGACTCAGAGATACGCACGCCTTGCCATCGTTGGGATCGACGGTCCCGTATGTAGCACCAACTTGCCTCTCGTCTGCTGGCACGGCCGCAGCTGGAACGCATGCATGCCCTCCTTCGCAGCCGCTGTTGTACTTTGCTTAGCTGAACAAAACAGTCTTGGAAATCTGGACACACAGTTCACAAACATTAGATCACGCCGCGTGAGGACTGACACCACCATCTTTCGTCTCTCTGAACATTCATCATGTTTATCGAGCTCACTCGCGCTCAGTCGGGGCATGGCATATTTGTACAGCTGTTTGCGAAATTGGTGGCCGCACAGACGCGCGCGCACTTTCGACACGAAAAAGTCAGAAAATACAAATAAATCGACTGTGCCCTTGCTGCTCCATCCCTTGCTCTGAGACTGGTGATATGTACTGCTACAAGCATCGCAAACACACCTACACTTTCGGAATCTCCATGGATACTCGGGTTTGTAAGTTACAGAAGTCAGATCATCTAGGGACAATCCCGGATTTCTGACGAGGGTCCGGCCACGGAAACCTCTTCTCTTCGCCCTAGAGCTTCCTAGCATGATATATACACACTCCCTACCATCTATGTGCGATGCTATGTAGCCTATGAGCAATTCCGGGGTTCTGATGCCTTGTTCAAAGTTGCGGACTCTTGGCGCCCGATGACGTGGTTCCTGAGGCAGGCCGAAGAGTGGATTTCTGTACCTCGGGAGGCATAGAAATCGCTCAATGTGTTCATTAATGCCTCCGAATGAGTTTTGTCGGCCAATCAAGGTGCCAACGTGAACTGACCTCTTTCATCATTTTCGAATTTTTCGTGTGCAAAGTGTGCTGTGCAGTTGGGCGCTCGGCCACCAAAAATGGAACCAGCTGTATCTATGCATCAATCTGTGTCGTTGAAAATGCTATGAACCGTTGTATCAATTATGACAGATCTTGTCGTATAGAATCCCTCCGATGTTTTCCCCACCCAGGATGCCATGGTAAGTTCATTAAGGGATTTGTCGTATTCTCAGGTTTGTGTTCTCTTCCTGAATCTTGAAGGCATACGGATCCGGCTCTTGCGACGCCAAGATTATCTTCCCCCTGCAGAGGTGTCTGTTGCTGTCGTCTGTGTCCGATATGTACACCCTCGTCTACCCTCGTCTACCACGTCATATCTACCACATTCGCCTCAGTGACGATTTCCCACAGGCGCGATGCAGACGCCATTTTACCAGAGACACATCTCGGTGAAACCGCCCACCTGGAGTCCTGGATGTCATCCCGCCATTCTCGTAGAGCGCAAGGCAAGGGAACTAGAACATTCTGTTGTGCCATGTCACAGCTCGTCAGAACAGCGGCATTCGCACCCCGCGATGGGACACGTCCCGTGTGCGCGAGAGGCAGCGCCGCCTTCGCCATAGAACCACTCGAGGATATGCGATGCATGGCCACCATGTCGACATGTCTGGCAGAACACTAGTGCTGCTTGAAGAGTATCTAGTCACACCCACCCGTAAGCGTGAAACCCAAGGTCGAGATATGATGCATACCTGAAGGAGTCGACGAAAGAACGTTATGTCCACCGGTCATAATGAGGGGGCTTCCGTTGTGGGTTAAAGGCTGCTTGCCAACAAGCGTGCATAACTGTCGCTTTGTTCTTCCTGCCTTCCCAAACTGTTGCTGGAGTCGAGAACGACATACGAAACGCCACCATTGTGGATCGAGCTTTTATCTCTTGTCTGTTATAGTATGGCCAGAACCCGTCGCGTTCGCCTTGACTTGCTTCGCTTTGCCACTCAGCTGGGCCACCATGCAGCAGACGAATATTTACCTACACGACCCCCCAGTCATCAAGGCAAAACGTCCCGTTTCCGCTAGGATGTCTGCTGGGAAGCACTCTACGTCGCGGCCAGTCTCTCGCTCAGAGAAGAATATTGTCGTTGAATCCTTGGCCACACCTAGCGCAGAACCCGCACCCGCACCCGCACCCGCACCCGCACCCGCACCCGCACCCGCACCCGCACCCGCACCTGCACCTGCACCTGCACCCGCACCCGCACCCGCACCCGCACCCGTGCAGTCCACGCCAATCAATCCATTCTCGAGCTTCGACGAGCGCTCTGCTTCCTGCGGCGCGAGCCCTGCACCGACCGGAGCAAGCTCTGTAGACGATTTATTCGGAGACCCTCAGCCTGACATCAAGGATCCTCTGCCTACTCGCGCCCCTGCACGTATAGAGGCCGAGGACCTGCAGGGGAAGCCACATGATGTACTCGACAACTGTTACGCGAAAGCGAAGAAACCTACCTGGGACGAGCGTGTCCGGATCGCCAAGGCGTGTGGATGGTCGACGGAGCAGGTCAACCGGTGGTAAGTGCTAGTGCCATGGCCAGCGGCCTGGCTTGCTTTCGAGCCGCATGTCTCGTGTGTACGCTGAAATCCTAACGCGCTTTCTACCCGTCCGCGTCAAGGTTCAAGAACAGGAGAAGGCGCGACCCGACGCTGACAGAGGCTGACAGGAGGGAAGTGTTGCCGCGCCAGGCGAGGAAGCCGCGGGTCATGTTCAAGGGGGAGCAGTTGGATATCTTGACTGCCGCATTCCGAGCTGGGCCGCACCCCACGGAGAGGCAATGCGCGGCTTTAGCTGAGCAGGTGGGGGCAGACTTCGAGACTGTCTATACGTGGTGAGTGTAAAGTTCGCGGACGCGAGGCTGACAGGCTTCTCAGTTCACGCGCACGGCTCATGCGATCATCGTCGTTTGTCGTCAGGTTTTCGCGCAGGAGGAACCCGCGGAAGCCGAAGGCTCGCAGTGTGCAGGAGAGCGAGACCAGTACTGCTAGTTCACCTGAGTGTTTCGAGGTCATTGATTTGACAGCGGACGATGATACATAAGATACCTACTGTGGATTATCATCGTGGTCGGATGTCATGCGTTGCACTAGCGCCCTGCGAATACCACGATGTGTGTGTCCAGTCTATGTTATCCTCACGCGACTTTATTTAAAAGAAGTCGAATCAGTGAGATCCGTAGTGTGTGGGACTGAATATTGGAATCTCTTAGCCAAGGGCCCTCATCGCCTGGAGAAGCTCCTCATCCTCCCCTGAGAGGGCGCGGACCGCGCGAGTCCCTACAACGAAAGGCAACTCATCAACCTCACCGACCGTTCCCTCCTCAGGCAGCGACCCATCATTGACAGTATACTCACGTATTCGCTTGACGGTACACAGAGACGGCGAGGACACATTCTATGTGAGCAAGCCCGCGTCTTCAAAGCGATGTCCGGTGTGTAGTACGTGTCGGTTTGAATATGATCGTAGGCCAGCGACATGGAGTTCGATTGAGACCCGACAATGAACGCGATGACATGACATTGACAAGGACATAGAAGAGCGATTATGGGGAGGTACAGCATCAATCACCCAACCAGCGTCGAATGCATAAGGAGGAACCTAACCTCCTCTCGCCCCATAGGCACCACCGCCCCACCAAGTTCATCAAGCAGGATCTGGTACTCGTGCTCAACCTCTCCATCAACCACCCGCACGCTGTACGAAGCCATCTCCCACTCGCCCTTGCAGTCCTGGTCCTGGTCCTGAGGAGGAGAGTTCTGGAACCGCTTTTTCAGAAGCATATGTGGACTGTTCAAATATTCCGCTATGTCCTCTGCAGAAACAACCTTGGGTGTGGCAGACCGACGCGTTGCGGGAGGTGTGAGGAGGCGCCCTTGATTTGGCGGAGTCGATATCACTTGTCTGTTCCCATGACGATCAGGGAATAAACGAGGGAGATCATGGTGATGCCAATGTTTCATTCTGTAGAATGATCAGATATCAGCATACATACTGGGGACCGGCAACCCTCTGCCAAATGCCCTTTAGCGCGCGGCCCAGCGTCTCCTGGTCGCTGATGGGAGATAGTGGAAGCCGCCGAGATGCCGCCGATATGCCGTCGTATCTAATGACCCAGATTGTAGATTAGATGGTGGAGAGACCAGGAAGAGACGCTGAAGTTCACTATGTCGGTGGTATGAATGTCTGCAGTCCGTAATCATCTTTTATCGGTCTCCAAATTGCCTCAGATAGCTTCTTACTATGATCTACAACAAATCGTTCGGAGCCGATTTTGTGTTTGTTGACTGGCTTATGGACATCTGGTGGTGCATGGGTGGAGAATCAGGCATTACTGAGGGATAATCAAAAATGTAGCCCGAACAAGTCAAGCAGTTGGTTACAAAAGTACCTCCAAATGTGTTTGTTGGGCAGATTTCGAGCAAGGGCGGACTGCAAGTCAAGTGCGATTCCAAGGGCAGGCGCCTCGGAGGTGCATTAGGCGCTCGTCTCAACGCAGCACTCATAGTGCTCACTACTTCGGATCCTACAGCATTACCCTTTGCAAGAGACAGAAAGAATGCGCAGACATGACACTAACATTATGGTCTATCTTCTATGCTTAATACCTGGGCGTGCTGTAAGTTGATTGGAAGAGCCGAGCGGGAGAGGCTGGGCTACGACTAGCACGACCCGAGGCATTGCCACTGCTCCATGCTCTGCAAGCAGAACAGCCAGAATGTGAACATGCCATGGCCATATTCTGATCGTAGCATAACATCGATATTCTGGACGCTCCTGGGAACACCCGTGGTCGATTACAAGTGCTGTAGGGCATATCAAATGCTAATGAATGGTGTAAGGGGGACATGACCATCTGTGAGGCCTCAGTCTCTTGATCGCGTCTCGGTTATCGAACTCAGGACAGAGATAAGACTAGATAAGATGACATGATCCTTTATCAACGAGAGAGATAACGTCCATCAGAGGCTCATCTTCTTAAGTAAGCTGTCCGTCGGCTAGCGGGCGCTGCCTGTCCCCATACATACGAGACACACCGATTCCAAAGTACGTACATCGCAGCCTTTCGCTTCATAACTTGCATCATAAGGTCATAATGATCCGACAACGCATACCCAAACTTGAACTGGTTGAAAACCAGGAGAGCAGGGAATGCAATATGGAGCCGTAAGACCCGACTATAACACAGCGTTTATGAGGGGAGCGTGATAACAAATCAAGTTCGCACCCACTCCTTGAACGATTTCGGCGGCGTGAGTTCTGCGATCGCAGCGTTGGCCGCACGAAGATAGTCGTCAGGATTTCCATCACCCACAATCTGGTCAGCGTATTGGAAGGGCATCACCCCCTCCGTGGAGTAGAGTTCAGCAATGAGCTTGTCGCGACGAGGGGAATCGTAGCTGAGGAACTCTGTATCTTCAGCAGCCATCTTGAGGTATCGAGTCATCTCCTGAGCAATAGCTTCAACGTCAACGCTCTCGCGGGGGAGTTTGTAGATGTCGATAGACATGATGAAAGATTCAGAGAGACGACTGCTTCGACTAGAGCAGACCGTAACATATGAACAGTGAACTTGACAGTTTGATCTCCGACGACGCGTCACGAACCGTCGCGCTTGGCGAACCTTGCTCCGATGCTTGCTTCGAACTCCCGGCCCGGCGCGTTGGCAGCACAGTTCACTCGACTGCTCTCCTGGCGGATGAGATCAAACCGAGACTTTTAACGTTCGCAGTACGTCCCCAGCTTGGAATGCGGCATTCAAGATCTCCAACTGCTCCCCCTTGAATATGACCCGCGGCTTCCTCGCCTGGCGCGGCAACACTTCCCTCTTGTCAGCCTCTGTCAGCGTCGGATCTCGCCTTCTCCTGTTCTTGAACCTTGACGCGGACCGGTAGAAAGCGCGTTAGGATTTCAGCGTACACTCGAGACGTGCGGCTCGAAAGCAAGCCAGGCCGCTACCAGTGGTTGGCATGGCACTTACCACCGGTTGACCTGCTCCGTCGACCATCCACATGCCTTAGCGATCCGGACACGCTCGTTCCAGGTAGGTTTCTTCGCTTTCGCGTAACAGTTGTCGAGTACATCATGTGGCTTTCCCTGCAGGTCCTCGGCCTCTATACGTGCAGGGGCGCGAGTAGGCAGAGGATCCTTGATGTCAGGCTGATGGTCTCCGAATAAATCGTTTACAGAGCTTGCTCCGGTCGGTGCAGGGCTCGCGCCGCAGGAAGCAGCGCGCTCGTCGAAGCTCGAGAATGGATTGATTGGCGTGGACTGCACGGGTGCGGGTGCGGGTGCGGGTTCTACGCTGGGTGTGGCCAAGGATTCAACGACAATATTCTTCTCTGAGTGAGACACTGGCCGCGACGTAGAGTGCTTTCCAGCAGACATCCTAGCGGAAACGGGACGTTTTGCCTTGATGACTGGCGGATCCGAGTCGTGTGGCTAAATATTCGTCTGCTGCACAGTGGTGGCCCAGCTGAGTGGCAAAGCGAAGCAAGTCAAGGCGAACGCGACGGGTTCTGGCCATGCTATAACAGACAAGAGATAAAACCTTGATCCACAATGGTGGCGTTTCGTATGTCGTTCTCGACTCCAGCAACAGTTTGGGAAGGCAAGAAGAACAAAGCGACACTTATGCACGCTTGTTGGCAAGCAGCCTTTAACCCACAACGGAAGTCCCCTCATTATGACGGAGCCTCTCTGGCTCGTTTTTGATCATAATGTATTGTTTCACAAAGATATAGCATTGCTACAGCACACATAGTTATACAGTTAGAAGTACAGTACGGACACACAACATTCGTGGAATTGTGATCAGTGAATGTCCATTCCCCTTCAAGAAGGCTCCACACGCGATACAAGATAGAGATGACAACATAAATGTTACTGCAAGTACCCAAGAAGAACGGACCGAGATGATCAATACTCGGCCAGAGGGATGATCTTGCCCGTGTTGTAGAACGACGGACGCGACTTCTTCCGGCCGAGCAGCTCAACGTCTCCGCTGTCGAAGAACGAGTATCCGGCTGTCACCACACGTCGTCAGCGCAAACGGCTCCAAAAGTCAGGAAAGGAGGGGACAACGTACGCATGGTATCCTCATCGTCATATGCACTGACGGGCACCGCGCCACCACGGCCATTGATCGGCCGCCCAGTCTTCGAGTCGCGCAGGACACCTGCATGGTCGATAAACGGCTCCGCGCGCTGGTTGGCAGACAGGTGCAGCTGAATCAGGATCCGCTGGATGTCGAGCAGGTATCCCTGCAGCGTGTCCAGGAACCGGCGCGTCTGCAGGTGCTTCGACGACGCGCATCTAAGCATGCAAATATGTTAGCACAGCATACTTCAGCCCCGCTGTTTACGAAAGGGAAGGGGATAGAGCGGACGTACACAGAGATGCCCTCGTCCTTGATGATGTACCCGATACCATACCCATCGGCCGCAACAGGCCCAAAGCCGAACAACCTGAGCGCAGGGTTCCCGCAATTCGACGTCGAGAGGATTGACCGCCCAAGGAGCGCCCACCCAGGATCGTTGAAGATCGAGGGAAGTGGAGACTTGTCGCGTCCATTGCTCGCACTAGAAATCGTGCTCGTTGGAGACGTCGGCCGCTCGTCATCGTCAAGGTTGCCGTTCGCGTACTCCCGCTCGCGTTCGCGCTGCAGGAGGCAGTAGAGCGCGTACAGATGTCTGTCCTGGCCGAGACCCTTGCTGCACTCCTTCGTGAGGATCACGTGCCCCTGGCACGCCTTTCTGAGGAGCGCGACCTTCTGTTGGATCGACGCTTCGGAGAAAAACGTCTTCACGAACTCGACCGTGGGCGGCTGCACCGTGCGGATGGCCTCCGTGCGACCGTGCAGGAACGCTTTCGTCATCGCCGGCTCGTACGTGCACTCGATACGGCCGTACAGGCCATAGTATGCCGCCTGGAACGCCATCTGCACAAACGCGTCTGGCGAGAAGCCATGAGAGGTGATGAAGTTCTTGCCGTACGTCTTGAACTCGAGCGCCTGACAGTCGTTCTGGCAGATCAGGTCACTCAGGCGCGTTTCTGCAAAACGGATGCCTGCACGGAGCTCCGGGTAGAGTGCCCACTCGAGCTTCTTTGGCGTCGTGTCGATCACGTACGTCGGTGAGGGTGAAGATAGGGGATGTCCGCGTGGGGGCTTGTAAGACTTGGCGTACGGAGAAAGGGGGGCATGGAAAAGCGTTGGAGCCGAGGGGTTGATGGAGCGCGCGAGGAGCATGAGCCCTTCGGTGAAGATGTCTGCTGCAAACCTACTCTCTGTCAGTCTCATGCATGACCGACCACTACCTGCATGACATACCTCAGGACAGTATGACCGTCGACACCGGTATGCTCGAAGTTTATACCTGCCGCGCCGTCCGCAGTGATGATGATTTGGAGCTAGCCATATAGCTCACGATGAGAGCGTGATGGTGTAGGTAGACGTATTGAATCCTACCTTGTCGTACCACCTGTTTGTACATGTTCCTACCTGGATACCGCCCTTGAGATCATATGTGCCACACAAAAAGTTGGAGCACAGCTCAGCGAGATTATCTGAAGCCGCATCGTCGAGACAGACGACAAAGAGGGCGTTGTCGACGACATCCAGACACGACTCGTTATTCTTGTTGCTGACGAGCGATTTGCGGAGGCTCGACCAAACTTTGCGGTTCTCTGTAGATAGAACGCCAATAGCGTTTCGTGCAACCTACAAGTGTTACGCGCACATTCAGTACCAAAGATAGAGCACGGAAGCAGAACACACACCTCGTGGATAGGCATCTGGTCGGCATCCGAGACAATGGCTTGGAGATTTCGGAGGATTTCGCGTTCTGTGAGCACCGGGCGATTTTCGGCGTCAAGAACATCAAACCAGTCTGGTCATGCATGGGTCAACTCTTGAGTGTCGTCGTAGCGGAAAAGGGAGAAAACCGTACAGAACTGGCCGCGCCTGAGAACGACGATGTGTCGCGATTCCGAATGCACCTCCATCTTGCAGCCGCGCTATGCGGTCAAGAGCTTGCATAAGCGAGCGTGCGTGACGAGCCCGCGGAAGAAAGTAGCGCACCTCTGTGGGTATACGCGCGGTGCCGAACAGGCGTGTGTATTGGTCCATATCGAGTGGGATGCCGCGCATATTGTCGGGTTCGAGCATGCCTGCACGTAAATCATGGATGAAGCCTAGTGATGATATAATCAATGAGGCTGCGCGAGGGAGCTGTTGGCCACGGTCCGGCGTAGGATCGTTCCTATAGGAAGAGTTAGAACGGAGTCAATCTCGGAATTGGGATGCCGCGATATAGAGAAGGTGGGGTGCACTCCGTAGCTCTCACGCTGACGGAACGGAAGAACCAATACGACGCGTCTGGTAAGGAAGCAAGGCACTATGTATAGAGGCTCGGCCTATCGAAACATTCGGTACGACGAGACAGAGATTGCACCACTCACTCGAGTACGAAGAATGGGTTGAGCGCGAGGACGACGGGGTCCGAATGTGAGAGGTACGATTCATACCTAGATCCGAGGCAAGGGTAGGAGGGAGAAGACGTGTTAAAACTCGTGATCAATACAATAGATTGAGATCGACGCACCAGAACTCCTCGATGTAGCTGTTCCCCGCCGAAGTCGAAGAAGCAAGAGACGCGTGAGCATTGCGCTCTAAGTCCTACACTGAATGTGTGAGCATGCGAAGGACGCACCTCGCCTTGTCCTTGGCATATTCCCTGAGCTTATCTTGAATGCGGGGGCCGTCGTTGTGCAAGAACTCTTCGACCGCACGTTTTGTCTCTTCGTGCTCGCGCGGATCTTGAAGCCCTTCAAGTGCCCTCAGGTACCGACGACATGTCTCTTCGAGTGGTGGAATGGGGAGCTTTGGTAGCTCATCTTGGCGGGCAAACGTCCGCGACTCGGGTGGGTTGGCTTCGAAGCGCGTTACGGGATTGGACATCGCGCGGAGGGTCGTCAACGTTGACGTCGCTGGAATGTGTCGAGGGGGTTAGAGATGGAGGGGGAGGTGGGATAAGAACGGAAGAAGGGGGCGCGGGAGACGAAGGGAGAAGGTAGAGGAAGAGAGCGAGCGAGCAGCGTGATTTATGGCGCACCCCGCACTGCAGAGTCTAAATGCGGGGAAATGCGGGGTAAACGCCCTCGAACGTATCGCGATGACCTCAGGCACAGCGCCTGAGCGTATCTCCGCAACACGGTTCCGCACGGGGCTCCTCGACTCAACAACCTTGTAGATACCGACCAATCTCGCAAATGTTGAGGAAAAGAGGCCTCACGGGTAATGTCGCAACACTAGACGCGTCGCGGGAGCACACGCGAGAAGCAAGAAGGCCTTGAATTGACTTCATTCCGGTCTACGTCCGCTCAATTGAACCTTCCGAGTCCAGTACTTAATCTTCAACGCACTCAACCTTGCGCAGGTTTTTGTCTTGATACAAGCCCGAGTGTTCCCCAGAGCAGCTTGCAATTCGGTGCAATTCGGTGCAATTCGGTGCAATACTGCAACCAGTACTTACCAAAACTGTTCTTTACGCTTCATCGATCAGGATGTCGCATTCGTTATTCCGTCCACGGCATACCCACGCCGAGAGGTTACCAAACATCCCCGCCCCTGCTCGGTCAACCAAGATTCTCGGAACCCCACACTCAGCTAGGCACCTCCCATTGGCATTGGCCACCTCCAACATCTTCTCGGACATCTGATCTCACGCGCTCTAGACTTCACCCAGACTGCTCTAACACATGCCTATGCATTCGGATACACGACACATGAACAACACTATAGATACAATGATAACAGACTGATGGGCAGGGGTATGTCAAAACACACTAGGACGAGTGAGTACAATTCGCAATAACCTAGTTTTCAGTGCGACAGCGTGACATGCGGGGCATGCAGGACAGAGCGGGGATGGTGGCGCACAAGGCGCGTTCCGACTCATTTGCGAACCTCTCACCTGAGTCCAAGCCTGCGCCAGTCTGGGGCCCCGCACGATGGTAGCATATGACGATGACGATCGACCAACGTTTCTAGTCTAACTTGAAGTAAGAGGCGGTGGGGTATAGGGATGCTTGGTCTGTATCATTCCATGCAGGGTGTCAGCAGCACCGGCCTCAGGCTGACTGCGGACGCTCAGGTGAGTTCCGACACGATTGCGAGTCTTTCACCTGGATGGGTGCCAAGTGTCAGTCAGCGTTCAACGTTCGGCGTGTGCCAGCCATCCCAAACCCGAGCTCGACTTGGACGGTGTCGGAAAGCCCGGAATGTTGGCTATTACGAAGTCTGAGGAGGGTGCCCACCTGTTTCCTCTTTTCGCACACGATCCGTCGGCTCTCGATTTCCGTCGCGAAGTCGAGGAGGGACTTGCCCGCTTTTGCGCTCATGCGCTTGTACTTGCCCACTCTCTTCTCCCGGTCTGACCCTCGAGAGCTCGCATCCGAACCCGGAGAGGACGGGGGCGAAAACGATGTGCTCCGAGACGAGGAGGCCGAGGTCTGCGACGGAAGTAAGGTTAGTGCCCCGTCCTCGGAGGTATTCGGTACGAGACTCGTAAAAGGGGACGTACGGAAGGCGAAGACGTCTGGCTGCCCGAATCCGACGAGTCCCATAGCATCGAGTCGTTCTCTGAACCACCACACAAGTTCGTCTTCGGGTCGGCCATCCCGGGCTGGTTGTAAAGTGGGCAGAAGAAGACGTCGGGGTGGCTGTAGCTCTGCATGTCGCTGATGGAGTCTAGAGTCTAGAGAAGTGTAACAGAGGAGAACGAAGGTCTATTCACAAGGGAGTGGGTGTGTGCGGGTCGGGATCAGTGGTCGTGAACTGAAAGATGTTGGAGGCGCACTGTAGTGCTAGCGCAGCCAGATATAGGTGTTCATGCACGCTTTGGTCGGTAATTGACGACCATAAACCGTTGCCCGATGGTCGAACTCTTGGGCACGGGTCTTTTGGTGGACGGACAAAGCAGTGTCATCCAACATCGCTGTCCGGCCGGCAACTAGACAGTGGCCGGCTTTACAAAGCTGTATGCCGGCTGGACATGTGCGCGTGGTCGACGGCCGGTCATTGCATTCAAGCAAGCTGGGTTGTGGTTGTTGGTCAACGTCACTTACCAGTCTGTGTATACGTTGGCGGCGGACATACCGGAGATTACCGGTTTGAGGCGAACTTCATGATTTTGGCTGTGTGACGTTGGTGAGGCACTGGGCCATGTCTATGGCGTGGTTAGTTGTGCACGAGGGGATGTGATACCATAGCTACGCTGGCCATGTGGTCTCAACTGTTTGGACATGCGTTTGGACGTCTTTCTGACGCGTCCAACTTGAAGACTCAAATACTCGGAGCCACCGTGGGGGACTTACTCACGCACAAACTGTTGCTCCAATGACCTCGAACTTGAAGCAGCGTTCTCTACCAGTTTGACTGGCCATGCTTCAAGTGATGGTAAGTAGTAAATGTGGTCGTCCCCTAACATTCTAGGCGCCTGTGAGGTTTAGGGCAGGTTGTCGAATACTCAGCTTGCCTCGTCTCTGAGTCTCTGAGTACTTACGCTGATACATGCACTCCCGAAGCATGTCTGCCTTTCCCGATATACTATCTGTACGTCAATGAGTAGCTTATCCCGACCATATAGACATAGCTTGACATACACATCTATAGGCTGGCCCCAACAAACTAGCTGGTCGTCGGTTGTCTGACTAACTTTTCCTCAACATGTTGCGACATACGACCACAGTGTAAGCCTTGCTTGTTGAGAGAGTAGCTAAGACACCTTTGGTGACCCTTATTTACACAGCATCGTTCCTTCCAGCCTCAATATGGTTGTGATAGAGTCATAAAGACTGCAGCTGACTCACATCCATCTATTCATAGGTACCTCACGATTGTGGACGAATGTCCTGACATGGAACCGGCCCATGTAACACACTCACCGGGCGCGTTCTCGGCTGCTAGCACCTCCTCAGTGTTCAACTGCGTCGACTCTCAAACTTCCCCAGGTCCACGAGCTCTGCCCGAACGGCCTCATACTGTCTGCCCTCTGACGAGATATATATCAACACCCCACCCCTGCGCGTGTGACATGTCTCCGATATGACATGTACGTATGTCGAAACTTGTCTCTGTTGGCAGTGTCTGTCCATGATGCTCAACTGGCACCTCCGCAGCACGCTCTCGTTCTCTCTCTCCCTGGCCATTCTGGCCATCGGGGCACGATACGTCCTTCCCCCAGTCATACCTTGAAGCTTGAGCAGTTGAACCTTGCAAACCCGGCCTCGCACGACATGTTCTTATGTGACGAGGTTCGACCGCCAGTACCAGTATCCTAAGCTTCTGACAAGTACGGAGCTATTGGGGATTCTGGAACGACGCCGGACGCCATCCATCAGGGATCTTGAGCTGGAGTACTGCGCCGACTTCGCAGGTAGTAGCGACGTTCGCGCATATCACGTCGATGCAGATCAAGCGATATCAATATTGGGCAGACGACACTGGGGACGCTCTGGTGGTCAGTAGCGAGTACTGTGTATCTCCTGTTCGGTTGAAATGGATGATACGGCTCAGGAAATGGTTGGCTAACTCCTGGCACCTCCATAGAAGCTGCTAGCTGCGTATGGTCAAGCTCAACCTGGATTCCCCGTTATGTTCTATGACGATCACAACCAGATAGGATTGTGGTTCGTGGATGATCTGCTCTTGAGATTGGAGAAGGAACAAGAGGCGTCGCCGAAACCCTAGCTCGTTTCCTCGGTCCTGGAGTCCCTTTGACTCAATATTGCTGTGGAAACTATCATACGAACACGTTGGTACATGGGTCGACTTCTGCATCGTTCGCGACCCCGATGAGCGCGTCAGGGTCCAACATCGAGGGACGGTATCCTATGTGACTTCCGTTGCGTGTAACTCTTCCTGTTAACACTGTGTCGCATATGATGGACCTGTCCGACTGAGATCCTTTCCTTGTAGTCTGTTCAACATGTCACCCTTCAATTGCCTATGACACAGTATCTCCCTCTGCAGTTGACGATGAGCAGCCCACCGTGACTGGCAGTGACGTACCGCTCGCAGCTCGATACAGAGCTAATCTCTCGCAATACGAATGTAGCCAGTACTCCTCTCAGAGTAGACCATGCGCTATGGGCGCGCCGCCACCACAGCAAGCGTTGTTGCTGCGATCGAGCGATCGTTGAGCCTATCACTCGGCTCAACGCCACTTTGGACGATGCTGTGCGCAGATGCTCAAACGTTACGTTCACGTTCAGCGGTCACGATGTCGTACAGCCCTTCGACTTGCGAGATGGCACAGAATTTCATATCTCAGAATCAGTGGAGAGAACGATGTGATAGCTGCAAAGCTGTCTGAGTACTTCCACCGCTGACTCGTCTGCCCGTGCTAATGTCGTTGCTGGGTACGTCTAGGCACGCGCTAGCGAGATACGTTGGGCGGGCTTTGGGGGCTGCACGTATATAAACGGTTATGAACCCTGGATCGCCTTCGGCATCATGGCATTGACAATTGCATCCCGACGCGGTGCACACTGCAGCACTGCAGTATAGTAATGTACAGGCACAGGTCGCGCTATTGCAGGCGTCTATCTGCCAAGGCTGGTGGTGATTGGACGAGAAAACATTGACTGGATTTATATTTCGCTCTGCTCGGCGTTGGTGTTCTTTCGGATGCACATGGACACGCCAACCGGATCGCACCCGCCGTGCCCGACAGCGTGGGACCTCTCTTGACGCATCTGCTGAACCTTCTTTGCCCGTCCCCCGACTGCCTTCTCTCCCTCCACCGTCCCACTCTCTCCCGCCGCTGTCCGCGACGGCCCCGGGCTCTACCTGCGAAAGGCACGCGCAATGTTCCCGCTCGCTCTCCTCCCCATCGAGCTCGTCCTCGCTGGCCTCGTCGCTGCACAGACTGACGTGCGCTCTGCTTGCTTCTCCGTGCGAACGATCTCCTAACATGTGTATTCGGCTCTCGTCTCCTAGGCTGCTGCTGAATGCACTCGATATAACCTCGCAAAGGTGAGCGTCATCCATCGCGTGTCCGAGATGAAGCCAGTCCCTGCCACCCTCGCGTACCCGACGCGCGCAACTGTCGCGAGCACCGCAGCCTTAAGCAAAGGAGTGTGAGGCGTCTGCCCATCAGCATGGCGTAGCTACGTCCCGGGTAGCCTCATGCAGCGAGAAAGCCACATATTCTTGCTGTATGGTCGTCGTGAACTATCTAGCATGCGATCGTGGTGGGCCCGATCGTGGCTGTTCCTCGAGGCGGTCTGAGGGCGGTCGAACGAGAGCGGTCCGTGGCGCTCTCATGCAGGGCTTGGCAAAGGAGCAAGGGGTGGGTCGATTGTGGCTACCCCTCGAGGTAAACAAGGGTGATCGGAGGTGGGGTTATGAGTCGCGACTATGAACGGCCAAATTCGAGCACAATTGTTGAAGCGAAGAACTCAATCTCATGCACCCTCGCGTGCATCGCGTCCGAGCACGCGACACGCGCAGCTGTCGCGGTCAGCGTAGGCTATGGCAAAGGAGGGGGTGTACTAGTCTTGGCGGTCGTGACGCTCTCATGCTGTCTATGCGGCATGCTTCTGGGTCTTTCTTCCTCCACCTAACGGCTTGCATGCCGGAGTGCTTGCTTCGCTGCTACGTTTATGCCCCCCACCGCCCACCGAGGGGTGTCGAGCACTTTCTCCAACACCTAGAAGTCCTGCCGCGGTCCATGAACTATATCTTGGTCGCACCCTGACCTCGTTCACGGCGTTCCTCGATGACTTGAATACTAACGCGTCCCGAACAGCTGTACAACAAACTTGGACAGTCGCCGTGCACGGTGCACACTGAATTGTTACGAGCATGTACAGATACTGGTACGCTGTCAGGCCCCTCTGCACACCGCGCATCTCTTACATCCCCATCCGTTAGATGGCTCACCAACACAGGATTGCATGTGGTATGTCCCGACACTCGTCGTTCTTGCTCTAGCTCACCTTCAGTAGCAATACCGTGATGTACAACATCGATGTGGCTTGTACGCTATGTGCAGGCGGGGATGCGCCTCAATGGCCTTCATGGGCCGAGCAGAACAAATGCAACCCTGACCCCGGGCCATTTCAACCCCCACCCTCCAGTCAGCTCGATACGATGATACCGCAGTGGGCGTATCAGCAGCTTTCCTCCAACCAAGACTTCGACCTCCCAGGAATTGTCGAGGACGACGCTGATACCAGTAAGCACATCTGGGTATCTCGCGCCATGCCCATGCAGTTACTAAGAATAGGGCAGGTTCGGGTGGTGGGATGCCTCGAGCTGCGCAAATAGCCGTGCCCATTGCCGTCGCAGTTGGTGTTGCGCTTCTATCATTTGTTGTGGCCCGGTGGTACCTCCGCAGGAAGTCGCGAAGTTACAGAAACAGGAACGTGCGGAAGGCGACCCTTCCCCTCCTTCCCGACGAGGGCGGACTGTGGTCGTACCCCCAAAGATGGGCCTATAGACTGAAGCTCAACCTCGTCTCACACCCCCTGCGTCCGCTGAGGAAGGACTCGAATTGGGAGATCGAGGACGACGACACCCAGTGGCTACACGGCCGTGATCGTTCGACGACGCCTTACAACGATCCCTACAACCCCGTGGAGCGCGTACAATCGCCGCCCATGCGCGAGACCCATGTGCGCGATCTTGGCGAATCCCACACGTCACCGCACATCCAAGAGACGTCAAGCTCGTCATTGCTACCGCACATCGACTTCCCAGAAGTCCGGGTGCCGACTATCATGGAGCGCTTCGCCAGGTTCAAGGACGGTATCCGGAAGAGCGCGAGTTACAAAAGCAGGTATGTCTCGCCAGTATCGCCAGACGCCACGTTCCGTATCGACGGCTCGGAGCCTTCACCTGCCTCTGCTGCGCCGAAATTCTTCAACACCATCGCGGACTTCCGAAGGCAACCACACGCAGTCGCAGGACGTCAAGAGGTCGCAGAACGTGCCACGCAGCAACAGCAACAGCCGGTGAGAGACCCGAGGCCGAGTTCTAGCAACATACCGAATGATGTACTTCTAATCTCCCGCAATGGCGAGAACTTCGACGACTCTGCCACGACTGCGGTGGGAAGCCCGAGGACGCCGTCTTCTGCCAGACAGGTGAGTGCCTCTTCTTTATTTTATATACCTTCCTTATCCATCCTTCTGTTCTACTTCCATTTCCCCGCCCGTGCCCGGTGTCCACATTCCGGAACCGCTGGTATCTGACTTCTATCATTCGCTAAGGCTTCTGCGCCCTCTAATTCTAGTCACTTGCTGACTTCTCATGCTCGTTTGCCCCCCCACAGCCACCCTCGGCGTATTCGGGAACAGCTTCGCACACAAACACGTCTTGGCTAGGCGGAAGAGCGCATTCGTGGCTACCTAGCCCTCGCCGCGCGAACACGTCCTCGACGACTTCGGGCGCATACCCTCGTGAGCTGCGGCGCGACCCAAACTTGACGTCGCCACCAAGCTGGTCGGCCAAGTTCCCCCCGCCACCGCAGACGTTCCAAGTTCCAGGTCCCCAGACCGAACGGACAATCTCTCACTCACCCTCACACTCGCATCCTCAGTCTCAGCCTCAGTCTGCGGGACCGTCGTAGCCCCAGAGGCATGTAGGCCGCTCGGAGGTGGACTCGAGGACATGATGGCGTTCTATATACGGACATGACTGGAACCAAGGACAGCTTGACGTCTCAATCTCAATCTAATGTTGTTGTTTTGCTTACTTGCTTTTTCGCTCGTTCGCTTCCTGGCTGTGCTATGACGTGGGGATGGTACCAGGAGGGCTGCCATTTATGACCCGTGGCGCGCGCGCACGTCTGAGCTTCTGCGGCTACGGTTACTTGCCTTTCTAGTCCATCACTGGCAGCTTCCCGTGATCTCCATCCCTCCATCTGCTCTTTGCAACGACCTGACGACGGGTGGAAGATAGGTGGATTGTCGTCGCGCCTTCCGGAAAGCCGGGAATTTATCCTTGTTCGAGTCGTTCTCCCTTGGACGTATATGGAACACACGGCAATTATACCTATTCCCGTCGGTTCATGCTGTATATGTACCTTCATGCCTCTCACGCACTACATACGTCCGACATCTCATAGGCTGTAACATGTATCGCTGCTCGTCCATGTCTCTCCTTCCCCTGCTGCACTTCTTGATCTGCCAGATCGCTCCATGACACTCTGATGACCATCTACGTACAGGATAACTTGTAGTTTATATATAGGAACGGACATCTCTCTCTCTCTCTGTCTTTACATTTATCCTATCATGATCATGATGACGTCGTACTATCTACTAGGTGATGTAGCACGATTGGTACATACTCCCGCGTATCACTATAATTCGCATATGATCTCCAGCCTCCAGGCCTGTCTCCATATTGGCTTCCACGTCTGCACATGATAGATCCCGCAGTGGTCGTCGTGCGTGCACTAATATGTATGTCATTCGGCCTCTTCCCTGCTCATGTGGGCGAACATATATCACCTCCGAGATTGGTTGCGCGTCTGACTGGAAGCTGTTTGAACTTGTCCCTCCACCACGATTCCGAATCCGATACTCATGGCATCTCTGCATCCTTTCGATCCTCACTCGTTCTTCTCCGATAATTCGAGGGCATCGGCATCGACATTGACACCGAACATGTACTCCGCTCCACCATCTTCATTCTCACCAAGCTTATCGCTGGCTATCGGGTCAGCAAACCGGCATCCTCGCCCACGGACGACCAGCTTGATCAAACTGTGGAGCAACCTCTCCGCCATCCTCACTGCTCAGCACTGGAGTCACAGTCACTGGCCCAGTGGTCGCCGTCACGGGTGTAGTACACGTCCGAGAGCGGCAGCTCGTCATCCAGTCTGCGCTCGTGCTTGCAACCAATGATACGCGTCGGGCGACGGCGTATATATATGCGGTTAAAGTGCGGCGAGAGGAGGAGCGAGACGGACGATCGAACTTGAAGCGCAGCAAGACGCGCGAGAAGAAGAAAAGACTTGGGGTGCGAGAGGAGAAGCAAGACGGACCGGACCATTCGTCGAAAAAGAAATAGAACTCGGAAGCGACGACTCGGAGGAGGTGCGAAACCTATTGAACTTGAAGTATCACAATGGGGATGGGCAGCGCCCGTTAGCCGGTGTCCAGTTCACACGGGTCCAAGCGCCCACGAAACGAGGAGAGATAACTCCTTTCCTCACATCTAAGCGAGATATACGATTCAGTGGTCCATTGTTCAAACTCCGACTAGGATCAACGGTCCTCACTGTGCAGTGACATCACTGAATTGTCTGCAAAATTGTAATTGATTATCATGTCGTTGCCATCAATTATAATCTATATGGAAGTGGTGCAATCATGGTAACTTTGCAATCCATCATAGTGTGCCTTTAATGGGGTCGGGCCCATTACAAGGGGCACAATCCACTCAGCACTTGCAATGTACACAAGTATTGTGCAACGTGTGAGGTCCCCGATGATGCTGATCATTATAGTGTATTATAAAGAACTCAGGAGGATAGTTCCACTTTCACGGTCTCTCAATCAAATTACCCTTTTTGGAACTACACTCGTGGATGCAAATAGTGCGAAATATATGCATTAGCTAGCTAGCACTACTGGTACAAGGGGGTATATACGACCTCTATCTACGTGCTGGAGCATCGGACGAGCAGATCAAGCAGGCGGAGGCGGTGTTGAGGGTAGGCACCAAGGCCATAGCAACGGCAGTGAGGGGGCGATGCTGACGAGTACATCGAGACGAAGCTACAAGTCGTTGGCCATCCTAGTAACGTCAGCCCCAAGCACTGCCAGCCATAAGCACAAGTCCAAGTCCAGTTAGCTAGCATGAGAGATGTCGATCAGCAAGCGAAAGCCAGGCAGCGAGAGTGACAGTCCTAGGAAAGATAAGTGCGGCAGCCCTGATGAGCGACGGAGGAGTTGTAGTGTCAAGAGTAGAGCAGTACACACATATCTCTGTGCAAGTATGAAGGGGAGGAGAGGGACTCACCGAGTTGTCGAGTATAAGGCAGGGTGATGAAGGTAGGGATGGAAGAGCGAGAAGAAACCTGTGGCGACCTTATATTGATGACAACTTTCGAACTCCGTCGATAAACTGTACAGTCTTGATCCGGACCCAAGGCAGAAGCTTCAGGAAAGCGCACATATTGGAAAGTACTTGCGAGGAAGTGGCTAGTGGATACACAATAGGAACAGCTTGCAAGATGATTGCAAGAGGACTGCAGTGCGATGGCAATAAGGTACGAGATGATGGGCGGTTGTGACCGGCTGGAATGATCCGAGCCACCTAACAATTACTTACAAAACCCGCACAACATTTCATCTGGATGTAAGGGGATTATTACTTGTTTAATTCTTTTCCGCCTCCTGACTTCGCCGCCTTTTCTGTGATGGATACGCAACAGTATTCCTGAAGTGCAACATCCACATCTAGACGTAGACACAACAATCATTCATGTGCTGGAGTATAGAAGTCATAGCAGGTACTTGGACATTCGTTGAACATGAGTCTTCAATGCCAGACCTGCCATGAGGACTTGCCTCCATGATGTTTGTAGTCACCTCTCACGTCGTAGTTGTGGCCTGGGCCTCCTCAATTTGCACCTCTGGTGCTCTGCTGTAAGCTTCAATCTGGGGCTCCTCGAAGTGCAGGTGGAGGCAGCCTGACTCAGAGAGGCTCTGTTGTCCAATGTACTGGTGAGAGACTGAGAGGGGTAGGAATAGGAGGAAGGGATGAATTGCATCCATTATTCTTGTTTACTGATGAATGAATGAGATACATCTTCTGCTGCAAGATTTTTGTGTAGTACAATGTAGACTCGGATGTCATTCTGCATGGTACAGGAGGCCAAAATGCGCGCTTATATGCTCGATATGTTTGTTCGTTCATGTCTTCGGTGCTATTCCACGTGATGACAATCGGTCAGGGATTGTTGTAGAATATATCCTTCTGTATCAATCACGCAACTTTAAAAATGAAATGGTGAGGAATAAGAGGTGGGATCTGCTGTACAAGCCATGTACCATCTTCCCGCCGTAAGCGAGCGGAGTTTTTCCATGCCGATGAGGGGCCGTGTAATCACTTGGGAGATAAGAGTCCTGACATCTATCCGAGTGGTACGCGGCTCCTAGACGCCCGGACGCCGGCTGAGCTCGCTAAGGCGGGCGCTGCCCATCCCCAATCACAAGTCGTGCGTGCGCCACTGTCACGTGGGGGTTTGCATTGCGCGCGCACGCTGATTTCTAAGTTCAGTACCCCCGTCGCAGGGTCGTCTCTGTCAAGGATCATGCTCGGGATGTTTGCGCCATCGTCAATTACTTCTTGCGGGTCCCCAAAAAACAGCCGGGTCTGCATCTCGCCATCCTGACGGAGTTTACGATCTATCGCACTCGCAGCTTGCTCTCCAGGTGTTTGAAGTGGGGAAAGAACAGTTGGGGCGATAACCCGATCCGCCTCATCGAAGCCGCATGGAGTTCTGGTAATACTGGTGCTCTGGGTGACTGGCACGGAGACAAAACGATCAGTCCTCGCAATCAATATGTCGTCCGTTTACTGGAGGACGCTCGTATCGCCTCTTCGAAATCTACCTCGGACCTCACTGAATTTTCCTTGACTTCATCCAACGGGAATCAATGGGCACGTGTCCTCCGCGACGCTCTCGAGCGTTTGGAGGAGCAGATGGACTTGCTCAAAGACGTCGTGGGCGACTCGAAGGGGCGAGAACTTGCAAACATTCTCCTGAGTGTTCGTGGCGCTCTCACTACGCGCCTCAGAGGTCGTAAAAGGTCATATATAATGTCGGTGTTTTGCCACTTTACGACCCAAAGTCGGGGTTTGTTGGGCAGTAGTGATTTGATCGTATATTTGGAGAGCTCCGCAAACACGACTTATTGTGCACATAAGTACGATCAGTATAGGCGCTACAGCTGGTTGCTGTTTGTGGCTGTTTGTATGCAGGCGCTTCTCACGTGCAGACCCTCGGCGCTTTGAACTTCGTTCATTTTTCGTCCACTCTTGAGTCTCCTGTCTGGGTGCAGCTTGCTTGATTCTCGTGTGCTCTGTGCTTCCATTATGACTGTGTCTGTCTATCTGGTTCTGGCCATACTCATCTTGATCTGGTCTCTAGTGAATCTGCTCGGCTAGAATCTGCTGCCACGTTATGGTCCTCCGTTGCTCCGTTGCTCCGTTGCTCCGTTGCTCCGTTGCTCCGTGCACTGGTTACCTGGGGTCTCTTCGTGGATTCATTCAGGTATGTAATATCTTTTTGTGTCTATGGTTCCCTGCCTCAAGGTGTGCGGTTCCTATAGCCTATCCTTGTTTGTCAGCCGGCTCCCATCTCACATGCTACTCCGAGCCCGCCTGGCCCTCTTTGTCTTATACAGGTCATAGTCATCACCCCCAGGGTTTCTCGCAATCCGCTTCCCTGTCGCAAATGTACGTCGCAAATGTAGCTAATGGGCAGAGGACTGACAGGAGCATTGAACAGCTCCATGGTCCCAATTCACCATCGCCCCGCCCCGCCCCGCCCCACCCCATGCCTCTTCTTTGAGAGTGCGCCCCTGACGTGTGTGATTGCTTGCATCACACCGCCGCTCTCAAAAAAGAGCCACCGGATGTTTGTGGTGCATCTGGATCTCTGCTATGTTGTCGTGACTCGTGTCCGTGGTAGGCAAGTGTCCTTCTTGGGGAAGGCGCTAAGGAGGGAGGGCTGCGAGAGCCGTCAATCTATTGTAAGTGCTTGCGCCACCTGCACTGGCCTCCTTCAAGCCATTCAGCATTCAGGACAGACCCCGCAAGTGCCACCTACCCCGGCCTACTGCCACCTAACGAAATCGTAGCTCTAATGTATATACTGCCCTGTATGCTACGACACTTAATATAGTTTCATGCTATGCATCTTAGGTGCCTCCTTGAGGGTATCGTTACCGGTGTGGCTGCATGCAGTGGAGCAATGCATTCAAGGGATTGCATGCTGGAGGAAACCCGACACTCACTGAGAATTTAAGTGGGGAAATATACGTCTTACGGGCGCTGTGGAAAGTCGCGAAAGGGAAAGTTTCTATGTCAAAAATCCGGTACAGAACTTCGACCTTACATCGTGTATTTTACGCGGCGCTAAAGCCCCCAAAACCGTCAATTCTGACACTTCTTATGGTAAAACTGGCATGTCATTTTTCACGACTATCTGGGCGCGCAGTGTCTTGTAGTCATACACGAGTTTGTACTCTCGGGTGTTGTCGACGGGCTTGTCACCGCCAAGCTCGCTGCCGAACTTCGTGCGAAGTATGACGAAGAAGTGAAAAAGCCGAACTCGGAGTTCAAGGCTGGAGGTATGTGTCGCAAAGGTTTGGGTATGCACGTAGCACTCACACGATCGCACAGGGTTGTTCAAAGGTAATGAATGCTATTCCGTCGCATCAGTGTTCGAAGTCACTGACGGTCGCTCGTAAAGGTGTTACTGTGCCCACCGACGAGGACGGTCCAGGCAAGTTCCCGCTATGTTAGCAACTATCTATAGCCTGAGTCACCTGAGATCCGAGGGGATGTCGAACTCAGCAGTATAGGAAACTTGGGTCGTAGATGATACATATGTTACACTGGTAAAACCACACAGCGGGACGACACCAAACAAGACGACGACTGAGAACCAAGTTTTACCACACGCAATCATCTGCCTTCCGCTCCCAGTCCACCTGGCAGACGAGTCCGTCCCACTCAGCCTCGCCTCGAGGCTGAGTGACCCTACCGTCCACACCCAGCACTCCGAGATCGTAGCCGCCTACGCGATACCGAGGAACTGGAGGTACTGCTGCTCATAGAGCGGCACGGTGTGGCCGACGCCCTGGGCGAGGATGGCCTGGAACTTGGGGCCGAACGTGGCGTTGTAGTAGTTGCTCGGGAGGCCAGCCGAGGTCGCGTTCGAGAGGGGCGTGCTCGAGTACCCGAACACGGTCGTCCACTGCTTCACCTGCTCGTCGAAATTCTGCGGCGCGAGCGTCGTGTCGCTGTGGCAAGGAAGAAGCAGACCGCGTTGTATTAGTCCAACACCAACCCACGACTCGAACTCATCCGGGATGAGTGGGATAGAGATGGTAGATGATGTGCACGGACCTCGTTCCGTGCCACACTTGCATCCTCGGGCGCTCGCCGGAGTAGCCGGGGTACGCATCGTACACCTTCTGCGCCCACGCCTGCCCGGAGAGGACGAGCTGGCCGTTCGCGCACTGCGAGTTCCACGAGCCGCTCGGCTGGCCGGGGACGGCGAAGCAGCCAAACGGCACGCCAGAGTCGACGACGCCGCCCTTGAAGAGGTCGGGGTACGCGCCCGCGAGGACGTTCGTGAGCATCGCGCCGGAGGAGGTGCCGACGGCGAAGACCTTGCTCGCGTCGATGCCCCAGTTCTGGAGCGCGTACCGCACGGCGGAGGCGATGCCGAGAGAGTCGCCGCCGCCGTCGTGCTTGAGCGTCTGGTCGGAGGAGACGTCCCAGCAGCCACCGGAGCGGGGCTTCGAGTTCGTGGTGGGGTTTGACATCAGCCTTGGAGGGTCATTGAAGGCGCGGACAAGGAATAAAAGAGACTTACAGAAGACGGGTAGAGGACGACGTAGCCGTACGTCTCGGCGAGCTGCGCGAACTTGGAGCCCTGGTAGTACGCCTGAGCGGTACCCGTGCAGTCTGCCCGCAGCGAGGCGAACCATACCAAATGTCAGTCGTCAGTTCGTTCGTTATTCACAACGGATTGCAGGATAGGCGAGAGACGCACAGTGGCTCGCGACGAGGAGCGCGGGCTTGGAGGCGACGGTGCTCGGCTTGTAGGCGTAGATCGCGACGTTGTTCGGGTTCGCGCCAAAGTTCGAGATCTGGTAGAGCTGGCCGGCGGGGATGGACGCGAGGCCCGTCGGCGCAGTGGAAGTCGACGTCGTAGTCGTCGGCCCGCTGGGCGCGGTTGTCGTCGTCGTCGTCGTCGTCGTCGTTGGGGCCGCGGCGCCGGGCTGGCACTGGGAGTAGTAGTCGTTGAGCTTTACGCAGCTCGCGCCGGACACTGTTTGGGTTGAACTCGTCAGCGAAGGCGGTTCGTCTCGTATGGTACGGTACATGATAGTTCGCGTACCGCAGGTGGTCGCGCCGCTCCAGTTGACGCCGCCGCACTGGCCCCAAATGGGTGCCTGGGCTGCAGCGAGGAGGGGGAGCAGGGCGACGAGGCCCAAGACCGACTTGAACGAGAACATGTCTGGAAGTCTGAGAGGTCAGTCAGTGGGATTGGGCTCGAAAGCGTCGAGGGACATTCGAATGGTGGCGAGGCCCTGTTATATGCGTCAGGATAAATGCCCGGCGCCGTGTCAGGAATCAAGATCAAAAAAGGCACATCTGACCTTCGACGGGCCAGAAGGATGAGTGTTTCCGAGGTGCCAGTGGGGCGACGGACGTGCTTGAGAGAGTGGAAAGATTGTTTTAGGCCGCGAAAGTCCCGCGAGATTAGACGCGAGATGCATATGTATTCCGATGGTTCTGAGAGACATGCACGGGGGACTAGTATGATCAACTTGACTCAACCTTCATCGTTGCACGACGCACACTATGTCGAGAGGAGGTGCACGTGAGCATGTGGTCGGCCACCGCGGATATTTATCGCGACCAGATGTGTGATGTGCGAGCAGACTGATTCCGACGCAAAGCCGCTGGACGTGATGTTCTGTCATGAAAGTCGAAGGAGGATACAAAATCGTGCCAAGCAGAGAGCCCTGTGACCGAGGCTCGGTGACTGTCCTGGTCATGCTTCCACCACCAAGTTGGACATGCGCTTCTGTAAGTCCGTATGTACTATACTATAAAGCTTGTTTCCCTATACTCGCGGAGTCGTTCCGCAGACTCGGAATGCGGGGTATAACAGTCTCGCAGACTTTCCAGATAATCCGTAGAGCGGACCTTCCCGCGCGGCCCGGCTCAAAGCATCCACAACGAATCTCGTGCTCGCCGGCACCTCCCACCCGTCAAAAGGCCATTCCGGTTCTATACCGTTGCTGAATCCACGGAGTATCGTTTCCGAAGAGTCGCTCCGCGGTCGTGACTAGTATCGACGGGATATGCCAACGCAGGGCAGGAAATCCTCATCTCTAGTGCGGATATGCATATGGCACAGGACCGCGACATTACATAGGCTGCTAATGATGGTCAGTAGATATACCACTGCGAATGTCGCATGCAGCCTTGTCAGAGCAAGAAAAATCCTTGTCGAGGGTACTACAGCCTCGTGAAGTTCAAGGATAGTACATATCACCTGCTGATTCTCAGATGATCTGGTCATCTTACCCTTTCATGTGGTATGCCGTGAGTCCCCTCTGAGACCCCGAGGATTGCACCTGTGGATCCGGACACTGGCAGCCTGAGATCAATATGGATAGTACTTCGTACGAGCGCCGTAGCCGAGAGTCGCACAGTGACATCCTCAGTTAAAGCAGTATCGTTCTGCGCACATATAGCCCATACGTGCGTCGTGATACTCTGCCGGGGATGGCGAAGCGTCCGCGCACTGCCAGTGACGTCGACAGTGATGACAAGATCAAGATGGGGATGGGAACTAGGAATCAAGCTCCAAGTCGACGAGCGCCCTAAGCCTTGGCCATGACTTTCGATCTGCCAGTGGTGTCCTGGTGGTGATGGCCGATGAGATCAGATCGTGCGCATCCACCATGCCCACTACACACCTACACGCCTGCGCATGCTGCGCTCAATGCATCATAAGGAAAGAGGCCTACGAAACAAGAAGGTGCATGCACCCGTACTCGGAGCCGCAGCGCAGGCATTACGTACCCTGTGACATATGGGGAAGTCGGACGACAGATTCTATCACGCCCGTCTGTGATATCTTGTAAGTATGTAATTGAGCGTGTGCCTGTGTGTATGTATTGTTCGCAGCAGCAGTGCAGCAGCACTGGTGAAAAGCAGTGCGGGAAAACATGCCGTAAGTAACGCGATATGAAGATCCAGATGTGACGGGGAGTCCCCCGTGTTCCGAGATGGGGAAAATATCAATAGTCAATGCGAGCGGGAAATCGAGTCCGAGAGATGTATGCGAATGTGAAGCTGTATCCGATGCCGTGAGTATTGTAGCGCTGTGGAGTTGTAGGATAGTCCTGTACCAGGAGGTTTGTGTGGGGATACGGTACGATAGTGCGGATGTGATGGGAACGAACCCAAGCAGAAGCCGGGTAGATGAATAACAAATGTGAGTTGCATAGACGTCATTGCTCGAGAAGCGAGCACAGACGTCCCATGTGCATAGGATAGTTGGAGCATGATGTCGAGGGCGCATAACACGACGAGCGGGTCCCCTGGGCCAGTACAGAGCACATCCCACGGCCGCTCCGATCCTGCGCCCGGTGATGAGCCGCTGATCGTTCACCGAAGACGACCGGGAAGCTCGACGGTGACGTAGTGCCAGATGTAGTGTGTCCAGCCCTCCATTACGCCCGAGCCGGTCATGATGTGTAGACAGTCGCCAGCCGAGTGCGCGTCGGGGCGAAGCAGGGCTGGACGGTCGATCGGTAAGAAGTGGATATCAGGATACCTGCGCGAGTTCACAATCGACTGCAGCAAATTAGCATGCCATTCGACAGATACTACGAGATTCAAATTCTATCGCACCTCAAATACGCGATTGAAGTCGCCAATCTGGTGCCAATTGTACCACCCATTCGGTCCCCTCTGATACGTCGTCCACGGCTCCCGATGGTCGTGGCAGTCTTCATGCCCAGGCAGATACGCACGAACTACGACTTGCCTGGGTGCTTTCGGAGTGGTCTCCAGCCCGTCCTCCGCCATGCTCCTGCTCCGCTGCCGATCCACGGCATCCGCCTTGTTGAGTAGATGCTGCACCTCCTTCGCCCATGCCGCCATCGACTGGCCGAAAAAGTCCAGAACGTTCTGAATACCGTCCTTGTACATGTTCGTATCCTTCAGCCCAGCAAAAAGCGTTGTCGTCCAGTGCCCGCCCGTGCTGATGATCAACGTCCCGTAGTTTCCTTGCGGGAGTGGCGCTGTGAAGATCTTAACGTACTCTGAAGGCGCGATGTTCCACACGCCCTCGTCGCTGAATATACTCTCGTTTTGGCGAACGTATTTAGAGTTGGGGTGGAGAGAATGGTAGAGCGCGTCGAGCTGCGGTGGTTCCATCAGCAAGTCTACTCTCCGGAAAGTGACGAGAGGGGTCATTGCAACGTCAAAGCCTTTTGGAAACTGGATTTGGGACATGAGCGGCGATGAGGGGTCGAGGTACAGGTTCTGCGGCCAGGCGCGATCAAAGTACGGGTTCTCGCGGTAGTCCGGCGTAGCGCGGACGTGTGGGTACAGCAGGCATGACAGGGAAAAGAAGTGGTTCTCCGTCACGGAATCTGGAAGTGATCGTCAGCTTCTGCGACTATTTTTAGGTTATATCTGTTGTCAAAACCAGTAAAAGTGGCGCGGTAGTATGAGGAGAGGGCACGCGTAGAAAGCGGCTGACGAGCACGATGGGGCGCGCATACCATTCATGCAGACTACTGGTATTTGCACTTGCACCAGCTGCAAGATGTCTGATTTCTATCAGGCACCATGCCGCATGGAGTCCCTGGACCTTCTTCCTGATTTGTAGACGCTGAGGCCTCCGGAAGGAAGGCCGCCGAACAACTTTACGTTTTCTATGCATGCTGCTGCGCAACAGCGGTAGGACATGAGGTACGATCACAACGAACAGGGGACCGGGCAGAGCATCAAGCATCGTGACGGTAGAATGGGCAGCAATAGCGCCTTGAGTCCACAGAGCACTCACCTCCGATGAGAAGCCAACCACCCTTCTCGACAAGGTCCTTGACTAGAGCAGTAGAATCGAACTCGCGAACTTGGCAGTCGGACGGCGGCTGCCATCGCCAGGAAGCAACGCCGGGGAACCTATCCCACAACCTCTCGGTATCGGCGGCGAGGTGCCAGTATATTTCACGGGTGCTAGCGCAGCCGTCAAAACCGAGGAACTCGAACGCGTCAGAGGGGTCCTTGAAGTCGGTACGATTTGTTGGCGGGGGTTTGGGGACCCACTTGCCAGCGGCGTATGACCTCGGCGAGCATGTGCTGCGTACGCGCTCGAGAGGAACGAGGCGGAGGGAGGAGAGGTCTGGGAGGAGGATGCGGGTGAAGTATACGATAGATATGACCCCGAAGATGGCGAGGAACCGTGCAGAAAGAGAGCGTGGAGCGGAAAAGAGAGGGCGGTAGGAGGCTGAGTCGGACTTGAAGAAAGCAGCGACCATGGCGGTCGGGCACGGTGGGGGGTATGGGAGGAAGAGGGGATTCGAAAACGTGAAGGAAAGCCTGGAATGCGGTGGGCCGGACAGGGTATAGATATTCGTTGCGGTGGCCCGTTGGATGGGCGTCTGCGAATATGCGTGCTCGGTACAAGATTGAGGCAGTCAGTGCCCCATCCTGCATGGTGACGTCAGTTGCTCCACTCGAGGGAGTGCCCCAGTTGTTGCTGACAACCAGGCCCTCCAACGATCCCTTCCACACGTCGCCCTCCTATTCCCATGCAGATTTAAAGACGGCACTATTGCACACTTGCTGCCTTGCGAGGGCTGGAGGCCGAGGAGAGAACAACGTTGCTGGAGGCGTCAAACGCACCCGATCGTCTGCCGGTTCAATATCTATGCACATATTTAAAGATCCCAGGGCCGTCTCCGCAGTCGGCGATGGACGGTCATTTCCCACGCTCGTCCAACATGTCACACGCCCGCGTGCAAGCGCGTACGTAGCGCAACAACCATTGGTCAACCTCGCTCTCATCCCACTCGCATCCTGGACCAGACCCCGCACCCGTCGCGTCCACCGTTCGACGCGACATGGAGAATCCTCATGCAGAACGCCAGAACGTTCTCCTCCAGCGCATCATCAAGAACGCCGTACGTGTCTTCCATCCATCCATCTTCGCGTTCCACATCCATCTCACCGTGCACAGGATAAATGCACTGAAGCCATCCTCGAACTCAATCGTTGCCTCGAGGTGCGTTCATCTGCTCATCTTCTATATCTTTCTTCCACCGGCATCGAGTTTGCCTCCCTACCGTCGTCCGATGCAGGAGATCATCCAGGCAGATGCACATGTGAAGACTGCCGCTGACCTCGTCACCAAATACCGCAAGAACGTGCAATACAACCTCGACGCCACACGCGCAGCTGCCCCACCATCCTAATCTCCAACCCAATTCTATCATTCGAAGTCGGTCAGTCATCATCGCGCGTCCGCAGTAGACTTCGAACGTCTCTTGAGCTCCACTCCACAAAGGCTCTGCTGGTGTGGCAAGTTGAAAGACGAAAGAAACGTTCGTGGGCGACGCGCTCGTGTTTGCTGTGGAAGAGGATATCGCGGGTGTGTGGCGTCACGCTCGATGGCTTCATGGATGTCCGGGATCCTCTGTTCCCATGTTGTACCCACTGCGGTAGTTGCACCGCGATGCGGATGTCCTGACGAGCTCATATAGTCAAGCCCGACAATTGTAATCATCGGGTCTGCGCACTGGTCGACTCCGACACGCGTGTTCGCTCGCCTTCATTGTCAAAATCGAACACCAGGCGACTCTACTGAGCCTCACGGAGCCTACGTAAAGTTCCCATGTCGTGCCGGCTCGTATCCTGTCGATGCTGTTCACGACCGCTAAGCGACTCTTCGTGAACGAAAAATATTTCGTGGATCCGGCTTTTGGCGGGAGTTGCCAGCGAGAGTCGGACGCAGGATGCTGGACCAATACACGCGCGGAAGACATATATACACACAAGCCAGTGAAGCTGTATCTCGATGCAATGTCGTGCACGTATCTGATCCTATAACATGCGCATTTTTTACCTATCCAACAATGTAACTAGTTATTGGTTGCATGCTTGCCACCCACCCCTTGGCCAGATATTGTGTGACAAATATCGACCAGGTATGTGCGGCACGGGAACCCGACCAACATCCATGAGCTCCAAATTCCCACGATATGGGCTGAGACCTTGGGGGGATACTGGAACGAGCACTTGATTTCCCGAAGCTCACAGGTGGAAAAAAACAAAACCAAACCAGATTCAAACCCACACACTGATATCCAAGCAGTCTCTACACCACATGACACCGACCGCTGCTCCAAATTCCCTTGTGTATGGACTCAGCTAATTAAGATATAACCTGCTCTTTGCTGCACTTGGAATGAGAACTCTGTGTCTTGACTCCTCCACCAGGCTCCAGCACATGTTTGATAGTAATAATAGATAAGCTTCAAGCAGATCATCATGCATTAAGGTCATCGGCATGGCCCTTTATAATCACCTCATCTACTTGTGCAATGTCCTTTTCCTGATCTGTATTGGCAGATATCTCCCCATTGTAGGCTACATATGCACTCTATATTATGAGTTGATATATACTGTAAATATCTTGAAGTGTTATATGGTGGAGGAGCCAGATTGCCATATCCTGTGAATATCTCGGGTACTACATGGTGGAGAAGCCAGGCCATGGTATCTATGAGATGCCAGACCTGTATATAGGTCTGATGACTGTGCAGATTTTATTGGTGAGGTATACATAAGGTCTCAGGGGGATGCCCAACATGAGTCGTACAATAAGTTGCACATTTATATCAAGTGTGCAAAAACGTCATATGGGTGTGTAGTTGGGCTTGAGGTGTATGTACCCAATAAGAAGTATATAGGGCTGGCAGATGTTAAGCAGAAAGCCTATCATCAAATGCCAGGGCTAAATCACAGCATCAAGCACTTGTTCTAGTATCTGTCACAGTGACTTGACGCGGAGCCACTAGACGCTGATCGGCAGTGAGGAGCTGAAAGGTGGAGTGGGAATGAAAGAGGGAAAAAGAGAGAGAGAGGGACAAACTTGATGAGGACAAAGCGATGACTGGCTCAAAGGCACAAGATCATCAACAGCTAGCCTTCACGCAAAATGCGACAGACTAGTCCCAGTGACCAAGATATCTATTAGTATGGAGAATATGCATACAGGTGGGGGATTCTACTCACCTAGTCCCAGTGACCAAGAGGTCGTCAGTCGAGATGGGGACTAGGGAGTGATGAAGTCTGAACCTGTGAAGGCAAGAGTCGCAACGACTAGTAGACACGCAGACAGACGAGTCCTCAGTCAGTGAGCAAAGACTATAATCATAAAGAGATAAGTACCTAGTAGACACGCAGACAGACGAGCTATAGGTACTATGTAAGTAAGAGCATAAGGCATATAGTAGAACGAAGTACTTACTCCTCAGTCAGTGAGCAAAGACTGAGGAGACGAAGCCCTGAAAGTCCCTCCTTATATACTGTACAGGAGCTGCATGAGTAAGCGACAGAAAGGAGAGCATGTGATATGTCTGAGTCAGAGTGAACCAACGATGAGTAAGAAAGGTGGAGCGATGACTCAGACAGAACAAAGAGAAGGGTGTAGAAAGTACTAGAGATGGTCACATGGACACATCCAAGACTATCTAGAACTATCCGGAGCAGTGTAGAACGCACCGGAATGGACTGGACAAAGTGAGAACTAATAACCATATAAGTACAGTATTGAGTATACCATATCGGGTAGGAAGGAAACATAGCCAAAGAAAATGCTGTGCCCATAAGCGCCTAATGCGCATCTATAGTCCATAGTCCATAGTAATTCCAACACTCCCACTCATTCAAACTGGGGAGGAAACAAGACCAGAGTGCTTAACAAAGTACTCGAGTATAGATCGAGGAATATTCTTTGTCAGCGCATCTGCAATGTTCTCCTCACTAGGAACGTAGTAGATCTCAATACTCCCACTGGCGAGGTATTCACGCACAAAGTGGTAGTGGACCTCTACATGTTTTGTACGTTGGTTAACGGCGGGGTTCTCAGAGAGGAAGATAGCGCCATGGTTGTCAATACACATGGGCGTAGACGCACTCATATCGTCCCCTAACTCGTCGCCAAACGTCCTTAGCCACATCATCTGACGGCTGCAATCTGACAACGCCTTGTACTCTGCTTCAGTGGAAGAAAGCGAAATAGTAGGCTGTCGTCTAGATGCCCAAGAGATTGCACCATTAGCCATCTTGAAGATGAAGCCAGTTTGCGAGTGCCTATCATCGCGGTCCTCTGCCCAGTCCGAATCGGAAAATGCAATCAGACCAGCATTGGATGCACCGTCATAGCGCAGACGAAGGTCTGAACTTCCTCGGAGATAACGGAGTACGTAGATAAGATAGTTGAGATGTTGCTCCGAAGAATTAGCGCTGTATTTACCAAGACGGCTGATGGCAAACCCGATGTCTGGACGCGTCCCAAGACAGGCATAGAGAAGACTACCCATCAAACTTTGGAATTGTGTGCGAAGAGATGCCGATGCTTCTGCCTTTGCAGCTTCAAGAACTGCTCCAGCAGGAAGAGGAGTATGCACAGGCTTACAGTCAGACATCTTGTAACTAGACAGAATAGCCTCAATATACTCTTCCTGGTCGATGTCAAGTGTCCTAGAGAGACGATCTCGACGTATACACAGACCAAGGAATCGTTCAACTGGGCCTAAGTCCATCATCTTGTACTGCTTGCCAAGCGCCTTCTTGACCTTATCGATCAGCGTCTGACTGTTACCCATGAGAAGTAGGTCGTCGACATAAAGAACAATGATTGTGACGCGATCAGGGTCTGTATCCCCCCCTTGTCGGCGATATACGTAGACTCCGGCATCTGAATAAGTCCGTGTAAACCCCTGTTGGACAAGCAAGTCGTGGATCTTAATGTTCCACTGGCGTGAGGCTTGCTTCAGGCCATAGATAGCCTTCTTAAGCAAACAGACGTGATCCTCTTTGCCTTTCACGACCCAGCCCTCCGGTTGTTCCATATAGACCTCCTCATCCAAGTCTCCATTGAGGAACGCAGTCTTAACGTCCATCGCATCAATGTCCCAGTCTTCAAGCGCTGCATGCGTGAAGAGATAACGAATGGATTCAAAACAAGCGACAGGAGAGAAGGTTTCGTGATAGTCCTTCCCATAGACTTGCGTAAAACCGCGAGCCACAAGACGTGCCTTGTAATGTCCGTCTGACTTGCGATCATAGACCCAGCAACATGAGACAATAGACCGGTCCTTTGGGCGAAGAACCAGTACCCAAGTCTTGTTCGCCATAAGAGACTCATATTCTGCTTGCTCAGCCGCTTTCCAGTGTTCACGTTCGGGTGAAGCCATAGCATCCTTATGATGCTCAGAAATGCCAGACTTGTACCGCAAATAGTTAATGAACTCTAGAATTATTCTCGCTTCCGCCTCATGTTGTTCTCCATCTGCATTAGTACGCGCATCTACTTGAGCGGGAGGTTCACCCTCGTACGTGTTGTCCTTAGTGTAATGGCTGGGAGGAACACCCCTGTTAGATCGCTCAGAGCGACGAGGAGGAGGGGCATTTTCATCAGCAGGAGGATGACGAGCACGACGATGGTTAGGACGTGGTACTTCAGCAGGAGCGGCAGGTGGTTCAGCAGGTGGTGGCTGTTGCTGAGGTTGTTCTGGAGCAGGAGCAGGGGCTACAGGAGGAGCTGGAGGAGGAGGAGGAGCGTCGTCCTCAATGGGAATAGGGATTGGTAACTCATCATCGGATGAATCCTTTGATGGATACTCAGGGAACGGACTATCGTTGGGGGTAGCGCGACGGGTGCCGGTGTCTTCACGTGCAGGGAAAATGGTCTCATCGAAGATAACATCGCGAGATACTTCGATTTGACGGGCAAATGGATTCCATAGACGATACCCCTTTGGACCCATTTCATAACCCACAAACGTCCTCTCAACTGCCTTCACGTCGAGCTTCCCATGATGTTTGTCTTTCTGCACGTGTACATAGGCTTTGCACCCAAACACACGGAAGTATGATACATCTGGCTTCTTACCAGACCAAACGGTGATGGGGCATTGCCATTTAAGACATTTCATCGGTTGACGGTTGTAGATATGAACAGCAGCGTCGACAGCAAGTTTCCAGAATCCATGAGAGAGACCAGCAAAGTGAAGCATGCATAGAGCCTTCTCTTCAATGGTTCGGATGAAACATTCTGCACGACCGTTCTGCTGTGGTGAACCTGGCATTGTCTTATCGTGCTCAATCTCATAGCTTAGTAGGAGAGCCTCGAAAGATTCAGACATGTACTCCCCCCTCGATCGGAGCGTACCTTCTTGATCTTGCATCCTGTCTGAGTCTCAGACCAAGCCTTGTACTGCTTGGAAGCCTCCTCCTGTTCGGACTTGCGCTTCAAACAATAGACTCGACCTAAGCCAGAACAGTCATCGACGAAGACACAGAAGTAGCTATATCCACCAATCAAGGTACTGATCGGTCCTGCAACGTCCATATGGACAAAGATGCCAGGTTCCATAGCACGTTTCTCTGAGGGAGGAAACGGAGCGCGAGACATCTTGCCTTTCGCACATCCATCGCAAGGTTTGTCTGATGGAGACCCTACACCGTCCACGCCTTCAACCACATCAGGAAGACAACAAACAGCTTCCTTGCCAGGATGACCCCAGCGACGATGGGCGAGATCGTGATCTAAAGTGGCTTTGGGTGTAGCATCAAGAACGCCAGAGTTCTTTCTATCCAGGAAGAGTCCAAAGATATAGAGATTCATCCGTGGAATATACTCAGCAGACAGAACTTTCTGACCCGCAATCTTAACCGTCAAACCGGGTTCGACAGGGCCCTCAGGCTCCTTGTCAAAGATGCTCATAAAATACTGCCCTTGGTAAATGAACGAACGTGAACACTCTATCACACCTGTTGAGAACAGACGAGCATCTCCTACTGCTGGAACGTAGCAGACATTATGGAGAGTGATGTTTACTCGTCGTCCATCAACCATGGTGTATCCCTTGATGATTCCTTCACCAAGTCCTTCAATGCGACCAGAGTCACCAGACTGAGCCGTTCCGAAGAATTTTGGCTCGTCATACTTCTGATACTCAGTGAAGTCCTCGAAGCAACCTGTAACATGCTGAGATGCGCCTGAATCCATGAGCCATACAGTGAGGTTTGCTCGGTCCACGTCCGAAGACGCCTTGTAGAAGGAAGCAGCAATCTTGTTCACAGTGCTAGATACAGGTACAAGAGATGAGATAGTATGCGCATGATTATGTCCATTCTGATTCCCATTACCACCCTGATTCGTCGAGCCAGAGTCCTTGCCTTTGCCCTTGTCCTTCTTCTTGTTCCGCGGATTCTTCTCCAGGAACTTCTTGTAGCAGTTGGACGAGTCGTGGTTGTCCTTACCACAGTGAGAACAAGGAGGTTTGGGCTTGGTCTTCGGCTTTGAGATCTTGTTCGCCTGGCCGATTGAAGTGTTCCGAAGTGAATCCTCAAGCTTCAGCTTAGGCTTGACCTTGTCGAGTGTCAAGTCAGCTTCCGCTGTAGTGTGAAGGATGGTGGAAATCGACGGGCGATAAGACTCAGGCATTTTAGAGAATAGCCAGTAGACCTTGATATGCTCGGCAAGGGTATTATTGCTGTCCGACGTCAACTCATTGATATGGCCAATAAACGTCTGGACTTGGATCGACTTGTTCTCGACAAACTTTGGGTAGTTGAGCAGCTCCTCAAAGCGAGAGAAACTGTACCCATTGTCCGTCTTCTCGTACGTCGTCTTGAGAGCTGTCCAGATGCCATGCGCCGTACTCTTTCCCTCATAGCACTTCGCAACCTCAGTACTAGTCTTGTACATAAGGATGCTGCAAGCGCGAGCATTTCTCTTCCTCCAGTCCTTCTTCTCCTCGTCGGTAGCATCAGTATCGGGAGCAGTCTCCGTCCCTTCTGTAAGCTCCCAAGCATCGATCATCATCAGATATCCCTTCATCTGACGAGCCCATTCCTTGTAACCTTCCTGCCCAGTGAGCTGAGGAAGATTCTTCTCAACACCACCTTCCGACATGGTGAATGAATAGATGAAGTCGGTTGAGTCGTGCTGAGGTGGGTTGACGATGAGATCGAGGGCAGGTAGAGAGGGTGTTGGTGGAGAAGGAGATCGAGATGGTGGGAGAGGGGTGTCTAGAGCGAGAGGAGAGACAGATGCGATAGGAGAGACTGAAGAAGAAGAGGTAGAGTGAGGAGATAGAGGAGATTGAGGAACGTCAACAGTTGGTGATGGTGGGGCAAGTATGTGTTCAACTTTGCCTTGAGACGACGAAGAAGATGATGCTGAGGAAGACGAGTCTGATGTGTCCGGTAGACAAGTTTGTCCAGGAGCAGGAGCGATATAATCTGTTGGAACGTCGCAGTTGTCTGGTTGTACTACTTCAGACTCCTGGTTAGGACACGGTTGTCTATTGCAGTTATACCAGTCACGCTCTTCTTCGTCCCAGAAGCAGTCCTTCTGTTTGCTGGTGCCGTACTGGTGAAAGGAGTGACTACAGTCGAATTCGTCGCTCGACGAAGCCACTGTGTCGATGCGAAAGGTTCAGGAAGTGCGATGATTTGGGAGATAAGCCTCGTGCAAAGGCAACAGTAGATGTGAACACCTGTTGAGGTGAACCTTGAACACCAGCAAGCCGGATATGCCGATGCTAAGGGTAGAAGTTGCCAACTGTGCCCAAGAAAAAACTATTCTAAGCTAGGTATCAAAAGAGTATCGTAAGGAGGGTCCAAACGGTTGTCCTCCGGTCCTAAGGTGTTAAGCACCCCGGATACAACAGCTGGCGGGCGCAAGTGCATGGCCTGGCTGAGGGATACCTGAAAACCTGCGTGCCTCGAAAGCACCAAAGGTTGTACAAAGATACTAGTAGATAGCTGACTACAAAAGCGCTCAGGGCTGCGTCACGAGCGCAGGAATGTCCCCCTGGCAGCAATGTCGGTGGGCACAGTCAAGAGTTAGGGAGTAATGGAGGAAGAGCATGAGGGTAGAAGTCGTCGAGAGGATGGGGCGCGCGCAAAGTGATGACTAACAACGGCAGAGCTCAGGGTTCATAACCTGATGAAGTCTGAACCTGTGAAGGCAAGAGTCACAACGACTAGTAGACACGCAGACAGACGAGTCCTCAGTCAGTGAGCAAAGACTATATTCATAAAGGGATAAGTACCTAGTAGACACGCAGACAGGCAAGCTATAGATACTATGTAAGTAAGAGCATAAGGCATATAGTAGGATGAAGTACTTACTCCTCAGTCAGTGAGCAAAGACTGAGGAGACGAAGCCCTGAAAGTCCCTCCTTATATACTGTACAGGAGCTGCATGAGTAAGCGACAGAAAGGAGAGCATGTGATATGTCTGAGTCAGAGTGAACCAACGATGAGTAAGAAAGGTGGAGCGATGACTCAGACAGAACAAAGAGAAGGGTGTAGAAAGTACTAGAGATGGTCACATGGACGCATCCAAGACTATCTAGAACTATCTGGAGCAGTGTAGAACGCACCAGAATGGACTGGACAAAGTGAGAACTAATAACCATATAAGTACAGTATTGAGTATACCATATCTGGTAGGAAGGAAACATAGCTAAAGAAAATGCTGTGCCCATAAGCGCCTAATGCGCATCTATAGTCCATAGTCCATAGTAATTCCAACAGGGAGGGTGCTAACTGGTCTTATATACCACTGGGGGTCCAGCCGAGTCTGTATCTTGCCAACCTGACAGAGTTTACCATCTATCGCACTCACAGCTTACTCTCCAGGCATATGAAGTGCAGAAAGAATGACTGGGGCGATAACCCAATCTGCCTCATCGAAGCCACATGGAGTCCTGGCAATAATGGTGCTCTGGGTGACTGGCATGGAGACAAAACGATCAGTGTTCGCAATCAATATGTCAGAAGTTTGCTGGAGGATGCTCGTATCGCCTCTTCGAAATCTACCTCAAATCTCACTGAATTTTCCTTGACTTCATCCAATGGGAATCAATGGGCACGTGTCCTCTGCGATGCTCTCAAGCGTTTAGAGGAGCAGATCAACTTGCTCAAAGACGTCATGGGCGACTCGAAGGGCCGAGAACTTGCAGACAGTCTCCTGATTGTTCGTGGCGCTCTTGTAGTCATACACGAGTTTGTACTCTCGGGTGTTGTCGACGGGCTTGTCACTGCCAAGCTTGCTGCCGAACTTCGTGAGAAGTATGACAAGGAAGTGAAAAAGCCGAACCCAGTGTTCAAGGCTGGAGGTATGTGTCGCAAAATTTTGGGTATGCATGTAGCACTCACACGATCGCACAGGGTTGTTCAAAAAAACGCCTGCGAGTGAGCAGGGTGATGCTGCAGGTAATGAATGCTATTCCGTCGCTCCCACTTCATCGCATTGTGACCAGATGCTAATGTTGGGAACAGAGACAGCAGAAGATCATGCAGAATTCAAGGCCGACCTCGAAGATGAAGGGGCCGCCGCCCATGTCTGTCGCTACATCTCCAGTCTGACTATCCCCTACTCTGCCTCCAAATTCTTGATGCAATCGCTGAAGAAATACAGCAAGGGCAATGTGCAGATGTCTATGACGCTCCTAACCGTTCGGGACTTGCAGACGATCGACGGGGTGGTGGTGGGGCAATTGAAGACGGCACTGAAGAAGTCAAGCCCGAGCAAGACGAAGACGATAGACGAATTATTCGAGAGATGGCGTCCAAACCAGAAAGACAACACCATCGCCGTTTCAATACATGCGGAGGCGGCGCTCATGGGCGCGGTGTACTCAGACCTGAAAGACGACAATTTGAAGGTGAGTTGCGCCAGATGATCGCAGTCGTGACCACCGATACTGACTGAGATTTCAGCAGTCCACGATCCGCATCGGTGTTTCGAAGAAGTGTTGCTTCTGCTGCAGCCTGCTCGGTTTGGAGCTGAACAAATGGCGGAGTGGTGCAGACGATCGATCTAAACGCCCGGAGTTTGTCCTACCGGGGGGCACAGCACGGTGTTTCCCTGGCTGCCGCCGCCGGGTGTATCACTCAAGGTGCTCAAGAATATCTGGGTGGAACTGTTGAACAAACTTTGGGAGCTGATCCAGGAGGGCATGCATCCCCCGTCGGCGCAAACTTCCCCCGCACTTCTCAGAACAGAGCCTTGAGGACCATATCGAGTTTTCGCCATACGACCTGATCCGTACTCATAAACATGATATGAACAGGGTATGATGGAACAGTGGTGGATTTTCGACAGCGGCCTGAGGTAGTTAACGAGGTTTTGATGGGCTATGTGCACGAGGGAGACGAGTGACCGGGGAGGTGCAGCAGCATAATGGGTATAAGAGATAGACATTTCGGAAACAACGTTGATACCTCAAAACATCTTGGTGTGTGTATGGCTGCTGTGGCCGTTAACTATAGGTCTGTTCGATACCAGTCTAGTCGAGGCGCGCATGTAGCGCCGACGTCCAATAGGGAGCTTCTGCACGCGATTCATGACACGCTTTGCATACAGAATCGTCCTCAGAATCGTGTCATGCTCTGACCACCCCCGGCAAAATCGTCGCTATCTCGCAGTGATTCTGATAGTTCACCAGGTCCCTATACTAGATCTAGCTATAAAGTCATTCATCTCGCTCATTGTGCAGCTACCGCACTGGGGAAGGACGTCTCCGTTGCTGTACCGCCTGCTGCCCCCCTGGCTTGATCCAAGCCACCAAGTTCCCGCCGGTTCCCTCCACAACAACAAGGATGAAGGGGTTTGTTGAAGCCGATGTGAACCGCCGACTGGATCTGGCTGCTCCGGCGGCGTCACACTATCATGACAATACCTCGCAGAAGCTTGACGCAACCCCAGCGGCGGCGGGGGCTATTCCACCCACTATCTTTCCTCTGATAACTTCTCCCCAGACGGCGTGAATTTCACAAATCAGCCCGGTCGCTCCACGAACGCTGCACACGCGGTCCATCCACCGCATCAAGTTCCCATGAAACGCGAAGACCCTGAGTCGCACCCTGGAAAGGCTGCCTCGCAAGAAGAGAGGTCTGCTCAGCAAGTTCCTCCGTGTGTTTCAGTCAAAAGAGAACACGGTAAGCGAGAATACCCATCGCGCGCACGCGCATACACTGTCTGATATCACAGCCAGCACAACTATGGGTGCCTGCGGTACCGATGGCCGCGCAGACAATATTCGCTCACCTGAGACGCACTATGATGCGAACTGGACGTATGGCTCACTCCGCAATACATTAGGCCATGAGATTCTGGGCATATGTGCCTGTAGGAGAAGTGCAGCTCGTATGAGAAGGGAACCACGTAAGATAATATAGGTAGCCAAGCAGCTTCAAGATCGATATACAAACATGGTGAAGGACGGATCTACACCGTGATCTCAATCTCACGTTCTATAGGATCCCGGGACCTGATGTGCGACCTCGTCCCAATGTATTTCTTGTCTCAACGCACTTGTCAGAATCAATTCCTGGGTATAGATCTTGTGATGTTGTGCAAGCGGACGCCAGATCGACACGTCCTCAGGACAAGAGATGACGAAACGGTTCTCGTGCCCCGCCATTATGCGAACTGTAGGATTCTGGGTGGACAACTGTTCGGTCTGTCAGATGCCTGGGTATATGTGAGCATGGGAACCGAACGCACCTGCCCGCCATTCGCGGTGACGACGTTCTTGAGCAACTTCGTCTCGACAGGCACTTTCGACGTCACGTAGAATGTTATACCAGCGAAGAGCTTGCCCGCGTTCCGCCTTGCCCGCTTCAGCGCATGGGCGAGGACGAAATTGTACTTCTTCTCGGTCTCCTCGTCCTTGATCATGTAGTCCGCCTCGGCTGCGAAAAGGAAATCAATGTTGTACATCTGAGAAATCACGGGAGTACTTACGAAGCAGCTTCCTGTTGAACGCAGACATCTCCGCCCATTTCGAGCTCAGGACGTATGGTGCGACGGCCATAGCGCAGAGGAATTTCTCTGTCCGCACGACGCTCCGCACCAGCAGATGTGTACACTCCGTGGGCTTCGTTACAATCTTGACGTTCATTCTGCCCAACCCCTTCAATCCTGTTATTAGCCATCCACACATAATCAATGCAACAGCATGAATGCAACTGGGCTCACCTTGACTACATCATCTGAAAGTGCCACTTGTGTAGTCATCACCCGAATAGCTCTCCCCTCTGAATTCGCGCCATTCGTGGCGGCTGCAGCTCCCGCCTTCTTCGACGGACCCCCCTCCGGCTCCTCCGAATCAACAGACATTGATTTCCACGTCCCAGCTTTCTTCTTCCCCTTCCCTATATCTTTCTCCACCTCAACCTCACTGATCTTCCGCTTCTTCCTCTCCGGCATCTCCTCATCCTCATCCTCCTCATCGTCGTCCGTCTCAGGTCCAGTTGACCCCACAGATGGTCGCTTCTTGCCCTTGGCCGGCGTCTTCCCCTTCGACGCGGATTTGAGCAGCTCCTCATGGCCCCGATCGTGTTCATAGGCGGCGCGGACCGCGCCCTTCTTCATCTCCTTCTGGAACGAGACCAAGTCGGGCATGATCTCGTTATGCAGCTTCTGCGTCGCCTTCGTCGCAGCGGACCGCTTCGACGGCGTGCGCGTGAGCTTTGTCGGGCTCGTCGAAGACGATGCTCGGCTTGGACCCGCTTCAGCGTTTTCCACTGTTGCTTTCTTACGGGACGTCCTAGCGTTCGCGACGGGGGAGGCGGCGGGGACGAGCGTATAGACGCTTCACTCGGAGACAATGCGCGGGCAGGTTTCTTCGCCTTACCCCCGCGTGGAGGTAGAGGAGCGTCGGACTCTGCTGGTGCGGCAGCGGTCTTGGACGTCCTCTTCGGAGGACCGAATTTCATCCCGTTCGGCTTGTCCGGCGAGACGTACGCAGACGACACCGTCGGAACGACGACTGAATCCATCCTCTGCGGCGTTTTCAGGGCCTTCGTTGTGACGGAGGACACGGCTGCGCGCGCCTTGCTCTTGTCCTTGTCCTTTCGGTTCGGAATGAGGTCTCCAAGGACGGAACGGATGTCCTCTTCCTCCGTCGAGGAATCGTCAGACTCCAGCTCGATCACCTGTGCCTTCTTCGCCACCGCCTTCTCCTTGCCTTTCTCCTCCTTGCCAGCCCGGGCAGGAGGCTTCCTCTGTTTCTCCTTCTCCTTGTCTGTGCCCTTCGGCTTCGCCTTGGGCGCCTGATCCTCGCTCTCGCTCTCCTCCTCTGCCATCTCGACGTCCTCGTCCTCAGCTGGCGCCTTCCGCCGCGCGGTCTGCTGCTTCTTTGCTGGTGATGGCGACTCTGTCTGCTCCTCCTCCCCGTCGCGCCCACGTTGCAAACGTCTCGCTCTCGCGCTTCCATACGTTCGCGGCGTCTTCTTCGGAGACGGCGTCAGCGGGGGTCGGGCGTGGCGACCGGCACATCATCTTCGGGTTCTGCCTCGTCGTCCGTCCTGCGCGGCATCGTATATCTCCTGACGAGCTTCCTCTTCGCAGGCACCTCCGCAGCTGCCGCGCGTTTGGATTTCGACGGCGGGCCCTTCTTCGTGGCCGGCACCCTGCTCGACCTTGGCTCGTCTTCATCGACGTCCATCTCATCCGTGCGACCGTCGACGGCCATCTGCGCGTCCTCGTCCGGGTCCACCCCGACCGCCTGCTCGACTTCGCCCGCACTCTGCGCTGTCCCATGCGGCGGCTCGTCAACCTCCTCGGCGTCGCGTGTGCCTTTCTTGGTCTTCCTCGGACTCGCGCTCGCGCTATTGCTCTTCCGCCGTTTCCACGTGTTTTCTGCCTGTGCTGCGTCCGCAACGCGCTGCATCTCCTCGAGCTGCCCGGGCTCCCAGGTGATCTTGCCGAGACCGCGTTCGGCGAGCACTGTGCTGAAGTCCACGCCTGGGGGAAAGACGATGTATTTCTCGCGTGCGGGTGTCAGGCGGCGCCATTGCACGAAGCAGTCTTCGACCCATGTATGGTTGACGATGGGGATTGACCACGACGTCGCCTTGTCCGTCTTGGTCCCGTGTAAGCTACCAACAGTAATTAGTGTGCAGGACATAAACACCGTGAAGTACAGATCTCACTAGGCTGCGACAACAATCGTGTTTGTTTCCGCGGACATTGACGGCGTGAAGCTCCCACCCATGAGAGTGATCAGCTTCTTCAGGTACTCGCGGTCCTTCCCAGTGTAGTTCGTCACAGTGACCACCTTGCATCACCGCTCAGGCACATCGCCGAACCAGAACTACGGAAATGACCACTCACCTCCTTGTCAAAACCGTCAGCGGGGTGGTGCGGGACGGGGTAGTGCAGCAGCTGGTCGGCGGGTCGTGTGAGCGTTCCAGACGCGCGCACGAACCAGAGCCATGCGAGTGTCCCGATCGTCTTCTTCTGTTGGTAGGCCTGCAGTATACAATGGCATGAACGGCGATCGAAGTCAAAGAGATGTCGCAGTGGGTAGGCGCAGACACGAAACGAGTACGAAGCCAGGAAGTGAGTTACTGACCTTCGCGTAGGCAGCCCCAGTCCTGTACCGAGTCACGAAGATGTCGGCGTCGTCTAGCTTCGCAAGCTCGTCCCGTGCACGTTCCTCATCGCTCAGTGACTTGGACGACGACAGCTCGACCACATCCCCACCTTGCCTCCTGATATCCGCGTACAAAGCCCTCCTATGGTTGTCCGAGAGGTCCAATGACAACCCGAGCAATAGCCGCTTTCCCTTCCAAATATTTCGTGAAGCTGGCCGGAGCTTCTTCTGGTCCTCATTTGAGAGAGACGCCGTCTCGTACAACATCATCCGTTCCGGAGGGGGTTCGTAGTCGACGTCCTCCTGCGACGTACGGCCCTCTGGACGCGACTGGAAGACGCGGGGCTCGGGCCACTCGTAGTTGCGTGTAGGGAGGTCCCGGATACCAAGACGCACCGTGTCGTCAAACCAATGTGGCACCAACACGCACACCTCCGTTGTTTCCTTATAGTGCATCGCCGTCTGATACTTGGTGCTCCCGGGCGCGAGGGCGAAGAGATGGGTGACATCGCGTGTAAGGGCTGCGCGCCACTGCCCCCCTAATGCGGCTACCGCTGCTGAGATGACCTCGCAGTCGTTCTTCGCGAGGTCTGTTGCGGCTGCTGTGACTCCAGAGAAGAGGTAGGCGGGGTCGGCAGAATAGTACTCGGGATCCTGGGTCGACCCGAGGACACCTGAACGTTCGACCCAGCGAGGAGTTACGACGTGAGCAGTGGAGTCATCCGGGAGAGATTCAACAAAGTCTTCGAGAGCAAGCGAGGAGGTGATGAAGTGAGTGAGTCTTGGGTTCGAGACGGAAACAGGAGTCGCGCCGCGCGCGTCGAGTGTCTCGCTCAACTGGGTGCGTTTGTCGAGGGGCAGAGTCTCGGAGATGTAGTAGAGGACGCCATCAAAGACAGACTGGGACATTTGCGAGTCTGCTTGAAGGCGCGTCGAGTACAAGAAACTTGCAGAACAAGCCAAGTCGTAGTTCACGACTACCTAGAGCCTCCTCAATGATCGGAAACGCGCTGCAGTCGTTGTGACCGCGTGACAACCGCGTCGGTCACATGACCCCACCCTTTTGCACGATATCGGTGATCACTGGCCCCGGGCCTTTGCACTGAGCTCATTCGTCGCCAGAGTACACTTCATCATCGTAGACCCGGACGAAAAGTGCCAGTGGTCTACGTACATATCATTTTCTCCTGCGCAAGAGTCTGAGTTTAGAACATGTTCAAGTCATCGATAGTAAGTAGTATGGCAGCGTGTACTCAGGCTGGCAGTCCTTTATAATTACAAGCTACCCTGTTGCGACCGTCTGCCATTTATTATCAGACATATGAGCGATCAACCGGAAGGGTGCGCTAACTTCGATGCTATCTATATGTACGAACCTCAACTCGAATGGACTCGTGAACCGGGCGAAAGAAAGACGAGGGCATCTCGGTATGAGCAGTCGCTGTCTCCAGTATAGTACACAGGTCCCGGCGTGTACGTTGTGTGCCTTGGCAGGTGCGTTGTCTCACCTGGCCTGGCTACGGAAGGACACGCCGCTCGGCATGAGAAGTGCATATGGGTCCCAACCCCGACTGCTATGTTCCGGCGGTGGATGGGTAGTGGAAGGGTCCAGCGCGCGCCAGCACCCGGCAGGCACAGGTTTCCTTGACTCGGCTCTATCCTATAGCTTGGTTCAGTGGGGTATAGTAGAAGATGTGTTACCGAAGGGAGGCAACCGTGATGAAATCACGATTATGCTTTGTCCTGTGGGCTATGGTCCAAGACTTTGATCAGGGCGCTACAAAGTGTATAGGCGTCGCACCCACGAAATGAAAGCGGGGGCAAACGAGACAGCTACATTGGGATACAAGTACACATAGGTTGTAGTTGATGCCGTTCTTGCGAAACACGCAGACCGTGGAGTATCATATTTCTCTGCAGCTGTATTTCTCGCAGGTAGAGGGCGAATTGAATGGGTCGAGTATGACTCACGACGGTAGTTGAGTTCATAGCAAACGACAGACAGGCATTGGCATACTAGGATAGATTGATAATTAGTGCCATGTATGATTGATGTTATAGTATCAGATGATATGAGAGCCACGCAATTACATCTGCGAGTACGTAGAATAGTCAGCTACATGCCCCTCTCAGCCAAATCGTCGACCCGCTACGAGAATGAGAACGGCAACTCACAAAACTATTGATGAGTGGGGGACAGACCTGCGCGCCATCTCACGCCTCATGATAGATGAGCTCGATCCGGGCCACGTTCCTTATCAGCTCCTCCCACCCCAAGCTTCCGAGCATGATAGGCCCCGAGTCGTCCTTGCCAAACGTGTGGTAGAACGTGCCGAAGAGGACGGCGTTCCGTGCGAAAAGTGATCCTTCATAGTGTGCGTTTGTGAACGCTACGCCCGGCTCTGGTGGTCCCCAGATGAAGGTAAGGAAGAGCCATTTCATGAACTCCTATGGATCAGCATGGGAGTAGGGACGCGCATGAGACGAGTAGTCTGGGTGGATGTACCAATTGAGAGGTGAACGTACGACCTTGCCGAGTGCGGCGATCGCTTCTCGGCCCCATGCGACCTTTATGTCACGGTAGTATATAATGACTTGTGGAACAGGCCATTGGCCCATGACCGACACTGGGTGGAACAGCGAACAGAGAACAGAGATAGGCATGAGTACGTGCTTGCACTGTTGCAGTACTCACTGACGCTGTCTGGTCGTCTGAGACGAGACCTTTCGGACGAAGGCCGAGGTGACGCAACATGCATAGGAGTTTGGGGAGGGGGAGGGATGACGGGTGGAGGGGCCGGCGTCATAGCCTCAGGTATCGCTACAATCGTTACAGGCCGCTCGACGTCCGCCATAGCGAGAAGTGAGATACGAGAAACAACACAGAAGGAGAGCTGGTGAACTGGGAGAGAGAGAGAGAGTAACGCTAAATGCGCGCGGCAAGGACATGGCACAGGTATTTTGTATGTGCCGTGAACTGTGAAGATGAGGCATGGCTGCCACGCCGTCGGCGTATGGCAACGTCTTCACGATCGCGGGTATCAGCCCATGCGACGTTGACCGACGGACGACGGCTTTATGCTTTTAGGAATCGGTTACTCGATTGGTGAATATGTCTGCGTGCTACAGTCTACTGCACACAAGCGCAAAGAAGTAGTACGCGAGAATGTTACGGGTGGCGAATCTCTGTGATACATACAAAGTCAGCATAGCTAGTGAAGCTGCAATTTGCACTTATAAACAGTCTGCTGGAGCAATAACCGGGAGACACGAGCCTCGTTTCAAGTTCTTGAGTAAGACATACACTGTCGAAGGGGAAGACAATTCCGATTCAACGACTTGACCAGATGCGTGGTCGTCAAGGCGACACTAGGAGAACTGGGGGAGGACAAAGTCACTGTTTGCTACGTGGAGATGAGACAATGGGCAGTGGCCCCGTATCACTGTGGTTGTGGTTGGACGTTCCAACTTGGTAATGGCAAAGCTTGGTCCTGGCTTGGTCGAAGAGTGAGCGAGAAACTCCGACTAAGCTCCGCCCTGAGTACTGGCATTGATTTGGGCGGAGCCGCGGTCCGAAGGAGGGATTGTAGCGAGCCTGGGCCTTTGGTTGTATGAAGTGTGGGTGCTTGAGTGTACGACTTAAGAGCTTCCTCTCTCAGACTCTCATCCGATATCATCTCGCGCGGACGCGACGGAGGACGAGTATCGTCGACTGCTCGGAAACGAAAGGCGACGCGAGGCACCCCGCTTTGGCCAGGACACTTGCACCTTGCCCCCCTCGCTTACGGGTAAAGCGCGCCCGCTTTGACTCGCCCCGCTTTGGTCTTGTCTTACCTCCGTCCACAGTTCCCCAATTGTTTAAAAGGCCCTCATAACTCCTTGCGTTATTCTTCCACAACTCTGCCCAAAACCACGCGCATCCATCCACCGCACTTCTCAACCACGACAGCCAGCACCTCTAATCATGCAAGCCGAGGATGACCATATGATCACCGACGACGGGGCTCAGACCCAGCAGCAAACCCAGTCCACTCAGCAGGCCTCCCAGCAAGAACCTATCGACGAGCAGTACCTCTGGGGATACCTCATCCCCTGCAGCGCGAACCTGCGTCGTATGGACTTCCAGAAGGCTAAGCCGGTCTACCGCGTAGGCCGTAACCGCGACGAACTCAAGAACGATGTCGTCTTCCCTGGCATGAAGATCAGTACGTCCTGACGCGATCTAGCACGCGTCATCCTATGATCTGACTGTGGTTGGACGCGTCTCGCGCGCGCTAGGTAACTTCCACTGCACGCTCGAGTGGGATGGAGATGAGACTCTCAAGTCTGCTATCAAGGTCACGGACTTGTCGAGGAACGGAACCTTTGTGAGTCCCCCTCAATATGTACCCCTTCCCTTCGCTCAACCCGTGGAAGATCAACGGGGAGTTGATCGGCAGGGGCAAGTGCAAGGTCTTGCGCGACGGGAACGAGATCGCGTTCGGGACATGCGTTCCCCAACCAGTGCATGGTGGGCTTGAGGACTATCGTAAGTGCTTCGCTTCCTAATCGCCTCCTCTCCCGTCCCTCAATCTTCGTCCAAGGCTTCGTCTTCCGCCACACTGCCTGCGGTCCCCCGAGCCGAGGTCTGCACAAGTACTACGACTTACAGCATGAGCTCGGCAAGGGTTCCTTCGCGACCGTTATGAAAGCTCTGCACAGGGAGGACGGTAAGTGGTATGCGGTCAAGATGATTCAAGCGAACAAGCTCCGTCGGGGCGTTAGCCATATCAGCGCGAACGGCGCCCAGGATGAAAATAGCGCAAACTTCGCGCGCGAGATCAACATCCTCGAACGGCTGCAACACAAGAACATCTGTCAACTCAAGGAGGTGTTCTTCGAGAGCTACAACATCAGTGCGTCTCGCCTCCCCTACCGTGTTTGCTCACGTGGCTTATTCGGCTTTCGTAGACCTCGTCTTGGAGTGGGTGCCCGGCGGAGATCTACTTGACTACATCATCAAACGGGACGGTTTGCGTAAGTTCTCTTCGCTCTCCCCAAGCTTGCATACTCATACTGGCAGCAGCGGAGCCTGAGGCACAGTACCTAACCTACCAACTCTGCGACGCGTTGGCTGTAAGTATATATTGATATATGTATGACACCTTGCTGACTTGTATGTGCAGTACGTCCACAGTAAGGGCATCGCCCACCGAGATCTGAAGCCGGAGAATGTGTTGTTGACGAAGGACGACCCGCCGGTCGTCAAAGTCGCTGACTTTGGTCTCGCCAAAGCCATCGACAGTATGACAATGCTCCGCGTACGTGTTCCCTCGTAGCTCTGCAAGAGATGTTTCGTTGACGAGTACTTCAGACGATGTGCGGTACACCTGTGTACCTCGCTCCTGAGGTCGTCAATCAAACTGAGGAAAGTCAAGGCTACGGCCAAGTCGTCGATAGCTGGAGTGTCGGAGTTATCGTCTTCTCTATGTATGTTCCTCAGGTTGCTCCGGCGTCAACGTAATTGACCGCCGTTTATAGGCTCACTATGTCCACACCCTTCGGTGACGAGGATCCCAAGACTGATGTCAAGACTCGGGTGTCCAACCGTCAGGTCGACTGGCCAACTCTGCGTCAATATCACGTTAGCCCACAAGGTGCGCGCGCTCTTATGCTCTGCTCTCACGGACCGCCTAATAATGCTTAACGGGCGTAGCTGAGGACTTCATTCGTCACCTTTTGGAGCACGAACCCCGACGACGCATGACTCTTACAGACGCACGCCTCCACCCATGGCTCGCCCAAGAGCACCTCCTTCACGGCAGCGGTGCCCTTCCGAGTCCCTCAGGTTCCCCAGCACCCGTTCCACGACGCATTTTGTCTCCTCAGCTACACCACCAAGTCGATGCGTCGATGCGCTCCGTCGCCTCCGATCGGATGGCCCTCGACAGTGACCACGGAGAGCCGATGGACGCAGAGCCTGTCGAGACCGGACGGATGACGCCCGAGTTTATCCCCGCAGATGAGGACCTCGCCCCAAGCCAGCGGAATGGGACCGGGCTGGCCCGCCAGCCATCTCGTCTCCGGCGCCGTGTCGACGTCATCCTCTCCGCACAAACCCGCGGGGAGGGACTCCCGAGCCCGTCGCAGGAGATGCGAGAACGCGCCGCAGCCGAGGAGGCGCAGGACGAGAACGAAAACGGCGCGGGTCCGTCGCGCGCGAACAAGCGCAAGGCCGCGCTTGACTTCGAGGGGTCGCTTACGCCCATGGAGGAAGAAGAGGAAGAGGAGGAGGAGGAGCCTGCTCCAACTCCTGCGCGCGGGAGGGGCGCACCTGCCGCGAAGCGGGGACGTGGTGCTGGCACCAAGAAGGCGGGCGCTGCGACTCCCGCGAAGCGTGGGCGCGGTCGGGCGGCTGCTAGTGCGGTTGCTGCTCCGCCTCTGGTGTCGAATGGAGACGATGTAGGATTGAGGCGGTCGCATCGCCTCAACCACGGCGCGCCTGTAAAGGCCAGTGTCGCGCGCCGGGCCTGAGGACGCGCACCTCCTCTCGTGTCCCCTGCTCCACGTACAGCCGATTACCAGAAGAACAGGAAGAGGGGCGCGAAGGAGGTGTGTGTCGCTGCGGTGCGTGGGGTGGTGCTCTACGCTGTCTTGTGCTTGGTGCTGGTTCTGCTTTGGCGTGTCCTGGGGGACCTCTGCTCGCTCCTCGGACGGACCTCAACCGTCCAACGTTGATTGGTTATTGTGTTCGTCGCTGCCCTGGTCGTTCCACGTATCTCGATTGTTCTGCCTGTCCTGCTAGCCGTTATCCACCGACCCAGAACCCACTACGCTCTTTTCGTCCCAGTCCGTCCTCCTTCCCGAACACCGAGTCCCGAGTCTCGATTCTTGTATCCCCTGGTCCTTGGTCCTTGTTCCCTGTCCCGTAATCCATGTTCTGTGTTCCCGCGATGCTCGCCCTCCGTCACCTATCACTTGTGTCCACCGCTCGTTTCCTCACAGATCACGTCTATCGTCCCATCATCGCTCGTCTCCCATCTCCCATCTCTCGTCACCTCCACTCGTATTCCATGCTACATGTCTGTTTGTTTGTGATCGGCTGCTCCCATCCCTGCAGATATCCCCAGGTATCGCCGCCGATGTGTACGTGTGCGTGCAGGCAGACTCAGATTATATGTTTATAGGCCCGCGGCACCTGTAGCTGCCATAATCCACTCCTTTCCTTGTTTTACTGTGCTTCCATCTAGTTATCGCCGTTAGTCTACACATGTATCTTGTTTTGGGATCCCATAGGACGAGAAAGAAATGCATACATAAGCGTCTACCTACCCCCGTCTGTCTCATTGCGTTGCAGTGGCGCCCATCTGTGACTTTGATTAGCTTGGGGAGATGGTCCATGGAGCTGGGCCAAGTATCTCCGAACCGGAGTTGCGAGCTGACGGATACTGATCGACGAACCCGAGGCGGGCAGAGAGAGGCAAATCACAATTACGAGTATGCGACATGATCGGGATACAGTATGTGTCTATGTGCATATACTTACTACTACGGATAGGATTATACAGTGTGTGCAAGTAGGCGTAAGTATGCAGGGAGGAGGGGCGTGAGGGTCGATGGGGAAGAGGAAAAGCGTATGTTGTGATTAGGACAAGGGTATGAGGGTATGTACTGGCGCGAAAGCTAGGATAGAGCAACAGACATGGCATGATAGCATAGCGAGGTCGACAAGAGGGCATATCAAAGGAACAGTATATTGCACGTCGGCGGAGACGGAGGGGACGGCACACGAGACGGGACATGGTGGCATGTTATCAGTTGGTAGTCTATCCGTTTACCTGAGAAGGAGCTTGAGAATTCGCCGGTGCGGCTAGCTATGTAGCTGAACCTAGTCTAGTGGTCACCGGTCCAGGACGCGCTGAGAGCTTGGGGCTGCCGAGCGAGGGCCGATGCACCGAGAGTAGCGGATGGAAGCACGAGAACACGAGGTTACGAGAGCCCTGCGGCGTTCTGTAATTACGCCCAGCGTGATTCTGGCTTCTCGGGAATGGCGTCCTCGAGCTAGAACGCTGGGACAGAAGAAGGGTCGGGGCTTCTGACACTAGAGTCCTCGACCTGCACCGGAACTTCGACCGGTGCGTCCACTACAGGGCCCGGGATGGGGACTGCGGGGCGTTGTGCATTCGTGGGGCTCAGAAGAGAGAGGCGGCTCGCTGTCGTCGGGAACTCGCATGGCTGGTGGCGCTGGATGCATTGTCTAGATGATCAGAAGAGGTGGGTTAGTAAGGTGATCCCAGCAGCGCACGTGCACGATTTTAGTCCAGCACGATGGATTTAATCTGCGGAGATGTGGACGATTGTGAAGGGAGATGGCTCGCGGGAGCGTGCTTCGCACAAACGGGAAAGTTCGGACGAAGAGGCAGAAGCCCCGAGGAGGCGCTGCTAGCGCATACTCGACTAGGGGAGTGCGCGGGATCGCACCGAGGCTGGCGAGTGGTCATGAGGTGTGATACAATTAAGGAGACGCATCTCGGAGCTCGGACATCTGCATCGGCTTCCAGACTCGGCTTCCATGCCTTCCATGTGAGATGAGAGCTCTAGTGGTTATGCTCTCCCGCAACCTTAGTGCTCGGCGCGACAAACCAGAAATTTTTCGCTCATCGAAAGGTGGACGCGCGGGTATAAAAGGACCCGGGTCGAGAACATGAAAGAGACATAGACTCAGAGACCTGGACACTTACCCACACCGCTTCGCCTCGTCTCCCTCTTGCGGCCCTCCACACGCGATCTTGCGACGCCGACAGAACGCGCAGGCTACCATCGTGGCGCGCTTGTACGCCTTCTTCGACACCGTAATTTGCAGCACGGGCCCAGAAGGGCCCCTCCGCACGGGCGTGCGCCTTGCCGTCGTGGGTGAGTAGACGACCATCTTGCTCGCCTTTACTCTTAAGCTTCGCGCAGTCGGCGCCTTCCCGGTGTGCGCGAAGTCGACGTCGCTTGCGGGCGTCGGCGGTGGCGTCGGGGTCTTCGCCCGCTCCGGGTCTGTCAGGCCGAGGCTGGCCGCCATCTCGGCAAAGCCTGCGGGTGGCAGAAACGGTCAGCGGACGGGATCATCCGAGCGGCGGGGGAAAGTCTGAAGGAAGACTGCGGTTGTTTGTGGTACTTACGCGTGGTGTCTTCTGCGCAAAGAGGCGACGTCGGGCGCGGGAACGTCTGTTTGTATGTCCGGCCGGTGACCTTGGCGATCATCGTGTCCCAGTCACCGTTGTACTCCGGGAAGCGGAGTCTGTCGAGCGCGGCCCCGAGCTTCCACTGCGAGGGCACGGGCGCGGCACCTTGCTGCAGTGGCTTCTGCTCCTCGCACTCCTGCTCAGGCTGGAGCAGCACTTGATCTTGACCGTAGGGTGTCGGCGTGCCCTCCGGCGTCGGGTACGCGAGCGTGAAGTCCATCTGGTCCTGTGGAATGCATCAGGCATGATAAGTACAGTTGGCCGAACTCTCCGAGACAAAGAGGGACGGGGACTACCTCGCACTGCAGCGCTGTGGGCTGCGCCAGTAGGCCAGTGTCACCGCCGGGGTCGTCCCTGTTTCTTCTTTGTTTTGGAAGGTCAGGTTGGCCGTATGCCATGGGAACAGACGGCGCACTGAACTCTTGTGGTGCGCTCGGGGAGAGGGGTGCGGACGTGATCGTCTCGGAAAATGTCATACGCACGTCAACCTGCCAAGGCGAGCCGCAGGAAGAGTGAAAGTCGGAGTGCATATCGGAAGGCTGAGGGGAGGGGATGTGAGGAAGATGATCATGAGGAACTGACGGGACCGACGTCGGTTTGTCACATTCGTGGAGGTACACGTTGGGATCGTGGAGGGCGTAGTAGCGTGTGGATACGGCTGCTGGTGGGAGGTAGTGCATGCATCCGGGACGTTCGCGGTATTCGAAGGGCATGGACGCGATCGGGACGTAACATTGTCCCGAACCGGGATACTGATAATACTGCGTGCTCGACGTCAGCTTTCGTCAACAACCTTTGAACTCAAACTTACGTCATGAAGGACGTCTTGAGGTGTCGTGAACGTCGAGTAGGTCGAGTGAGTCGAGTAGTCCTGCTGGAGCGCGTCGTCGGTGTGGGTATACATGGCTGCTTGGGCAGACATGTCAGAGGGTGCTCGACGTGTCGTGGTGGAGAGTCGACAGACGAGAGACATGTCCGGATGCTCCGAGGAAAACATATGTATGAAAGTGGGAAGCGATGCGCCAGTCGCCGTAGCGCGGAATCTAGGAAAGAAGGTTGGGGCGCGACTCGGAAGCTTGGCTCGCGCCGCGCATGCGGGGCCAGTCTAAACCCCATTGGGAGACCCCGCTGCAGCGTCACTGGCCGGGGAGAGAGCTGGACTCGGGACCGGGACTCGGGAACAAGACATTCAACAGCGAAATCTTCCTAATAGGACCAATCTGTCACAACAATCATGAAATCACTGGTGCGTCGGGAGTCGGTTGAGCCGCTTGCATGGCGTTTGCGGCAGCCTTTGCCTGGGCGCACGCAGCCACGCGAGCTCTCTGGCGAAAGTCGATCGAGTGGTAACATCGCGGAAGCAAACTCGCTCTTGACAGACACCGGCGTCCGATCAGATGTGGCTCAGAGTCCCTGAGACGCCTCTCAGGATGCAAGTTCTTCATTTCCAGCTATTACTTAGGGAGGCATGGGCAGCGTCGGGAGATTTCTATGATCATCTGGCTCTTAGTGCATAGTCGACCAAAGGCGCTACGAAGAAGCCCTTTTGGTTCGGCGCAGCCATCCAGATGCCAGATCTTGATGTAAGGCTAACATGAATTGCCTCGTAAGTGCTTATATAGCGTGTAAGTATGATGACATATAAAGAAAAGAACAGACACGCCAACTGACCGAATGTCGAAGCGAGATGCAGTTTTGGCTCACATCGATTCAACCGTTTGGCGGCGAGGGATCCGAAGAGAAGTTATCCGGAGGCTGTAATAGAGTCGAGTCGCGTCTTTTGCGGGGGCGTCCCGTCCGTGGTGGGAACGCGAGAAATTACATCAGATAGACACCATTTAGCCTGTTGGCGAACAAACTTTTCGCGCACGATAAATCGAACCAAGAGCGTAGAACGGCTCCGGGCCGCATGAGACGAGACCTTATGATACGTATTTCGTGTCGGATACTCAGTGTCGTGCCAGTCATGATGCGCATTGAGATTAAACGACGAGTCCAAGATGGTGACCATACTTATGCTGGATGGGGAGTGATGCAGGGGCATATGGGTTGAGATACTCGATGTGATGGGAATATCAATCATAATCTGCACAGTGGAGGTCGTTTGCGGAAGGATGCTCGAGATTCAGAAGTTGAGGACATTCGCAGAGTTTCTCGTGCACCTAGTAGAACAATGGACAGGATTTGCGGATTGTGGAACCTGGATTACACCAGAGTGCAGAGTGCAAACGGCCTGGCGGACGAGTCCAAGAACGTGGGGATAAACAAGGCAAGGGAGACGCCCATTGAACAAGGATCAGATCGGAGTCGGCAACTTGAACTTGCGACTCCTCCTTCACAGATTCAGAAAGATAACAAGTCTACTTCCGACTCTGCCTTTCACGGTCATGCAACAGAACATATATGATAGCAGATTCACATATATCACTTGATATTCATACACGCACCTGTGCTGCATCTATGTCTGAGTGGATTTCCGAAAAGCATTCCTACATGGGCGCCTACTCTTACCGCCAGCGCGTGACCAAGTCTCGTGCGCTGTGACAGTCGCGTCATTGTCCTGCGGGGCGTTAAGCGCCGTCATGTTGGTTTGACCACGACGACCAGGGCACCCTTAGTACGATGCTCAGCGCACGTCCTATCTCGTTGAATGCGGACGTAGACGTTCAACAACAGCATGCTATACTAAACACCAAAACTCCGGGACGCAAGGCTCTCAAAGGCCGGAATGCGTTGCAAGAGAACGTCCTCCACAACGGCGCCAAGACAGTCCTCACGAAGAGGAACGTCCTGCAAACACCATTCCGTCCCGGAACGGCTCGTACGTATAGTTAACGATTGCTTTGACTTGGTCACTTACCCGTTTATCAATGGCGTAGATGGCAAAAAGCCACTAGTAGCCGTGTCCGTGACACGGCCTCTCATGGACAAGACCCCCTTCCCGAACCGCGTGGCAGGTGGTTCCAACTTCGGCAACGCGGGAAAGACACCAGGTCTCAAGCTCTCCAAGCTCGCGCTCCTTGCACCTGAGCCCGAACAGGAGTCAACGTCTCCGGATGTCGCACCTCTCCTTCGACCATCTAGCACACGCAAGAGTCTTCGCGGGCGACTGAGCCAGAACTTCAAGACCCCTCTGACAAAGGGGAACTACTGGGATGTCAGTCCGGGTGATGTGGAGGGTATAGGCGGCGGGTTGGCAGAACAGACACAGCAGCAGACGGAGTCGGTGCCCACTGAGGAGGATGATGAGATCGAGTATATGCCTCCGGCGACGATTGGTGAGCCCCTGTGATCCTGTTAACTCCCGGGTTGCTGCTCAAGGAGGGTCAGATCGTCCGTACGAGCCCCCCTTCGACATGCCCGACTACAAGACACTGGGCACCACCCTTTTCCAACTTGGCCATTCGGGTCCAGTAGACGACACTGCAGACTTGTTCTATGCTACAGATATCGAGCAGCAGATTGACATCAAGGTGCTCCTTGCTGATACAGGTTTTACGCTTGAAGGACCATCCAAAATCGACTCGCTGGACCTTCCAGAGCTAGGTGCATTCACCCGGTGCAACACACTAAACTATATGCTAACTTGTGTATGTCTGTTCAGACGATGACAGTCCCTTCGCGAAGAAACCCGCGCCCGCAAAGCCCACACCCGCCCCTTCAGCACCATACAAGTCCGCCATCCCTCTCGCACGCGGATCATCCGCCCGCGCAGTCCCCGCGCCAGCTAAAGCGCCCCCTAGCAGACCAGCGACAGCGATCCCACAAAGTCGTTCCGTCTCGCGAACGACGACCTCCCAGCCTAGTGGTGCTGTCGCTGTTGCGCCTGGGCAGACGCGTACGTCCGCGTTGAGGGCTGCGAAGGCCGCCGCGGCGTCGAGCGCGAACGCGAGTACGACCCCGAATCTGGTTCGGCCTGCGACGAGTGCTGGCACTCGTTCCGTGTCTAGGCCGGCTGTAATGAAGAAACCCAGTTCAAGTGCTACGACGACTGGTGCTGTAAGGCTGCCGTCTGGACGCGCGACCGGCACTGCTACCTCAGCGTCAATCCCCATAGGCAGTCGGCCTCGGGCGGCGACTATGATGGGCAGAACTAAGCCGGGAACCACGACTGCATCTGGATCTGCCGCGGGGAAGAGCAAGGTGCCTGATGATCCGCTCGCGGCGATGTTCGAGAAAGAACACGCTGCTGGCGGAGGTGGCAGTGGGGAGGACGACTTCCAGTTTGCCGTATAGGCGCGAGTTGGGATTTGGAGAGGGAGGTGGATGTCGCGACTCGCATGGTGCTACTCACAGTGCGTGCCGTTTTCCCATCATGTTTTGTCAATGAATCGCTTTGGGTTGTTTTGTACGATCTGTTGAACGATGTATCTGTATCATATGATGGTTGTGGGCGTAGACCGTATCTGTTTGTCAGTCGTACGGATGCTGTGAAGGTGAGTGTTCTAGTCATCGTCTACCCAAGTCATCGTCTACTTCATTGTTTGTTGACTCCTAGCACTTATGTTGTCTGCTCCTTTCGTCCAATGGCTTCTGCTGCGCCCACATGGCAGTCTCTATCTTCCGCACAGTGTCATGATGAACAGATCATGTATTTTCGGCCTCGCTACTCTATGCCCGCCCGCCGGAGGCTTTCATTGTCCCCGCTTAACGGACGTCCTCGGTGCCACATCGTTCGCACAACAACCATTACGACACTCGTATCTTTGTGGTCAAGGTTACGAAAGCTTGCTGGAACAGACCGCATGAACAGAAGGTGAGTATCGACCAATTGTGACACTGTTGATGTTCTTTGATGTAGAAGATGGCCAAAATGTCAAACATTAAACCACAATGTGAGAAGATTTCCATACGCATCTCCTGATAGCATTTGCCTGCCGGTACTCTCTGACGTGGTGGGCGAGTCCAAACGACATTGTAGTCTCGCCGCGATCTTACGAAGACAAACTGTCACTCTTCGTGTGCGGTCGTAGTCTCAATGTCCAATTGAATGACAACAATGTGGCGTCGTACTATTGTTCCGGTGAGTTCCGGTGTCCAATGTTTACGTCCTCGCTGTTTCATGTAGCTTCGACAGCGCTCATACATGGAGTATCCTGACTGATGCATGGAAGAGAGGTGACTCGCTGGCCGCTCCTGACGCCTGGTATTTCGATGAATTTCGTCAATGCCAGAAATAGCGTTCCAGTGGGTTCGGAGTACTTGATAGATAGGTTTGCAGGCGTATCCGGACAATTGGGCTGGATGGGCGCGACGCAGATCTATAACGCCGGTGCCTAACGACCTCAAGAGGTGCAGATAGCTCAACTTGACTACTGTAGCCTTGCGCCCCTGTTAGTCTTGCCCCAGTGCTTGCTCCCAATGGCTTCGCCTCCAACCCTTACAACTTCGCCTCCAGTGCCTATAGCTAGGCCTCGGTCACCTATGTCCTCACTGCAGTCCCCTATGTCCTCACCTCGGTCACCTGTTACCTCGCCTTGGACGCCTATGGCTTCGCCGCGGACGCCCCCAAATGACCTCGAAGAACAATTCCCGCAAGCGCGACTGGAAGTCAAGCAAAGTCTGCAGCGTCGGCATTCGGGAACGGAGAAGAGACTGAAGAAGATCGGTACAGTGTTCTATTCCACTGCCCTCCAACATCGAGATTGACCGACGTCTTTGTACCTGCAGACGATGCGTTCACAAGGACGGCCAGTCCTCTTGGCGCACTCATACATAGCGATGACGCTGCAGCGGCGTTCTCCGCTGTGAAGGAGCAAGTACGCAACTTCGCGGAGAGAACCGATGTCTTGATGGCGGTGCTGGACCAGGTTGCCGATCTACATCCGTTCATTGGAGGTGCGTACTACATATCCGCACACGTCCTTGGCGCATCATATCCACGGTCGCGCTTCTGGTAGTTGCTGTAAAGATATTCAAGGCGGCGGTAACACTGGAGCGCATCCGAAGGGAGAATGACGAAAAGGTGATCACGCTTAATTTAGCTATGTGCGATATGATGGATGTCCTCGCTGGGTACGTACACACTCGAACTCCTCGAATTCATGCAGATTTTCATCCTCTACAGCCTCAAATCCCTTGTAGAGGTCGACATCAAGAAACTGGATCCCCAAACTGGAACATCCATAGAGTCTCGAATGAAGAGTCGTATGAGTGCAATCATAGGCTCAATAAGGCAGTGTGCGAAGCTCTGCGACAGCTACCAGAAGCGCCACCTCGCCAGTACGTTCACGACCGATAGATTGTGTCAATACTGACCTATACGCCTTCCATCTCGTTCACAGTCAAGTACCTCACGAGCTTTAAATGGAAAAACAAGTTCACTGAAGTCGCACAGGATCTGCTCGATCACAAGGCCAATCTCCAATTTGACCTCCAAATCCACGCGAGCGTCGGGATAGCGAAGACCAATTCCACACTCAGCATCGTCGCCAGCGACGTGACGGAGATGAAGGACAACATGGCGAAAGTCATGGATGCCGTGTTCACGCGCATGCAGTCCCCCGACGAGCGCGAGCTCTCCTCATTCGTGACGACACGCCTTGGAGGTGTAGATGCGGTGCTGAAGGACGATGCTCTCCTTACGCAACTCATTGAAAAGCAGAAGAGCATGGGGGACGCAAAGGGTGACACAGCTAGCAAGAAGTCTGGAGAGCAGGGAGGGTCACTCCTCACGATCGCCGAGCTGAGGAGGGAGATAGGCCAAGATGTGGACCAGGTCGTCGCGCAGAACCGATTCTTCGAACAGAAGCTCGACGCGACGCTTGCGCAGATCAACGAGATCAAGACTTCGGTGGAGAAGAACGCAGATAGAGTGATCAAGGCTTACCAGAACGGACCACACGATCAAATCAACGATCCTGTGAGTGCAGAGCTACCTCCGTCGGGTGCAAATGACACCAAATGTTCATGGTAATATCCAGGTTCTGCGCCATATATGGAAATATCATGTACGTTGTTTCGTGGGCCGAGATCACGATGTAGGAGCTGCGCTGACATGCTTTCAGGGTTGGAAAGGCAACGTGAAGGCCACACATCTCGTCATGGCCCTCCGCGATCACTTCGCGCAGGGAAGCCACTCAGCGCTCGCCCTCATATGCGAGAAGGCGCGGAAGGACAATCCCGACCCACCGGCACAGATCGTCAAGGAGGTGGCTGACATTGCTGCCCACGCAGAGATGGAGACAACTGATGAGGACCGTTGGGCCATGCAGTACATCACTGTCTTGCGGGTGCAGCCGCTCATTGAAGCGTTTGATGATGACGTCTCGTCGTTCGTCACTATCGCCGAGGTGAACGCATTCACAGCAGCGTGTCCACCTACGTGGAGGTAGGCCTCTACCCTAAATGTCACATTTGTCCGTACATCTGACAGCCTACATCCTCAGTTTGCCTCACTGGATAGCGTACTGGACTTATGGTAAGTTGATTGAACACCGCGACTCCTTCATTGCTTATTTGTCGCGTTCCAGGTTTCGAGATGTCCCAGGAATGGTATTTCCGCCGCATCCGCAAATCGGTTTCCAACATATGTGCTGCAACCAGAGTGGCACTTCCGGCGAATAGACGGATTCTCAATGAGTTCATTGACTCTTTTGAGATGCAGTTTGTCGAGGACCTTCTCTCCGGGCTCAGGGGCTTCGAGCAGTGGGACTACACGGATTGGGACTCCGATGTCACATTCCTGAAGTTCAAGGACTACATCCTGGATAATGAGACACGTATGGAGAAAACCTTGAAGCGTCTCAAGTACTATATCGACGATACGAATACGTTGACTCTCGTCGTTGGTGCTGGAAGACCCGAGAAGGTGAGTACTATTGGACCATGCCATTCACGGACACTGATTAGATGCCACTAGTTCCTGCTCCCGCTCATCTTCCTTCTCCTTCGAAGGACCTTTTCGATCGTAGCGCAGGCTGGGGACTCTACTACTCTGCATCCAAAGGAACTCCATATCGTGCGACACTCGATAGACACCTTGCGCAGAGTGGTATCAGACCGTATTCGAACGCTTCAAGGTCCGTGCAACATGCCATTCTTCCCTATGTCTTCTCTCATTGAACAGATACATTTGACTACTAGCCGTTTACAAACTGCGCAATCTGAACCAGAGAGAGCAACTAGAAAAGTTCTTCGGTGGCCTGGTTCGTTAATCCACACTGTAGTCAGGTGCCGAGCACCAAGCTGATCGTTTGACTAGTACGCCTATGTTTCTACGTCTCCTCAAGTCAACTCGTATTGGATGCGTAGTCCTGATATTGACGCCATCTATCTCCATCAATCGAGCCACCACCATCTATACGATCCGAAGGATCCTGAAAACCAGGGTGTCCATGTTCCTCTATTCTATGGTATTCAACCCGAAGTTCCGCATGTGAATCGTCCCGAGATAGAAGAACAACTTGGGAACGACGCATTGATCCTATGTTCCCTAGTTGGACATTGGAGTGGGCTCAGGAGGGGCAGTACCCAGGGATTTGCATTCACGATCTATGCCCAAAGCGCTGACGGATCCGTCGAAGGAGCTGGCTCGGATGACCTGGGTCCGTTTGTGATACATGGGTATCTCGAGGACCACTCATTCACGTTTATTCTTGAGCGACTGTACCTGCGACTGGACGATGACACGATCACGGGGAGATATGAGGGACATTTGGACCGGTACGGCCGCGCTACTAGTATCACTGGCGTGTGGGTGTCTGAATGTGACGGCATTGAGTCTTTGCGTCCATCCGAGTGAGTTCAGTCTTCGAACAACTGTTTTGCAGCCTCTGATAAAGCACTAGTGAATCAGATGAAGCATTCTTTACGCCCATCAACTCCCCTCTCATTCCTTCAAGTTTCGTTGTGTCGGTCAACGACTCGGAACTCAACAGTAGACACGACTTGGGTGATGCAGGTAATGGAGGGCTCTCGAGCGATGCGTCGAAATCGGCGACCCTTGCAGACGAAGAGCCTGTCCCTATGGAGTTTACACTCTCGCGCAGAATGGCGGAGCATCCATCTGCAGAAGCCCTGAAGAAGAATCGATGGAAGGCCTTATGGGAGATTGCTTTGAACTCGGCTCTCCGAGCAGCACGAGGGGGCAAATTCGACTGGAGAACCCTCTACTATCGATCGCCTCAACGGCAACGGTACATCGAGCTACTCCGAGAGAATCGGTGGCAGAGCGAGCCAGAGCTTGCACAGGAATGGATCGCGCTCATTCAGACTGTGCACGAGGAGGTTCTTCGCCTATGGTTCGAATTCGCGATCCCCAAGCTTTTACCGGATAGCATGTATCGCCGCGACATTGTCCATGGGTATGGGCATTTCTCTACGACCATCATGAAAGATGCACTCACCAAGTGATCGTACTAGCGCGACATCTTGCGATGGCTGTCGGACATCTCCTATTACACCAACTCGATTTCTGTGCATCGCCTGCTCCTCCAATGAAGTGGATCGTACCCTGCAGTGGACCTTTGTTTGGAGTGCTTCTCCAGCGGCATGCGATTTACCTCTCGAGGGAAAGAGCACACCCCGGTACACTCCTTCATGCAGCTACGCACTATTAGGCCCAGATCGTATCGCCATTCATTGATTGAAGAGGCCAAGAGTGCACTATCGTGGGCAGAATTCCACCTCCGATACTTGGCTGAAGCCACCGCTCCGCCTCCGCATTATTCACAGATTCAAACGCCTCTGTCATGTATCCAGTGCAATGGTCGCATAACAACGCGTCCCTACTGGTGTTGTATTGACTGCGATAGTTAGTCCGTCTCAGACGCACTCCTTGTGGCTTCAAGTGAACTTCGATTATAGACTTCACCATTATCTGCAATGCATGCAACAGTCGTGTCGAGAAGGAGACGCCATGGCTTTACCAGCGCGATGCAACGTCAAGTGACGTCCACGATTGGTCACACACTCTTGTCTCCGCTCCTGAGCCCGAATGCATCGGCCGCACACAAACGTCGGAACTATCAACAGAGGAGCGGCTGACGCAGCTGGAAAGTAAATTCGACAAGCATGCGGCGCACCTGGATACTCTGTTTGACAAGCACGCGACAGCCGTGGATACTCGTCTGTCAGTCTGGGAGAAGCTTTAAACACAAATAGTCAGTTCCCAGGCTGTACATATCAGTAGTGAAGAGGTACGGAGGGGGTGTGGAGAGTAGAGTGAGCGCCTCATGGGCTTTCTACGGGTAGGTACAGTACAGCCGGATCGGCGATCGCAGGGTACTACCTACAGCTATTGTAGTACGGTGACTCACTTTTAGGAATGGTGGCAGTCCAGACTTGAACATCTACTTGACTTGCCTCCGAAATGTTCAAAACACACACATTTGACATCCATGCAGTGGCTGACTCGGCGCCGGCGGTACATTGTTCACCCACCATTTCAACTCCACGGATCGCACTGCAGATATACGCGTTCCTCCCGAATACACCGAGTGACGATGCATGCCGTAACCCCGGCATGCACTGGGAGTGCCCGCCGGTGGCACCGGCAGGCGGTGCATCGCATAGCATTGATGCGATCTATGTACTTCCTTCTGCTAATGCACGGCTTGTGCTATTCTTCTAGGTCCGCCTACTATTCTCGCACTAGCGACTTACTGTCTTACTTCTCCCACTAGTGAGTTTTCATGGACATCTTCCTTAGAGTCAAACAGTGCTGATATTTCAGACTTACTAACTCGCAACTTCCGACGGCATTGGAGTTGCGCAATCTTCAATAGACTCGGAGTTGAGCTGCTGAGCATCACTACAAGCACGGTTTTGGGCTTACTAGGTACGATGCTTTACCTTGATAAGAGCATGCGCAAGTGTACTAACCTCCTAATACGTGAATAATTCAGTACTCTATGCGGCTATTGAACAGCAGGACTGCCGGGTTCATCTGCGTCGACGAGCCACGTCACGTCTCATATGCCATTTTATCCCACGTATGGGCCCGCCCGGATGAAGAGGCTCCAGCAGAGCAAACCTTTGACGACATCTCCAAGATTCAGCGGAGCTGGCGTCGCAAGAAATGGCTCTCAAACTTTTCAGTGTCCTCCCATCTCGCAACCAACACGAAGGGCAATGCTGACGTCATTCCTGCTCGCGTCTCAGAAAAGATCAGACGGACTTGCGTTGTCGCGCGCGAACATGGCTATGACAATGTATGGATCGACTCTTGTTGCATCGACCAAAGCAGCAGCTCCGAGCTCTCCGAGGCTATCAACTCTATGTACCAGTGGTACCATCACGCACGTGTCTGCTACGCCTACCTTGCGGACGTCCACGACGAGGACGATCCGCGTGCACGGGATTCACAGTTTCGTCGCAGCCGTTGGTTCTCGCGCGGGTGGACGCTGCAGGAGCTGATCGCGCCGCAGGTAGTCGTATTCCTGTCGAAAGGCTGGCGCATTCTCGGGACGAAGGCGATGCTGGCTGCGGTCATCGAGGAGGTGACCGGGATTGACTCTGCCATCTTGACACATCACGTCTCGTTGGACACCGTCAGCGTCGCGAAACGCATCTCCTGGGCGTCGCGCAGACAGACGACGAGAGAGGAGGATGAGGCATACTCGTTGATGGGTATCCTTAATGTCCACATGCCGACAATTTATGGAGAAGGTCGCTTTGCCTTCATCCGACTGCAAGAAGAAGTCCTCAAACAGACTTCGGACCAAACCTTGTTTGCATGGGGTCCTTCATTGCGCGACAACGTCAAGCTTGAGGACGACTCCCCGACGGATCTAGCCTATATGTGGGAAGAGTCGGAAGCCATCTGGGAGTCCCCGTACATGCGAAACCTCTTCGCGCTGTCACCGCGCGACTTCTTGTCTTCCGGACAAATCACCGCTCTTTCCCGGCCCACATTCCTAGAGAAGCTACATCTCACCCCTCCACTGCCCCAATATCATGTTACTGGCCACGGCATCCACACTACGCTTCCTCTCCTCACCGGACGGTCATATCGATCAGGCGAGGTCGTTCATCTTGCGATATTAGCCTGTCAGGACGAGGCGGGGCGCCTGTTAGCCCTTATACTCAACTCTCAAGAACGTACTCGCGATGAGTACTATGTTGGCGCGTTTCTCTGCCCCACCATGTCCTTTGAAGACAACCACCCTGCCGGTGCCATTAGCCCCAGAGACGTGTTTCTCGGAGAGTTGTACTTTCGGACAATCCACCTGTCTACAAGCTTCGTCGCGGCTCATCGTGGGGGCATCCGTGTGCAAGAGGTCTACATCCCCCATAGACCATCTCGTATCCGCGCGCTAGCGTTCCAAGGGTACACGGACACATATCTTGCGTTGGCGAAGTGCGAAGGACCTTTTGAGGTTCATCTGGCAGGGTGGTGCAAGTCTGTCTTGGAGAAGGAGGGTTTTGCAGCCTCACCACTCGTTCCAGACAACGAGTGGAATGGAGCAGATCCCCGGAAGCACGCCTTTATCATCACTAGAGGGGAACGAACATTCAAGGTAGAGCTCGATGCCTGTGGTTGTGAAGCGGGGATGAAACATCGATGGTTGCGTGTTGTGGTCTCAAGGCACCCCGACCTACACGACTCCCTCTCCTTTGATACAATCCGGCAAGACTCCATGCCGAGGCACGCACGCGACCATCCCGACCATGTCTACTCTTGGACTTTCGATGCAGGTACTGCGTCACGGCACATTCACGTTGTCCTTGCGGATGGGCAGAGCTTGACTATACAGCTGACCTTGAGGCTTTCTGGCTCGGGAACTGTGTCGCATGCTCGAACATATGTATTGGGTGTGGAGATCGTTGAACCCCGGCGCCGCGAGGAGAAGCATCCCCTTGAATCTGAACCTACTTTGTTTGATAATCTCTGGGTGCCTCCTATCATTATAGATGATCGTGAAGACTTTGGACTAGTTACTATACGTACGTAGTAGACGAAACTCCTCTATCTTCCAGGTTCGTTTGTTATAAGCATAGACCACTGGGAGTTCATAATCGATCCGAGCCATGTACACGCCATCACTGTGTTTACAAAAGCAAATGAACACTCGGGATAGCGTTCGATGCGTGTGGTTGCGAAGCAAGGACTCACCCTGGACGCACCGCACACCTGGCGGAAATTTCCCCAGAACCCCAGGATTGTTATCGGCTATCGGGATTTGACTGGGATGCCCAAAGATGACCGGAGGATGGTAAAAATGGCCTCCCGGATTGGCCAGATGAGCCTAAGATGGGTAATTGAGGGCAAAAGGACAACCTATTGGATCCGGAGGCGCTGGGGAAATTTCCGACATTACCGGTCGGCAAGTCACCTTTTTCGACACCCAGTGGCTCATCACGACAAGTCAACAACCACAACTCTTTCACCACTTGCTGCAAAGGACCCATACATTGCCATTTGGCGGACCGTCAAAACTTGACTGTACAGCTGACAGGGCATATCAAAGACTGTGCCGTACTATCTTCCAACCACATACTGGGTTTCGGGCTAAGGGCCCTGTAGGAAAATTGGCCTAATGCTCATGAATGAAAAGTCTTCTCTTTATTCGCATCTGACAGGCTGCTGATTTGTATACTGGGTACAGCTCTTAAATAGTGATTGGTGACTATCATACTGACGTTCATTTCGACTTGGCATTGTATTAGTGTTGTGGTTGTGCATCAAGCACTGACCACAACATTTTATTCCCGCTTTGACAGCTCCGTAAGCTGAACATACTGAGTTTGAGCATTGACAGCAGTACCAGTGCTTTGGTTTCAACAATCCGTATGTAAGGGCCACTCCTCATCCTTCTTCAAGTCTCGTCTCATAAACTGTCCCGACTTCTCTCATTCCCAACTCATGACGCTTCCTGAGTCCAGTTACGAGTCGCAATTCAACTCGCCATCCTCAGGCTCCCGGCAAGATTTGTATGCATCCGACACATCTTCCCCTTCGATCGCTCGCTCGGCCGTACGTTTGCCAGGGATAGAGTCCTTCAGCCCGCCTCCCGGAGCTCAACAGCAGTGGGGCACCCGTCCGCCTGGTCACTCCTTCTGCAATCCGACTACTCGTCATCCTACAGTGGACCCCAATTTTAGTGGCCCACTGAAGATCCCGGAAAAACCCTACTCCGTTACGCAGCCACCACCCCCATTGGGACAGGATCCCTCGGTATTCGACACCAGCTGCTCTCGTGCCACTACCGATGCACCTGCGTCCACACTGGCGGGCAGTGTTCAAGCGGCTTCGATACAAGATCATGCGCATGCCCGGGTGAACGGTACTGCGGGCCACCCCTCCCCTCCTCATTCAACGTATGGAGAAAACCACGCTGTGGCACCCAAGCTCGAAGCGTCTGCGGAGGAAACCTATGTCTCCAAACTGACTTTCACAAGTTCGCCTGCGAATCCGCTTAGATTCGATTTCAGCGATGAGCAGCTGAGCGCCCTCCAGGCTCTATATTCGAGGAGTAAGCCTGAGAAACCGACCCCGAATGAGGTGGCCGAGCTTGCACAGCAATTGGGTGTGCCTCCGAATGTTGTCCATACCTGGTGAGCTTGGTGGCTTGTCCTGTCAGAACGTTGCGTTTGACGTTGCGTACAGGTTCTACCGTCACAAGAAGGGCCAGGACAGGGTTCCTGGGCAGACTCCGCGTTCCTTCAGGTTCAACCAAAGCCAGCGTCGAATTTTGGAGGAGGCATTTGCGCGAGACAGCTCTCTCCGTCAACGAACATGCATTGACCTAGCCCGACAACTTGGCGTCAGCGAACTGAGCGTGTCAAATTGGTGAGTTCGATTGCTTGTATCCTTCTACTGGTGCTCTCCTGCTGATTATTTGGCTGCAGGTACAGTAAGCAAAGACATGCTGTCAAGAAACTCCAAGCAGGACCCTCTCTCTAGTCCGAGATCCCTATGGTGGTGTACTGTAGATCATCAGTAGATGTGCTATGCCAATGTAATGACACCGATCGCATGAGTAAAAAGCTCCAGTCCTAACTTCTCGTCGCTAGTGCTGCGAGTCACTACCATGATTCCGGTGAAGAGAACCGATGAGTTACCACCTGTCTAGTAACGAAAAGTTGAACCTGTGCATAAGTTGATAACACCGCGGAGAGTCTAACCTGTGTTCATCATTACGACGCAAGTGCATGTACGTATGCCCTTGAAAGATAGGTCCTACTTGTGTGAATGATCTGTTGATATTGATATTGCACATAGCTCGAGGACAGTTTGATCTCCGCCCCGTCAGACATTCTTCCGCAGCGCCTTGAAGGCGAGTCCCAGGGATCGCAATGTTCGCCGTAGACTGTGCTTTCTGGAATGGTCCGTCGGGTTATTCACATCGCTATGCATGCCTTCCTGAACACGCGAGGTAGCAGTGCTAGAAGAGTCTTGAGGTACCGTAATCGCAGCACTAGAACTCGCAATGGACGCAGCCGGTGATTTGCCACTGTTCCGGAAGACACGATACCCCTGGCTCCGGGCACTTTCATGCTCGGAATCGGGTTCATCCGGAGCGTCCGCTTCCTGTACGATAGTAGGCAAGACAGCCAGCCCGTCGGCCCTCTCTCCAGCCGACGACACTACCTCCCGAGAAGCGGAGCGTGCCATACTCCCCACGACAGTCAGGTAAGTGGACGAAGAACCTCGTCCCTGGTACGCAGCCAGCACTCGATCGTCCATACTAGAAAATCCTCCGTGCTCTTTGATGCTCGCGAGTGACTCGGAGCTCGCGATCGACGGCGGCGGGCGTAGGTTCGGCATGAAGCTCGCCTGTAGAGAGTGCTTGAACGGCCAACGGCTCGGAGATGGCGAGCGAGAGCGTGTTGTGGGGCTATACGAGGTGCTGGGGTCCCCATAAAGACGGGCCTGGACAGACCAGCCCGCAACGCTGGATTGATCGGTCAAGGTAGAGTCGAGGCTGGAGCGTTTGGATCGTACGCCAGACGCAGTGAGTGGTCCGCTCAAATGCGTGCGACTCGCGGCGGCCTCCGCGCTGTCAGTACCGGCTTCAAGTTCCGGAGACACGAGAGGGACACCATTGCTCTGTGGGGAGTTGTTTTCTGGGATACCAGAGGGCGAAGCATCTGAGCGTGAGGACCGAGCAACTGCTGAGTAGCTTGCCGGTGGAGAGTCCTCCAGCAACTCGATACCGAGCTGATAGGACATCACTTGGGCATTCCTGAGGGGAGCTTCACGGGCGAACGTGATACGGACGGTCACCTGGGACCCTGAACGACACGTCAGCTCGAAATCCTTTGTCGAGATGCCCTCCGGATAGATCCAAGAGTCGAGGTGCACCGGATGATTATGGGAATGGGGCTGCTCAGATACGAAGCGCCTCTCCAGAAGCGAAGGTGGGCCGTTCGAAGACATCAAGATGCCCAGATGTCCATCTCGGCTCCCAAGCTCGCAAATGCACCGTCCGATTCGAACGACGATGTGCGCACGATCGCCTGAAATGACAATCTCTGACGCGCCAAGGGATACACTGCCAATCGTGCAGTCGTGCAACGCGACGTCCACGTCCCATGGCGGGGAAATTCTGTACCCCTGCAAAGATAGCAGCCTCCGGGACCAGCCAGAGAGACGGACCTCGAAGCTTGCGTGATCTTCGCCAAATTGTGACTCCGAGCCCGACGAGTTAGCGAGCGGTGGTAGATGGCGAAAGGTGCAATCGGTCATCGCGATGAGACCTCCATGGAGGCAGAAGTCGAGCTGCCGTTGAGAGAGCAAAAGCGCACGAGCGTAGGGAGACCAAGAATGCAGACTGTCTAACTCGCTCAACCCGACATGCATCCCGACAGAGAATCGCGCTGTCGAGCCTCCTTCGATGGGCTCCATGCGGAGGATGAGGGACAGAAGACGCCCTTCCCGGTCCTCACAGGCTAGTAGTGCTAGGTATGTGTGGGGGGAATGATTGCCAGGGAGGGACAGGCCGACGAGAGGGAATCGCGCGTCGATAGCCTGGGAGGTTGTTTCGAATAAGCGCCTTCGATCAGGGCTAAGCGGCTGGTCCGCTGCGATGCCTATCCGCCTAGAGAAAGCCTCCCGGTCAAAGGACTTCAAATGAGAAGACGACTTGAACTGGTGAGGAGATGAAGCTAGGAGGGACTGATTGAGCAGATTGGCAGGAGCAATGGAAGGAACTGGGGTGCCGGAGGATGCCTGCCAGTGATGACCCGGTGATGGGTGAAGATCGAGTGCATAGTATGATAATAGCGACCCCCACGCAAAGAGCGTTTGGTCTGGATTGGCGTTCTTCAACAGCTCCTCCTGCAGACGCCTGAAGGCATAGCGACCTTCACCGTACAAGACAGGCATACGGACACCAAGAAGTCCCATGAGAGAATATGCCTCGTCCTCGAAGCGAGATGTATTCCGCCACGCAGCCCAGGAGATCCGATGGGCAATGCTCAGTGCCTCGAGCGGAAGGTCGGAGGTGAGGACAGCGCGCTCAACACCTGTCACAGCCTCGATGAGAGCCGAAAGCGTCTGTTTCGAGCCTATGAGCTCCAGCTGGTCAGAGAGGAACAGCACGGTTTTCGGCGCAATCAACTCTTGTAGCGTCCACCCCCGTGTAAACCATTTGCTTCTGCGAAACTGTTCCCGGTCTGCGGCGTCGTCGACATCGTCGAGAATGGCGTAGCATGCATCTGCAAGGCGGTACCAGTCGTACATGGAGTTGATAGCCTCCGACAATTCAGGAATACTCGTCTTGTCGATACAGACGGTGTCAACCCAACCGTAGTCGTAACCATCGCGACGGGCGACCGCGCAAAAGCGCTGAACTTTCTGTGAAAGGCGGGCAAGGCAAGTCTCGTGAGGCAGATTTTGAGTACTGCTTTCTTGAATTGCACGGGCTTCTTGGAAGGATTGCTCTTGCTTTTCGTGTCCCCAGACGTGGGACAAGATCACATAGCGAACTTGTCGGGGGTCATCAACGTAGTGGAATAGCCCTGTGTTGATTTGGAGCAATCGCATCTGAGCTTGATGCCATACAATCGGAAGTCAACAATGGAGAGATGTTTACTCATGTGGAGAAAGGACAGGCTGACCTGCTCTCTGTTCTCTAGTTCGCGACTTGAGTCGATCCGCAGATCTACGAGGGACTCGTCGCGGTCCCTCAGCGAAGTCACGTTAACAGTAAACATAGCCGCTACTGGTCAGCATCTGCCATCCCACGACCTCCCTAACCGCACGTGTATTATGGAACCACGTGTGCTTCGAACTTGCGGGCGCTGCGAGTCCGAATACGGAACCAGTTGTACCGGCTAGTCTGACTCAGTGACGGTGCACAGGTCCGCGATTTGTCATCAACCAAACGTTCAACTGGTGGCGGGAAGTTACAGCAAGCGAGCGCATACGCACAAAGTGGTTGGTGATCAGAGAGTGGGATTAGTGGATCGCCTTTCACTGCAGGCACTGAGTATGTTGAAGTTCATGGCCAAGGCTCGGCAGAATCCGGCACTCTCCTTCCTCACCTCCGTGTTTTCCCACATTACGCACCAGGTTCCGAGTCCCGACGCAAAACGCCTCACCGTAAACTTCACAGATCGGAATTCTGGGGGAGTGCACGTACTTTCACCAGGCTTCTTTACCCTCCGAGATCTTTGCGCACCGCCCTGCAGTGCAGAGCTCTCTCATCACGTATTGACAGACTATCCGTCGGATACATCTGTCAAGGTTGAAAAACTTTGCGGATGTATCGGACAGAACCTACGAACTTCACTTATGTGTTTGACCTCTTTTCAGTTTGACTCCGATGGCAGTTAATTGCAAGATACAACCACCGAATATACCTGCATAGTGCAAGACACCGTCCGAACTGATTCCGAGCTATCTTGGTCATCTCGTGACTCCGCTTCGCTGTATATGCGAACCTTGAGTATCCCCTTGTCTCAATGTCTATCATATTCGTGGCTTCAACGTAGAAGGCGCTCTATAACCGCACAGGTTTCGTGATTGCTCTGGGTCCGGATCTTCGTAGCTTTCTCAAGCCAGGGGTATACTCGGTGAGTACACTAACTTATATGACGCTCACCTCTGCCCTTCCTGTTGCAAACGCGTACTACAACGCCGTGGAGACGGGCCATCGTCACCAAGTACCCCATCTCCGATCCTGAAGATCAACCGAGCTTTATACCTGTTATCAGCGTGCTGGCGTAGCGACATGAGAACCTGAGTCGACTGCCCTCAGGTCGCTCACCATCAGCGTGGGATCCTACCCTCCCTATCCCAACACGCACTCACGGTTGTTCCTTGCCCGACCTGACTTCTTCTCGAGCCTTTCCATGCATGGCCTCAACATGGCTTGTGGCCGCTTCTCAGTGCCCACACGAACCTCAACGGCTCCGTGTCTACTACACAGCAGGAGAATCTTCGGCTTGCCTTCCATGCAAGCTCTCATAGACCCACCCACGGCCTAGTCCAGTGCACATCTCTTCCGCAGTTAATATCGCACAAAGATGTCGGTACTGGAAGCTGTATATAGTATTAGGTTGCTGAAATCGGGGTCTGCCAAGACTACGAGACCTTCGAGGGCGCCTTAACCCCGAAGGAGAACCTAAGAGTCGCGAGACGCGGTCCGCTCGTCGGCTTTTCCTCATTCACAACCATTCCGCATCTGGGCAGGGAGCATCGTGAGCATCACCCCGGTATCACACATCGCACTCAGTCCGCTTGCCGTATCTCACCATGGTGCATACAGTCCTGCGTACCAGCCTGGGGGGCTGCATCCAAGCTTCTTGCGACATTCCTCCGCACCGCTTCGCGAACTCCGGACGCAATGTACGGCCGCGTGCTTGCGCGGGCTGATAAAAACGTTCGTGGGCGAGGATGAACGCCTGTTCCTGCGGCACCCTGTACGAGCCTTCCGTCTAGCTTCCTCAGTCTGAAGGTAGTGGATTGTCCTTGCGTCTTCGCTCGTGCACAGGAAGATCCGTCGTCCCCTTGTTTCACGCAGCCCCGCGCGCTCTACCACTCCTGCGTCTTCCTTCGTAACGACATCTCTGGAGACATGGGCGGACCTGCTGCGATAGCGACGGATAACAGTGTTGCGTACGCCAACCTGGTCGACAGGTCGAAGCCATGGTGGAAGAATGGAAGGCTCATCAAGCTCAACCTGTGTATCACACTTCTGTGCGTCACCTCACCTGTATCATTCCGTGCATTTTCTGAGAACGACTGCTAGTCTCATCACTTCGTCGACAAACGGATACGATGGTAGCATGATGAGTACGTTTCGGCTCCGCGTTGGCTTTTGCCGGTCCTCGATCATTACTGATCATTCTTCTCAGATGGGCTCCAATCCCTGCCGCAATGGAATGCCGCTTTTAATTACCCAAATGGAGGCAAGGTGAATTATACCCGTTTCGCTGACCAGGACCCCACTAACACTAACATACGTCGTCTTCAGCTCGGGCTCCTGAGCGCCATCCAGGTTCGTTGCATCCTCCACACCGACATTTACTAGACACAGGCTGGGGCTGACAAAGTTTGACTCGTGACTTACTCTGCAGAATATCGGCTGCCTGGCCGCATATCCGTTCTCGCCATACATGTCAGATGGGCTGGGTCGTCGGGCAGCCGTGCTCTTCGGCGCAGTGGTGATGTGCATCGCGACCATCATCCAGACCGCATCCAGCTCCGTGGGCATGTTCATCGGCGCACGGTACGTATCGGTATTCATTTCCGTTCCTCCCGTTCTCCTCCCCGTTTCCCTGGTTCTCGTGTGAACTTGGGAAGGCCCACATTAATACTCACTTCATTAATTCTACGTTCAGGTTCTTGATCGGATTCGGCCTCACGTTCGCAGCCGCCGCGGCCCCGGTGCTCATCACGGAGATCGCGTACCCTACCCAACGCGCGCCTGCAACCTCGCTTTACAACACGCTCTGGTACGTCGATCGTCCTTCTTTATGTTCTCGCTTCCGCTCACATTCCGTCTCTCCCGCGCCCTCGCTATGTCCGCAGGTTCCTGGGTAGCATCATGTAAGTGTGCATCCGAGTCGGCCCGCCGGGCCTGGCTGCGTTACTGCTAGCGAAGATTTGACCCGTTCTTCTTCATTGCTCTTCGTTCTTCGGAAACGCAGCGCTGCATGGACGGTGCGTACATTCCGAAGATCGATGCGGTGCGCATGCCCGTATGCTGATGGTGTGGTGCGGTACATAGACGTTTGGCACGTTCCACGTCCCGACGAGCTGGGCGTGGAGGACGCCATCCGCTATCCAGGCTTTGCCTTCGGTCGTCCAGCTCTTCCTTATATGGTTTGTCCCCGAGTCACCTCGTTGGCTGTGCTCAAAGGGAAGGGAGGAAGAGGCTTTGAGGATCCTTGCGTATTACCATGCGAACGGTGACCGGTACGAGATCTCTTCCCTATGAATTGTATTGTCTCTCATCGGTATGTCGTTGGGCAGCGGTCACCCGCTCGTCGAGTACGAGTTCGAGGAAATTAGGGCCGCTATCAAGTTCGACCGGGAAGTCGCCGCGAATGTTGGGTGGCTGAGTCTCATCAAGACTCCCGGCAACAGGAGGCGTCTGAGGATCATGGTCGCTATTGCGTTCTTCTCCCAGTGGTCCGGGAATAATCTCATGTGAGCACTCGCTGTGCGTCTGTATATCTCAGATCCCGCCGACTGATCCTATGTTGCGATGACAGTGCGTATTGTGAGTACTGGATGACGTTCGGCGACTGCTAAATTTCTCGTATGGAGGTCTGACTCAAGTTGAATAGACATGAACAAGATCTTCGACTCTGTTGGTAGTGAGTGTCTCTACTCAATCGAACATGTACATCCTTCTCATGTCATTATAGTCACCGACCCGACCACGCAGCTGTTGATTGTGAGTGCTGTCATTCCCTCTCGTGAAGAGAGCTGACGCGGGCGTACAATAGAACGGTATCCTCAACATCTACAACTTCATCATCGCCATCATCGCGGGTCTGCTCTGCGACAAGGTCGGCCGGCGACCGCTGTTCATCGCGTCCACCATCGGTGAGCCTCAGCCTCAAGTGCGATACATGCCGTCCTCAAGAGCTGACATGGATGTTGCAGGGATGTTCGTGTTCTGGGTCCTCCAGACTGCGTGCTTCGCGGTGTACTCGGAGACGGGCAACATCACCGCGGCGCATGCATTTATCGCTATGATCTGTGAGTTGCCCTCCGCGCTTCTCGTGATTGCTTGCTCACCGTGTGTTATGCGCACACAGTCTTGTTCTACGCATTCTGTGAGTACATCCCGCTTTCCGTGTCGCTGCCGCGTTGGCTCACCGGTGATTCCCTTGCAGATGATGTACGTGCATGATGTGATGGACTATTCAGACGCTCTTATTGACACATATGATGACTAGATTGCCTTCACGCCGCTGATCGTTTCGTACGTATAGCATTGATCTACCACCGATGATGACCACGATTCTGACGCGCTGCCGATCAGGTACACGGTCGAGATATTGCCGTTTGCGCTACGTGCGAAGGGCTTCACGGTGTTCAACTTCTCGTTGACGCTGTCCTTGATCTTCAACCAGTACATCAACCCCATCGCACTCGCTGCGTAAGTTGTTCACGCTCGTCTTCTTAGGCAGGTGTGCTGACGAGATGTTATGTTTCTAGTCTAGGATGGAAGTACTACGTGCGTATAGGTGCACTCAAGAAACGCTGTTCGGGTCTGACAGAATCGTATACAGCTCGTGTATGTCTGCTGGCTTCTCTTCGAGATCGCCTTCATCTGGCGCTACTTGATCGAGACCAAGAACGTAAGTCATTCTATCCCTATAATTCACTTGGATCATGCGCTCACCCTGTCATACCGCTACTTCAGCGCACGCTCGAGGAGACTGCTGCGTGAGTGTCTTCAGCACCTTACCCTCTTGTACATTTCTGACGCTTCTGTCACACTTGTAGGCTGTTCGACGGCGAGGAGACCGCAGAGCGGCTGGCGCATCACGCCGCAGAGAACCTGGGCGCACCGCCATCCGACTCGTCATCGGACCGGGAGAAGGCTTCGGAGAACACCATCGAGGAAGTAAAGCTCCAAAATTGAATGGCGACTCGGAACCCCTTTGCCGGCATCGTCACCGTCCAGACATTGTTCTCAGCTCAATGCCTCTCTGCCTCCGAATCTAGTACAGACCCCCCGACTTCAATCAATGGACACGAACCCGAACCCGAACCCGAACCCGAAATGAGCCCGCTAGGTCGAGCTGTTGTATTGAGTAGCGTTATGTTGTACTTGTACGCAGTCTGCCGCAGACTCTTACTGATGCTCACGCGTATACGTACTCACACGTCCCGTCCCCACCGCCGTCCACGCTTTCCTCTCACTGATGTCATGGTATTCATCCGCAATGTACTATTTAACGTTTAGAACTACGTACATAGTAGGTCGTAGGCACCCAGGCGTATGTGCAAAGATCCCAATTTCAAATCTACCATCCACCACATACCGAGTCCGTTCTATGGCCGCTGGCGTTGAGTGAGCTCGAGATTGGGAGACCGGATCTAGGCCCGGCAGGATGTTGTGCCGTATTTGTGTCTGCGAAACGCTCAACGCGAAAGTCAGGTTTTACCGTATAAACTTTGTGACTCGCCGTGCGCTGTCTGTGTCATCGCTGTCGTTCCGTTCGCTGTTCAGGTCGCCGTCTTTGCTTGTCTTCCGCCTGCCGTTCTTGCACATCTGCCATGGCCCCCCAGCTCAATGTCAAGGGCAGCGACTCCGGCACCGCTCGTATTCTCGGCTCAGGAGCTTCAGGTGCGCGCACATCGTCCGCCAACATTCGCACCCACCCACGCGCGAGATTCTACATGTAACATGCAGGCGTCGCTGAGCTGCTGGTCTTCCACCCCGTGGATACGATCGCGAAGCGATTGATGAGCAACAAGTCCAAGGTGTGTGTTCTCATATCCCACTCCGCTCCGCTGGCACCTCGTACCCATACACACCACCAACGATGCGTGCGACCGCGACCCCCCTAGGTGTCGGCGTCCTCGCTCTCTTCGATCATCTTCAAGGAGTACGCGACTGCCCCGTTGGGCCGCAAGTTGCTCTCGCTGTTCCCCGGCCTGGGGTATGCGGCCGGATACAAAGTGACGCAGCGGATATACAAGTACGGCGGGCAGCCGTGGTTCAGCGACATCCTGAGCAGGAACTACAAGGAGAGCTTCACGAACGCGTTCGGCGAGCGCAAGGGCAAGATGGTGTTGCAGGCTACCGCTGGCAGGTGCGTCGAACTCGGGCAGAATATCCTTCCTGCTTGTGGGACCTGTCTTCCGACGTCACCTCCTTGCGCTCCAGCTTGACCGGTATCGGCGAAGTTGTGCTACTTCCCCTGGATGCGCTCAAGATCAAGCGGCAGGTGAACCCCGAAGCGTTCCGTGGACGCGGCGTTGTGCGAATATTCCTGGAGGAGGGCACGACTCTCTACCGTGGCTGGGGCTGGACAGTAGCGCGGAACGCCCCCGGCAGCTTTGCAGTGCGTTCCTATCACTCCTGATCCAGCCCAGGTCTCACCCCTCTATCCCTCAATAGCTATTCGGCGCGTCGGCAGTCACGAAAGACTACGTCTTCGGTATCCAGGACTACCACAAGGCGACCTGGGGCCAGAATTTTGTCGCGTCTATCGCGGGTGCGGTCGCGTCCATCACCGTCGCCGCGCCGCTCGACACGGTCAAGACGCGGATACAGAACGCCAACTTCGAGAACAAGGTCTCGGGAGTGACCGTGATCAAGGAGCTGATCAAGAACGAAGGCGCGGCCGCGCTCTTCAAGGGTTTGACGCCCAAGGTATGTCATCTCATCCGGCGCTGTCCTCATCTCGCTGCGCCACCATACGCAAAAGGCGGAGACGATGTGGGATTGAGATGTTTGCTGACGTTGCGCTGCGCAGATCCTGGTCGTGGGCCCGAAGCTTGTGTTCAGCTACACACTAGCACAGTCCCTCATCCCTTGGTTCTCCAAGTACGTATGAGCATGTCGACCAGTACTTTATTTCTCCGTAATGTGCTTCGCTATCGCCTCCTGCATGGTTATGACATAGACACGCTCCACTGGCAGCTTAAAAGTACTAATGTGTTACTGCCCCTCCGCTCATTTTGCTTGTATGGATTCAACGACTGAACAAAACTTCGTGTGAGAGGCTGCAGCTCTCAGCTGGCCATCGTTGCTCTTCACGCCTCGTGTGCGGCAATGTTCTATGTACCTCTCTCTCCTCGTCTGGATCTCCATCTGATCCTGCCAAGTAGAGAAGCACCTTCGCCTTTTCACCAATGCACGTCAGGACAATTGGGTTGACCACCTTCCCACTGCTGAGTTCATGCTCAATAGTAATCTGCACTCTGTGCTTGACATGTTGCCCTTGTTGTGTATGGATATTGTCGAGACTTCATGGTGCCCATTGGCAACCCCTCAAAATTGTCTGTCCTAGAGCAACAACTCAAGACACTATGAGAGGTTTGACGAGAGGCAGAAGCCGCACTGCGGATGGAGAAGGAGACCATGAAGGAACAGTCTGAACAAGGGAAGCCAAAGCCTCATGTGTTCAAGGTGGGCCATCGAGTCTGGATGGACTCCAAAGACATCACAATCTACCAAGCAAGCCGTAAGCTGGGCCCCCGACGACTTGGTCCCTACGTGGTAGTAGAATGAGTGGGCGACCTTGCTTACCAATTCCAAATCCCCCACTTGATGCTCTCCAGGCACAATGTCATTCATGTCGACCATCTAACTCCATGGACAGGCAATGAAGTCAATGGCAAACTACCTCCTGAGCCCAACCCAGTCGAGGTCAAGGGCGAACTGTTACAATTTGATAAGTATGTGATACTAGTGGTTAACTACGTGATTAGGATTATAGTATTTGATTGTTGTACTTGTACTTTTAAGATTCTCATGCTATAGGGTTCTTCAGTTGTATGGTCATCCAGTAGTAGTCAGTCAGGACTACGGACTTAGTCAGCTAGACTGCACACACTCCTTCTGATTAGTCAACTCGACTGTGCAGTCTGTCATTGTGACTGTGCAGTTAGTCAGGGTGACTGCACAGTTAGTCAGATTGACTGTGCAGCAGTAAGGACTTACCAATACGCAGTTCACTCTTAAAATTCCGCAGTCTCCTTACATGTATATAAGGGGAGGATGTCTCAGAGCAACTCCCCAAGCTTTAGTCTCTTCACGAATAAGACAGGCTATACTCTAGCAAGTTATCACTCACTCTCTCAGACGAACTTCAAGGTCTCCTTTGGATAAGGATTGATTGGACTAGCCAGGTCATAAGGAACTAGGGTTACAACTCAAGTAGAACATTTAATAGTCACGCGAGAGCGTAACATTGGGACTGTGTCCAAGATCTGGATAGTTTGTATGAGGTATTGATATGCTTTGTCGAAAGCTGGATGATAGTCTTGTGTAACTTCTTCCTTCCTTAATACTTCAAGATCATCCGTTATAATCTGAAGTGCGTCAACTGTGTCCACTGGAACTTGCTGTTTCCTGTGGAATATTCCTGCAGTTGATGTCCTGTCTGGGTCTGTTTCTCTGTTGTCTGAATCTATTCCTCCTGATGATCCAGAAACTGTTCGTGCTTGTGGGAGTATATCCTGTACTACTCCAGTGAAGCTGCTCATGGCCAGTGAATTCCTATATTCCTGGCACTCCTGTGCCCTCTGCAAGTCATTTACAAGAGTATCTGGACTCAAGTGTGTGGATGAAACATCCTCTACAAATGGGATTGTTTGTGAGAGTTGTTTACGTCCAGGATACGGAGTCGGTGGTCTTGTAACTGTGACTTCTGAGATGACTAGTCTTGGTGACGATGGTAGGGACTTCTCTCATCTGAACCCTGGTATCGTTACGTTCTTTGGCCTTTATAGAAGAGGATGGCTTATCCTGTTCTCTGCCATTTTGCCTGTTCTGTTCTTTCTCAGTGTTAAGTGAGAAAGAAGTTCCTTGTTCTTGTGGGTTCTCTGCACTTAGAAAAGTGGAGAAGTCAAGCTTTAGTCTAAATGTTACGCTCTCGCGTGACTATTAAATGTTCTACTTGAGTTGTAACCCTAGTTCCTTATGACCTGGCTAGTCCAATCAATCCTTATCCAAAGGAGACCTTGAAGTTCGTCTGAGAGAGTGAGTGATAACTTGCTAGAGTATAGCCTGTCTTATTCGTGAAGAGACTAAAGCTTGGGGAGTTGCTCTGAGACATCCTCCCCTTATATACATGTAAGGAGACTGCGGAATTTTTACAGTGAACTGTGTATTGGTAAGTCCTTACTGCTGCACAGTCAATCTGACTAACTGTGCAGTCAACCTGACTAACTGCACAGTCACAATGACAGACTGCACAGTCGAGTTGACTAATCAGAAGGAGTGTGTGCAGTCTAGCTGACTAAGTCCATAGTCCTGACTGACTACTACTGGATGACCATACAACTGAAGAACCCTATAGCATGAGAATCTTAAAAGTACAAGTACAACAATCAAATACTATAATCCTAATCACGTAGTTAACCACTAGTATCACATACTTATCAAATTGTAACACAAGAAAGTGCTTGGCAAGCAGTATAAACTGATGGACTTAGGCCCAGTTGAACGATTCCTTGGTCTGCGTATACGTCGAGATTGTCTCTCTAGGACACTTGACATCGACCAGAAAGAGTATATTGAGGCTATTCTGTCTAGTTACAAGATGTCTAACTGTAAGCCTGCACGTACTCCTCTCCCTGCTGGAGCAGTTCTTGAAGCTGCAAAGGCAGAAGCATCGGCATCTCTTTGCACGTGATTCCAAAGTTTGATGGGTAGTCTTCTCTATGCCTGTCTTGGGACACATCCAGACATCACGTTTACCATCAGCCATCTTGGTAAATATAGCGCTAATCCTTTGGAGCAACATCTCAATTATCTTCCCTACGTACTTCGTTATCTCCGAGGAACTTCAGACTTTCATCTGTGCTATGACGGTGCATCCAATGCTGGTCTGATCGCGTTTTCCAATTCGGACTGGGCAGAGGATCACGGCAATAGGCACTCACAAACCAGCTTCATCTTCAAGATGGCTAATGGTGCAATCTCTTGGGCATCTAGATGACAGCCTACTATTTTGCTTTCTTCCACTGAAGCAGAGTACAAGGCATCGTCAGATTGCAGCCGTCAGATGATGTGGCTAAGGATGTTTGGTGACGAGTTAGGGGACGATATGAGTGCATCTACGCCCATGTGTATTGACAACCATGGTGCTATCTTCCTCTCTCTGAGAACCTGGCCGTTGACCGGCGTGCAAAACATGTAGAGGTCCACTACCACTTTGTGCGCGAATACCTTGCCAGTGGGAGTATTGAGATCTACTACGTTCCAAGTGAGGAGAACATTGCAGATGCGCTGACAAAGAATATTCCTTGATCTATACTCGAGTACTTTGTTAAGCACTCTGGTCTTGTTTCCTCTGCAGTTTGAACGAGTGGGAGTGTTGGAATTACTATGGACTATGGACTATAAATGCGCATTAGGCACTTATGGGCACAGCATTTTCTTTGCCTATGTTTCCTTCTTACCTGATATGGTATACTCAATACTGTACTTATATGGTTATCAGTTCTCACTTTGTCCAGTCCATTCCGGTGCATTCTACACTGCTCCGGATAGTTCTAGATAGTCTTGGATGCGTCCATGTGACCATCTCTAGTACTTTCTACACCCTTCTCTTTGTTCTGTCTGAGTCATCGCTCCACCTTTCTTACTCATCGTTGGTTCACTCTGACTCAGACATATCACATGCTCTCCTTTCTGTTGCTTACTCATGCAGCTCCTGTACAGTATATAAGGAGGGACTTTCAGGGCTTTGTCTCCTCAGTCTTTGCTCACTGACTGAGGAGTAAGTACTTCATCCTACTATATGCCTTATGCTCTTACTTACATAGTACCTATAGCTCGTCTGTCTGCGTGTCTACTAGGTACTTATCCCTTTATGATTATAGTCTTTGCTCACTGACTGAGGACTCGTCTGTCTACGTGTCTACTAGTCGTTGCGACTCTTGCCTTCACAGGTTCAGACTTCATCAATGCCATGGAAATTGTATGAGTATGATGTAATCCAGTAGTAGTTGCTACCAGTGAAGGTACATTATGGTTCTCATAAAGCATCATTCCATAAGCTTCGACACAACAGAGAATGTCCAGTTTGACTCGTCAACCAACGCCGGGCCACACCTCAATGGTGACGTGCCATGGACACCTCAACGTTCGCCACAGCACATGTACAATGCTACTTATCTGAATCGCCCGTCCGAATGTTATAAGCCCACCTGGTGGCCATCTGACGGCTCACACTGTCGCACTGGTCACTCGTTCTCCTACCACCTTCACATTTTGTACTATAGTGGACGTAGAATGCAAGCCAGCCTTTGTCCAGCCAATTCGCTTGTCAGGGACAGGGATGAGTGACTTGGATTGTGCGGAACTAGGGTGTTGACAGGGCGTTTCAACATCCTGATTCGGAGGAGCAGTTCCAACCTAATGGAAGCCAGAAACAGAAACAGAAACATACAATTGAATACAAGTACCAGTCACCTTGTTCAAGTGCACTGTAGCTACAGCCCCAACACAATGTAGTGTCCTCAACAGACTGCGATAATTGATGAACCTGCCCAGGGACTAATACTGGTACCCCCGCCAACAGGGATGGTATATATTCGACAGGAAAACGCGAACGGCGTCGCTCCATGGGATGACCTCTGCCAATGCCGCATGCATCCGAAGCAGGTCTCGATCAGGAAGATCAACACTGACAGCGTTGTGGATGCTTGCCAAATGCATTGATGGGGAGATAACGAGTCAAACTACAGATTCAGGTCAGCATAGATATTGCACTGTATGAACCAATAGGCCACTGGCCTTCTTCGCTTCAACTCTGTTATTATATACCACTGCTGAACATTTGAAGATGTGAGAAACTTGCAATGCCAAGAAGAGCACCTTAAGTGGGTAGTACATCAGTAATTCTCATGATCTCTGAAACGTCTGTCACAGATGCCATCAGACATCACAGACATCATTTTCAGATGTTTCAGACATCCCAGAATCCCAGACTTCAGACATGGATCTTGACGAGTTCAGACATTTTGCCCCACTTGTTCCCCTCCCACTGGCCTCAAAACTTACAGCCATCTGTATGCATGTACTCGCAACTATTATCAAGTTCTAGAATGCCCGAATACCATGTGAATGTCCCTGAAAAATTCCCACAAGCTGAATATGCATCTGGCTTCCTCATGAATCCCATAACTCGAGAACTGGTTGCCTATGATGAAGTCTGAACCTGTGAAGGCAAGAGTCGCAACGACTAGTAGACACGTAGACAGACGAGTCCTCAGTCAGTGAGCAAAGACTATAATCATAAAGGGATAAGTACCTAGTAGACACGCAGACAGACGAGCTATAGGTACTATGTAAGTAAGAGCATAAGGCATATAGTAGGATGAAGTACTTACTCCTCAGTCAGTGAGCAAAGACTGAGGAGACAAAGCCCTGAAAGTCCCTCCTTATATACTGTACAGGAGCTGCATGAGTAAGCAACAGAAAGGAGAGCATGTGATATGTCTGAGTCAGAGTGAACCAACGATGAGTAAGAAAGGTGGAGCGATGACTCAGACAGAACAAAGAGAAGGGTGTAGAAAGTACTAGAGATGGTCACATGGACGCATCCAAGACTATCTAGAACTATCCGGAGCAGTGTAGAATGCACCGGAATGGACTGGACAAAGTGAGAACTGATAACCATATAAGTACAGTATTGAGTATACCATATCAGGTAAGAAGGAAACATAGGCAAAGAAAATGCTGTGCCCATAAGTGCCTAATGCGCATTTATAGTCCATAGTCCATAGTAATTCCAACACTCCCACTCGTTCAAACTGCAGAGGAAACAAGACCAGAGTGCTTAACAAAGTACTCGAGTATAGATCAAGGAATATTCTTTGTCAGCGCATCTGCAATGTTCTCCTCACTTGGAACGTAGTAGATCTCAATACTCCCACTGGCAAGGTATTCGCGCACAAAGTGGTAGTGGACCTCTACATGTTTTGCACGCCGGTCAACGGCCAGGTTCTCAGAGAGAGGAAGATAGCACCATGGTTGTCAATACACATGGGCGTAGATGCACTCATATCGTCCCCTAACTCGTCACCAAACATCCTTAGCCACATCATCTGACGGCTGCAATCTGACGATGCCTTGTACTCTGCTTCAGTGGAAGAAAGCAAAATAGTAGGCTGTCATCTAGATGCCCAAGAGATTGCACCATTAGCCATCTTGAAGATGAAGCTGGTTTGTGAGTGCCTATTGCCGTGATCCTCTGCCCAGTCCGAATTGGAAAACGCGATCAGACCAGCATTGGATGCACCGTCATAGCACAGATGAAAGTCTGAAGTTCCTCGGAGATAACGAAGTACGTAGGGAAGATAATTGAGATGTTGCTCCAAAGGATTAGCGCTATATTTACCAAGATGGCTGATGGTAAACGTGATGTCTGGATGTGTCCCAAGACAGGCATAGAGAAGACTACCCATCAAACTTTGGAATCACGTGCAAAGAGATGCCGATGCTTCTGCCTTTGCAGCTTCAAGAACTGCTCCAGCAGGGAGAGGAGTACGTGCAGGCTTACAGTTAGACATCTTGTAACTAGACAGAATAGCCTCAATATACTCTTTCTGGTCGATGTCAAGTGTCCTAGAGAGACAATCTCGACGTATACGCAGACCAAGGAATCGTTCAACTGGGCCTAAGTCCATCAGTTTATACTGCTTGCCAAGCACCTTCTTGACCTTATCGATCAGCGTCCAACTGTTACCCATGAGAAGTAGGTTGTCAACATAAAGAACAATGATTGTGACGCGATCAGGGTCTGTATCCCCCCCTTGCCGGCGATATACGTAGACTCCAGCATCTGGATAATCTGTGCAAATCCCTGTTGGACGAGCAAGTTGTGGATCTTAATGTTCCACTGGCGCGAGGCTTGCTTCAGGCCATAGATAGCCTTCTTAAGCAGACAGACATGATCCTCTTTGCCTTTCACGCCCCAGCCCTCCGGTTGTTCCATATAGACCTCCTCATTCAAGTCTCTATTAAGGAATGCAGTCTTAACATCCATTGCATCAATGTCCCAGTCTTCAAGCGCTGCATGCGCGAAGAGATAACAAATGGACTCAAAACGAGCGACAGGAGAGAAGGTTTCATAATAGTCCTTCCCATAGACTTGCGTAAAACTGCAAGCCACAAGACGTGCCTTGTAACGTCCATCTGACTTGCGATCATAGACCCAGCGACATGAGACAATAGACCGGTCCTTTGGGTGAGGAACCAGTACCCAAGTCTTGTTCGCCATAAGTGACTCATGTTGAACTTCCGGACTACCAGCTGTGCTCAGACCGGAGTTGTGTACACTTGTTTATGGTCATATGATTAGATAGGCTGTGTTCCTACTTACCATTTATGTTTTTCTTTGTTCTCCTACTGTACTTTCCCATGACCATATGGTTACTGTGCATTCCTGTGCGTACCAGTGCGTTCTACACTGCACCGGACTCTTCTAGACCTTATGTCTGACTCATGCTATGACTGTATCTGACTCATAGCCGATACGGACTCTGACTCATCGTCTTATGGCTACATGTGACTGCTTCATTCGCTGACTCATGGACTCATCCTCATGTATAAAAGCAGTCCCTTCTTCGCCTCTGCTCTTCAGTCGTTCGCTCACTGACTGAAGAGTAAGTCTCTTACCTACATATGCTCTACTACTTCTTACTGACTTAGTACTTGTAGTCCCTCTCTGTTGTGACTTACAGGTACTTCACTATGCAATATAGTCGTTCGCTCACTGACTGAAGATCCCTCTCTGTTGTGACTTACAGTCGCTCCTCGCCTTACAGGTTCAGAGTTCATCAGGTTATGAGCCCTGCGCTCTAATCAGTTGCTCCTCTGTCGACACTCTGCGCGCAAACTCTGTTCGTCGACTCTCTGCCCGTGCACTCTCCTTCACTTTCCCTAACTCTTGACTGTGCCCTCCGACACTGCTGCCAGGGGGACTTTACTGCGCTCGTGACGCAGCCCTGAGCGCTTTTAGTAGTCGCTATCTAGTATCTTTGTACAACCTTTGGTGCTTTCGCGGCACACGGGTTTTCAAGTATCCTCAGCCAGGCCACGCACTTGCGCCCGCCAGCTGTTGTAGCCGGGGTGGTTATCACCTTTGGACCGGAGGACAACCGTTTCGGACCCTCCTTACTATACTCTTTTTGATACCTAGACTCGTATAGCTTTTCTTGGGCACAGTTGGCGCTTCTATCTGGATTGTTGGGAATATCGGCTTCCTGACCTTCTGGCTCACCTCAATAGGTGTTCCTCTCTACCAGATCTCGCACGTGGCAAGTCAATCATCGCGTTTTTTCTCTGAACCATCGTACTGGAGCCGCCTACTACTGCCAATAGTCCTCAGCTCAGCTCCGACTCTGAAGCTGAAGTCAACGCTGAACTTGCAGAACATCATTCTACTGCATCAGCGTTTGATTGCTCGAACGGCCCCATCTCTTCGATCTAGACGATCAGGTCGATCGTTATCACTACGTCTACGACGACGGAGAGCAGGAGTGGGACCAGTGCGATGTACAGCTCTGTCCCAATCGCTACCATCAACTCCCTCTTCCGTACGAACCGACCTTCCACTGGGCATATCCAGCAACTTGGCAGCAGGACACCGACCCACAACACGGATTCCTCTTCCCTATCTTCAGGAAGAAACTCACGCACAGCCCTCCTCATCTCGTCTAATTTCTATCTCCGATCTCTCTTCGAAACTCCCCTCCTGTCGATTCAAGTCCTCTTCCTCCAGTCTACCTTCCTCCTCCTATCGTCACTGCGCCCCCTGTCGCACCTATCACATTCACTCTAGACTCAAGGAGGAATATCTCGATTCTCCCCAATACCTCTTATCCATCATGGGAGATATCAAAGTCGACTCTATCCCTGTCCTCTCTTCGGCAAATCAGTACAATGACTGGTCTGCCAAGATGAAGGGCTATTTCATCTTCATGGACTGTTGGAGTGTTGTCAAAGGCACTACTCGTCCTACTGAGCAAGCTGCCAAGGACAAGTGGGATAAACTTGATGGGCAAGCTCGTGGCATGATGTACATGCATGTCGCACCAAACTTTCACTACGTTCTGGACACTCAGATTCCTGTCTCGGGTGGACAACCCAGGGACATGACTGCTGCTGAGTCCTGGGAAGCGTTACAGAACAAGTTTGGCAAGCCTAACAGTGCCCACGTCTGGGGTTTGTTCGAGTCGCTCGTCGCTGAGCCTCGGATGAACGAACAGAAGCCCCTTCAGGATCAGATGATGCGTCTTATCACACGCCTGCGCGAAATTAGTAGCAACGGCGTCACGCTCTCTGACAACATGCAAGCCCTTCTCTTGATGTCCAAGATCCCGGAGTCGTACCGGTCCATGGTCTCTGCGCTTATGGCAACTACAGACCTCGACAAGGTCACTCTCGACAACATCCAGTCGAAGACCTTGGCTGAGGAGTCCATGCGCAAGAATGGCCAGTCTGCGAACAAGGTCTCCCAGACCAAGCTGAAGCCCAAGGGTCCCTGCTCTCATTGCGGGAGTGGCTCTCATCATGAGTCCAACTGCTATCAGAAGTACCCTGAGAAGCGTCCCAAAGGCAAGGGCAAGGGTAAAGGGAAGGACAAAGACAAGGATAAGGACAAGGGGAAGAATAAGGACACTTCTCATAACCATGCGCACGTCACTACTGAGTCTGTATCATCTGTACTTGTAACCGGTTCGTCTAACATCGCTGCTTCTTTCTATGATGAGGCTATGGCCTCAAACAGTGTGAACTGGACTGCATGGCTGATGGACTCTGGAGCCTCTCAACATATCACCGGTGATCTCTCTGAGTTCATTGAGTACCAACCCTTCGATTCGCCTGTACTGTTTAACACTGCTGGACAAGGTGATAGCAGCGTCATTCAGGCACTTGGGGAAGGAACTCTGTCTGGAGAAACCTGGTTAGACGGTCAGAAGGTAGCAATTACTCTGAACCACGTCTACTACATACCAGGCACCATCGGTCACATCTTCTCGACTGGCTCCATTGAGCGCAATGGTTACTCCCTCTTTCAAGGGGATGGGCGCATGTGCATTTTCGACAAGCTGCCTGACGGCACTGTCAAATATGGTTCGACGATTCACATCAAGGGTCGTAAGATCCTGGAGGCGCGATACAACCCTTCGTCTAATTGTTATTGGACTATTATTGAGCTTCACAACAGCAAGCGCGTCCATCTCAATGTCCGTAAGTTCAAGACCTGGCACCGTCGCTTTGGTCATGCGGGCAAGGACGTTCTGCGCAACCTTCCTAAGCATACTAAGGGGGTTGATGCTGTTGATCCTGCAGACGAAGAACCGTGTGATGGATGCGCTTTTGGCAAATCCACTCGTAACCCCTTTCCACCTTCTGAGAAGCGCGCTACTGAAGTTCTCGAGCGAGTCCATACGGACCTCGATGGACCTATGCGCACTCAGGCTATTGGAGGTTGGAAATACTTTGCCGGTTTCATTGATGACTATTCTGGTCTCGCTCGTGCTTACTTCCTTAAACACAAGTCTGATGCGATCCAAGCGTTCAAAGACTATAAGGCGTGGGCTGAGAACCAGACCGGCAAGAAGATCAAATCGATCCGCTCAGATCGAGGGGGGGAATACACATCAGACGAGTTCTCTACACTTCTTCGTTCGCACGGTATTGAGCACCAGAAGACTCTACTGGGTTCGCCTCAACAGAATGGACGTGCTGAGCGCTGGAACCGCACTATTACTGAAAAGGCTCTGTCTATGCTCCACCAAGCAGGCCTTAGTCATGGTTTCTGGCAACTCGCTCTTGACGCAGCCGTTCATATCTACAATCGTCAACCTATGCGACGACACAAGTGGTCGTGCCCCATCACTGTTTGGGATGGTACCATTCCGGACGTCTCTTACTTCAGAGTGTTTGGGTGCAAAGCTTTTGTCCACGTGCAGAAGGCAAAGCGCGAAGGGAAACTCGACAAGAAGGCTGTCGAGATGATCTTCGTCGGGTATGAGTCTGGTTCCAAGGGGTATAGGTTTTGGAATCCAGCCAACCGCTCTATCGTCGTGTCCCGCGATGCAACATTTGACGAAGGGTCTTTCCCTGCTTGTAACTTACCTGGCAACCATCCTTCTACCCCGGACGACAGTCCATTCTCAGATGATCAATCGGATGATTCCTCGAACGATGACTCTGATTTGGTCGATCCCAATGATGCAATTCCTTTCATTCCTCCTAACCTCTTCAAACCACCACAACCTGACCCTCCAGCGGATGCTGATCCCGCTCCTCCTGCAGAAGCTCCTGCTGAGCCTCCTCCTCCTCTGCAACGTCCTCCTACGCCGCCTCCTGTCGTTCCTCCTCGTCCTCCTCACAAACGTGGTCGTCACCCTCCAGTGGGAGCTAATGAACCAAGCATTGCTCGTGACCGTCCTCGTCGTGAAAAAGCTGGTATTCCCCACAAGGATAGGACTGATAACAATGTGTATGATGATCCTGCACGTGCTGATAATCAGATCGACAAGGATGGCAATCTGCGCGAAGCGGAGACGATACTCGCTTTTCTAGCTGCTGCTCAGTATAAAGCTGGCTTACCTCAGTCGCATAAGGAAGCCATGCGCTCACCTGATGCTGGGAAATGGCGCGAAGCTGAGAAGTCGGAGTTTGAGTCGCTCATGGAGAATAAGACTTGGGTTCTCATTCCTCGTCCCAAGGGCCGGCATGTTGTCTCTAACCGCTGGGTCTATGACATCAAACATGATGGGCGGTACAAGGCTCGTCTGGTTGCAAAGGGTTTCACTCAGGTGTGGGGAGAGGACTACCATGAGACATTCTCTCCAGTGGCGCGGTTTGAGTCTATCCGGTATTTACTCGCGCATGCAGCGCTTGAGGACTGGGACATCGAGTCAATGGATGTCAAGACCGCGTTCCTGAATGGTGATCTAGATGAGGAGATTTATATGGAACAGCCGGAAGGCTGGGTCGTTCCTGGGAAGGAAGATCACGTCTGTCTACTCAAAAAGGCTATCTATGGTCTTAAACAGGCGTCGCGTCAGTGGAATGCGAAAATCCATCAATCGCTTCTAGATCTGGGATTTACACGGACATATTCTGATGCTGGGATTTATGTATATCGGCGACAAGGGGGGGATCACGTCACGATTGTCGTTCTTTATGTCAACGATCTACTTCTGATGGGAGATCAGTCTAGTCACATCAAACAAGTCAAGCGTTCGCTTTCTAAGCAGTACAAGATGACGGACTTGGGATCTGTACAGCGCTTCCTTGGTCTTCGCATCACTCGTGATCGATCTACTCGTATGATTGACATTGACCAGGAAGAGTACATCCAGTCTGTTCTCGAGCGCTTTCAGATGGCTGACTGTAAACCCTCACGTACACCCCTTCCTGCTGGTGCTGTCTTGGCAAGTGCTGACGAACCAGCTTCCGATCAGTTCAGGCAACGCTACCAGAGTCTCATTGGCAGTCTTTTGTACGCCATGCTCGGAACGCGTCCTGATATCTCCTTTGCTGTCACACGGTTATCGAAGTACAATGCCAATCCCTCTGAAGCGCACATGAGTTATGCGAAATATGTCCTGCGTTACCTTCAAGGGACAAAGGCGTATCGCTTACGCTACAAGGGAGCGTCTAATGACGGTCTGATTTCCTATTCGGATTCAGATTGGGCCGAAGACCGTGATGATCGGCATTCTACCTCTGGCTTTGTCTTCTTGATGGCAGGTGGTGCTATATCGTGGGCTTCGAGGCGTCAGCCTACCATTTCGCTCTCCTCTACTGAGGCGGAATATAAAGCGGCCTCTGATACCTGTCGTCAGTTGATCTGGCTGAGGACGTTTGGCGATGAACTTGGTGATGACTTGACCAGGCCGACACCCATGTGTCTAGACAACCAGGGTTCGATTTTCCTGTCAGTCAATCCAGTAGTCGACCGGCGTACCAAGCACATAGAGATCCGCTACCACTTCATTCGTGAACAAGTGGAGTCTGGCTCTGTCGAGATCTTCTATGTTGCGACTGCGGATCAGTTGGCTGATTCTCTCACAAAGAACGTGCCTTATTCCATTTTGGCAAAGTTCGTTGATGAGATCGGTCTTGTTTCCATTGCATCTTGAACGAGTGGGAGTGTTGAACTTCCGGACTACCGGCTGTGCTCGGACCAGAGTTGTGTACACTTGTTTATGGTCATATGATTAGATAGGCTGTGTTCCTACTTACCATTTATGGTTTTCTTTGTTCTCCTACTGTACTTTCCCATGACCATATGGTTACTGTGCATTCCTGTGCGTACCAGTGCGTTCTACACTGCACCGGACTCTTCTAGACCTTATGTCTGACTCATGCTATGACTGTATCTGACTCATACGCCGATACGGACTCTGACTCATCGTCTTATGGCTACATGTGACTGCTTCATTCGCTGACTCATGGACTCATTCCTCATGTATAAAAGCAGTCCCTTCTTCGCCTCTGCTCTTCAGTCGTTCGCTCACTGACTGAAGAGTAAGTCTCTTACCTACATATGCTCTACTACTTCTTACTGACTTAGTACTTGTAGTCCCTCTCTGTTGTGACTTACAGGTACTTCACTATGCAATATAGTCGTTCGCTCACTGACTGAAGATCCCTCTCTGTTGTGACTTACAGTCACTCCTCGCCTTACAGGTTCAGAGTTCATCAACTCATACTCTGCTCGCTCAGCCGCTTTCCAGTGTTCACGTTCGGGTGAAGCCATAGTGTCCTTATGATGCTCAGGAATGCCAGACTTGTACTGCGAATAGTTGATGAACTCTAGAATAATTCTCGCTTCCACCTCATGTTGTTCTCCATCTGCATCAGTACACGCATCTACTTGAGCGGGAGGTTCACCCTTGTATGTGTTGTCCTTAGTGTAACAGCTGGGAGGAACACCCTTGTTAGATCTCTCAGAGAGACGAGGAGGAGGGGCATTTCCGTCAGCAGGACGATGACGAGCATGACAATGCTTAGGACGCGGTACTTCAGCAGGAGCAGCAGGCAGTTCAGCAGGTGGTGGCTGTTGCTGAGGTTGCTCTGGAGCAGGAGCAGGGTCTACAGGAGGAGCTGGAGGAGGAGGAGGAGCATCGTCCTCAATAGGAATAGGGATTGGTAACTCAGGGAACGGACTATCGTCGGGGGTAGCGCGACAAGTGCCGGTGTCTTCATGTGCAGGGAAAATGGTCTCATCGAAGATAACATCACGAGATACTTCGATTTGACGGGCGAATGGATTCCATAGACAATACCCCTTTGAACCCATTTCATAACCCACAAATGTCCTCTCGACTGCCTTCACGTCGAGCTTCCCATGATGTTTGTCTTTCTGCATGTGTACATAGGCTTTGCACCCAAACACACGGAAGTATGATACATCTGGCTTCTTACCAGACCAAACAGTGATGGGGCATTGCCATTTGAGACGTTTCATCGGTTGACGGTTGTAGATATGAACAGCAGCATCGACAGCAAGTTTCCAGAATCCATGAGAGAGGCCAGCAAAGTGAAGCATGCATAGAGCCTTCTCTTCAATGGTTCGGATGAAACGTTCTGCATGACCGTTCTGCTGTGGTGAACCTGGCATTGTCTTATCGTGCTCAATCCCATAGCTTAGTAGGAGAGCCTCAAAAGATTCAGACATGTACTCCCCCCTTGATCAGAGCGTACCTTCTTGATCTTATGTCCTGTCTGAGTCTCAGACCAAGCCTTGTACTGCTTGAAAGCCTCCTCCTGTTCAGACTTGCGCTGCAAACAATAAACTCAACCTAAGCCAGAACAGTCGTCGACGAAGACACAGAAGTAGCTATATCCGCCAATCGAGGTACTGATCAGTCCTGCAACATCCATATGGACAAAGACACCAGGTTCCGTAGCATGTTTCTCTGAGGGAGGAAACGGAGCACGAGACATCTTGCCTTTTGCACATCCGTCGCAAGGTTTGTCTGATGGAGACCCTACACCATCCACGCCTTCAACCGCATCAGGAAAACGATGAACAGCTTCCTTGCCAGAATGACCCCAGCAACGATGGGCGAGATCGTGATCTAAAGTGGCTTTGGGTGTAGCATCAAGAACGCCAGAGTTCTTTCTATCCAGGAAGAGTCCAAAGATATAGAGGCTCATCCGTGGAATATACTCAGCAGACAGAACTTTCTGACCCGCAATCTTAACCGTCAAACCGGGTTCGACAGGGCCCTCAGGCTCCTTGTCAAAGATGCTCATAAAATACTGCCCTTGGTAAATGAACGAACGTGAACGCTCTATCACACCTGTTGAGAACAGACGAGCATCTCCTACTGCTGGAACGTAGCAGACATTATGGAGAGTGATGTTTACTCGTCGTCCATCAACCATGGTGTATCCCTTGACGATTCCTTCACCAAGTCCTTCAACGCGACCAGAGTCACCAGACTGAGCCGTTCCGAAGAATTTTGGCTCGTCATACTTCTGATACTCAGTGAAGTCCTCGAAGCAACCTGTAACATGCTGAGATGCACCTGAATCCATGAGCCATACAGTGAGGTTTGCTTGGTCCACATCCGAAGACGCCTTGTAGAAGGAAGTAGCAATCTCGTTCACAGTGCTAGATACAAGTACAAGAGAAGAGATAGTATGTGCATGATTATGTCCGTTCTGATTCCCATTACCACCCTGATTCGTCGAGCCAGAGTCCTTGCCTTTGCCCTTGTCCTTCTTCTTGTTCCGTGAATTCTTCTCCGGGAACTTCTTGTAGCAGTTGGATGAGTCATGGTTGTCCTTACCACAGTGAGAACAAGGAGATTTGGGCTTGGTCTTCAGCTTTGAGATCTTGTTCGCCTGGCTGATTGAAGTGTTCCGAAGTGAATCCTCAAGCTTCAGCTTAGGCTTGACGTTGTCGAGTGTCAAGTCAGCTTCCGCTGTAGTGTGGAGGAGTGGAAATCAATGGGCGATACGACTCAGGCATCTTAAAGAAGAGCTAATAGACCTTGATATGCTTGGCAAGGGTATTATTGCTGTCCGACGTCAACTCATTGATACGGCCAATGAACGTCTGGACTTGGTCGACAATTGACTTGTTCTCAACAAACTTTGGGTAGTTGAGCAGCTCCTCAAAGTGAGAGAAACTGTACCCATTGTCCGTCTTCTCATATGTCGTCTTGAGAGCAGTCCAGATGCCATGCGCCGTACTCTTTCCCTCATAGCACTTCGCAACCTCAGTACTAGTCTTGTACATAAGGATGCCGCAAGCGCGAGCATTTCTCTTCCTCCAGTCCTTCTTTTCCTCATCGGTAGCATCAGTACCGGGGGCAGTCTCCGTCCCTTCTGTAAGCTCCCAAGCATCAATCATCATCAGATATCCCTTCATCTGACGAGCCCATTCCTTGTAACCTTCCTGCCCAGTGAGCTGAGCAAGATTCTTCTCAACACCACCTTCCGACATGATGAACGAATAGATGAAGTCAGTTGAGTCATGCTGAGGTTGGTTGACAATGAGATCAAGGGCAGGTAGAGAGGGTGTTGGTGGAGAACGAGATCGAGATGGTGGGAGAGGAGTTTCTAGAGCGAGAGGAGAGACAGATGCGATAGGAGAGACTGAAGAAGAAGAGATAGATTGAGGAGATTGAGGAGATTGAGGAACGTCGACAGTAGGTGATGGTGGGGCAAGTATATGTTCAACTTCGCCTTGTGACAATGAAGAAGATGATGCTGAGGAGGATGAGTCTGATGTGTCTGGTAGACAAGTTTGTCCAGGAGCAGGAGCAATATAATTTGTTGGAACGTTGCAGTTGTCTGGTTGTACTACTTCAGACTCCTGGTTAGGACATGGTTGTCTATTGCAGTTATACCAGTCACACTCTTCTTTGTCCCAGAAGCAGTCCTTCTGTTCGCTGGTGTCGTACCGGTGAAAAGAGTGACTACAGTCGAATTCGTCGCTCGACGAAGCCACTGTGTCGATGCGAAAGGTTCAGAAAGCGCAATGATTTGGGAGATAAGCCTCGTGCAAAGGCAACAGTAGATGTGAACACCTGTTGAGGTGAACCTTGAACACCAGCAAGCTGGGTATGCCGATGCTAAGGGTAGAAGTTGCCAACTGTGCCCAAGAAAACTATTCTAAGTTAGGTATCAAAAGAGTACCGTAAGGAGGGTCCAAACGGTTGTCCTTCGTTCCTAAGGTGTTAAGCACCCCAGATACAACAGCTGGTGGGCGCAAGTGCGTGGCCTGGCTGAGGGATACCTAAAAACCTATGTGCCTCGAAAGCACCAAAGGTTATACAAAGATACTAGTAGATAGCTGACTACAAAAGCGCTCAGGGCTGCATCACAAGTGCAGGAATGTCCCCCTGGCAGCAGTGCCGATGGGCACAGTCAAGAGTTAGGGAAAGATGGAGGAAGAGCACGAGGGTAGAAGTCGTCGAGAGGATGGGGCGCGCGCAAAGTGACGACTAACAATGGCAGAGCTCAGGGCTCATAACCTGATGAAGTCTGAACCTGTGAAGGCAAGAGTCGCAACGACTAGTAGACACGCAGACAGACGAGTCCTCAGTCAGTGAGCAAAGACTATGTCACGGACGCAGTACCAGCGCCTCCTTCAGCGCCTCTTTTTCGTCACTTCATCACCATTCTGTCACACTGTGTCACCCTTTGTTACCCCAGTCACTCTGGTAGCTACCCACTTCCCCTCTTATCTATACCCTTTTCTCGGTTTTGATCCCTCTCTTCGGTTTCCCGCATGACTCATTCTTGTTCATTCTGACTCCCGCACCCTTGTGACTCCCCATGACTCACTCCCCATCATTGTTTGGCATTGTTTGGTTCCCCAGTAGTATATAAGACCAGTTAGCGCCCTCCCTAGTCCCCATCTCGACCTCTTGGTCACTGGGACTAGGTGAGTAGAATTCCCCACCTGTATGTGTACTCTCTGTACTAATAGATAACTTGGTCACTGGGACTAGTCTGTCGCATCTTGCTTGAAGACTAGCTGTCGACGATCTTGTGCCTTAGAGCCGGTCGTTGCTTTGTCCTCGTCGAGTTCGTCCCTCTCTCTCTCTCTCTTTCTCTCTCTCTCTCTCCACCATTTCCCCTCCGCCTTTCGGCTCCTCGCCGCCTCGCCCTATCGATCGCTGCCGATCCACGTCTAGGGGCTCTGCGTCAAGTCGCCGCGACAGACTATAATCATAAAGGGATAAGTACCTAGTAGACACGCAGACAGACGAGCTATAGGTACTATGTAAGTAAGAGCATAAGGCATATAGTAGGATGAAGTACTTACTCCTCAGTCAGTGAGCAAAGACTGAGGAGACGAAGCCCTGAAAGTCCCTCCTTATATACTGTACAGGAGCTGCATGAGTAAGCAACAGAAAGGAGAGCATGTGATATGTCTGAGTCAGAGTGAACCAACGATGAGTAAGAAAGGTGGAGCGATGACTCAGACAGAACAAAGAGAAGGGTGTAGAAAGTACTAGAGATGGTCACATGGACGCATCCAAGACTATCTAGAACTATCCGGAGCAGTGTAGAATGCACCGGAATGGACTGGACAAAGTGAGAACTGATAACCATATAAGTACAGTATTGAGTATACCATATCAGGTAAGAAGGAAACATAGGCAAAGAAAATGCTGTGCCCATAAGTGCCTAATGTGCGTCTATAGTCCATAGTCCATAGTAATTCCAACAGCCTATGCTGGGTGAAACTTGTCGATACTCCTAGTAATGATCTAAGCTAGTGTATTATACATGAATCCCGTCTATTGGCGGGATGGGTGATGGTGAGGAATGTCGATAGTTGCGCACAAGCTCTACGCATCTCGTTAGACGCCCGTAGTCAGAGGCGCCAGACATTCAGAGATGTTGAGAATTACTGATGTAGTACGTAACTTGAATAGGTTCGAAGCGACTGGTCAAGATGCACTTGCCGCCGTCACGCTGCAGAATTTGTATGTGGCTGCTCGCCGAGATTGCAGCAAGCTGACTTGAGATATCACACCAGACTACCACCCTCTCCATCAAGTGTTTTATGCAGTAGTATCAATTGGAATACATGCCGTATGCTCCCCGTGATGTATCTACTACCTCAAATACGTACGCAGATGACTGCAGTTCCAGTAGTACATCCTATATCCCCCCATCGTCCGCCGTCTCCAGAGGATGACACGGTCTGTCAACCGATCTCCTCTACTTGAAACTGAGCACAGTCTACAGTCTACAGAGCATGGGCAAGGAGGACGCGGAGCAGCCGGATATCTAGCTGTCTGGGTTATGATAGACTGCTCACCGCGCTCGAGGGTGAAATCTCTATATCTATCTCCATCCCACCCGTTGGCGCTGTACAGCATATGCCGCACTTCCCGGCCCTCCTCCGCGTTCCGTGCGTCATCGTTATCACGAAATGTTGTCGTATACACAAACCCCCTATTCTATCCTACTATCGTACACCGTTCCTCGTGGAATGCCAATGACTACATCGTTACAATACTCGTGAGACGTGAATCACGGATGCGGGTGATCCTAGACTGCGCCGTATTGATTCCAGACTGCTTTCAGGTCCATCTCCTCCTCATTGTCATCGTCAGGTAAGCTCCGTTCTGAGCGTGCCGGAGAAGTCTGTGCAGACTTGGCATACATGCCCTCCTGGATCAGCTCCCAAAGACACTTCAACAATTCCACCCGGATATTCTTCAGCACCTTCAATGGAACACCCCGCGGCGGCAACCAGGGAAACACCGTGCTGTGGCTCCCTGGCAGGATGAACTCCGGGTATGTACTATCGCAATCACTTCCCTTCAACTTCAACTTCCGCCAATCGTTCAGCTCCTCACCGAGCAGCCTGCAGCAGAAGCAGCACTTCTTCGACACACCGATGCGGATCGTCGACGCCTGAGAACCTCAGTCAGTGTCGGTAGTCACGACTTCGAGGCATCAGTGAGGGTTCATCTGGGCACAACTCACATTCGGAGTACCGGTTATGTGCGAGAACACTGCACCCATGAGCGCTGCCTCCGCATGTATCGACACCTTGAACTTCTTGTCCTCGTTGGCCAGGCTCCAGTATGCCTGAAACAGTTTCTCTACGCTCGCCGTCTCGCTCGGACGTACTGATTTCATCAGTGCCGTCTTCAATTCCTGCACCACCGCAACGTCGATTGTCTGCGAGTCGGTAGCGTTGAGAAACGACATCGACAGCTGCACATTAGCGTCGCGGTATTTTGCGATCGATTGCATCAAGGCTCGGGAGGCAGAGATGGGGAGTGCGAGAGTGGAGATGTAGCGGATGACATGGGCGGCGTTAGGATCGCCTTCTCCGTCTCCGTCATCTCTGAAATCTAGGTCGGCTCGAAATTCTGCACGGCGTTCTGTTGTCTCAAGCATGAATATCTGGTAATCGCGGAATTAAGCGAAAACTTGCCTGGATCCTCCTCGTCGGTGGGTACAGTAGCACCTTATTGACTGTCAGTAACTTGGAACAGTGATGCGACGGAAGGGAATTTACCTTCAGCATCGCCCACGGTCGGATGAACCGACAACTTGCCTGCACCCTCCTCGTCGGTGGGTACAGCGCCTTAGTGACTGTCAGTACTTTGAACAGTCAAGCCACGGAACGGCATTACCTGCAGCATCACTAGGTTCCCTTGGAGACGTTTCGTTGAAAGACGCTGTGCGATGGTATGAGCAATACGTGAATATCCGAAGGTCATGCAGTACACACCTTCAGGTTGGAAGTTGGGGTCTTTTACTCTCAGATTATACTTCTCACGAAGTTCCAGAGCGAGCTTCGGGGTAACGAGCTTGGCGACAACATGCGAGCGTATAAACTCGTCTATGACTCGCAGAGCACCACGACTGATTTGAAGGTTGTCGACAAGTTCCAGCCGTCGGCTCTCTCTCTCTTCTGAGGACGGCTTGTTGATGCTCTGGAGGTGCTTCTCGAGACATTCCAGAGCGTCGAGGAGGACACGTGCCCATTGTTTCCCATTTGATACAGTCATTGGAAATACGGTGTCGGTCGAGGTAGATTCAGAAGGGGCGATACCGGCGTTCTTCAGTAGACGGACGACATATTTATTGCGAACCCTGATCGATGTGTCTTTGAGCCAGTTATCCGGAGGATCGGAGAGTGGTACGCCATCCTTTCTGGAGGACTTCCATGCGGCTTCGATGAGGCGGATCGGGTTATCGCCCCAAAAGTTGTTTCCGCACCGCAAACGGGAGGAGAGTAATCGGCGAGTGCGGTAGATGGTAAAGTCCGTCAGGCTGTTGACATACATGCCCGGCCGTTTTTCAGGTTCAGGAACCCGTATGAAGTGGCTGAGGATGGTGTAAACATCCTGAGCATGATCCTTGATAGAGCTCTTCCTGCGAGGGGGCAACGAAAGCTCAGCTCGTGCAACGCAAACCCCAGAGACGCGCACGTACGACTCGGGATACAGGAACAGCCTTGACACCGGCTGGTCGTCGTCGTGTAGTTCTAGATCAACAATGGATGCACCGCCCTGCTGGCCTGCGTTTCCTGTGACCGCGCCCGACTGCAGGTGTCGTTCTTTGCCATGGTTTGTAGCCACGAGAGCGGATTTGATGAGGAGCTCTTCCTCCTTGACTATAACCTGCCCCGTGACGGCGACAAAATGGCCAGGCCGTAGGCTGAGAATGGCGGAGAGGTTGCTCCACAGTTTGAGCTCCTCGTCTTTCTTGGGCGAGGAGCGTGTTTCACTGACGCGATAGCCAGCGATAAGCGTGGTGAGAATGAATATGGTGGATCGGAGTACATGGTCGGTGTCAATGGCGATGCCGTCGAAATTGTTGTTGTCTTCGGGGTCGAAGAACAAGTGGGGATTAAAAGATTTAGGAGGTGGAGATGCCATGGGTTATCGCAGTGGTGGACCGTCCTGGACAAGTTCGAAACAGACGCGCAAGCATCGCCAACCAGTTGTACATAAGCGCGCGCCGTTTGCATGCTTTGTTCTCCCACATTCCTCCCCACTGTCCTTTACCTCCAGATCTTGCGCCTCATCTTGACATACGGTGACTTTTACGAACGGGATGAGAAGATATTGATGCGTGTGGCAGAAGAGGAACGGACGACTGAGGAGATGGGAGGGGTTGATACTTTGTGAGTTGGCAACACTCGCTTGTCACGTTCCAGCTGTGGCAAGTCAGCGTTGGGTACAGTCGAGTGGCCGAAGTAGAACAGAGACGTTTCGTCCAGCGTTGGCCAACGCCCACGCCCACATCGCCATATGTTCATGGGCGTGGGCTCGGTGCATGAGACCAATTCCCTTGTCATCATGTACAGAAGGCTGTTCTATGCAGCCCGTACAGTACACCAGGCTCTCGTCAATCTGATGTGAAACCACTCGCGTTCTCGTGTTTGAACCGTTGCAGCAGCGAAATCGACAGCTACAGTCGCGTCGCGTTGCTTTCTTAGTCCACTTGCTCGTCCTAGGACCTCCACATTACGACTCGGCGTGCCTTTCAGTGTTACTTCTCACTCGAGCTCTTCGACATCCAGCCCTTCGCATCTGGAGCTGTCGAGCACGTCTACAGAAGCTGGGGAGAAGCCCATGGGCTCCGGTTCGTCAAGATGGGCGGCACTGACCACTGAAGTCATCGAAGACAAGAGCGGGTGGGACGTCGTCTACTCGGACGGCGCGTGCAAGGGGAATGGGAAGGTCGGGTCGGTTGCTGGGGTCGGAGTGTGGTGGGGCGAGAACGACGCAAGGTATGCGTGTCCAAGTGTTCTCATGTACACCTCACTGCAACGGGCGCGAATGGTACATAGAAACATCGCCGAACGATGTGCACCGGAGGACAACAACCGCGCAGAACTCATCGTTCGTCACTCCATCCAGGGTGCAAGTGTTGGTATTGGTGCTGAACGTATGTGGATCAGGCGATCGTACGAGTGCTTGAAACTGCGCCTCACACTAAGCGACCACGGCTCATCAAGACAGGTTCCAAGTCGACTTCAAGTACATTGTATGTCGCAGTGTTTGCCCCGTTGCATGTGCATCTATATATCGCAACATTCGTAGGCTTCCGCAAGTGGATGCCGATGCCGAAATGGCTCAAGAACGGCTTCAAGTCGTCTACGGGCGAGCCTGCGAAGGACGCCCCGCTGATCCGCTACTTCTCCGCGCTGCTCGACTTCCGGGCACGGGAAGGACAGAAGGTACAGCCATGATGACCTCTCGTCTCACATAGCTATCTTACACGATGCGTGCTCGTTAGATCCATCTGCAGTACGTCAAAGGGTATGCAGGCATCGAAGGGAACGAAGGCGCGGACCAGCTCGCGAACGTCGGCGCGATGATGGCCGAGGAATCTGAACGCGACTGGGGTAAGTTCCTTGACGTCCTACAGGACGAAGCTGACAAGGTGCGGACCCCTGCCTGAGCAGTGGTAGCTCACGACATGCCTTGGGTGTCAGCTTGCCGCAAAACCGTAAGTACTGCCAACGGCAGGGCCTGCCCAAGATGAACTCGAAGTGAGCATCGACTCGGATACGATTGCCTGCGCCTTTCGTGAGCTGATGTGCACCCTGCCCCTGCAGGCCTACGCGGCGGGCTTGGCCGATGACAACGACGAGCTGCTCACCGAGATCGCAGCAAGTTGACTTGATATTTCTCACCGCGAACGGCGTGCCGGATAGTGCCACTTGAGGTTTGCAAACATATGCATGTTGAATCGTTCCCTCGAACGCGTTATACCGGATCTAGTTCAAGGCGCAGGCCGTTTTGACTCGCCCACAAGCACGCTTACCCGGCACAGCCTCTTTTTTTCCACCTCCCGGTTTCCAATCTGGTCCGCCTGGCCACTCCTTCTCCTTCTCCTACCCGGCTTCCCACTATCTCAAGGTTCACCCGAGATTGACCCGTTGAAGGTACCAGGCGAGCCTAACCTCTGCTACGACTCGAATCTACCGCCACCACTACCGACACCCGATTCCTCGCCATGGAGCGAAGACCAGTTCCACACCAACCACGACGTACATCCGCTCTCAATTTGGGAGCCCAACAGAGTCAAGCACAAGCCACAAACGCCCTCGATCGCCTCCCCAAGTGCTCCTCCCATTCATACGGTGCAACACTTGAAGATCATCATGATGCTCCAAACCATGAAGATCCGTGGACAAGAGCGCCGACCTCGACAGCTTGATCTTCATTCTCTGTTCCGGTTCTGGGACCGAATATCCACCGCACCCCTCGTGATTCCGGTTCGCCGAGGAGCAACGCGGCGTTCTCCAAGCTATGTACTCGCAGCGGAAGTTCATCAACGGAACCGCGCTCGCTCGGCTTGCTCGCGAATTTAGTGTCCCAAAGAGCTCGATATCTGCCTGGTGAGTTGATTACTAAATAGTATGTGTACCGTTGTCCTGAGTCTCTTCCGACTGATGCGGATGATTATAGGTTCTTGAGGAGGAGGAGGAAGCAGGAACGCAAACGACCACCCCACCCACATTGGTGTTTTGCAGTTCGATTCTCGGAGACCATACGTTTCCGTCAAGCCATAGGTAACGGCTCGACGGTTCAATCTGTGAGAGTCGAAGAGTCTTGGCCACCTTATGTAACGGATACTGGCACCGTGTCATGCCATGGAATCCGTACGACTCTGATGTAATCCAGTGGTATTTGCCACTGCCAGTGAGGGTACATTATGATTATTATATTGTATCATTGTATAAGTTTCGACACAGAACATACAGCCTGACTCGCCAACCAACGCCGGGCCGCACCCTCAACGGGCCATGGACCTCAACATCCGCCACAGCTCGCGTGAATGCTCCTTATCTGAGTCGCCCGTCCGAATGCATAAGCCCGCCTCGTGGCCATCCGACGGCTGACACCGTCGCACCGGTCACTCGTTCTCCTACCGCCTTCACTAATTCGTACTATAGCGGACACAGAATGCGAGCCAGCCTTTGTCCAGCCAATTCGCCTGTCAGGGATGGGTGACTCAGAGTACTGGGCGGAACGTGGGTCGCAAACTTGAAGTTGCAGGGCTGCCAGTGAGCGTAAGCGATCTCATGCGAGGCTCATTGAAGGTTAAGCTGCATAACCATTACATGCCATATAACGAGTAATCGCTATCGCTACATGACTTGGAAAGCCCAGGAAGCGCATTGGCAAGTGCTTGATCAGGGCATCAACGGATGTTTAAATTTGAGTAGTGGCAGTGGCCCGGATCCCAGGCAGAGACATACAATTGGATACAAGTAGCACTTCTTCGAGTGCGACATAGCTACGGCCCCAGCACAATGGTCTCAACAGACTGCGATAACTGATGGACTTCAGGGTCGACTATACCCTTCATGAAGGCTTCTCCATCTGCCCGGGGACTACTACTGGTACTCCGACCCGGGGGCGGGTATAGAATCGACAGGAAAACGCGAACGGCGCCGCTCATGTGGATGATCTCTGCCAATGCCGCATGCATCCGAAGCAGGTCTCGATCAGGAAGATCAACACTGACAGCGTTGTGGGGACGCTTGCCGGATGCGTTGACGGGGACCTCATCACTATAGTCCTTGAACGAGATCTCTAAGCTTTCCGGGATTTTGTGCATCTCCATATGAGTCATCCTGGGATGGTAATTCTTTACCACATAGCGATTGGGAACCTATGAGATTGTTAGACTGTTTGAAGGGAATAATGAGTGTGCTAGATGCGTACCGCAGTGGGCTTCAAGCACCAATCGAGGGTATCAAATCGTACACGGAAGTGGGGATCGAGTGAGATAGCGTTCTGCGGTGTGTCAATAAGTTCCGGATTGTTGAGATACTTGTCAGGAATTTGACAATAGTGTCGCAACATCTCAAAAGTAGCAGATGTCGAGTCGAACTACAGATCAGGTCAGCATAAATATTGCACTCTATGAATCAATAGGCTACTGGCCTTCTTCGCTTCACCTCTGTTGCTATATAACGCCACTGAACGTTTGAAGATGTGAGAAACTTGCAATTCTGAAAATTCCACCTCAAGCTTAAGGTAGTAGTACGTAATGAGATCGAAGCGACCGGTCAAGATGCACTTGCCGCCGTCACGCTGCAGAACCTGTATGTGGTTTAGCTGAAATTGGAACGTGGACCAGAAACTAAACAGACCGAGTCATGCAGGTCACGCTGCAAAACCTGTATGTGTGTTAGCTGATATCGGCATGCGGACCAGAAACTAAACAGACCGAATCTCGCAGACGGTCGCGGCTACAATCATCCTCGTCTGACCCTTCATCCATGTCGTCACTTTCTCTTGCCTTGGCGTGATTGGCATAAACTGAATATGCATCACTATCAGTTACGAATTGGCATGCGACAAAGAAAGTACGTACATGGCCATAGCAGATAAGCGACCCAGGTTGAAGCCAGGCGTTGTAAAGCCTTTGCAAGCGCCTCTTTCTTATCCTCGTCCTCCGCGTATGCCACCTCGATCGCGCATGCGCAGACAGCCGCCGCGACATACTGCTTGCCCTTGTCTAGTCCAAGGTCCTCTGCAGTCATATACATAGTTTTGATGAGCCCCCGCACTGTGAAGTCCGGATACACGGTCCACTTGATCGTGTTCCACCGTTGGGCCCAGTCCGGAGTATCGAAGCGAGCGTATTTCTCGATCTGAAAGACGAGGAGCTGGTTCTGCGCGAGAAACCACAACTCATTCACGTTCATGTCCTTCTTGCTCTCTATGCTTTCTCGAATCGCGCGCTCGACTTGGGCGGATAACGCCCCTGAGTCGGAGAAGCTGGATACATGAGTGGTTGGGGAGTGAGGAGGAGTGTGAAGATGAGTAGCGGGAACGTACCACGCTCGCATCTCAGACAAGCTGGCGGGCGCTGGGTCGCGTCCGCCGTCCGCGAGCATGGAAGCGTTCGGAACCATTCTGAAAGTTGAGAGTGATGCAGAATGAGTGCAATGCGAGCGCGTCAGGGGACTATGAGTTCGGAACAAGATGCCTTCTCCGCTCAGACTTTCGTGCTCCGCTTTGAGAAGTAGCCGACAGCTGAACTCGCCTCTACCTGCCCGATGTCTCACTCGACCACACGCTTACCCGACATAGCCTCTTTTCTCCACCTCCCGGTTTCCAATCTAGTTCGCCTGGCCACTCCTCTCCCTCTCCTTCCCGGCTACCCACAATCACAAGGTTCACCCGAGATTCCCGGGCCCGTTGAAGGTACCGGGCGAGCCTAACCTCTGCTCCGACTCAAATATACCGCCACCACCAGCGCATGGAGGACAGGGGCATCCTAACGAGCATCGCAGCGAGGGGCACGGGAAGTGATTGCGCTTACCGGGCAGACCGCACACTCGACCCCGCGCCATGGAGCGAAAGCCACCTCCACACCAACCACGATATACACCCGCCCTCGGTTGTAGAGTCTCGTTCCACAACAGAATCAAGCGCAGGCCACAACAACTCTTGACCGTCTCCCCGAGTGCAACGCCATAGTGCGGTATCCGCGTGCATCTGATCCCGCGGGCATCTTATCAGTCGCCCATTGCGCATAGATTACTGATTACATCTCCCATCCCGCTTCGTGACCTGTAAAGCTCAGGCCGGTGACACATTGACAAGGGAGCCTAATATGGCGTGGTGAGCTCTGCCAGTGGACGAGTGAGCTCTGCGAGAGACTTGTTGCGGTGTAATACATTGTGCCGTAGATCATCTACACCCTCCTTCCTCCATGACATGTCGCAAAGGCCGGTGTCGAGGAGAAGGGCTGGAGCGCTTGATCTGCAGGATGGGCGTTTGAATTTCCTGATGAGGGAGCAGTGGCAGTGCTCCAAGGCGTAAGATGGAAGTTCAATTCTCAACGTTTTGTCCCAAGCTACCACCCCTCGCCTTGAAGACGGACACGTACATCCCTCTTTACTAGCAGTCCTCAAACTCAAGTGTAGCTTCTGCTTGACTGATAAGGGCAAGTCGAGTCTGCGGTTGATGATTCTTCATCATGATCTCATCTCACACTGACTGCTGATAAACCCGGAACTACTCGCATAAGTGGCTTGGCCAGGGAACTTGAGCACATCTGCGTTCTTACTGTGATCTGCCGTTGTGACATGCTTCGGCACCCTACTACTAATCCCGCCCATGCGCATGCACAGCTATTCATAGACAACCCACCTCTCTGGCTCAAATATACAGAAAGATCCCTCCCATATACTTCCCTCTCACGCCACCCCTGCTACGCTCTTGCACTCAAGCTCGTCGGTCTCCCGATGCAGGTCTTTGACCTCTAAGCTACGTCCACGTCATGCGGTGATAGTACTCACACATGCAAGCCGACCCCCACACGGTCTACAGTCACGGAGATAGCACTTCGCATGCCAGGTCAATGGGTTAGACTAGACCATGTAGCGCTTTGTGGCACAGCGCACGCGCTCGTGCGAATGTGCTCATCCGGCGCACGCATTCAGTGCTCGACCCACAGGCAACTCTTGAACGGACAACGACCGAGCCTGAAGGTGGCCTGGCACAGGGAGCTCCTCCGATCCAGGTCCACGGGATGGGGGCGACCAAGCCATCTCACGCTTCAAGGCCAGATAAAAGGTATGTCGCAGCCACCACGGCTGGCATTCTCACTGCTCAGTGCTCACCGCAACGATGGCGATCGCCAACCAGTACACTTGGCTCATCACTGGGTACGACCTCCTCATCGCTCAGACCCCACCCCGCCGTCCGTGCCGCTCACAACTCCCTCTCTCCTACTTCCTTGCAGATGCTCGCGCGGAATCGGACTCGAACTCACGAAACAGCTGCTCGAGTCGCCCGCAAACTTCATCATTGCGACAGTCCGGGACCCCGCCAAGGCCACCGCGCTGCAGGGGCTGAGCGACACCGCTCGAGGCACTCTCCGCGTCATCCAGCTGGACGTCGACGATGAGCACGGGATCGAGCGCTCCTATGACGAGGTTGTGTCAATCCTCGGGGACAGGGGCCTCGACTATCTCGTGAACAACGCAGCGGTCGTACGTCCCCTCCGCACCTGCTCCTTCTACGGAAGCGTCAACAGCAGCACAGGAGAAAGCTCACTAGACACACACACACACGCTCTTCTTCTTCACAGAACCAGAAGGTCGACACCGCGTTCACGATGAACATCGACGGATGGGGGGCGGTGTTCAAGACCAACGTCGCTGCTCCCGCGCGCATGGCGCAGGTCTACCTGCCGCTGATCGAGAAGAGCGAGAAGAAGACGCTGATCAACATCTCGAGCTCCATCGGCGCCTTCGGGTACGGCTATGGAGAATTGTGGACGTCGTACGGGATCACGAAGACTGCGTTGAACATGCTGGTGCGTCCCGACATTCAGCCATTCCATACCCTCTTGCCACCGCCCAAGCTCACCGCTGCCCATGAAGACCTACAAGCAGAATAAAGAGCGTCCAGACCTCACGGTCGTTGCCATCTGCCCGGGGTGGGTCAAGACAGGTAAGTCGTGTGTCACGTACTCACGCGCACCATCCAAGGCTCATCGGAACCGCCCACGCGCAGACATGGGTGGAGATGACGCGCCTCTCACGTTGATAGAGAGTGTGACTGGGGTCTCGAAAGTGCTCACGTCGCTGAGGCCGGAGGACAACGGACGGCTCGTCAACTACCGACATGAGATCGTTCCCTGGTGAATGTCCTGCGATAGCGCGTCGGTGTACACGCTGGGATGGCCGTGGATGCTGTTACCGCTAGTCGGGCATTTGGTGTGGTTGCTTTTCTCCCCATCCGTAAGATCTCCGCTTAAAGCCTAGTTTGAGAGCATCTGCCAAGGACCAAGTCGTCGTAGAAGTACTCTCCCCAGCTATGCAATAGAGTTGTCCACCAGAATTGAACGAAAACCATCGGCTCCCATCGGTATCAGTCCGGTCATATTCAGGAGGGAGGCCACGGTATTATTGCAACGACGTGAGAGGATACACGAGAATGAGGGACGTGAGACTGAGACGTTAGTGTTACACTGTGATGGGAGCCTTCGACTGTATTTGTGACGAGTAACAGGGTGTAGTAGGGGATAAGGGGGGCCGAGGATGTGCAGAATACATATACAAACCGCAGATCAATACCAGTGGGGGAGCGACAGAGCCAAGCAGCGACGACAGAGTCTTGGGCGGGAGACTATGATGGGTGATATACAGTCATGGGATGATGATGAGAGAGATTGTAAGAGTCCACGTTCCAGAGCAGGGATCCAGATGTCGTTTAGTCGAAACCTTCTACGTCCACATTCCAGCTCCAGCGCCCGTCTAGATATCCTTTCGCGGTATCCTCTAGCATGATTTCGTTCCGCTTCTGTACGTAGACCTGTGTATGCCATGTCAGTCAATATCAAATATTAGATGTGAGCGAGCCTGTGATACTCACTGTCTTATCCGTGACCTTCTGTCGGAGAATCATGATCGTCTCTGGGTCAATCGGCGCCTCGATGAGCTCTGACAGCTCTTCGACCGCCCTCTCTAGATCACTGTGTTTGATAACAGATCAGATTCGTTCATATTGAGCGATTGAACGATCAAGGACGCAAATGCATACCGCTGATTGTCCTCGAAGAGCTCCTTCTCGTTGCCCAACGCGAGGTAGTACGCCATAGCGTACGTCCACTTGAGCGTCATACGGCACCTGAAGACGACATCGACAGCCTTCTTCATGAACTGCACCTGGATCCATGTGAGCTCGGACGTGATCTGCATCTCTTCCATCTTCTTCTCCGTCTTCGCGTACAGCTCCATCGACAGCTTCGCCGATTGCTCGTGATTGGCCCAACGGTTGTAGTACTACCAACAATGAATATCCGATCGACGGCCGGATACAGTACTTGAAACAACAACTTACGTGCAAGTAGCGCTCCAACGAAGCTCGGCTGCGCGTCTGTGCGTCTCGCGCGTCGACACTCGCCTTCTCATCGTAACGGTTGCAAGAATACCACGACGTGCCGTGCTCAGTCCAAGGACCTGACAAAGTTACGCCGTTAATTCATTCCATCGCCATCATATATATCACATGGCTCACCCATGCAGACCCAGCAGAACTCGTACTTGCACTTCTTGCAGGTCATGTGATTGCATCCACCGTTCTTCTCGATAGTACTCTGGCACTTGCTGCACTCCTTCGTGTTGCTCTTGATCCAGTTGGCCGTCTCACTGTCATCTCTACACTTCTGGAGCCACATCTTGGCGACCGGGCATATGACAGGCCGGTGGTCGGTGTCGATCGGGCAGCCGAAACAGAAGACGTGAGTGTTCGACGCACCGCAGGTGACGATGGGCACCTGCATGACGAGAGAAGACTTGGTCGCAGCTGAGGGGCACGAGACGGTGTAGGTACAGGAGGGGTATGGGCAGAACTTGAGGTGGGATATGCAAGAGACGAACTGTCGTACCAGCAGCCCCTGGTAGCGTGACCACGTCGCCTTGTCGTCGGCAAGCGCGTTCTTGACAAAGTCATCGACGGCGACGATGTTGCAATCCTCCGCCATGCACGTAATGGTGCATTCAGCCTCCGTGCGTACCTTGCTCGTGATGTACTCCTTCCAACACGACGAGCAGAACTTGTGCTCACAGATGAGAGCCATAGTCTCCGTCTGCGTGTCGTCGAAGCAGATGGGGCAAACAAAGTGCTTGTTATCATCTACGGGGGGCGAGGCACGCTTCGACTTGGATGACTTCGGATGCTCCGCAGCGGAGCGCCGGGTTGTGCGCTGAGGACCGGTGAGCGCGTGACGACTGGAAGAGGCCTTGGGTGGTGGCGGGGTCGGTTCGCGAGGGGGAAGCTCAACGCCAGCAGCCACGGCGACAACAGATGCACTGTCCATGTACTTCTCGATGAGCTTCTCGTTGTTCCAGGCCATGTGTCGGAGAAGCTGCGCCGCCGTCCCCGCCTACATTTCGCGAATACATTTCCGCGTTTAACGTTGGTACTCGGAAACAAGACAGGTGGGGATACAAAACGACGCACCTCGACGCCGAAGATGCCACTGATATGGTCTATGTCGTTTTGCATCATCTTCTCGACCTCCGGCTGGCTCAAGGACGAGTAATCGACCTCATACATCTTCTTGTCGTCCCTTGTCGCGGCTCTGAAGTCGTCGCCAAAGCCATCGACCTCGATATCAGAGGCCGAGCCTGCACAACCGAGCACAGCGATATATTAATTCGAGTCCAGAGTGGTTTGTTAGCTAGGTCGTGTAGGACCCACCATCGTCAATGTCCATCATCTCGTCATCTTCCTCATCGTAGTACTCGTTCTCGTCGTCAGAAATCTCATAATCGGAAGACATGGTGTGCAGTAGAGGGAGCGAGAGGTGTAGGCAAGAGAGATGGTAAGCGTCCGAGTCAAGTAGCACGGATTCGGCGAGGCCTCACGGCGACTTGAGTCGGAGTTTTAAATGTTGTTGGTAAGCAGCTTGGAAGCCTCCCGAAGGACGATCGGAGCCGTCTGCGGAGATATATAATCGAGCCGCGAACGGGACGCGGTACCGCGATTGCTCTCAACAAGAAACAAGAAGCTGTCCAAAAAGTACAATACGCTGTTCTACGTACAACACATTATTTTCTTCTAGTAGATACTGCTGCCCGTCTGTCAGTCCCCAATGCGTGTTCATGCAATCGTCAGTCGTTGTCGGCGTAGAGGCGAGTGCGAAAGGAGGAAGGGGAGAAGGAGGGAGAATAACCGAGTGTAATCTAGTCTACGTCCATCTCCGTCGGGCCTTTGTCCGCCTTCTGCTCCTCCGTCTTCGGAGTCTCCTGTCCCTGCTTCGGAGTCTCCGTGCCTGGTGTCCCAGTCGGCTCGACCTTGGGCTTCGGCTTCGGCTTGGTCAGGATTGGCGTCGCAAAGTAGATGATCTCGTCCTTCTTCTTCAGCACCTCCGCCGCAGTCAGCACCGGGTCCACGTTCTTCGGCCGCTCGCTCTGCCGCACGTTCTGGTCCTCCAGCCACTTCTGAATCGTCGCGCACTTCTCGATGATCGCCTGCTTGTCCTTGTCCTCGATGTGCGAGAACCGCTCGTCGTTGGACGACGCCTGGGTCATGTAGTTGTTGATCGTCTCCCGTAGCTCGCTCACCACCCTTGTCCGCTGCTCCGCCTCCTTGTAGCGGTTAATGACCGGGTCCGCGAGCGCATGTAGGGCATCCAGTCGCTCGACGTAGACAGACTTCGTCGCGTCCTCGCCATCCTCAGAGTACAGCCAGTCCTCAGCCGCCTGCAGAGCGACAAGGATCTTCTCCTTCTCCTGAGACTGCACGTACGATGCGTAGCGCTCGTCTAAGCGACCACGAGTGTCGTAGATGAACTCCTCAAGCGCGTTCTTGGCAACCTACCAACAAACTCAGCAACTTAGACAGGCAAAAAGGAACGAACAAAACGTACCTCGGTATCGTAGACGAGCTTGTCGGCAGCGTGCATCTGCGCCTCGAGTTCCCTGAACTGGTTGATGACTGCAGGGTCGAGGCCAGTCGCTCCCCATACGAAAGGCACCTCCTTTTTCTTCACAACCCTCTTCTTCTTCGGCTGCTCAGTCGCCTCGCCCTCCGGTGCGTCCACCTGCATGGCGCTCGTATCTTCCTTCTCCTCGACTTCCTCCGTGTACGCCTGCTCGAAAGACAACACGCCGTTTGCATTCAGTCGGGTCTTTACCTTCACGACAGCGTAATCGCCGTTCGGCTGCGGCTCGACGTTCTTTGCCGTGAACTTCGCTACCCACGGGTTGATGCCGCCCGGGAGCTGCGACGGGTCCGCATAGCTGGCCTCGAGCTCGAAACTGGACTTGCGGTAGAAGGTGAGGACCTTGGTAGACGGGATGTGGTTGCCCTTCGGGAACACGGTAAGCTCCGTGTCGTCGTCGTCCGGTTGGCGCTCCCAGGACACCCTGACCGAGTACGGCGTGATGTCCAGCATCGAGAAGTCTCGTACGCGGAAGACCGGCGAAAGCATCGCGCATGCGAACGTCGCTCCACGCGCGGCAGCCTCCTCCTGGTTGAGGGTAGTCGAGAGCTGCTTGCCCTGGAACCAGGATTGGATCTTCGCGCGAACGGCAGGGATACGGGTGCAACCACCGACGAGCTCAACAGACTCGATCTGCTCGATCGTAAGGCCCGAGTCGGCAAGAGCTTGCTGGAGAGGGCCCTCAAGACGGTCGAGGACACCAGAGATGAGCTGCTCGTATTCCTCGCGATTGATACGGCTCTGTGCGTCGATGTCGTTCATGATCGACTCGACGTTCAGTGGCGCCTCCGCGTTGGCGGAGAGAACCTTCTTGACCTTGTCACAACCAGCAGTGAGACGGAAGATGGCCTTCGGGTTCGAGAGCACGTCGATTTTGTACTTGTCCTTGAACTCCGCGGCGAAGTGCTGGAGGAGCGCGTAGTCGATGTCGCGACCACCGACATGGCGATCATACGCCGTGCTCTTGACCGTCAGCTGTCCCTTGGAGAATGCGACGATGGCGACCGACATGCTTGTGTGCCCAACGTCGACAAAGGCGACGTGTCTCGGGTTCTCGGCCTCGGGAAGGTCAGACTTGGTGATACCATAACCGAGTGCGACGGCGGTGGTGTCGTTGATCAGACGGAGGACGTTGAGGCCAGCGATCTGTGCGGCGTCAAGTAGTGCACGACGCTGGATGTCGGTGTACCATCCAGGCACGGTGATCACGACATCAGATACTCCGGCCTTGAGCTCGACCGCGGCGGTGTCGCGCAGCTTGCCCAAGTACATGGCTGTCAACTGTGTCGCGGAAAACACCTTTTGTTCGCCCAGGTAATTCACCTGCATAGGATGTTGAGAACGAATCTTGGTGGCGTTCATGGAAGAAGGCACGCACCTGGGCACCCACAGTGCCATTTGCATCGACGAGCTTCACATGAGTGAATTTTGATTCGACTTGAGCGATCTCGGGGTCAGAAATTGTCCTTCCGAGGAGTCTCTTCAAGGAACCAACAGTGTTGCGGAAGTTAGAGATTTCCAAGGTCTTCGCCGGCTCGCCAATGGAGCGCTGCCTAGGACCAAAAGATACGAGAGATCTACAAGCCAGATTCGCCCATTGAGCCCTTACAGTATGATAAACCGCGCATATACTCACGGAGTTTGACGATTTGAGACCTCATTAATGATGATGTCTATGCCGCGGTGTCTGGCGACACCGATCTAAACGAGCACTCCGTTGATGTCAAGAACGATGTAGACGCGCGATCACCACATACCTTGCTGTGAAGAGCACCGAAATCGATGCCAACGACGGACATAGTGGGTCGGGGAGCGTGGAGAACGTTGCGGGTGGCTTGGGGGTCGTTGGAGGAGAAGTTAGTTCGTGGACGAGGGGGTCGTAATGGAGCGTAAAGATGAGGGTACGTGCAGCATTTGTGGGCAGGCAGATTGCATTTACGCGCCCAAAATTTGGTGTCCCGATCTGGCGTCACTTCCTTTTCGGGCATGTTCTCGACGGTTCGTACATCTTCGAAACTGTTCGACACGCCCAAGCCGCACCCCATCGATATCAGCCACCGCTCTTGGGCCGATGACGAACGACGTAAGACGTGTCGAACAACGCGGCCTTTGTGCAGATCATTACTTTCTTCGCGGGCGGTGCTCAGCCTCTGGCCGCTGGTCTTCTACCTCACTGTCAATCCATCACCACGAAAGCTATGAAACCCACGATGAGGCTCGTTATGAAGTTCCGATGTGACTCATACACGAGGGGTCCAGGCCTTAAAGCAATGCATGGGACCCAGAAGCAATTGCTCAGACCTTCTTTCATTCAATCACTTCAAGTAGTGAAGCCGTTCCGGCCGGATTCAACAAGTATGGCGAGCGCGAAGCCGCCCCGTGACGATTCTTGACATCTGCATCGACACAGCGGCTCTTGGCGAAGGCGAAGAGCGTGCGCGAGTTCGGAGTGTCAAGACTCAAGAAGCAAGTGCCCAAGTATATTTACCTAGTGATACAATTACGTTTATAGCACGACTTGTTTTAGATCTGACCGCTAGGTCCAACCGCACCAGTCGTGTTGACGGCAGTTTCTATGGGCTTCATGGCCGGGAACAGTAGTACCTCCTTGATGTCTACGCGCACAGAATGTTATAGGATAGCGATATGGAAAGAGAATGACACGCACTCGTCGAGTTAGTCAGGAACATCACCAATCTGTCGATACCGATACCCCAGCCACCAGTGGGCGGAAGACCGTGCTCAAGACTACGAGACGCGTCAGTAAGGGGGCACATAACCGCGTGGAAAGACTTACGCGTCTACAAAGGTCTCATCGATACCCTGAGCTTCATCATCACCTTGTTCCTTCTGTCTGACCTACGATAGGAGACACAAGTCGTAAGCGCAAGACATTTCGACGTGCATATTATGGCACTACAACTTACCTGCTCTTCAAAGCGTAACCGCTGCTCAAAGGGGTCGTTCAACTCGGTGTAGGCGTTGCAGATCTCCTTCCCGCACATGAACCCTTCGAACCGCTCGCAGAGACCTGGCCGTGACCTGTGGTACTTGGCCAGCGGCGACATGACCTGCGGGTGTCCGACTACAAACAAAATTAGTACGCGTACAGACACGGTGTTACACAAATCATACCGATGAATGCAGGCGAGATGCACAAGGGCTCAATGAATTCGCCAACAAGCTTGTCGAGCAGACGCGCGTTGGTCTTCGGCTCACTGCAATCTACGTTGTGCTACACTCTATATTAGCACGATGAAGGTCGACAAGCAACATCAGGACGTACCTTCTGGCAGAGCTCACGGAGGAAGCTGTTCGCCTCGTCCGTATGCAGCGTCTCACCCGGGGGAACTTGACACCAAGCTTCTCCTCCAGCGTACCGATCATATCATACCGCTTCCACGGTCGCGCGAACTCGAGCTTATAAACCTTCTCGCTGTTGCGGCTCTCAGGGTGGTACTCAAGCGTGGTGCTTCCACCCGTCAGGTACTTGACCATGCCCTCGATGAGGGCCTCGGTTAAGTCCATGATGTCATACATGTCCGCGTACGCCATATAGAACTCGCAGATCGTGAACTCGGGGTTGTGCGTCAGGTCAATACCTTCGTTTCGGAACACACGGCCGATCTCGTAGACACGGTCGAGCCCGCCAACGACGAGCTGCTTGAGATACAGCTCGGGTGCGATACGGAGGTAGAGGTCAAGGTCGAGGTCGTTGTGATGCGTAACGAACGGCTTCGCAGTCGCACCTCCGGCAATCATGCTCGTCATGGGCGTCTCAACCTCGAGGAAGCCGAGGTTGTCCAAGAACTTGCGGACGTAGTTGATGATGCGACCGCGGGTGAGGAAGATACGACGTGTCTCGTCGTTGAGAATGAGGTCGAGGTACCGCTTGCGGTAACGCGTCTCCTGGTCCTTCAGCCCGAAGTGGGTGGAGGGAAGCTGGTGCAGGTTCGGCGCCAGGAGGATCATCTCGGAGGGCACGATGGATAGCTCGCCCTTCTTTGTACGTGCTGGGGTACCAATGACGCCCACGATGTCTCCACGACGGAAGTGCTCGTGGTTTGCGACGAAGTTGTCCGGATCCTTCGCGTCTCTGCACGATGCATACAGGAGAGGGATACAGCGTCACACGACACATGTCGAGTACAGGGCGGGACTGAAGACTCACTGTTTGTTCGCCATGATCTGCACCTTCACCCCCTCGCCGTGAAGGTCGTAGAAGCGAAGGTTCTGTCCGGAAGCGCGGACATTATGTATGCGCCCAGCCAGATGTTCGGTGGTTCCCTCCAGCTTCGTTCCCGGCTGGATCTTGCCCTCCAGACCATACTGCTTGATGTATTCGGTGATCGAGGAGGTTACATGGAACTTGTGGGGGTATGGGTTGGGGCTTTGTGTCTCCTTCAGCTTGAGGATATGCCTCGAACGGATTTCAAAGTATTGCTGTGCTGCAATTCAGTTCGTGTACACATGTCATAAGAGTATTGATTGCAAGCCCCGATCTCTGGCAGAGTGCAAAACCTCCCAAGCCGCCCAGCCTGGGGCAAGAGCACATGCTCGGACCGAGCCTGCGTTGTGATTCACAAGGCGAGCCGGGACTTGCAATTCATTATATGAGGACAAAAGGACGGTGCGTACGTTCGGGGTGAGTTCCTCCTCGTTCTCCGTAGTGCTCTTAGCAGCAGCAGGCTTAGCTGGGATAGCAGCCGCCTTGTCGGCCTTTTTCTTCTCGATCTCGCGTGCCTTCGTACGACGCTTGAGCTCCCTGATCGCGCATATATCGATCAGTGACTACTGCAGACAGCAGGGACAAGAGATAACTCACGTCTTGGAGATCATTTCCCCGGTGACGGGGTCCTTGTGGAGGGCAGCCTGTTCGGAAGCCATGGTGCGGGCGTGGGGGTGGAGGGGGAGACGAGGGAGAAGAAGAGAGGTCCTGTGGAGGAGTGCAAGAGATCTGAGTCGAATCAGTCTCTGCATCCAACTTTTGAGTTTTTCCTACGAAATCCATATATTATGAGTCACGGTACGCGTCGCGAGTCACTACGAGTATTTGCATAGCTTATGTCAGACTATCTCACGACTACACGTCATGTCACAGGGGTAACAAGTGGACGTCACGCGTGACGCGATAAGCCAAGCAGATGCCGCCAGGAATCTGCGATTGCGAAGGCGAACTGGTGACAGTGCTTGCCTCCGCTCTTCTTGCGACTACTACGCCTCCTTTTTCTCATCCTTTCTTGTTTAACGGCTGTGCATTTCTCGTCGCACCGCACGCAGAGGCAGTTCGGAAGAGGCGGTACTTGGGATCTTATCGCTCGCTTGAACAGGCGTGGCCAAATATTTTGTGGACCCACAGATGGCGACAAGGCAAAACAAGAAGCGCAAGGGCCGCAACAATGCCCCTCCGCGCGAGCGCACCGTCACCACCCTCACAGACGGCCCCGACGGCCCTTTCATGTCCTCTCCGGCCGACGACTCGTCCGCCAGCCTCATGTCCCCGCCCTTCTCCGTCAGCTCTCCTATCCCACCCTCACCCCAGCCACCTGGCATCACTCCTAGTCCGTTCCCTCTCCAGCCCTTCTCCGCACCTTTCCCATACTCTTTCTCCCACATGCCCTCAATCGGTTCCTCCCTCAGTGGTTCCTTCCAACCTCAAGCTCCCCCTCCACAGTTCTTCTCCTCTCAGCCCTCGGCCATCCAGCAGTCAACGCCGCTTGCGCCATCTCAACAGCCAGCAGACCTCCCCCAAGGCCAGAATGATCTGGAGATCCTCGAACGGCTGAAGGAGACTATCAAGAGCAATCAACACGAACTATTCCGCCCTATTCCTCAGCCTGCTGCTCTCGCTGGTGTCTTTCTAGGTCCCCGCTCAACCTTGGTCAGCTCTCATGTTCCGCCACACCCTGAACAGATTCCCACGGATACCTCTCCTCCTGGCTTGACTCGTATTACTCCTGACAACACTAGGTCTACTGCTGAGGCATTGTTGGCCAAAGCTTCCAAGCAGTCTACCTCAAGTACTCCTGATCTTCGGGATGCTGCCCTGAGGAAACCTGCACATCGCTTGTCCATCAGCGAGTCTCCTAAACAGAATGTGCTGTCCTTTCACGTCTATCTCCGGGTGTCATCCACGCTGACTTTAATCGATCTTCCAGACAATGCAGCCACCTCAATCACCAGTAAAACGTGTGGATAGGTATGACTCGGCTGCACACTCTGCTTCTGGTCTAGGACGGCAAGACAAGCCTGGCTTGAATGGGGCTGGGAGCTCCCCTCGGTTCGGCAATGTTGACGCTAGTCCACGGATGGGTCCTCCTGGGTCACAAAGGCTGGAGCAGGGTGGTCGCTCAGGTGAGATCGCACAAAGTCCTGCATCCATTTCTGCAACATTGCCCCCTGTGGACTCGAAAGACGTCCCCCGAAGAGAGTCTAGTTGGTCAGCTCGCAACGGCTCTGACGATCGAGATCGTCCAGGTGCTCCTGCAGCTCGCTCGCCTGGCAACGTGGACAGTCGTGGGTCGCTATCAAGAGATGAACGGACATATGATCGCGAGAAAGAACGGTTGCGCGACAGAGAACGTAGTAGAGACAGAGACCACGATCGGGACAAGGATCGTGACCGGAGACCCGATTACAGTCGGTTCCGAGATGACCGACGTCCAGACGACCGCTCTCGTCCACCCGATGACCGCAGACCTGTACCTGCAGGTGACCGGCGCTACGATTCACGCTGCCCTCGTTGGTACAACCCCAAAGCATCTGAGCCTTCGTTCACGGCTCGTGACGATAGAATCTCTACCGATGCACGTCCGCCACCGCGTAATCTAGGAGAAGAGCGTGCAATTATACGCCCACCTGCAGATTCTTCTGCGTCAGCTTCAACTTTGCCAGAGGATCGTAGAGCTCCTGCGCCATCTCATACGGATGCACGGCCGCCTCCTTCGGTAGAAGACAGACGCGCTCCTTTGCCTCCTCCTGGTGCGGATCGTCAAGTGAGAAGTGGCGATGACCGTCGTCCCCTGCCCCCTGCTACGGATCGGCTTGGGAGACCTGATGATCGTCGCCCGACGCCCTTGGACCGACCTGTGGAGGACCGACGTCGGCCCACCTCTCCCGCTGGAAGTGAGCGTACACCTAGAGCTATCGATGATCGCCGTGTACCTGTGCCTCCCCTTCCTGCTGTGTCCGCCGAACGTCCAGGAAGGATAGTTGAAGACCGTCGACCTGCGTCCCCTCGACCTCTTGCTGCGAGTGAGGATAGACGCCTGCCTCCTCCGGCTACTTCGGACCGACAGCCGCGGCCTGCAGATGACCGTCGTCCTCATGGGCTGGAGGAACGTATCAGTCGCCCACCTGTTCCTGCTCCAGCTGAATCGGCTCGTCCGCCTGTGGAGGATCGTCCTTCGCGGCCTCCCCAGTCTGATGACAGAGCTGTTCGTCCAGTCAAACTGGAAGAGAGGATCAGTCGTGGTGAACCATCGCTTCAAGAAAGATTGAGTTATCCCCCACCTACAAGACCGGATAGCAAGCCAACACCTCGCCTTGAGGAAAGGATCAGTCGGCCACCTGCAAATTCGATACCTCTAGAAGCTCGCCTCTCCAATCCTCCTGCAGATCCTCGTCCTTTGCGTCCACCAACTGATGACCGGCCTCCTCCCAGACAAGCACCTCCGCCTGATAGACCTGCTGGGCATGCTAACGATGACCGTTCTGTCCTTACTGAAGCTGCTCGCGCTCCACCTGTGACTGAGCGGCCCCCTCCTCACTCGGACGATCGTCATTACGCCGCGGCTCGGTACACACGTCCTGCTAGTCCTGTTGCAAGTGAACGCGGTCGTCCATACCGTGCACCTTCTGTTGCTCGTGACGAACCACGTCCGTACAGGCCCCATTCTCCGGCCCGTCCGCCCTCACGTTCTGAAGTTCGGGATTTCCGCCCTGCAGGTGAAAGAGACCGTGTCGACTCCCGACCTCCATACCGCCCTGACTCGGATCGGCACCCCCCTGCGCGCCGTCCGGACCTGATGGACGTCGACCCTCCTCGGGCCGCTCGTGCTTCGTACCATCGTCCCTCGCCGCCTCCAGGCGACTCCTATCCGCCCCGTGGAGACCGAACCTGGGTGCCTGCAGGGGAAGCTCCACCTCCGTATCGCGACACCGAGCTCAGTCGACGAACACCCGCAGACTCCCATGCATACCCACCGCGCGAGTGGCGGGAAGGATCCCGGCCGCTGCTGGGAGACGACTATGACCGCTCGTGGGACCGTTCTCGTGAATACGACCGAGATGGGCGGTTCCCTCCCCCCGACCGCGACGTCCCGCCTGTTGCTGCCTGGGAGACACGCGAAGAACGTGAACGCAGAGCTGCATATCCGCCAGTTGACCTCCCCCCTTCGTCCTCGTCTCGCTCGTTCGAGCCTCGCCCTCTCAGTTCTCGTCTTACGGATACATACACGGACGACAGAGGGTACTCTCGGGATATCGATCGCGCGCGGTACCCGCCCCCGCCTGTCGATGGGCCCGCAACTTACACCCGCGTGCGTCCGCGCAGCCCAAGCCCACTGAGGAAGAGCACGGCCAGCGAGGACCTGCGCCCGCCTCTCAAACGCGCGAGGGACGAATCGTACGGAGGTGCAAACTACTACCCGCCTGAGGAGCCTCGAGGACCGCCTGACTACCCTCCTCCGCCCCGCGCACGCAGCCCGCCACCAGCCAGCGCTGGGTACTACGACGACCCGAGATACAACAACAGTCCCGGAGCGGCCCGTGAGAGGGACTATCTGGCCTCAAGAGACCGCGATGTCGGGTATGCATATGATAGACGCGACCCGCCCGGGAGGATGCCTCCGCCGCGTTCCCCGCCCGCTTATAGTCGCCCTGCGTATGATAGGGACGACAGGCGGTACAGCATCCCGCCTCGGTGATCTATTGTGGGTGCTTCTCCTAATTGATGACCTTTGTTGGATTTGCGCTGACGATCATGTAACGGTGCATAGGGTTCATCCTGGAGTGGTGCTACCGTGCTTCTGCAGCCCATGTATATGTATGGACAAACTACGAGAGTTCCCGCTTTCGGACGGGACTCTATATCTGACTCTCTTCTTGATGCTATCTAGCCCATGTATAGACGTCATCTACTCCTTGTCCTTGCTTCCATCTCACGCGACCGCTTGAAAAGACTTCTTGCTTTGCTTGGGTATCACCACACAATCCATGTCATGCCATGTCTAGTCTAGCCTCATCGTCTACATGTCCAGTCGAACTTCCCATACTCGCTCGCTATCGAATGCATATTTATGTCTATGACCCTCTTGTCCGTGTCTCTCGCACACATTTCACATAATACTGCGCCTGCGACGTGAAGCACGTCAAGGTCTCGAGATTTCAGGTACCGGTTTTCCTGTAATGACGGGCGCCTAACTGCGCCTGCCGAACTCAGCTGGACGTAACCAGTCAAGCGACCAACCTTGGCCGACAACCACCACCACCGACCGCCATGACCACGACCGTCTCCCCGTTCGCACGCAGCAGCGTCTTCGACGAGCCCCGCCTCGGCGGGCGCGAGCAGACCGTCAGTCCATCCTTGGTTTTTGTGCTATATCAATGCTCTCTGCCAGACTGACTCGGGGGGATCCACGGTTGGGGGGAACAGATCGAGGAGATGTACAGCGTCCCGGAGAGCTTCCTGGAGATCGAGGTGCGCAATCCCCAGACGCATGGTGAGCAGCGTAGCTTGGCTGTGTACCTGAGACATATGAGGAGGACTGAACGTGGAGCGCGGCGCGGCGGTAGGTTTCGGGCGGAAGATGTATACCGACTACGAGATCGTGTGCAAGGTATGTGTTGCGATAGCGCTTCCCCGTCCCCCGTCCCCGTCCCCATTCCCCAGTCCCCAGTCCCCAGTCCCCCCCTTCTTCGTTTCGAATTTGAACCCCCGCTCTGCGCTCCCCCTCCCTCCCCTCTATATCCCGCTTTCTGACACCCCCGCCCTAGACGAACATCCCCGCGTTCAAGCTGCGCCACTCGGTCGTCCGGCGGCGCTACTCGGACTTCGAGGCCTTCCGGGACATCCTCGAGCGCGAGTCCACGCGCGTGAACATCCCCCCGCTCCCCGGCAAGGTCTTCACGAACCGCTTCTCCGACGAGGTCATCGAGAGCCGCCGCGAGGGCCTCGAGCGCTTCCTCACCATCGTCGCAGGCCATCCTCTCCTCCAGGTGCGTGCTGCTTCTCAGATGCCCTGGCCCTCTCGGGCTGTGGCGTCCACGCTTGCCGGATCATCGTGTGCTCACGCTCTCTCTCTCTCTCACTTTCCGTCTGTCTCTCTCGTGTCCCGGTTCGCTGTTTGCTCGCCTCGATTGGATCCCTGCGCTGCGCTGCTACACCATCTGGGCACCGCGCCGACACTCATGAAGACCGGTAGCAAGGTTCTGTGTGCGTTCCTCCAGGACCCCGGCTGGGACAAGGCGCAGTGGCAGTGAACGCGCGATGGAAGGCCTTTTCGTGTACGATCCCATACCGTGTTGTCCCCCTTTCCCCCCGTTGTTGCGTTGGCTACTTCCCTCACCTGTCATGCTCACGATCCCTGTCATATTTCCGCTGTTTCATGCTTTCTGTTGTCCATTAGTACGACATGTCATAACTCTTCTTATCTCTTTTTTCTTCTTCGTCTACGGACAGAATTGCGATACCGTGTTGGCAATGGAGGACTTGCAAACTGAGCATGTTAACCAGGAAAGCGATCCAAAGGTGGCTGGGGAATGATGGTGGCTGACTATTTCTGAATGAAGGTGGCTGGCAGCTGCTTCCTTTCATAAGGGTTCAGAACTAGCTCACACATTCCACTCAAAGCCACGATGTGCCCTCCAAACACTTCCACGCTCCCGGACGGCGGCGGTGATGGTGGGCCGACCTCGGGTCAGTGTGAGGGCAGTATCTCCCCAGCCCATCCCACCCACTCCCCGGCTAGCCCAGACCGCCAGGCGCTCCAGCGAACTCTCACTATCCATGCTGCCCCACTCTCTGGGAACCTCTTCTCTTCTGTGGTCCTGGGACCACAGGTCCTCCACCTTGTCTGTGCTGGCAATAATAGCACCAGTGGCACACAGATCCACTCCATGCAGCTGAAGCCTGAGGTCCTCGATCTTGATGGACCCTGTGAATGATGGAGTGTCAGAGCAGCTTATTAAGTCTCTTCTCTGACACTCCATTGTTCACAGAGTCCATCAAGATCGAGGACCTCAGGCTTCAGCTGCATGGAGTGGATCTGTGTGCCACTGGTGCTATTATTGCCAGCATGGACAAGGTGGAGGACCTGTGGTCCCGGGCACAGCAGCACTTTCTGGTCTTCCACATGCAGACAAACGTCAGCTTCGACACCCCCAAATGGCTCCAAGGTGTTCCAGTGTACACAGCGTCACTGCCCATTGGCAAGACTCTCACTGTGCAGGGACTTATCAAGGCCATGTACATGGTTGCCGACGACCTCAATTTTGACAATGGCAAGCAGTACATCGTGGCGGCTGTCTGCGCCTGTGCAAACGAGGCTGCGAACACGGAGGACGAGGATCAAAAAGCCGCGCCTGCAAAGGCATTACAACACTTGGCTTCGACCTGGGCCGCATACCTGCTATGGCCGTGTACGTGGTTCCTCCATTGCACACTATAGTTGTGACTGATAGTCATGCATCTCCAGTTTATGCCAAACAAGACAACCCGATCCAAACTTCAGACATCTCTCAACATGCAACGCCCACCCGGGACTACGTAGATGGTATATTGCACTTCAAGGAGTCATACAGTAGTAGTCACTGATAGAGGTCCATAGCAAGCAAATTATGTGATCAACAACACAGTGGTCACAACTGATTCTCAGCTGCCTCCCGGAACCCCACCTTGTCCCCGCTCTCTTGTCCTCTGTACACCTTCTGTGTTGGCCGATCTGGTGCGTGTGAACTTGGAACTGTCTGTCATCCTTTGTGAAGCTCTGGTGTATGTGATCACATGGACCACCTCTCGTGCTCTCCCATCGCCAATGTTCACCAACTTCTCATATCATACTGCATCCACTGTAGCCCTGTTGTGTCCAGGCTGTATTTTGAGGGTTCTGTTTACTCTAGTAAACATCCCGTAAGGAGCTCTGGTGTGTGCAAGGATGCAGACCACACTTCTTGTACATCTCCCGAGGCACGATCTATCCACGACAATGTTGAACTTCCGGACTACCGGCTGTGCTCGGACCGGAGTTGTGTACACTTGTTTATGGTCATATGATTAGATAGGCTGTGTTCCTACTTACCATTTATGGTTTTCTTTGTTCTCCTACTGTACTTTCCCATGACCATATGGTTACTGTGCATTCTTGTGCATACCAGTGCGTTCTACACTGCACCGGACTCTTCTAGACCTTATGTCTGACTCATGCTATGACTGTATCTGACTCATACGCCGATACGGACTCTGACTCATCATCTTATGGCTACATGTGACTGCTTCATTCACTGACTCATGGACTCATCCCTCATGTATAAAAGCAGTCCCTACTCTGCCTATGCTCTTCAGTCGTTCGCTCACTGACTGAAGAGTAAGTCTCTCACCTACATATGCTCTACTACTTCTTACTGACTTAGTACTTGTAGTCTCTCTCTGTTGTGACTTACAGGTACTTCACTATGCAATATAGTTGTCCGCTCACTGACTGAAGATCTCTCTCTGTTGTGACTTACAGTCGCTCCTCGCCTTACAGGTTCAGAGTTCATCAGACAATGACCAGTTGATGTTGCAATGCAACAGATTCGTCCTTTTCGCCTGTGAATACTGGGCCAGGATCTGGTATGGTCAAGCCATATGCAGTATGCTGCAAGTTTCTCGGTGGATCCCTGTGCTGGCTGCTGACCACACTTGCCTGGACTCGCATAAATGGACTGTCAAACTATCGTACTTCCCATCTGCACAATTCAACACGACATCCGTAGACGTACCTCAAGTGGTACTACCCAGCACGCTGTTCGCAGCACCACTCGTGTAGCCTGAATGTTAACCGGCTGCAATCATAATGCATCTTCAGCTCGGCTCTCCTCACTCCTCGCCCTCGGTGCGTCTTCCACGCCCACACCGTGCACACAGCCTACTTGATACCTCACTTCTTTCAACAGTCCCTCACCAAGTCAAACTCTTCGCCCCGGTGGCTCTAATGAATCCATCCACTCACGACCCCTACTCCAAGACTCTGAGTCCCTAACATGTTTGCTAGAGCTCCCATCCCCGCGCTCGCGCTCGCGCTCTGGCTCTGGCTCTTTGACCTTACTACCGGCTCCCCAGTTCCTCAAGAATCCAGCCAGCCAGCTACACTGGCCGTCCTGCAAGTCACCCTGCATATCATCCTGGGTGCAGCCCCCAGACCCGCCAGCTGCGACGGCACAAGCCGCGCGTCCTCATCCTTGTCCTGCCGCACCACCAACCAAGCTGCGCCCTTCATTGCTGCATGGTTCCACAAGTTCAGCCTTGAGGCCATCCTCATGGCCTTCGAGACCAGCAACTTCAAGTTCGATGTGAACATCTTCCCCTCTGGCCTGGCCAAGGCAGTGAGTCTCTCCCATCCTTTCTTCCTGCCATGGTCAGCGCGATGTGGCGCACAGAGGTGCAATGGCTATGGCTGAATCCTGATCATCATCCCAACCCACAACCCAGCCTGAAGACATGATGACCTTCCCCTTCATCCTCAAGTACCGCACCAAAGGCCGCATCGCCGAGATCGACCTGACACTGAGCCCCAACGTTAACCTGTCCGCCGAGCAAGCGAGCACCGTTAGCCCCGACACGATGAAGAAGGTCCGCACGCTCATCCTCTCCGACGAGCTCTCCTTCACGTCTGCTGCATGGCTCTTGAGGACCCGATGTGAGCCCGAGATCGCAGACGGGCTCAAGCATGCGTCGGCTGCTGCATGGAGCGTGTAAATGACTACATGTACCGGCATGATGGACATCCCAGAGCGTTTGATGCGATACCAGACCGCTCTCCATGTGTACAGTCAGTAAGCTTGATTAGATGCTTTGGGAATGATGGTGGTTCGTTTCTTTTGGGTATCGTCATGAACATTCAAGATACAGCATTGACTGTTTCATGGTCAATGTGTCCCCAATGGCGAGATGATTCGTTTGATAGAGTTCTGTGCACTCTTCATTATCCAGCGACGAGCGGTCGGACCATCCACACACGCCACACACATTCAACGAGCAGAACATACATACATTCCACCCATACATACAACAGCTGGGCCTAGCCAGAGCTGGAATGTGAGACATCAGACATCTATCTACTTCATGGAACAAAGAGGGGGGCCACAGCACGATACACATAAGCAGACTGTGCCGAGGCCCTGGGCTGCGGACGGAATAAGTAACACGGCAAACAACGAGCAAACGAGTACTTCGAGTCAGGGATGGGGATGGGGAGGGGAGGGGGCTGAGACTGGCAACTGATTCATGTTGTTGGAGGTAACAGGAGGAACGGGGATATATCCAACCAAGTCAGTTGTCGATTGTGTGAGAGAGGAGAGAGGGGAGAGGGGAGAGGATGGCGGCATAGTTGTGTACGTTGTTAGCGACGGCGTAGGGAAGTGGGAAGAGAGAGATAAGAGAGGAAGAAAGACGATGGATTCCATGGGGATGCCTTACGACACCCCATGTTTGGTGTTATGATAACGAGGCGGAAAGTCGTACAACATCGTACAGACGTGAGTGGATAGCGAGACAAGACGAGGGCAAGACGAGAGATAGAGCAGACATCAGTAATTCTCACGATGTCTGCAAAGTCTGACACAGACTTTTCAGATGCCATCAGACATCACAGATATCATTTTCAGATGTCCCAGATACTCAGAGTTCAGACATTGATTTTGGCGAGTTCAGACATTTTGGTCTATGGCTATTTCTATGACTTGTTCCCCTCCCACTGGCCTCAAAACTTACCGGCATATGTATGCATGTACTCGCAACTATTTCCAAGTTCTAGAATGCCCGAATACCGTGTGAACGCCTCGACAAAATTCCCACAAGCTGAATATGCATCTGGCTTCCTTGTGAGTCCCGTAACTCGAAATCAGGGAACCTGCGCAATATGAAGCTTTGAAATTAATCAATACATAGTCTCAGCTACTCTACTATATACTGCTTTTGTGGCATGGCAGGACAGGGGATGGTGAGGGACATTGTTAGTCGTGCACAAGCTCTGCGCGCTTATTAGACATGCGCCATCAGAGGCGCCAGACATTCAGAAACATCGTGGAATACTGATGGAGCATTGATTGGTGGAAGGCGGTAGATAGAGAGGGTTGGTCAGACGTCGGGTAGACAGGAGGGGAGTAGGGAAACGGAAGCTCATCGAGTCGGCGCAAAGCGTCCTGGGATCTACAAAGGAAAGGAATCACCAAACCCAGATAAGACTCATAGGGGTCAACCCGGGCGCGGCGTTAGTTGACTTTCAGCTGTCGGCTACTTCTCAAAGCGGAGCACGAAAGTCTGAGCGGAGAAGGCATCTTGTTCCGAACCCATAGTCCCCTGATGCGCTCGCATTGCACTCATTCTGCATCACTCTCAACTTTCAGAATGGTTCCGAACGCTTCCACGCTCGCGGACGGCGGACGCGACCCAGCGCCCGCCAGCTTGTCTGAGATGCGAGCGTGGTACGTTCCCGCTACTCATCTTCACACTCCTCCTCACTCCCCAACCACGTATGTATTCAGCTTCTCCAACTCAGGGGCGTTATCTGCCCAAGTCGAGCGCGCGATTCGAGAAAGCATAGAGAGCAAGAAGGACATGAACGTGAATGAGTTGTGGTTTCTCGCGCAGAACCAGCTCCTCGTCTTTCAGATCGAGAAATACGCCCGCTTCGATACTCCGGACTGGGCCCAACGGTGGAACACGATCAAGTGGACCGTGTATCCGGACTTCACAGTGCGGGGGCTCATCAAAACTATGTATATGACTGCAGAGGACCTTGGACTAGACAAGGGCAAGCAGTATGTCGCGGCGGCTGTCTGCGCATGCGCGATCGAGGTGGCATACGCGGAGGACGAGGATAAGAAAGAGGCGCTTGCAAAGGCTTTACAACGCCTGGCTTCAACCTGGGTCGCTTATCTGCTATGGTCATGTACGTACTTTCTTTCTTGCATGCTAATTCGTAACTGGTAGTCATGCATATTCAGTTTATGCCAATCACGCCAAGGCAAGAGAAAGTGACGACATGGATGAAGGGTCAGACGAGGATGATTGTAGCAGCGACCGTCTGCGAGATTCGGTCTGTTTAGTTTCTGGTCCGCATGCCGATATCAGCTAACACACATACAGGTTTTGCAGTGTGACCTGCATGACTCGGTCTGTTTAGTTTCTGGTCCGCGTTCCGATTTCAGCTAAACCACATACAGGTTCTGCAGCGTGACGGCGGCAAGTGCATCTTGACCGGTCGCTTCGATCTCATTACGTACTACTACCTTAAGCTTGAGGTGGAATTTTCAGAATTGCAAGTTTCTCACATCTTCAAACATTCAGTGGCGTTATATAGCAACAGAGGTGAAGCGAAGAAGGCCAGTAGCCTATTGATTCATAGAGTGCAATATTTATGCTGACCTGATCTGTAGTTCGACTCGACATCTGCTACTTTTGAGATGTTGCGACACTATTGTCAAATTCCTGACAAGTATCTCAACAATCCGGAACTTATTGACACACCGCAGAACGCTATCTCACTCGATCCCCACTTCCGTCTACGATTTGATACCCTCGATTGGTGCTTGAAGCCCACTGCGGTACGCATCTAGCACACTCATCATTCCCTTCAAACAGTCTAACAATCTCATAGGTTCCCAATCGCTATGTGGTAAAGAATTACCATCCCAGGATGACTCATATGGAGATGCACAAAATCCCGGAAAGCTTAGAGATCTCGTTCAAGGACTATAGTGATGAGGTCCCCGTCAACGCATCCGGCAAGCGTCCCCACAACGCTGTCAGTGTTGATCTTCCTGATCGAGACCTGCTTCGGATGCATGCGGCATTGGCAGAGATCATCCACATGAGCGGCGCCGTTCGCGTTTTCCTGTCGATTCTATACCCGCCCCCGGGTCGGAGTACCAGTAGTAATCCCCGGGCAGATGGAGAAGCCTTCATGAAGGGTATAGTCGACCCTGAAGTCCATCAGTTATCGCAGTCTGTTGAGACCATTGTGCTGGGGCCGTAGCTATGTCGCACTCGAAGAAGTGCTACTTGTATCCGATTGTATGTCTCTGCTTGGGATCTGGGCCACTGCCACTAACTCAAATTCAAACATCCGTTGACGCCCTGATCAAGCACTCGTGAGCTCCTGCCAATGCGCTTCCCGGGCTTTCCAAGTCATGTAGCGATAGCGATTGCTCGCTGATAATCTCGGCACGTAATGGTCATGCAGCTTAAACTTCAATGAGCCTCGCATGCGAGATGAGATCGCTTACGCTCACTGGCAGCCCTGCAACTTCAAGTTTGCGACCCACGTTCCGCCCAGTACTCTGAGTTACCATCCCTGACAGGCGAATTGGCTGGACAAAGGCTGGCTCGCATTCTGTGTCCGCTATAGTACGAATTAGTGAAGGCGGTAGGAGAACGAGTGACCGGTGCAACGGTGTGAAGCCGTCGGATGGCCACGAGGCGGGCGACTCAGATAAATCATAAGTAGCATTCACGCGAGCTGTGGCGAATGTTGAGGTCCATGGCCCGTTGAGGGTGCGGCCCGGCGTTGGTTGGCATGACACGGTGCCAGTGTCCGTTACATAAGGTGGCCAAGACTCTTCGACTCTCACAGATTGAACCGTAGAGCCGTTACCTACTTATGATTTGACGGAAACGTATGGCCCCTCTCCTCGGAGAATCGAACTTCAAAACACCGCTGTGGGTGGGGCGGTCGTTTGCGTTCCTGCTTCCTCCTCCTCAAGAACCTATAGCCATGCATATCAGTCGGAAGAGACTCAGGACAACGGTACACATACTACTCAGTAATCAACTCACCAGGCGGATATCGAGCTCTTTGGGACACTGAATTCGCGCGCAAGCCGAGCGAGCGCGGTTCCGTTGATGAACTTCCGCTGCGAGTACATAGCTTGGAGAACGCCGCGTTGCTCCTCGGTGAACCGGAATCGCGAGGGGTGCGGTGGATATTTGGTCCCAGAACCGGAACAGAGAATGAAAATCGCGCTGTCGAGGTCGGCGCTCTTGTCCACGGATCTTCATGGTTTGGAGCATCATGATGATCTTCAAGTGTTGCACCGTATGAATGGGAGGAGCACTTGGGGAGGCGATCGAGGGCGTTTGTGGCTTGTGCCTGACTCTGTTGGGCTCCCAAATTGAGGGCGGATGTACGTCGTGATTAGTGTGGAACTGGTTTTCGCTCCATTGCGAGGAATCGGGTGTCGGTGGTGGTGGCGGTAGATTCGAGTCGTAGCAGAGGTTACCTTCGACGGGCCAATCTCGGGTGAACCTTGAGATAGTGGGAAGCCGGGAAGGAGAAGGAGAAGGAGTGGCCAGGCGGACCAGATTGGAAACCGGGAGGCGGAAAAAAAAAGAGGCTGTGCCGGGTAAGCGTGCTTGTGGGCGAGTCAAAGCGGCCTGCACCTTGAACTAGATCCGGTACAACGCGTTCGAGGGAACGAATCAAAATGCATATGTTTGCCCACCTCAAGTGGCACTATCCGGCACGCCGTTCGCGGTGAGAAATTTCAAGTCAGCTTGCTGCGATCTCGGCGAGCAGCTCGTCGTTCTCATCGGCCAAGCCCGCCGCGTAGGCCTGCAGGGGCAGGATGCACATCAGCTCACGAAAGGCGCAGGCAGTCGTATCCGAGCCGATGCTCACCTCGAGTTCATCTTGGGCAGGCCCTGCCGTTGGCAGTACCAGTACTTGCGGTCTTGCGGCAAGCTGACCCAAGGCATGTCGTGAGCTACCACTGCTCAGGCAGAGGTCCGCACCTTGTCCGCTTCGTCCTGGAGCACGTCAAGGAGCTTACCCCAGTCGCGTTCAGATTCCTCGGCCATCATCGCGCCGATGTTCGCGAGCTGGTCCGCGCCTTCGTTCCCTTCGATGCCTGCGTGCCCTTTGACGTACTGCAGATGGATCTAACGAGCACGCATCGTGTAAGATAGCTATGTGAGACGAGAGGTCATCATGGCTGTACCTTCTGTCCTTCCCGTGCCCGGAAGTCCAGCAGCGCGGAGAGGTAGCGAATCAGCGGGGCGTTCTTCGCAGGCTCGCCCGTAGACGACTTGAAGCCGTTCTTGAGCCATTTCGGCATCGGCATCCACTCGCGGAAGCCTACGAATGTTGGGATATATAGATGCACATGCAACGGGGCAAACACTGCGACATACAATGCACTTGAAGTCGACTTGGAACCTGTCTTGATGAGCAGTGGTCGCTTGGTGTGAGGCGCAGTTTCAAGCACTCGTACGATTGCCTGATTCACATACGTTCAGCCAGAATACCAACACTTGCACCCTGGATGCAGTGACAAACGATGATTTCTGCGCGGTTGTTGTTCTCCGGTGCACATCGTTCGGCGATGTTTCTACCATTCGCGCCCGTTGCGGTGAGGTGTACATGAGAACACTTGGACACGCATACCTTGCGTTGTTCTCGCCCCACCACACTCCGACCCCAGCAACCGACCCGACCTTCCCATTCCCCTTGCACGCCCCGTCCGAGTAGACGACGTCCCACCCGCTCTTGTCTTCGATGACTTCAGTGGTCAGTGACACCCATCTTGACGAACCGGAGCCTTTGGGCTTCTCCCCAGCTTCTGTAGACGTGCTCGACAGCTCCAGATGCGAAGGGCTGGATGTCGAAGAGCTCGAGCGAGAAGTAACACTGAAAGGCACGTCGAGTCGTAATGTGGAGGTCCTAGGACGAGCAAGTCGACTAAGAAAGCAATGCGACGCCACTGCAGCTGTCGATTTCGCTGCTGCAACGGTTCCGACGCGAGAACGCGAGTTGTTCCACGTCAGATTGACGAGAGCCTGGTGGCAGCCGATTGTACTTGCGCACTGTACGACTTGCATAGAACACTGCCTTCTGTGTATGACAAGGGGATTGGTCTCACGCACCGAGCCCACGCCCATGAACATATGGTGATGTGGGCGTGGACGTTGTGTCCGGTGGCCAACACTTGACGAACCGTCTCTGTTCTACTTCGGCCACTCGAATCGCAAACTGTACCCTACGCTGACTTGCCACAGCGAGCTGGAACGTGACAAGCGAGTGTTGCCAACTCACAAAGTATCAACCCCTCCCATCTCCTCAGTCGTCCGTTCCTCTTCTGCCACACACATCAATATCTTCTCATCCTGTTTGTAAAAGTCACCGTATATCAAGATGAGGCGCAGGATCTGGAGGTAGGGGGGAGAACAAAGGATGCAAACGGCGCGCGCTTATGTATAATGGTCGCGCGTCTCTTTTGAACTTGGACCCATGGCATCTCCACCTCCGAAATCTTTCAATCCCGACTTATTCTTCGACCCCAAAGACAATAACAATATTGAGGGCATCGCCATTGACACCGACCATGTACTCCGGTCCACCATATTCATTCTCACCACGCTTATCGCTGGCTATCGCGTCAGTGAAACGCGCTCCTCGCTCAAGAAAGACGAGGAGCTCAAACTGTGGAGCAACCTCTCTGCCATTCTCAGCCTACAACCTGGCGATGTTGTCGCCGTCACGGGGGAGGTAATAGTCAAGGAGGGAGAGCTCCTCATCATATCCGCTCTCGTGGCTACAAACCATGGCATAGAACGAGATCTGATGTCGGGCGCGGTGCCAGAAAACGCAGGGCAGCAGGACGGGCCACTCATTGAATCTCTAGAACTACACAGCGACAAGCCGGTGTCAAGGCTGTTCCTGTATCCCGAGTCGTACGTGCGCGTCTCTGGGGTTTGCGTTGCACGAGCTGAGCTTTCGTTGCCCCCTCGCAGGAAGAGCTCTATCAAGGATCATGCTCAGGATGTTTACACCATCCTCAGCCACTTCATACGGGTTCCTGAACCTGAAAAACGGCCGGGCATGTATGTCACCAGCCTGACGGACTTTACCATCTACCGCACTCGCTGTTTACTCTCCTCCCGTTTGCGGTGCGGAGACAACTTTTGGGGCGGCGATAACCCGATCCGCCTCATCGAAGCCGCATGGAAGTCCTCCAGAAAGGATGGCACACCACTCTCCGATCCTCCGGATAACTGGTTCAAAGACACATCGATCAGGGTTCGCAATAAATATGTCATCGGTCTACTGAAGAACGCCGGTATCGCCCCTTCTGAATCTCCCTCGACCGACACCGTATTTCCGATGACTTTATCAAATGGGAAACAATGGGCACGTGTCCTCCTCGACGCTCTCGAGCGTTTCGAGAAGCACCTAAAGAGGATCAACAAGCCGTCCTCAGAAGAGAGAGAGCGCCGACGGCGGGAACTTCTCACCGACCTTCGGATCAGTCGTGGTGCTCTGCGAGTCATAGACGAGTTTATACGCTCGCATGCTATCGCCAAGCTCGTCACCCCGAAGCTCGGGAAGGAACTTCGTGCGAAGTATAATGTGGCAGTAAAAGACCCTAAGTTCCAACCTGAAGGTGTGTGCCGCATAACTTTCGGATATTCGCGTATTGCTCATACCATCTCACAGCGTTCTTCAAAATGTCTGCAGAGGAAACTAGCAATGCTGCAGGTAATGCCCTTCCGTGGCATGACTGTTCGAAGTTACTGACGGTCACCAAGGCGCTGCTGTGCCCACCGACGAGGAGGGTGCAGGCAAGTTGTCGCTTCATCCGACCGTGGGTGATGCTGAAGGTGAATTCCCTTCTGTCGCATGACTGTTCCAAGTTACTGACAGTCAATAAGGTGCTGCTGTGCCCACCGACGAGGAGGGTGCAGGCAAGTTGTCGCTTCATCCGACCGTGGGTGATGCTGAAGGTAAATTCCCTTCCGTCGCATCACTGTTCCAAGTTACTGACAGTCAATGGGTGCTACTGTGCCCACCGACAAGGAGGATCCAGGCAAGTTTTCGCTTCATTCCGCGATTACCAGATATTGATGCTTGAGATGACAGAACGTCGTGCAGAATTTCGAGCCGACCTAGATTTCAGAGATGACGGAGACAGAGAGGGCGATCCTAACGCCGCCCATGTCATCCGCTACATCTCCACTCTCGCACTCCCCCTCTCTGCCTCCCGAGCCTTGATGCAATCGATCGCAAAATACCGCGACGCTAATGTGCAGCTGTCGATGTCGTTTCTCAACGCTACCGACTCGCAGACAATCGAGTTTGCAGTGGTGCAAAAATTGAAGACGGCACTGATAAATCTAGTACGTCCGAGCGGAACGGCGAGTGTAGAGAAATTGTTTCAGGCATACTGGAGCCTGGCCAAAGAGGACAAGAAGTTCAAGGTGTCGATACATGCGGAGGCAGCGCTCATGGGTGCAGTGTTCTCGCACATATCCGGTGCTCCGAATGTGAGTTGTGCCCGGATGATTCCTCACTGATGCCTCGAAGTCGTGACTACCGACACTGACTGAGGTTCTCAGGCGTCGACGATCCGCATCGGTGTGTCGAAGAAGTGCTGCTTCTGCTGCAGGCTGCTCGGTGAGGAGCTGAACGATTGGCGGAAGTTCAAGTTGAAGGGAAGTGATGGCGATACTGCATGCCCGGAGTTCATCCTGCCAGGGAGCCACAGCACGGTGTTTCCCTGGGCGCCGCCGCGGGGTGTTCCATTGGAGGTGCGGAAGAATATCCGGGTGGAATTGTTGAAGCGTCTTTGGGAGCTGATCCAAGAGGGCATGTATGCCAAGTCTGCGCAGACTTCTCCGGCACGCTCAGAACGGAGCTTAGTTGTGGATTACTCTCCCAGGTTGAACCTGTATGAAGTCTGGGATGAATACGACGCAGCCTCCAGCCAAGGGGATCACCCGCATCCATAGTTCACGTCTCACGAGTATTGTAACGATGTAGCCATTGGTATTCCACGAGGAACGGAGTACGATAGTAGGATAGAATAGGGGGTTTGTGTATACGACTACATTTCGTGATAACGATGACGCACGGAACGCGGAGGAGCGACCGAGAAGTTCAGCGAATGCTGTACAGCGCGAACGGGTGGGATGGAGATAGATATAGAGATTTCACCCTCGAGCGCGGTGAGCAGTCTATCATAACCCAGACAGCTCGATGTTTGGCTGCTCGGTGTCGTGCTTGCCCATGTTCTGTAGACTGTAGACTGTGCTCAGTTCGCAAGTAGAGGAGATCGGTTGACAGACCTTGTCATCCTCTGGAGACGGCGGACGATGGGGGGATATAGGACGTACTACTGGAACTGCAGTCATCTGCGTACGTATTTGAGGTTATAGATACATCACGGGGAGCATACGGCATGTCTTCCAACTGATACTACTGCATAAAACACTTGGTGGAGAGGGTGGTAGTCTGGTGTGATATCTCAATTCAGCTTGCTGTAATCTCGGCGAGCAGCCACATACAGGTTCTGCAGCGTGACGGCGGCAAGTGCATCTCGACCAGTCGCTTCGAACCCATTCAAGTTACGTACTACTACCCACTTAAAATGCTCTTCTCAGAATTGCAAGTTTCTCACATCTTCAAACGTTCAGCGGCAGTATATAGTAACAGAGGCGAAGCGAAGAAGGCCAGTGGCCTATTGGTTCATACAGTGCAATATCTATGCTGACCTGAATCTGTAGTTCGACTCGTTATCTCCCCGTCAACGCATTCGGCAAGCATCCCCACAACGCTGTCAGTGTTGATCTTCCTGATCGAGACCTGGTTCGGATGCATGCGGCATTGGCGGAGATCATCCACATGAGCGGCGCCGTTCGCGTTTTCCTGTCGAATATATACCGGCCCCGTCGGCGGGGTACCAGTATTAGTCCCCGGGCAGGTTCATCAGTTATCGCAGTCTGTTGAGGACATTACATTGTGTTGGGGCCGTAGCTACGGTGCAGTTGAAAAAGTGCTACTTGTATTCGATTGTGTATGTTTCTCTCTCTGGCTTCCATCTTGGAACTGCTCCTCATTGGGAAATTGAAACGCCCCGTCGACACCCTAGTTCCGCACAATCCGAGTCACTCATCCCTAGGCCTGACAGGCGAATTGGCTGGACAAAGGCTGGCTCGCATTCTGCGTCTGCTATAGTACAAATTGTGAAGGCGGTAGGAGAACGAGTGGCCGGTGCGACGTCGGATGGCCACCAGGCGGGCTTATAACATTCGGACGGGCGACCCAGAGAAGTAGCATTGTACGCGAGCTGTGGCGAATGTTGAGGTGTCTATGGCACGTCACGGTTGAGGTGCGGCCCGGCGTTGGTCGATAAATCAAACTGTACATTCTCTGTTGTGTCGAAGCTTATGATGGAATGATGCTTTATGAGAATCATGATGTACCTTCACTGGTAGCAACTACTACTGGATTACATTATATTCATACGGATACGAATTCCATGACATGACACAGTGCCAGTATCCGTCACTTTATAAGGCGGCCAAAACTCTCCGACTCTGCCCCAAATTGAACCTTCGAGTGTTACCTGTCATTTGACGTGAAGGTCCTCTCCTCCGAGAATCGAACTTCAAAACACCGCTGTGGGTGAGGCGGTCGTTTGCTTTCCTGCTTCCTCCTCCTCACAAACCTATAATCATGCGCATCAGTCGGAAGAGACTCAGGACAACGGTACGCACACCAGTGGTACTATTGAGTATGTCAACTCACCAGGCGGATATCGAGCTCTTCGGGACACCGAATTCGCGAGCAAGCCGAGCGAGCGCGGTTCCGTTGACGAACTTGCGCTGCGAGTACATAGCTTCGAGAACGCGGCGTTGCTCCTCGGTGAACCGGAATTGCGAGGGGGGCGGCTGTCGTGGTGGATATTCGATCCCCGAACCAGAACAGAGAATGAAGATCGAGCTGTCGAGGTCGGCGCGCGTGTCCACGGAGTCTTCGTGGTTCGTTGCATCAGGATGATCTTCAACAGGTGTTGCTGCACCGGATGAATGGGAGGAGCATTCGGGGAGGCGGTCGAGGGTTTCTGTGGCCTGCGCTTGATTGTGTTCTGGAACGGGCTCCAAGATTGAGGGCGGCGGAAGTACGTCGTGGTTGGTGTGGATCTGGTCTTCGCTCCATGGCGAGGGATCGGGTGTCGGTGGTCGTGGCGGTCTATCCGAGTCAGAGCGGAGGTTAGGCTCGCCCGGTACCTTCAACGGGCCCGGGAATCTCGGGTGAACCTTGTGAAAGTGGGCAGCCGGGAAGTAGAAGGAGTGGCCAGGTGGACCAGACTGGAAACCGGGAGGTGGAAAGAAAGAGGCTATGCCGGGTAAGCGTGTGGTCGAGTGAGACATGGGGGCAGGTAGAAGCTTCAGAAGCGCAGGTCACTTGGTGGTTAAAGAGTCGTGGCGCGCTTGATGTGCGAAGGCTCACAGATGCATGAGCGTTGACATGGAGGGTATATATGGCGACGGAAGGCAAGGTAAAGCTTTGTGTACTACATACTTTCGTGGTCAAAGCGTGGCTACAAGAGGCTCACTTTGCACAGCCACCACAGTTTTTGAAGTGGTCGTGGTTGTGGGCGAATCAAAGCGGCGAACCAGATTCGGTATAACGCGTTCGAGCCGGAACGGTCCAATATGCATATGTTTGCCCACCTTAAGCGACACCATCCAGCACGCCGTTCGCAGCACCGCTCGTGCAGCTTGAACGTTAACCCCGGCACACACTCCAGAAACGTGAGTATTGATATTCCATACATACCTTACATCGTGACCTGTGCCCGCCGGCGTAGCTAGCAGCCCGTGCTGAAGACCAGCTCAGATGTACAAGATCATCAGACGTGGCCGGCGTAAAACGTAACCGGCGTTGAAGGTCCTCGATGAGGCTGAGGCTAAGCACTTACACGACGGGCATCGGCGTATACCACCAGGATTCGGACTATGATCAGAATTGGGCCGCGCATTTATAACGTGGGTTCCATTCTTGTGGGTGTTACGGACCAATGTCCGTCGTGTTAGCCCCGTACCGATTTCTTGAAGCTCATCTCCCGGTAGTAAGTCGCTAGTTCTGTTCTTTCTCTGATCACAAATCATTGCCTGTGTGAGACTTGTAGATGCTGCCGGAAGACGGACCTGGGGTAGTGAATGTATGCGCCTCGCGACACGGGCGAAGATGCCAAATATGGATTTAAACTTGTGTTCTATTAGGACACTGGAGGCAAGCGCGAATCTGAAGCCTCGGCAGAACGTCGGGAGTCTTGACATGTAGCTCGGGATCAAGTTATGGCGCATATACTAACCCTCGACCCTGCTGCGTCTCTCACATGAGCTATAGCGGATGGCAAGTAGTACTCATCCTGCGAAGATAGATGTCGTCATATAGGGTAAGCGCCTCATGCATACGTCACGACCGGGCACACACCGTTCAGGCCTTCATAAACTTTTTACTTCTCCACCCGCACCCCGACATCTCGCCTTCAACCCCATCTCATGACCCTCAGGACTCTGATCAGTGCTCTCAACTTCGCAATCGAGCCCAGTCTGATGACTGATTCGGACCTTGGACGAACCTGCGATAGGTGCACGTTGGACGAGATACATGCGGCGACAGACTCCTGGCAAGCTCCTAACTTGTCACTGCGCTGTTCACAAGTCCAGTCCTTCGCCGACTGTGCGAGTCCTGTGATCACCTAGCGCGGTGCGATAAGCCGATGCTCTCTGCAACGTTCACAGCGCCGAGCAGACAATCCCTGCGGAGAACGGCCGATGGCCGGAACATGGGAGCGGAGAAGAAAGGGAAAGTACAGGTGTGTCGTCCCTTTGCCCCATGGCGGACTGTTCGAGGCTCGGTGTTTCTAGTTGGCACATGAAGCAAGGGTGCCTGGGCGTCCTCGTGTCTATGTGTGGCACCGCGCAGAGGGTGCATCGCTGCGGGTCGTCGTCATACTGCCCTCGCGAGAGACGAAGGATGGCAAGGTGCCACCTAGAAGGTGCGAGCGCAGGGCCTCCTAGTCTGATGATGCCTGGGGGAACTGTCTGGAAAGGTACAGTAAGCGGTTGAGTTGGGATATCTTGCAGTCGCCCGTGTGGTGTCCAGAATAGCTCCCAAGTGTCAGCTGGAAGGTGCCATGATTGCCACGGGCGACTTGGCCGTCGTCTGAAGTTTGTCAGGCTGAGGTCGGGTCGGAGACCGGAGAGAGAGTCATCGGGGGTGATCAGTTGGGCTATGAGACGATCCCTTAATCATGAATGGCTGCGGGCTGGGGTGGGCTGGCAAGGAAGACGAGAACGTTAATCTTGGATCTGGCAGGGCGGGGCACGAACGAGGGAGGGACTGGCAGGGGGACAGCAAACGCCCAAACTATCTGGATAGATGCAGTCGCCGCGGTAGACGCCCGTCTAGACGCTGTTTAGGGCAGGTGAGGGAGCCAGATGAGGAAAGATGAGCGTGGGGACAGGCGAAGCGAGGCCAGCAGGCAAAGTTTGGTGAGAGATGGACAGAGTCTCGCTCTCAGCTGCTCTCAGCTGGCCATCGTTGCTCTCAACGCCTCGTGTGCAGCAACGTCCTACTTACCTCTCTCTCCTCGTCCGGATCTTCATCTGATCCCCTCTAGCGACACCCATGCCTCCTCCTCCTCCTCCCCCGCCCCCGATCTGTCTTCCTTTCTTTGGCGGCAGCAAGAATCGCCGCAGACTCACCTACTCCGAACGCTCCGCCACAGAGGGCTACAGTTCCCGTCGCTCTAGCATCGATCGCTTGGGCACCAATTCCTACTCCCCCACCGCCACCCTCACCTCGCGTGCCGAGAAGCTCACCTTCTCCTCCGAGACCGAGTCCTTCGCCGCCCCGACTACACCGATGTCGCTCGCGAAGTCACCCCTGCACACACCACCCTCAAGCGCTCCAACACCATCACCGGCACGACAACAACAAAGGAAACCCCCAAATCCACCAAGAAGTGGGGCTATGGCTGGGGCCTCGGCAGGAAGGACAAGGACAAGGGCGGGATGAGCGAGAAGGAAATGTATGATATCCACAACTCCACTCCTCCTCCCGTCTACAATTCTCCTGGCTCCGAGCATCGTTCGCGGGCGACATCGCACTCGAAGCACACCCGTTCCTCTCAGTCCTCCGGCCAGATCGATTACAACGAGCGGTCCCTCCACCGCGTCAACTCGGTCACTACCAACGGCGGTTCCATCCGCTATGTCCCTCCTCCCGACCGAGGCCCCAAGCGGTCGGACACGTACAAGTCCAGCTCGACAAAGGCGAGCGACAGAACCGCCCGTAGCGGCGCTGCACGCCCCGCACTCTATCCCTCCGAGTCTTCTAGTACACTCGTTGGTTCTGCACTCGAGCGCAAGGTGCGCGATGAAGACCCGACGGTAGAGAAGCAGGACACGACCAGCAGGCTTGAGGCGTTGCGCGATCTCATGCGGAACCATAACTTGGACTACTAGTAAGTGCCTCACGCTCGATACATCGCCGCTCTTCCTCATTCGCTCCCAGCGTTATTCCGAGCGAAGATTCACATGGGTCAGAGTACATTGCGATTAACGACAAGCGACGGGAATGGATCTCTGGGTACGTCTCCGTGCTCGCATCCGCATTGGCGTGGTGTATTTACGCCGCACAGGTTCACCGGCTCTGCGGGACAAGCTATCGTTTCGCTTAATTCCGCATACCTCATAACCGATTCCCGCTACTGGCTGCAGGCCAAGAATGAACTAGACACGCACAATTGGGTCCTCGTCGAGGCCGGCTCCCCAGGCAACGTGAAGGACTGGACTGAATGGCTCATCGTACGTGCCAAGGACAACAAAATTGGCATCGATGCCCGTTTGATTTCCTACGAGAAAGCGACGGCACTGAACAATGAACTCAAGCCGAAAGGCTCGAAGCTGCAGTACCCGCCACAGAACCTCGTAGACCTTGTCTGGCGCGACAAGCCCGCGCGAAGCAAGGAGTCAATCTACGTCCAGCCGATGGAGTTCGCTGGGGTCGGTGCCGGCGAGAAGTTAAGCCGACTCAGGGAGTGGATTAAGAGGCAAAGACCGTCTGTTCCCTCGTACTCAAGGGCCGAACCGAAACCGTCGCAGATGCAGGTCGCGACGCTCATCTCGAACCTGTCTTCGATCGGTGAGTCCGATCATCGTGTTCTGTCATGGTACGATGCTCACGGGTGTCCGATCGCTAGCGTGGACGCTCAACCTCCGCGGCGACGATATACCATTCAATCCTGTCTTTCATTCGTATCTCTTCGTCGGACTGGAGAGCGCGACGCTCTTCATCGAACTGGCTAAAGTTTCTTCAGAGGTCAACGTTTACCTGCAGTCCATCGGCGTCGTCGTTCGCGACTACAACGACATCTGGACGTTCCTACGACGAAAGGAATGGGGCGAGGGCAACGTGAGTACATATGCGACACCTTGGCGCTCTGCTTGAAACGCCTCTTGAACTTACGTGATTTCCAGGTTATAATCTCTCCGCAGACGTCTTACGCCATCTGCCTCATGATGACAAGTTTCCGATACACTGTCCTCCCCCCGTATGTTGAGGAGATCAAGGCAGTCAAGAGTGAGGCCGAAATTCGTGGTCTCAAGGCTGCCTACCTCCGCGATGGTGTGGCCTATGTCCGGTGGCTCGCCTGGCTCGAGCAGAAGCTGCAGCAAGGATACAGTATCACCGAGTACGAGGCGGCCTGGCGTCTCACCGAATACCGGCGCAAGCAGAAGCACTACAGGGGCCTTGCTTACGAGAACATCTCCGCGAGCGGACCTAATGCTGGTGAGTTTCTCGCATGTATCACGCGCGCGCAGTAAAATTTACAAGGATCCTTGCTCGTTTTTAGCACTGCCTCACTATGTGCCGCACAAGGCGACTGCGCGTGATATCGACCGCGATACTCCGTACCTGAAGTAAGTTATATTTTTTGCGATCCCGGTCGCGCCGATCTCACTGTCGTGTATCTGCAGTGACTCGGGAGGACAGTATCGTGACGGCACTTGCGACACGACGCGCACCGTGCACTTCGGCCGGCCCACGCCCGAACAATGCGAAGCGTTTACGCGGGTTCTCCAAGGACACGTACGTACATTCCGGATTGAAATGGGCGCGAATACTGATAACAAACACGCTACGCGTGCGCAGATTGCTATTGACTCCGCTATCTTCCCAGAGGGCACGTCAGGAGCGAAATTGGATGTGTTGGCCCGTAAGGCGTTGTGGCAGGACGGCCTCAACTACATGGTACGTCGCTTACGCTTATTCCTCGTGTTGTGTGCCCTACTACAGTTCGTGGCCGGATCTGACGCACTGGCTGGCGTTTACAGCACGGCACTGGGCATGGCTTCGGATCGTTCTTGAATGTCCACGAAGGTCCTCAGTCGTTCTCGTCTGACACTGTACTCGTGCCCGGACACGTGCTCACGAACGAGCCCGGCTTCTGTGCGTAGAGTTCTCCCCATATGTTTGTCCGGTATCGTGACTAACTTTATACTTTATGCGCTCTCGTTCCAGACAACGCAGGGAAGTGGGGCATGCGAATCGAGTCTGCGCTCTTCGTTAAAAGAATGCAGGTACGTAGCCCGTGCTGACGCCACGCTACTATTCATGAGTAACTAATCAGCGCTCCAGACCAAGGGACAATTCAACGGTGACGTTTGGCTCGGGTTTGAGCGGCTCACTTGTGTGCCTATACAGACCAAGATGGTCAAAGAGGTCATGCTCTCCAAGGAGGAGCGGCAATGGCTCAAGGTAAGGCGTCGTCTCGTGCTTGTCTGTCCGCACACGGTTTTTCCAGTACCACTCACTCACGGCGTTTTCTATGTCGTGTCATGTCGTACAGGACCATAATCGCAAGTGTCTGGAACGGCTCGAACCGTACTTGAAAGACGACAAGCGCGCGATCAAGTACCTCCGCAGGGAAGCGGAGCGCGGGATTGGGATCGCTAGCGCTGTGCCTGGTGGTCTGACCATCGACTGGGATTGATCGAGTCCTCGAGCCGCACCACCATCACCTTCACCACAATGCCGCTCGGACTTCGACTCCCTGACCCTACTCGGTTATCCATATTCTTATCTGGGTTTGGTGCTGACAGTGATTCCGTTCCTTCGTGGATCCCAGGACGCTTTGCGCCGACTCGATGAGCTTCCGTTTCCCCACTCCCCGCCTGCGTGCCCGACGTCCGACCAGCCTACCATCCTCCACCGATCACGTTATCGATGCTCTCTTCTCTGCTCTATCTCTCTCTCGTCTTGTCTCGTCTCATCTCGCTATCTACTCACGTCTGTACGACTTTGTACGACTTTACGCCTCATTATCATAACCACCAAACATGGGGTGTCGTAGGGCATCCCCGCTAAATCCGTCGTCTTTCTTCCTCTCTCTCTTCCCACTTTCCTACGCCGTCTCGAACTGCGTACACGACTATGCCGCCATCCTCTCCCCTCTCCCCTCTCTCTCACAATCGACAACCGACTTGGTTGGATATATCCCCGTCCCCGTTACCCTCAACAACCTGAATCAGTTTCCAGTCTTGGCCCCCTCTCCTCCCCTCCCCACCCTCGACTCCGACTCCAACTCCGACTCCGACTCGAAGTACTCGTTTACTCGTTGTTTGCGTTACTTATTCCGCCCCCGGCCCAGGGCCGAGGCGCAGTCTGCTTCTGTATATCGTGTTGTGGAATTCTCCTCCCCCTCCCCCCTCTTTGTTACGTTAAGTAGATAGATGTCTGATTTCTTTGTCTTACGTTCCAGCTTCGGCTGAGCTCAGCTGTTGTATGTACGGGTGGAATGTATGTATGTTCCGCTCGGTTGAACGTGTGTGGCGTGTGAGGATGGTCCGACCGCTTGTCGCTGGAAACTGGAAGGGAGTGCGCAGAACTCTCTTTCAGTCGAATCATCCTCGCTGTTGGAGACCATGACCACGAAGTCAGCGCGGTATACTGGATGTTCACGACGATATTTGAGTTACACCTAAACCCAAAAAGAACACCCATCACTGCAGCACCAACAAGCGCTTACATCCCGTCGTCGTTGTCGTTCCACCACCACCACAGCTCTCGCGCGATCGTGAATCTGACGTGAAACAACTCGCGTTCTCGTGTTTGAACCGTTGCAGCAGCAAAATCGACAGCTACAGTGGCGTCGCGTTGCTTTCTTAGTCGACTTACTCGTCCTAGGACCTCCGAATTACGACTCGGCGGGCCTTTCAGTTTGGGAACTTTCCGCTCGAGCTCTTCGACACCCAGTTCTTCGGGTCTGGAGCTGTCGAGCACGTCTACAATGGCCAAGTCTGCTAAGCCCGGATACTATGCTGTCGCCCGAGGCCACGTCCCTGGAATCTACACAACCTGGTACGCATCCCCGCTCCGCAACGTTTCATCCAGCTCAAGGCCCCCAACATCAGGGCGGAATGTCAGCAACAAGTGAGCGGCTTTATGGGTAACAAACATCAGAAATTCCCGACTGTGGAGCAAGCGAAAGCATTCCTCGCCCAACACGGTGTGGCGACCGACTCTGCCTCTTCCGCTGCCACCATGCCTGTCCCTGTCGCTGTCCCTGTCCCCGTTGCTAGAGCCGGCCCCTCGCGTCCCGGGCGAGCGAATCGGCGCGCGGCGAAACCGTATGTCAAGCATGACGGCGTCCCCGCAGAAGCAGGGGAGAAGCCCAAAGGCTCGGGTTCGTCAAGATGGGCGGCACTGACCACTGAAGTCATCGAAGACGAGAGCGGGTGGGACGTCGTCTACTCGGACGGCGCGTGCAAGGGGAATGGGAAGGTCGGGTCGGTTGCTGGGGTCGGAGTGTGGTGGGGCGAGAACGACGCAAGGTATGCGTGTCCCAGTGTTCTCATGTGTACATGTACACCTCACCGCAACGGGCGCGAATGGCAGAAACATCGCCGAACGATGTCCCGGTGCACAGACGAACAACCGCGCGGAGCTCATCGTTCGTCACTTCATTTAGGGTGCCAGTGTTGATGCGGGTGCTGAACGTTATACGGGTTAGGCGATCGTACGAGTGCTTGAAAGTGCGCCTCACACCAAGCGACCGCTGCTCATCAAGACAGACTCCAAGTACAGCATAAGTTGTATGTCGCGGTTGTTTTTGGCCCGCTGCGTGTGCGTCTGTATATCACACCATTCGTAGGCTTCCGCGAGTGGATGCCGAAATGGCTCAAGAACGGCTTCAAGTCGTCTACGGGCGAGCCTGTGAAGAACGCCCCGCTGATTCGCTACCTCTCCGCGCTGCTAGACTTCCGGGCACGGGAAGGACAGAAGGTACAGCCATGATGACTTGTCGTCTCACGTAGCTATCTTACACGATGCGTGCGCGTCAGATACATCTCCAGTACGTCAAAGGGCATGCAGGGATTGAAGGGAACGAAGGCGCGGACCAGCTCGCGAACATCGGCGCGACGATGGTCGAGGAATCTGAACGTGACTGGGGTAAGCTCCTTGACGTGCTACAGGACGAAGCGGACAAGGTGCGGACGATCTGTTGCTGTCTGCCTTAACAGCGGCAGCTCATGACATGCCTTTGGGGTCAGCTTGCTGCAAGACCGCAAGTACTGGTACTGCCAGCGGCAGGGCCTGCAGAAGATGAACTCGAAGTGAGCATCGACTCGGGGACGGCTGCGGGCGCGTTTCGTGAGCTGATGTACACGACACACCTGCCCCTGCAGGCCTATGCGGCGGGCTTGTTGGCCGATGACGACGACGAGCTGCTCGCCGAGATTGCAGCAAGCTGACTTGAAATAAATTTCACACCAGACTACTACCCTCTCCATCAAGTGTTCTAGGCAGTAGTGTCAGTTGGAATACATGCCGTATGCTCCTCGTGATGTATCTACCTCAGATACGTATCCGCGCTCGATGGTGCAATTTCTATATCTCTATCCCACCCGTTGGCGCTGTACAGCATACGCTCCACTTCCCGGTTGCACCTCCGCGTTCCGCAGATGATTCCATTTGCTCATCGTTATTATGCAATGTTGGCGTATACACAAACCCCCAACTCTATCCTATCCTATGGTGCTTCGTTTCTCGTGGGAATGCCAATGGCTACATCGTTATAGTACTCGTGAGACAGTGAACTACGGACGTGGGTGATTCCTTTGACGGGAGACTTCGTATTCATCCCAGGGTGCAAGGTCTATGTCCCGTTCTGAGAGTGCCGGAGAAGTCTGCGCAGACTTGGCATATATGCCCCCCTGGATCAGCTCCCAAAGACGCTTCAACAGTTCCACCCGGATATTCTTCAGCACCTCCAATGGAACACCCGGTGGTGGCAGCCAGGGAGACACCGTGCTGTGGCTTCCTGGCAGGATGAACTCCGGGTATACAGTATCGTCCGTGCCATCACTTCCCTTTGCATTGGACTTCCGCCAATTGTTCAGCTTCTCACCGAGCAGCCTGCAGCAGAAGCAGCACTTCTTCGACACACCGATGCGGATCGTCGACGCCTGCCTGAGAAGCTCAGTCAGTGTCGGTAGTCACGACTTCGAGGCATCAGTGAGGAATCATCTGGGCACAATCCACATTCGGAGCACCGGTTATGTGCGAGAACACTGCACCCATGAGCGCTGCCTCCGCATGTATCGATACCTTGAACTTCTTGTCCTCGTTGGCCAGACTCCAGTATGCCTGAAACAATTTCTCTACACTCGCCGTTCCGCTCGGACGTACTAGATTCATCAGTGCCGTCTTCAATTTCTGCACCACCGCAACGTTGATTGTCTGCGAGTCGGTAGCGTTGAGGAACGACATCGACAGCTGCGCATTGGCGTCGCGGTATTTTGCGATCGATTGCATCAAGGCTCGGGAGGCAGAGATGGGGAGTGCGAGAGTGGAGATGTAGCGGATGACATGGGCGGCGTTAGGATCGCCCTCTCCGTCTCCGTCATCTCTGGAATCCAGGTCGGCTCGAAATTCTGCACGACGTTCTACCGTCTCTGTTGCTAAGCATCAATTATCTGGGCATGGCCAGATGAAGCGAAAACCTGCCTGGATCATCCTCGTCGGTGGGTATAGCGCCTTAGTGACTGTCAGTAACTTGGAACAGTCATGCGACGGAAGGGAATTCACCTTCAGCATCGCCCACGGTCGACAACTTGCCTGGACCCTCGTCGGTGGGCACAGCAGCACCTTATTGACTGTCAGTAACTTCGGACAGTCATGCCACGGAAGCGCATTACCTGCAACATCGCTAGGTTCCTCTGCAGACGTTGTTTTGTGAAGAAAGCTGTGCGATGGTATGAGCAATACGCGAATATCCGAAACTCATGTACACACCTTCAGGTTGGAACTTAGGGTCTTATACTGCCACATTATATTTCGCATGAAGTTCCTTAGCGAGCTTCGGGGTAACGAGCTTGGCGACAACATGCGAGTGTATAAACACGTCTATGACTCGCAGAGCACCACGATTGATCCGAAGGTTGGTGATGAGTTCCTGTCGTCGGCTCTCTTTCTCTCTTCTGAGAACGGCTTGTTGATGCTCTTTAGGTGCTTCTCGAGACGCTCGAGAGCGTCGAGGAGGACACGTGCCCATTGTTTCCCATTTGACACAGTCATCGGAAATACGGTGTCGGTCGTCGAGGTAGATTCAGAAGGGGCGATACCGGCGTTCTTAAGTAGATCGACGACATCTCCATTGCGAACCCTGATCGATGTGTCTGTGAGCCAGTTATCTGGAGAATCGGAGAGTGGTACGTCATCCTTCTGGAGGACTTCCATGCGGCTTGGATGAGGCGGATCGGGTTATCGCCCCAAAAGTTCTTTCCGCACCGCAAACGGGAGGAGATTAAGCGGCGAGTGCGGTAGATGGTAAAGTCCGTCAGGCTGTTGACATACATGCCCGGCCATCTTTCAGGTTCAGGAACCCGTATGAAGTGGCTGAGGATGGTGTAAACATCCTGAGCATGATCATTGATAGAGCTCTTCCTGCGAGGGGGCAACGAAAGCTCAGCTCGTGCAACGCAAACCCCAGAGACGCGCACGTACGACTCGGGATCTCGGAACAGCCTTGACACCGGCTTGTCGCTGTGTGGTTCTAGAGATTCAATGAGTGGCCCGTCCCGCTGTTGCGTCGGCTCTGAGACTTCGGGTACTGCACCCGACTCAGCCCACGGGGCGCTGCTTTCAGCCACAAGAGTTTGAACGATGAGATGCCCCTCCCGGGCGAATACTGCACCTGTGACGGCGACGGTGCCACTGCTCTCCGCGGAGAGAATGGAGGAAAGGCTGGTCTACAGTTCGAGCTCCTGGTCTTTCTTGACGGGCGAGGGGCGCGGTCGGCCGATTCGATGACCAGCAATAAGCTTGGAGAGAATGAGGATGGTGGAACGGACTATATTTTCTGAGTGTGCATCGTCGTGAGTCTGACTCACTCGAATCGGATTGGTAGCAGCGCTTCCAATTGAATCATTAGATAAGCGAGCGGAGTGCCAACTTCCTGCCTAAGTACGGAGATTGAATAGGGCCTAGTCAACCGTCCGGACATTTCATCCAGCTGAGTATTCTCCACACGAGTGAGTCGCCCTTCCATTGACTTGGCCACCTCGTATTCTTTTGACTTGTGAGGATGTGCGGGAGCCGATACGACTGTGTGCGACCCATGGTGTTCAGAAATACGACTGTCCGACATGGCAGAGAATGCGTGCAGCTGGCGGTCCCCAGTCAATGAACGTGTACGAGAGGTAGTAGTCTAGCAGACCCCGCTCTCTCAGCATTATCAACTCGGCGCCGCGGGCTTCAACGGAGTTATGTGCTAGCTGTGCGCATGGAGAGAGGAGCCCGCGCTCGACGTGCGCTCTTGCTCCGTGCCTGCCAGCCGACTTGAATTTGGATACGGTGAGACTACGCACGACTGTATGTTCTTCTCTGCTAGGGTGACGTTCGAGTTCACAGATGTCCATGCTCCTATCCGCTATGCATCTAGGATGTACCCACATCCCGCGATCGAGTCATCCCAAGTCCGACCCAATTCAAAGATCGTCATCGAACAGTGCTGACTCAGGTAGATGGCGAGCAGCTGGACCTCAGAGTCACTGTGCGGCAACTCGATATTCTGCCGACAGCTTCCCAAGATTGTTCTACATCTACGCTCGCCTCGCTAGCTCAACTGCATGCGCATACGGTAAAGTTTCCTGTCTCAAAAGCATTGATCTCCAACGACTCTGTATAGGTTTTTGTTCTAAAATCAACTTTATAGTTCACTGTGCGCCAGGTGCTATGTAAAACTGTGCACGCTTTCAGACACTCGGTGGGTGGGGTGATACAAACGAGTTCTAGCGTACTCCGCCGGACTAGGGTACATGATGTGCATCCGGGGAAGCCAGCCCTCCTGATCCACATCCCTAAGATTCCAGCTCTTCAATGTCCATCATCAGGCGGTAGTAGTACTCCGGAACCGCGGTGGCTACCATTGCGGTGTCGGTGAACATGAAGGCGTTGATCAACATGAGCATCGACCGCAGCATGCCGAACACCCAGTCCAGTGCTCCCGACTCGGCTTGGGGTGCGGTCGTCGTCATCGACAGCCTGAGCACCACGAAGACGAAGGCGTGTAGGACGAGGAAAGTGATGTGGCCGCGCATCCTACGTCGGGCGACGTGGGGGTCCGCGCGGATGCGCAACATCGCGTAGATCGGGTCCTCGGGCTCGCGCTGCAACGCGGCCAGTTCGGTCGACGCGGCCGGTGGTGGTGTCATGCGTGTCCACTTCGTGGGCTCGACCCGTGCGGGCGTGCGGGTGGTTGCGGTACGACGCATGTGGGATTTGTGGGGCCTCGACGCAAAAATGTCGGTCGAGAAGAACGCGGGCGGTCGCTCAGCGACGCTCTCGGTGTGGCGACGGACGATGGAGGGCAACATGGTGTGCGGGTTTGAGGGGTGAGGGGTGAGGGGTGAGGGGTGAGGGGAGGGTATATCACCAGGTGCGTGCTAGTGAATATTGTGGTAGCGAGGTAACTGTCACAGACTAGCTGTTGACGATGAGATGCGATGGTGCTGAGCTCGGTGTCCCTCCAGGGCCGTCCTTATATATGTTTGTGGATGGACTTTGGCGCGCAAGACTTCTGGAACGAATTTGTGGCCGAGTACCTTTACTAAGATCCGTAAGGTGCATAGGGGGCAGACATGGCGGGTACTGTCGGGTTTAATATCGGGTAGTACTAGTACATACGTTTTCGGGAGGTGGGTGTGGTCGTGTTCACAACTTCCGATGCTTATACTATAGCACGTGTTCATTATTCATTCGGTGCGGTTGTGATTGCGACTGTGCATCTAACTAATTGAAGCTCGTCTGGTTTATATTGGGACGTCCGTCAGCGGACTCGCACACTTCTGTCTGCCGCGTTAGCCCCTGACACAGGCTAGACCGGGCAATCGTCGGCGCAGGAACGATGGAGACCTCAGACTCCCGGCACAAGACGGGGAGAAATCTTGCAAGGAGCAGAGCAGTGGTGGGGAGATCCGGTGGGGACATATTGTACGAGTCCAAAGGTGTAGGCGTCACAGACCAGCCTTGAGCATCATGGACGGACATGCACCAGCACTCTTGCATGTGCAGAACGAGAACGACTCTAGGACTCGGATTCAATGACAAAAGATTGTACCTTCACATACAATAACGTCTCACGAGGTTTGTAACGGTGTAGCCTTGGAGGGGTTGACCGCATTCATGGACGTGGTATGAACAGAGTAAGTACAAGCCTCATATGCGCGATGCGGAGGAGAGAGCAGTACAGCGACTACGGAGAAGGTTCCTCATATTTTATAACAGCGACACCAGCTCAGACGTTGTAAAAGGAAATTTTTCAAGGCACTCTTCTGGCATGCCCTCGTGGATCAGATCCCAAAGTCTCTTCAACAATTCCACCCGAATATTCTTCAGCACCTTGGATGGAACACCCGGCGGGGGCACCCAGGGCAACACCGTACCGTGGCATCCTGGTAGGACAACCTCCGGGTCATTGGATTGATCGCCTATACCATTTCCCCACCTACGCCAATCATTCAGCTCCGAGCCGAACAGCCCGCAGCAGAAGCACCACTTCTCGGAACACCGATGTGGATCTTTGACCGCTGAAAGGTCAGTCAGTATCGGCGGTGACGACGACTGGAATCATCTGGCGCAGCTCACCCTGAAATCAGCGTCTTTAACATCCGAGTACGCCGCACCCATGACTACTGCCTCCGCATGTATTGAAACAGCGACCTCCTTCCGATCTGGTCGCTTGAATAGGTCGTGTATCGTCTCCTTTGCCCTCACCCAGCCTGCGAGCTTCTTTGCGCAGCCCTGTGTTCAAAATCTGCGCCCGCGACCAGTCACGTTGGACAGACATACGGTTTCTTCTTGAGGATGATAGAGGTAGACATTAGTGGTTGAGTAGCCGCCCAAAAGTCTAGCACGCTCGCGACTTACCCGGGACGGCGATTGTCAATCTTGTGAAGACGGTGTTTGCTATAGGACGTGCCACGGCGGCACCTGGATGATGAGTTCCTGTCTGCAGGTTAGTCGACTAACACTGTGTATACTCAAATTGGAACTACCCGAGACCCCGCTTAGGGGTAGAGGTGGTCAACGCACGCGGACGCAATACTACGTGAGTGGTCGTCGTCGGCCATACTGCACATAGACTCTACAAGGCACATCCGTCACGCCGACACGCTTCGAAAAGGGCGATGGTTCGAGTGTGAGTACGATCGAGGGCTGGAAAGAAGGAGGTGGTGTCGAGGCATCTTTGAGAACAGCGTGTGCCTCCCTCTTCCTGCCACCCATCCTCCACCCCACGCGCGAGTGTGGCATCCCCGAGCGCAGACGTGCGTTATGATGCTGAGCTCCCCGTAGTCCGCCAACGTTCTTCAGCCGTCCCGGAGGGTGGTCCACCCGCTAGTGCTACTTATCCGGCTTGCCTCCTCTGCGTCAAGCACATATATGCTCATCGTCGTTGTCATACACTTGCTTAGCTACCTCGAGCTACATTCACCACTGATCTATCGTAGGGCGGCTGCCTAGAAGTCTGTTCAAATCATGTCCACGCATCTCATTTTCTCAGGCTACATCGTTACAAAACTCGTGAGACGTGAACTACGGACGTGGGTACTAATCACTCCGACAAGATCATCCTCCCCAGTATGCATCCATGTCTTCGTTGTTGAGAACAGCCTGAGACAGTTACAGTATTGACGCCCAATGCAGTTATCAGTGCACCGCCACTGCTGGATGCCAAGTTGGCTCCGGTGGCAATGCTCAGCGCTCGCTCAGCTGTGGGCGAGTCGCCATTCAACGTCATTGCACGTTTCATTCGCAGAAGAAGGCGAGTGCTCTTGTGATTGGATTGCTCCTAGACTTTGAGTATGTATTCTCCGTCCGCTCATTGACGATTAGTATCGAACGCCGGCCCCTCTCAGTACTGTAAATTATCGCCAATATCCGCCAATGCGACTGGCATACTACGTGTATCTGCAGCCTATCTCGTCGCAAAGGCACATGGAACAGTCGAGAAGCATGTCCCCTTGACGCGGCGCGTGTGCGCGAAGTAGCTTTGCTCGCCGTTTGCACTTTTGGCTTTTGGACAATCTCCGGCTTTCGAACGCGTAAACATCGAACCGCCGTTAGTGTTTCCGACAGTGCATATGGAGGTACATGTACTTACGGCAGTGCGTGAGGGTGAGTGTTATCTCTTGCGTCACTGTGATTGCTGACTGAAAAGGCCCAGGCCCTAGTGTGCCAAGGTGGCCGATACACCATTCGGCATCTCGGCATGACCCACGGTCCGATCACATGAGAGGCGGGCGCCCCTATTGCGGCCAAGGCGTCCTTGGCGGGCAAAGACATATATAGGCCTCCCGCCCCACAGAGGATTCCACGTTTGCCACGCCGGACAACGCTCATCGTGAATGGGAAACGACTCTTGTGCTTCAGATGCATCCAGCAACGTTAACAGCGTGCACGTCCGCCCTTCCACCGCTCTCCCCTCCACCCTTCTCGCAGAGGACGACGACGAACCCCCTAGTAGTGGCCCCAGTCACCGGTCGTCTCAAGTGACTGCTGCAGTCGCCCTCAAGCAATCCTCCACTGATGGCACGACTATGACTATCGTCCCCGCCCCCACAACCACCGCTGCCCATGTCAAGCTCGATGGCGTCCAGAGCGAGAAGTGCCTTTTCTCGTCCCACACCGCCGCGGTGGAGGGAGGAGCCCTTGTCGCACCCGCCACTCAACCACTGACGAAACGAGCAGTGATCTTGGCCCGCCTCCGCATGCTATTCACGCCGACGAAGCCACTCGGGCCCGAGCCGTCGTACCGCGCGTCGTTCATAGCGACGCTGCGCTACACCCCGCTCAACTTCTGCCTGCTCTTCATCCCCGTCTCTTGGGCGCTGCACTACACCCACCAGAGCGCGACGCTCATCTTTGTCTTCTCGTGTCTTGGCATCATCCCGCTCGCGGCCCTTTTGGGCTTTGGAACGGAGCAGGTCGCGCACCGGACGAGCTCGACCGTCGGCGGCTTGCTCAATGCTACGCTTGGAAACGTCGTGGAGATGATCATTGCGGGCATCGCCCTGAGCGAGGTACGTCGCACTCGACGCGGTGAGAGTGTATCGTGACTAATCTGCCTCTCTTGAAGTGTAAGCTGGAGCTTGTGCAAAGCTCGCTGCTTGGCGGTCTGCTCAGCAACATGCTGCTTGTCCTCGGCATGGCCTTTATCGGTAATGTCTGCTTTCTCTTCGCGTCTGTGATGTTTCGGCTGACCGCGTATACGACAGTCGGAGGGTTCCGCTTTCATTCGCAGGAGTTCCAGCCTATGGTCGCGCAGCTCAACTCTTCGCTCATGACCGTCTCTGTCATCTCGCTTATAGTCCCTGCTGCCTTCGTAAGTCACAGTCACGCATCCTACACCCGCCGCACTGACCGACAATGGTCTAGCACGAGTACCTCGACGACCGCCTCAAAATCGGAGAGGAGCTACCGCATCTCCTCCAGCTCAGTCGTGGCAGCGCGATCATCCTGATCCTGATCTACATCGGTTATGTATGTGTCCCTTCGCCCGTCTTCTTCTCTCGCAAATCGCAGCCGCTGACGCTGTTCGTGCAGCTCGTCTTCCAGTTCTACTCGCACACGCACTTGTTCCTGGACGTCGAGACGAGCTCGACGACAACGCTCCGCTCGCGCTCTCTCAGCCGGACGTCAACGGCCACGACGGCAACCTCGGTCTCCATCCACGACCAACTCCATTCCCGCCGTGTCGACGAACACCCCGAGGCCCCTGCAGTCGACATCGAACGCGCGTCGACCGACAGCGATAGCGAGAACGAGACGCAACACCTCAAGCTGAACACCTGGTTCTCCCTAGGCCTCCTCGTCACCGTGACGGCACTGGCGTACCTCACCGCGGAATGCCTGGTCGACTCGCTCGAAGGGCTCGTCGCCGCGCACCCCGCGGTCTCGACCGAGTGGATCACGCTCATCATCATCCCCGTCATCTCGAACGCGGCGGAGCACACGACGGCGGTGATCGTCGCGTGCAAGGGCAAGTTCGACCTCGCGATGAGCGTCGCGATCGGGAGCTGCATCCAGATCGCGCTCTTTGTCATCCCCGTGCTCGTGCTCGTCGCGTGGGGGATGGACAAGCCGCTCACGCTGCTGTTTGACCCGCTCGAGACGCTCGTGCTGTTCTTTTCGGTCTTGCTCGTCAAGTTCTCGGTCGAGGACGGGCGGGCGCATTGGATGAGTGGGGTGGTGCTTGTTGGTGAGTCGTGTTGTTGTTGTTGTTGTTTGTTACCCGTGGCTCTCTGCCTGATTTGAAGACGCGTGCTGACTGAGTTGGGGGGGGGGCTAGGCGTGTATGTCCTTATCGCGCTGTCGTTCTGGAACTTCCCCGTGTCGACGAGGACGTTCCAGGGCCAGCCGCTCATGTGCACGTAGACGACGGCTGATCGTCTGACCGTCTGACTGGTTTGTTTGTATCGTCTGCCACGGTTTCCGTATGATCTCGATTCTTCTCTCCGTTATACGCTGTGTACTATACGTTGTCTCTGTCTCTGGGGACGGCCGTCATGATTTGGATGAAGAGGACATGAATGGAACGGAGTGCACGGTCAACAGTCGTTGTATACGATGTACAGTAACAGTAATTGAACACGATTCGTTTATGTCTAGGAATGGACTTGCTACTTGCGTTGTTATCCTTCTCTGGGTTGTGCTCGGCTCGCGTGCGATCATGAATAGATGGGTAGATAGAACGCACCAGCAAAGTTCGTTCAAGTGTTCGCCGAGTATGTATGTAGGCATCGGGTGCAGGGACACGAGACGCGCACATTGGCATCTGCCCTCAAATTCAAATTCCTGTGCCGAGGACCACTGGGCCAGAGGTTCCCGAGTCTGTCTTCCTTGAGAGTCGAGAGAGGGAGATCGAACGCGCAAGAAGCGGCCTGTGCTCGCCGTGAGCCAGCGTCAGACATGTCTGACCCACACATGGAACGCGGATGGCGGTCACCGGTATCACGTCACTGTCGATGTCGTGCCACGAAGAGCGACCTGGCCCACAAGCAGCAGACACCAGTCCTGCGCTAGGAAGCTTGGGCGGAAGTGTAGCGGGGCGTCGTACGTCACGAGTCCGCAGCGGGTGGATGATTATGCTGTTTCCCAGTCCAAGGTCCGGCGAGTAACTGGTGTTACGATGATATCTTGCGTTCGGCCGGAGTGAAACCACGGATGGGGCTAAGTAAGGATTTTGCGAAACCTTGCATTACACCTGCACAGCCGCTGCGGTGTTAAGTGTGACGTTGAGTCCGAATCGGAAGGAACAGAGGAACAAGAGCGAGATTCGAGAAGGTGCCACCAGCGTGTTCCGTCCAGGACTTAGCTCATGGGGTGAACGGATGTTGGCGTTTGTGCTCAATAAGATCACGCTTCGTTGATGTACGGGGAGCAGACGTTTGCCGATCGGAGGGAGAGAGAGCAGTTGGATCAGGTCTCAGAAGTCAAACAGGAAACGGATCTGTGTTCCGACGAGCGGGAAGGTTGTGGAAAGAGGCGGTTCACGGCGGGTGGAATGGTGATGATCTGGCGGACCGCTGGGAGGATAGGGAGGATAGAAGGAGAGAAGCAAGGATGGGCGCCGCAGTAGCGCGCTGGCGGCTGAAGCTCGGGATGCGAAATGAAGAGTGTGATAATTGATGACTGGAGAGCTCAGGAGACGTCGGAGATCAGACGATGGCCACGGACGTCAGATCTTCAGAGGAGGCAATGGAGACGATAAGCGGGTAAGGGCGAGTGGGTGGTGAGTACTTGAGTAGAGAGCTCTGCACACGTCAACGGTGCATGACCACTGGCCGCGGAGGTGTGTATGTCAGGGTTGCGGGCGAGATGATGATCAGAGTGGATGATGAGATGGTCAGAGGCAGGAAGCGGGAGTGGTTAAGAGGGAGGTGGGATTGTGGGCGGACGAGGAGAATAGAGTGATTTACCTGTGTGCAGGGCCTAAAGGTGGGGGTGGTGGGAGAGATGGCGGGTTTGGGCGATGGTGGACGAGGAGAAGAAGATGGATGGTTGCATATGGCGGAAGAGGATGATGTCCGTGGGCGCTCGTTGGCCGGCCGTGTTGTCGGGGGAGGGCCGGGAGAGATTGGCGGATTGGCCGGAGGGTTACCAGGACGGGAGCCGGAGGATGGGCGGAGGCAGTGAAAGGAGAGTATCAGACAATGATGGCCTGCACTTCTCCATCACAATGAACCCTCTCCGTGGGACGCTCGCTCGTCCTTATCCTTCCTCCCATCTTCCTCCTCCTCCCCAAGCCGTCCTATCCCCTTGCTTTTCACCTCATGCCCCAGCGACGCTCTCCCGCCGAACAGGCTGAGGCCCTCAGGATCAGCAATGCAATTGACGACGAGCTCAGGGTCCGTTTTCCTCTCTCTCTCTACATCCCCCACATCATCCAACACCGTTCACAGCGCGAGCGAGAAGCGATGAGGAGACGGAAATCCAAGGATGTCAAAGGTACGCCAATCCTCTTCTCTTCAACTGGCCCCGACGCGTTCGCACCACGCCCATTCCATACTCCACATCCCCCCTTCCTCCAACTCCCTCCATTCCTCCTACCAGCCGCCTTCACGGCCTCAAGATGCACTAAACACGCGTAACACACGCTTACCCTACCTCCGCAGTTATGCTACTCGGTCAGGCCGAGTCGGGCAAGTCCACCCTCCAGAAACAGTTCCAGCTCTACTACTCTTCCCAGACCCTCGAGAACGAGCGACCTTCATGGCGGCCCATTGTCTACTTCAACATCCTCCGCGCCGTCCGCATGATCCTCGATGAACTCGACTACGAGTATGGTCTCGGCGCCTCAGGCGGCGATCCACTCGTGGTCCCACTTGTTCCATCTACTTCAACAACCTCTCACTCCGGTTCCGGTTCCGGTTCCTCAACACATTCTCGCCCGAATCCCGCATGGTTTCCGGAACTGGCCCTGGTCAGGAACAAAATCCTCCCCCTCGTGGCGAGCGAGGACGCCCTCGCGGCCGAACTCAGCGGTGGCATCACTGTGTCCGGCGGCCGCACAGGTGTCTACGTCCGTTCCGGCTGGCAAGCTCTCAACTCGTCAAATCGCTCCTGGCCGCTCTCAGAGGACTACCGGAAAGGCCTCATGACCCTCCGACAGTCCGCCGTCACAAATATTGTCGCGAAGACCCTCGCTGCATCACAAGACGAGATCGAGTACCTGTGGTGGCACCCTGGCGTGCAGAGCTTACTAAAACACAACAAGCTAAAGCTTGAAGAATATGCCGCCTTGTACGCACCCGACCCCTCCGTGTACGCGCGCCCGGGGTCTTTCTGACTGTCCGGACAGTTTCCTTGCCAACATTCGGCGAATCGCGCAACCAGATTACCTACCGTCGAACGGTAAGTCCACGACCATTCCATTCTGCAGCATTCATCAAGGCATCGTGAATAGACGACTGGTGACTGACCGGCATGCCCGCTCGCATCCCACAGAGGACATCCTGCATGTCCGACTGCAGACAATCGGCGTGACAGAACACCAGTTTGACATCAACCTCGGCGGGTCGAACTACAATTGGCTCCTGTACGATGTCGGCGGTGCAGTGCGTCTTAGCTTCCAGTTCCTCGTGTCTTAGTGGTCCGCTATCTGACCGCCGAGTGGTCTCCTTGTCTTTGACAGCGCGGCCAGGCGAGTACCATTACTCCGCTCTTCTCATCCTTCACCCACAGCCTCGGGCAGCGTGACTTCAGTGCTTCTCACACTGTCGTCTCTGCGAAGCTGCCAGGTGCAGGTGCAGGCGCAGACGCAGGCGCGTCGAATGCGAGTGTCATGCATACTGATCATGCTTGCCTCGTTACAGCGACACGCGTGGGTGCCTTATTTTGACGACGGTGAGTTCCAGTTTTCCCTGTCCCTTTCTGTTCCTGTTTCTCCGGACAGATGTGCGGGCCCTCCCCCTCCGTGCACGGTGCCTTGGTCCGCCAGCGTCCGAGCATCCGAGCATGCCGGGCTCTTACTGTGCCTGGCGTCCCAGCGTCCGCGCTGTTACACGCCTGTACGTCCGATTACGCCCCACCGGTCACCTGCGGTGTGGCGAGAGTGTCCTATCCGTATATTCTTCTCTCTTAATGTCCCGCGGGCCGGTCAAACCTTGTCCGACAGCGCGTCTGGCATGGACCACGGGTGGCAACGCCGACCGCGCACCGACGCCGCCGCCATGCGCCCTCTTTGTTTTCAGTTCATCCCCTAGACGCATGTCCATGGCTGACTGAGCACGTTCCTTACCCCCTTGTAGCGACCGCCATTATTTTTCTGGCGCCGATTAGCGCGTTCGACCAGGTGTGTCCCCGTTTCGTATTCACGAGGACGCAGGGGCGCCCGCGTTTGCACTGCACTCGCATACACATACGCATAACGCGCGGCGCCCTTGGGTCCCTGTGGGTGGGTGGGTGACATCTTTCTCACCGTGTTTTCATCTCCCATGCGACCCTGCTCCGACCTCGACTCCAACTTCAATCCGAACGTGAACGCGAACGCGGTGGTTATCTTGCCTTTCTCGCCCGCCTCCCTCGCACAATCCGCGATCGACTGCGCGGTTCCCGCGTTCGCCTTCGTCTTCCCGCGTATTTTCGTTCGCCCTTTCGTTCGTCGACTGATCGGTCCCGTCTTTGGCCACCGGCTGCTGGATTCTGGAACCGTCCCGACGATTTCGACGCTCTCGATGTGATGCCCCTTTGTGCTTCGTGTAACGGCGCGCGGCGTGCCTGGATACCCCCCCACCACGACTGCGACCGCTGCTTCGCTCCGATTGCGTTGACGATTCGGAACGCCCGCTCCGTCCTCGGTGTCTTCGGTGCCCACCTTGCATCCCGGCGTGTTTCACGTAACGTGACGGTATCACGGGTTGCGTATGTAGTATCTGGAGGAAGACCCGCGGACGAACCGGATAGACGACTCGTTGCAGCTGTTCACGGCGATATGCTCGAACAAGCTGCTCTCGAACGCCGCGCTCGTGCTCATGCTGAACAAGGTGTGTCTTCCCTTCGAGTTTGTCTGCTTGGTTGGTTTAGATCGTCGCTCGAGGATGGCTGACATCCTCGTCTGGTTTGGGTTGGTTTGTAGACCGACCTGCTACGGCAGAAACTCGAGAGTGGGATTAAGGTCCGGAAATAGTGCGTCGGATTTCACTTCTTGTTCATCGATCCTCATGTTCGAATTGCTGACCTTGGGTGTTATTACCGTGTCTTCTTTCCCTGCCCCTGCTGCGGCCGATCGTTTCCCATCCCCTACGCCCTCCTTTGCTGCCTTCCCGCCGTTCCCTCGGATGTGAATGCGTCATCACACTCTATTGCGCCGAATCCTCGTTCTCGTATCCACTCCCTGCACATCTCCCACGCGCTCGTCCCCTGGTCTTGGCGCGGCGCCTTTGTTCGTTGCCCATTTCGCGATATGCAGCATATCGTCATACGGCGACCGGCCAAACGACTACGAGGAGGTGTCGGAGTACTTCCGGGCACATTTCATCCAGGTACATAGACGCAAGGACGTGTCGCACCGACCGTTGTATCTGGTACGTCGTCTTGACCCTCTCTATCACCCATCTCCTGCGACGGAGAGTCTTCCTTGCCCGTTTCCGCGTTCATCACCGACCCTGTGGGGTGTCCCGGGTGCGGTGCTGTACGCTTCTTCATTTCATACACTCCTTTTATATGTCTTTCTCGGGTCGGTGTTACACGCGTGGTACTGACGTCCGCGCTTCTTTCTCCCTGTCCGCAGCACTTTACTTCGATGCTCGTACGTCTCACTAAGCCTCTGCCTCTCTTCCCCACAGCCAGTCATTCCTAGATGATCGTGGCTCGTTACTGATGTCTTTCTTTCTTTCTTCTCCCTTGCCTCTTCCGCCTTTGCTCCCGTGACCAACCGCCGCGTTGCGTCATCGCCCCTCTCTCTGTACCCGTGACGGCGAGCACAGGACATCAAGGCGACACAGTCGATCATCATCAACGGTGCGTGCATCCCCCAGATACGCACACCCCCGAGTCTCCACACTCCGCGCTTCCTCCTCGCTTCGAGCTGCCCGAAGCTCGCTCGGCTATTTTATATAAAGTCAAAGTCGAGCTCGGGACCTCGGGTGGGGGGAATGGGGGAATGGGGGAGTGGGGGAGTGGGCCCAAGGGTGCTTCTGTTGTGCGGTTGCGGCAGGTTTGCTGACGTTGTCGTGCGGTTTTTTTTTTTTTTTTTTTTCACCGTACCGTTTTTGTGGCTTGGTTTTTTGGTTGGTTGTTTGTTTGTTTGCAGTTGGCGAGGCGATCATGCGTTCGCATTTGACGAAGATCGGGCTGGCGTAGGGCGGCGAGGGCGGGATATTCCATGTCGATGAGGGCGGGCGCGGGCGCGGGTGAATAGCGGGGGATGGATGCTATGGCGACATTCCGGTCGATGCTGCTGTTGTTGTCGATGTTGTTGTGTGTGTTGTGTTCTTGCGTATGGACGTGGCGACTGCGTTGGCAGTGAGGTAGGGGGGTGGGAGACGGAGATGGGCATGGGCATGGGGCTGGGGGGTTGTAAGATACCTACTATTGTAGTAGTAGTTATGTATTGTATGTATAGACCCGTCTTGATGCCCGGTGATTATAGTTTGACGAGGGGTTCCGTATGTGCTTCGAGCTTAGTACTCCTACCTTGGACCGGTGAAGCGTAAGTAGAAGTGAATGTTATGCGAGGTGTCCTTCGGCTTGAGTCGAATCTTAGGTAGGTAGGTATTCTGTACTCATCGTACAAAGTTGGGGAAGACGGGAGCTTCTCAAGGTTCAGAAGAAGTGGGTTCTGGACATCGGGCCCGTGTGGCAGAGGAAGAGCTCGATACCGGATCCGGATATGGACGTGCAAGGAGCTGCATATGCAGCCGTAGCCGAGGTAAGTAAATTGGACCTCCTGATTCTGAATGATCATCGTGCGTGGGTGTCAGCACCTCTCTCTCTCACGGGGATACCAGGGATGCGAGTGACAGGTGAGTATGGGCGGAGTCATCTATGTACGTGGTTGTAGGCGTACCGTACCGTACTGGTTATTCGGCATTCGGCAAGTGAGATACGCATGTCATCTGGAGGCGGAGCAGTAGTACTGGGGCGTATGTATGGCTGTACATGTGAGTGTCGGAGCGGCTAGAGAGTAGCGAGAATGAATTGTTTTTGACGATAGGTGAGGAGGAATGACTCGGAGTTGAGCAACCGTCCGGCGGATGTACTACAGGTGAGCCCACGACGTAGTCTGTGTATGGCGAGACCTGGGACCAGCAAGTCAGGTTGACAGTTGGCTATTCGGGGAAGTACCTTTCACCGTGGCAGTGGCAAGTCATAGAGGAACATGTCGACTCTACGAGCTTGGTATGCCAGTGCGCCAGCCTTCTGCAAATTAAACGAGATATCCGGATGTGCCAGTGAGCGCTCCGACCGTGAATCTATATCGGAGTCGGAGGCAGCTGGATGCAAGCTGGATAATGGAGTGACGCTGTTGATGGCACTGGGCAGTGCAGGTTCGGATAGGACGATTAGCGGATGAGGGAAGTGAGGAATTGGAACGAGTCAATGTACACTGGCACTGGCCAGTGGCAGCTACTGGCAGCCGCTCTACTCGCAGTGTTCCGAATAAGGCAAGGTGCACGTGGGAGAGTGCTGGGGAAGCGGGGGCGGGCGCGTGGAGGCTCTTGCTCAACACCAGCCCGTTACCGATCCGCAGCCAAGTAGCATATCCTGTCTTCTACCCTCCTCCGACTCTCGTTCACCTTCTTTCTTGCCTTTCTCCAGATCTCTTCAGTTTATCTACTCTACTCTCAACCACTATCACATCCCCGAATGCGTTTTGGCGCACTTCCTGCACTCGTCGTCCTCGGCGCGAGCATTGGTAAGTCCTATCCATCTTCCCTCGTACGACCTCTCCCTCAACTCCTCCTCCCCACACTTCCATTACGCCACCCATCGCACACCCGCAAATACCCCAATTGCCATGTGCAGTCGTCGCTAGCCCCATCAGGGTCATCGTGACCGAAGTTTCCTCCACCGGAGTACGCTACGGTCATGCTACCGCCGACATTGCTCCTGTCTTCGCCAGCAACCCCATCGAGTTGCTGAACGCCCCGGCGGTCAACAATGACGCTTTGCCCACCCACCGCCGTCCAGGCTGCCAGGGCATGCGTTCCAAGGCGCTCGAAGCGTCCAACGCCCTCAGACAGTGGCTCGGACTGGAGCCCATCAAGCCCAACCAAGGTGGCCCGCGCATTCATCACGCCCACCACATGAGCGGCGAGGGCCCCGTCGTCGTCAAGTTCAGTGACAAGACAGGGACAGGGGCTGACATCCCTGTCTTGCCCTTCGTCGGCACCCCCGTCAGGCCCGCCTTCGTCCCCGAGAGCGAGGACAGATGGACCGGTCCCCGCCCGATGTGGGTGCACCGTCACCAGCACTTCCGTGGCTCTTTCCTCCGCCGTGTCCACCACGCTCTCATGAGCCTTGGCCCTTGGGAGGGCCGCGCCGTCGCGTTCGTCCTTGGTACGTCCTTTCATCCTTCCTTGCATTCTCCACATTTTCGTCCCACCGTCCACGTCATCCCTGATATATCCTTGCGTGCTGCTTCGATCCATCTTGTTTCTGATCCACCCCATCGCGATCGTGGCTGCGGTGCTAATTATATATATCCGTCTGATTGCAGGATGCGGCATCGGCGTCCTCCTGCGCATGGTGTGGGTCATCGCCCTCGTCACTGCTCGCGCCATCCGTGGTCAACGCGAGGACGAACACGAGTACGACGTCGTCTTTGATGAGGCTGAGGCCGAGATGCTCGTCCCGCCGCCGCAGTACACCATCATAGAAGGCACCGAGGCCGTCCCCGTCCCGGTCGACGAGAAGGCGGACAAGAACTAGAACACCGCAACCGCACGATGCAGGACTCGAAGGACCATTCGCGATATCACGGAGCCTTTGTATCGCGAGTGGACCACTCAATTCGTGCCCAGCTCAACGAAGCCTACTGGCTCTCAAGGACTCTGATGTTCGTTTCGGACTATTCGTGTGCCATAGCGCTTGTTGTACTCCGTCTTGTCCTCCTTTCCTTCCACACATCCATCCTCCCTCGACGTCACCACGTCTTCCTACCCCTGTCTTATGTCCCTAGACTCCGAATCCCAGTCCGTACTACGTCCCAGTAGCGTCCCGCATACACGCCATCACCTCTTCTATCCTCCCTTCCTTCATCCTGGTCTGATGCAGACCCGCGTTGGCCGAGCGACCTTGTACAAGGCTGTCGCGGGTCATCAATTCTGGCAGGTGGATGGATGGAGAGTAGATAGTTAGAGGGACGATGGCTTTTCTCCTAGCCCCTGCTTCTTTCTTGTCTCCCCTGTCCTGTGTCAGGAACGAATGTATGATGATATTACTTGAACGTTGAACGTTGAATGGTTGTGTGATCATTGATCAGGATCAAGTGTGTATGGCCCTGGTATGGCCTGTTACAAGTAGATCGACGCGGGTACTTACGTCTTGCTTCACGCGGCGGACGTTTCTCTCTTTTCGGTGGGTCAACGAATGTCGTATGGAGACATTGTCCCCTGCCGCTGTGGCACCATCCGGAATTCGCAGACTGTGCAGGGTCGAGGTGCCATATTTTTCAGCACTTTCTCAAGTGCCACATCGTACCATCTACCGACCCAACACAACGGTCGCAACAGACTCCCATAGTTCATGAGCTACAGGGTCGACTATACCCTTCATGAACGAGTCTCCATCCGCGCTGGGAACAGGCGGGCTGCATGGACCACAGCGCACTGAGATCAAATCGAAAATGCGGGCGGCGCCACTCGTGTGCAAGACGTCTGCCAACGCAGCGTGCAGCTGAATCAGGTCCGGATCGGGAAGATCGACACCGGCTCGGAGTCGGACTGCGTGGTGGGGCCCGGGACGCTTGCCGGATGCGTTGACGTTGACGTTGACGTTGACGGCGGCGGGGGGACCTCGTCGACGTCACTGGTAGTAGTGCTATGGTCCGTGAAGGTGATGGCCAGGTCGTCCGGGATTTTGAACAGATCCATGTGGGTGAGCATGGGAACGTAGTTCTTCACCACGTACCGATTGGGAACCTGTGATGGAGAGAGTGAGGATATGATGCGAGGGGGACTGACGGGCCTGCCGGAATAATACAAAATACAAAATACAAGATACGAAATACGCACTGCGGTGGGCTTCAGGCACCAGTTGAAGGCATCGAAACTTTCATGGAAGTGGAAGATGAGTGGGATGAGGTTGCGGGGCGTGTCGAGGAGGTCTGGATTGTTGAGATACTTGTCGGGAATTTGACAGTAGAGTCGCAGGATGTCTAAAGTAGCGGATACCGAGTCGGACTGAGTGGTACGGGTCGGATGAGAAATCCCCATCCATCCCTGCACACGTTATATGAGCCAATCGGTCACTGACCTTCTTTCCTTTTCCTTTTCCTTTGCCTTTTCCTTGGCCTCTGCTGACACTAGCACTGTACACATCTTTGAAGAGGCGACAAGCAAGCAAGTCGCCGAAGCGCGCGTGTGCCATCACCGCGGGGTCGTCACGACGCAGCCATGTACTGTACAACGAGGAATCGAAGTGACCGGTCAAGACGCACTTGGCGCCGTCACGTTCGAGAACCTGCAGTGCGTGGGGTCAGCTGAGATCGGGCATGGCAGGAACTAGAAACTATTGCAGACCGATTCTCGCACGTCGCTTCTGCGATCGTCCGCTTTCAACTCTTCGTTCGTGATGGACGGCTCAGGCTCGTCATCCCGAGGATTTGCAAAGGCAAAGAAATAGGTGTGTCTAGGTTCGATGGGGACGTCTCTGGTTGCGTGAACTGGACATGGCATGCTTATCAGTTTAGTTACCGCCGACCGCAGCGGGTGATGGAGGATCTGGGAAGCACGTACACGGCCATAGCAGGTATGCGGCCCAAGTCGAAGCGAGGCCTTGTAAGGCCGTTGCGAGCGCCATGTTCTTATCCTCGTCCTCGTCCTCGTCCTCGTCCTCGTCCTCTGTCACCGTGTTCGCGCAGGCGCAGACGGCGGCGGCGACGTACCGCTTGCCCTGGTCGAGCCCGAGGTCGTCGGCGGTCGTGTACATCGCTGTGATGAGCCCGTGCACGGTGAAGCCCGCGTGCGCGGAGACACGTCGGACCCAGTCCGGGATGTCGAGGCTGGCGTATCGCTCCGTCTTGAAGACGAGGAGGTGGGTCTGGGCGAGAGACCACAGCTCCTCGACCTTGTCGTCGCTTGCCAGAATCTCTCGAGTCGCGCGCTCGACTGCGGCGGAGAACGCGGCGGCGCCTGGGCCTGAGGAGGAGGACATGCTGTTGTTGCCGGGGGAGTGGGCAGGAGTGTGGTGAGGATGAGTGGCGGTGTTTCGAGCGTCGATGAGGTGGTGGTTGTGAGGCGAGCAGGTTGGAGCCAAGCTGCATCATGGATAGGGGGGCGAATAAGGAGGTCTGACTCCTGAGGAGTCGTGTGGAGCCGACTCTCACTGTGCGCTCAAGCGCTCAGAACAAAGCCTGAGGCCCACCAGCCATCCCGTACTACATGGACCATACTTCAAGTTGTTGGGATTGTTGCCGGGACATCTCCATGCGGGTGGTGAAAGATCAGCGTGTGCAACTTGAACGCAAACCTCACATTTGCGCATGTACGCCGGCTTGGGATACCGAAACTTGAGCTTTGGCACAGGCTAGGCTGTTTCGCTTTGCGGTTCTACTACTACTAGAGGTTCAAATGAATGGCCCGTCCCGCTGCTGCGTCGGCTCTGACTCAGCCTTCTGACCAGCAATGAGCTTGCAGGAGAGAATGAAGATGGTGGAACGGACTACATCGTCGGAGTCGATTCTCAATATCCTTGAACGTTTCGTCGGCGAAGAACAAGGTCGGGATTGTAACAGTCAGAGCGGAGAAGGCTGCGTGTCCCGAAACTCACATTCCACCTTGGCAGTGCTCAGCGCTCTCAGCTTTCACGATGGTTACCCACACCTCCGTGCTCACGGACGCCGGGGGGGGACCCCTGCCCCGCCAGCTTGTCTGAGTCGTGAGAAAGTGCGTTCCTCGCTACTCACATTCACACTCCCCAGATACCTCCGTATACAGCTTGTCCGACTGAGGGGCGTTATCCGCCGCGGCACGACTCGAGAAAGCATCGAGATCAAGGGAAAGGTGGAGGGGCGGTGGTCTCTTGCAGAACCTCCTCCTGGTTTTTGAGATTGAGAAATACGCCAGCTTCGATAATCCGGACTGGGTCCGGCCGTACATGGCGCACCTGCGCATGTACAACGAGGATCTCACTGTACCGGGGCTGATCAAAGCTATGTATAAGACTGCAGAGGACCTTGGGCTCGATCACGGCAAGCGGTACGTCGCGGCAACTGTCTGCGCCTGCGCGATTGAGGCCGTGAACACGGAGACCAGGATAAGAAAGAGGACAAGCCGTTACAACGCCTGGCTTCAACCTGGGTGTACTTAGTTTCTCCGTCGCACGCTACAGTCGAAGCTGATAGTCATGCATCTCCAGTTTATGCCAAGGAAGACAACACTAACGAAACTCTCGATGACAACTCTGAAAATGCAATGCTCGCTTTGAATGAAGTAGCATTCATACTATAATCGCAGCAATGACCTCCGAGTCTCGCTATGTATATTTTCTGGTTTGAACGCCAATATCTAGCTAATCCACGTACAGCTTCTTCAGCGCGACGGTGCCAAGTGCATCTTGATCGGCGGTCACTTGGACTCAATAATATATAAACAAGTTCGTGATGGCGGCTCCCCGGTGCCACGCGTGCGTCTTGTCGCCGTAGAGGCTTCTCACATCTTGACACGTTCGGTTGCAGTATACAACAGCAGAGACAACAGACACAAGGTCAGTGCCCGATTGGGCTATGATGTGCAGGATGGACTCTCATTTGACCTATAGTTCGACTCGGTATCTGCTACTTTCGAGGTCTTGCGACACTACTGTCAATTTTTTGACAAGTACCTCAACAATCCGGAGCTCCAGAACACACCGCAGAACGCTATCTTCCTCATGGAGTTTAACTTCCATGCACGATTTGATACGGTGCTTGCAGCCCACTGAGGCACACATTCTAGGACGTGCCGTCCATCCGTCCCTTGTGCCATATTCTTACCATCTCCACAGGTTCCCAATCGCTATTCGGTGAAGGACTACCATCCCGAGACGACTGATATGGATCTGTCCCAAACACCGGAGGGCTTGGAGATCACGTTTATGGACCGCAGTGATGATGTCCCCGTAAACGCATCCGGCAAGCGTCCCCACAACGCTGTCAGTGTTGAACTTCCTGATCCGGACCTGCATGCTGTATTGGTAGGCGTCATCCACACGAGTGGCGCCGCTCGTGTTTTCTCCTCCTCCAAATTCTTCAGTGACTCATTCCATAGGCATAGGGTGATTGCTACATGAGCAAATGAGCACGTACGGAGGCTCACAGTTCGCGGCTGCCATCGCTCGTGAAGGAGCCAAGTCCGACAACCGTCTTCTCTCTCAACCCAACTGACCTCCGTCCTTGACTCGGACAAGCACCTGTGATTTATGAGGTCTCGACAGGTCAATCTCTAGAGCACGTAAGCATATCAAGCTGTCGTCAACACTCGCAGCAGTGCTCTTTCTGCACGCACTTTCTGCGCAGCATCCTTTGTAGCTGGCGGAAAGTTGAAACGGGCCCCACTGCTCACTGGTTCTCTCAAGAACCATCCGAAGGCCAGGCTTCCGACTGTCTCGAGAAGGCGGGTTGTTGTGGCGGTTGATACAAGCACCTCTCCCGTGAGTGGTGAAGGAACGAGCTCACTGATGAGCCTTTTTGTTCAAGCACAAGTCTTGAAAGATATCATTCACTTCAGCACGAGTCTCAGCGTGGATACATCTCCGATTGTCAACACACTGCGACGTCACGTATCACATGTTGTACGAAATCTCTGGCTATACATTATCATGAGTCATGACAGATATCCAAGAAGTGTTCCCATATACGCACAGTGTCCGAGAAGATGGATAGGAAGATCAAGACGAACAACAACCCGAATCCTACCAATGGCGATATTCCATCCTGAGGCCCTTGCAGTGTACCAGGTATGAACGAACCGTTGTCGTTCGTCATACGCTCACGAATGAGCTTCTCAAGCCGCTCCAGTATCTCGTCTGCAGAAAGCGAGTCGGATGGCTTCCCAACTGGCTCATCCACGTCGGGGAACAACAACAGGGTATGTGACCAGTTGTGTTCGGAATGATCGTGGCGCGCACGTCGCTCGTAGAGCCACGGTTTTGCACTTGCTATATGATCATTGCACGGGACACAGATGATAGTTGGCCCTTGAGTTTGAATAATTGTCAGAAGTTGGGAACCTGGCCTAGATCATACGGAGGACTTACTGTCCGTGCAATCGAGGCAATACCAGTATGGTGGCGAATGCACCTCGCCCTTGCACTCTTCACTGGCTTGAACGGCACAGTGTGCTACACGAATGGATCCAGACTGAGGACGTATGGTATTTGTGGCATGTTGAATGACGGGAATCTGGTAGGAAATGAATTGAAACGATCGGAATTGCAAGATGGGGTGCGCTGGTTTGTGCTCCTCGCCAGTTCTTCCGACAATCTTCAGGTCACGATTTTGAAAGCAGCTAGAACACATGTCGAGAGTATCATAGATCTCGTTGCCCGAGCATACGACGCAGACGTATAGAGCTGATATGATTGGTGAAACTGTACATCCATCGCAATTGGCACTGTTAGTTAGATTAGTTCATGCAATAGTAGTTGTATCATTGTATGGACCTACTAGTGATTTAAATCACGTCGTCGCTGAAACATGGCAAGTGCACGCCAAACACCGAGATCGTAGGGATGGATGGAGTTGATGATAGAAGTCCAGCCTGAGTCAGAAGGGGGGCTACCATTCCAAGGATCATCTAGCTGAATCCGCACGAGCTCCATGTATCATTGGCGCAGTTTTCTTCGGGCATCCAGGGCCAGGGCATCCAGGGCCAGTCCATACAGGCACCGTTTGTTCCGCCTCTCATGTATCTCCTTGATGACGAGCGTCGAGACGAGACGCCATAAGGTCCGGGGTGTGCGGTCAAAAAGGAACATGGTTCGAAGTGGATAGTTCGGAAAGCGAGCGTCGAATGCACCCCGCTGGAACTTGAAGTCCCCAAAGCCCCGAGACCCATCGTCTATCTTCCATTGACCACTTAGTGTATCCACGTAGTTGCACCTGGTCAAAGTGCCCCTATATCAGATTTCACGAGTCTCCTCAGGAGGTGCCAGCCCGGTGTAGGTCTTGCGGAACTCGAAGGTCACCTGACTTGCCTCCATCCAAGTAGTGCCTACCACCGTGAATGGTCCATACATATCGCACCCAGAGCCAGATATGGAACCATCCAGGTGATGTGATGAAAGAGTGAAGGAGCTCTGCCCGTCCTCTCTACCAGTCGAAGGGGGATGAGATCTATATTTGAATGTACCAGTCCACTCGCCGAGCATCGTCATTTGTGAGGTATCCTGGTGGGATGCTGAACTCGGCAGACTGTGTCGGAGAACAACATCTACAGGCTCTTCGTCCGCAGTAGACCTGCGTCCACCACTTTCAACTTGGAGTTGATAGTACAAAGGGGGAATGGAGCTTGTGGCATCTGATCCAGAGTCCGAGGATCCAGACAGGGTCAGGCTGTTGGAATCAGGAAGGCGTCTCCAGTACAAGCTCATTGTTGGCAGGTCAGAGACATATGAATACTGCTATGATTATGAGAGACCTGGCAGGAATAAAGTACCAATTGACAGTGGCTTACCATGCCAAAGAAGCATCTACGGAGCTGCTCCTTTGCATTGACATGTTGCATCTTGTGAACATCTATGATTATTTAGGTACCACCTTTTAGCAACAAGTGATGACTTCCTGAACACTACGTACCTTGGAGGATAGTGACCTGTTGATATGTCTTTTTGCTAAGGACTGAGAGGGAATGCGCCAATATGTTGTATTCATTTTCATGAAGTATTGTCTCTTGAGCACGGAGGGTGATGTGGAGACCCCTCTGCAGCAGGAGGAAAATCAATGGAAGGAGAAACTGGGGTGGTGTGGATGTAAGTACACAAATCCACCAAGCGCCCTTGGTGCCATCAAAGCTCACTCTTTCTGGCCTGTCAATCCCAACCACATACTTCAGGGTGCCTTCGTCTTCAATGTGATACTCGAAGTCCTGAAGGGTGATGTCCATATTCTTCCCGTAGTCTTGTACATAGACGTGGAACTTGGAGAAGACATGGCTGTGACTCCAGGCAAAGTTGTCCCAGTCCTCAAGATTGTCAAGACCAGAAAGAAGATTTTCTACAAAATGGAGGGGCCATGATCCAAGAAAATCACCCACACTTTTGCGATTTGTGGGTAGGACACCAGCAGATGCTTGTGAGAGTTTGGAGATCAGTCCACGTATGCGACGGAAGTACCAATGGACGGTCATCTCGTGACCTGGTACCAGATGTCAGATGAGTGGTGATCAAAAGCAATACACTCACCATGGGTCCACCAGGCAAGCCATCGTGGAAGACTTGGAGTGTGGTTGAATCAGTCACTGAGACTATTATCCTCTGATCCGAAACCTACCTCCAGTTAGGTGGACGCGCGTCCATGAATGTATTGGCTTCACCGATAGTCACGAATGAGGAATTTTCATTGTCAAATGCTTCAATTAGTTGTTGCAATCTGCCCACTGTCAAGTACCGGAGGGTCCATGTGTCATCCTCAGAAATTGAGGAGGATGGTATATCAGTCTCCCACTTGATTCTGGGCGCTTGTGTCACGGTCTTGGGCTCTCAGTTGCTGTTGTGAGCGGAGGAAGCCCTAGACTCCAGGAGGTGATCGCGAAGGACAATGGCAAGATGCTTAGCCTTGACGCTACCTTTCCAGCCCTTATTGTAGAACATCTATGAGCCCAGATGTTCAACATATATGTAGACATATGTAGGTGGCGCACCATGTCCTTCCATATGAATCTCAGTGTCTAGATGCAGGCTAGCATGTTATGACAAAAACATAGTGAAGTTTGGGACACTTACCTCGTTCTCGATTTGGCCATGATGACGTCCTTCAATGGCGGCCAATAAGTCACGACCCATAGCTTGGATGGAATTCTGCACAAGTTCCTTTTCGCGTTCAAATGCTCTGCTATTCTTGTCGATCAACTTCCCTACATCCTCCTTGAGCTCCATCTTGATCTGAGTGAAGAGGCTCTTTATGCGTGCAGGTTCGTCGCTTCCCATGGCTTCCCTTCCAGAGACTTGACACAGTGCTTGCAGGGCGCGCTTGAGTAGGTCATCGTTCTGCTGCAGTGAGCCCGCATCCTTGTCCCTGATAATATGCTTGATCGTGAGCTCCTCGGTAGTCTTTTGATCGAATGCATTATTCACAGAGTCCCTAGATTGCTCCTTCATCGAGTCAACCTCTCGTAGGATTTTGTTGACGGAGTCTAGAGTGTCTTGACCCAAGACTGTCAGGTGAACCTGAAAGTCTAACGCCAAATTCTTCTTGTGTTTGGCAAACTCGTCTACAACATCGCTGAACCTTTTTTTCTCCAGTCGGAGCTAAAGACAAATTTCGCTACATCGCTGACATGAGCATCACCTTGTTGCAATCTAGTTTGGATGAAAATGGGGCTCACAGAGTGCATGACTCTTGTGATACGTGTGGCACAGTTTGTCGCAGTTGGTGATGGAGTTGGCGATCTTCCCCATACGGTCTTTCAAACGAAGGTAGGTCGCATTGTGATTGGGCGGAACGTCATTTGACCTATACAAGCTACACAAAGTAAGGTGTTAGTGGAGATTTGAGGAGCCGAAGGACATCCAATAAGTACTAACATCGACAATACATTCATCAGGTCATACATAATTTCGTAGAGAGCGGCGACCTTCGCATTATTCTCCTCTCGGTTGATCTCCATTATCACCACCATCTTGAACGCATTATATGCCACTTGCGGAATATCAGCAACTCTTTCCCGGGCGATCCATAGAGGCTTCATACCTTCGATGACGGGGTGTAATCCGGCCACCTTGTCGAGAATTTCCAGCAACTCCCTACTTTTGGATAGAAAAGCCTTGGCTGGATCCTTGACCGCGGAGAGTGTTGCCTTCACGACGTTCGTGTACTGGCTATCTGCAATCTTCTTGACTGGAGCGCAGGTCAGGTCATCCCCTACCTAGTCGGCTGGTGGGGACACTCACGTGGACCCGATGATGTGTTGGCGTTCTTCTCGTCCACTAGCTTTCCAGTCGCATAGACGGCAGCTTGTGCTGTTTGTAACTTCTGCTCGCAGGTCTCTGGAGTGGGATCCATGAGAGGATGGGAGTGTGTCGAAGATGTTTACTACGTTGAGGAAGGAACAGTGTCAGGCAAGCATGCTGGATCGTCCCAAGTTGTCTTATACTACCCCAGCCGTGGTTCTTCATAAGAGATAAAGTTCGCATGTGATGAACTCGTGGTGGCCAGAGACTACCGGCAAGCACGAGGCACTGTCGCGCTCGCTGTCAATTACGGTCGACAGCTATCACACCATTCTATCTGGCATGCGGCTTCAGAGACGGCGGAGAAGTGCTCAAGAGACCACTTGCGGATGTTCATGCGCTAATATTGGGACTAACTGGCTTGCATGCAATCGGACAATCGGGTGGAAGTCAACTACCCGCTGATACAAGCCCGCATGTCCTCCGTTCCAGGTGCACCGACATGATACCCGGACAGATGACATCCTCCAGCGTCAAGATGACCAGGGTAGTTATGCACAGAGTGTCACCAGGCATGCATGTCCGTGTCGACGCGCATCCAAGATTCAATGGTGTTTCTCATGTCCGTCCCTGTAACCTGTATGGAAGTCGTTTCACACGAGTCCTAGGTGACAAACTGAGGTCCTTTCGTGATCGGACTGCGTTCGCAGGGACTATTGATATGAGAATGGCTGCAGTACACGTTGAAAGAGAGAAGGGGTACTTTCAGTGTTCGAACAGGGGGCGCAGCGTTCCAAGGGGCTCGGTCGACTGCGTGCATACTATTTCAGCCATGCACATATGTGGATGGCTTCAACCGGCCTTGGATTCGCTTATTACTTCTTCGGCTATCTGGTTGTTCTGTGTGCACTGAAAGCATCGATGCAGACAGAAAGCGAGTATGCTATAGAGACGTGTTGAACGCGATGCGCCCGATATACCGCGGGGGGCGCAGTCACCATATCGCGTGCGAGGCTCCTTAGAAGTACGCCGGCCATGATTGCACGTTTTAACGTCGTGTTCACCCTGGACTCATTCGTGAGGCGGAGCCGTGAGAATGTACAAGCAGACTTGCTGGAGACACACTCTTGTTCCCTCTTCTCCCCCGCACAGATGCATGTGTTCCCTTCCCTTTGCTCGGCCATCACTCAAGATACTGATCATCGGCCCCTCGTGCGCTCGGTCATCCTCTACCCCAAAGACGATCGACTCGAGTCGCTGTATCTGCATCGGAGAAGTCAAGCCCACACTCCAGGAAAAATGCGTCGTAGTCTTGTGCCAACGACTTCCGTCGGGTCCTCACGGGCCTGCAGGGAGGACATTAACCAGAAAGCTACAGTTACCCACCTGGTCTAGACAATCAGCATCCTACTAGGCTCGAATCCATCTGGTCAGCGGCTCAGACTGTGGGGAAAGGAAAGAATATAGGTAGAGATGCCAAATTCAAGCAGGCAGTGCTCACTTCGATTGGAGCCAGGGTGCCGGACTTGAAAGCTTTGAAGCGCATCACAGCGTCGCTACTAAGAGCAGTACTTAAGTAGGCACGTGCACGTGACCGCGTTTCCATCAAATTCTCATAAGTATGAGTAACGTCAATCCCCACGGGCCACAAAGGCGGAAGACGGGAGGCCGTCTCCACCGTTCGCGTTCTATCGTTCGTCACCGTGGCGTCATCGAAGATAGCACACTCGTTATGACGTTGCTGACAGATTGAGAGGACTACGCGATAAGGATACAAGGGATAATCGTACAGCGTGTCCGGATTTCTTTCGTTCGTCGTGCTCGTGCGGGGAGTGGATCATACCTTGAAGGAGCCGGGGACGATCTCAATCCAGTACCTGTACACGGCGAAATTAGCATACACCGAGGCATGAAAAGGCCGGCAACAGACCCGTCAGGATCCAAGATAAAGGCAATGTGCTTCATCTTGCCGTCGGTGAGCTTCTTCTGGAACCTGACGCCGAGGTTCTCAAAGCGCGCACACGCAGCCTCGATGTCGTCGACGGTGATGGCGATGTGGCCAAAGCCGCGGCCAGGGTCGGAGTTGCCGGAGGCGTAGCCCTGGAAGGAGGGGTCGGACTCTGTGCCGTGGTTGTGGGTGAGCTCGAGGATGCCCTCGCGGGTGAAGCGGTTCTCGGGGGTGGTGGGGGAGCCGTGGTCGAAGGCGAGGAAGTAGAGAGTGAAGGTCTCGAACTCGCTCTCTGGGGGCGAGTTAGTGTCTGTGCTAGGGGACAGAGTGAGATGAACGGACTGGCAACGAGGTCCATGCCGAGGATCTGTCGAGTGACGTGAGCTACGGAAGAGGGAGGCAAGGGGAGAGGGGAGAGATACCTCGGTGTAAAACTTGAGGGACGCCTGAGGGTCCTTAACGCGGAGCATGGTGTGGTTAAACTGGACTTGAAGTGAATAAACAGCACACAGTCGGATGCGGGATAGTGACCTTGAAGCTGGCGGTCTCTGCGGTGCGAGGCATGGCGGGCGGGCGGGAGGTGGAGAGCGAGCGAAAGCTGGGAGAGGTGCGGCGGGAGAGCGAGGAGGAGGTCAGATATCGGACAGATCGGGCGAGCATCGTCTGTGAGTGTGAGCGTGAGCGAATCGATGACGAGGACGCGTCGGACGCGAGACGCGTGACCGCAAATACGGCCAAACAGACGCGCTCGCGAGCTGTTGAGACCAGCACGTGTCCTTTCCCTCTCCCTCCTTCCCTCTCGACCGCGTCTGTTTGCTGTTGAACTGCTATCATCTCCTCGCGTTTCCCCTCGTCCTCGCTGCTTGCCGCCCGCTACAACTCGACCGACGCCATGTACGCGGCGCGTGCTCCGGTGTCTCCCCATCGCCCGACGCTACCCTTCAAGTATCGCAGAAAGAGCTTTTCTGACGACGACGTCGAGCCCTCTGACTATCTCGTGCCGCCCTCGCCTTCCCTCTCCCCTTCGCGCTCTCTATCCATGTCCTCTTCCCCTCCCTCCTCTCCCTCTGCTCTTCAAACCTCTCCCATACGACCCTCCCACTTGGACATGGCAAGGGTGCACCCGCCATCTAGTCCTACCCGCCCATCCGCCTATCACGCCTATGGCTACTCGCATACCATCTCCACCGCACCCTCCCACAGTTCTGCATATGACTATGATTTCACGTCTGGCGAGCACCTACATCTCCCCAAGGGTCCACCCTCACGCGCCTACGCCATCATTCCTCCTCCATCCGCGACCAGCTCCGCGCGTTCTAGCTTCTCGCTATCTTCCCCTACTCGATCAGATGCTCTCTCCGCAGTTTTCTCCTCTCCCATCACTACCCGTACGTGTTTTCTCCTTCACATCCCTACCTCACTCTTCCTACCCCGGAACGCCCACAGCGCGAGCTCACCTTCAGCCTTAACAATCTACCTGGGCTGGACGTGAGCCTGTGCTCAGCTCCCGCATCCTTTTCACTCCTGCCTCGTTCCTCCTCTACAATCCGGATAGTCGGATCGGATCACCCCATGACCTCTCCTTCTCCCCGAGCCGCCCTCTCTCTCCTTGTCGTGCCACACCAATGACCTCTCCCATTCCCGTGTCACGACAAGGTTCGGGCCCCCCCAGGCTAAATCGCTCCTACTGGGTCATCGTGCTGGTCTCCGAATCTGCCGCGCGCCTACTCACACTTGAGCTGTGAATTGGTCAAGTCTAAGATGATCCCAGACCCGTCTCCGTATTCTCATCATCCGCTTGCTCTTCCTGTGCGTTCGCGTGCAAACTCCAAACGCTCTCCGCCTCGAAGCGCGTCTCGGCCGCTGTACATTTTCTTTCTCATCCCCCGTTATATCCCCGCTTGGCATCTTCACCCAATCCCTTCTCTCCCACTCACTCCTCGCTCTCTATCGCCTTATCTCTATTATATGAATCCCCGATCCTAGCACTGATACTGATCCGTCCATGTTTCTCCACCCTTGTATTTATCCAGGTACGTATCCCGACGAGCACGAGGACATTGAGGACTACGGCTTCGCGCTCGACCTCGACGATCTCCTCGCCGGACCTGGATCGTCGCCTTCGCGCAGGATATCGTTCACCACCTCGTCCGAGCGCGATACCCCTTTCGTCCGTCTCCCTCCGGCACCTCACAAGCCTCGCGCTCGCCATACAAGGATCGCGAGTCGTGCCAGGTCTCTCCCCCATGGTCGTGCTACGCAAGGATCAGGTCCTAAGGACACGACGACCGGGACAGTAGCTAGATCGGCAAAACCTCGCCCGCACAACTTACAAATCCAACCGCACATTCGCACACACGAGTCCGAGTCGGCGCCACAACGCCATCCAACCGATCTGCCAGTGGCTCGGACGCGGGCAGCTCGTATCGCTGGCACTCGCACTTCTTCTCGCGCAGCATCGGTGGAGCAAGCGGTTATTACGCGCGCTCCGTCGCACAGCGGATCCTGCGCTAACGACGACAGGGCTGAAAATGATGTCGACGTCGACGTCGGTGCAGACGACGCGCTGCCCCCTTCCTCGCCCATCGCCTCGTCCCCACTTTCTTCCCCTTCGCGTCCCTCCTCCGACCCTACTACTGCAGTCGTCCGCCGTCGAGCGACCCTGACCCCCACGCGAGACACTTCGCTCCCGCCTTCATCGCCCATCCGCGCCCCGCGCACCCTACCTCCCCGCAACGCCGACGCCGACTCGGAGGGGGAGATGATGGACCTAGTCGCGTCCCCACCCTCGCCGACGCTTGATGCGCTGCGGATCACGTCGCGAGTCGCGGTGCGGGCGTTGTTGAATCCCATGCCTGAACCTACGTCTTTGCCCGTTTTTCCTCCTGATCCGCCTTCACCTGTCCGGGACGCTGTGTCCGTGCCCACGCTACCTGACCCGGAGGCGGAGGCGGCGGCGGAGGCGGAACCGATGGAGGACGTACCTGTTGCGGACTGGGACGAGCCGCTGTCTGCGTCTACGTCTACGTCTACTTGTGCATTGCCGGAAGACACGATGGAGATGGATGCAGAGGCCGGTGGCTCGCCTCTCGTCCTAGGCGAGGACGAGGACGAGGACGAGGACAGGATGGATGTGGCCGCAATCGAAATCGCCGAGAAGATCGCGGTGATGACAGAGTCGCCAGCGGCAGCGGCAGCGGAGGAAGTAGTTGGGACGCGTAGTACGGAAGCTCAGGTGCGTCGGACGCAGTTCCATGCTCCCGATTTGATTGATTCTCACTCTACGGATATGGTAGGTACCCGAACCCGAGGCTGAGCCCATCCGGTCTTCGGCTGTAGACGTGAACGTGAACGCGCACGTGAACGAGAACGAGAACGAGAACGAGAACGCGGACGTGCCAGCTTCACCCATTCCCTCGCGGGCTGTTTCCGCCGTGCGATCGCGCGCGCATACACCCGCAACCCCGTTCATGCACGACATCCCGTCGTCGCCGCTCTCGCCCGCGCCGTCATCGCCCGGGGACGCAGACGCAATGGACGTAGACAAGGCCGTGGACGCGCCCGTCGCTGGGCCCAGTCGCGCGCTTTCCCTTGCCCTTGCCCTTGCCCTTGCGGATGCACCGAAGCCGGCTCCGGCGAGGAAGGTCGAGCGCGATGGCCGTGGTGATACGGTGCGCTTGCCCCCGCGGAAGAAGGCACGCAGAGAGGACGACGGGGACGGGGACGGGGACGGGGACGGGGATGTCGAGCGCGCGCGGTCAAAGTCGTCGTCTGCGCTGGGAGAGGCGGCGCAGGCGACGTTGGGAGCTGAGCGGAAGGGAACTGAGAAGAAAGTCAGGCGCAAGCGCTCGCGGACACCGACGTTCACGGACACGGAGGGCGAGGGCGAGGGCGAGGCGACGAGAGCGAAACCTAAAGTGAAGAAGACGGATGGGAAGGCACGACAGCCTTGCGATTCCGAACGCAAGAGCTCTGCTGCTGCTGCGATTGCGCTCCCGAAACCGGTGGTCAGGAAGCGGCCGCGCGCGGTCGTGTCCGACAGCGACAGTGAGCTGGACGCTCCGCGTGCTCTCGCGAAGAACAAGTCCGCGGCGAGATCGGGCAAGACGAAGAAGGCGCGCGGGAGGGAAGGACAGACGGTGGATGATCACGAGGTTGAGAACGAGCCGCTCACTTCGACCTCTGCCTCTCCGTTGTCCCTTGCCGTCAACGCGAAGGCGACGAAAGGAAAGGAGAAGGAGAAGGCTGACAGGAACGGGCGTCCGAAAGCCGCTGCCAGACCTGGCGCGCCGAAGAGCGCGACGAACATCGCGCGCCCGGACTTGTCTTCTCATGCGCATTCTGCGGACGAGCCAGCGCGTAAGGAAAAGGAACAGGAAAAGGGAAAGGCGAAGCGTACGGACCCGCGGGGGTCGCGAGAGGCCAAGGCCCGAGAACAAGAACGAGAACGAGAACGAGAAGAGGAGGAGGAGGAAGAGGAGGAGGAGGAGGAGAACCCGCTCAGCGCGTACGACCTCCCCCTGCCCGCGGCCGAGCTCGAGGGCATGCTGATCGAAACGCTTGCGACGGCGCGTGCGTCCTCGCTCGCGACTGGCGCGCTGTACGGCGCGCTGGTCGCTGCGCGCCCGGCTCTGGGTGAGATGGCGCTGCCTGTCCTGCGGTCTGCGATGGGAGAGTCTGCTGATGGGGCGGAAAACGAAGAGGAGGAGAAGGAGGAGAAGGAGCAGGAGAAGGAGAAGGAAAGGGAAAAGGAGAGGGAAAAGGAGAGGGACGGGAAGGGGCGGAAAGGCGGGGGGGACGGGGCGCGCAGAAAGGCGGCATGGGTGGGCGTGATCGAGTGTGTGCTCGAGGCGGGGTGCAGGCGCTGTGGGGTGTTTGGCAAGGTCGTCAACCAGGGTACCGTGCGTGTCTCTTTCTTTCTCTCTCTCTCTTTCTCTTCCCCCCTTTCTCTTTCTCTCTCTCTCTTTCCCCCTTTCCCTCCTTTCCCTCCCTTCCCTCCCTTTCCTCCGGCTGTAGCAGAAAGCTGACTGAAGACGTAACGACGCACAGGACCTCGCCGACCACGAGCTGAGGCTCGAGGCACGGTGGTTCTACGACCCGGACAGGGACGAAGACAGGGAGCGGGCGGCGGTCGTGAGCAGCATGATGCGGCGGCCGGGGAAGAGGAGCGAGACGAAGAAGGCGAAGAGGTACTATTGGCGCCCGTTGCCGAAGATCTCGCGGTGGGACGACGAGGACGAGCTTTAAGCCTCTTCCTCTCTCTCTCTCTCTCTCTCTCTTTTCATAAGTTATGTAGTATTTTGATTTGTGTATGTGTCTCTCTCTCTCCGCGTCGCCCTGTCAGTGTGACCATGTGTGAGGGAGGTCTTTTCTGTCGTTCGTCTGGCTTTGTTGACGCGTTTTTAGCCTAGTGTACGTGTGTGTGTCGATGTAATAGTCTCTGTTGTTGAAGATATCGATCATTTCTATCTCCTCCGCTAACGACTTGCAAGCACAGTGCGGCACTGTGTCGCAGTCTCCTGTTACCGCCGGCAACTTGAAACCGGGCTCGCCGCCCCTGGTCGGTAAGTGCGATGCAGATCCAGCCTTAGGGGGAAGGTTCAAGTTTTGTGGAGTGGCGTTCAAATTGGCGGAGCCTGACTCGCTTTTTATGACGGGCCCCCGGGGTCGTCGAGTTCAGCTTCAGCTTCAGCTTCAGGACCTGCCTTCAGAGTTCTTGGGACAGTTGAAGTCGAAGTAACGTGTCCTCTAGATCTGCTCGGTTCGGGAGGGAAGTGAGCGGGACCGTGACGTATTGCCACACTTCTTGAGGTGCGAAGGATGCGGGGCGGAGAACGCTGGTGCGATTACTAGTGTTGACGACACACCTTCATAAGAATACGTGACTCGATCGGATATGCTTGCGTGCTCGAGAGGTTTTGCCTGTGGAGATATCGCAGGGACTTCTTTCTCGTCGAGGACGGATTCCGTGGGTTTGACATTGGTGGTCGAGAAGGAAGAAGGTTGTCGAACGTGAGCCTTGGCCTACTAGTACCCTCTCGCACGACTCGAGTGATGTGACTGGCAGCCGCGAATTGTGGGAGTCCTATTGGGGGATACTGTGGACGATCCTTCTGCTCTCTTTTTTGTCAAAGGGTACACATTGACGCAGATATGTATCGAGAACCTGGTATCAGATACACGCCTGAGACATACAATTGTATACGGGTGATTCGACTCAAATGGCATATACCAGCTACGGGCCCAACTTGTGAGAACGTCGGCTGTCCGACGCGGCTTCGAGGTGTTGAGTCTTGAAGTGGAGTCGGACTGCCGGGGTTCTCACATTCAAGTTTACTGAGTAGGAAGGGGTTTCGAATCTCCAGAACCTGAGAATACAGGTAGTATATAGATGAGTCGCGAGACAAGCTGAGTAAGTATAGGAGTCAAGCTGAGTGAGGATAGGAGAAAAGGAAAGCGTTTCTAGTAATAAAAGTATCGTAAAGGAACCGGGAGTCCGGGTGTCGACGCCGTCGGAGGCGTCCGCTATTCTACAGTCCGGATATGGTAGTCCAAGCGCTCGACCTTACACAACTCCATAGACTGCCATAACTCATGAGTGTAACGGACCTCAGCTCCAGCCCAGCAAGATCTAAGAGGACAAAGACTAAATAAAAAGACGAGGCACAAAGTACGGAGGACAAAGCGGGACGGGGCTCGGGTACCAACGCCGTGTACTGGCGTTGGTAGCGTATCGTAGCGTGTAACTATGCAAGTCCGTGAAAGGCACCGTCATATAGTCACAGTATTGAGCCATGACAATGAGCTACAGGGTCGACTATACCCTTCATACAGGACTCTCTCTATCTGGGCGGGGAATAGGCGGGCTATGTAAACAGACCTAGTCTCGTAGGTTGATGCTACGATGATTCTCCTTCAACCCGTCGCCCATGATGGAGGCTGCGTGATTGATAGTAGGCGTTGCATCTCCAGGCTTGTGCAAATTGAGAGTTTAGAAGGCGTTGTTCTGCTTCGCATGAATTGGAGATGCATGAGTACCAGTTACGGTTATAGCAGCGGACGGTGACGGAGAAACCACGTACACGACCATAAATCCAGAGTTGAAGCGAGGCGTTGCAAGTCCTTCTTTCTTGCGTGATCCCCGCCCAGCTCAAAGCCCACCCACCCATGCAAGATACACCTCGACCCCACCCGCCAATCTGCAGATTTTGCGCCTCTACGGAGGTACTCTTGGCTATCGTCAAGCCTGTTTTGTCTGTGCCTGCGTGAAGGTCGAGAGTGTAGCGAGCAGGATTGTGACAGGCGCATGATATATTAACATAGGGACCATCCCGAGTCGGAGACGAAGCTGTCCGCATCGGGATTTGATAGCGAGTCGTACAAACGGTACACGAGCAAACTCAGGCGGACCCAGCCGGTGGACCTATTGGTATGTTGCGAGCATGATGTATGATGCCACATTGAGGCCCGACGTCTGAACATACACACACAATCCGTGCTTGTCGTGCTTCTAACGGACCAGTTAGGTGCCACAATCAGCCAGATGGTGACACACCTAGAAAATTTGTTGACCACAGGAGAGGATGCTCTGGTCTTGCGCTTAATGCGATGGTGCTTCAGCTATAGTCATCGTTCAAAGGCCTAGACACCTGTCAGACACTGTTCGACTCGTCCATGAGCACGTAGATAGTATCTCAGTTACCTCCAACTCGAGATGCAATATCTACTGTGCTTGATATACTGAATCTCTCGTCTCCGTCCTCCATGCATATGGTTCTCCGGTCTCCTGTGCGACTAGTAGGGCGCGCCTGCACTGTTACATGAACGCGTCGTTGACCTGTCCTTACGAGGAAGCTCAAACCGAGGCCGCTGCGTCGAACGCCACCTTGAACGCGGTCACGTGAAACCCGCCTGCCGTCGCCACAGGTGCCAGTGTGTTGAATTAGTGTGGACTTGAAGTTGCACACCTTCGTTGACGTGCATGATATGTGGGAGGTTCCACACCAGCGCTTGCATCACATAATATCAAGATAACAATCTCCAGCGGCTCTGGCGGGTACTGCTCGACTCACGCCGGCGTCCTAGATCTCTTCAACTTCTGTCTTATCGGCTCCCTGCGATCCCTCCACGGGAGATTAAATCCAGGCTCATGTCGCAAGATACGACCGAGGACGCGCTACAGGCGGCGGATGCTGCCATCCATGACCTCCAGGCGTACGAGCCTTCCCGCGCTGAGGAGCGACTGAACGCGATCAGTCAGCCGTTACATACAACTCTCATTTACACATGCTCATATCCACCTCCTATGCATGTATAGGTGATGCTGTCTCAGCGATCTTAGATAGCTCCTTCGCTCAGGTTATACAGAGCGACATGGCCTCGGACGGGTTCAAGCTGCTGAAGGAGCACGTCAATCACTTTGCAGAACACTCCAAGATCGTCATGGACGCACTCGATGAGGTCTCCAAGATACATCCCTTCATTCAAGGTATGTGTCCCACGACGTACCGGAGCTAATGTCTATGCTCACATTCTCCACTGAAAGTCGCCGTGTCCTTGTTCAAGGCTGCTTTGACGCTCGAACTGACGAGACGTGAGAACGACGGTAGGGTGCTCGCGCTCAACCTCGCCATGTGCGACACCATGCAGACACTCACGTTGTCCGTGGCCATCATCTCCGCTGGTACTGCTTGGAGGCTCACCCTTAAACGCACAGGTTGAAGCAAATCGTAGACGTGCGGGATGTGGCGCCAGGTCTCTCCATAGAGGCTCGCCTGCGCCAGCGGCTAGGCAGGATCGTCGAGACCATCAAGCGCTGCGCGAAAGTGTGCGACAGCTACCAGAAGAGGAACGTCGCCGGTTCGTACACATCTCCGAACATCCACTCGACCCGGAGTCATGACTATTAGGCTGACTTGTGCGGCTAGTTAAATTCTTCACGAGCATGAAGTGGAAGGGCACATTCACCGAGATCGCGCAGGAGTTCACGGACCACAAGGCCGGGATCCAGTTCGACCTCTCTATACACGCGAGCGTTGGCATATCTGGCGCGAATAGCGCTCTTTCGAGTATGAGTGTCGATGTAGAGCAGCTCAACGCAAACGTCGCTAAGCTCATGGACGCCGTCTTCGAGAGCATGCGGCCATCGGAAGAACGCGCACTTTCATCTCTCGTCACGTCCCAACCAGGCGGGGCTGACGCGGTGTTGAGGGACGACGACTTGTTGCAGCATGTCCTGGACCAGCAGCAGAAGAAGGCCCAGGGCAGCAAGAAGCTGCCGGACACTGCGCTGACGGTGGCGAAATTGAGGAGGGAAGTGTACAAGGACGTGGACCAGGTGTTGAAGGACAACAAGTTCTTCGAGAAGAAGATGGAAGCGGTGCAGAGGCAGCTGGACCAGGTCCGGGTCACTATCAAGCATGAGTCGGATAGGGTGATCGATGCCGTGCTCGCTGGCCCACACGAGCGGATTGTGGACAAGGCGTGTCGTCACAGTTGCTGCGAGTGAGAATGGGTGATGACTTACCAAGCTTACTGACAGGACGTGTACCACATTTGGAAGGACATGGTACGCGCCCTTCATCCTGTTGCACGGAACTCTGGACGACTGATGGTTTGCAGGGATGGAAAGCGAGCGTGAAGGCGAAGCACCTTGTCATGGCGCTTCGTGACCACTTTGCAGAACCTGGAGTTGACCATAATTCGGCAGTGGTGGCCACTCGCGGCACTAGGAAAGCTAGCTTGAGAGGTAATCTCTCCGTTCTTTTGCGCTGATCGTCGATGGAAATGCTGACGAGTACACGGCAAACAGCTTTGAAGAACACAGACCACTGGACTTCGGAATATATTACTGTCCAGAGGGCTCAGCCTCTGATTGAAGCGCTTGATGGCGATATGTCCTCCTTTGTCACAATCTCGGAGGTGAATGCATTTACGGCGGCACGCCCGTCCCATTGGAGGTTAGTATATTAATTGAACACTCACCATGACATTTACTAATCACTGTACGCCCAGTCTACCTCATTGGATCGCGTTCTGGATGTACGGTAAGCACTCTTCTCTCTCTCCAATTTAGTCTGGAGTCACGAGCATCGCAGGTTCCGAGATGACTGTGCAATGGTACTTCCGCCGAATCCGGAAGCTGTTCTCGCAACTCTCCACAACAATACGAGCCGTTCTTCCTTCTAACCGCAGTATTGTGTCGAGGTTCGTTTCGTCGGAGAGCTTCAGTCTCGTGGAGGATCTACTCTCAGGGCTTGTTGATGTCGATGAATGGGACGACGTGTACTGGGAAGACGACGGGGCATTCACCAAGTTCAAGGAATATGTCTTGGACAACGAAGCCAGAATCGAGCGCAACTTGCACTCGGTCAGGTACCGCATTGATGAAGCGAATACCTTGACGATCGTCGCAGGCGAGGGAAGACCGGAGAAGGTACGTCTGCCGTGTGTGCTTGGAGAGCTCATTGATGTAATGGGGCCTACAGTACCTGTTGCCTCTGATCTTCCTCCTTCTTCGAAGAGCCCTGGTGATTGTTCACATTGCGACCTCGAAGTCCTTGGACGATGAGGAACTTGATGTGATTGAGGAGTCTCTAGAAAACTTGCTTAATACGATATGGGATCGCATTCGCACACTTCAAGGTAGTTCTCGCTAGTTCTGCGATGTCCTTTGGAACTCACTAGGCGTATCAGCTGTATATCGATTGCAAAATTGGAACGAGAAGAAACAGTTGGCTCACTACTTCTTCGGACTGGTACGCAGTCGTCCCAATGTCCGTGGCCATGCTTAGGTTTGACGTTTTATCTGAACCCGTAGTACTCGAACATAACGGTAGACGATCCTCCCCTCGATGATTATTGGACGCGCAGCTTGCATACGGACCAAGCCGAAGTGGTGGATATCACAACTCCTGAACCCGACCACGAAGAGCCTGAACTGTTCTATGAATCTCGCCCTGAAGAGCTGGATCTCTTCCACGTACCCGACATTTGCGACGACTCAGGAGTCACCATGTCATCTACCGACGACAGCCAATCACTCATCGGCCACTGGAGTGGATGGTACGCAGACGCGGACGGTGTCACAGAAGGCCTCATCGATTTCACGATATCGTCACACGGGGAGGATGGCGCTATCTCGGGATTCGGGATCGACATCGACGGTCCGTTCACCGTGCGCGGCACGTTAGTGGGCGACCGTCTCACGTTCTTCCAGGAATACCAGACCCACCAGGACGACGAGCTGTTCGTATGGCGTTCTGAGGGAGTGGTTCTCAAAGAGGCGGACGAGATTCGCGGCCAGTGGGGCCCTTCTGATGACGATTGGGAGCTCAATCCTGATGCTGAGTACACCGACCTGATTGATATGACTTCTGACAGGTAAGCTGACTTGTGATCCGATAAAAAAGACTGCTCACTGAACCCCTCCGGTCATTGATTGTATCAGCGACAGCGACAACTCCGGATTGTACCACGATGCGGATGATGGTCGCAGTCCTGTCTCCACTATCTCCAACACAGCATCGTTCTACACCATGTTCTCCGGCTTCTCCGAGTTCGACGACGAACACGGTACTTTCTACCTCCGCCGACGTTCCGTGGAGTACTTCTTGTCGTGGCCACCCGGCGAGGATTACTCTCAGAATCGCTTCAGAGCCTTGTGGAAACTCGCGATCAATGCCGCACTTCGCGTCGTCAGGAGTCGTCAGCTTGATTGGAACGTGCTCGTGTCGCGCCGAAGACAGCGTCAGCAATATATAGAGCTCCTGCAGACGTGGGAAGAGGATCCGGAAGTGGTCGACGAGCGGGAATGGACGAGGCTCTTGAAGAATATCCATCCTCGCGATCTCTATCTCTGGGATTGCATCTCGAAGTTCCAGATGAGGAGGCGCATAGTGCACGAGTGGGTACTCGCCGATCGATGCTCACAGAATATGCTCATTGACTCAATCTGCATTGACTTCACCCCAGTGTTGTTTGCGACGGATGTGACACAGACCGTATCGTGACGACCCGCTTCGTCTGCACGGTATGCCTCGAAGACGCAGACCCTGAGATTGACCTCTGTTGGAGCTGCTTTAACGATGGGAAATCCGTCAATCGGGGGAAGATCGCACATAGCCCAGACCACAGTGTCATACAGCTGCGCTGCGTCGACCTGCGGGTGTACATGCATCCCACTGTTGCGGCGGCGAAGAATGCTCTGTCTCGCGCTAAGAAGGCAATTTCTGCGGGCAAGATGCGCTGCTGCGGGTGTGCTGTGTTGATCAAGGAGCGGCCGTACTGGGCATGTGTCAGCTGCAGAGGTATGCACGGCCGAATACATATTCGAAGTATGCGACTCATCGGTAGATCGTCCTTCACATAGGGCGCTGTGTGGTATGTTATACGTGCAATCGGCGCGTACAATGCGAGAGGCCCTGGCTCTTCCAACGACGGTCGAACCCACATTCTGAACACGATTGGTCGCACACAGTCGTATCGGCTCCCGCACATCCTCACAAGTCAAAAGAGTTCGAGGTGGCGAAGTCAACGGAAGGACGACTGACTCGTATGGAGGATAAGCTGGATGAGATGTCCGGACGGTTGACTGCTCTGGAGGCCCTATTGAATCAGGTTCAGATTACTGTTCGTTGAATGTACTATAACAGGAAGTTGGGACTCCTTATCTAAACGACGCGCTGCCTACATACGATTTGAGTCACAGCGACTCGATGCATAACATGTACAACACATCTAATGTTTTCAGTCCCGACATGTTCTTCGCCCATGAACCATTCAAGGACATTGAGATCGACTCGGTCGGTGTAGTCCGTTCCACCATCTCCATTCTCTCCAAGCTCATCGAGTTGAGTCAGTCGACCGTTGGCACCTCGACCGTTGGCACCACTTGCCCAAGAAAGACCAGGAGCTCGAACTGTGGACCAGCTTTTCCTCCATTCTCACCACAGATAGCTGTGGCATCATTGCCGCCACGGGTGTAGTACTCGTCCAGGAGCAGCATCTTTCTCTTGTGGCTGAAAACAGCGGCAGTCGGGCCCAGTACCAGAGGGCTCAGAGCCGACGCAACAGCGGGACGGGCCATGATTTGACGAGCTAGAACTCCGAAGCGACGAAGAGGTGAGAGACCTACTCATGCATCCCAAGTCGTACGGCCACTGTGGGGTTTGTATTGTACATGCTGATCTTTGCATTACCCCGTCGCAGGGCCGTCTCTGTCAAGGAACATACTCGGGCTGTTTGCACCATCCTCAGCTTCTTCCTACGGGTTCCTTAACCACAGCAGGGCCTGTACCTCGCCGCCCTGACGGACGTTACCATCTTCCGCACTCGCAGCTTATTCCCCAGGCGTTTGAAGTGCGGAAAGAACAATTGGGGCGATGACCCGCATTGAAGCCGCATGGAGTTACAGCAAGAATTGTGTTCTGGATGACGACGAAAGGATCAGTGTTCGCAATCAATATGTCGCACATGTACTGAAGGACGCTGGTATCGACGCTTCGAGATCTACCCCGGACCAAACGGGAAACAATGTGCACGTGTGCTCCGCGACGCTCTAGAGCATTTAGAGAAGCAAATCGGCTCAAAGACGTCGTGGGCGACTCGGAGGACGGTCAGTGGGCAGAACTTGCAGACAATCTCCGGATTGTTCGTTGCGCTCTTATAGTCATACATGAGTTCGTACGCTTGGGTGCTGTCGCCGGGCTCGTCACCCACGACCTCGCTGTGTAACTTCGTGCGAAGTATGACATGGGAGTGAAAAGGCCGAACCAGTCGTTCCAGACTGGAGGTATGTGTCGCAAAACTTTGGGTATGCATGTAGCACTCACACGATCGCAAAGGGTTGTTCAAGATTACGCCTGCGAGTTGGTCGGGCGATGCTGCAGGTAATGGATGCTGTTCCGTCGCATGACTGTTCGAAGTCACTGATGGTCTCAAAGGTGCTGCTGTCCCCACCGACGAGGAGGGTCCAGGCAAGTTCCCGCTTCATCGCATTGTGACCAGATGTTGATGTTGGGAGCAGAGACGGCAGAAGACCCCAGGCCCACACTCGCGCGTCGTGTGGAGGATGGGCGGCATTAGCAGGAAGGACTCACACGCCGTTCTCGAAGATGCCTCGACGGCACCTCCTTCGCCATTTCAGCCCTCGATCGTACTCACACTCGAGCCATCGCCTTCTTCGAAGCGTGCCAGCGTGACGGATGTGCCTTGTAGAGTTTAAGTGCGGTGACGAAGGCTACTGAGGACCTACATTTCGTCCGTGCGCGTTGACCACCCCTACCCCTAAGCGGGGTCTCGGGTAGTTCCAATCTGAGTATACAGAGCCTGTGTTAGCCGACTAAGCTGTAGAGAGGGACTCACCATCCAGGTGCTGCCGTGTAAAAAAAGGGTGCTGTGAGCTCGCTAGGTACATACGCAGCTCAACCGACCCGCCAACCTTCACTTCTTGTGACTTCCGAGGGTGCAAAGCGACTCCAGTCAAATAAGTGGGCGGCACGCATATTTTAGAAAGAAAGGATCGAGCTCACCATGTGGCCGACAGAGCTTGTAACGCAGCATGTCCTATAGCCAACACAAACACCGTCTTCATAGGATGACAATAGTCGTCCGAGGTGAGTCGCGAGCGTGCTTATACTCTTGAACGATTACTCACCGCTAATATCTACCTTTATTCACACTGCCTGTTCGGTGGGGCGTCCTCATGAAGAAACCATATGTCTGCGGGTACCTATCCAACCCAGTCGCGGGCGCAGATTTTGTACACAGGGCTGCGCAAAGAAGCTCGCAGGCCGGGTGAGGGCAAATCGGAGTGGCAAGCGGTGCACGGTGAGCCTGAGCCCTTGCACATCGTGCACACTATGTACTGTACCATACGTTCCCCTTTATTACTTGAGAGATAGATGTCCGCCGCGCACTCGATGGCAATTCGCGTAGAACAAATGATATATACTTACTGCTGCGTCCACTCGCCAGCGGCCAGCCTGAGCGGCCACTCCTTCAAGCTCTTCAAACGTCTTCATATATCCGTTCTACCCACGTCATTGGCTTTCGTAGCAGCCGTCGTGTCGGATGTATATATATAAACAGAGGTTGGGGGGATGATGTAACTTTTTGGCGCTCGCTTATGTACTGATGTGACTCGGAGTTCAAGTTTCAATAAGAAGTGACTCGTGAGTAGGACCTCCGATACTCATGACCCCCTTTTTCCTCAACTATTTTTTCGCCCGCGAAACGTTCAAAGATACCGAAATCGACTCGGACGATGTAGTCCGGTCCACCATCTTCATTCTCTCCAAGCTCATCGCTAGACATGAATTCGGTCGCCCGCACCACTCGTCCGAGAAAGACCAGCAGCTCGAACTGTGGACCAGCCTTTCCTCCATTCTTACCACAGAGAGCAGTCGCACTGTCGCCGCCACGGGTGTAGTACTTGTACCGGAGCAGCATCTCCTCCTTGAAATTTCTCTTGTCGTTGAAGACGGCAGGCCATGCGTGCGGGAGTCGGGCGCGGTCCTAACAGGCGTACAGGGCGGCGGACCATCCGTTGAACATCTAGACCCTCAAAGCGAAGGGGAGGTGGAAGGCCTACTCATGAATCTCAAATCGTACGTGCACCACTGTGGGCTTCGCATGGCACTGCTGATCTTGCGTTACCCCGTCGCAGGGCCGACTCTATCGAGGATCATGCTCGGGATGTTTGCACCATCTTCAACTACTTCCTACGGCGCCCAGACGTAGAAGAAAATTGGGGCACGTACGGCGCCCTCTTAGTGGACTTCACCATCTACCGCACTCGCCGCTTACTTTCCGCCCGTTTGCGGTGCGGAAGGGAGTATTGGAGCGATAACCCGATCCGCATCATCCACGCCGCATGGAACCGTTCCGGCGAGAATGTGGGATTCGAAACGCTCGCCGACCCACTGAATGACTGGCATGAAGACACATCGATCTGTGTTCGCAATCAACATCTCGTCGGTGTACTGAAGGACGCTGGTATCTCCCCTTCGAAATCTACCACGGACCTCACTGAATTTCCCTTGACTAAATCGAACGGGAAACAATGGGCACGTGTCCTCCTCGACGCTCTCGAGCGTTTAGAGAAGCAGGTCGACTTGCTCAAAGATGTCGCGCCGGGCGACTCGGAAGAGAGTCGGTGGGCAGAACTTCGCCGGAATGTCCTAACTGTTCGTGGCGCCCTTCACGTCATACACCAGTTCGTACGCTTGGGTGTTGTCTCCAAGCTCGTCACCTACAACGTCGCTGCGCAACTCCGCGCGAAATATAAAGCAGCAAAGCAAAAGATAAATCCGCAGCTCGAACGTATGTATCGCGCACCTGTGGCATGCACGCGCTCACACTATCGGACAGCGTTGCTCAAGGAAATGTCTCCAAGTGAACTGACCGATGCTGCAGGTAATAAATGCGGTTCCGTCGCATGAATGAATATCCGAAGTCACTAACGGTCGCAAAGGTACTGCTGTCCCCACCGAAGTCGCTGATGCCAGTCACGATCGCGCTGTTGTGCCCACCGACGAGGAGGATCCAGGCAAGTATCCGCTTCATCGGATCGTGACTAGATACTCATGATTGGAGCAGAGACAACGATAGATCATGCAGAATTCCAGGCCGACCTCGACGATGAAGCGGTCACCGCCCAAATCTGCCGCTACATCACCAGTCTGGCTATCCCCTACTCTGCCCCTGAATATTTGATGAATTGGGTGAGGAAATACAGCAAGGTCAATGCGCAGCTGTCTATGAAGCAGCTCCTCATCGTGGGCGACTCGCCGACGATCGATGGGGTGTTGGTGGAGAAATTGAAGACGGAACTGGCCTATTTAAGTCCGGAGAAGACGGAGAGGATAGACGAGCTATTCAAGCGACCAGACCGGAAGGAGGTTGCTGTTTCAATACATGCGGAGGCAGCGGTTATGGGTGCGGCGTACTCGGATGTTAAAGACGAAGATTTCAAGGTGAGCTGCGCCAGATGATTCCAGTCGTCGTGACCGCCGATACTGACTGACCTTTCAGCGGTCAAAGGTCCACATCGGTGTTTCGAGGAAGTGGTGCTTCTGCTGCGGGCTGCTCGGGTCGGAGCTGAATGATTGGCGGCTCAGGTCGGAGCTGAATGATTGGCGTAGATGGGGAGATGGTCATCGATCCAATGACCCGGAGGTTGTCCTACAAGGATGCCACGGTACGGTGTTGCCCTGGGTACCCCCGCTGGGTGTTCCATCCAAGGTGCTGAAGAATATCCGGGTGGAATTGTTGAAGAGACTTTGGGACCTGATCCACAAGGGCATGCCAGAAGATTGCCTTGATAGTTTTCCTTTTACAACGTCTGAGCTGGAGTCGCTTTTGAAAAAGTATGAGGAACCTTCTCCGTAGTCGCTGTACTGCTCTCTCCTCCGCATCGCGCACATGAGGCTTGTACTCACTCTGTTCATATCACGTCCATGAATGCGGTCAATTTCTCCAAGGCTACACCGGCACAAAATTCGTGAGATGTTGTTGTATGTGAAGGTACGTTATTCATTGAATCCTCCTAGAGTCGTTCTCGTTCTGCATATGCAAGAGTGCTGGTGCGTGTCGTCCATGATGCTCAAGGCTGGTCTGTGACGCCAACACCTCTGGACTCGTACTATATGTCCCCACCAGATCTCACCACCACTGCTCTGCTCCTTGCAAGATTTCTCCCCATCTCGTGCCGGGAGTCTGAGGTCTCCATCGTTCCTGCACCGACGATTGCCCGGTCTAGCCTGTGTCAGGGGCTGAAGCGGCAGACAGAATCGCAAAGGTTGTGTGCGAGTCCGCTGACGGATGTCCCAATATAAACCAGACGAGCTTCAATTAGTTAGATGCACGGTCGAGATCACAACCGTACCGAATGAATAATGAACACGTGCTATAGTAATAAGCATCGGAAGTTGTGAACACGACCACACGCACCTCCCGGAAATGTATGTACTAGTACTACCCGATATCAAACCCGACAGTACCCGCCATGTTTGCCCCCTATGCACCTTACGGATCTTAGTAAAGGTACTCGGCCACAGATTCGTTCCAGAAGTCTTGCGCGCCAAAGTCCATCTACAAACATATATAAGGACGGCTCTCGAGGGGAACCGAGCTCAGCACCATCGCATCTCATCGTCAACAGCTAGTCTGTGACAGTTACCTCGCTACCACACTATTCACTGGCACGCACCTGGTGACATACCCTCCCCTCACCCTTCACCCCTCACCCCTCTAACCCACACACCATGATGCCCTCCATCGTCCGTCGCCACACCGAGAGCGTCGCTGAGCGACCCCCCGCGTTCTTCTCGACCGACATTTTTGCGTCGAGGCCCCACAAATCCCACATGCGTCGTACCACAACCACCCGCACGCCCGCACGGGTCGAGCCCACGAAGTGGACACGCATCACACCACCACCGCCGGCCGCGTCGACCGCGTTCCAGCGCGAGCCCGAGGACCCGATCTACGCGATGTTGCGCATCCGCGCGGACCCCCACGTCGCCCGACGCAGGATGCGCGGTCACATTGCTTTCCTCGTCCTACACGCCTGTGTCTTCGTGGTGCTGTCGATGACGAAGACCGCACCCCAAGCCGAGCCGGGAGCACTGGACTGGGTGTTCGACATGTTGCGGTCGATGCTCATGTTGATCAACGCCTTCATGTTCACTGACACCGCGATGGTGGCCACCGCGGTTCCGGAGTACTACTACCGCCTGATGATGGACATTGAAGAGCTGGGATCTTAGGGATGTGGATCAGGAGGGCTGGCTTCCCGGATGCACATCATGTACCCTCCCTAGTCGGTTGGCGGAGTGCCTGGCATACGCTATGACTCGTTTGTGATATTAGATATATCACCCAATCCTTATGCCACTGAAAGCTGCCTCGCCGACTGTGAAAGTGTGCAGTTGTAGCACCCGGCAGAAACCTGCACAGTGAACTGCCGTAAACTTGATTTCACTATCTGTGACGGACAGAGTCGTTAGAGATCAATGCTCGGTGTGCTTTGAGAAAGAGAAAACTCGACCGTATGTGTATGGAGGGTGGATGGAGATCAACTTAAGACTCAAGCTTGGGAAGCTGTCCGCGAGATATCGAGTCGCCGGATAGCTGAGGTCCAGCTGGTCGCCATCTACCTGAGTGACTCGGCACTGTTCGACGACGATCTCTACGTTGGGGAATGACTCTGTTCGCGGGATGGGGGTACTTGCCTGGATGCATGGCGGACAGGAGCGTGGAGCGTAGACGTCGGTGGACATGAATGTTCTAGGGGCTTGGAGCAGAGAAGAACATACAGTCGTGCGTCTCACCGTATCCAAATCCAAGTCGGCTAGCAGGTAGAGCAAGAGCACACGACGAGCGCAGGCTGCTCTCTTCACGCGCACAGCTAGCACAGAACGCTGTTGAAGGCTGAGACGACCAGTGGCGGCGCCGAGTTTATGGATGTCGAGCCTGCTAGGCTACTACCTCTCGTACGCTCTGCGCGTTCATTGACTGGGGCCACTGTCAGCTGCACGCATTCCCCGCTATGTCGTATAGTCGTACGTGCGTCCATCCCACCGTCTCAAGTCTCTCTGCTCGTGAACGGTCAGGTACACTGCGCGGAGAATGAGTACATGAACCTTGGTTGATATGGACGATGCGTCGACAAGATTGCGAGCCGAGCTTGTCAAGTGAGACTGCGTAAGTCGGATCGTGAATAGCGAGTGAGAAAAGGTGACAAGCAGTGCGAGAATAAGACGTGGTACACATGATACAAGAAGCAGTCCATCACCGACGATCTGTCTTGCCCATCTTCCGCTTCCCAGAGAACAAATGTTTGGGCTATATGCACCATCCTATCAGTGGCTGGCCTAGGACACGGCATGCGCTGGCAGCAGTAGCCACTCACCATTTTGACCTTGATCGCACGGTCGCTCTCGCCCGCCCGCGCGTGCATGTTGCGTTCTCGCTGCCCGAGGTTGCGCAGCTTGACCGCTTTTGATGCTTGCTGCAAACACACAATCAGACATCCCCCTGCAAGCGACAGAGAGAGAGAGAGAGCGCTCACCGCTTCGTCGCGCATGCCCGCAAGCTGGCGATTCGACCGTGGATGCCGCGCACCCTTTGCGATGGTTGCACCCGAGTTCGCCTTCGCTTTTTTCAACTTGGGCGCCTCCACCCCGTCTACGTCCATCCAGTCACCCTCTCCGTCGCCATCCATCTCCGCATCATCATCGATGTCGACGTCCATAGCCGCCTCGTCCTCTTCGCGCTGGCGTTTTCGCTTCGCGCCGGCGACCTTGGCAAGAATCTCCGCACGCTCCTGGATCCGACTGGGGTTGAGCCCGGCCTTGGTCATCTCGCTCGTGAGCTCGGATAGTGTGCGCAGCCCGGCTGTCCGCGGCAGCGCCGCGCGGTTCTTCATGGCTTTCTTGGTGGTCTGCGAGGTGAGCTTCTTCTCGCGCGCGGCTTTCGCTGAGACGGCTTCGCGCTCGTCATCTGAATCGAACTACGGACGGAGTCAGAATGAGCGGAAACAAGAAGAAAGGAGCGCGTACGATGTCTGAATCGCTGGCGTAGAAGCCCTCTGCCTCGAGCTTCTCCTCTTCGCGCTCAAGTGCGTCGAGCTTCTCGAGGATGTCGGGGTCGATGAAGTCCGCGATGTTCTTGCCGTCCATGATCTCCGGGATGATATCGTTCTTCCACTCCTCGTTCTCGAGGATGTAGTTCTCTACAGGGCGTCTGTCAGTACTGCGCCATGCGCGCGATGAGACCCTCACGTACTCTTAAGGTTGATATTGTACACCCCAGCGCCGCCCTGCTCAGCCTCGATGTCGCGCTCGAGGCGCCGCCGGGTCGGGTCGTTCTTGTCGAACCGCTTACTCTGCTTGACCGCATCGGGGATGAACGGCGCCCGGACGACATCGTCGCGTGGCTTGGGCTGGGCGACGTGCAAGCGGTTGAGGATCGAGTTCACCTTGTTGCCCTTGAGCTTCGTGTCGACGCGGTGTTCGAGGAGGGCATCGCATGCCGTCGTCTTGAGTGTCATGACGCCCTCGTCGGTGTAGCATGATACCTGGACGTGTCTTATATCTTCGGCGTTGATGATCTCGTCGACAAGCGCGCGACGTTCGGGTGCGAGGTCGTCGAGCTTAGCGACGTCAATCTTGTTGAGGACGAGGACAGTAGGCTTGTTGGCGAAGAGGGGCTTGATGGCGTGGAAAAGCTGGCATTGGGCCTCGACCGAGTACCCGCATTGCTCGGAGAGGTCCATGAAGTACAGGACGCACGCCTTGAGATGGGCGAGTGCGGTGATGCTCTGCATCTCGATGTTATTCATCTCCTCGAGCGGGTGGTCGAGGATTCCGGGGGTGTCAATGACTTGCCAACGCATGTAACGGTAGTCGAGGTGGCCGATGAAGAGGGACTTGGTGGTGAAGGCGTAGGGCTGGACGTCGACGTCGGCGCGGGTGACCTTGTTGAGGAAGGACGACTTGCCGACGTTGGGGTAGCCACAGATGAGGAGGGTGCGTGCGGTGGGGTCGATGGCGGGGAGACGGGATAGATGCATGCGGACTTGTTCGAGGAACTCGAGAGCCTCGTTCTGTCGCTTCATGATTGTGGCCATGCGACCGAGGGCAGCACGCTTGAGCTGCTTGCATCGGTACAAACTGTCGCCGAACTTGAGTAGACGGACGTAATCTTTGGCTACTTGGTCGATGAGATGGCGGGCAGTACGGAGCTGGCCGAGGGCAAGCTTGTAGTGATTCTTGTCGTATAGGACGTTCAATAGTGATGAGAGGAAGGGGTGGAGGTCCTAGGGATTTGTGAGCAAGGGTCGTAGGCCACTCACATTCGATGCGGTGAGCGCAAGAGTTACATGTTGCGCTTTATGCATGCACGGCAGCCGCGACGACTATGGACTCACATCGATAATGGGGAATTCCTCAAGAATTGCGCCAAGTTTTTCGTCGAACGAATCTTGTGTGAATTTGACCTTGCGCATGTAAAAGTTGCGGATCCGGCTGATCTTGAAGTTTTTGTGGATGACCTGAAGAAGATATGAGTGTCGAATGTTTCAGCTCGTGAGATTGGCTTGGACGAATACAGTTGGAGTCTTGCGCTGGGTCTTGGAGAGGACGATATCGAGGAAGTCGGCTGCCTTGGGCACCGGCGCGATTGCCTTGAGACCACTTGTCGACATCGTGACTGACAGATATAGTGTACACAAGCCAGAGTCGAGCAGGCGGTGGGAGTAAAGGCTGAGAGTCTGAGTCTCACTGAGAGGAGCCCTTTCCAAAAATTTGGATTACATAAGATACGAGGGCACGTGTATGGACGAGTAGTTATGGGCGCCCGATGGACTTGCGCTTGCGGTTGACTTTGTACTTACTGCTTAAGCTTATTATTCACTACCTTGCTAGCTGCTTGCTAGGCTCGACTCCGTGACTGTCTGCTCTGCTCTGCTAATGTCAAGATATGAAGACCTCTTCGAGGCCAGTGTTTTGGAGGTCATAGCACCTCCACCCTCGCTCGAATTTCCCGCCGACTATGCTGGAGCGCAGGCCGAGGAATGGATCGCTCGCATCCGCACTCCGTCTGCTGACAGGAATGCTGTCTTTTTTGGTGCGTACTGTTTTGTGTGTTTGTTTGGAAGAGCTGGGAGCGAACGTCGGAACAGACGAGAACTTGGACTTCTTCCTCACCATCCGCTTCCCCGCCGATCCGACTCCCTCTCCCTCTCCCCCTCCACCTTTGCTCTCTTTCCTCGCTCATCTTCAGATCTCTTGTGATGCCTCGTACATCTCCCCAACCTCCACCGAGCCCGACTTTGCCACCTCTCGCCTCTCCATGCCTCCTCCCCGCAACAGTTCCATGCAACGAAATCGCCCTGGTACTCTCCTCGCCGGCGGTGCCAACCCTGCCATCTTTCCTCCTCATACGCCCAACCCCATTCCTTCTACCTCCAGCACCGACCAAAAGTACGTCCAATCACAAGGCACACCCCTTCTCTCTGCCATCTGGGGCGAGTCCGACAATCTCCACAAGGAAGCCTTCGCAATCCTCTGGGATGGAGTAGACAACAGCTGGCTCGCAGTCTACAAGATGTCTATTCTCGTCCGTAAGCCATCACCCTTTTGCAGATCGCACAATTAATTAACACTCCCCACAGAGTACATGATCATCAAGGTCTCTGACCCGCTCCTCTGCATCACCGTTTCTACTACCTTGCGCAACCGGCCCCTAGCTGTCACCGCCCCTCGCAAGACTCTGGCCGCCTTGATAGACGCTGCCGGCGGTCTCAACGACATAATTTCTCCTCTCAAGTCCAACGGCGTCACTGAGAATGTGCATTCGTCCGACAGCGACGACGCAGAGATACTCACCGGCTTACAAGAGGTCAACCTTCTCGATGGTATTGCCAGAGGTACGTCCTACTGATATGCCATATGTATACTTGTGGGGGAGCACGCGACGCTGCCCACGCCACGTCCGATTCCACGCGCTGTCCACTTGACAGCATTCCATACTTGACCCGTTATACCTAACTCCACATCTACCGCACTACTCGCGACAGCTCGAGCGAGGGGAAAGCTGGCAGCTGTTGTGTGTGCGTATGCCCTGTACATCCGTGTCTGCGTTGAATCCCACCTCCCACCATTGAGTTATGCTGGCCACTAGAGCTGGTCGATACTGGAATGTCGATACGGAATGTGGGATGCACCCACCCAGGGCATCGTTAGATGTTGCACCGGCTCATAGGCGTACAATCTCGGCCAAGTTGATCAAGAGGTGTTTAGTGATCACGGTTTTTCCGTATGGGTTGCCCGCCGTGCACAGAACTTACCATTTCACGGTGGAATCGTAACTTCTCAGTTCTTACTGAGTCAACATCATGAATATTTTACAGGTCCTACTTTCACCGACACGCAGAAGCCGCTCTCGCTTCCAACGACCCGTCTTGGCTACAACACGCGTATGCATCAATTTTCTCTAGGCCCGCCACCTTCGACTGCGACGGCAGAGACTCCGGTAGCATACTCGACTGGGGTTACTTCCCCACCCACTGGTGGAAACCTTCCGCGTGCAGCTACTCTCCGCAAGTCGTTCCGCAAGACCCTCAGGACGCACATGGGCTTCCGTGTCCGCATGCGTACCGTCTTCGTTCCCTACTTCCTCTTGTCGCAGAAGTCACAGAATGGCAAGGTGCACCAGCCGAGGCAGGTTGACGAATCTGACGGGTCCGACTCTGAACCAGATCTCGAGGACGACCTCCTAGAGGAGCGCGAGCAGCGCGAAGCTGGGAACGAGGAGCACACGGTCGTGCTCAGCGTCGAGGTCGTCAACCTCTTCCCGGGCCCGTCATCCGCAAGCGGTCAATCCTACCACTTCGAAGTCGACCGCGTCGACGTATCAATTAGCGGTACCGGTGCGCGGGCGTCGTTCATCGACTGGGGCGCGAATGGCGCCGACGTCTTTCCTCTGCGGGTCGGTCCTTCTGAGCAGGTTAACCTCTTGTACGCGGTGTCGTTCCTCCGGGGACCCGAAGTCGACGAGTTCTCATTGGCGAGACCTGCTGGATCTGACAAAAGGGGGCCTGTGGAGGAGCTCATGCGGGCTGTCACGATACACCTCATGGTGAAACCATATGAGCCGAAAGACGGGACTCCGTTCTACCCCACGCGCCTCTTCCCATCTAGATGGAATTGCGTGCTTGACCTCGCTTCGTCTAACATTACCCAACAGCGGAAGCAAGAGCTCGGGGACGCAGAGGACGCAGAGAGCCAAGAGTACTTTGTCCTCCCCACCCCGGCGTCCCCATTCCCGACCGCACCCTTGGCTCCTCCACAGCGGACAGCTACCCTCTCCAGCACGCTCACGCCGCTCACCACGCGTCACGTCATCCCGCTCACGGCCGTCGCGGGAAGTAAGCGTCACACGATCGCAGTGTTCGGCGACAACACCCCAACGAACGAGTATGCGCGGATGCCGAAGTCGCCCATGAACTATCAGAGTGCAACGTCCATGCTCAATCCGAACAACCAGCCCCCCTCGCAGCCGCAGCCCCCGAATTCGAGCCCGACGCCGACAGGGCAGACGCTGCATATACCCAATCGGAACTCGTTCATCCCGCCCTCGGTTGCGTTCCAGAGTTCGTTCCCCCGCTCGCCGACGACGTACGACCCCCCGACGAGCCCGCCTCTGCCGCTCCCGCCGGTGAACCCGCTCTCGCTCACGGGCTACTCGCACTCGCAGACGGATAGCGCGAGTACGATCAATGAGATGCTCGAACCGCCGACACCGCGCACCCCCGCGTATCCCGCGTACCCGAACTCGCCCGCCCCAGTACCCCCGACGCCGTTCTGGCAGACTCCGTTCGCACAACAGTCGGGGCCGGGCGCGGTGGGCCCGAGTGTGGAGATCAGGAGGGAAAGGGGAGGGGCGGTGCCGCAGACTCCGGGCCCGACTGTGGGTGGGTTCTTTGGGGCGGGCTTTGGGGCGATGAACCCGATGAATGCGTTGCAGCAGATGAGCGAGAACGCCGGGGCTACGGTCGGCGGCGGAGCAGGGGCAGGGTTGGGGCAGGGGCTGAACGTTAACGCGGGAATGGGTCCGGGCGGGGAGCCGATCGTGGTGTCTGTCGGGTTGTTGCCGTCGCCGAATCGTCCGGGATCGGGGAGGAAGGGTGGGAAGGCGGGACAGGGACAGGGACATGCGAGCCATGGAGAGGTGTACCCGCTGGACCGGTTCACGCTTGATATCTTCGTGTTCAACCAGAGTTCGTGGACGAGGCGGTTTGAGGTGAGTTATCCGGACGAGAGACAGACGAGGAGGCGTGCGAAGAGGGAGAAGGGGGAGGTGCGGCCGCCTGGGATCATCCCCTTGGAGAATCGGGTCCGCGTTGGGTGAGTCTACGAGGGAGGGGAGGTGATTGTTGGTTCTGGACAGCTAACGTACTTGTTTGTTTGCAGTCCCCTGTTGCCGTCGACGTGCCAGAGTGTGCGGATGGACTTCTTGGCGCTCGCGTCTGGAGTTCACCCGATTGATGTGCTCACGCTGACGGATATCCAGAGCGGGCTGACTATGCATCTGAGGTGCGTCCGCTTGTGCGGATAACGTGCGGATTGGGCTGACGGGTCTCGTTGGATAGGAACGTCATCGACATTATAGTTCGCGAGCCTGAAGCGCCCTCGACGCAGTGACATCGCCGCTTGTTGTGACTCAAGTGGATGCTGTGTCTCGCTCGCAGTGGCCTACTGTTTGAATGGGGTGACTCTGGCCTGAAGGTTCCACATGCAGGCTATGATCGGGGGGGAAGCGATGAGCGACGGTTCACGGTCAGTATCAGGACTGCTCATCGACGTCGTGTATCCACTCCTAGAACATCATCGCCTCGTGCCGTCCCATTGGCGCATACCTTACCCCGACCTACCGACAGCATGTACATGCCACGAACATCCCGTTGAATTGGAAATGCGCCGGCAGATATTCTCGCTTTCTCGAGAAATACCTGACCTTTGAATACGACGTGCATGCACTGCGGCATTCCCTGGTCCGGGAGGGAGATTGGGTAGCGGTTTATAGTTTCCATAGCATCACCAGGTCATGCCCTGTTGCATGGATTGAAAGAGAATTGCCATTCACGACGTGCAACCAGGCGTGGGGATATTCGCTGGTGGGGCAACTCCACATTTTTTCTCTCAGAAAAGGTGTGACCCACTAGACACCTGTTCATCGCCCTTTCTTCCAATCTCATGAAAAGGAAACCTACATATCCGGTGCCTGTTTCCATGCATTTGGACCACGTGCGGGAGAAAAGTTGACTGATGGTTTCTGACTCTTTTCTAGGGCCGTGTTAACAATTCCGGTGTAATTCCCAGGAGTGGCACGCATCTGGGGAATGTAACCGAGCCCCTTTGCAGGGCACCTCTGACCATGCCGATGGACCCGTAGGGGTAGGGATGATTGCAAGCGAAGTGAGCCTTCATCAAGTACAAATGAATGCGCGGACCCAGAAACGGTCTCACCCAAACGTTTCCTCAGTAGCTACGGTCATAGATTGGCTTGTGCCATTATATATGATCTTGGAAGTCTTCTGGGTGATTGAAGGTGCTTTGATGGATTTTTCAGCGAGGTCGAGGCATTCAAGTACCATGCAACCACACGAGGCGCTTCCTGAGTCGAACTAGTTCATCTAGCGCGGAGCGGTTTTGCGAGCGAACTGATCTGGAGCCTTATTTCTGAGGGGTTAATCCGATACTAGTACTCATGGCCCTTCCTTTCAATCCCCACTCGTTCTTCAAGCGCAAAGACTTCGAGAACATCGACATCGACACCGACCATGTTCTTCGCTCCACCATCTTCATTCTCACCACGCTAATCGCTGGCTATCCAGTCGAACAACCGCACCCCACGCCCACGGAGGACAAGGAGCTCAAACTGTGGACCAATGTCTCTGCCGTTCTCAGCACTAGAATCGATGACCGAGGTGTCGCCGTCACGGGTAGAGTGCACGTCGAGGATCAGCAGCTCGTCATGTCTGCTCTCATCGCTGCAAACCATGATACATCGCGCAGTCGGCCGTCGGCCGCGGGTACCGAACCCCGACTATCCATTCAAGTTGTAGAATCCCGAAGCGAAGAGGAGGTGTTAGACATATTGACGTGTCCAAAGTCGTACGTGCACCACTCTGGAGTTTGCACGGCATACTGATCTTGCATCACCCCGTTGCAGGGCGGACTCCCTCAAGGATCATGCTCAGGATGTATGCGCCATTTTCAACTGCTTCAGATCGATGAACCAGAGCCGGGCTACTACCTCACCCTCCTGACGGACTTCACCATCTACCGCACTCGCCGCTTACTTTCCTCCCGTTTGGAGTACGGAAGGAAGTATCGGGGCGATAAAACGATCCGCCTCATCGAAGCCGCATGGAACCCTCGCAAGAATGCGAAAGTCGCAACACTCCCCGATCCTATGGATGACTGGCGCAAAGACACATCGATCAAGGTTCGCAGTGAGTATGTCGTGAATCTACTGGAGGCCGTTGGTATCACCCGTTCGACATCTACCTCGGACAAACCTGAGTTTCCCTTGACTACATCGAACCGGAAACGATGGGCACGTGTCCTCCGAGACGCTCTCGAGCGTCTGGAGAACGGGGTCAAATCGCTCAAAGACGTCGTGGGCAGCTCGGAGGAGAGTCGGTGGGCAGAACTTCGCCAGAATATTCTCCTTGTTCGTTGCAATCTTCAAGTCATCCACGAGTTTGTCCGCTTGGGCGTTGTCTCCAAGCTTGTCACCCCGAACCTCGCTCTCGCACTTCGTTCGAGGTATACCGTCGGAGTGAGAAAATTCCAGACGAAAGGTATGTGTCGCCAGATCGTGGATATGCACGTATTGCTCACACCGTTGCACAGCACTGTTCAACCCACGCAAACCGGGCGATGCTGCGGGTAATATATGCCGTTCTGTCGCATGATATACAAAGTCACTGAACGGTTGCAAAGGTGCTGCTTTCCCCACCGAAGTCAGCGACGGTCACGAAGGCGCTGTGCCCATCGACGAGGAGGATCAAGGCAGGTTCACGCTTCATGTCATCGTGACCAGATACTAATGATTGGGAGCAGAGACAGCAGAAGGGCGTCCAGAATTCCAGGCTGACTTTGAGTCGAAGGACGACAAAGATGACGATCCTGCCGTCACCCATGTCCGCCGCTACATCTCCAGTCTGGCTATCCCTTGCGCTGCCTCCCAATTCTTGATGCAGTTGCTGAACAAGTACAGCAAAGGCAATGCACAGCTATCCATGAAGCTCCTCACCGTGGATGACTCTCACAAGTTCGACGGGGTGGTGGTGGATGGATTGAAGAAGGTACTGACGCAGTTGAGTCCGAGCAAGAAGGAGACGATAGACGACCTATTCGAGCGAAGCTGGCCTTCAGAATGGCAGGAGGTTAGAGTCTCAATACATGCGGGGGCCGCGCTCATGGGTGCGGCGTACTTGGAGGTTGAAGACTCCGAGAATTTGAAGGTGAGTTGCGCCAGCTGATCCCAGTCGTGACGCGTGACCGCCGATACTGACTGACCTTCCAGCGGCCAACGATGCGCATCGGTGTCTCGAAGAAGTGTTGCTTTTGCTGCTGGCTGCTCGGTTCGGAGCTGAACAAATGGCGGATGAAGGGTGATGCTAAAGAGAATCGATCACGACATCCGGAGGTTGTCCTACCAGGAAGCCATAGCACGGTGTATCCGTGCTTGCCGCCGCCGGGTGTTCCAGCCGAGGTACTCAAGATTATCCGAGCGGAATTGTTGATGAGACTTTGGGAACTGATCCAGGAGGGCATGGAACCCAGGTCCAAGTCGGCGCAAACTTCCCGCACGCGCTCAGTACGGCTTCCGGATTGTGATATGGGTGAGCTGTTGTTGCGTTTGGGGTGGCAGTGAATGTATCCGTAGTCGCTTGTAGTTGCCTCCTCCGCATTGCGCACATGGTTGTATTTGTGCTTACTCTTTTCATATCGTGTCCGTCAATACGGTCAGATTCTCTGAGGCTACACCATTACAAAACTCGTGAGACGCGGTATGTGGTAGGGCAGGGACCTCAGATCGTCAAGCTCGGACATGCATGTGCTGCCCAGACGGATGTTATTGGCCGCCGAAGCCGTTATAGTCGGTCAGGCCCACAGACCGAGTCCCGACTCGCATGTGCGAACATATTCGACAGAAGAACCATTGATCAAAGAGTCGTTCATATCGACCACGACCTGCCATTCCGCACGCCCAACAGCACATATTCACACGTACAGACTGCGGGCATGCGTGCACCAACAACCTTGATACTCCACAATATCTTGATCTTTTCCATCCATGTAATTACAAGCCAAAGGCACGAGACGAGACGTCCAACGCGAGACACGAGGTTCAACCGTCCGCATCGAGTTCCGAAGTGATCGAAGATGCAGGCGAAGCCGAAGCCGACCCTTCCTCCTCGCTCGACGAGGTCGCGCCGTCCACAACGACCGCATCCTGCGCCTTCGCTCCTGTCGCTACACTCATACCTGCACTAGTCCCACCACCGCTCGTCGACGCCGACGCCGACGCCGCTGCGGAGGACGCAAAAGACGGCGACGTCCTTCCCTGACTCGGACTCAGACTCGGACTCGAACTCTGCGCGCCCGCGTCCCCCCTCCTCACCGACGACGGCAGCACACTCCTAACCCTCGTCAACTCCTCCACGCACCTATAGACCGCACCCGAGACGCCCTCGAGAACCCTCAACCGCTCGTCGATCGCCTCCCTGGTGAGCCTATCCAGCCTTGCCAGCTGCTCGTCCGTCAACGTCGGTGGCAGCTGGCTCAGCGGAGTCCTCGTCTGCCCCGATCCTCCCGCTCCACCTGGAACCGAGCCCGAGCCTGAGCCCGGACGCAAACTGCGTAGCTGAGGTGGCCGCTGGCCAGGGCCGTGTACCGGGTACGTGTGCGTCTGAGCGAGATGGGGAGGTAAGGGAATGGTTGATGGACCAGCAGGACCACTGCCGGGTGCGGGCGCGCGGTAGTAATGATTGTACGGCGCGTAGTGAGGATTGGCGCCTGGTACGGGCAGAGAAAAGCGCGAGGTGTCGTATAGAGGTATGAGCGATGGAAGCTGCTGATGCTGCGAGGACGAGGACGCAGGCGTCTCCTGGGCGAATGGAGGTGGCGCTGTGGTGACGGATGTGGATGTGGGAGTGGGAGTGAAAGCCGAAGTTGGATATGGCGCGGGTCCGGGGACAGAAGAGTCCCGCGCTGACACTGACGAGGAAGAGGAAGCAGATGATGTTGGACTTTGAGCCGGCGGTTCAGAAGAAGACGGTGCAGCGCTCAAGGTCGTACCGGGAAGCGCGACGCCTGAGCTTCGGGCTGTAGACGTAGATGCATTTACCGTTGTCGACGATAATGAGGACGCGCTCTGAGTTAAAGGCACGTTCTGGCGCCTGCGTAGCGCTGCCAATGCAGCAGCAGCACGTGGGTTTTCCGGGACTTGTTCATCTGCACTGGTTTCGGTCGCAGAATCCACCGCGCTCGCAGTACCATTGGTCGTAGATGTGGGCGTTGGCGTCTGCGAAGGAGCATGATCTTGCCGCTCATGTGCAACAACAATAGGAGCAACAGCTGTCTGGACGGGCGGAGACTGAGCATGCGGATGCGAGACAGGCGACGATCCGTGTGGCGGTGGTTGCGCGTTCTGTTGTTGCACGGGCGGTGGTTGTGCTTGAGGAGCGTACCACTGAGGGTCACCCCAAGGCTGCCACGCCTGTCCCGGACCGTAAAACCCCCTAAAGACAGGTGGAGGCTGCAAATGGGGCGGCAACGGATGTCCTGGCGCTTGGACTTGCCAGCCACGTACAGGGTCGTAGAACGGCGGTGGTGGGGGAGGCGGAAGTTGTCCGGGGATCGGCGCTGCACCCCATGCACCGTTCGGCTGCACTCCTTGCTGTTGCTGTCGTTGTGGCTGCTGCTGTTGCAGTGCAGGGGCGGCACCCTGCGCGAACTGGCCTTGTGGACCTGGGAACTGTCCGTTAATCGGAGGCACGCCGAAGAAGCGTCCGACCCATCCGAGTGGATTGCCCGCACCCGCGGCACCCTGCTGCCCTTGGGGAGCTCCCGGGGCGGGTGCGGCACCTGGACGAGGAGCGGCAGCACGCGGCTGGCCTGGGCCTGGCGCCTGGTTCTGAGCCTGCTGAGGGTTGGTTTCGAGAACTGTGCGGCGACTATAATAGGGACGCAAATCAGTGAGAGACTTCGTGAGGGAGAAGACAGGTGATCTCCGAGGACGAAGGTAGGCATACTAACCATGTCGGGCAGCTCTGCTGCCGCTCCAACCATGAACGGAGGCACTGAAAGTGAAATATATGACCGCAGGGCAACTTCTTGGGCGTCATGTTCGGGCCATCCTGCTGTTGCGGTTGCTGTCCGTTCGCAGGCTCGGCTGGGGCATTTGGCTGCGCACCTCCCACGTTACGAGACTGCATCTCCTCTCGGCAGATGATACATGTACGATCGGACATCTCCGCAAGTTCTGGTTCGGTCGCATCGGGATAGCGCCTGTCCATGTCACGAGTGGCGTTGTGGTAGCGGACGAGAGCACGGAGACGGGTGATGAAGGAGCGGGCGGTAACGAAGACGTCCCGAATGATGTTCAGGGGAAGACCGTAGAATGTGAGGATGATCATGAAGAACGTCATGTACGTTGCGAGCTTGAGGAAGTCTGGATGAGGGATGGATAAGTGAGCGATATTTGAAATGACAGTTGGAAGGCTGGACGAACCGGTGAGGAGTTCGATGTAGAAAATGTACATGCTCTTGTTCTCCCATGGAGGGGCGTTCTCACCACCGCGCGTACGGGCCCTTCGGAGATCGAGGAGGGAGAGAATGTAGCGCAAGATGGCATTAAGGGCGGTGGCGAGGAGGATGGCATACTGAATAGGAGTGAAATTGAAGGGACGAAAAAGATGAGATGTTGCTCGGGCGTACCTCGCTTGCGAAGAGAACCATGCCTCCAACGCCGTGAGTCAAGGTGCTGTCCACTGCGAATGCGAACATGAGGATGTCTACCGCCCAGAGTAGACAGAAGAGAGCGTTCATTCGGATATGGAAGAGTGTAGGTGGACCAGGGTACGTGGTCTGGTCGATCTAGAGAGAGGAATGGGATGAGAGAGGGGAGGTGGTCGGGATGGAGAGACGTACGGATTCGACGCGGTCAGCGAGGAGCCAGTGGAAACACTTGACAAAGAGGAGGAAGCCAAACATGAGGAGGAAGGGAACGTCAAACTCGTCGCGGAAGATGGTGAAGGCAAGTAGGGATTCTGTGACAAACATCCATGTTTGATCGTAGAGACGCTGAGAGATATTGAGGGAGAGATGATGAGCAAGAGTGGTGAATGGTTGAAAGTGAGAACGTACCTCAACTTCGCGTGGTTGTAAAGGACCAAAGAAGAGTTTCTGGAGGATGCGACCGAAGAGGAGGGAAGAGAGGAAGCCGAAATTGGCGAGGACCTTTTGGAGGATTGGTAGGCGGATGTGGGACGTAATGAGAGAAGACTTACGAGGACACTACGGCTACTCTTTGAGAGATAGATAGCAACCGAGTAGAAATTACTGTGAGCACGACATGCATTTGCGATTGTGGCGGCAAGAGCGAAAGTGCTGAAGACACCGTAGAGAAAGATCCTGTTCGAGGTCATGACTGCAGTGAGGGGTTGTACTCGTTGGCGGAGGGCATCTTGGAACGGCATTCAAGTCGGTGAACAGAGGAAGACAAGGACGAGGACGAGGACGAGGAGGACTGGGACGGAGAGCGCGCGAGTCGGAGGACAAGTTCAAGTGAACAGTGTGAGTGACGCCACACCGACGTGGCGACATCACGTGCGGCTCAGGGTATCTTATCAGATAGGCCTCTCTTGAGCTTGAACTTGAACTTGCTCATCTCGATTGCTCTTCTCTATTGATCTCCCAACGGCGACGGTCATCTGAACGCAGGCTACCTAAGAACTCTTTCACGGTGCGTATCACCTCCTTAGGGCCTGAATGTCTTCGCCGCGCTCTGAGTCTCAGGCCGGAGCGAAGGGGTATTCTCGGAAGAGCCGGCATCACTTGGACGCTGCTGAGCGTCCCAAGTTCCGAATCACGCATGAATATTCATCTTGTTCGTCTGCTTCGGACGCTCAGACGGCAAACAGCGGGCGGAGAGGCTTAATCCACTCCGTCTGGCCATCAACGTCCCCAATCCCAGTCAATTGCTTGTGCCCCTGCAGTGCGGGTACCGACTCTGGGGCAGGAACGTCAACGACACCTGCACCTCAGACCTTGCCATCCTCTCCATCTCACTCCCTACACCTCTTCCCTCAATCCACTCTAGCAGTCACAATCACCCACCGCCATCACCCTTCTTCCTCCTTTCCCTTGCGCGCTCACAACAGCGTTCAATGTGCAGGAATGTTGCCTGCCTTCATCACACGTAGGCTCGAGCTTTGACATTCACCTAAGCCGGACTATCTGTCTCCCTGACGCTCCAGCCAGCCTGCACTTGTCCCCGTGTGAGATCGTCAGTATCTGCTCGATGGCACCATGCACAATGCGCTCGATGCACTGGCGGAAACCGTCCTTCTCTGAGCGCTCGAGACGCGTCTCGAGTAATTTAAAGACGCTCACAGCTATTAGCCTGGTTTTAGCAACAGCGCTCTCAGTGGACGCTAAACCGCAAGCAATATCCATCTAACGCTCGGTTATAGTATCGACCGAGTGTAGGATCGCTGTCTGAACCTGCCTGAATCCTGCCCAGTCGCGCCTCTTTTCATACCTTCCACATCTTCCACCCCTGTTCTTTTTTCTCATGCACTTCTCCAGGTACTTATAGTCTCCCATGCTCGCTCTCCCACAAACGCCCATCATCCCTCTCCATACCAATCCCGACATGTCTCCTCACGACGACGTAGGCCTCCGCAAACGCGCCACCCCCGAAAAGTCTGATTCCCCCCCTCCATCTTCCCCTCCATCTCATTCCCAAACCTTCCCACCACCCACCCACGCCTCCAAGGCTCTCCTCCTCGTCCTCTCCCTCGCCTCCACTCTCCTCCTCTACAATACCCTCGTAGTCCGTTCTGTGCTCTCCGATTCCTACGCGCTTTGCTCCCGCGAAGGCGCACAGATCTATACCGTCGACTCGGAAATCCCTCGTCCACAATGTCTCCTCGTCCACAACGCCAAGTTTCTTGCCACCGGATCACTCGGTACGCCTCTTCCCCCGAGGCAATCTCCGACGCAAACTCACTTCTTGTCGGGGGTTTTATACCAAACTTTCTTCGTCGACAGATCACGTCCAATCTCGCTGGCACGAGACCTCTTCCCGGCGTCTCCAGGTGCGGTATCTCGAGCCGGGCCAGGTCGTCGTTCCGGGTCTCAGTGGTCAGTCCACTTGCCCCCACGGTCCATGAATGCGCCTGACCCATCCACCACTTCCTAGATTCTCATTCCCATGTCCTCGAATACGGTGCCACAAAACAGATGCCTCTAGAAGGCACGAAGAGCATAGCAGGTGAGCTTCACGCATGCAGCACTCGCCGGTCTGGGCTTTGCACAAATGTCATCGTACACTGCGCCATGGGTATTCGATCGTCACGGGCCTTGACCGCTCATCTCTGATCGTCGACACTCGACCGTCAATGTCGGGCTCAGGTCAAATGAAGGATCGCACATCAGCATGCGCTCGATATCATTAAGTAAACCTACAGCCTCGCTGACTACCCCTTTCGTGCACGTTAGAAACCGTAGCGCGCGTGAAAGCGTATATTCTCGCGGATCCAGATATCATCAACGACAAGACCAAGTACGTCGAGGGTTGGGGCTGGGACCACACAAAGTGGCTGTTAGAGCAATGGCCCACTTACGTATGTCCCCTCTTCTCCCTCTCCCTTCGCAATCAAAAGCTGATCCACCCAAACCAGCATGCGCTGGAAGCCGATCCCGTTGTTGCCGGCCGTCCGGTCATCCTCCAGAGCAAGGACGGCCACGCGCTCTGGGTCTCGCTCGCGGTCCTTCAGTCAATGTACCCTCTTCCGGATGAAGTAGAGGGTGGGGTGATCGTCCGCGACGCCGTCGGCCAACCTACCGGTACGTCTATCCATTTGGTTTCTATGTAGTATTCCTGTTGACGTACGACGCTATCCACAGGGGTGTTTTTGGATAACGCGCAGGATCTTGTGATCCCTCCAGAACCAACGCATGAACAGCTACAGAAGCGCTTCGCAGCGACAGTCAAAGATGCTCATTCATTCGGCTTGACGTCCGTCCACGACGCGGGCTTCAACCCTAGGTCGCTTGAATTTTTCCGGAAGTGCGTGTCTCGTTCTCACCGTCGACGCTTAACGTACTCATTTCACGCAAGAGAAGCAGAGGCTGCGGTACTTCCTGTAACCCGATTCCGTCCTCTTCATCCGCCCTCTCTCCATGTGCTGACCGTCTATGGCTTTGTAGCTCCGTATATACGGCATGAAGTATTTCGATGAGACCGCCGCGTATTGGGGTGACTCCTTCGAGAAGATCATACTGGCGGGAAATAATAGGCTTAGCGTCCGGAGCGTCAAGATATTCGCGGATGGTAATGTACTCTCCTTGTTCATCGCGTTTTTGGCGCTCTCTGACCCAACCATCTGTGCTGTTTCAGGCGCCTTGCGGTCGGGCGGAGCTGCAGTGGGTGCACAGATGATGCTATCATCAGTATTGATTTCTGAACGCCCTTACCATCTTGTGGCTGAAGCTCTATGAACCGTACTCTGACAACCCAGAGACGCGCGGATTCTTGCGAATTGCACCCGAGCTGCTCAACGACGTAATCCCCAAATTTATGAAGCACGGTTGGCAGGTGGTATGTCCTTCTTGCCTTCTCTGTCCACATGCACCAGTCAAACTGACCCTCCCGTCTTGCGCAGAACGTGCACGCGATAGGAGACCGGGCGAACGGCGTCGTCCTCGACGCGTTCGAGGCCGCGCTTGCGGAAGCTAACGTCACGGCGCTCCGTCCGCGGCTCGAACACGCTCAGATCCTCGCCCAAAAAGATATGGCACGCTTTGGAGACCTTGGCGGTACGGTTACCCAATTGCCCGCCCCCATCTGACCGCTATCTGACGATCTGACGATCACGAGCAGTCATCGCGAGCGTTCAACCTACTCACGCGTCAGTATTTTGCCCCGCGCCCTCTTCTCGCCGACCCTGGCGCGTCTATTCCGTGTGTCTGACATACCTTGTCTCGTGCAGAATAAGCGACATGTGGTTTGCGGAAGATCGTCTGGTACGTTCCACTTCCCACCCTGATTATCCAGAAACTCTGAAGTTTAGCCCTCCGCGCCCTCAACCGCCACCCGAATAATTCTCGTGACGACGCCGACGCGTCTCCGCAGGGTCCCGAGCGCGTCAAAGGTCTCTACGCCTTCCGGAGCATCATTGACCACGGCGGCCGCATCACGCTCGGCTCTGACTTCCCTGTCGAGGACATGAACCCTCTCTCTGGGTTCTACGCCGCGATTACGCGCGTCTCGCCTGACGGCACGTCGCCGCATGGTCCTGGGGGCTGGTGCGTATCTATTTCCATCGCTGACTCCAGTCCACTCGGTCCCCGATCCGCTACGGTGACTTCTGTACACATTGACCTGACCCTGGGCGCGTGTTAGGTTTCCCGAACAGCGGATGACGCGTGAGGAGGCGCTCAAAGGTTGGTCTCCATATCTTGGCATTTACCTACGCAATGCTGACGAATCTGTGGCTGTCTCCGTCGGGCCATCTCTTTCCACTCTTTGTTCGTACACCGGATTGTATACTCCGTGTCGCCCCGGCACGCTACGGGATGTCTGCTGCGTAGGCATGACGATCGACCCGGCGTACGCGTCGTTCACCGAAGACATCCTGGGCTCGATCACTACGGGCAAGTTCGCCGACTTTGTCGTGCTATCCCGGGACATTATGACCATCCCTGCGAAGGACGTGCTCTCGACGCATGTCACCGCGACAGTCATTGATGGTCGGCTCGTATACGGCGCGTTCTAGAGCAGTTCATCGGCCCGACGAATGGAATTCTCATCGCTATTAACCAACGACGTTCCAATGTTATTCATTTGACTTGGACGATACTGATGTGCTCAACCGCCCGTATTTATGTATTTGTACTATTAGCCTTGTTTTGGAACTCTCAATCATGCCAACACTTTCAACCACTGTACGTCATTCGGCAGTTTACGGGCATCGCAGCCCCGCAAGATTCAACAC